>OW964550.2:24618758-27042751 GCA_943138885.2 Tholera decimalis | reverse complement strand
AGATGGTGGATGGGGAGGTGGGTATATTTTGACAGATTCGTAAACAAGTAACTCTGAAACCTACGGGAAAAGTGCCAAACCTCCCCTTTTCCCCCCCCCTTCTCCCCCCTCCCTATCGTATCTCGGAAACTACGAGAACCGTATTTTTTTTTTTTACGGATTCGTATAGAGGAGGCTCGGTAAAGTAAAAACCATTTTTCAAAGTCCCCCCCCCGCCCCCCTTCTCCCCTCCCTTTAGGCGGATCTCGGAATCTAAGAGACTTGGAACATTTTTTTTTTCAGATTCATTTAGAGGGGCAATGCTTTAGTCGAAATACTTGTGCAACCCCCCCCCATCACCCCCCCCTCTTTTTTTTTCTTTTTTTCACAAGCTCGCGAGGTGCTTGCACCTCGCGCAACACGCAAATACTAACCCCCCCATCACCCCCCCCCTTTTTTTTTTTTTTTTTTCACAAGCAACGCGAGGTGCTTGCACCTCGCGCAACACGCAAATACTTGATTTAGAGGGGCAATTGCTTTAGTTTTTTTTCACAAGCACGCGAGGTGCTTGCACCTCGCGCAACACGCAAATACTAGTTATACTATATAAAGCTAAATTACCACTCACTGACTGACTCACTCACTCACTCATTGACATAATTGTTCTCCCAGATGGTGGATGGGGAGGTGGGTATATTTTGACAGATTCGTAAACAAGTAACTCTTAAACCTACGGGAAAAGTGCCAAACCTCCCCTTTTCACCCCCCTTCTCCCCCCCCCCCCTATCGTATCTCGGAAACTACGAGACCCGTATTTTTTTTTTTTACGGATTCGTGTAGAGGAGGCTCGGTAAAGTAAAAACCATTTTTCAAAAGTCCCCCCCCCGCCCCCCTTCTCACCCCCTTTAGGCGGATCTCGGAAATTAAGAGACTTGGAAAATTTTTTTTTTCAGATTCATTTAGAGGGGCAATGCTTTAGTCGAAATACTTCTTCAACCCCCCCCCTATCACCCCCTCCCCTTTCTTTTTTTTTTTCACAAGCACGCGAGGTTCTTGCACCTCGCGCAACACGCAAATACTAAACCCCCCATCACCCCCCCACTTATTCTTTTTTCACAAGCACGTGAGGTGCTTGCACCTCGCGCAACACGCAAATACTAAATCCCCCCATCTCCCCCATCAGCCCCCCATATTTTTTTTTTTCACAAGCACTAGAGGTGCTTGCACCTCGCGCAACACGTAAATACTACATTTAGACGGGCAATGCTTTAGTTTTTTTCACAAGCACGCGAGGTGCTTGCACCTCGCGCAACATCGCAAATACTAGTTATATTATATAAAGCTAAATTACCACTGACTGACTCACTGACTCATTGACATAATTGTTCTCCCAGATGGTGGATGGGAGGTGGGTATATTTTGACAGATTCGTAAACAAGTAACTCTCAAACCTACGGGAAAAGTGCCAAACCTCCCCTTTTCACCCCCCCTTCTCCCCCCCTATCGTATCTCGGAAACTACGAGACCCGTATTTTTTTTCTTTTTACGGATTCGTATAGAGGAGGCTCGGTAAAGTAAAAACCATTTTTCAAAGTCGCCCCCTTGCCCCCCTTCTCACCCCCTTTAGGCGGATCTCGGAAATTAAGAGACTTGGAACATTTTTTTTTTCAGATTCATTTAGAGGGACAATGCTTTAGTCAAAATACTTCTGCAACGCCCCCGCCCCCCATCACCCCCCCCCATCACCCCCCTTTTTTTTTTTTTTTCACATGCACGCGAGGTGCTTGCACCTCGTGCAACACGCAAATACTAAACCCTCCCCATCTCCCCCCATCACCCCCCCCATTTTTTTTTTTTCACATGCACGCGAGGTGCTTGCACCTCGTGCAACACGCAAATACTAAAACCCTCCCCATCTCCCCCCATCACCCCCCCCATTTTTTTTTTTTTCACAAGCACGCGAGGTTCTTGCACCTCGCGCAGCACGCAAATACTAAACCCCCCATCTCCCCCCCCCCTTTTTTTTTTTTCATAAGCACGCGAGGTACTTGCACCTCGCGCAACACGCAAATCCTAAACCCCCCATCACCCCCCCCCCTTTTTTTTTTTTTTTTTTTCACAAGCACGCGAGGTACTTGCACCTCGCGCAACACGCAAATACTAGTTTATGTTATAAAGAGGAAAGAAAAGAAAAGGATTTTTTTTATTGTTTGCATTAAATTGGCTCCGAAACTACTGGACCGATTTGAATAATTATTTTTCCATTACATTTTCATCTTTCATTATCCCTGATGAACATATGCGACAGAATATTTTCTAAAATATTATGGATCCGTATGAAATAATATATTATAAAGAGGTAAAATATGTTTGTAAGTTTGTATGAGAAGAGGAAGACATTTAAATCAAAACTAAGATGGTGCCAGAATAACCAAAATAAAATGAAAATGGACATCTTAGCTGAGCATCACAAATCTAAAGATTTAATACAGATAAATTGAATCCAGGACCGGGCATCCCCGTGAGTGTAGCCGGGCAACCTGAGCCTGCTTCTGTAGCTAACTTGTTTGTAAAACATTTTAAAGTTGATTCTACCTGAGGATTTTGTGATGGAGTTAAATGTGAGATTCTCAGCGAAAAGTGTCGACACTGAAATAAAAAGCAAGGTAAGGGGCAAATCTCCGGGGTATGACTACCTCTGCCAAGAATGCTGGCGATGTTTTACTCACTCTCTTTAAGTCACTCTCATCTGCCCACCAACTTAATGAAAACGATAGTTGTACCCGCTGTGAAAGATAAGACCGGGGAAGCATCAGATCAGTCTTGGCCAAGGTACTAGATAGACAGATTTTCTTGAAAGACATATGGCGACACGTATTGAATTGCATAATGCACAGTTTGGGTTAAGACCTGGTCTATCTACAGAAACTGCCATACTAAAAAAAAAAATCTTTATTGAACTAAAGCCTTAAAAACTATTACAATGTTATAGTAGAAGTAGATACATTGAGAGGCTTATACTAGGTAGCAATACATTGAAACCCTGACCTCTAAACTAGGTTAGAACCTGTATCTTAGAAGATCAGTGTCCCTCCGCAATAATTTTACAAGCCAGAAATTTTTACAGCTCTAGAACAATTTCTAAACATCGCAAAATAGAATAAAAATGAAGCTATTACTTTTACAAATCAAAAAAATAAGTGAACGTATGCCATTTATGTGTGATTGAGGTGTGTATGTGTGTGTTGTATGTAACTGTGCGAGTATGATAAATGTGAGTGAGTGTCGTATGCGGAAAATTGAAATTAGTTTTATATTAAACTTGGAAGGTTGCCTAAAAGAAGATCCTCTGTGTGTTGATGGGTGAGTGTTAACAGATAATTGTGCAACGTGTGTTTGCATTGATATTTTGATTTTGTGGATAATTTTAATATTTTGTTTAAACTGTTATATAATTTTGTGCTGGTGATGTAATACTGGCGCCTGGAAAACGTTGTTCTGTGATATTCTTGTGGGAAGATGTTGTGTTTAATTCTGCCTGATGGTCATTGGCGTATCTAGAGATATTTTCCAGGGGGGGCCTGGCCCCCAGTAGTAGAAGCGACTGGCCAGATTTTTAAATTTTTCAGCCATAATTGTTTGTTAGTAAAATATCTCGGGTGGACACCAGACCATTCTGGGGTGGGCACGGCCCACCCGGCTCCCCCCCTTCCTACGCCTATGCTGATGGTTCTTTGTGGGGACGGGAAGAGTGTTTACGGATTACCGTATGGAGAACATAGAGCTGCCTGACAGTTAACACTTCACATTCGGCATATAATTGTATTGTGGAATATCTTCGAGGCCGAGACCACATAACTTTTAAGACCGCCCGTTGTGCACGCTCAAGCCTGATAAATTCGTTTAATGTTGCACCCCCCCAAACTGGAATACAGTATGAAAGTACTGACTGACATAGTGGAGAATATACCAGTTTCCTAGTAACCTTCCTCAAACTTCAAGCTACTTCCATACCAAATTGCATCCAAATCCACCCAGTACTTTCGAAGATTAGCGCGTTCAAGCAAACAAACAAACAAACTTTTCCGCTTTATAATATTATACTATATAAAGCTAAATTACCACTCACTGACTCACTGACAGAATTGTTCTCCCAGATGGTGGATGGGGAGGTGGGTATATTTTGACAGATTCGTAAACAAGTAACTCTCAAACCTACGGGAAAAGTGCCAAACCCCCCCTTTTCCCCCCCCCTTCTCCCCCCCCCTATCGTATCTCGGAAACTACGAGACCCGTATTTTTTCTTTTTACGGATTCGTATAGAGGCTCGGTAAAGTAAAAACCATTTTTCAAAGTCCCCCCTCCCCGCCCCCCTTCTCCCCCCCTTTAGGCGGATCTCGGAATCTAAGAGACTTGGAACATTTTTTTTTTCAGATTCATTTAGAGGGGCAATGCTTAAGTCGAAATACTTGTGCAACCCCCCCCCCATCACCCCCCCCCCCTCTTTTTTTTTTTATTTTTTTTTCACAAGCTCGCGAGGTGCTTGCACCTCGCGCAACACGCAAATACTAAACCCCTCCATCAACCCCCGCCTTTTTTTTTTTTTTTTTCACAAGCACGCGAGGTGCTTGCACCTCGCGCAACACGCAAATACTAAACCCCCTCATCTCCCCCCATCACCCCCCCCCTTTTTTTTTGTCACAAGCACGCGAGGTGCTTGCACCTCGCGCAACACGCAAATACTAAAACCCCCCCATCACCCCCCACCATTTTTTTTCACAAGCACGCGAGGTGCTTGCACCTCGCGCAACACGCAAATACTAAATCCCCCCCATCTCCTTCCATCACCCCCCCCCCCCCTTTTTTTTTTTTTTGTTCACAAGCACGCGAGGTGCTTGCACCTCGCGCAACACGCAAATACTAAACCCCCCATCACCCTGCCCCAATTATTTTTTTTTTCACAAGCACGCGAGGTGCTTGCACCTCGCGCAACACGCAAATACTAGTTAGTATAGATAAAGCTAAATTACCACTCACTGACTGACTCACTCACTCACTCATTGACATAATTGTTCTCCCAGATGGTGGATGGGGAGGTGGGTATATTTTGACAGATTCGTAAACAAGTAACTCTCAAACCTACGGGAAAAGTGCCAAACCTCCCCTTTCCCCCCCCCTTCTCCCCCTCCCCTATCGTATCTCGGAAACTACGAGACCCGTATTTTTTTCTTTTTACGGATTCGTATAGAGGCTCGGTAAAGTAAAAACCATTTTTCAAAGTCCCCCCCCCGCCCCCCTTCTCCCCCCCTTTAGGCGGATCTCGGAATCTAAGAGACTTGGAACATTTCTTTTTTCAGATTCATTTAGAGGGGCAATGCTTTAGTCGAAATACTTCTGCAACCCCCCCCCATCCTCCACCCCCTTTTTTTTTTTTTTTCACAAGCACGCGAGGTGCTTGCACCTCGCGCAACACGCAAATACTAAACCCCCCCATCTCCCCCCATCACACCCCCCCACTTTTTTTTTTTTGTTCTTTTTCACAAGCACGCGAGGTGCTTGCACCTCGCGCAACACGCAAATACTAGTTATTATACTATATAAAGCTAAATTACTACTCACTGACTGACTCACTCACTCAATCATTGACATAATTGTTCTCCCAGATGGTGGATGGGGAGGTGGGTATATTTTGACAGATTCGTAAACAAGTAACTCTTAAACCTACGGGAAAAGTGCCAAACCTCCCCTTTTCACCCCCCTTCTCCCCCCCCCCCCCCCTATCGTATCTCGGAAACTACGAGACCCGTATTTTTTTTTTTTTTACGGATTCGTGTAGAGGAGGCTCGGTAAAGTAAAAACCATTTTTCAAAGTCCCCCCCCCGCCCCCCTTCTCACCCCCTTTAGGCGGATCTCGGAAATTAAGAGACTTGGAAAATTTTTTTTTTCAGATTCATTTAGAGGGGCAATGCTTTAGTCGAAATACTTCTTCAACCCCCCCCCTATCACCCCCTCCCCTTTCTTTTTTTTTTTTTCACAAGCACGCGAGGTTCTTGCACCTCGCGCAACACGCAAATACTAAACCCCCCATCACCCCCCCCACTTTTTTTTTCACAAGCACGTGAGGTGCTTGCACCTCGCGCAACACGCAAATACTAAATCCCCACATCTCCCCCATCAGCCCCCCATATTTTTTTTTCACAAGCACTAGAGGTGCTTGCACCTCGCGAAACACGTAAATACTACATTTAGAGGGGCAATGCTTTAGTTTTTTTCACAAGCACGCGAGGTGCTTGCACCTCGCGCAACACGCAAATACTAGTTATTATACTATATAAAGCTAAATTACCACTCACTGACTCACTGACAGAATTGTTCTCCCAGATGGTGGATGGGGAGGTGGGTATATTTTGACAGATTCGTAAACAAGTAACTCTCAAACCTACGGGAAAAGTGCCAAACCCCCCCCTTTTCCCCCCCCTTCTCCCCCCCCTTCTCCCCCCCCCCTATCGTATCTCGGAAACTACGAGACCCGTATTTTTTCTTTTTACGGATTCGTATAGAGGAGGCTCGGTAAAGTAAAAACCATTTTTCAAAGTCCCCCCTCCCCGCCCCCCTTCTCCCCCCCTTTAGGCGGATCTCGGAATCTAAGAGACTTGGAACATTTTTTTTTTCAGATTCATTTAGAGGGGCAATGCTTAAGTCGAAATACTTGTGCAACCCCCCCCCCATCACCCCCGCCCCCCCTCACTTTTTTTTTTCACAAGCACGCGAGGTGCTTGCACCTCGCGCAACACGCAAATTCTTTTTTTTTCACAAGCACGCGAGGTGCTTGCACCTCGCACAACTCGCAAATCCTAAACCCCCCATCACCCCCCCCCCCCTTTTTTTTTTTTTTTTTCACAAGCACGCGAGGTGCTTGCACCTCGCGCAACACGCAAATACTAGTTTATGTTATAAAGAGGAAAGAAAAGAAAAGGATTTTTTTTATTGTTTGCATTAAATTGGCTCCGAAACTACTGGACCGATTTGAATAATTATTTTTCCATTACATTTTCATCTTTCATTATCCCTGATGAACATATGCGACAGAATATTTTCTAAAATATTAGGGATCCGTATGAAATAATATATTATAAAGATCACCACTCACTGACTCACTCACTCACTCATTGACATAATTGTTCTCCCAGATGGTGGATGGGGAGGTGGGTATATTTTGACAGATTCGTAAACAAGTAACTCTCAAACCTACGGGAAAAGTGCAAAACCTCCCCTTTTCACCCCTCTTCTCCCCCCTCCCTATCGTATCTCGGAAACTTTGAGACCCGTATTTTTTTCTTTTTACTGATTCGTATAGAGGGGGCTCTGTAAAGTAAAACCCATTTTTCAAAGTCACCCTCCTTAACCCCCTTTTCACCCCCCTTAGGCGGATCTCGGAAACTAAGAGACTTGGAACATTTTTTTTTTCATATTTATATAGAGGGGCAATGCTTTAGTCGAAATACTTGTGCAACCCCCCCTCCATCACCCCCCCCCCCTCTTTTTTTTTTTTGTTTTTTTTTCACAAGCACGCGAGGTGCTTGCACCTCGCGCAACACGCAAATATCAAACCCCCTATCACCCCCCCCCGCTTTCTCTTTTTTTTTTTTTCACAAACACGCGAGGTGCTTGCACCTCGCGCAACACGCAAATCCTAAACCCCCCCATCACCCCCCCCCTTTTTTTTTTTTTTTTTTCACAAGCACGCGAGGTGCTTGCACCTCGCGCAACACGCAAATACTAGTTTATGTTATAAAGAGGAAAGAAAAGAAAAGGATTTTTTTTATTGTTTGCATTAAATTGGCTCCGAAACTACTGGACCGATTTGAATAATTATTTTTCCATTACATTTTCATCTTTCATTATCCCTGATGAACATATGCGACAGAATATTTTCTAAAATATTAGGGATCCGTATGAAATAATATATTATAAAGAGGTAAAATATGTTTGTAAGTTTGTATGAGAAGAGGAAGACATTTAAATCAAAACTAAGATGGTGCCAGAATAACCAAAATAAAATGAAAATGGACATCTTAGCTGAGCATCACAAATCTAAAGATTTAATACAGATAAATTGAATCCAGGACCGGGCATCCCCGTGAGTGTAGCCGGGCAACCTGAGCCTGCTTCTGTAGCTAACTTGTTTGTAAAACATTTTAAAGTTGATTCTACCTGAGGATTTTGTGATGGAGTTAAATGTGAGATTCTCAGCGAAAAGTGTCGACACTGAAATAAAAAGCAAGGTAAGGGGCAAATCTCCAGGGTATGACTACCTCTGCCAAGAATGCTGGCGATGTTTTACTCACTCTCTTTAAGTCACTCTCATCTGCCCACCAACTTAATGAAAACGATAGTTGTACCCGCTGTGAAAGATAAGACCGGGGAAGCATCAGATCAGTCTTGGCCAAGGTACTAGATAGACAGATTTTCTTGAAAGACATATGGCGACACGTATTGAATTGCATAATGCACAGTTTGGGTTAAGACCTGGTCTATCTACAGAAACTGCCATACTAAAAAAAAAAATCTTTATTGAACTAAAGCCTTAAAAACTATTACAATGTTATAGTAGAAGTAGATACATTGAGAGGCTTATACTAGGTAGCAATACATTGAAACCCTGACCTCTAAACTAGGTTAGAACCTGTATCTTAGAAGATCAGTGTCCCTCCGCAATAATTTTACAAGCCAGAAATTTTTACAGCTCTAGAACAATTTCTAAACATCGCAAAATAGAATAAAAATGAAGCTATTACTTTTACAAATCAAAAAAATAAGTGAACGTATGCCATTTATGTGTGATTGAGGTGTGTATGTGTGTGTTGTATGTAACTGTGCGAGTATGATAAATGTGAGTGAGTGTCGTATGCGGAAAATTGAAATTAGTTTTATATTAAACTTGGAAGGTTGCCTAAAAGAAGATCCTCTGTGTGTTGATGGGTGAGTGTTAACAGATAATTGTGCAACGTGTGTTTGCATTGATATTTTGATTTTGTGGATAATTTTAATATTTTGTTTAAACTGTTATATAATTTTGTGCTGGTGATGTAATACTGGCGCCTGGAAAACGTTGTTCTGTGATATTCTTGTGGGAAGATGTTGTGTTTAATTCTGCCTGATGGTCATTGGCGTATCTAGAGATATTTTCCAGGGGGGGCCTGGCCCCCAGTAGTAGAAGCGACTGGCCAGATTTTTAAATTTTTCAGCCATAATTGTTTGTTAGTAAAATATCTCGGGTGGACACCAGACCATTCTGGGGTGGGCACGGCCCACCCGGCTCCCCCCCTTCCTACGCCTATGCTGATGGTTCTTTGTGGGGACGGGAAGAGTGTTTACGGATTACCGTATGGAGAACATAGAGCTGCCTGACAGTTAACACTTCACATTCGGCATATAATTGTATTGTGGAATATCTTCGAGGCCGAGACCACATAACTTTTAAGACCGCCCGTTGTGCACGCTCAAGCCTGATAAATTCGTTTAATGTTGCACCCCCCCAAACTGGAATACAGTATGAAAGTACTGACTGACATAGTGGAGAATATACCAGTTTCCTAGTAACCTTCCTCAAACTTCAAGCTACTTCCATACCAAATTGCATCCAAATCCACCCAGTACTTTCGAAGATTAGCGCGTTCAAGCAAACAAACAAACAAACTTTTCCGCTTTATAATATTATACTATATAAAGCTAAATTACCACTCACTGACTGACTCACTCACTCACTCATTGACATAATTGTTCTCCCAGATGGTGGATGGGGAGGTGGGTATATTTTGACAGATTCGTAAACAAGTAACTCTCAAACCTACGGGAAAAGTGCCAAACCTCCCCTTTCCCCCCCCCTTCTCCCCCCCCCCTATCGTATCTCGGAAACTACGAGACCCGTATTTTTTTCTTTTTACGGATTCGTATAGAGGAGGCTCGGTAAAGTAAAAACCATTTTTCAAAGTCCCCCCCCCGCCCCCCTTCTCCCCCCCTTTAGGCGGATCTCGGAATCTAAGAGACTTGGAACATTTCTTTTTTCAGATTCATTTAGAGGGGCAATGCTTTAGTCGAAATACTTCTGCAACCCCCCCCCCATCCTCCACCCCCTTTTTTTTTTTTTTTCACAAGCACGCGAGGTGCTTGCACCTCGCGCAACACGCAAATACTAGTTATTATACTATATAAAGCAAAATTACCACTCACTGACTGACTCACTCACTCACTCATTGACATAATTGTTCTCCCAGATGGTGGATGGGGAGGTGGGTATATTTTGACAGATTCGTAAACAAGTAACTCTTAAACCTACGGGAAAAGTGCCAAACCTCCCCTTTTCACCCCCCTTCTCCCCCCCCCCCCCCCCCTATCGTATCTCGGAAACTACGAGACCCGTATTTTTTTTTTTTACGGATTCGTGTAGAGGAGGCTCGGTAAAGTAAAAACCATTTTTCAAAGTCCCCCCCCCGCCCCCCTTCTCACCCCTTTAGGCGGATCTCGGAAATTAAGAGACTTGGAACATTTCTTTTTTCAGATTCATTTAGAGGGGCAATGCTTTAGTCGAAATACTTCTGCAACCCCCCCCCATCCTCCACCCCCTTTTTTTTTTTTTTTCACAAGCACGCGAGGTGCTTGCACCTCGCGCAACACGCAAATATTAACCCCCCCATCTCCCCCCATCACACCCCCCCACTTTTTTTTTTTGTTCTTTTTCACAAGCACGCGAGGTGCTTGCACCTCGCGCAACACGCAAATACTAGTTATTATACTATATAAAGCTAAATTACCACTCACTGACTGACTCACTCACTCACTCATTGACATAATTGTTCTCCCAGATGGTGGATGGGGAGGTGGGTATATTTTGACAGATTCGTAAACAAGTAACTCTTAAACCTACGAGAAAAGTGCCAAACCTCCCCTTTTCACCCCCCTTCTCCCCCCCCCCCCCCCCTATCGTATCTCGGAAACTACGAGACCCGTATTTTTTCTTTTTACTGATTCGTGTAGAGGAGGCTCGGTAAAGTAAAAACCATTTTTCAAAGTCCCCCCCCGCCCCCCTTCTCACCCCCTTTAGGCGGATCTCGGAAATTAAGAGACTTGGAACATTTCTTTTTTCAGATTCATTTAGAGGGGCAATGCTTTAGTCGAAATACTTCTGCAACCCCTCCCCATCCCCCACCCCCTTTTTTTTTATTTTCACAAGCACGCGAGGTGCTTGCACCTCGCGCAACACGCAAATACTAAACCCCCCCATCTCCCCCCATCACACCCCCCCACTTTTTTTTTTTTTGTTCTTTTTCACAAGCACGCGAGGTGCTTGCACCTCGCGCAACACGCAAATACTAGTTATTATATTATATAAAGCTAAATTACCACTCACTCACTGACATAATTGTTCTCCCAGATGGTGGATGGGGAGGTGGGTATATTTTGACAGATTCGTAAACAAGTAACTCTCAAACTTACGGGAAAAGTGCCAAACCCCCCCTTTTCCCCCCCCCTTCTCCCCCCCCTATCGTATCTCGGAAACTACGAGACCCGTATTTTTTTCTTTTTACGGATTCGTATAGAGGAGGCTCGGTAAAGTAAAAACCATTTTTCAAAGTCCCCCCCCCCGCCCCCCTTCTCCCCCCCTTTAGGCGGATCTCGGAATCTAAGAGACTTGGAACATTTTTTTTTTCAGATTCATTTAGAGGGGCAATGCTTTAGTCGAAATACTTGTGCAACCCCCCCCCCATCACCCCGCCCCTCTTTTTTTTTTTTTTTTTTCACAAGCACGCGAGGTGCTTGCACCTCGCGCAACACGCAAATACTTGATTTAGAGGGGCAATGCTTTAGTTTTGTTCACAAGCACGCGAGGTGCTTGCACCTCGCGCAACACGCAAATACTAACCCCCCCCCCCATCTCCCCCCCTTTTTTTTTTTCACAAGCACGCGAGGTGCTTGCACCTCGCGCAACACGCAAATACTATTTATACTATATAAAGCTAAATTACCACTCACTGACTCACTGACATAATTGTTCTCCCAGATGGTGGATGGGGAGGTGGGTATATTTTGACAGATTCGTAAACAAGTAACTCTGAAACCTACGGGAAAAGTGCCAAACCTCCCCTTTTCCCCCCCCTTCTCCCCCCTCCCTATCGTATCTCGGAAACTACGAGAACCGTATTTTTTTTTTTTACGGATTCGTATAGAGGAGGCTCGGTAAAGTAAAAACCATTTTTCAAAGTCCCCCCCCCGCCCCCCTTCTCCCCTCCCTTTAGGCGGATCTCGGAATCTAAGAGACTTGGAACATTTTTTTTTTCAGATTCATTTAGAGGGGCAATGCTTTAGTCGAAATACTTGTGCAACCCCCCCCCATCACCCCCCCCCTCTTTTTTTTTCTTTTTTTCACAAGCTCGCGAGGTGCTTGCACCTCGCGCAACACGCAAATACTAAACCCCCCCATCACCCCCCCCCCTTTTTTTTTTTTTTTTTTCACAAGCACGCGAGGTGCTTGCACCTCGCGCAACACGCAAATACTTGATTTAGAGGGGCAATGCTTTAGTTTTTTTCACAAGCACGCGAGGTGCTTGCACCTCGCGCAACACGCAAATACTAGTTATACTATATAAAGCTAAATTACCACTCACTGACTGACTCACTCACTCACTCATTGACATAATTGTTCTCCCAGATGGTGGATGGGGAGGTGGGTATATTTTGACAGATTCGTAAACAAGTAACTCTTAAACCTACGGGAAAAGTGCCAAACCTCCCCTTTTCACCCCCCTTCTCCCCCCCCCTATCGTATCTCGGAAACTACGAGACCCGTATTTTTTTTTTTTACGGATTCGTGTAGAGGAGGCTCGGTAAAGTAAAAACCATTTTTCAAAGTCCCCCCCCCCGCCCCCCTTCTCACCCCCTTTAGGCGGATCTCGGAAATTAAGAGACTTGGAAAATTTTTTTTTTCAGATTCATTTAGAGGGGCAATGCTTTAGTCGAAATACTTCTTCAACCCCCCCCCTATCACCCCCTCCCCTTTCTTTTTTTTTTTCACAAGCACGCGAGGTTCTTGCACCTCGCGCAACACGCAAATACTAAACCCCCCATCACCCCCCCACTTTTCTTTTTCACAAGCACGTGAGGTGCTTGCACCTCGCGCAACACGCAAATACTAAATCCCCCCATCTCCCCCATCAGCCCCCCATATTTTTTTTTCACAAGCACTAGAGGTGCTTGCACCTCGCGCAACACGTAAATACTACATTTAGACGGGCAATGCTTTAGTTTTTTTCACAAGCACGCGAGGTGCTTGCACCTCGCGCAACACGCAAATACTAGTTATATTATATAAAGCTAAATTACCACTGACTGACTCACTGACTCATTGACATAATTGTTCTCCCAGATGGTGGATGGGGAGGTGGGTATATTTTGACAGATTCGTAAACAAGTAACTCTCAAACCTACGGGAAAAGTGCCAAACCTCCCCTTTTCACCCCCCTTCTCCCCCCCTATCGTATCTCGGAAACTACGAGACCCGTATTTTTTTTCTTTTTACGGATTCGTATAGAGGAGGCTCGGTAAAGTAAAAACCATTTTTCAAAGTCGCCCCCCTTGCCCCCCTTCTCACCCCCTTTAGGCGGATCTCGGAAATTAAGAGACTTGGAACATTTTTTTTTTCAGATTCATTTAGAGGGACAATGCTTTAGTCAAAATACTTCTGCAACGCCCCCGCCCCCCATCACCCCCCCCCATCACCCCCCTTTTTTTTTTTTTTTCACATGCACGCGAGGTGCTTGCACCTCGTGCAACACGCAAATACTAAACCCTCCCCATCTCCCCCCATCACCCCCCCCATTTTTTTTTTTTTCACAAGCACGCGAGGTTCTTGCACCTCGCGCAGCACGCAAATACTAAACCCCCCATCTCCCCCCCCCCTTTTTTTTTTTTCATAAGCACGCGAGGTGCTTGCACCTCGCGCAACACGCAAATCCTAAACCCCCCATCACCCCCCCCCCTTTTTTTTTTTTTTTTTTTCACAAGCACGCGAGGTACTTGCACCTCGCGCAACACGCAAATACTAGTTTATGTTATAAAGAGGAAAGAAAAGAAAAGGATTTTTTTTATTGTTTGCATTAAATTGGCTCCGAAACTACTGGACCGATTTGAATAATTATTTTTCCATTACATTTTCATCTTTCATTATCCCTGATGAACATATGCGACAGAATATTTTCTAAAATATTATGGATCCGTATGAAATAATATATTATAAAGAGGTAAAATATGTTTGTAAGTTTGTATGAGAAGAGGAAGACATTTAAATCAAAACTAAGATGGTGCCAGAATAACCAAAATAAAATGAAAATGGACATCTTAGCTGAGCATCACAAATCTAAAGATTTAATACAGATAAATTGAATCCAGGACCGGGCATCCCCGTGAGTGTAGCCGGGCAACCTGAGCCTGCTTCTGTAGCTAACTTGTTTGTAAAACATTTTAAAGTTGATTCTACCTGAGGATTTTGTGATGGAGTTAAATGTGAGATTCTCAGCGAAAAGTGTCGACACTGAAATAAAAAGCAAGGTAAGGGGCAAATCTCCGGGGTATGACTACCTCTGCCAAGAATGCTGGCGATGTTTTACTCACTCTCTTTAAGTCACTCTCATCTGCCCACCAACTTAATGAAAACGATAGTTGTACCCGCTGTGAAAGATAAGACCGGGGAAGCATCAGATCAGTCTTGGCCAAGGTACTAGATAGACAGATTTTCTTGAAAGACATATGGCGACACGTATTGAATTGCATAATGCACAGTTTGGGTTAAGACCTGGTCTATCTACAGAAACTGCCATACTAAAAAAAAAAATCTTTATTGAACTAAAGCCTTAAAAACTATTACAATGTTATAGTAGAAGTAGATACATTGAGAGGCTTATACTAGGTAGCAATACATTGAAACCCTGACCTCTAAACTAGGTTAGAACCTGTATCTTAGAAGATCAGTGTCCCTCCGCAATAATTTTACAAGCCAGAAATTTTTACAGCTCTAGAACAATTTCTAAACATCGCAAAATAGAATAAAAATGAAGCTATTACTTTTACAAATCAAAAAAATAAGTGAACGTATGCCATTTATGTGTGATTGAGGTGTGTATGTGTGTGTTGTATGTAACTGTGCGAGTATGATAAATGTGAGTGAGTGTCGTATGCGGAAAATTGAAATTAGTTTTATATTAAACTTGGAAGGTTGCCTAAAAGAAGATCCTCTGTGTGTTGATGGGTGAGTGTTAACAGATAATTGTGCAACGTGTGTTTGCATTGATATTTTGATTTTGTGGATAATTTTAATATTTTGTTTAAACTGTTATATAATTTTGTGCTGGTGATGTAATACTGGCGCCTGGAAAACGTTGTTCTGTGATATTCTTGTGGGAAGATGTTGTGTTTAATTCTGCCTGATGGTCATTGGCGTATCTAGAGATATTTTCCAGGGGGGGCCTGGCCCCCAGTAGTAGAAGCGACTGGCCAGATTTTTAAATTTTTCAGCCATAATTGTTTGTTAGTAAAATATCTCGGGTGGACACCAGACCATTCTGGGGTGGGCACGGCCCACCCGGCTCCCCCCCTTCCTACGCCTATGCTGATGGTTCTTTGTGGGGACGGGAAGAGTGTTTACGGATTACCGTATGGAGAACATAGAGCTGCCTGACAGTTAACACTTCACATTCGGCATATAATTGTATTGTGGAATATCTTCGAGGCCGAGACCACATAACTTTTAAGACCGCCCGTTGTGCACGCTCAAGCCTGATAAATTCGTTTAATGTTGCACCCCCCCAAACTGGAATACAGTATGAAAGTACTGACTGACATAGTGGAGAATATACCAGTTTCCTAGTAACCTTCCTCAAACTTCAAGCTACTTCCATACCAAATTGCATCCAAATCCACCCAGTACTTTCGAAGATTAGCGCGTTCAAGCAAACAAACAAACAAACTTTTCCGCTTTATAATATTATACTATATAAAGCTAAATTACCACTCACTGACTCACTGACAGAATTGTTCTCCCAGATGGTGGATGGGGAGGTGGGTATATTTTGACAGATTCGTAAACAAGTAACTCTCAAACCTACGGGAAAAGTGCCAAACCCCCCCTTTTCCCCCCCCTTCTCCCCCCCCCTATCGTATCTCGGAAACTACGAGACCCGTATTTTTTCTTTTTACGGATTCGTATAGAGGAGGCTCGGTAAAGTAAAAACCATTTTTCAAAGTCCCCCCTCCCCGCCCCCCTTCTCCCCCCCTTTAGGCGGATCTCGGAATCTAAGAGACTTGGAACATTTTTTTTTTCAGATTCATTTAGAGGGGCAATGCTTAAGTCGAAATACTTGTGCAACCCCCCCCCCATCACCCCCCCCCCCTCTTTTTTTTTTATTTTTTTTTCACAAGCTCGCGAGGTGCTTGCACCTCGCGCAACACGCAAATACTAAACCCCTCCATCAACCCCCGCCTTTTTTTTTTTTTTTTTCACAAGCACGCGAGGTGCTTGCACCTCGCGCAACACGCAAATACTAAACCCCCTCATCTCCCCCCATCACCCCCCCCCTTTTTTTTTGTCACAAGCACGCGAGGTGCTTGCACCTCGCGCAACACGCAAATACTAAAACCCCCCCATCACCCCCCACCATTTTTTTTCACAAGCACGCGAGGTGCTTGCACCTCGCGCAACACGCAAATACTAAATCCCCCCCATCTCCTTCCATCACCCCCCCCCCTTTTTTTTTTTTTTGTTCACAAGCACGCGAGGTGCTTGCACCTCGCGCAACACGCAAATACTAAACCCCCCCATCACCCTGCCCCAATTATTTTTTTTTTCACAAGCACGCGAGGTGCTTGCACCTCGCGCAACACGCAAATACTAGTTAGTATAGATAAAGCTAAATTACCACTCACTGACTGACTCACTCACTCACTCATTGACATAATTGTTCTCCCAGATGGTGGATGGGGAGGTGGGTATATTTTGACAGATTCGTAAACAAGTAACTCTCAAACCTACGGGAAAAGTGCCAAACCTCCCCTTTCCCCCCCCCTTCTCCCCCTCCCCTATCGTATCTCGGAAACTACGAGACCCGTATTTTTTTCTTTTTACGGATTCGTATAGAGGAGGCTCGGTAAAGTAAAAACCATTTTTCAAAGTCCCCCCCCCGCCCCCCTTCTCCCCCCCTTTAGGCGGATCTCGGAATCTAAGAGACTTGGAACATTTCTTTTTTCAGATTCATTTAGAGGGGCAATGCTTTAGTCGAAATACTTCTGCAACCCCCCCCCATCCTCCACCCCCTTTTTTTTTTTTTTTCACAAGCACGCGAGGTGCTTGCACCTCGCGCAACACGCAAATACTAAACCCCCCCATCTCCCCCCATCACACCCCCCCACTTTTTTTTTTTTGTTCTTTTTCACAAGCACGCGAGGTGCTTGCACCTCGCGCAACACGCAAATACTAGTTATTATACTATATAAAGCTAAATTACTACTCACTGACTGACTCACTCACTCACTCATTGACATAATTGTTCTCCCAGATGGTGGATGGGGAGGTGGGTATATTTTGACAGATTCGTAAACAAGTAACTCTTAAACCTACGGGAAAAGTGCCAAACCTCCCCTTTTCACCCCCCTTCTCCCCCCCCCCCCCCTATCGTATCTCGGAAACTACGAGACCCGTATTTTTTTTTTTTTTACGGATTCGTGTAGAGGAGGCTCGGTAAAGTAAAAACCATTTTTCAAAGTCCCCCCCCCGCCCCCCTTCTCACCCCCTTTAGGCGGATCTCGGAAATTAAGAGACTTGGAAAATTTTTTTTTTCAGATTCATTTAGAGGGGCAATGCTTTAGTCGAAATACTTCTTCAACCCCCCCCCTATCACCCCCTCCCCTTTCTTTTTTTTTTTTTCACAAGCACGCGAGGTTCTTGCACCTCGCGCAACACGCAAATACTAAACCCCCCATCACCCCCCCCACTTTTTTTTTCACAAGCACGTGAGGTGCTTGCACCTCGCGCAACACGCAAATACTAAATCCCCACATCTCCCCCATCAGCCCCCCATATTTTTTTTTCACAAGCACTAGAGGTGCTTGCACCTCGCGAAACACGTAAATACTACATTTAGAGGGGCAATGCTTTAGTTTTTTTCACAAGCACGCGAGGTGCTTGCACCTCGCGCAACACGCAAATACTAGTTATTATACTATATAAAGCTAAATTACCACTCACTGACTCACTGACAGAATTGTTCTCCCAGATGGTGGATGGGGAGGTGGGTATATTTTGACAGATTCGTAAACAAGTAACTCTCAAACCTACGGGAAAAGTGCCAAACCCCCCCTTTCCCCCCCCTTCTCCCCCCCCTTCTCCCCCCCCCCCCTATCGTATCTCGGAAACTACGAGACCCGTATTTTTTCTTTTTACGGATTCGTATAGAGGAGGCTCGGTAAAGTAAAAACCATTTTTCAAAGTCCCCCCTCCCCGCCCCCCTTCTCCCCCCCTTTAGGCGGATCTCGGAATCTAAGAGACTTGGAACATTTTTTTTTTCAGATTCATTTAGAGGGGCAATGCTTAAGTCGAAATACTTGTGCAACCCCCCCCCCATCACCCCCGCCCCCCCTCACTTTTTTTTTCACAAGCACGCGAGGTGCTTGCACCTCGCGCAACACGCAAATTCTTTTTTTTTTCACAAGCACGCGAGGTGCTTGCACCTCGCACAACTCGCAAATCCTAAACCCCCATCACCCCCCCCCCCTTTTTTTTTTTTTTTTTCACAAGCACGCGAGGTGCTTGCACCTCGCGCAACACGCAAATACTAGTTTATGTTATAAAGAGGAAAGAAAAGAAAAGGATTTTTTTTATTGTTTGCATTAAATTGGCTCCGAAACTACTGGACCGATTTGAATAATTATTTTTCCATTACATTTTCATCTTTCATTATCCCTGATGAACATATGCGACAGAATATTTTCTAAAATATTAGGGATCCGTATGAAATAATATATTATAAAGAGGTAAAATATGTTTGTAAGTTTGTATGAGAAGAGGAAGACATTTAAATCAAAACTAAGATGGTGCCAGAATAACCAAAATAAAATGAAAATGGACATCTTAGCTGAGCATCACAAATCTAAAGATTTAATACAGATAAATTGAATCCAGGACCGGGCATCCCCGTGAGTGTAGCCGGGCAACCTGAGCCTGCTTCTGTAGCTAACTTGTTTGTAAAACATTTTAAAGTTGATTCTACCTGAGGATTTTGTGATGGAGTTAAATGTGAGATTTTCAGCGAAAAATGTCGACACTGAAATAAAAAGCAAGGTAAGGGGCAAATCTCCAGGGTATGACTACCTCTGCCAAGAATGCTGGCGATGTTTTACTCACTCTCTTTAAGTCACTCTCATCTGCCCACCAACTTAATGAAAACGATAGTTGTGCCCGCTGTGAAAGATAAGACCGGGGAAGCATCAGATCAGTCTTGGCCAAGGTACTAGATAGACAGATTTTCTTGAAAGACATATGGCGACACGTATTGAATTGCATAATGCACAGTTTGGGTTAAGACCTGGTCTATCTACAGAAACTGCCATACTAAAAAAAAAAATCTTTATTGAACTAAAGCCTTAAAAACTATTACAATGTTATAGTAGAAGTAGATACATTGAGAGGCTTATACTAGGTAGCAATACATTGAAACCCTGCCCTCTAAACTAGGTTAGTACCTGTATCTTAGAAGATCAGTGTCCCTCCGCAATAATTTTACAAGCCAGAAATTTTTACAGCTCTAGAACAATTTCTAAACATCGCAAAATAGAATAAAAATGAAGCTATTACTTTTACAAATCAAAAAAATAAGTGAACGTATGCCATTTATGTGTGATTGAGGTGTGTATGTGTGTGTTGTATGTAACTGTGCGAGTATGATAAATGTGAGTGAGTGTCGAATGCGGAAAATTGAAATTAGTTTTATATTAAACTTGGAAGGTTGCCTAAAAGAAGATCCTCTGTGTGTTGATGGGTGAGTGTTAACAGATAATTGTGCAACGTGTGTTTGCATTGATATTTTGATTTTGTGGATAATTTTAATATTTTGTTTAAACTGTTATATAATTTTGTGCTGGTGATGTAATACTGGCGCCTGGAAAACGTTGTTCTGTGATATTCTTGTGGGAAGATGTTGTGTTTAATTCTGCCTGATGGTCATTGGCGTATCTAGAGATATTTTCCAGGGGGGGCCTGGCCCCCAGTAGTAGAAGCGACTGGCCAGATTTTTAAATTTTTCAGCCATAATTGTTTGTTAGTAAAATATCTCGGGTGGACACCAGACCATTCTGGGGTGGGCACGGCCCACCCGGCTCCCCCCCTTCCTACGCCTATGCTGATGGTTCTTTGTGGGGACGGGAAGAGTGTTTACGGATTACCGTATGGAGAACATAGAGCTGCCTGACAGTTAACACTTCACATTCGGCATATAATTGTATTGTGGAATATCTTCGAGGCCGAGACCACATAACTTTTAAGACCGCCCGTTGTGCACGCTCAAGCCTGATAAATTCGTTTAATGTTGCACCCCCCCAAACTGGAATACAGTATGAAAGTACTGACTGACATAGTGGAGAATATACCAGTTTCAGGGTATTACTATCCACAGACATGCGTAGTTTTTTAAAAATAAATATAAGGTTACGGATTCTGCCCGTGAAAACATCTATGTGCTTATGCCAGTTAAGTTGTTGATCAATATGAGTGCCCAGATATTTCACGCTAGTAATCCTAGATATGTTGAGGCAGTCACATATAGAAGGGGACAGAGAAGTACAAGTGTGGGCCTTAAGAAGATAAGATAGCGGTGGGGTTAGATTTGACCTAATGGCAAAGGGAACATATACCGTTTTCTGCACGTTCAGGGTAAGCAAGTTGTTTGTTAGCCAATTCATGACATGTTTCAGTACATTTTCGGCATTAAGAAAGCATTGGGCCCAATCCACTCCATCGACTATCATAGCTGTGTCATCATTTTTTTTTATATCAATACTTCGGTTCTGTTAAAACAATCAATGGTAATCAACAAACGGTAAAAATTGTGTTAGGTGGGCAGGATTGTTGTCGGATGAATATAGGCTGAATTGCGGAGTGAGACAAGGTGGCTTGTCATGAACCGATTGATCGTTGAGCTCTGCAGCACTTATCAGAGTTGTCACGTGGATGGAACTTTGGTTAAAACTTTGCGGTATTCCATGAAAGTAAGTCACTGCTTTCAAGTATCTGGGCCACTGGGTTTCTGAAGACCTAAAAGACGGTCTGGACATTGAGCGTGAGCGTAGGGCGTTGTCTGTTCGTTAGGGCTACGCTGTTTACAGTGTATTACCATTATTTCTACATATGCAGTCTGTGAGTTATCTACACTCAGGAGGCATACAACGCCCTGCGGGTACAGTATAATAATTCGTTCAATGTGTTGATGGGGTTGCCGCGATTCTGCAGTGCTTCGGGCATGTTCACCAACGCGGGAACAGACGATTTTTATGCTATCATGCGTCAACGATTCCTCTGATTCCATCATGCGCAGGGTACGTGTCAGCCCCAACAGCATTCTAAATTTGATAGCAGACAGATGAGACAGCCCTTTTTTGGGACATTGGGTACACCTAAAAGCCAATGTGGTGTAGTTGTTAAGTATTTTATTTTATGTTCCTGATAGATTTAAGTACTAAAACTAGCTTCTAAGATTTGTTTGTATACTGACCCAAATGGATCTAAAGTCTGAAATAAAAGATTATTTATTTATTAAAGCACGAAGGGCTGCGCGCATTTCTCCGACTGCCTGGACGCAACTGAAGGGCGGTATTCTAACCGCGAGCCCCACTTCACCCCGTATAACTAGCAATCATAAGTAGAAAGGGCACAATTGCCACTTGCGCCTGCTTATTTTTCGTAATACTAAGTTAAAAAGGCACATCTACGCAGAACAGTCTTTTCTTCTTATGACTATGCAGAAGTGTCTTTTAATTGTATGAAGAATTAAATATTTTGTAAATAAATAACCCTTTACACCCGAAGAAAAAAAGTTGCAAATATTAGAAAAAAGTTAATTGACTCAATTTCTAGGAGTCTAAGGGAACTTAAGAAAAATGTGAAAAAAATAACTGCATTTTCAGTTTTCCTGAAAAGGTGCCCTCACGATCGTGACACTTAGGTATTTAATCTACAAGTCTCACAATAGTGAGTGTGATCTTTTTGTATTTATTTTTTCTTAAAAGAAACAACAAATTCTATACTAATCAATATTTATTTGTTTGAATAACCTCTCATTAATCAGTCTTTATCATTTAACAGAAAAATTAAACTTCTTTTAAATAATTATCTAACAAAAATTAGTAAATTTCTCAAAATAAACAATTTCGATTTCTGACAAACTTAAAATCACAGAATAATTGTTATTTTAAGTTTTAGGAACAAAAAAGAGATCACAAATTATTTAGAATTAGAGTAGGAATAACAAAAACTAACATAGTTTAAAAAAAACACGTCGCTAGATATTATGGTTTGAGGTGATAAAATTGAAAACAGTTTTGGTTTCGGGAAAGACATAGGTAAACAGCAAACTTGGAGCATTTAATCTTTGATCGGCTATGGCATCCCTCCATCATGCAAGACCTTGGTGCCTCTATGTCATCAAATACAGCCAGGTGACCATATGCGTCATATCTTATGCCCTGTGATGGACGTATTGGTCTGTATTGCCTATTGATAGGAGGTGGCTCGTTTTCAGAATCGTCTACGTCGTCACGACGGACTGAAAAATTGGTTAAATCGTCAGCAACACTGAAACGGAAATCGAGCAGTGTTAAAGTGTCCTTTGTTGGATAACCATTTGTCATGTAATCATTTTTGTATAGTCGCCAGGAATTAACCAACGCTAAATCCAGAAAGTGCATGATTACTTTCAAAGTCCATTTTGTTGTCTTGATGAAGGTACGATAATACTCCATTTGCTGGTCGAGAATATCAACGCCCCCCATTTTGATTGTACTGTTGAATAATTTTAGGAGCCGGTACATCAATGTAGCCTCTCTGTTTTTTATCCCACCGTTTGAAAGTAGTACCCGACGATGGTCCTGTACAGTTAGATGCCATGATCACTGATTTGTTGTCCCTCCATTTGACGACCTGACGCAAAGAACAATGGCCACTGAATGGTATCATCTGTTCATCTTCTGAATAGTAACATGGAACTCTTTCCAGTTTGTTGCAGGTATCCTGAACCCGTTTGATAATTGGTTGCACCTTCCAAAGTAGATTGTTAGTCTCAGTTTCAGCTGGCTGATCGTGATCAACTACATGAAGAGCATTACGTAAAGTAATAAATCGGTCGCGAACTATTTTGTCGGCAATGAATCCAGTCCTCATATTAGCTCGCCAATACATCGGCATTCGTGGTTATGGAATATGCACACCAAAGACTTTAGCTATTTCCGCTTTTGTTGTTTTGAGTACTTGGCCAGTCTTACGCATGAAATATAAGTTTGTACACCGAGCAGTCTCCTCGTAGAAGCCTTCATCAAAATAATCATTAAGATATGCGGATGGTGTACGAACTGGGTTTTTTGGTAAAGTTGCAGTATAGTCATGTGGCTTATCGGTAAAAGGAATATTCTTCCAGGTGTCTCCATGACCATGTTGCTGCAGATTTCACCTAGTAGCAGTACCATGAGAACGCCCTCTGTTTCCATTTGCTGAAAGGAGTACTACGAAAGCGTCCCCTATTTGGGGCTGTTATCTGAATTAGAGGTTCAGGTTCCATTTCATCGCCTGAATCTTCAGAATTATCATCCTCGCCTACAAGATCAGCGAGAACACGTGGCTATACTTCAAAATCTTCATCATCGTGAAATCCTTCTATATCTGACTCGTTTCCATCACCAAGGAGTTCCAAGATGCGGTCATCAGATACAGGAAACACTAAAATAAAAAACAATCAAGTATATTATCCACAATTCCAACTTTTAATCAATAAACAAAAAAACACGTTTAAATCAACTTATAGGGTCACAACCGAGGGACCACGATCGTGATACTTGAAATTTAGTCTCATTTTATTTCTAACTGACTAAAATAAAAACAAAAAGTGTTTGTATTTCATTTGATTAATGTTTTAATAGTAAAATAAAACAATAACAATACTCAAAATATAACGAAAAAACACAATACTTATATTTGCCGCCGGTCGGATCAAAATACGCAACCATCTTGTACCTTCGATTGAGACAAACTAACAACCTATTCCACGACTCGGACGTCACTACGCACGACAATACTGCCGCAATAAGGAAAAAAGACGCATCTAACATTTTTTTCGAAATTGAGTTATCTATATATTCTTAATCCGAAAAAAAAATGGCATCTGCCAGTATTTTTATATTTCGCATTAATTAAACAGAACCCTATGAATCTCACTGTTAAATAAGACGTATCTGCCATATTAATGAAATATTACTAAATGAAAAAGACATTTCTGACATACACTAAGTTGAAAAGACGCATTTCAGTAGAAACGTCTTATTTTTTTTACAAAATATTTAATTCTTCATACAATTAAAAGACACTTCTGCATAGTCATAAGAAGAAAAGACTGTTCTGCGTAGAAGTGCCTTTTTAACTTAGTACTACGAAAAATAAGCAGGCGCAAGTGGCAATTGTGCCCTTTCTACTTAGTATTGCTAGTTATATGGGGTGAAGTGGGAATCGCGGTTAGAATACCGCCCTTCAGTTGCGTCCAGGCAGTCAGAGAAACGCGCGTGGCCCTTCGTGCTTTAATAAATAAATAATCTTTTATTTCAGACGTTAGATCCATTTGGGTTAGTATACAAACAAATCTTAGAAGCTACCAGAAACATAAAATAAAATACTTAACAACTACACCACATTGGCATGTAGGTGTACCCAATGTCCCAAAAAAGGGCTGTCTTATCTGTCTGCTATCGAATTTAGAATGCTGTTGGGGCCGACACGTACCCTGCGCATGATAGAGGTGCATCGTTGACGCACGATAGCATAAAAATCGTCTATTCCCACGTTGGCGAACATGCCCGAAGCACTGCAGTAGCGCGGCAACCCCATCAACACCTTGAACGTATTATTATACTGTACCCGCAGGAAGTTTTATGCCTCCTGAGTGTAGATAACTCACAGACTGCATATGTAGAAAGAATGGCAATACACTGTAAACAGCGTAGTCCTAACGAACAGACAACGCCCTACGCTCACGCTCAATGTCCAGACCGACTTTTAGGTCTTCAGAAACCCAGTGGCCCGGATACATGAAAGCAGTGACTTGCTTTGATGCATTACCGCAAAGTTTTAACTGAGGCACAATCGGATAGAACTTGTGCCTGCCTTGCAAGACTAGTAGCTCACTCACTCTTTTTCGCGTTGTATTGAAGCCCATGTATCTCCACGTACCTTTCACACATCGAAAGCACACTTCTCATCGCATTGATCGAAAGGCTCAGCAGCACCATATCATCAGCATAACTAATATTTTTAACGCTGGTTCCATTCACGTGACAACCCCGATAAGTGCTACAGAGCTCAACGATCAATCGGTTCATGACAAGCCACCTTGGCTCACTCCGCAATTCAGCCTATATTCATCCGACAACGATTCTGCCCATCTGACACAATTTTTACCATTTTTTGATTACCATTGATTGTTTTACCAGAACCGAAGTATTGATATGACTTCCTTATCCACGGATGTATCATTCATAAGCTTCTGCCACAGCAAGTCATACGACACCAGATCAAACGCCTTGGAAAGGTCTATAAAACACGTGTTAACAGGCGTTTTTCTAGACGTGTAGTACTGGACAGTCTGCTTAAGCGACAGTATGGCAGTTTCTGTAGATAGACCAGGTTTTTACCCAAACTGTGCATCATGCAATTCAATACGAGTCGCCATATATCTATCAAGAAAATTATCTAGTACCTTGGCCAAGACTGATCTGATGCTTTGATTTAATTCCATCACAAAATCCTCAGTATCCAATATCTGCGATGTTGGATTATAAGTAGAATCAATATTAAAATGTTTTACAAACAAGTTAGCTACGGGAGCAGATTCATGTTGCCCGGCTGCACTCACAGGGATGCCCGGTCCTGGATTAAATTTATCTGTATTAAATCTTTAGATTTCTGATGCTCGGATGTCCATTTTCATTTTTTTACGGTTATTCTGGCACCATCTTAGTTTTGATTTAAATGTCTTCCTCTTCACACAAACAAGTTGTACCTCTTTATAATATATAATATCATACCGATCCCTAACATTTTTGAAAATATTCTATCGCATATGTTCATCAGGGATAATGAAAAATTGTAATGGAAAAAGAATTTTAGAAATCGGTCCAGTAGTTTCGGAGCCACTTCAATGCAAACAATCAAATTTTTCCTTTTGCTTTTCTTTCCTCTTTATAATACAAATATACATACAAAGCTCTGATTACTGTGTTAACGTTCAAACTTATTAACTTATACTTAGATAATATTGATTATTTTTGTTTTTGGATAGTTTTAAGCGTAATATTTCATGAAAAAAATTCATGAAATATTATAAGTCGTAGTGTTAGTTTGATCTCACTCAAGTTTATGTCGAAAATTTATTCATTTTAAGAGATTCCTTACAAAGCTGTGATAATTATTATTAATGTTTACTATAATTAGTACAAATTTAGGTAGTTTTATTTAAACTTAATCATTAATTTTTAAGAGTTTAAAACTTAATGTTGGGAAAGGTGTGTAATTGCTATTTTTTTATAAAAAGTATAAGTCAGTTTCTCATACTTTGTGTTTTATTTAACACAAGATAATTATCGTGTTAAAATGTACTTCAGTTTATAACATAAGATGTTTTGTTAGGGATCCCACAAGGGGCAGGTATTTTTTAAGTTAAATGAGTATTAGTATTACTAAGTTGAAAAGCAGCAAATGGCTATTAGCGTCTTTTTTATTTAGTTAACTAGAACCTGGTAACACATCATCACTAAGTAGGAAAGGCGTTTAAAAAAAATACTACGTTGAAAGGACGTTTCTAGCCAGAAGCGTCTTTTCATTGCAGTAAAACTTACTTTCTTATATGTTTTTTGCTAAAAAGAAAAGGAAAAAGTTATTTAATTAATACTTAAAATTAAATTAATTAAAATTCTCATATAATTTCTGAAAGATCAAACAATAATACACACTTTTGCATAACAAAATTGTAATAAGGTTTATTTCCTTTCGCACAGCGAATTTTTTAATTTTTAAAACACGTTTTATTTTTTTTCTCCGTTTCGTACTTCATGTAGATGCGTCCTTTTACCTTATGGCGGCAGAATACATCTGCCGCCATAAGGAAAAAAGATGCATCTAACATTTTTTTCGAAATTGAGTTATCTATATATTCTTAATCAGAAAAAAAAATGGCATCTGCCAGTATTTTTAAATTTCGCATAAATTAAACAGAACCCTATGAATCTCACTGTTAAATAAGACGTATCTGCCATATTAATTAAATATTACTAAATAGAAAAGACATTTCTGACGTACACTAAGTTGAAAAGACGCATTTCAGTAGAAACGTCTTATTTAATTTACAAAATATTTAATTCTTCATACAATTAAAATACACTTCTGCATAGTCATAAGAAGAAAAGACTGTTCTGCGTAGATGTGCCTTTTTAACTTAGTATTACGAAAAATAAGCAGGCGCAAGTGGCAACTGTGCCCTTTCTACTTAGTATTGCTAGTTATATGGGGTGAAGTGGGGCTCGCGGTTAGAATACCGCCCTTCAGTTGCGTCCAGGTAGTTAGAGAAACGCGCGCGGCCCTTCGTGCTTTAATAAATAAATAATCTTTTATTTCAGACGTTAGATCCATTTGGGTTAGTATACAAACAAATCTTAGAAGCTACCAGAAACATAAAATAAAATACTACACCACATTGGCATGTAGGTGTACCCAATGTCCCAAAAAAGGGCTGTCTTATCTGTCTGCTATCGAATTTAGAATGCTGTTGGGGCTGACACGTACCCTGCGCATGATGGAAGTGCATCGTTGACGCATGATAGCATAAAAATCGTCTATTCCCGCGTTGGCGAACATGCCCGCAGCACTGCAGTAGCGCGGCAACCCCATCAACACCTTGAACGTATTATTATACTGTACCCGCAGGAAGTTGTATGCCTCCTGAGTGTAGATAACTCACAGACTGCATATGTAGAAAGAATGGCAATACACTGTAAACAGCGTAGTCCTAACGAACAGACAACGCCCTACGCTCACACTCAATGTCCAGACCGACTTTTAGGTCTTCAGAAACCCAGTGGCCCGGATACATGAAAGCAGTGACTTGCTTTGATGCAATACCACAAAGTTTTAACTGAGGCACAATTGGATAGAACTTGTGCCTGCCTTAGAAGACTAGTAGCTCACTCACTCTTTTTCGCGTTGTACCAAAGCCCATGGATCTCCGCGTACCTTTCACACATCGAAAGCACACTTCTCATCGCATTGATCGATAGGCTCAGCAGCACCATATCATCAGCATAACTAATATTTTTAACGCTGGTTCCATCCACGTGACAACCCTGATAAGTGCTACAGAGCTCAACGATCAATCGGTTCATGACAAACCACCTTGGCTCACTCCGCAATTCAGCCTATATTCATCCGACAACGATCCTTCCCGTCTGACACAATTTTTAACCATTTTCTGATTACCATTGATTGTTTTACCAGAACCGTTTTACCAGAATATTGATATGACTTCCTTATCCACGGACGTATCATTCATAAGCTTCTGCCACAGCAAGTCATACGACACCAGATCAAACGCCTTGGAAAGGTCTAGAAAACACGCGTTAACAGGCGTTTTTCTAGACGTGTAGTACTGGACAGTCTGCTTAAGCGACAGTATGGCAGTTTCTGTAGATAGACCAGGTTTTTACCCAAACTGTGCATCACGCAATTCGATACGAGTCGCCATATATCTGTCAAGAAAATTATCTAGTACCTTGGCCAAGACTGATCTGATGCTTCCCCGGTCTTATTTATACTGTTTTCATTAAGTTGGTGGGCAGATGAGAGTGACTTAAAGAGAGTGAGTAAAACATCGCCGGCACTCTTGGCAGAGGTAGTCATACCCTGGAGATTTGCCCCTTACCATGCTTTTTATTACAGTGGCGACACTTTTCGCTGAGAATCTCACATTTAATTCCATCACAAAATCCTCAGTATTCAATATCTGCGATGTTGGATTATAAGTAGAATCAATTTTAAAATGTTTTACAAACAAGTTAGCTACGGGAGCAGATTCATGTTGCCCAGCTACACTCACAGGGATACCCGGTCCTGGATTCAATTTATCTGTATTAAATCTTTACATTTGTGATGCTCGGCTAAGATGTCCATTTTCATTTTATTTTGGTTATTCTGGCACCATCTTAGTTTTGATTTAAATGTCTTCCTCTTCACACAAACAAATTGTAGCTCTTTATAATATCAAACGGATCCCTAACATTTTTGAAAATATTCTATCGCATATGTTCATCAGGGATAATGAAAAATTGTAATGGAAAAAGAATTTTTGAAATCGGTCCAGTAGTTTCGGAGCCAATTCAATGCAAACAATCAAATTTTTCCTTTTGCTTTTCTTTCCTCTTTATAATAAAAATATACATACAAAGCTCTGATTACTGAGTTAAAGTTCAAACTTATTAACTTATACTTAGATAATATTGATTATTTTTGTTTCTGGATAGTTTTAAGCGTAATATTTCATGAAAAAAATTCATGAAACATTATAAGTCGTAGTGTTAGTTTGATCTCACTCAAGTTTATGTCGAAAATTTATTCATTTTAAGAGATTCCTTACAAAGCTGTGATAATTATTATTAATGTTTACTATAATTAGTACAAATTTAGGTAGTTTTATTTATACTTAATCATTATTTTTTACGAGTTTAAAACTTAATGTTGGGAAAGGTGTGTAATACTATTTTTTATAAAAAATATAAGTCAGTTTCTCATATTTTTTTTTAAACAAGATAATTATCGTGTTAAAATGTACTTCAGTTTATAACATAAGATGTTTTGTTACGGATCCCACAAGGGGCAGGTATTTTTTAAGTTAAATGAGTATTAGTATTACTAAGTTGAAAAGCAGCAAATGGCTATTAACGTCTTTTTTATTTAGTTAACTAGAACCTGGTAACACGTCATCACTAAGTAGGAAAGGCGTTTAAAAAAAATACTACGTCGAAAGGACGTTTCTAGCCAGAAGCGTCTTTTCATTGCAGTAAAACTTACTTTCTTATATTTTTTTTGCTAAAAAGAAATGGAAAAAATTATTTAATTAATACATAAAATTAAATTAATTAAAATTCTCATATAATTTCTGAAAGATCAAACAATAATACACACTTTTGCATAACAAAATTTTAATAAGGTTTATTTCCTTTCGCACAGCGAATTTTTTAATTTTTAAAACACGTTTTATTTTTTTTCTCCGTTTCGTACTTCATGTAGATGCGTCCTTTTACCTTATGGCGGCAGACATCTCTCACGATCGATCGTCGTCGGTTGCTTTCGCAAAAATGAATCCGCGCGGTCTTAAGATTTTTTTAAAGTTACCCGCACTATCGTATACCGTCGGGTGTAAAGGGATAAGACGTTTCTACTGAAATGCGTCTTTTCAACTTAGGGTACCTACATCAGAAATGTTTTTTCTATTTAGTAATATTTAATTCATATGGCAGATACGTCTTATTTAACAGTGAGATTCATAGGGTTCTGTTCAATTTATACGAAATATAAAAATACTGGTAGATGCCATTTTTTTTTCTGATTTAGAATATATAGACAACGCAATTTCGAAAAAATGTTAGATGCGTCTTTTTTCCTTATGGCGTACTGCCGCCATAAGGAAAAAGACGCATCTAACATTTTTTTCGAAATTGAGTTATCTAGATTGAGTTATCTTTTAGAGCTCTATATTTTTTTATAGTCTCTTTCTTTTATTAAATCAACACTATAAAATAAATGACATGAAACACCATAAGAAATTAATACAGATCGTGCTTTCTAGCACCCATAAGAGCAAAAAGTTGGACGCATACAGGGAAAATCGCCCCGGATGGCCCCCGAACGCTCTGCAAAGTAGGACAAATCCTGGGAAACCCAGACGGATGGCCGGGTTTCCCCGGATAAGCCAGTAAGGACCAAGCCCGGGCCGACGGCACGTCGTCTTGGGCCATTGCCTGCTGGGGTTGCGGGAATGTTCTAACGAGACACCGTGGCCCCGGACCACAAGGGCAACTGAAGGAACAGGGTGGGTTTTTAGCCTGACATTTTTTTTGACTTATTTTATAATTAGTGACCCCCCCAAAATTGCAGGCTGCGACCGCGCCTGTTGGCAATGTACCTACGTATGTAAAAGAAAAATACAGATTCCTATTGATAGACGAAAAATACAAAAGTAAATTTTGGATTTATAGAAGTTAAAAAACTGGACAACAGTCCAGTACATTTTACTCTGGTTATCTTCCATTTACATCCAAAATTTCATATAGATATTCAGCAAAAAGCAAGCGTTTTTTTTTTAATCTAAGCAAAGGTGATGTTTTGTGAATATTTGAGCTGGACTTATAAATTGAACAATGTAATATTTTTTTCATATATAATTATTAACTAGTACTTAATACTACTTTTAATATAAGGCTTTATGGCAGCCTAATATAATTATGTAACGTTATTTTCTGGGATACCTTTTCGAGAAAGTGTGTTGAAAAACGTCGTTTGCCGTATAAAATCCTCACCTTTGACTGCGAATTTAAACATTTACTGTGAATTTACTACATTTGTGTATGTGACAGCTTTTCATATGAATAAAAATCTTTGTAGAATCCCGTACGTCTGTCCGCGCCTTAGCTCAGAAACGATACATAGATAGATATATTCTTTATTGTACACCATAACAGTAAAACAAAATTGGGATAAACTAAAACTCTGAAACTTGGCAAGGATACATAATTATCATATTTTAGGTTACTCCCCTACACCTATAAAAGAGGGGATGATTTTTTTAACTTGTCCACCCCATAGTTTGGGGTAGGTATCGTTGGATAACTTGTTCAAAAGTGTGGAATGATGACTAATTTTCGTTCAGTGATCCATTTACGAAATATTAAGCTTTAAAGTGGTAATTTTCGTAAGATGACTTACGAATAAAAGGACCCCTCCCCCCTACTAAGTGGTTGTAGGTAGGAATTCAAACGTTACGGCTTCTAGTACCTACATCTAATCTAACGAAGTTAAAAAGAAAACTTAAGTTAACTTCACGAGTAATAGTCGACCAACTGTATTCTACGCGCTTTCGGACAAATTCCAATAAAAAAAATTTGATCAGGTTCTTGGTTGTGTTAATTTCTTTTGAACTATGTTAAATTATGGAAAAATAAAATCATAAAATTTGGGCGGGTCACTAGATGGCGGTGACTACAGTTTAAAACGTGCTAACGTATTACGGAACCCTACATGAATCCTACACTGCGCGTGGCCCGACAAGCTTTTGTTGTGTTTTAAATAATATTCGTTTAAGAAAGGAGCCTCATCATAACCAATTATCAGAAAGAGTTAAAAATCGATATAACACTTCAAAGAAATCCTTTTTTTATTATTATTATATATGCGTTTATTTATAATACTTATTTATAAAAAAAGGAATTCTTTGATTCTTTTTTTCCTCTTATTCGATGATACTTTTTACTACTATGTAGGTATATGATGTACATACATATCTATACCAACAATAAACATGAACTAACGTAAAATTGGGTTAGGTCTTGGACGAATTTTCCCACTGCTGTGGCGTAGCGGGTACCAATTTAATATTTACACGAATTTGATACAGCCTAACAGAACATAAATATATATATATATATATATATATAAGTTATTTTTAAATTAATTAATGACAAATTACTTTGAAGAGCTGTGTTGACTATGCATAATATTATGTGTGGTTTATTCGGTTTAGTCCTATGGTTTAGTCAATGATTTGGCTTCGTTTTACAACGTGAATTTTCACATCTGTGGGCACATAAAACTCAGATCAAATAAAGTCCCTGCTTATCAGCGTTGCCAGAATGTTACTTTTGTAACATTTTACGTTACTTTTGACCCTCTCATGTTACCTCCATGTTACACGACTCAATATGTTACTTTTGTGTTACTTTTAAGGCAGACAAAAAATATGAAACGGAACGCATCCAAGAATGTTTTTGTTTTGATTGCGCGTATGTGCAGTATATACGGACGGACGTAACTCAAACTCACACATTAAAGCGAAGAGCACACGGGGATGTGTTCCGCCGCCACGTCCGTCTACATCCCGCTGATACCTAAAAATTGTGATCTGCGCAGCGGAACGTACGGCGATGTTCCGAGCCGCCAACAATACTGTACGACGTGACGTAGATGTTCGTTTGTGATTCAAGTCAACTTGTGAATTTGTGATTCAACTTTGGTTGTTTAGCGCTAACTCGTAGCACTACTTTAGTGCTATGTTGGAGCACTGGTTTAGGAGATTATTTATAAGGTAGCGGAGATTTACTTTAGACAGCACTTTGGAGAATAAGTTAGGGAGAGCAATGACAAGGCGTGAAGTCGCAGTAATGAATGTGGAATGAATGTTCTTTATTAAAATAGAATTGTGTATATATAATGGGGCGTGCAACTGTCAAAGTGGCGCCAGTAGCACACTTACCAATATCAAAGCAGTTTCTCTATGGAACAGTAATGAATTCCTAAATTAGAGACAGTTATTGAGAATTTTTCGATTAAAGAACATGTATTATGTTCTTAAACTAACTATATAATATCTCACAATCTAGCTAACACTGACAGTGACAAAGGTTCTTACGGTGGTGGCGCCATCTGCGATTAGCTTTCACTTGCACGCCCCATTGTAGTGTTTACATTAGTTAAACAGTGGTCACTGTGTGGGAGCGCGGCCCTCCGCCCGCGTCTCATATAACTGTTGACATTATATTTAATTTATAGTACTTAGAATAATATTCCTTTGTGCATTGTATGAGCGATTGGTTATCAAAGTGAAGGGTGTGCTACGTATGCTACAGGACTCCCCTTCAAGCGAAGCGTACCGGCAGTTTGATGATACGTCCTGAACGTGTCTGCTTGTTTTCAGCGGGATGTGACGTCAGGCTTGCTCTCGGTACTTCTGTTTTCTTGGTATCGCTCTCTGTAACTGGTGTGGTAGATGGTAAAGTTTCTTCCGAGATAACATATGCAGGTTTCAATCGAACTATCGAAATGTTTGCTTGCCGACAGTGGCGTGCCTAGGGTTTCAAAATAACGCAAGCCCAATAAAATTTTAACCGATTTCAAAAAAAGAAAGTTCAGTTTTCGACTGAGTATGTAGGTACCTACGTATGTATCATCGCAATTTTCTCATAAACTACTGGTTAGGTACAATAAATTAAAAGTGAATTCATCCATCTTCTTCTTTCCTCTTCTTTCTTCAATTTCACTCTTGCTTGTCGTGCGGTGAATGAGGTAACCAAAGCACACTGAAGGCATGCTAGTGCTAGATTGAATATAATAAACATATCAGCAATTGCATACCTCTGGTGGCTTTGAAAAAAGCCGTTTGGTTTGCTTCATTGCTTGAGGGAACAAAGTTATGGTAAGTAGTTGCTTCCTTCGTAACAGGACCCAGGTTACAGACAAAAAAAAAACAAATCAAAAAGTTACAAAACGAAAGTTAAAAAATAGCTAGATAGAATGTAATAAGGAATTTAAATAAATTATTTATATTCTAATTGGAATCGTCTATCTTTCTTAAGAAATGATTTAATTACATCAGAGTAAAATGTTGGTGATCGTTTTAATTCTACCAACAACTGTTTTTCAATAGCTATCATTGATAATTCGGAAAGACGCTCTTGACCTTGTGTATTTCTCAGATAGGTTAGGATACGTTTAAGAGACGAAAAAGCACATTCCGCGGAAGAACTTGTAGCCGGAATAGTTACAACAAGATACGCTAACTTTAACAGCTCGGGAAAGGCATCTTCGAGGTTATTCTCATGAATGAAATCAATTAATTCGAAAACATTACGATCTTTCAGATCAGGACTAGAATACAAGCAAATCAATTGGCTTTTTAATGTTTGTTTGTCGAAATAGTTTGCATAAATGTCAAATAATGAATCTAATTCCTCTGTAGGAAAATGTGAGTGATAATTGTCAAATTTTTTGTTGTTGAGCAGTTGGAAAAACTATAATTTATAAATTTCAGAATATCGGTCAGTAATTTCGGTATTAATGTTATCAATTACTTCTACAAAAAGTCGTCTGTATTCCGTTTTTGCACAGCGTACGTTGCGTCTCAAACGAGGAGCCGAGTTATTTTGCAACGTGTTCTCATAAATTTGATCAAATTCGGATTGAAATTCAGCACGTAACCATGCCTGAAATTCCTTTATTTTATTAATACAATAACCGACATCAACTTGTGATTTTTGTAGAATATTGTACAAGCAGTCAGTTTTTTCAAATATCCGATGAAAGATAAAAAGAAAAAAATTGAAATTATAAGATCGCAAAGTGTTTTCAAAATTCTCCGCAGCTAAAATCGTATCCCCGTCCCAGTTCTGTGGATTGTCGCACAGATCAGAAAACAACTCAATAAGTTTACTTTTTTGTTCAAAAACCGTGTTTACAACTCGCGACATGTATGTCCAACGAGTTGCGGGAGCATTAGGCATTTTTTTGCTGCAATGAGTATCGTAAAAAGCAGCTCGTTTTGTACTATTACTAAAAAAATTACACAAAGCCTGAAGGGCTGAAAAAAATAAACTAACCTCCTGAATTCTATTGCATGATTTAGACAACACTAAGGCCAAAATATGCGCATTACACCAAATGTAAATTGCTTGTGGACAAACATCTTTAACTTTTTGTTGCACTCCATTTCTTACACCGGACATTACACTAGCACCGTCATAGCTTTGCGCTACTAATTTTGCGATGCAATCATGTCTATTCAATAATTCTAAAATAATATTAGAGAGTGAGTCTGCTGTGCGACTTTCCGACACATTAAGAAAGCCCAAAAAACGGTCATGAATTTCATTTTTATAATAATATCTGAGAATCAAGCACAGTTGTTCTCTATGACTAACATCGGGGGTTTCGTCAATAATAATTGAAACAAATTTTGTTTGTCTAACTTCGTAATCGATGCAAGTTTGCATCACATCGGCTACGGAATGAATAATATCGTTTTGAATTTTGTTAGATAAATAACTCGGCCCCGGTTTGTCACTTTCCTGATGCTGCATATGTTTTTCTAAAACGACATCGTATTTTGAAATTAACGAGACCAGTTCTAAAAAATTGCCTTTATTTAATGAAGTTTTGGACTCATCATGTCCTCTTAGAGGAAGTTCCTGTTGTGCTAAATGACAAACAATATCGACTAATCTTTGAAAAACACTACGGTTGTTTTCAACGTGCGTGTTATATTTTGAAATTTCCTCAGATAACTGGCGTGATATAGATGTCTCAATTCGTTGTTTACCAAAATTACCGAAAGAAACCATTGCACACAGGTGTTTATGGGAATTTGCGTGCCTTTTAATGGCGCCAGATATGTTATTTAAATCATTATAACCAGATGTATTCCAAACGGAATCTTCATTCGAAAAAAATATGCAGCACCAGCAATACAACTTATTAGTGTGCGAACAGCCAACAATCCAACTAGTTTTATACACTGATCTATTAAATTTTCGTTTATGCGATTTACTAGAACTGTTTTTTCTGAGCAAAGTTTAAAGATTTTACCTTATCTTCGCCAATCAAAACTTGAACGCATTTTAAATCCTCACAAGGTACAATTACCTCCATTGTTGTAGGTAAATCACCAAAACAATTGTATCACTGAGGAAATCTTAGAAAACAAACAAAAAACTTTAACAACAAAACCTTTTCCCACTCAAGCAAATGAAACTGAAGTTAGTTGCACTCTCGGATGTCGGGAACTACTCAGTGTTGTCATTTAGGCAAAAAAAGTCGCCAGGTATATGAAAAATCTAGCTAATTTTTTTTTATTTTTAAGATATTGCTTGAATACAGTCAAAATCTGTTATAACAACATCCAAGGGACCACTCATATTTGGTTGTAAAAACCGATAGTCGTAATAACCGGTGATGTTTTCAAGGTACAAAGTATTTTGTACCTATGATTTTGGTCTATATAACCGGTATGTTGTTCTAAATGATGTTGTTGTAAACGGTTTTGACTGTATTTAATTTCGTTATTTTAAAAGCCGCTAGTTTTTATTGTTGCTAAATGTTAAAAAAGTTTCCAAACTCGTTAAAAATCTCCAAGATCTTTCAACGTGTGGCTAAAACGGCAACACTGCAGAGTTGGCAAGCTGACAAGGTCACGCATACGCATGCAACTTCATACCAAAAGCCCTGCTTAAATCTGCCATAGTGATCGATTTGTTCTATGCACAAGGCCTAACTCGTTATACGGCACATCGCTATAAGTGCGAAAGTGACAGATATAGTATTTGAAAGCCCGGTAAAAGCCGGTGCGTGTAAGCGAGATAGCAATATGTAGATCATTAGATGCTACAAATGCGATACTCTGCGCGCGAACAATCGCGATGTGTAGTAGTGTAGCAGTAGATACATTGTGTTATTTTGATAAGAATTAAGCGCGCGAACTTTTAAATAGTTCGGGTTTGACATTGATTCTCTATCGAGCATTTTTTAGCAAGGCAGGCTTCTGGGCTTATATGAAGGTACCGTCACTGCTTGCCGATCGGGTAACTGTACTGTGTAAACTTTTTCTGTGCGGCTTATCACTCGGTAGGGTCCTTCGTATGGTGTTTGAAGTGGTTTCTTGACTGCGTCGGTTCTGATAAACACGTGGGTGCACTTCAAAAGGTCTTGATGAATGAATACGGATTTTTTGTTGCTGTGGTGTTTGGTAGCGGCTTGCGGCTTGTTTACTTGAATTATATCACGTAGTTTCTCAACGTAGGTATAATAGGGTGTCCCGTTCATGTATGGGGGGAAAACAAAAAATGAGCTACGGCTACGCAAGAGGTATCAAAAGTTGCGTTTTGACACATATATTACGATTATTATAAAATTTAATTAGATATCCGGCATCTTGAGGCCTCTACCAGTCCCTGAAGTTTTTCAAATTTGCTATTTTTAGGGGTTCCTAATATAAACTATAAATCATACAAAAATAACATTTAAATGGTTTTTATTAAATTTAAGGGTACAACAATGAGTTAAAGCAAGGTTTAAAATAGTTGAAAGACAAAATAATCAATGGCAACTTTAAAAACGGAACTGGTTTTTGTGACCAAAATTAGGCATTTCTGAGCGAGATTTTAATCTGTTCCTAATAAAACCATCCCGAGCTGTAGCGTCCGTGACGCTTTGAGAAGCCTCCGTCACTAGTTTTACACATCTTTCCACTGACTGTATGTGGCAGGGAAAGTCAATAATGTCGAGGATGTGTTCTTTAGCCTTAATTCTAAGTTCATCGTTGGAGACGTGTCGCAAAATTGGTGGAGCTGATATTTCACACTCTTGCCAAAATATTATATCGGTGTAGTCTCGCGCATAGAAGTTAAGCTTTGGTGCTTTAAATACCCTGCGAGAGTTGCTCTTTTCTGTTTCTCTGGCCTTTAATATTTTGCGAGATGCAAGCTCTCGAATATGCTCTCTATCGTCGAATAACATGGCAATAAGCAAGTTTTCTGGGTGCGCAAAAAAAGCGTTTCTTTCGATCACCGAATTTACAATAGATCTCTGACTATCAGGCAAAAATCGAGAGTATATAACCATTTGAAAAATATGCTTGGCTCCATCTTTAAATGATGAGTTTTGCTTGATTAGGAACCAAACAGGAGCGTAAACTTTGACCACGTAGTTCACAAGCAGCTGCAAATTATTTGACGGCGAAACAGTACTTACGTAAAGTCTGAGTATGCGATTGGCAGTAGTGAGTCATCTCGAATGCGCCATTTTTCCAGGTTGGCGGTTCGCTAGCTCAAGGGAACAGGAACCAGCCATCACAGCATGACACATTTCGTATAGATACTTTTGATCCGTGCTTAGTTCCTTCACAATATTATCAGGTAATACTAGCAAATTGCCAGACACTGCACAAAAAGACGCTAGAGGTTTACTTTCACAAGCAGCTAGCTGTTTTCCAATAGGTCCTGAATATTCTTTTGGCCCAGATGTGCTACCATCCAGAGACATGAACAAATGACGAAGCGGTAATTCATTCGCGTGAAGCATACAAACACACCATTGCAACGGTCTCTTTAAATAGTTTTCCAGGTATTGAATGACACCTCCCTTCCAACCTGTATTCGTAGCAGTACCATCGCACCCCACACAGATCACCTCTTCCAAGTTCAACCCTTGATTTTCTAACAAAGATATGATAGAAGAGAAGATCCCTTTGGCAGTGCCACGACTTGGCGTCATATGTCCCAAAAAAAAAGATCCCGGCTCTGTGAGAACTGAAATGTGTTCTTGCAAGACTTCTCTGCGGTGGTACCGATCGCCTATTTTCTCGTTTATGAGTGTTTTGTCCTTTCGTCCATCAAAGTAGATACTTTTTATTACAATCGTATCAATCTCTTTGCTGGCCTTGGTCCGTGCTTTTGAAACAGCTCTATGAATTTTATTCTTATCAATAACAAGACTTAGATCTTCGGAAGATACCAATCCTACGTTAGCTAAGACCGCCGAAGCGACCGCAGCCGCAGATCGCGTTGATAGTCCATACCGATCACATACCTTAGCTACTGTTGGCAGCGCCAGAGTGTTCCGATTCAACGAAGTAGATGGAGTCTCATTTACAGGCACGTCACTATTCGCAGAAAGCTCTGTTACAGGCGACTGCAGTCGAGGCGGCAACTCGCGCACCGGAACAGGATTGGTTTTTAGTGATGCACTGGGAAAACATGCGTGCTCCGACTCTTTCCGATTCAAATTTTCTTGTCTCTGGTGTTTCTTTAAAAGTCTTGCCGTTTCTTTTGTGTCTATACCGCTTATTGCCATTTTTCTATCACTTCTTTGATCCAGTAAAAAGTCTCTTTCAGAAATAGGAACTTTCTTAGGTTTTATGCAGGAACAAATGTCAAACGAAGTGCACTTACAAGCAGCAATATCGAAGAGCTTGTTGGACGATTCCAAAAAGCACTTCACTTTGCTTTCGTAACTATCATTTCTTTTATTTTTGGGATATCTTATCAATGACAGGTACTTGTCGAAATATGATTTCAGCAATTGGGTAACTCGTACGTTGGAAACGATAGGAATCAAAGCTTTGGTCCAAGTCGTATCAAGTTTTCCAGAAACGATTGAAAAAACTTCTGTGTTAGAAGGATCTTTCCCATTCTTCTGTAGTTTTAGTTCATTTTTAGTAAACAAAATGAATTTGATAACGTCACTTATCACTGGTAACAGGCGATCGTCAAGTTCTTTATATGATCACAAAATAGCACAAGTAGTCTCACTTCGTCTTGAACCCATTATTATTTATAACAAAAACACATATTTTATCACAAGGAAGTGCAGAGCGACACCTTACAGCAATAAAACCGCAATAGAAATGAGACGAACTGCCTCACAGTAGAAGTAGAGAATTTAAGAAAAACAAGTCAAAACATGAATTTTGCGAGTTTGTTCTAAACCAATTCCTAACAGAAAAAATTCTGTCGTTGCCTGCAAATCATAACTTAGGGCTTCACTGTCAATGAAATAAAAAATAAAATGGGAATAATGTACATAAAATAGAATAGACGACATTTACTGGAGGGTTATTTAAGTGATAAAAAAATAAAAAAAAATGCCGGTAGAACCCAAGATATTTTTTTATGTTTTTAGGGTTCCGTAGTCAACAAGGAACCCTTATAGTTTCGCCATGTCCGTCTGTCTGTCCGTCTGTCCGCGGTTTAGCTCAAAAACTATTGGTACTAGAAAGTTGTACTTTGGCATGAGTATACACGTTAATGACGCCGAAAAATTGGTAAAATAAAATTTCGAAAAAAACAATTATTTAGGGTACCTCCCATACATGTAAAGTGGGATAATAATTTTTTTTTTTTTCGTTCTTCCCATAGTGTGGGATATCATTGGATAGGTCTTTCAAAAATATTAGGAGTTTGGTAAGACCGTATTTTGATTAAGTAAACCCTTCGTGACTTATCAAGCTTTAAAGTACCAATTTTCGTTAGAGTCAAGTGTCCCCCCTCTATCAACTAAACGGTTATAGTTAGAAATTCAAATGTCACGGCAGTAGTACCTATATATAACGAAATTTAAAGGAAAACTATCACACATAAGTGGGCTTTACAAGTTTACGAGTAATAGTCGACCAATTGTATTTGACTCGAAAATTTCGAACAACTCTATAGAAATGTCGATTGTTGGCGCTAAGCGCCAGTTGTATCGTGCTAGCTTCTTGTGACGATTGAGTAGTGTAGCGTAGCTCTGTATCCGTATTTAAATTCAAAACACCGGCTATGACAACTTTTATACAAATCTCTAAAAAAAATTGAAACTTTCCGTGCAAAATTGTCGGATCAGGTGAGGATTTGTATAGGAAGTCAAATTAGTTAGGTAGTCATGTTTGGCTTTTAGTTAGAGCATGGTACGAAAGGATCAGTCAGCGAATACGACACGCACTTGGCTGTTATAAAAACTACGGAACCCTACACTGCGCGTGGCCCGACACGCACTTGACCGGTTTTTTTTATTATTTTTACGGTAATCTAAAACTAATAATGCAACTTTTGAGGGGGCTTGAGTAGCGAAAAGCGAAAAAAAAAATTTTCGGGACACCCTAAGGTATAATCCATAGTAGGTGTGCAGGTATTTTCTGTGAAAAATTCGCCAGGTAAGCGTAAGTTGTATCCGCATGTAAGTTCAGCTGCGCTTACTCCGGTGTCAGTGTTTAGAGAGGCTCGTAGACCCATTAGGATTGTCGGGAGCTCATCTATCCAGGAACTTGCGTTTGTCAGTTTCGCGTGTTAGAAGTGATAGATATATAGATATAAACATATATTAAACATGATTACTAGGTGTTTTATAGAAATAATTAGTAGTCTGTATAGCAATATCAGTTTATTAATTTACCACCGGTTCGGAAAGTAGTTATCTATGGAGAAGAGCCGGCAAGAAACTCCACAGTTACTCTTTTCAAAACATATAATTCTATATATAAAAATATTATAAAATATTAATAAAAGTTAGAAACAACACAAGTTCACTTAACTTAGGTCCGTTCGGTGTGACTGCTCCAGAGCGACTCAGAGTGACTGTCTCTAGAACGACTGAGCGGCGGTTTTTATACACAGTGGTAAACAAGTGACGTCACATCGTACGATTTTAAAACAGATTTGTTAACCTTTGTATTTTAACATTAAGCTATGATTAAATGATATAAAAATACAGTAGATATGTTGAAATTAATTAGTTCAATTACATATTAGTCTTACGATGACAGATGATTCAACACACAAAGAAAGGTTATTTCTAAGTAACAAATTAGTGTTTTATACAATAAAGTTATTAGATTAATGTGAATATCTTTAGCAAAATATGATATTAATTATATAATATAATAATCAGTTACTATTATCTAACACGGCCATACTGACATGTACTTCGTTCTCGAAGTACAATTATAATATTCTAACACGATCATTTCAACGTACAATTTAGGTACATATTATTAGAATAAGCCAATTAGTAAGAAAAAATAAATTAACAACATCTGCAATGCTACAATATTTCGTAATCATTATTACTTCGCAACGTCTATCAATAAGTCATAATCACATTAAAAATCAATAATAGACAAAGCTAAATCACCCGCGTTCAGAGAATGTCAGACAACAGTTAAGGCATTTCATCGGTCATAATAATTACGAAATATTCATAATACAATTCACCTGAAATAATAATAACAGCATAACAAAAATAGTAGTGTTATCACTTAACTTTTCAAACAATTTTCTTTACATTATCGTGTTTACATCATCTCATCTTACTGTGCCTCATCAAACACCCGCCATCAGTGAAGCTCAATCACCTGCGGTCATGAATGGCAGACAACAGTCAAGATAAGGATCTCTCATCATTTCATCGTACAATATTTCATTTTCATCATACAATATTTCGTTTTCATCATACAATATTTCGTTTTCATCATACAATATTTCGTTTTCTCATACAATATTTCGTTTTCATCATACAATATTTCGTTTTCGTCATACAATATTTCGTTTTCATCATACAATATTTCGTTTTCATCATACAATATTTCATCAGTATTTCATCGTACAATATTTCATCAGTATTTCATCGTACAATAATCCATCAGTATTTCATCATACAATAATCCATCAGTATTTCATCATACAATAATCCATCAGTATTTCATCATACAATAATCCATCAGTATTTCATCATACAATAATCCATCAGTATTTCATCATACAATAATCCATCAGTATTTCATCATACAATAATATACATAAATTCTATAATTAAAGTCTTTCATTATACAATTATTTTTCTTCATTTATATCTAAACAGTATACATTATATAGAGATTTTATAAAATAAAACAGTACCATTCAAATAAAAAAAATACATATCAAACAAGTTTAAAGTGATAATAACCCACATTCAATGTAAAAATAATTAATAGTACAATAAAACAAATAATCAAAATAAAAAGGAAAATCGAAAACCATATTGGTATGAAAAGATCAACATCAGAGATTTATGAAAATCTTAATTTAAAAAAAAAAATTAGGCAATAAAATAATAAATAAAAAAAATGTGTAAAAATATTAACAATATGTCGTCTAATTGTAAAATAAAATGTCAAAGATAAAATCTATAATTATACTAGAGATAATATGTCATTTAATAATATATGAGTAATACAATAATAAAACAAAATGCCATAAAAATATCAATATATAAAAAGAAAAAAAGAATCCAATTTAGAACAATAATTTAAATGTCTTCAACATCTACAATTTAGCCATCGTTATTATTATTTATCACTATTACTAATCAAGTTTGTATGGGTGGAATTAACGAATGGTAGCCTCACTACGGTCAAAAATCAATTGCTGAATTACAGTATTCATGGATAGTTGAACTTTCCACGCACCGCTCGGCCAGTCTGATACATCAGTACAAGAAGTGTTTATCATATTTGTAATCGTGGACACATTGGTTTACTTTTCCATTACTTTTAGGGCTTCCTGAAGTTATTAAGTGGTAAGGTCCGTATTACAGTACCTACGTGACTCAGGTTCAGTACCAAATTTTTAAGAATAAAATATATGTATTGTACAGTTTCACTACAGAAATTAATTTTTAAGAATTTGCTCAGCAAATTTTTGAAGGTAAGTGGTATTAAGGATTTTTTTCTAGCATATGAAAATATAGCAAGATTAACTTGTTTTTGGGACGGAGTAGATCCTAAATAATATCTATGACAGTGCTGTTATAAATTGCTCACTGATTATATACTTAATAGTATTCAAATAAACATTGGAGAGAAAAAAAAACTGTCAATAGAAATATTAAAAGAAAACAAAGTTATAGTTAAAACTAAACAGAAATGCATTTTTTTTCAAACAAATATTGGTCAATATATGGTGGTGGTATTACAAATTGTAAATTGTATCACATCTTGTGAAAATCTATACCATTCCTTAAACTTATTAGCAAACTTGTATGGGATGCTGAAGTTCTGTTTTTCTATTCAAATCATTATTGAAATAAATAATTATTGTAATCAATTTAAGTTTAGGAAACACAGGATTCATCTAGTAACTGAAAATGGCCAAAAATTATGGAACTATGTTCAATGAATCTGTACTTGAGGAACATTCTAAAATTTAATCTCGACTCAAAACTAGTTCTAAAGAGAGATCAGTGCCTATGTGACCTAATTTGACTATTGAAATAAATTATATGGCAACATTTTAAAAACCATTTCTGATTATTTAATAATTAGCGACTATGGAACCCATAATGAATTTTGTTTTCAATTGTGATAAGTGTAAGTTTCAAAAATTCAAATCAAATATTCTCCATACAAATCGTGTCGCATTACTACCTCACTAATTCGTCAACAAGTGAACAGACATCAAATTTTCTAAATGATATAAATTATCATCATTCTGAAATTTATTTGCGATTTCTGTATAAAAATGAGTTACAAATGGTGTACATTATCAAAACGTATAAATACTTCAGTAAAAACCACACAAAATTTATTTAATAAAAACAAACCGGTTTCGGATTTACACTTCTCACAAACGAGAAATCAAGTAAATATCCAGAAAAAATATCTTGGCTGAATATCGAAAACAAAGAAGAGCCTGATTCTTAAAATTTCATGTTGAATACTTAATAACAACATCACCATTAATTCATTACAACTGAATATTAATAAGTTGCAGCTAATGACTAACAGGTGCATAGACTAATTACGCGAAAAATACTATATTGTTTGTGTACGGCTGTACTTTGGTCTGCCGGAGGATTTGAAGCGAACTAATAGCGTCCATAAAAAATAAACTGAAGAAGCATGTTCGAACAAAGTAACATATCGCCTCCAACTTTTTCAAGAGTGAACACTACTTTATAATTACTATTCAAATATATACAATACTTTGTATCTGATTTTAAGTGAATCATAATGATCTTATGAGAAGTATATGACATACCTACACAGGTTCCAAAGAACTTTCCAAGAAACTTTCTCAGAGAAATTGTGATGATATAAAGCATGTCAAGACTACCATTATTTGAACAACCCATGACAAAATTTAAGTTAGTCAGTAATTGTACTTAGTTGGAAGTATATTTAATTAATTAATATTTAATATTTTTCAGCTCAGGAGCATAAAAATCTAAATTATTTTTGAAACATACACATATCATTATGGAGTCAATTTTAGGCATATTTTTACCGTGTGCTTTGACAAAATTAGTATCCGTTATCATAGATCTCTATCGAGTACAGTGTACAATTGTAATAAACCCTTTAGAAAATAACATATTCCGAAAAGTTAACGAAAATAAACACCATAGCAGTAGTAACTAGAGATGAGTCGTATATACTGGTACAGGTATATATACCAAGTATGAGCTTCCCAGTACGCAGCCCGGGTACAGACCGAAATACTGTCATACCTTGAAGGTATGACGTCATACCTTTGGACCAGTACGATACGATACGAACCGCTACTACAAGGTAGCGGCCAGTTCGTGCGGTATCGGCAGTAATCGGCACGCCGAAGCTACCCGACAGCTTACGACAGGACCCGAAGCGTCATTCGTGCTGTGAACGCTCGGACGATTAATTCAGTTAGGAAAAAATATAAATATGTCTACGTCCTTAGGGAACATAATTGCGTAATAATGTTATTGCCTAACAATTTTACATTCTTTGTCATACCAAAGAGTTCTTTAAGATTGTTAATGTTAGAGAATATTATTGCGTGTATGAAGGAAATTTACGATGATTAGTGTAAGTAGGTATGACATGCATAGGTCGAGGTCGACAATATTTTGATTTTTTATTAATTCAGTTGTGTTGTGATTGCGAATTGGTAAACACCTGTTTGTTTTTATCTGAAAAAGTTTATAGTAGGTACACACGCATAGTAATAGTTTTTATTTATGTGTACATAGTTAACTTTGTAGTGTATGTTTTCTTACTTCCATGTGTAAATATATTCAGAAGAGTGTGTAAAATATTAGTATTAGTTAGGTAGTAGATAATTCTCTACATAATTTATAAATTAGTAAATAAGGGCTCCTAAAAAGTGTGGCATGGGATCACTTTACCGATAAATGTGATTTCAAAGCAGATTGTAAAATGTGTAAAGCTGTTTTCTCATACAAATCAGGACTCACAAAACTCACAAAATCAAACGTCCAAAAAAAATGCACAAAAAACTAAAACAAATTAATATATAAAGCAAAAAAAAAATATTACACATAAAAAATATAATTGTAAAACTTATACCTAAATAAGTAACCAACCATTAATAACCATCATCGTACTCTTAGCTGAGTCCTAAGCCTGGTATAGTAGGAAGGAAAGATTTCATATCTCATAACGCGTACGTATGTACCTAAACTTGAAACGTCGTACCTTCATTGTAATGGTGGCATACCCATACCTATCGCATACGTTTACTTATAGAAATCATAACACACCCAAATACTTGCGATACCCATACCTTGAAGGCCGGGTATGGAGATTAGCAGGTATATCTCATCCCTAGTAGTAACGAAGTGACATTGAAAAGTAGGGTTTGGAGAAAGAAAAAAAAAATCGATATTCTTTTATAAAATAATCGACTATATAGAAAAAAAAATTAAATCTCAATGAATCTATAGTCAATTTTTAAACAAGAATATGCACAAAACTTACGAAAACAAAAAAAATATCGATACTTATTACATTTCCTCGATAATAATCGTTACAGTTTTAAAAATAATGATTCCATATTTACCAAACTTTTTTATATATAGCTTATTGGTCCAATGTTATTTAGTAGTTTTTTTTTCTTACTTGACTCCCGTTATGATGTTGGTCCATCCAATTTCTTTGCAAAGTTTTTTGATTCCATAGCACCATCAGGCTGCACCGCTGTCACTGGACTGGAAGCGCCGCATAATCATCTGAACGGCGGCAATAGCTCGAGATAGCATCACGGATGAAGAGGCCTTCCAATATTGCAGGATTCATTCTGAAACTTTCACTCCAATGCATTAGTATTTGGGCAAGAGCGATATACATACATGTACCTTCTACTTGAAATAAAGGCCTAAAACAAATGTACAGCTAACCAAAACTAACTTGCAAGAAAAGTAACTGCAAAACAATCTGACAATAGTGACGTTAAAAAAAAAATCACATGGGCTATGAATCTAACCTCAATACCGAAACAAAATAAGTGGGCTGTGAACTATCCCACTTCTGATGTTAGAAGTGATAGATATATAGATATAAACATATATTAAACATGATTACTAGGTGTTTTATAGAAATAATTAGTAGTCTGTATAGCAATATCAGTTTATTAATTTACCACCGGTTCGGAAAGTAGTTATCTATGGAGAAGAGCCGGCAAGAAACTCCACAGTTACTCTTTTCAAAACATCGTCACTTTCACATAATTTCAAGTAAAAATTAACACAATATTATTAGGACACCGATACAACAACATAATTCTATATATAAATATAAAAATATTATAAAATATTAATAAAAGTTAGAAACAACACAAGTTCACTTAACTTAGGTCCGTTCGGTGTGACTGCTCCAGAGCGACTCAGAGTGACTGTCTCTAGAACGACTGAGCGGCGGTTTTTATACACAGTGGTAAACAAGTGACGTCACATCGTACGATTTTAAAACAGATTTGTTAACCTTTGTATTTTAACATTAAGCTATGATTAAATGATATAAAAATACAGTAGATATGTTGAAATTAATTAGTTCAATTACATATTAGTCTTACGATGACAGATGATTCAACACACAAAGAAAGGTTATTTCTAAGTAACAAATTAGTGTTTTATACAATAAAGTTATTAGATTAATGTGAATATCTTTAGCAAAATATGATATTAATTATATAATATAATAATCAGTTACTATTATCTAACACGCGCGTAATGCGGTCTTGAGGGTGCGATGCCATCTCTCGATCATGCCGTTGCTCTGTGGGTGATAAGCTGTTGTGTTTTCTTTATTCCCAATAGCTTCATCAGGTTTTGGAAAAGTTGACTTTCGAATTGGCGGCCTTGGTCGCTTGTTAGTGTGGTCGGACAACCAAATCTTGTGATCCAATGTTGGTAAACGATTTGGGCTATGCGATCAGCTGATATTTCGTCGGTAGGAATTGCTTCGGGCCACTTAGTTAATCGGTCGATCATTGTGACTAAGTACCGGTGTCCTTGAGATGTTGTATGTAGAGGTCCTACGATGTCAACGTGTAAATGTTGAAAACGTTCGGTTGGCGGGAACGATGCGATGTTTGAGTGTGTATGTCTTTGAACTTTGCTTTTCTGACAAGGTATGCACGTACGAGTCCAACAGCTGATGTCTGCGTTCATAGATGGCCAGAAATATTTTTGAGTGATAAGCTTGCGAGTCGTGCGCGTACCAGGATGACTGACATTGTGCACGTTGTTAAATACTTGTCTTCTATAATGTTCTGGTATGTACGGTCGTACATAAGCAGTAGAGGTTTCGCAGAATAACTCGAGGTCGCTGTTGGGTATAACTATTTTCTTGAGACGAATTTTTTCTTGTGTTAATAATTGTTTGATGTTAGTATCCTTTTCTTGCGCTCTGGCTATATCGGTATAATTGATTGTAGGTGGGCATGAGATTGTTTCTATGCGGCTAAGTGTGTCGGCGACGACGTTTTGTTTACGTATGTCGGTCGTAAATTCGCTGATAAACAAAAGTTGCCTTGTTCGCCGGTTCGTTTCTGAATTTGAAGGAATCTTTGACATTACATATGTCAGCGGTTTGTGATCCGTAAATATGATGAGATTTCGTCCTTCAAATATCTTGCGGAAGTGTTTGACTGCCATGTAGATTGCAAGTAGTTCACGATCGAATGTAGAGTATTTCTTTTGCGCGTCGATGAATTTCTTCGAAAAATATCCGAGCGGTTGCCATGTTTCGTGTATGTACTGTTGAAGTACGGCTCTAGCTGATGTGTCGGATGCGTCGCAGAATAAAGCGATTGTTGCGTGGTGAGATGGATGAGCGAGTAAAGCTGCCTTTATTATGCTGGCTTTACACTGCTCGAAAGCTTGCGTTGCTTCATCGGTCCACGTGATTTGTGTTTTATCTTTCTTCTTGACGTTGTGTAGGTATGCGTTCAATGGTGCTTGTTGAGATGAGGCGTTTGGTATATGATCGCGATAGAAGTTTATCATACCAAGAAATCTTCTCAGCTCTTCAATGGTAGTCGGTTTGGAATAGTTAGTAATAGCTTCGACTTTATGTTTTGGAGGTTTGATACCTTGTGCTGATACTGTGTAACCAAGGAACTGAACTTCTGATTGGCCTAAGTTGCATTTGGCAGTGGCAGGAGTCTTTTGAGTACAATATGCAGGTGTTCTCGGTGTTGGGTTTCGTTTTCTGATGCCTTCTGATAGTACTTCATGGATATATCGTTGAAATGTTTGTCCCGTGTTCTTTAAACCAGGGCACATACCTGGGAATCCATATAGTCCCATCGGTGTGATGACTGCGGTTTTTTCTATGTCTTCTTCTCGGACATTCAGTTGTTGGTAAGCACGGTTGAGGTCTATCGTAGAGAAGATAGTTTTACCAGATAGATGATGCGTAAAATCTTTGATGCGTGGCACGGGATATCTGTCTGGTATGGTGATAGAGTTGAGTCGGCGATAGTCACCACAAACTCTGATATCGCCATTCTTTTTAGGCACGATATGAAGACGTGATGCCCATGGACTCTTGCTAGGTCTGCATAGACCTTGTTCGATCATGTTTTCGAATTCCTTCTTTACAATCTCGAAGCGATGCGGTGGAATAGGACGGGCGCGGCAGTGTACCGGTGGTCCGCGAGTTTCAATACAATATTGCACATTGATGTTGCAGTTCAATTGCATTGATGTTAGTCGCGTTATTTCGGGATACTGAGCTAGGATATCGTGGTATGACTGCGACATGTCAATACTGCGTACTGTAGGAACATCTGTTACACGTACCGGGACATTGACCTTTAAGCTCGTGACGCCGTCGATAAGTCTGCGGTTTTTCAAGTCGACGATGAGTTGATGGTACTTGAGAAAATCGGCTCCGAGTATTGGTTTTGAAACATCTGCTATTATGAACTTCCATTTGTACGGGCGTCGTAGGTTGAAGTTGAGAGTTAATGTTTTTTCGCCATACGTAGCTATTTTTGTGTTGTTTGCAGCGTAAAGTTGAAATGGTAGCGGCGTTGCGACTTGACCCTTTCTTCTCGGTAGCACGGATATGTTTGCTCCCGTGTCGACCAAGAAAGATAATTTAGAGTTTTTGTCGGTGATGTATAGGCGGTGTGAATTTTCTTGAACGCCGGTGTCCGCCTCTGCCAACGTTCGGTCTAGTTTTCCGAGTTTTGTTTGTTGAAAGAGCAGGGCGATGTGCAGTGACTAGCTTGTTCCATGAAACGTCGGTGATAATAGCAGTGTGGTGATGGTGATGCTTCTCGGCTTCGCGATCGTGATGCGCTACGGTTGTGAGATGGGTAGCGGCGGCGGCGATAGTTGTAATCATTGTGATCATATGGCGGTCTAGCTTTGAGCTCGGCTAATTCTAACGAGAGTTTTCTTATCTCGTTGATGAGGTACTGCGTATCGGACTGCCGTGCTGATGTAGGTGCTGCGAATGAGTGTACGGGTGCGACTTCTGTTAATGTGGTCTGCTCCATCATTTTGTAGGTGAGTAGAGCGAGTTCTTCGAGTGTAGTCTTGGAGCTGAACGATTTACTGACCTCAGGTGTGTCTGGTTCGGGGTTTCCTCCGCTTCAGATGTGTCTGGCTCGGGGTTTTCTCCGCGTCAGATGTTCGCTTCGGGTGTTTTTCCGCGTCAAATGTGTTCGGTTAGGGGTCACCACTTTAGCGCTAACTCGTAGCACTACTTTAGTGCTATGTTGGAGCACTGGTTTAGGAGATTATTTGTAAAGTAGCGGAGATTTACTTTAGACAGCACTTTGGAGAATAAGTTAGGGAGAGCAATGACAAGGCGTGAAGTCGCAGTATTGAATGTGGAATGAATGTTCTTTATTAAAATAGAATTGTGTATATATAATTGTAGTGTTTACATTAGTTAAACAGTGGTCACTGTGTGGGAGCGCGGCCCTCCGCCCGCGTCTCATATAACTGTTGACATTATATTTAATTTATAGTACTTAGAATAATATTCCTTTGTGCATTGTATGAGCGATTGGTTATCAAAGTGAAGGGTGTGCTACGTATGCTACAGTTGGATAGAGTTTTATTAAATACAGAAGTGAATGCTGTGAACAGTTTGTACAGTGACTTGTATTGTATTGCTAACAATACTTGGTAAGTAAATGTTACATATATTGTAGTTTTAATCTATTAAGTGAGTAGGTCTTTAGGGAATTAGTAATTCAACAACAAGTCGTGCTTACAACTGAATAAAGTTTGTTTTTGTATTGTCATCTAAGTTACAAGTAAATAAGCATAGTACCTATAGTGTGCCGTTCACTGTACATTGTTATGTTATAGTAACTTTAATTATGTTTACAGGAACTAGGAGCGAGTGGGCTGACTATACTGGCTGGTGCGCGTAGCCCTAGAATTTGATTTTGTTAATCGACCTCCGCTAATCTAAGATTATTCATAGTTGTTTCTAGTTGTAATTTGAATGTTCTAAATTAGGCTAACATAACTAAACAAAACTAATAGACCCGCGAATATCCCTATAGTCCGCACCACCACTGAAGTCACAGTTGTTGCACAGTTGTCCGAAATGAGACGATTTCAATATTTTTTATGCTTATTCATGTTGATGTCTCTTTAAAAAATATATATTTTACTATTACTTACGTAAATTACTATATATGCAAATTTTGCCATACATACAAAGTTTTGTCCATACTTCCATAGCCTTTATATGGACAAACACTTATTTGATTCGATTCACGTCAGTTTTCATTCGATTTTTCACGGATGCATGGTTTTTAAGGAAACTTATTTTAATTTTTGTGTAATAAAGTGCCATAATAAAGTATTGTGTCGTTTTCTACTTAATAAGGTAATGTTACTTTTCTCGTGAAAATGTTACTTTTTGAGCTATCTCATGTTATATTTGACTATCTGCCACTGGCAACACTGTTGCTTATGCGTAACTGCCACAGATTAAAACAAAAACAATGGCATCATTGGTTTGACAGCTCAGATTCATGAAAATGATCCATCCATTGTAATAAGATATTATTGGATTACAATAAAAACTATCTCTTAATTCCTTTGCAGCAAAGTAAATTGGTTGCTGTAATATTTTTTGCAATGGCTGATGATTTAAGGAATTACAAATTGCAACTTCAACAGGTCAATTTATAAAACGATATCGATTATTGTTTCGCCTTGCGTTATTTTGCAGATATTCATGTGGTGTTTTCTTTCTTAGGTAGAAGCAGCGTTGCTCACCGATGGTGAGAATGAGGAGTTGCTGAAACTAAAGGCTGACTTGGAAGAAGTAATAGAGTTGACACAAGATCTTATAAAAACTCAAGATGGTGACTCCAAAGTGTCCAATATTCATGGTTCTAGTAATGATCATGATGTTACAGCGTCCCTGTTGGCGGCCGAGGAAGAAGAAAGCTCGAGCAAGTATCTTTCAAATTGGCAAGTTGGAGAGAGGTGCTTGGCTAAATGGAGATCAGATGGACAGTGAGTTATTGTAACCTTTGTGGTGTTATATGTCGGGTCGGCGGACTAAAGCACATAAGTCAAAAAAATGCTTTATTTTTTCTTTGCACCAAAATTATTAATTTAAATCAATACATCGGCAGACTAAAACACATAAGTCAAGCTCGCATGTTTGGGCTTGAATCCCGAACATGCGAGCTTGACTTATGTGCTTTAGTCCGCCGACCCGACATATATCCCAGCTGTTGTATTAATTATAATACAAATAAAAGATATGTGGTCAGATAGCTGCAAACTTTTAGATAGATATACTCTTTATTGTACACCATAACAGAAATAAATAAGGACTTAAACACTGCTAAGCCAATAAAAAAAATTCCTAAAATACATATTTTTACAATTCTATCCTACATAAACATGACACATACTTTATAATAAATGAATAGTTTCCATGGCACCATTTAAAAAGCTTCCAGTCTAATGCAGCAGGCATAGGGTATAATTGCCAGTCAGTATTGTTCAATGTTTCTATATTTGGTGCCATTTTCTTGCCTGCTGAAGGAATAAAACGGAGGTGTCTGAAATAGGAGACTTCAAGCCTCACCTTGCCTTCTGCTCTAGCGGGAATTTCTATATGAATAATGTAGGTATGAAAATGTAGTAAATAGCATCAGTTTTTCTATGCTGTTTGTGTGTGGCACATCATTTACAATTTATGATGACCAATAAATTTCAACAGTTTGTGTGTTGCTTGTGTATTTTTATGAACTATTTGAGCAACTATTGCAATAAATCTCTATAACTCAGTAAATTGGTCCCACTGTGTACAATGTTATACAGCTTTATAGGTAGGTACACATAACTGACACTGGTCTAATGAAATAGAATTGTTAAAGATATATTTTTCATAATTGATAAAAGATGTAACTTTAGAGCTTTACCAAGAAGGCTTTGCATGTCTGCATTACTGGGAAATTTTAACTGTAATACCATAATATGAGAATTTCTGTTACAGATTTTATGAGGGTCTCATTGAAGATGTTACAGAGGATAGTCTGAAAGTAAAGTTTGATGGTTATGCAACTGCAGAAGTGGTATCTATTAATGATGTGAAGATCATACCCGGCTCTACCCTGAAGAGACCACACAGTGGTGATGAAAGCAAGTGAGTAATTAATCATTGGATTTTCTTGTAGAGGAGTTATTATTTAAAGAGGGTCCCAATACCTTTTTTCTGGGTGGGAAAATCATTAAATGACACCTCCCGCTGTGGGTGAAATGAAAGGGAGTGTCAGACTGTGTCCGAATGAGTACCAACTAGTCTCGAAAAGACTAAGTAAATAGATACTTCGTAATACTTAGTCTTGTCGAGACTAGGTGGTACTCATTCGGATCGAGTATTCTCGGATCGAATGATTACTGACTAGTCTCGAGTATTGAAAGATAAAGATGGGAAGACTACGGAATAGCGTAGTTAAAAAAGGACAGAATATATATTCTTGCACAACACGCGTGCGCGTTGCGTTACTTTTATGTACTTTGAATTAGGGTTTAAATTCAAGTGACTGACAAACGAATGATTTTGACAAACATGAATGAGCGGTAAAGCAGGTTTATAACGTGTTGAGTGAATGGAATGCAATTACGCGTTAGTGCTATGAAGCCTAAGAGCAGTTGGATTTCGCAATACTTCATGATACTAGGTGTTGTCAAAGTGAGAATAGGTGCCGCCTAGTATCGAAATTTACCTATTCTGCGGATCTGTTCTAGTAGATACGACTCATCTCTACTAATTATTAGAGATGCACTGAATTTTCGGCCGAATATTCGTATTTGGTACATTCGGAATATTTTTTCATGTTCGTATTCGGCCAAATATTCAGTTGATTTGCCGAATAATTACCGGATATTTAAATTATAGTTAATATTTCAAAAAATAACATTTTACCCCACACTTATTTAACTAATTACTAAACAAGTGTGGGGTTTTCCGAAAGTTGTACATAGTTTTTTGTAAATGAAAGAAACACTACTTTTTGTACCAATTATTTACTGACAAAATAAAAAAGATTAACTTTAACAATCTATTACAATAAAATTTTAATCAAATAAACTTCAGCTTTTTTTACAAATGATAAATTAAATTTCTATGAAATTAACAATTTTAAGAGCTTTTGAAGAAGCTTTCAGTTACATTTTTTTTAAAATATAATATAATAACGACTATCTTTAGGAACCAACGCAAGTATTAAAATATGTATATAATCAAATTAAGTTTTTTTGCAAATAAATCTCTATATACGCTAAATAAAAAAACCTTAAGTAACAAATATTAATTTCCAACATAAAAAATGTATTTTTAATCTAATTAAGTTTTTTTTAAGTAGGTGAATGTCGCACAGAATTGAATCGAATGATTCGGCTGAATATTCGGTTTGGTTCATTTTGGGCCGATTATTCGGCCGAACATTCGTATTCGGTTGAACCTACATTCGGCGCATCTCTACTAATTATTATATGTTATATATTAAATAAAAACATAGTTTTATAAAAACTTTTTTGCAAAAAAATAAAACCGACTTCCATATCAAAACACTACAAAGCCAAAAATAATTTTAATTTCGGTAGTCGGTGTTATTGGTTTTGTATTTTCATTTTTTTCACATCGCCTTCCGAAATTAAAATTATTTTTGGCTTTGTAGTGTTTTGATATGGAAGTCGGTTTTATTTTTTTGCAAAAAAGTTTTTATTTTCGCGCTTTTTAGTGGGTCAATTTGTAATTAATCTAGTTATAAAAGCCAAAATGTCAACTACAAAAAACTAAAAACGCGCGAACAAAAAACACAATAAAAATATTTACATTGATGATCTTTTCGTTTACTCTATGTAAACGAAAAGATCATCAATGTAAATATTTTTTTAGACTTTTGTTGATTTTTCAGAAACGGCTCGTTCGATGTCGATAAAATTTTCATGGGACCATTTGGGAAGTATACCCTTTCCAACAAAAAAAGAATTTTTCAAATTGGTTGGCGAGCGACGGAGCTATGCCCGAACAAACATAAAAAAAAAAACAAACAAACATCCGAATTGAGAACCTCCTCCTTTTTCAGAAGTCGGTTAAAAATAAATTTTAAAATTGTGTTAGCTATTGTATGTGATTATTTTAATTCATAAAGAAAAATTTACAATTAAAATTTGCAAACCTATTAACATTTTTCTCAGCATCTTTTTGCTTCTTTATATCCTTTTTTTCAGTTTGCATTCAATATACAATTATAAGTGGTGGTTGCCTTAAAATTTTGTGACCAAGCGATTTCAAAATTATATGTTGTTTTTTTTTTTTTTTTAATGAAATTTACTCTTTTTACCGGGCGTAGATAATTATATAAGCCCCGCGCGTTGATATTGAGATGGAACTTTGTCACAATAACAGCTGCGTGTCGTCATCCACCGCAAAAAGTACAGACAGCAAAATGGTTAATCTTCTTTTCGTGTGAGGTGTTGCCACCTCTGGTGAAAAAAATTAATAACCTAGGTTATAGGTATTTCTATTATATTATGTACGTAATATATTTATAGGTAAGAATTTAATTATAAGTATTTTTTATTAAATTACCTACTAATATTATACACGTGAAAGAAGTCTTGTTTGTTTGATACATTTTCATTAAACCTCTCAACCTATTTTAATGGACAACCAAGAAATAAAACCAAGTATTAAAAAATCAATGTTTATTAATACAATTTAATCATTCTAGACTAATTCTTCTATTCCACTCATATTATCATCTGAATCAGAATTAGTTTCAGAATCCGTTGTCAGATTCACTGTCGTCTGCCTTATTGATGATAAATAATTAGTCAGTTATTCGGTCTTTACGCCAGTATTCTTCTTCAAGTCTCTTCACGTGATTAACTTCTTTCTTCCAATCATCTGGAGTTATTGAAGCCAACGCCTGCAAGGTCAAAGATTCAATCTTGCTTTCTAATTGTTCCACATTCTTTTCTGAAACTCCCTGTTTAACTAAGTTCCAAATGTATTCGATAGGATTGAGGTCGCAGTTATACGGCGGCAATCTTACTACTTCATGGCCATTGTCAGCTAATAATTTGTTGATTTTATAATTTTTCGGCGGTTTATGCTGTTTTATTAATAAATATAACTACGGTTTTGTGCAAGCATTTGAAAATTCGATGTTGTGAGCTTGGAGCCACTCAACCATCGCCTAGCTGTTTTCTGGAATTCATGTTGGGCGCCTTACTATGATAAGGTGCGTTGTCCATTACAATCATTGAATTTCTTGGTATGTTGGGTATCAGTTTTTCAGTCAGCCACTTTGTGAAATTCTCAGCGTTCATTTGATCGTGATAGTCCCCGGTTTTTGTGTCTGCCTTAAACATTAAGAGTGCATTATCTACAAAACCGGTTTCACTTCCCGCGTGCACTATTATCCACCGGCGCACAGTGTTTCATCCTGAACATGCTAGCTAGACAAAACTATTTATTGATGTTTTTTGTCTTATACGGCTTTCATGTGATGTCTTATTGCGTAATTCGTGCAAAACACCCAAATAAAAGATGGTAGGTAGGTAACTAGGGTGACGATTTTTAAGAAAACAAAGATTATCAGTATAAGTTGTGTCTAATTAAGGCAAGTAAAGATAAATACAATAGAAAAAGGGGTAACAACGCATAATATGGTTCAATATGGCTAAGGAGTGGAATTCCCTGCCGAAGTCTGTGTTTCCCGATACCTATAACCTAGGAATCTTTAAGTCAAGAGTGAATAGGTTACTTTTAGGTAAGCGTGCTCCATCTTCGACAACATCATCACTTACCATCAGGTGAGATGGTGGTCAAACGCGAAACTATTTTTTAATAAAAAAAAAATTACTAATATCATTTTCCAAAGTTCTTAATTAGGGTCACATCTAAAACTGTAATATCTGAAGCTAGTTCAGGATTCCCAAAAAACCGACGAGCAGTATTTCCATCATTAGTATTTCCAAATCCAGGTTTTAGTTTATCTCCTATCAAACCCATTTCCGACTTAAACCTATCTTGGATTCGAGCCGAACGCTGCTTCACATTTGCTTTGTCATTTTCATCTCGAAGTTGCCATTTTTTAACTTTGAGACGATAGCTTAGGGTAAAAGCCGGATAGTTGCCTCGGACGGATACATGCCTCAGTTTCAAATGCTCTATGTTAGACGTATTGACAGTGTTTCTTTTCGGTTATAATTGAAAGCGCCCCCCGCGCAGGCCTCAGTGCTGCGTAAGCCGTTGAAGTAGGCGCACGTGTTTTGTCCGTGTGAGTAAAAATCTTCCGCGGCGATACTTCGACGAGCGTCAGAATTATATTGGTAAGTAATCTCTGTTAAATAAACTGATTGCGATTTTCGTAAAAAAAATATTTCTTTGAATGCATTAGAGTTCAAATTGCACTGTTTATTACGTTTTATTGTTAAATATTTTTTATTTATTTCGTAAATAAAAAGGGCAACTATCCGTAACTATACATTTTTAACGAGCAAAGACAGATTTTTTTCATAGTTATTTTTTCATTTGGTTTTACTATTTTTTCTTGGTGATTTTTTTTTATTTGTTTTCATTAAAGTTTATATTAAATAAAATAAATATTCAACAGCAAAATGCCTCGCAAGTATAAACGAAAGTCAGGCGTGGTGCCGCGCCACATCAACTGGACAGAAGATAGTTTAGCACTTGCGTTCGAAGAACTAAATAAAAAACAAAAAGTATCAACGAAATATCCCGGATTTATGGCATATCCTCTCGAACCTTAAGAAGACGGTATGAAAAGAGAAACCAGCTACTGGTAACCCAAGGTATGTCAAGGATTTAAAATTCTATATTTAGCTTATAAATAAAATAATCTATTTACATACCTACCTACTTATCTAATTGTATTTTTAACATTTTTAGGAAAATACCCGGTCCTTGGCTTTGAAAATGAAAAAAGACTAGTATCCCATATACTGAAGCTCGGAGACGCAGGATTTCCTCCTGAAAGGAGTTTAATTCGCCAATTAGCCTATCAGTTTGCCGAAAAACTAGGATTGAAGCACAATTTTAATAATGAAACTAAGATGGCTGGACCGCAATGGTTGAAAAGTTTCCTTGAAAGAAATCCCGAAATAGTTGTGAGGCAAGCTGAGGGCTTATCAATTCAAAGAGCGAAGGGTCTAAGCAGGGCCGAAGTAGCCAAATTTTTTGATCTGCTCATAACCGTCTTAACTAATAATGATTTACTGGATAAGCCGGAGCGAATTTTCAATATGGATGAATCCGGTGTCCAACTCAACAATAAACCTGGCAAGGTATTAGCCAAGAAAGGTACTAGAGCAGTGAAATCACTTACTTCCGGTGAAAAAGGTGAAACAATTACCGTTATTGCTTGTTGCAACGCTATCGGCAATTTTCTCCCACCTGTTCTGATTATCAAGGGGGTAAATAAAAAGCCAGAATTTGAAAAAGGACTTCCTCTTGGTTCCAAAGTTTATATGCAAAAGAAATCAGCATATATTTCCTCAGAACTTTTTTACAAGTGGCTGACTGAACATTTTATACCCCACAAGCCTCCAGGAAAGGTATTACTAATTTTAGATGGTCATTCATCACATTCCAGTGCTGTCAATATGCTAGAAACTTCTCGTGACAATGATGTGATACTGCTTTGTTTACCTAGTCATACTACTTCTGCTTTACAACCTTTAGACGTATCTGTATTCGGACCGTTTAAAAAATACTATTATGCGGAGACAAATAATTTTATTCGCACCAATCCACAAAAAAAACTGAACCGGTACAATTCTGGTCAACTGATAGCAAGGGCGTGGATTCGAGCAACTACACCTGCCAATGCAATAAGTGGTTTTCGCGGCAGCGGAATCTATCCAGTCAATCCAAATGCTCTGTCTGATGCTGAATTTGCTATATCAGATATTGCATTGGAGGAGCTTACGCAGGAACAAGAGTCTGAAACTATAAATGATCAAGTACCAGGCGCTTCTGGAGAACTAGCGTTACGTGAGCGCATACAGGAATCTGAATATGACCGAGGTAATGTACTAAGTCGACAGAACGAAGTGACTCTACAAGACGATCAAGTCCCAAGCTACTGTGATAAACATAATCCAGGAACTATCGTAAATGAAACTGAGAAGAATAGCGTGAACCAAAATTACACGCCACCTAGGCCGTCCTCGAGTCTTTTGGCTCTTTCTCATGATTGTTTAGCCCTAGGAGATGGCGAAATTGAAAATTACATTTTAGATAATACTGAACTATCATTACCATCGCTGATATCTTTAAATGAGTCACAGAACAAAGATCTACAAAAAGAAACACTATCGAAATTTTTACATCAATCATCTCCTATACCAAAAATTCCGCTGAGTATGTCTAAAAGGGCTAAACAATCAGCAGAAATTTTAAACTCGAATGATAAAATAATCGAGAAGAAGAATAAAACTGAAAAAGCAAAGGAAAGAAGCATAATGAAACAAACGAAAGAAACTAAAACCAAACCAGTTGGTAGCAAAGAAAGGATTACGAAGAAAAGAGGGCGACCACAAAAAGATAAAAAATCAAAATAATATAGAGATATTACCAGCAGTGAATCAGAATCAGATAGCACAGATTTTATTGATCTAACTAAAGGACGGGCTTTAAAGAAAAGAAAAATTCGTATCTACAGTTCTAACAGTGAAAATGAAGAAAATGTTACAAGTTCAAAAACATCTAAAGGAAAAGCAACTAAAGGGCTACCAATCAAAGGCAAAAAAAACAAAACGTCTATTAGAGACACTGAAAATATATTAAAAGTAAAAAATGCTAATTCAAAAATAGAAAATACCAATAAAGAAGTTTCAGTTGATAATTATTGTGCAGAATGTTTTGAAAATTATAAATTAACTAAATCGAAATCAGATTGGATTAAATGTGACATGTGTCGAATGTGGTTGCATGAAACTTGTACAACATTCAAAAACCATTGCCTGAGATGTGGCAAGTTGAAAACCTTGGCTTCTGGTGATAATCAATGCTAAGGCCAAAGTTGATTACCATATTTTTAATATTTAAGATAAAAAAAACCTTAGTATTTTTAAGTATTGATTAGGTAATAATTTAACTTCTCTTAGTACTTAATAAAGGATCTCAGTAAGTAATAAGGACTGAATACTTACTTAACAGATGCTAATGCCAAAGTTAATTCTTATTTTGTTTATTGTTCTATCTTTAAAATAAATAATAATGTTTCAATATTATTTTGGATACCTAATTACCATTTTGGAGTCTATTTTTGTTGTAATTTTATGTTATAATTTAACTTTAATTAATACTTAATAAAAGATTGTATTCAATAATAAAAACTGATTACTTAAATTAATATAAGTTCATTTCTATTTCAAAAAAAAACAAATAGGCAACTATCCTCACATTAGGCAAGTATCCCCCGAACCATTTTTAACGTTAGGCTACTATCCGCCATAGTAGGCAACTATCCCCTTTTTTAGAGGTCTCATAAAACAGGATTTACAAAAAAATAAAATAGGCTATGTTAGAAGATTAATAAACTATGTTTAAGAATACACTTTGAATAAAAAAATTATTGGTACACATTTTTAATAAAAGAGCTTTTTTAAAAAGTGTGGCAACTATCCGGCTTTTACCCTATGCGAACAAACATTCGAAGGAGCGTATCTAAGCGTGAAGTGGAGATATACCAAAACCCAGATTGTTCTTATTTACTACAAATTCCTTAGACTCATCATTCATACATTTAGGAGTAGCCCCACAAATGTAGCAATTTTGAGCGGAGGAAGTTTCAGTCTTAGAATTGCACACTTTACCGTTAATCATCGTGAATAGCAATTCATGTTTCACAGATACCTCATTACTATTTACATTACCGATTGTTGGTACCAATTGGTTTCTTTCCTCCAAAACTTTGTTGGTTTCCGTTACAGTAAAGTCTGTTGTTTCTTCGGAGAAAATAAACTTAATTGGCCTAAAATACATAGTAGAAGATGGTCGAGGATTCTGCCAAACAATGTTACCGCTATTGTCACGTAATTGAAGCGGCACAAATGAGAATACAAATAAAAACTCATCAGTGTCTTCACTGTTTGCGAACTTTTGTTTGTAAGTGCTATGACCAGAACATCCATCGCACCCCCACTTGCTTATAAGGGAGAATAATGAGTCAGGAGGCAAAATCTGAAAACCTCAAGCTGTGCAGAAATTAGACGTTCGACTGTTTTGTTTAACGCGGCTTGAAGTTTAATTTCTGCACGAGTTTCGGGTACGAAAATCTGTTCCTCAGGGGGATAACAGTCTAATTTAGCCTGCCTGACACTATTAAATGAAGGAAATACCTTATGTTCCGCCTTCATGCTCCATTTTCGGGTTTGTTTCTAAGAATGGGTTGTAGCTCTGTCGTCCACATAGTAAGCCAGAGGTTCTTCCTTTGAAAGGCACCTTTGCGAAACAACACGCGAACTAATAGTTTTTTTTCATGTCTTGACACTTCTCCGGGCTGTTGCTGGCTTCTCTAATCACACAGGCGAGATTTCGGTGCCTAGCCAACCGCGCTGAAATTTCAGCGGCAGCCACCAACTGGTTTATATCCCGTTCTTGGAGTAAATCGTCGAGTCGCCTTTTTTCGATTTATCGCTCAGGTCATCAAAAGTTTTAGTAGGAGGTCCACCCAGAGTGGATGTTGAGGGTTTGGGGTGGTGGACAATCACTTTACACTCGAAATCTTCTGCCAAGTAAGCAGAATGGTTGGCCAAGAAGCGTTCATGATTGCCTCCGGAACTTATCCATTTTTCAGCAAATTTTGAAGAAGTTCTACTGATATGGTTCCTTAACTCTTTCATGGAATCATCGCTAATACCCAATAATCCGTGTCTGTTCCTTATATATTGATATAATGCACTGGTTCGATTTTTTTTTGGGTGTTTACGCCATTCTTCCAAAAACTCTATTTTCGAGATGGTTTATTCGATCTCTAGAAAAACAATAACAAAACATAGTTGTAATTTTTTGTGAATTTTATGACTACTAAAAATCAAAAGCTAATAGATAAAGCTATGATATATCAAAAAATCAACCTAGGGGAAAGAGGGGAGAGATAGTTTCTGGTCCATCAAACATTAAAAACGATAAAAAAATATAAAAATTTTGCAACATAGCGCGTCTTGTAAATGATGAGAAAAACTATAGGTACTTTAAGTATCAAAATAAAAAGTACATACCTTCCGCTACAAAATCCATCACAGTTTTTTTTTTTGATAAGTATAAAATTCACTAGCATATGATGTTTCTCGTTAGAAGCAAAATTGCAACTAATTAACACTTTACTTACCCCTTATTTATATAACAGCCCTCATTAGCTTATCAGTGATTGAAATGTGTGCAAAACATTTCTTTGAACCGGAATAATGGGGATAATGGCTACATACTTAGATAATTAGTTCTTGGAAATTTGAAAGTGACTTTTGTCTAGCTAGCATGTTCAGGATGAATCACTGTGCGGCGGCCAGGGCTATCATTCCTTCTCACTCCAACATCGGTTGGTGTTTGCCAACATTTTTTTACAGTGTAATGTGCGTGTATCCATGTTTCATCGAGATAGATAACAGGTTTTTTGTTTGCACCTAGCAAGTCATTGTCTTTCATGCGGCGTAAATATTTAGCCCTCCACGCTTGAATTTGGGGTCTTTCTATTAGAGCCAGTCTTTTCTGGTAGCATCTTTTAAATTGATATCCTAAATTACTTTTGATTATTTTCCCTAATGTTGTTTCACTTCCTGTATAAATAAGGTCTTTTTTTGCAGCTGCCATGATCTTGCGCATTGTAGGTATTTCTTTTCTCACAGTATACATATAATGAATTATATTTCTTAATTCTGTTAAAGAAAATCCGTCGAAATATTCCTTTCTCTGTCTCTTTGCTTTTGTAGGAGTTTTCATTTTGCTGCCACTAGCTGTTGCAGATTCATGCTCTCATCGTAATTTTGTCACTGTATTTTTTGCAATGCCACACGTTCCGTCACTTTGGTAGATTTTTGTAAAACATTTAAAATGTCCGTCACAAGTTGCTTTGAAATTAACATGTCCTCAGTAGTGTCCGAAGCATTTTTTAGTGCACGGTTTATATTTTGAATCAATAACTTAGAGTCCTCTTTCTCCTTCACAAAATAATTGTCGACTTTAATAATCATTTCACGAGCGCGGCTGTTAATAACTTTCTTACTCATTTTAACAGAATAAGTATGATAACCATAACAAAACTTAACAACAAAAATAAAACAGGAAAACGAAAATAAAATACTCTACTCAATACACGTAAGCGCTGGCCATAGATGATACATATAAATACTGAGATAGATGCGCCACTCTATGATTCGAAAATTGAGTTTTTGACCCTGATCGCCAGGTAGCGTAACGGTAGTTTAATACCGAAAAAATCCGATAGGTGGCGTCTACCTGACATGTTAATAATATCTTATTTTAAAGATTTTAGAAGTACTAGATTGATTGAAATAAATATTCAAATTGACAAAAGATTAAATCTTTGATTTTAGAATATTTATTTCAATCAATCTAGTACTTCCAAAATCTAAAGATTAGATTTTAGAGGCTGGCAAAAATTAAAACACGGTGAAGATGGATTTGATTATTTTTATATTTGTGATTTTTTGGATTCATTATAAATCAACGAAACATAACGAACGAACGAACTACTGATTCAAATTTAATTGAGTAAATTTAGTTGAGAGAAAATAGGCAACAAATCATACCACAATTGGAAATGGAGCGAGTTGTTTTTTAAGCACTGCTTATATATTTTTGATGACCCCTTGTAAGAATGACCATTAAATGATTCGAAGAGCTTATCAAATAATAAATCTCTGCACTCTTCGGGCAGAATGTTGTGTTCTGAAACAAAATATTAATGTTGGTTAATAACATTTTGCAAAATTTGCTAGGTAACAATAATGATGCAAATATCTGAAATTATAAACATACTAACTTGATAAAAAACGTAAAGCGCTAGACACCCTCTGGCTGAACACTTGTGCTGCATATTTTACCTTAATTTTAGGTATTTTATTACTCATCACATGTTTTTCTGTTAATTTATTAATTAATCGAAATTTGTCAAACTGTTTTTGACAATTTTATATTTTTCTTTTTTCTTTGTTTTTCATAAACAAGCGAGGTGTATAGAGTCTATGATGCAGTAAAATTATAAAGGCATTTAATTTAGTGATTTAGTGAATTAGGTGCTTAAATACATTAAATAATGCTTTATGAATTTTTCGATACAAATAATATTTTTCTATTAATTTTGATTATCATATATGTATAAATATATCGTAGCTGCTGCCATCTATTAGCAAAACAAACGCATTACGTACAAAACTAAGTTGACCCCAGACATAAGATGTCACTAGCTTTTTTGTCAAATTTTGTGTCTGAAGTTTCTTCGGGAGTTTCACCCCCCTGGCGCTGGCTGACCATGCGAACGGTACTGACAGTTCGACTACGTCACTAAGATGGCCGCCAGTCGCAATACCAACGTGCGGGGCTTATAAACCTTCGATCGATAATCATTCAATAGTAAGACACCCCTATAAACAAATCATAGGTTTAATCATTTACAAGAAATGTATTATTAACGAAAAATAAAATATCAAAATAAATCCGTCTTACTTAGCAGTTAAATTACGAACGCGCTTTATAATCGCAAATTGTCATTGATCTCCACCTTCTTCCTCACAAATTTTATTGTAAAAAACATTTCTCACTTATCCCAAAATAGCAGTTGGTTTTTCGACGTAATATGCCAAAAATGTCGTGTATTCAACAAAAACTCAAGTATATTTGCCACAACACGTACTTTGAATTGACAGAACATCATACATAATACATATTGCCATATAAAAGTCGCTTGTTCAAATACATATATTTTTTGCGCCATGATATTCTAGTAGTCCATACAGCTTTTTTTTAACACTGACTTGCATGTCCCTACCTTAATTAACTTCCTTTATTCATTGTTACAGACATGGTAAAGGTTACAATAGAGAGTATCTCAAAAAGAAAAAGCAGAAGAAACAACAGAGATTCAAACAAATCGAAGAGGAGAGAGAAAGTGAAAAAAACAAATGGCTCAATTTTCACACTAAGGCTGCAAAAAAACCTGGCGTAAGAACAAAGAGTATATTTGCTTCACCGGACAATTTGACTGGAAGGGTTGGTGTTGGTACCTGTGGAATATCGGGGAAACCCATGACAGAGTATACACCTGGAGAAAAGTGGAAGAAAGGTGGATAATAGTCTCTGTAAATTTAGTATAAGTTAGGCATATTTTATCCCAAAAACCTTTCTGCAATTAATAGATAAATAAATAAAATTTAATGTACAAAAAAGTGACCGTTCTGAGTTATACAAACATTTGAAATTGTGAATATAATGTGTTTATGCTTACAAACTCGCGTTATAAACAAATTAAAAGTATGAGAACTCTTTAAATTTTTCCTTTTCTGTTGACTTTTTAATGTGGGATTTAAATGAATTTGAATGAGTCTGTACTTCTGTAGCTTTGAATAATAGAACTCAATTCTGTAGTCTGTAATTGGGTGCAGAATGAAATAAGCAACGTTTAAACAGTATATTATAAAATATAAGAATGTATAATTATACATATGGACCATAAAATACTGTTTTGTGTCCCTGGTTTTTTTTTTAATATTTTTATTGTTGTTAGGCTCGTCTGAGCACCATCTGGCCTGATGGTAAGTGATGATGTGGTCGAAGATGAAGCACGCTTGCCGAGAAGTAACCTATAACCTCTTGAGTTCAAGACCCCCAGGAAACAGACTCCGGGAGGGAATTCTACTCCTTAGCTGGCTGTACGTACAATTAATGTGTTCCCAAAACGTTTTGTGTATGGGTGGGATGTCCACCATATAACGATGGCTCATCGCCGTTCGTCTTGTAGTCCGATGATGCAACGGGCTTGGAGGAATTCGTTTCATGTAATTCCATTGCACACTCCCCGAAATGAGTTCAATAAAAAAAAAAACGAAATACCTACTTCTCAATTAGCTCATCGCCGTATTGCCACTTCCTCCTCATGCAGTATCCTCTAAGTCTTACCATTTATCTCGCAATGAAAAAGGTGACGTATACTAATTCTGTATGAAGAATTTGTTCTTCGATTAATTAATTCTAGATCCCATCTTTTAATTCTAATAGCTAGGAAAAGTTTAATAAGGCAGAAGTACAGTGATTTAATGTTTCTTAATTTTTAATATTCTTCATTCATTTCATTGTATGAGACTTTCAGGGTCTTGACCGTTTATTCCCGGTCGTCCCCACTGGGTAGAATGGGAAAAAAAAGTTTCGTTCCTCCCCAGTAGTGACGATTGGAACTTTTTATTTTCCACTCGTTCCGCTATAGACTGAGTGGGAAATAAAAAGTTCTAATCGTCACCACTGGGGAGGAACGAAACTATTTTTCTCATTCGTACCCAGTGGAGACAACCGGGGAATAAAAGGTCTTGACGAGTATTGAAAAATATTGACGAATTGGTCCAGTCTGTAACCAGTGATATAGGAATTGTTTTAGGGTTCCGTAGTCGACAAGGAACCCTAGGATAGTTTCGCAATGTACTTCTGTTTGTCCGTCTGCCCTTCGGTCTGTTCATCCATCTATCCGTTCGTCTGTCAGGTACGGATCCAGCCCTCAAAAAAGGTTGTGGGCACAACCACCCGAAAATATGCCAAGTGCGAGTCGGAGTACAAACTCGCTCGTCTCGACTTTTGAATTTGTTTATTTCATTTTTTACGCGCATCAGGACTTTGGCCTTAGGAATGGAAATAATCATTGGAGGAAGTTAGACTCAATTTCGTCCAACTAAATAGTCAAACAGTTTCGATTTCGAACCAATAAATTATTGTTTTTTCTTCCCAACGAAATGGAAAAGCTCTAAGTCGAAAGATCTATGGAATATAACCGTATACATATATGGAATATAACGCATCAGTCACATCATAAATATCACACGGAAAAGCGACCGTTTGATTTTCGTTAAACATGCTCTGGATGGTCTACAAATAACCAACATCATATCAGCCTATACATCTCAAACAGAATGCACCGAAATAAAAAAGGCACAATTCTGGGAAGACATGGACACGGTAATATTATCATACAGTATTTTAACTCGGCCGTATCTTAGAAATAAATGCCTACAGCCGCGCGGTACGTAAACATGCGACAGGGCTGGCCGCCTCCAGCATTTTAATTACATTTGCCTACTTTGCGTTTCCATTTAGTTTTGTGATTGTGAATATACTATTTTATATAAACAAATAAAATAGTTTGTGAATTGAATAGGAAGTGTTCAATAAAAATGCGTGTTGTTTTTTGATTGGTAGATTTTATTATTAAGAAAACATGTTTATATTTTTTCTTGTATTATTCATACACACAGTACAATAAACAACTATTATTAATAATAAAATACCACGTCTTTACTTTGAATTATACAAACTAACAAAACAAAACACACATGCCCCGAGGTTTTAACACAAGCGTACCTACCGTATCATGATTCATAAACCGCCTATAACTACCTATTTCACTCGTGTCAATCACTTTCCTTTACTCTATTCACTTTATTTATTAATCCAGACATCATTTTTTTCGGGAGATAAAAGTAAATACTTATCCATTAAAAAGAAACACATTATGTACATACCTACTAGTAACTAAAATTATTTTAGTCTTAGGTACCTTTCAAAGTTTCCAGGTAATCTAAAAAAAGTTATCTCTTGATGCGTTATTGACGAATTCATGCAACCAAAAACTGCACAATATATCCTACTCGTCATATTAAATATGTACTTGAACTTATTTAAAGCGAATAATCGCGCGGTTATTGTTAAAAAAAAACAACATACCGTCCGTTCGTCACTGCGGCACAGTCGCCGGTCGCGACTGTCATCATCCCGAGCGCACCCCGAGATCGAGGCGCGTAGGTATAGCTCGCGCTTCGTCCGTTTGTATGAAGTCGGAATACTGTATACATAATATTACCGTGACATGGACGACCTCAACCAGAGCATTCCAGCAACCGAATACAAGATTATAGAGGGGGAACTGAATGCACACATGGACCAGGGATATCGGAGATAATGTACATGGTGGGTTTGGGATAGGCGAGTTAAACAAAGAACGAGAAGAAATACCTACTAGTATTTGCAGAAAGACGCACTTACACTAATAAAGACTTATTACAAAAGAAACCAGAACACTTACTTATAAATGTGCGGGTAGAGCGTCACAGATAGACTTTATCATGTCCCACAAGACTGCCACACGAAAGTTTTAAGACTGTAAAGTAATACCTGGTGATGATCTTACAGCATCGCATACTCGTGTCTGTGTACGAGCTGCCAAAACTTATAAAAATTGTAGTAGATAGAACACCAAGAACTAAGTGGAGAGAGCAGGATGGTCCAGGGGAGACACTAATGAGCTTGATAAAAGATTATCTGGATACTGATTTGGAAGTAAGTTATGAGAACGCAAATGATATCTGGTCTAAGTTTGAAACCTGGTACAGAACAACAGCGGCAGGGATCCTAGGAGTTTCCAAATGTCAGATTAAAAGAGACCCTAGAGAATAAAAAGATCTAAACTAGAGGAAAATAAGGACTAATATAAAGTGGCGAAGCATGATGCTAAAAGATGTATAGCACAAGAGGTCACCAAATGCAATCAAACGATCTATGAAACTCTGGAGAGTGCTAAAAATGCGTACGAAGTACTGAAATTAGCAAAACGCAAACATAGAACATCCATGAACATACAAGTAAATAAATAAATAAATTACTAATAAACAACACAATAAGATCGTTCGAATACTATAGTAAGATATTGAAGGAAGAATTTCTAAACGAAGATCCACTGTCATGTGCACCCACACATGGTCCAATACCAACTACAAATGAGGACGAGGTGCGAAACACATTAGGTAAAATGAAAAGCCGCAAAGCCATAGGTTCGGGCGAAGTCACCGCAGATCGGTGGAAAAGACTAGACCCAGTAACTGAAGCTTGCTTAGCAAAGCTATGCAATATTGTCATGATTACAAATCGTATTCTAGGATCTTGGCGCCAGAGCTATCTACTGCCGTTCTAAAAAACAAGGGCAAACAAATGAAGATGCTGGGCAGTGCAAAAACTGTATAAGTATAAAATGGACCGCTTACACACTCAAAATATGGGAACGAATAGATGCTGTGAAGTCAAACTGGTTTGACAGTTCGACTTCACAGCATCTAAGTCATCCAAGGATGCTATACAGGTAATTAGAATCATGACGGAAAATAAAGAATTAACCACAAAGACCTACATCTGCAGGAACGACTAAACATTTATGGAAACAAGCCCTGGAAAAGTACGGCCTGAGAGTTAGCAGGAGTAAAACGGAGTATCTAAAATATCCTTCCAGTGGAAACACTACTCCAGAGACTATTCACATTGGTACGACACCCATACCTACAGTAAACCAATTTAAATGTCTAGGCTCTATGTAAACCAGCGGTGCAAACGTGGACGCTGACGTCACTCACAGAGTCAGCGCCGCATGGCTGAAGTGGTGCTCACTAACCAGCGTGCTTTGTGATCCCCTTATCCCAATAAAGACCAAGGAAAAGTATACATAGCGGCAGTGCGCCCGGCGTTACTCTACGGTACCGAGTGCTAGACAGTCAAAAATACACATAAATAAAAAGTACACACCAACGAAATGAAGATGCTTAGGGCGGGAGGTGTGACTAGACACGATAAAACACGAAACGAGTATATACGAGGCAGTTTCAAAGTCGCACCAATCGCTGACAAAATTACCGAGAATCGCCTACGCTGGTATGGTCACATCAAGACGCCAAGACCACGTTGTAAATATAGCCCTAAAAACAAAAACGTGGCAGGGGGGGGGGGGCATTGACCTAGCGGTCACAGATAAAGAGAGACCTCGAGAAAGCCCAATATTGTCTGAAACAACAAACTAAGACAGACTGTCCTGACGCAGGAAAGTGAGGAGACCCGACCCCAAATGAACTGGAATAGGGACGAATACAGATATTGTTTTTTTTTTCTTGTTTTCTAGTAGCCAGTAAGCCAATATAGACACAGTGGACCAGTAAATAGATACCTATCTTGACGCTATCCTTGAACAGCAAGTTTTTTACGATTATTAGTCTATTACCGAATTAAGTCTCGCCTGGTGTTTCTCTCAGTCTTATAGACTCGCACTTGGCGTTGTATTAAACTACGGAACCTTACAATGCGTGTGAGCCGATACGCGCATGGTCCGTTTTTTTAAGGCTTATCATCAGCCTATCGATCTCAATAGACTGTGAAAGTATGACGTCACAAGTCTATTAGGGTTGTGGGCATGCCCATCATGCCCACAACGGTGGATCCGCCCTTGCCGTCTGTCCGCGGCTCAGCTCAGAACCTTGATACTAGGACCCTGAAATTTGGCATAGATATACCTACATATTAATCACCCCGACAAAGTGGTAACATGAAATCGTGAAAAAATGTTATTACGGTACTCGCCCTACACGTAGAAGGGGTGATTTTTATCTCGTAAATCCCATATTGTGGTGTAGCGACTAGTTTTCGATTTTAGTGATCCGTTTGCAAAATATTAGATTAGATAGGAATTCAAACGTCACGGTAGAAGTAGTACCTACATATAACGAAGTTAAAAAGAAAACCATCAGACCTAAATTTGCTTCACAAAGTTACGAGTAATAATCGATCAACTTTTATCTCTATTTTATTTTGTAACAAGTTAGCACCTACGGAATTCAATCTTCTTTCTCTTACACTGAGGGCTGACGCGACGGTCCTTAATATAGATTACTCAGTAATCTAACTAGGATGTCAGAAACTAAACTGTTACTTACTCTAGTTATTCCTACTTAAGACGCATTTGACGAAGCAAGAAGCAAGCTATTGACGCTTTAATAATTTATTTAATCAAAAACGGTTGTACAGTATTGTTACAAAACACTGTACAACCGTTTTTTATGAAATGAGCATAAAATGAGCGCAATTTTTAATTTTTATCAATGGCGTCGATATTTCTATTATTTTGTTATTACTTATTGTTATTAGTTTTTGGCAAATATGTATACGTTATATAATATAATCAAGGAGAAGAGGTCGTAAATGTTACAGTTTTTTTTTAATGTTCATAAATATTTTATGTATTACTAGCTTTTGCCCGCGACTTCGTCCGCGTGGAATAGTTACTTTGGGCTAACGTTAAATTTAACCCCGATTTTAAAGCATTCTTCATTGGCGCTCCGCTCCTATTGGCCTTAGCGTAATGATACAATATAGCTGTGCCCGCGACTCCGTCAGCGTAAGTTAATGTACTGGTAATATTGTTTAGATCACGTTCACATGAGGCTTAAGTACCTAGAGAACGCTTCGACCGCGAGACGCGTCGAGCGCGGCGACCGATTCTCAAAAATAATCCATATAGCATGATTCAGTATTCACGCGCGATGGCTTATTATTATAAGCGTATTTCATGTATAACTTTGGTGTTTCTATACCGATTTATATGATTCTTTTTACGGTTTCGTAGCCGAATGGCAAAAAACGGAATCTTTATAGTTTCGACATGTCTGTCCGTCTGTCTGTCTGTCCGTCCGTCCGTCTGTCACAGCAATTTTATTCCGAAACTATTAGGACTATACATGTGAAACTTGATAGGTAGATGTATTCTGTGAGCCGCTTTCCGATTTTGAGAAAAAAATTAAAAAATATTTAAAATAAAGGGGGGCTCCCCATACATGGAACTAAACCTGAAAATATTTTTTTTCATGAAATCGATGCATGTGTGGTATCTATAGACAGTTCTTTAAAAACGACATCGGGGTTTCTAAAACCACTTTTCCATAAAGTCAATCGTTTAAAAGATATAAGCTTCCAAAGTGGTAAAATGTGTGTGTGGCGGACACAACCTCTAACTTCTATAATAATGGAGTGAAAAATCTAAAAAAAAATATGTCTGTAGATCTTAATATAAACTTTCAACCAAAATTAGTTTGAACGAAATCAGTTCAGCAGTTTTTGAGATACAGCATATTTTCTAAAACCGCAAATATAACTTTGTAATTCATACAAACACTATGAAAAACAAATTTATTCGGCGCAGTTGTAAAAAGTGTAAAAAAGCCAGTTTTAAGAAATTTGTAAGGTTTTTTTTTTTCAAAACAAATTTATTTGGCGCAGGTGTAAAAAATGTAAATAAGCTAGTTTTAAGAAATTTGTAAGGTTTTTTTTTCGTCAAATAAATTTGCATATTATATTATAGTTACTACGGAACCCTTCATGGGCGAGTCTGACTCGCACTTGGCCAATTTTTTTATGGAATAGTTAATAATGTTAACTTTTTCAATTAGGGGTGTGTTAACGCCATAATTTATTTCTTATATTTTCACGCCTAATTATTGGCAACTCTAAATAATATTAGTATCTGTGCAACGTAAATTTCCTTCCGCATTCCCTTTCCCTTCTGCAACCCTTATAATGCCTGAGCGAGAGCGAGGAGGAAGATCCGCGATGCGCGGACGCTGTCGCGTGCCGCCATGAAGAAAAAACCGCCAGTTTCTCATCCGCTATCAAGACTTGCGGGTCGCAATTAAACCCTAAGTCAAAGAGAACTCATATTTCACCGCGAAGAACGAAGATTGTTATTAAACTGTGCAAGTGCGTGTCTTTGTGTGTTGTGGAAAGTGCAGATCCTCGTCCGTACGTACACGACATCGTGGACGCGCCGCCGCCACGTGGCTAAGGAACCCTCGCCGTGTCTCCGCCATAGCTCACCAGGCAGGTACGATCCTCATTTCCCCACACCACCAGCACCTACTTGCATCATAGAACCGCCCCTGATACAGTCCACTAAGAAAAATTCGTTTTTCAAACCAAGGCTTTAAGCCGCCGCAACAGGGTGACTGAGAGTGTTATAAACGTAAGAGTAGACAAATATTATAATCAGAAAGCTTCGAACTGCTAAGCTATCGGGAGTTACACGTGTTATTGTGAGTCAACCATAAAAGTTAGACATATGCTGTCGTGGGATATTTTTTATATAATTTTAAGGAGAACATTTCCGTCATGAAATGATTTGTGTAGCTTTAACCATTAAGGTTGCACACGCGACGGAAGCTTAAAAAATGGAGTAACTTCTCCCGTTTTCCCAACATTTCCCTTCACTGCTCTGCTCCTATTGATTGTAGCGTGATGAAAAGTATACTATAACCCGCTCAGGAGTATGAAAAATAATTGTACCAAGTTTCGTTAAAATCCGTCGAGTAGTTTTTGTTTCTATAACGGTTATACAGACAGACAGACAGACAAAAATTTAACTGATTGCATTTTTGGCATGAGTATCGATCCTTAATCACCCCCTGATAGTTATTTTGGAAATATATTTCATGTACAGAATTGACCTCTCTACAGATTTATTATAAGTATAGATAATAATATTCATTATGGGATAACTTATGGGTTCACGACATGCGACATGCTAATGAAAAAATTGTCTGTGAGTATTGCTTTGGCGCAACACAAATCTCATTAAAAACTTCTTATTTTTAACCGACTTCAAAAAATGGACGACGTTCTCAGTTCGTCTTGAACTTTTTTTTATGCATGTTACCTCATATCTCGAAGACGGCTGGACCGATTTCGAAAATTCTTTTTTAGTTTGAAAGTTGTAACGCTGTCCCCCAGTGGTGTACAACGAGACTAATGTTTTAAAGTTGTCTCGCTGTCCCCCAGTGGTGGCCAGACAAGTGGTGGACATCGGGAATAATCGGTTTGTTTTTGTTAGAACATAGTACGGAACTCTCAGTCAGCTAATCCAACTCGCACTTGGCGTTGTAGGTTTTTTATTACGGATGAGCCCGCTCTTGACCCCGACTGCATCTGATGGTAAGCGTTAGATAAGGTCTAAAATGGAAAGAGCGAACCCAGAAGATGTCTGTTCACTCTTGCTTTAAAAGTGACGGGTCATACGTGGCAGGGAATACAGAAGCCCGCAGAGAGTTCCACACCTTAGCTGTGTGCACAATACATGTAGAGGACAAGATGGTATATTTGACCAAGTGTGAATGGCACGTTGCAGTACGTCTGGTAATGGTGCTCCTGCACACACTCTCCAAAGCACAATCTAGAATACTGATAGGCAAGCAACGTTTCGCCGGTAAGCCAGGCCATGAAGCTTGCCTGCTAGAATCACGTCGCCTATGAGCCTTTTAGCTCTCCGTTCAATCGAGCCAAGTGCAGCTAGCTGGTATTTTTCTGAGCCATCCCACAATTGACTGCAATGCTCGATACAGGAACGGACCTGCGCTTATACACGTTAAAAACTGTCAAGGTGTGAAGTATTGCCTCATCTTTTGGCTGCAGTGTGAGCGTTTGACTTAATGGTTGAGCCGAAATTGAGGTCAGACGTCAACTCCATGCCCAAGAGTTCCAGGCAGTCGGTAACTGGTACAGATGCATCTTGGAAAGTACGGGACAATTTAAATTGACTGTATCTTTAAAACTAAGCTTTCCAGAGACCTGATATTTGAGCAAATTGCAGATTGAATACGCGAACGCCTCGATGGTCCAGTGGTCGCAAGCGCGACTGCTGAGCACGAGGTCTGGGGCCCGATTCCCTGGTCGGGCAAAAAGTCCTATTGGGTTACCCAGCAACTGGGTGGTGGAGGTCGGATAGACAGTCGCTCTACGTAAAACACTAATACTCAGCTGCGTTCTGTTTTTTTTTCTGGGTGGGAAAATCATCGAATGACTTCTCCTGCTCTGGGTGGAGTGAAAGGGATTGTCAAACTTCTACTGACTAAAAACCCACCCTGTTCCTTCAGCTGCCCTTAAGTTCCGGGACCGCGGTATCTCATTAGAACATTCCCGCAACATCCGGTTAGACTGGAAGCCGACCCCAATATATGTGCGAAAAGGCTAAGCACATAACTAATGACAGATTGAATACGTAAAAATATAGAAAAAAAACCACTTTTATAGTTTAAGGAAGCTATAAGACTAAAACCTCATGGCCGCACCACTACAACGGTGGAAAAAAGGTATCTTGCTGAAAAGGCCCTAACAGCCCTTGCGCCCCAGCCGCCGCAAGAGACGCTCCGGGTGTCGTCGGGTCGCAGGGTGACTCCCAGCCACCGTAGGCGCGGGCCTGCGGGCTGCGAGCAATGGGTAGCTCGCCGCCCGACTGAAACCAGGCCCGTGTAGACGGCGCGTTGTGCTCCACGCGCGCCTCAAAGAGTGTCAGCAAAAATTGTCGGGGCCGTTGCCTGCCGGGGTTGTGGATACTGTTAATTCGTGTTGTACTTTTGGTTTGATGTTTTTTTTTTCATTTATACAACGTGTAACGGAAACCCCATATCTATCCAAAAGGACTGAAGACAACATCTGGTATGGAGTCTCTATGCAAAGTTTCAGCTCAAAATAAGTGACTCACAGAATTGGCTCCAAATTATTGGTTTCATATGTTTCTTGAATACCAGTAATAACAAACGTGTCACAGCACTATGAGGGTCATCACTTTCCGTGTCACTTGCCAATAAAACGATAATTCTCTTCGTTCTTCTTAATTTGAAAAATTCGGCCTCTGGTATCAATGTATTGAAATTTCTAATATGCTCCACACATGTAGACATAGGATTAGAAAACCCTTGCCATATCGTTTGTTATCATCCAAAGAAGCCGTGCACTCGGTATGTATATACCCTTTAAATTACACGTTGTATATACATATTTTGTACATAGGTAACCATACGATTGTTTGCTCTTTTTTTCTTTAATTTCTATCCAATATTATGTGTTACTGTGATTTTGTATGTTGTATTTTCTGTTCGCTAATAAAAGTTTTATCTATCTGAATTTGTTTATAAAATGTTATGGAATACGCACATCACGCCTTTTCATATGATACCTCACTTGAACTAGTAGCTTCAATTTAGTACATCGCTCTTAAGAAGTGAAGTGAGATACGGGTTCAATACTTCATATCAAAAATGTATGGTGGCAAAAGTACCAACCGCTGTTGAGGTCTTCACCCAGAGCTCAAAATTGTCTTATTGGTAAGCCATAACATTCTAAGTACGATAACTACGATGTCTCAGACATCAGTCCTGCACGTCATCAGATATAATAATTGTATTGTGTAAAAAATACTTGTAATGATGAACCTAATTTATTACCTACGATTCGATGTCAGCCACAGCCAGCACCTAATTTACTAATTCAGCTACGGATTTTACATCTCGTCACCATTTTACGGTTTACAGCACGCACACAAGGTCCTCATAGGTTATGTTAGGTTTTTTTTAATTCACCAGCTCCTCCATTGGTCGACGGAGACCTTATCTATATAAATCTCATGCATTCCAGTTCATGCAGGTATTCATCTCGCACTTTTATCTATACTAATATTATAAAGCTGAAGAGTTTGTTTGTTTGTTTGTTTGCTTGAACGCGCTAATCTCAGGAACTATGGTTCTGATTTGAAAAATTATTTCAGTGTTAGATAGCCCATTTATCGAGGAAGGCTATAGGCTATATATCATCACGCTAAGACCAATAGGAGCGGAGCACTAATGAAGAATGTTTCAAAGTCGGGGGATTTTTTTCCACGCGGATGAAGTCGCGGGCGGAAGCTAGTACTTCATAAAAGCATAAAATAAGCTTTAGGGTTTAGTTATGTCGCCTCCTTCTGCGAAGCAGTCATGCTTCCAAAGGAGGAGGCGGGCCGCGTGAGGGAGAGGATGGCGTCCTCCCTCCAGCCCAGCCGCAGTGGTAGACGCCCACGGCGTTGGGCGTCGGCCGACGATCTCCGGCCACCGTAGGCGCGGGCATGCGGACAGCGAGTAAAGGGCAACTCGCTGTCCGACCATGGACCATGCCCGGGTCGCCGGCGCGTCGTGTTCCACGCGCGCCTCAAAGAGCGTCAGCAACATGACGAGGCCCCATTTGCAGAGGGCCGAAGCCTGCCGGGGTCGTGGGACTCATCCCATTACCGTGGCCCCGGTACGTAAAGGGTTATTGAAGGAACACCGTGGATTTTAGTCAGTAAAAGTCTGACAGTCCCTCCCACCCTGCCCGGGGTGGGAGGACTTATTTGATAATTTTACCACGTAAAAAAAAAAAGATAGTGTCATTCAGTCGCTCGTTAATTGTGGCTGACTTAGTAATTCAGAAAGCATTGCCGTAGATTTTTAGAGGCGAATTATTATATTAAAAAGAAGTCTGTTTAATTAGTTATTATTTTGTTTAGGTATTTTTCATGAAATTACATCCGGGTTTTGCCCAAATTCAACTTGGGTAAATAATCGTTTACCGTTGAGATTTTTAACTCCATCCAGAGTGTCAGGAGTCATTTAATGATTTCCACCCGAAAATTAAATAAAAAGTGGGCAGTTAAAGGGAGTTGGAATAGGTATTATAACTACCCCACCGAGGGTGTCTCCACGTTGTCGTCGTGGTGGGGCTTGCGTGTCTCAATGATCTTGGGGCTCTGCCGGTAGAGTTACTCATGCCGGAAAGGTCCAAGTGAGAGACCAGACCAAGAGAGACACCGGGATGGAGTCACTCCTGATCGATCGATGAGAGTCGATTGACAGTAGACGTGACTACGCTGCTGCGGTGCGGGCGCACCAAAGCGGCGAGTGTCTTTCCTCGAAGAGTAGTCTTTGGGGAGAGAACTTCTGGCGGGTTCGCTGAGTCGGGTCGGCCGGACAGCGAACGGAGGCATGTTTAATGCCGCCGCCAGGGGCTTGGCTTAACCGCCTGGCCCAGAGGAAGGCCACCTCTAAGATAAAAAACCACCTAATCAAAAGCTTTTGAGGCGCGGCGAAAAGATGAGTGGCTGGTGGGTGACCAGTTATTAGCGCCTCCCCTGTAGAGCACCTGCCGCACTCTACAGTATGTAGGCTTACCTAGGTAAAAGGCTCTGCCTAGGTGGACACTTATTTCCTAACTACTCGTGGGAACAAAATGAAAAATATGCAAAACACAAAGGACAACGAAACATCGAATGATAGGCTGAATGCGACGACATGTGGCGTTGCAACAGGGGGGAAGGGTGCGGTGTCAGACACTGACACTGCATCCGACGTCATGAGCTTGGCGAGCGTGGCTAGCTCGAAAGCTGACGGTGAGACCGATGGGCGCTCCTCCAAATTTTGGAGGAAACGCCCACGTCGTGGTGAAAAAAAGCGGGCAGATTTGCTGAGCCTCTCTTCAAGTGAGGAAAATATCCCAGCCGCAAAAGTGCCTACGGGCAAGAGAGGACGAGGTCGCGGAACTGGCGGTGCTTCATCGTCGACACGCGACACCCGGGGACGTTTTACCAAGCGTCCAGATACGCCGCCGCCGGTACCCTGTGGAGCATCATGCACGGCACCCGAGCAGATAAAGGACATTGTCACTGGAGAAGCCATTACGCTAGTCCCTACAAAGGGGTTAATCGGCTCCGCCAGAAGGGAGGAAAGGCGCGTAATGGCGGAAGAGGAGGTGGCAAACATGTCAAGAGAGGCTAAGGAAAGGCGATCTGCGCGCCTAACCACGGCCGAACATCTGTCGGCAGCGGCCCTCAATCGTCAAGTTCTGGACGATGTGGACATAGTCCTTGAGGTCGCTACTAAATCTGGCAATTTGAAGGGCACGTTCACGCGAGCACTTAAAGAGGCGGCGGAGGAGGTTAAGGAAGCTGTAGGAGTCCTTCTCAATCGTACGACCTTGGAGGAGACGAAAAAATTAGAAGAGGAGAATGCCCGTCTCCAATCTCAGGTCGAGGAGATCCGGCGAGAAATCACCGCCTTAAGAGCTGATTTCAACCGGCAACAAGAACGGGTGACTCCCGCCCCATTTGTGCCGACTTCAGCACCGTCTCTGCCGACTCCAGCACCGTCCGTGACCGTTCAAGCACCTGGTAGCCTGCAGGCCGACCAGGTCGCAGAAATAGTCCGGACGGTCATGCTCCAGGTGGGGGGCATGGTAAACGCCCGCTTTGAGGGGTTGGAGTCAAGACTCCTTCCAGCGCAGACTCTTCGGCCTCCACTTGCAGCGGATAAGAGGAGGCAAGAGGGAACGGTGTTGCAGGTACAGTCTTCAAAGGCAACTGGGGCTAAGAAGAAAACGGGTTCGGCCAAAACAACTGGGGCTAAAATCAAAAAACTAGTGGAGGCGGGCAAAAGAACCGCTGCTGGGTCTGAAAGCTTAGCAGAGAACACCCGGCAACCCATAAGTGAGACTTCCTATCAGGAAGCAGCCGCTGAACCTGCAACCGCAACCGGACAAAATTCCCAGTCCTGGTCAACGGTTTTTAAGAGAGGTCGCCGGGGCAAGAAGGCATTGGAGGCAAAAGGCCGCCAAAGTGGGAGGACGCCGGAGTCTAAGGACCAGGCCGCAGCAAACACCTCGGACTCGTTCAAGATCCGCACGCCAAGATCTGCGGCTATTACGGTCACGCTGCAGCCTGGAGCCGCGGAAAGAGGCGTCACTTACAAGGCGGTCTTATCGAAGGCGAGGGCCAGGATTGGGTTGGGTGAACTTGGCATACCATCCATCCGCTGCAAGGTTGCCGCAACGGGAGCACGGCTCATCGAGGTGGCGGGCACTTCCAGTGACGGGAAAGCGAATGCCCTGGCTGCAAAACTGAGGGAAGTCCTTAATTCGGAGGACGTCCGGGTCTCCAGGCCCATGAAAACCGCTGAAGTGCGCTTGGATGGGCTGGACGACTCCGTGACTCCTGAGGAGGTAGTGGCGGCCATTGCCCGAAGTGGTGAATGCCCACCTGAAAATCTGCAAACGGGTGAAGTTCGCTATGCAGGCGGACTTGGCACGATTTGGGTGCGGTGCCCGGTAGCAGTGGCGAAAAAGGTTGCCGAAGCGGGGCGCTTATTGGTTGGGTGGGTTGCGGCGCGGGTGAAGCTGCTGCAGCCTAGGGCCATGCGATGTTACCGATGCCTAGTCAATGGGCACGTTCGGGCACAATGCATGTCCGAAACTGATCGCAGCGATGAATGCTATCGCTGCGGTCAGACCGGCCACAAGGCGGCCCAGTGCTCCGCGGCACCACACTGCAGTCTTTGTGCAGCTGCAGGAAAACCCGCGGGGCACAAAGCAAGCGGTAAGGCTTGCACCGCGCCCGCTGCTACGAGAACGTAAAGCAGATTTGCGGAGGGGACCAAGGCTGCCAGGGGAACCGCACCCCCCTCGCAGCCTAGCTGCCTTTCGGCTGACTCCCAGCCCCAGGAAGAGACGGCCGAGGAAATGGCATGCAATTAATGGCACAATACCACTTCCTTCAGGGCAATATCAACCACTGTGCCAGAGCTCAGGACCTTTTGCTCCAGAGCATGGCAGAGTGGTCGATCCATGTGGCAGTGATCGCTGAACCGTATTTCGTCCCTCCCCGCGACAACTGGGTTGGGGATCTAGACGGTTTAGTGGCCATCATTGGCGGGACGCTTGCCAACCCATCCAGAGGCCATGGCTGGGTTGCTACCCTCGTGGACGGCATGGTTGTCATCGGGGCGTACTTCTCGCCCAACAAGAGTCTCGCTGACTTCGAGAATTTCCTTGTGGAGCTAGGAGCCGTCGTAGGCCGGTACCACCCTCACCCCGCGTTAGTGCTTGGCGACCTCAATGCCAAATCTGCAGCTTGGGGATCGCCGGTCACTGACGCTAGGGGTCCGGTACTGGAAGAATGGGCAACTGCGACGGGTCTGTCCGTCCTTAATCGGGGTTCGGAATACACGTGTGTGCGGCAACGGGGTGGGTCCATAGTGGATGTTTCCTTCGCTAGCCCCTTGGTCGCGCGCCGTGTCCGCGACTGGCGTGTCGCGGTGGAGGTGGAGACGTTGTCGGACCACCGATACATTCGGTTCAATGTTTCTACCCAGACCACTGGCGACCGCCGTCTATCAGCCCCGCAAAGGGACGGACCACGCTGGGCGCTTAGGCGTTTTAACAGGGAGATTCTTGAAGAGGCCGCCATTGTCCAGGCCTGGAGCAGAGAGTCGACGAACGGACCCGTTGACGTCGAAGCGGAAGCGCTATGGTTCCGTGAGGCGATGACAATAATTTGTGATGCGTCGATACCCCGGAGCCGAAAGCAGTCCGCAAGGCGCCAGGTGTACTGGTGGTCTGCCGAGATTGCGCAGCTGCGCGTCACATGCATAGCAGCTAGACGCCGATACACTCGCTACCGAAGAAGACGTCGACGGGATCCCGAAGAAGAGGCTGCGCGGTATGAGGTGTACCGCGCAGCAAGGCTGGCTTTGCGGCTGGCCATCGGTGAAGCCAAAACGCGAAGCAGAGAAGAGCTGCTGGCGACTCTAGACGGGGACCCGTGGGGGCGTCCTTACCGAATGGTTCGGGGAAAACTCCGTCCCTGGGCCCCCCCACTCACGGAAAGTCTCCAGCCTCAGTTGTTGGATGAGGTAGTCGCGGCACTTTTCCCTGCTATAGCAGAACCTACACCACCGACGATGGCACAGCCCACAGCCGCAGAGTCAGCAGAAATTGAAGACCCAAACGTCCCCGAGGTGACAGAAGCTGAGATGAGGGTAGCGGTATTGCGACTCCAGGCTAAAAACACAGCCCCCGAGCCAGACGGAGTACCTGGCCGTGCTCTCGTTCTCGCTTTAAAAGCCCTTGAGCCCCGATTGAGAGGGCTCTTATCAGCATGCCTTGAGCAGGGCCAATTTCCCACGCAGTGGAAGACTGGCACATTGGTCCTGCTCAAAAAGATAGGGCGCCCGGCGGATTCGCCATCCGCTTACCGGCCCATAGTGCTGCTTGATGAGGTGGGTAAGTTGTTTGAGCGAATTATCGCGAACCGCCTCGTCGGCTTTCGGCACGGGCGCTCTACCATTGACGCAATTTTGCGAGTGAGAGCCCTGGCGGAGGAAGCAGTGTCCCGGGGTGAGGTGGTGCTGGCGGTGTCCTTAGACATCTCCAATGCCTTCAACACTCTGCCCTGGAGTTGTATTAGGGAGGCCCTACGCTATCACCAAGTGCCTCCCTACCTCCGCCACGTGATCGGGGCTTACCTTGCAGAAAGGTGTGTCACCTACAGGGGACGCGATGGCAGAGGCCGTCGCGAGATGTCGTGCGGTGTTCCACAGGGCTCGGTTCTCGGACCACCCCTGTGGAACATCGGGTACGACTGGGTACTGAGGGGCGAGCTACAGCCGGGCGTAAACCTAACGTGTTACGCGGATGACACGCTGGTCACGGCTCGGGGGAGCTCGTATAGGGAGGCAGCGTTGCTAGCTACAGCGGCAGTTTCGCAAGTGGTGAGCCGCATCAGGCGCCTGGGCCTGAAGGTGGCCTTAAACAAATCTGAGGCCATCATGTTCCATGGCCCCCGACGGGCGTCACCGCCGGGAGCACACATCGTGGTTGGGGGGACCCGGATCGCTGTCGAGTCAACCATGAAGTACCTAGGATTGGTGCTCGACAGCCGCTGGGACTTTGGCCCCCACTTTCGGTGGCTGGCGACCAAACTAATGGGCGCAGCAGGCGCGCTATCAACGCTGCTTCCCAATTTGGGGGGGCCGAGCACCGTCTGCAGGCGGTTATACGTAGGAATCGTGCAATCTATGGCCCTGTACGCGGCCCCGGTTTGGGCAGGTGACCTGACGGCCTGCAGCATCGCAGTACTACGAAAACCACAGAGGGTGATGGCCGTCAGGGTAATCAGAGGATATCGCACGATTTCCTACGAGGCGGCTTGCGCACTGGCCGGATCCCCGCCTTGGGACCTGGAAGCAAGAGCCCTCGCGTCACTTCATCGGTGGCGTGAGGAAGCGCGGACTCGGGGCATAGCATTGGTGCAGCAGCAGCTCACGCTGCGCCGGTCACAGCTCCACCAGGTCCTTTTGGGGGAATGGCGGGACAGGCTTATGCGACCTACCGCTGGCCTCGTTACTATCGAGGCGGTCCGGCCAGTGCTCGATAACTGGCTCGGGAGGAGGCACGGCTCCCTATCTTTTAGGGCGACGCAGGTGCTCTCGGGGCACGGCTGCTTCGGGAAGTACCTGCGTCGCATAGGCAGGGAACCAGACGCTCGGTGTCATCACTGCGTCCATTGTCAGGAGGACACGGCATGGCACACGCTCGCAGAGTGTGCAGCTTGGGAGGAGCCGCGCCGTGCCCTCGTTTCAGAAGTGGGGAACGACTTGTCGCTGCCGGCTGTGATACGTTCCATGGCCGGCGGCGAAGCGTCGTGGGACGCGGTGATTTCCTTCTGCGAAGTAGTCATGTCGCAGAAGGAGGCTGCGGAAAGGGAGAGGGAGATCTTGAGCGCTCTCCCGGCCCGCAGTAGGCGCACCGGGCGTCGACAGAGGGCAGACAATGCCCTATTTCGGCCCCCCTAAATGGGTTCAGGGACGGTGGACTTGGGGATGCCCGCCGTCCCCTATAACACGAGACCCGAGATGGCGGCGCGTTTTGTTCCACGCGCGCCCTTCTCAGTAGTCACAGGGGGAGCAAAAAACCTCACTCCCCCCGCTTAAAGAGATGGGGCCCGCAGAGGCGGGCCGGCACTAGTCGGGGGTCGCGTTGAAGAATGCTTATGTGTTCCCGCACCCTCGACGCATGTGTACGAAGGAACACGGGGTGGTTTTAGTCAGTAGAGTCTGACAGACCCCTTCGCCCGCCCCAGAGCGGAGGACATCCATGAGGATTTCCACCTCGAAAAAAAAAAAAAAAAAAGGTATTATAACTAAACTAACCTAACCTCGGATACGTTTGATTACATATTTATACTGAAATAGAAGTACCTGTACCTATTCAGCTGATGTGTTTATAGGTATTAGGATCAAGCCGCTCCATGAGTCGAGTCTACGTGCATTGTGATTTTTTGCGCATTCTAATTTTGCAATAATACAATTTTTCCAGTGTTATTCCATCTTAAATTTTATCGAATGGTCCCTATCACTATGTGTATTTAGTTAAGTACTTAATAACTACCATTTTATACAGAGTTGATACGACCGAGGGGCTTTCCTTTAAACTGCGTATACTAGGTACCATTTTCAAGCTTTGTACCAAAAATCAATTAAATAGGAGAAGTAGTTTAGTCGCAAATGATTTTGATGAGATGCACCTTAAAGCGATAAATCTGACCAAGACAAGAGATAACACATGCCGCGCTACGTTGCCACTTTGTTACCTAGATATTTAAGGTCAATCACATTTATTTACAAAGGGTGGTTGCGTTTTACTCTGATTTGTAAGCTATTTAGTTTGTTTGAAAAAGGCTTGGCTTTTTTGGTTTGGCTCTTTTTATTTTTTAACTGTATCATATTAACACTAAACACGTATAGTATACGTAGTGTAATTTAATGCCCCTCTGTCGTATCAGCTCTGTATAGGTATTTATAAAAACTTAATTCATACTTCTGAATGATTCAACATAATTACTTCGTAGCAATAACATTCTATAGTTTTTACTTTTATACAACATTTTTTGTACATTCAAAGCGTATTCTAATATAACGTAGTTCGATAAGGTTCACAAGAGTAAATCTCATACACCCAGTGCCTACATACAATAATCTGCTACCTGTGGTTACGAAACGTTTCCAGTATCAGCAACTAGTTCCGTATAATTTCGTCATAGGGGTGTTGTAGGTACTTCGGATAATAGCTACATGTATAGGAACGACCTGATTTCCCCATAGTCACTATATATGATTCCTATGGGAGGGAAGGAGTAGCATATCCTAAGCCGGGGTCGGAGATTACCACTACCGCTGCGTAAATGTTATATGTATATAGCCAGGTAGTTATAGTGTGAACTAACAATACTTATAGGCATCTCTGCGGGACGCAAACATAAAATGAAAATCTTTCTACTTATTCGAATGCTTAGTGCTCCACTGATAAGTACAATATTTTGCGTTTAGTGACTGGCTTGAGACAAAATTGACGAGGAGCAGCTTGTCTACTCTGAAAATGTCTCACCGTGCCCTTAAGAATTAAAAAATCTTGGTAAAGTGAGCATTGAGGGATCCTGTCATTCCTCCAAAAGGTCGGTGTTGGCAGCTCACAACATTATTGTTTTCATATGGTTAGTTTGGCATAGAATCTCTCCTTATTTATTGTACCTATATAAAATAAATAAAAATATTTTATGTCAAACTACAAAATCCATATTTTTGTTAGTATTACACATGACTTATAAACTATGTTGGTAACAAACGCCTATACTTTACACAAATTTTGACGACATGATTGGGGATTGGCTACTGCGCTGCGTGTTGTGGGTTAGAATCCCGCATCAGAACTGATGTTTGTATGGCCTACAGATAGTTGATCTAGGTCTAGTTAAAAAAATTGGCCAAGTGCGAGTCGGACTCGCAAATGAAGGGTTCCGTAGTAACTATAATAAATATAATATACTTAATATATTTATTTGAAAAAAAAAAAAAACAAAAAACCTTACAAATTTCTTAAAACTAGATTATTTACAATTTTTACAACTACGCCAAATAACTTTGTTTTTCATAGTATTTGTATGAATAACAAAGTTATATTTGCGGTTTTAGAAAATATACTGTATCTCAAAAACTGCTGACTCGATCTCGTTCAAACCAATTTTGTTTGAAAGTTTACATTTAGATCTACGACATATGGTTTTTTTTAGATTTTTCACTTTATTATTATAGAAGTTAGAGGGGGGACACACACATTTTACCACTTTGGAAGCGTATATCTTTTAAACAATTAACTTTATGAAAAATTCATTTTAGAAACCTTAATGTCATTTTTAAAGACCTGTCTATAGATACCACACACGTATAGGTTTCATGAAAGAAAATATTTTCAGTTTCAGTTCCATGTATGGGGAGCCCCTTTATTTTAAATATTTTTTAAATTTTCTCTTAAAATCGGAAAGCGGTTCACAGAATACATCTACCTACCAAGTTTTATATGTATAGTCCTAATAGTTTCGGAATAAAATGGCTGTGACATACGGACGGACGGACAGACAGACAGACGGACAGACATGTCGAAACTATAAGGGTTCCGTTTTTTGCCATTCGGCTACGGAACCCTAAAAATTTGTAAAAGGTGAACGCTTTTTCATGTGATGGGCGGAAAGCATGTTAAGTCTTTGGTCACAGTCACAGCGGTCATTTGTGGGTACACAGTGTACACACACATCTTTGATAGTCGTTACGGGTGTTCAGAATCCAGATAGGCAGATGCTGCTTGTTTACCACTGTTACTCAGCTTCACCCGGTTACACTGGAAGCCGACGCCAACATAGTTCGGAAAAACGCTTTCAATAAACTGAACCCACCACCAGTGAAGCTCTGCTAACGGATGTTCACTTGGTACTTACTAGAACTGATGGCACTACAGCGATAGTGACATGGAGCGAACACTTGAAATTACTGTCAGAAATAGACTCGCAGCAATTGCAAAGCATTCATCTATACTATACTAATATTATAAAGAGGTAAAATTTGTAAGTTTGTATGTAGGGGTAATCTTCGGAACTAACGATCGAATACTAAAAATTATTTCTTAGGTAGCAAGATGCATTTTCGGTGAGTGCTATATAGACTATAAATTATTTCGAAATTCACGCAGATGAAGTCGCGGTCGAAGTGCTAGTCGCTACGGAAATCGAAAGGTGATTCGTAAAACGCTCTGGGCAACTGTATTATATGGTATTTTACGCATTCGCTGATATAAAAAACGTGTCGGTGGTTGCGACTCGCGAGAGCTTGTAGATTGCTACGGGTTATCAGTTTTCGAGCTCGCCTACAGCGAGTCCAGCATCTTCATCAAACTATGAATACCTACCTACTCATAGTTAACCACTTACATAGTTTCTATGAATCTCATAGCTAACCACTTACATAGTACCTTTTTGTTTTGGGTGGGAAAGTCATCGAATGACTTCTTCCGCTCTGGGTCAAGCGGAAGGGTGTATCAGATTTCTACTGACAAAAACCCACCCTGTTCCTTCGGCTGCCCTAAATTTCCGGGGCCGCGGTAACTCGGTAGAACTTTCCCGCAAACCCCGGCACTTACATAGTACCTAATCGTTAATCGATAAGTACACACATCAACACTGTCTTGGGATATTTTGGATTTACTCAATTTACTCAAAACTTATTAAAAATAACATACATCATGCGTATATTTTTATAAAGCCCATTTATCAGTCTACACTTCAGAATAAAAGAAATATTTTTTTTGCGTTAACAAATTTTTATTCAAATGAAGAAAAAATGTGAAATAATGATAAAACTAACAATGAGTGTGTTTCTCAGGAAAAAGTGAAAACTAAGGAAAACTTAATCTGTTATGTGAAAAATCAGTAGTCACCCATGAAGTTAATAACGGTCCTACAATGGTATTTCATGTTTTGGATTAAATTATCCAAGTCTTGCTGCTGTATATTGTCCTAGGTCCGGCTAAGATGCAAAAAAGTTTCTCCTCCGTCGCAATGTTTGCAGGGAATTCCTCAAAGCCCTTCTTTGGAACGTGTCCCACGCGTGTTCTATGGGGTTTAGGTCAGGCGATTGAGCGGGCCAGCCTAAGACCGATACGTCGTGCTCCTGCAACCAGCTCGACACCACTCTCGCTGTGTGCGGACGGGAGTTATCGTGCATGAGCCTGAAATCTTAGCCCATTTGTAGTCGATGGGGGTAGATTTTTGGTACTAGCACCTCGTTACGGTATTTTTCAGCCGTCATGGTGTTTCTGATCCAAACGAGGTCGGTTCTTCCACCATCACGAATTCCCGCCCCAACCATAAGTGTCCCGCAATGGTATGAATGGACTTCCTGAGGATGTTGCAGACGGCTCTCACGACCAGGAACTCGCGAAACACGTCCTCTAAGTATATCGGGATGGAAACCGAACCGGGACTCATCGGTAAACAGCACTACAGACCACTGGTTATCTTCCCAGAGCAAAAGTTCACGAGCCCACTCTAGTCGTTGTCCACGATTTCCTCGGCATAGTGCTGTAGTACGAAGCGGTCTGCGAGCATGAAGGTTAACTTCATGCAGCCTTCTCTTCACAGGTTGGTCACTCACAAGCAACTGGTGCTCTGACTGGAGCCTCTGAACCAACTGCATGGCCGTAACATTTGGTTGTCTTCTCGCGGCAACTTGCAAAAATCGGTCTTGTCGTTGAGTTGTTATGCGCTTCCCACCCAAGTGTCTTTCAGCCACTTCACCAGTAGCACGATAACGTGACCATAACCTGGATATCACGTTTTGTCTCATAGATAAAATAAAGATTTCTATGTTTTGTCTTGTTCCAATCTCCTTAGCCATACTCCGTTAAGTAGGCCCAGCTTGGAGCATGCCTACTGCCCTTAACATTTCCTGTCTCGTTAAATGCCGCCGCTGCATGATGCACACAATAACATTAATTCGAAATTAACCGATAACTTGTTATAAAACTTAAATTTGACACAAAAAAAAAGCCAAAAACTACTGTAGGTAAGAAACCTTCGGACTTTGCTACCATTATGCCGCGTAAATCTTTTGTTTTTAATTTATTTTTTTCAAATTCAAATTTAGAATCTTTCAGAAAGGTTTACAAAATAAGCTTTCTTCAAAAGAATTTAAAACTGGCCAGTATTTTTTGAGTTTAAGAACTTTATACAAAATATCCCTAGATGGTGTTGATGTGTGTACACACAAGTAGTTCTTGCCTATTACGTCATGATGGTACATGTACAAGTATGTACAGCAACGAACGGAAATTCTTACTCGATAGCAGTGATAGATAACCCGTACAACAAATAGCGGCCCTTACTTACTGTAAAACAATAGTGTCCACCCTCTAATGACTTACGATAACTAAGTATGCCTGTACCTCCCTACGCGAACAAGTAAAAGTTTCTACTAAGCATTATAGTATAATGTTTGAGACACGAAGTGTAGGTACCACCACTAACAACGATTTAATATTTCTACACTTAACCCATCGGACACTGATCGCATGATAGCGTGTAAAAAGGTTAACGTTAACCCCTCTTTCATTAATATAATTGCTTTGTAGGAGAAACTCGTAATTAATCGTTAGTTGATCGTTAGTAAGTACCGTATGAAGTTCGAGCCATATCATACTCAAATTAAAGTTTATGCATTGACCAAATAAACCAGTAAATTGCCATCGTCATATGAAAGATACCAGAGTTAACTCCCGAACATATAGTGGGAGGTTAGGAACCTAAAAGCTGAGGGATTCTAGTAACTAAGGTATATACAACTTTATTGCCCAGGAGCTTATGCTTATAAACTAATTTCACACCTACCTACTGAAAGAAAATAGAAAGCAAACACCGAGGTGTGGTGCATGCCCACCGGGAGCGGTGCGGATTGGCTACGAGTGCTAAATACCGGTCGCGCCATTTAAGTTTCCATACGGTAAGCACCAGACTTGACCTAATAACAGCGAAAATGCTTCAAGCAGATTTATCCTCAGTCATCGACGTCCTGACAGCTTTCATTGAAAGGATTTGGACCGCCGAAGAACTCCCAGTTGACTGGAATAAGGGGCTCTTAATAACCGTGTCTAAGAAAGGAGACTTAAGCCGGTGCGATAACTGGAGAGGTATTACTTTGCTCTCAATTCCCTCAAAGATTTTCTGTAAAATCATACTGGATAGGCTGTCGAAGGCCGTGGGACCGCTCCTACGTAAAGAGAAAGCTGGATTTAGGGCAAACCGCTCGTGTGCGGATCAGATCAACACTCTTCGTATTATACTAGAACATGCATCAGAATGGCAGAGAGAGATTTATTTATATTTATCTTCGTCGACTTCGAAAAAGCCTTTGATACGTTGAAGTGGCCCAGCATTTGGTGCCGCCTGCTGAACATTGGAGTGCCGCCAAAAATTGTTCGTCTGCTGGAGAGCAACTATAAGAAATATTCTTGCAGGGTGACTCATGACGGCCTCATCTCGGATGATATTGCGATGCACGCGGGGGTCCGACAGGGTTGCCTTCTTTCACCTCTTCTCTTTCTAGTCGTTCTTGACGGGATTATGCTTCGCATTTCTGACAACAGGTGCCGCGGCATAGAGTGGGAATTATCCAGCGTTTTGAAAGACTTGGATTACGCTGGTGACCTATGTCTGCTGAGTCACACACACGCCAACATGCAAGCAAAATTGGAAGACTTACGACAGGAGGCGTCAAAGACGGGTCTGAAAATTAACATCCGAAATACTAAGGAGATGCGTACTGCTGTTGTGAAGAACATCGCACCGTATTTGATTGGTGCAGAGGCTGTGGAACGGATCCACAACTTTACTTACCTCGGAAGGGTCGTTTCAGAGACTGGAGGGACCGAAGAGGACGTCAGTTCGCGGATCGCCATGGCCCGAGCTACCTTCGCGCAGATGTGACCTGTCTGGCAGTCGCGGAAGCTGACCTGGAGGGCAAAACTAAGAATCTTCGGGTCCAATGTAAAATTTGTACTGCTCTATGGGTGCGAAACGTGGAAGGTAACAAAGGACATCTCACGCCAACTCCAAGTCTTCGTCAACCGCTGTCTCCTTCGCATTCTCGGAATATACTTGCTCGAGACCATTTCCAACGAGGAACTGCTGGAAAGATGCCACGAGAGCCCGATCGACCGACAGATCAAGCGTCACAAGTGTAAATGGATCGGCCACACGCTTCGAAGGGATTCCGATCACATGCCTAAACAGGCGATGGATTGGAATCGTGTTGATATAAAAGAGCGTGATAGGTGCAATAGTTGTACTTTTTAATTCATAAAATAGACAGATAATTAATAAATACTATGTAAATATATAAATTACTTAACTCGCAAAATGCAGGCAGCATTTGTTACGAATGTAATCTGCAATTTACCAGGCGGCGAGCTACTTATGCTGCGTACACACCGGCCCAACAAACGCCAACGATGGAAATTCAGCGGTGGCTACCACACGCTCGTTGGCCTTCGAAGGTACATCCAAATACATTCAGTGGTCGAGCAAACGATCGTTGGCACCTGATTCCGGCTTGCATTCCCAAATTGATCATGGACGACGACGAAATAATTATAATTGCTAGTTTTATACATTTCAACGAGTTAGCAAGAACAAGAAAAAATAAACGAAAGCAGAGATGGTGGACAACTACATATATTAAAAATATAAATGTGTATAGTGGAAGTAAAATGATTGCCGACTTACACGTAGAAAAAGAATATCGTTTATTTGACAACTTTAGCAGAATGTTTTCTCAAGATTTCGAATGGTTTCAAATTATCGTGAAACAAACCCAGTTAAGGAGAGATTAGCCGTCACACTACGATTTTTGGCCACTGGGGACTCATATACTAGCCTTGCATATTTTTTTAAGATTTCGAAACAAGCTATATCTTCAATAGTTTCAGTAGTATATGAAGCTATCATAAAGGCCCTGAAGAATTATATTCACGTAAGTGTTATTACTTATGTAATTAAAACAAATGATGCTAGTTTCCATCCATTTATTATATAAATCAACCTTACAGATATGCTTATACTTACTTAAATAGTAAAAGTTAAAAGATGTTTTATAATCAGATTCATTCAGAAATATAATTATTAATGAAGGATATTAAATTAGCAGTATTTTGTTGTTGAGATCATTTCTAGGTACGATGTTTAGTTCTTCAAGTGATATATATTTCTCTTCTGGTAATATGTGTTGTTCATTGGGGGTTATACTTTTAAGATTATTCTTTGGATTTTTGATAATTAATGAGCGAAGCACAGTAACTTTTTTAGGTCTAGATCCAGAGCCACTGCTACTGGGTTCCGAAATTTTAATCAGTTGTGGTTCTTGACCATATTGTTTTAGCAAAGGCTTCGATTTTGGTGATGAAGTGCTTGCAACTGACTGATTAGCTGGCAAATTTAATATTTGAGTGCTCAAAATCTGAGATTTATGCTGATAGGGAGACGTCGAAGTTAATGTTCGAGTTGGAATAGATGGTAACGTTGGTATTGGAGTTCTTGATGGCGGCTGATGAACGGGAAATGGCGTTGTCGGTGTTGTTGAATCTGAATGAGCTGGAGACTGACTTATGTAATACGGTTCTTGCGAATAATTAGAAGTGGGTGAAATGTATGGATAAAGAACAAAGACGGATCCTGGCCTACACAACTTTTAAATTTAAAATGGCTCGGCCATTTATCTTTAATGTATAAGAATCTATACAATAAAATCTAAACTATAAGTTTGTATTTAATTTCTTTCAAGAACTTCTTCATTAGAATTGATTTATTAATAAACAAATAGCTGACCGGAAATTGTCGAAAAAAGGTTGAGTTGTCAATATGCTGTAATTAAACTTATTAATCAGTTTTTATTTCAAATTCTTTATTGTTTTATGTATTCTTTTCTGTACTAAAAATAGTAACAATATGTGGTGAACAATAATCTCATTTTATTACATAAAAAATCTGAAATAATATTTTAATTATTCAGAATAAAAACTCTATTCTATTTTTATACATGGCAAGCAAAGGCGATGTTGACTATTCTGCCAAATAAAAACTCGAACAAGTGTCAAAAGTGACACAAAGGGAATTGATTGACATTACAAACACAAACAGTTGTTGTAAAACATAGTGTATTACATTCTCTTTGAGTTGTTGTTGTCGGTGATATTGCGAAGTGCATGCGTTTACGTTTGCTTCTCTGTTTTTTGAGACTCTTTTGCTTTTCGAAGTGTTGAAGTACATCCATTATTGTGACCATGTCTAACCAACAATGTTGCACTAATTGTGGATTCAAGGTTTTCCGAATGCGGAGGTATTTAGTAGAATGCGAAGAAGTTCGTTCATTGTTACAGCAGTGGACCTCTATTCTCAAAGTAAAGTACTTTTATTTAATTAGACAGAAGTAATTACTTTAGTGCTAAATGTTAGCGTGTACAAACATGTATAGAGATCGTCAAATTGTAATAACCTCAAAATTCCATATTTGTATTTATGCTAATATTTTTTTGTTAGAGCTTCTATGCAATATTAAATGCTAAGAAACAGTTCTTAGTATTGAACTACACACAATAAAATTACTTTCATCACTGGCCGTGAGAATTTTATATTGAGCCAAAGTTACTATGGACACTCAGCATTGCTCTTTCATATTTGCCTATATCTGCTTCAAAAAGAATATTCGCAATTAAATGTTCAACTACACACTTTGTACGTAAACTGTATGATCTATGTTTATTTGCAACATGCTCTTCAAATGTAGTACTTTGGTCCCTCTCGTTTCGTCTTTTAACAACCTCTTGCATATTATTGTGCTTCTTGTACTCATTGATCAAACGTATAATTTTTCCCTCGCTTTAAGCTATTTCGTGATTTAAACATTTTATTCGTACTTGGTGCAGAATCATATGAATCATGGCTGATAATATTGTCCTGAGTTTCATTTGAATCATCCTGAAAAAAGTAAATATCTATTTACAATATTGTTTTTTGTAAAAAGTGATGATAATGCCACCTAATAGCCGATTTATAACTTGTGAAGTCGTAAAAGTAATGAAAAAAAGGAAGTTTATGGCAAAATTTCCATTAGATGAGGCTCAGTAAGTATTAAATTAGATATTTGATTATATATTTTAATTAAAACATGATACTAAATGGCTTAATCGATCTTTTAATTTTATTTTCAATTTTATTTTGTGATAGTGATGTGGTGTAATGCAAATGGCTCTTATCAATTATCGATAAATGGTGTGTCTGTTTTAATTGTCGGGTTCTTCGTTCACGTGGAGGTTTATCCGGCGTAAATCCCGATCCCATGGGAATTTCGGGAAAAAACTACTCTATGTCCTTTTCACGGTCCTAAACTATTCCCATGCCAAATTTCATCTAAATTGGTTCATTGGTTTAGGCGTGAAAAGGTAACACACAGATAGAGTTACTTTCGCATTTATAATCAATGACGTATTATAATAGACGCGTCATATTCCCACAAAACACCTCTCAAAAACGGCACGAAACACACACATAGAGAATTACTATCTAATACGTGTAAAGAAAGGGACAGAAAATAAATGCCATCTTTAGGTACACCTGATGTTAGAGAGAGATGAATATACATCTTTAGCTAACAACCTCCCCTAACGTCACGCGACTGACTTCATTCATACGCTAGCCGCCATTAGCCGAGTAGAAAAATAAAAATAAAAAATGTATTTCTGTTGATATTTACCTATGAAATGACACATTTTGACCTCTCACGGAAGCAGTATAATTAGTGCAACGTCTGAAAACACACCAAGGCATGCTTTTTCCTAATTTTGTTTAAAAACACATTTTTTCTTAAGATGTGTAGTGTAGCGATCGCGACACAGGTTCGTGCGTAACTAAACAGACACGAGGCACTTACCTTGATTTCAACTTGCCATTTTAGAGCGCGGACAACGTATCTATAGTTTATTATATATCTTTGTTTATAATATTGTATGTTCGTTCAGTTGGTATTGAATTGACATGTAAACTGTTTTTATTTTTTTAGTACTAAGTCCCGACTCTTAAGACATTCTCTTTGACCTCGGATTGCGTTAGAATTCAGAAGAAAATGCATAAATTTGTGGTTTTATTTTTAAATAATATATTTGTTAGTCGACAGTACTAAATCATATTTTTCCAAACTGAAAAGTTTATAATATGATAAAACATATTATTGTAACAAAATATGAATCCGCTCATGATTTTTTTGTAACTTCCTCCACATATTTAGTTATAATTTAAGTTATATTCATAAAAATATATGCCCTAAAATGGTTGAAGTATGAACTTACGAAATTAAAATAGCGTAGTTAAAATTATTGAATGAAAATGAAGCTTAATTTTTGTAAAGACGATGTCTGCACCAAATTCGCCAGAGCTATAGTGATATGCATATAGTACAAACCTTTGTAAACACGATATATCACCTGATATATCGTGTTTTGAGTTGAATGATTTACCTCCGCCTCCAGGTGATCCAAAAGAACTTAGCATTGTATTTTCATGTTGCGTCAAAAATAAAAAGCCATGAAGCAGGAAAGGTTCCACTATCCTTAAGCTAACATGTAAGTAAACCGAACATAAAGCAACATGAAGAAAATAATTCCATCTCAAAGCATGGTACCACTCATAGAAAATGGGAAAGTTCAATTTTTTTGCAGGCATCACAATCCAACTTCTCTAAGTTGGATTAAATCTTGATATTTTCCACACTGACAATTATTTCTAATTTTGAATGAAGTGGGTAATATACAGAGTTGATACGACCGAGGGGATTTCCTTTAAACTGCGTATACTAGGTACCATTTTCAAGCTTTGTACCAAAAATCAATTAAATAGGAGAAGTAGTTTAGTCGCAAATGATTTTGATGAGATGCACCTTAAGGCTGATCTCTCGGAAAAAGCTTGAAAAAAGCATTCAGATGAAGCAACTTTTCGTCGGCAATTATAGAGAAATTGCATCTGAAAAAAATTGGTAGTAATCTACATGATATGAACCGTAATTTGGTTTAGCCACAATTTTTCTATCGGTATCACATAATAAGAAAAAAAAATGCCAAATCACCTCCAAATCATTGAGATGAAACCATTTTACTCCTTAATTTCTTATCAAAAGAGTATAAAAAATATACTACTGCTTTGCAATACAAATGAAAATGATTTGGTTTTGTTACTTTTTACAAATATGTATTATTTTTATTACAATAAATTAAAAATGCGTCCAATTAAAGACTGCGTTTACATCACCCCCGCACTCGTCCACAAATTCAGTGCGGGGCGCATCGTGTTGCTAGGTGGACCTACGTCGCGTTGCGAGAGCTCAAGCACTACGAAATAATATCGTAAAATATTACTGCAAAAAATAATTTTGTAAATAGTGGAATAACTTTTTAACCGACTTTAGAAAAAGGAGGAGGTTCTCAATTCGTCTTGAACTTTTTTTTATGATGTTACTTCATTACTCGCAGATGGCTGGACCGATTTGGAAAATTCTTTTTTTGTTTGAAAGAGTATACATTCTAGTTAGTTCCATTGTCGTCACTTTTGGATCTGATGATGGAATCATGGAGAAATCGAGGGAACTCTTCAAATATTATAGGCATACCTATAGCGTTTTGGGTATTTCTTATAGTACCTTGTTTAGTTTCTCTTGAAAAGCACCATTTGAGGAAGTAGAACTGATGACGAAGACCCCAGATGGCCATCGAAACTACTCAATAATAAGTATTTCGTGGATTGCGATTAGATTACTTGAATATAGATGTTAAGCACTTTATGCTCGTCACAATGCATATGGTGAAGTAGAGCTGATAGTGATGTACCAGGAGAACTCCTCAAAAATTAACGGCTCTGCACCGGGAAAAGCAATATTTTGTAAAAAGTGATAAGTAGTTGACATTTTGGCTTTTGTAACTAGATAAATTACAAACTGACCCACTAAAAAGCGTGAAATAAAACTTATTATCAAAAAATAGAACCAACTTTCGATTCGTCAAAAAGTTTTATTTTTGATTCTTGTTTATAAGTTAAAGAGTCTATGTATCTATAAGTAGTGTTAGTGTTATAAACTCATAGTATTTTACAGTTTTAGTAGTGTTTAAATTTAGTTTGTAAAACATGGGAATAAGCAGAAACGAATGAAGAGAGGTCTAAAAAATATTACAAACAAAAGGGTATACATTTATTATCAAGGTAAGTTTAAAGTTTTATCTACATATTTCATTATAAACTATCGCTTTACTTACCTCGCATAAAAGTAGATAGCACAGAGTAAACGGACAGAGGGTAAGCTTCATACAACTGCGCTATGATAGGTACACTACTACAAGCAAGGCGCGTGTGTGCGCTTCGTCTGAGCGAGGCCTGGCTTGATTTTTTTGAAATTTCTAAAAATAAATATATGTGAACACGGAGAAATAAATGAGGATGAAGAAGTTCAACCAACCAAAAGAATAAAAATACTTGCTGAAAGAAAGTTAAATTTCAGTGAATTTTAGTTTTAATCTATTTGTTTATAAAAAATGTAACAAATAATATGACATACACTAGTAATAATTATACTACCTATCTACCTTACTCTAAGTTCCTACCTACCTTACCTATCTACCTACCATTTTTAGGGTTCCGTAGTCAACAAGGAACCCTTATAGTTTCGCCATGTCCGTCTGTCTGTCCGTCTGTCCGCAGTTTAGCTCAGAAACTGTTGGTTCTAGAAAGTTGTACTTTGGCATGAGTATACACGTTAATGACGCCAAAAAAGTGGTAAAATAAAATTTTGAAAAAAAACAATTATTTAGGGTACCTCCCATACATGTAAAGTGGGATGATAATTTTTTTTTCGTTCTTCCCATAGTGTGTGATATCGTGGGATAGGTCTTTCAAAAATATTAGGGGTTTGTTAATACCGTTTTTTGATTAAGTAAACCGTTTGTGACTTATCAAGCTTTAAAGTACCAATTTTCGTTAGAGTCAAGTGTCCCCCCCCCCCCCCTCTATAACGAAACGGTTGTAGTTAGAAATTCAAATATCACGGCAGTAGTACCTACATATAACTAAATTCAAAGGAAAACTATCACACATAAGTGGTCTTTACAAGTTTACGAGTAATAGTCGACCAATTGTATTTGACTCGAAAATTTCGAACAATTCTATAGAAATGTCGATAGATGGCGCTAAGCGCCAGTTTTATCGTGCTAGTTTCTTGTGACGATTGAGTAGTGTAGCTCTGTGTCCGTATTTAAATTCAAAACACCGGCTATGACAAGTTTTATACAAATCTCTAAAAAAAATTAAACTTTCCGTGCAAAATTGTCGGATCAGGTGAGGATTTGTATAGGAAGTCAAATTAGTTAGGTAGTCATGTTTGGCTTTTAGTTAGAGCATCGTACGAAACGATCAGTCAGCGAATACGACACGCACTTGGCTGTTATAAAAACTACGGAACCCTACACTGCGCGTGGCCCGACACGCACTTGAGCGGTTTTTTCTCTTAATAGAAACCTTCCTCAGACTATAACGAATATTTGAAAAAAAAATCCGTATTGGTCCAGCCATTCCTGAGTTTTGCGCTTAGCAACACATTTAGCCATTAATTTTTATTTATATATAATTTAGTTAAAAAGATACATCAAGTTATTTACCTCATGTTTCGAGCCAGGCTGATCTATAATAGAGGTATAGTTTCTACAGTACATACTCAAAGTGCATCTATATCAATAGATAATAAATAAAAACAAAATTTGACCACTTTTGATGCGGTACAAATAAAAATGAATTTAACTTTCACGATGACTTGACCTTCTGTGATATCGATACTCTGTGCCGAGACTAGGCGAAGCGACGACGTATGCTGGCGGCGCGGCGCAGGCGCGGGCCGAGCGCGCCTCTCTTTTCTGTTGCATGCGGGTAGCGGAGAGCTGCGCGGAGTGGCGCGCGGAGAGGGGTCGTTAGCTCCGCCCAAATGGTCAAGGTTATTGGCATGAATACAAGCCTTAAAGCCATAAATCTGACCAAGACAAGAGATAACACACGCTGCGCTACGTTGCCACTTTGTTTCCTAGGTATTTAAGGTCAGTCACATTTATTTACAAAGGGTGGTTGCGTTTTACTCTGATTTGTAAGCTAAACTAAATAGCTTTTAAAAATAGTTTGAAAAAAAAATTTTTTTTGGCTCTTTTTATTTTTTAACTGTATAAAATTAATACTAAACACGTATAGTATACGTAGTGTAATTTAATGCCCCTCTGTCGTATCAACTCTGTATAATAAAACTGAAGCCAGGAAATCTGACACTCGTCAAGCCAAGGGGTATTGTGTTATCCAGTTACTGGGTTCTGGAGGTCAGATAGGCAGTTGCTCCATGTAAAACACTAATACTCAGCTACTTTCAGTCAGACTGGAAACCGACCACAAGATAGTTAGGAAAAGGCTAAGTAGATGATGATGAAAATATAATACGCGAAGCAAAAACTTTCTCCGTCTTCGTCCGACGGAGGAGCATGAAATTTGACACACTTAAAGTGTATATTATGGAGAATGAGAACAAAAAGCATTTCTTTATTTTTAGAATGCATTCAAGGTTTTTAATTATGACTGAATTTCGACCACTGCACTGGACGATCCCTGGTAAAATTGAAATCTGTGTTGGGTATTGCATCAATGTATCCTTACTAATATTATAAATGCGAAAGTAACTCTGTCTGTCTGTGTGTTACGCAAGCACGCCTAAGCTACTGAACCGATTTTAATGAAATTTGGTACGGACATAGTCTAGAGCCTGAGAAAGGACATAGGTTGCTTTTTAATGCGAAAAAAGGGCAGTAAGGAGTTGAAATAGGGCATGAAAGTTTGGAAATTATGTCATTTTTAAAGCTAGAAGCTAGAAACTTATTTTTTAGACTTTTGATTAGATATTAATAAATACGACATTCAAATTATGTATGAGTTTTATTTTCAAAATAATTAGCCTAAAAAATTAAAAATGCTGCCGAAAGTCACTATTCCGCGCGGACGAAGACGCGGGGACAGCTAGTTTGTTATATATGGGAAAACTTAATAGTAAAATAAAACAAGTCGTTGCATAGTTTACTTATATATTATTAAAAAAAACAAAACTTTATACAAGAAAATGATTAAAATATAATACTAGCGGCCCGTCCCGGCTTCGCTCGGGTGGTAGCCGTTATCCTTTTTGTTAGGCGCGTTGGAGTGTGATCGAGCACTGGCTTCAATCTATGATATCTTCTAAAGAATTAATTTGATTCATATAGTGTAAGGACAATTTTAATCTGCATTAAATATTGAACCTAGTAAACGTATTTATTTAGATATGGATTAATAATGAACAAAAGAAAACAGCTTCGAAAATAACGTTGTATTTTTAATCAGTACTTTGAACACAAAAGTAGTAATTGTGAGTCAACCTTAGGAGATAGAGATATGCTATTGCGGACTTTTTGGAGTACTAATATAGATCAACAATTCTCAAGTAGGTACATTACTTCAATGTATCTCTGCTGGTTTACACTGCGCACGCGAGTAGAGCTCCCAGTAGGCAAGTTCATTTGCAATCTCTTAAACAAAAATCGTTATATTTCAGTCATTTTACATGAAACCATAAAACAATATACCCCTACATACAATCCATCTGGTAGTTTTTTAGTTTATCACGTTCATACAGACAGATAGACAGACTATAGCGATACTGGAGATTACAAGCAATATATATGTTAAATATAATATAATATACAATATCTTTGATTTGCCAATATTTGCCTATTTACTGAACATAGATCACATATGTAAGTTTCATCTAAATAAATCATATCTTGTTTTTCTTAAGATTCACGGTTCTACTTTATGCGATCCAAAACTCTTTGTAATTTTATATCATGCCGTTCCATCAAAATAGCCGTTCTTTTGACTGGTATTTAACATATTCAAAACCAATATACTTAATATCATAAAGGGGGTCGAAATTTGAAATTGAAGCAAATGAGGTATCATATGAAATGGCTTGATGTACATATTCTAAAACATCATTTATTTATTTTTGACGAAGCATAAATCCTTATTTAAAATGAAAAATATCAAAAAAATATCCTGGAACGGAACCCTCGATGGACGAGTCCGACTCGCACCTGTCCGGGTTTTTTTTTTTTTCTTTTTTGACACGATGGTGCGTCATATTTCACGTGCTTCTGAAACAAATGTTCCTAATAAATAGACGCATAGTAAAGATAAACAGCTCTGTTTGGTATTTCATACTAACTTAACTAAATTAATTTTCATCTCTTATTTCAGCCCCAGGTAGTTCAAACGTGGCCGCCCGCATGGAGCACTATTTTTGTTATCCCAGGAGAACAATACATTTTCTGGAATATAAGACACAGCACATAGGCTATGTGCTTTCTTATGGGCATAAAAAATCTCTGCGTCAAATGACTGATGTCCTTTGACCACTTTGTGTGGCGTTTGGGCCTGAACATGAACATAAAAATGTTGCACTATTTTTGATTTTATTGAGTGGCTTACAGTACAAAGAAAACATATGGATAAGAAGTTTTGTATCAAATTGATTAATATAATACCAATAAAAACGGAACCAGGCAGGGCCGATGCTCGCTAGGGCCGCGGGGAATTTCTGAAAAGGATGTGTATATAGTTAGTGAACAGGCTTAAGGATGTTTCCCTAGTCCATTCCTTATTCAAATTTGCCGCCACTTGCATCCACCTATCGCGTTGAGTAACATCCCGAACAACGCATCGCTCCCGCCATCTAACGGCGAGAAAAAACTAGTGCAAAACGAAGATGGCTGATCCAATGATGGATGACGAGGCCAGCGTGTACGAACTCCGCGCGCGCGGTGAAAAACACTCAAAACCTGGTGAAATATGACTGCTAGTGACATAGTGTGGTGATTTTCTGACTCCCAGTATCCCTGTAAGTACCTGAACATCCAATTTATACCCTTTAAGCCTGTTTCGTGATAGAAAACTTCAAAAGCGTCAGTGGCTACACGCGATACTCAATCAGTCAGTAAAAGTCTGATACACCCTCCCACTTCACCCTAGAGCGAGAGAAGTAAATGGATGATTTATCACTTTAAATACTCCAACGGCCAGAGTAACGCTCGGTCGTCCAGAAAAACATTGTAATGTTTTGAAGCTCTAGACTTGAAATATCAAATATCGATATTATTTTTCTGGGTTTTTATTTTGGCAAACTTAACTCAACGGAACCCACACGTTGCACCGCAACTGTCACCATACACAAACAAAATAATAAATTCAAAGTCTTTTTTATTCGTTTTTAATATTATTTATTTTGACACTCCCGAATAGAGACCAATGTTCACTAAATAATATCACTAAATTATTTATGAATTCCTTTTTTCCCAATATAGCAATACGGCTGTTTGCGGTTACGGCCCATTTTGGTTGATGTCCTTTCACCCGTACTGTCGTGATTGAGTAACAACTATCCCAACCAACAAACATCATATCCTGGCACTTTTATATTTACGCAAAAACTACAGAATGCCAAAGTGTCAGATCTTCCATGCTTGGTTTGTAATTGGTATGCAAGTCTTTTCTGTGATAATAAATATACAACGTTTAACAGTTTAAACGCAATTCCTGAAAGTAGTTGGTTCAGAATCGGCTTCTGAATCGATTTCCGTCATAAAAATAGGTGTTAAATTTTGACGGAAATATCTTTCATTTAACTTAAAATGGAAACAAAATATCATGACAAATTAATACAATCCTTAATTCAAGAAAATGCGCTCGTGTGCGTGTCGGTTGCTAATATTGCATGAGTGTATGCGTCTGCGTAAGGATATTTTATGACGCACATACGTTTAGCGTTTAGTAAGGATAACTATTTTATAAAAAAAGTCTAGATTTGGTGTCAGTTTATTTAGTTACGGATGATGTTTTAGACTTATAATTTAATATTCTAATTGGGGTGTCTGAGGTATTGCGCTTAATCTGTTACACCTTTTATATGTTTTCTTTTATATATTACGTATACTGAAAAGAAAAGGCTGAGCAGATGACGAGATGCAAATAAACTTGCACAGATTTTGATAGACGACCATATCTACTGCGTTTACCACCACTTTTTTCAAACCTAAGTTATCCTTTTGGCGACCTTCTAGGTAAACGTTTATTTTATTGTTCTAGGCATATTGAAAATTTACAAACGGTGAACGGCTTGCTAGTAGCAATAGAATGGGTCCAGCTTTCCTTTGAGCTCTTATTTTCTTTAACTCGTCTCGAGCGTTGAAGTTACAGTGCTATCAATGTAAGTAATCGAAACTGAGTCAAGGTGGGCGACGTGGTGGAAAAATCTGATACTTGCCCATGCTCGGATTTGTGTATATAATTTGGACACGAGCTCCTATGTAAGTACCTACCCTAGTATCTATAAGCGCATTGCAACTCAGACTACTCGTTAACTAATACATGTCAGGCGCGTAAGCGCTAATGTAAGCAAATCAGTTATGTGCCCCTCATTGTTTACAAATACTAGCCGTAAATTAGCGCCACTCCAATACAAATTACAACTACGCCATCATATTTTAATAATATTACTTAACGCTTGTAAACAATCGATTCATGTAAACATTTTTGTGTAGTAACATTAAGAATCTAATTCAACAATTTTCTATTATAGCAATGCGCAATATTTAGATTTTTACTACTGCGGCCAAAAATAATCCTACTTTGCTTCTTCATTTACTAAGTAACTAAGATGAACTTAAGTTTGTAATATAGTTACCTAATTATCACACTTGCTGCGTTTTGTTAAAAATAGCTAATAGCTAGCCAATGTTATTCATTCTTGCACAACATTCACTATTTATAAACTTTCCATGGATGAAGCTGAAAACATTACCTACTTACATGAAATCCTAGCATTGGTAAACGTACCTACCTGGTACTGAATTTAACTCAGATATTTATAGGAACAAAAGTACATAGCCACCGTACTTGCAAGCTAATAAAGTATAGAATGTGTCAGCAACTTATCATTCGGAAAAGTCGTAAAACTGTGCGAAAGGGTAGCCGTTGTGTTCGTTATTCGTAGATATAGTGTAGGGATGGCAATCTTGTACGTAGTTTGTTTTATGAACCTTTAACGCACCATATTTATAGCACGGGTCAAACAACCAGGGAATGGGCACCTATGCTGGATGTAGGTATGCCTGAACAAAACCATTCTTATAAGCTAAAGACAAAATTAAATTTAATATGCCAAAGGCGGATTTATAAGAGCGGAATCAACTGGGCTATTCCTATGAATGTCAATTTAATACAAAAAATTACGTACCGGAACATTGTGTTCAGGGTGTTTGTTGCATGTTAAGGGTCAGAAGGGTGTGGCCATATTGTAGGGTGAAGAGGGTAAGGTCGCTACATTCTTGAGAGAGTGGTCGTGATCGTCAAGTGGTAACTTTGTGACCCACACTATCATTCTTCCCTGGCCGCTGGCGTGTGCTTTTTTGCGCCACTCGTGTGTTGTGTTGCCGGTGGCGGCTTTGATCTGGTCCGTCCATCTTATCGAAGATCATTCACAATCTCCTGGTGTCTTCAACCTTGCCCTGCATCACAAGACGTTCGAGAAAGTGTTACCGCGCCGGGCAATACGTTCAAAAGAAGTAAGCATGCTTCATTTACCTACTTTTAGAGTTCTGTACTCCTGAATGGAACCCTAATAGGATCACTTTGTTTTCTAACTGTCTATCTATCAAAACCCTTTTTTCTAAGGACTGGTTAAAAAATCTCGGGTCTACGGTATGTATAGGAAAACAAACTATACGATCAAAAGGTACGTTTATGCCGCATATTTAGCGATTTACTACTTACACTTCTCGATGATCTAAAATCGTGAAATTTAGCAAGCAGCAATGTGTTGCAACAGCAAGTAAAGGAAAAATCTTTACACCGTCTATATGTAGTTAGTTCGGTACTTTCGAACTTATAATATATATACTTACTAATATAAAAAACAGTTTATTTATTTAAATGCGCTAATCTTCGAAAGTACTGGGTGGATTTGGATGAAATTTGGTATGAAGGTAGCTTGAAGCTTGAGGAAGGTTTCCGACAGCAGTTTTGTTTTTATCGTGATAAAGTCCTGGGGAGTGAAGCCCCACGCGTCTCCTAGTACGTAGATAAGTTTATACCGAACCCTCGGCGGGCTAGTCCAACTCGCACTTGGCCGGTTTTTTTCGCAACTATGTACTTTTGTAAAACAGGTGCAGAAAACCCGCTTAAATATGACCATGTGTGCAACAACCCTATATACCTACATTACATACATAGAAGGATGTGTTATCTCAACGATAGACAAAAAAAAATGTTCAAATAGCAATTATTTACTAAACATGCCACATGTAAACGTTGTAATAACTGCACTAACAGTTCAAATCATCAAATATTACAGGGAATCCCTGACATGTGTCCATAACAAAGAAATCAATATAATATACCAATTTAAACACCATCATGACCGCATTAGGGACTTGTACTTATATAATTACATGGCCGCAATCATGCAACCTGTAACGCAATCATAGCAGTTAATGTCTAATGCCACACATTAGCATGCATGGACATTCAGTATTCCGATCGATAACATGAGTTAAGGCTAAAAACTATCTGTACGTACAGACCCCGTGTGACCTTTTAGTTAAAAAGTCCAATTATAATTGAAAACGCCTCGTTGAATCATAAGAAGCTCAAAAAGCTCCCGCGTGCGGCTTCGGCCCTGGCCTGCGTGGCGGTGTCTCGGCATAATACAATAATGCCACGACGACTAAATACACTCGCTGAGCAAACTGTACCTACCCAGCCTGACTGTATGATGTTATATTAGATCGATAGCTAGCCGTGGATTTTTAAAACTCGGTAAGTACTTATGGATAAGTATTCGTAGTTATTAAAAAAAAAGTCATGGCTCCATTAAACATCGCGGCAAATTCTTAGCCGAGAACCAAAAAACTTCGGTTCAATTCACGAAAAAGTATTGAAATATTTTAACTCGCAACCCACACATCAGAACGGGGTTCTCCCATGGGATTTCTCTTGCTCCATTAACACGTTTTTGAAGCTCACAAACTTCGCATGCTCACATACGATTGTTTACTCCTGTGCACTGTTTTGTGGTTTAGTTAGGCCTCTAGATCGATAAACAAGACTCACAATTGGTTTTTAATTCTTGGTAGCTCGGCCGTCTCCTTTAAATAAAAAATCTGCCCGCCTAACTTATTCGGTAGTAACTTTTTATGAAACTGAAGGTGCTTAAGTACGTAATCTGGGCTTGGATTGAATCACAATATAAAATATACAACTAGGAGCCGAGTTTTCCGTTTAGGAAAGAATTCACATGCAGGTACGATGACCTGGTTCGTCAGAGGTGGCCAACAATTAGAATTAAGCCGGCTCTACACGTTGGCCAACACAGTGGCGAATGTAGTGGCCAATGACTATTCGCCAACGTGTAGAAGGGGTGTTTGTGCACCCAACATGCACAAACACGCCGTCTACACGTTGGCCAATACGCATTGGCCACTACATTCGCCACTGTGTTGGCCAACGTGTAGAGCCGGCTTAAAGCCGGCTCTATTCGCCAACGTGTAGAGGGGGTGTTTGTGCATCTTGGGTTGTATTGGAATGATGGCCGACGAGTTGGCGCGAGATCCGTGTGGTGTCGGTTTTTTGCAAAAGATCAAAGGGTTGTTGGCCGAGTATTGGCTACCGCGTCCACACGTTGGCCGCGCGTTTAGTATGCTACGAGCTCCCAGAACGATCGCACGCACCTGATTAAACATTTTAACCGACTTCAAAAAAAAGAAGGAGGTTCTCAGTTCGTCTTGAACTTTTTTTTTATGTATGTTACCTCATAACTCGAAGTCAGCTCGACCGATTTAGAAAATTCTCTTTTCATTTGAAATTATATACTTTCTAGTTGGTCCCATTGTTATGAAATCAGGATCTGATGATGGGATCCTGGAGTAATCGAGGGAACTCTTCAAATATTATAGGCACATCTATAGCGTTTTGGTTATATCTTATAGTATCTTGTGCAGTTGCTCTCGAAAAGCACCATTTAGGGAAGTGGAACTGATGATGAAGACCACAGATGACCACCGAAACTACTCAATAATAAGTATTTCATGAATTGCGATTCGATTACTTGAATATGGATGTTAAGCACTTTATGTTCGTCATAATGCATATGGTGATGTAGAGCTGATGGTGAAGTACCAGGAGAACTCCTCAAAAATTAACAGCTCTGCATCGGGAAAAGCAATATTTTGTAAAAGGTGATAAGTAATTGACATTTTGGCTTTTGTAACTAGATAAATTACAAACCGACCCACTAAAAAGCGTGAAAAAAAACTTTTTAACAAAAAATAAAACCGACTTCCATATTAAAATACTACAAAGGCAAAAATAACTATAATTTCGGAAGGCGGTGTCAAAAAAAGAAAATACAAAACGAATAACACCGACTACCGAAATTAAAATTATTTTTGGCGTTGTAGTGTTTTGATATGGAAGTTGGTTTTATTTTTTGTTCAAAAGTTTAGTCACGCGTCGGTAACAACTAGTGTAAACAAAATGTCAGTAATGACTAATAACGAAGAAACTTTTCGGTTTATAGAGCTCTACTAAGCCGTAAATTGTTTGTGGAACCCAAGAAGCAGCAGTTAGCGCCTCAATATCCATTTTAATAAATACGTCCGCACATTGGCCTGAACCGTAGCAAACTGAACAACCTTCCAACGTGTGGACGCTATCACGAACTCTTGGCCAATATGCTGGCCACTACATTCGCCACTGTGTTGGCCATCGTGTAGAGCCGGCTTTAAGCCGGCTCTACACGTTGGCCAACACAGTGGCGAATGTAGTGGCCAGTGCCTATTCGCCAACGTGTAGAGGGGGTGTTTGTGCATGTTGGGTTGTATTGGAATGATGGCCGACGAGTTGGCGCGAGATCCGTGTGGTGTCGGTTTTTTGCAACAGATCAAAGGGTTGTTGGCCGAGTATTGGCTACCGCGTCCACACGTTGGCCGCGCGTTTAGTATGCTATGAGCTCCCAGAACGATCGCACGCACCTGATTAAACATTTTAACCGACTTCAAAAAAAAGAAGGAGCTAGGTTCTCAGTTCGTCTTGAACTTTTTTTTATGTATGTTACCTCATAACTCGAAGTCAGCTCGACCGATTTAGAAAATTCTCTTTTCATTTGAAATGGTATACGTTCTAGTTGGTCCCATTGTTATGAAATCAGGATCTGATGATGGGATCCTGGAGTAATCGAGGGAACTCTTCAAATATTATAGGCACATCTATAGCGTTTTGGTTATATCTTATAGTATCTTGTGCAGTTGCTCTCGAAAAGCACCATTTTGGGAAGTGGAATTGAAGATGAAGACCACAGATGACCACCGAAACTACTCAATAATAAGTATTTCATGGATTGCGATTCGATTACTTGAATATGGATGTTAAGCACTTTATGTTCGTCACAATGCATATGGTGATGTAGAGCTGATGGTGAAGTACCAGGAGAACTCCTCATAAATTAACGGCTCTGCATAGGGAAAAGCAATATTTTGTAAAAGGTGATAGGTAGTTGACATTTTGGCTTTTGTAACTAGATAAATTACAAACCGACCCACTAAAAAGCGTGACAAAAACTTTTTTACAAAAAATAAAACCGACTTCCATATCAAAATACTACAAAGGCAAAAATAACTTTAATTTCGGAAGGCGGTGTCAAAAAAAGAAAATACAAATCTTTTTTATTTTTTGTTAAAACGTTTTTATAGTCACGCGTCGGTAACAACTAGTGTAAATAAAATGTCTGACTAATAACGAAGAAACTTTTCGGTTTATAGAGCTCTACCAAGCCATAAATTGTTTGTGGAACCCAAGAAGCAGAAGTTAGCGCCTCAATATCCATTTTAATATACAACGTGTAACGGAAAGGGTATATACATACCAAGGGCACGGCTTCTTCGGATGATATCAAACGATATTGGAAGAGTTTCAACTCAAAATAAAATACTCTAAAAATTAATACCAAATTTTCGGTTTCGTAAGTTTCTTAAATTGAAATCATAACAATCGTGTCACCGCACTACGTAGGTCAATAACTTTTCACGTTTACTTGCAAATATCGCAATAAATCTCTTCTGAGATGTGCTTATTTCAATTTGAAAAGTTGGTTTCTGGTATCAATGTATTAAAAATTCTCATTACTTCCGAACATGTAGAGATAAGATTAAAAACCCTTCCAATATCGTTTGATATCACCCAAAGAAGCCGTGCCCTTGGTATGTATATACCCTTTCCGTTACACGTTGTATACGTCCGCACATTGGCCTGAACCATAGCAAACTGAGCGACCTTCCAACGTGTGGACGCTATCACGAACTCTTGGCCAATATGCTGGCCACTACATTCGCCACTGTGTTGGCCAACGTGTAGAGCCGGCTTTTTAAGCCGGCTTTTTAAGCCGGCTCTACACGTTGGCCAACACAGTGGCGAATGTAGTGGCCAGCATATTGGCCAAGAGTTCGTGATAGCGTCCACACGTTGGAAGGTCGTTCAGTTTGCTTCGGTTCAGGCCAATGTGCGGACGTATTTATTAAAATGGATATTGAAGCGCTAACTGCTGCTTCTTGGGTTCCACAAACAATTTACAGCTTGGTAGAGCTCTATAAACCGAAAAGTTTCTTCGTTATTAGTCATTACTGATATTTTGTATAGGTACACTAGTTGTTACCGACGCGTGACTAGAATTTTTTTTAACAAAAATAAAACCGACTTCCATAATTATCAAAACTATTATATTGTTTATATGTAGTCGGTGTTATTGGTTTTGTATTTTCTTTTTCTTTTCACACCTCCTTCCGAAGTTAAAGTTATTTTTGCCTTTGTAGTGTTTTGATATAATATTCCACAACTTTTTCACACAACGCCATCAAGTCCCAAACTAAGCAGAGCTTGTGGTATGGGTACTAGACAACTGATAAACATACATATATATTTCTAAATACATACATATTATAGATAAATTACACCCAGACAAAGAACAAATGACCGTGCTCATCACACAAACATTTGTCCTAGGTGGGAATCGAACCCACGACCTTGCGCACAGCAGTCAGGGCCACTGACCACTATACCAACGGGCCTGTCAAAATCAAGATATGGAAGTCGGTTTTACTTTTTGTTAGTTTTTTTTTCACGCTTTTTAGTGGGTCGGTTTGTAATTTATCTAGTTATAACAAAAGCCAAAATGTCAACTACTTATCACCTTTTACAAAATATTGCTTTTCCCGATGCAGAGCCGTTAATTTTTGAGGAGTTCTCCTGGTACTTCACCATCAGCTCTACATCACCATATGCATTGTGACGAACATAAAGTGCTTAACATCCATATTCAAGTAATCGAATCGCAATCCATGATATACTTATTATTGAGTAGTTTCGGTGGTCATCTGTGGTCTTCATCATCAGTTCCACTTCCCCAAATGGTGTTTTTCGAGAGCAACTGCACAAGATACTATAATATATAACCAAAACGCTATAGATGTGCCTATAATATTTGAAGAGTTCCCTCGATTACTCCAGGATCCCATCATCAGATCCTGATTTCATAACAATAGGACCAACTAGAAAGTATACCATTTCTAATGAAAAGAGAATTTTCTAAATCGGTCGAGCTGACTTCGAGTTATGAGGTAACATACATAAAAAAAAAGTTGATGACGAACTGAGAACCTCCTTCTTGAAGTCGGTTAAAATGTTTAATCAGGTGCGTGCGATCGTTCTGGGAGCTCGTAGCATACTAAACGCGCGGCCAACGTGTGGACGCGGTAGCCAATACTCGGCCAACAACCCTTTGATCTTTTGCAAAAAACCGACACCACACGGATCTCGCGCCAACTCGTCGGCCATCATTCCAATACAACCCAAGATGCACAAACACCCCCTCTACACGTTGGCGAATACGCACTGGCCACTACATTCGCCACTGTGTTGGCCAACGTGTAGAGCCGGCTTTAGAGGAGCGAGGGCGGGCGGGCTTACGGCGAGGCGGGGCGGGCGGCCGCGCGGCAGTCGGCGCCCGCCGCCGCGTCAGTCACCGCGCCCGAGCCCTCGCGCGGTACTATGCCGGCGCCGCCGCGCTCCGCTCGCTCGCCGGCCGCCGCGGGAGCGCGCCCTCTCGCCAGCGCCGTCTACAGCGACCGCAGCGCCCACAACATAACGCACGCTATCACACGACTCACGTCTACCGGAATGTAAATATTTATGGATGTCAGTTTTCAGTTGTTTAGATTGGCTGTGAATTTTAAGGTACGTAACTAATGTCTGGTGTGTAAATTTTTGCACGACATTATTTAGACAACGATTGTGACGATTGAATAGACTAAATGGCTCGATTATAATAAAAATAAATAAGTAGCTTGTCTGTTCAATATCGCATTGTGCTTTGTGCCTTTGTACATAATTGCTGACGATGACTTCGATTTTAATGGCGTTCGGAATACCCTTCTATATTTGGATCGATAGATTACCATTAAACGTAGGTTGTATTAGTCGAACAGATTTTTCGCATTACATTACGAGATTAAAATATGACGGCGGCAAGCGACAGTGCGCCGCCGCGAACATGCCAAATTGATATTCATAATAACAATTGAAAAGCTTTCCAAGTAAACTTTAATTATTTTAAATCAATACCTATTAGCTACACCAGTTGATCTTTTATTATTTTCTTGCTTTTGCATAACTTTTCTTCATATATATTCTCACTCTATCTATATGCACAGCATTATAAAAGTTAGCTAGAGTAAGTTACTAGTGTTGTATCATCGATGTCACATCGCTACGCTACACTGTTGCTTGACGAGCCAAGTCGAGGAGGTAGTGATAGGTACAAACAATGCAATACGTGACTCACATCACACACCACAACACGATGAATTTATTTAAGTCACACAAAAACTAAAGGTTATTTAGCAAAACCAACTAATCAAAATAAATTCTTCATTATTATTTATTTAAAATAACGTATTCATTGGCATAAAATGTTTAGGTGAAAATGAAATCGACAAGGCGTGTTCGGGTACATGAGGATGCTATACGCCATAGGTAATATATTAACATAATTTTATTTTTTCTAAAGTAGTTCTTGCGTAGCCAAGATAATATCTCCTACCATTTTATTTACCACCCTGAGTTATTTTTGTCCTTAGCTGAAACATTTTAACCTGAAAATAATTCTTCATACCTACCTAACGTCTACCTAATTTTTTTTCTGTTGTAGTTAGTGTAAAGTCCATGATAAAAAATCTAATTAGAAACACTTTCTATAATACCCACGATGATAAATATAATTAGCAACATCAAAGTATTAAAAGCCATACAATTAATAATTCTTAAAAACTAGTTCAATCAAGTTTCTGTGTATAACTGTCTAATCACTCTTGTACATACAAATAAAAATACTCCGAACCTGTCAATCACTGAACCCAATACTTTTCTTCACAGTTTGTTTCCACTTCCTAGATTATACATAGATAGATACCTCACAAAATCTAATAAATCATCACTAATCTTACAAAACAGAACAACAACCCTAACCTGAAATAACATATACCTAAACAAATGTCTTGTAGTGTGTTTTTTTACAATATTAACCGAACTCATTTTATCTCTTTAGCACATATTGATTGTTGTAAGAAGCAACTACATATGCATATACACTATAAATACACTCATTTCTAAAATTGGAAAAATCATGTTAGTACTTTCATCGAATTAATGTACTGAAGGATTTATTAACGCAAATCTATACTTAATAATATCTATACTAATATTATAAAGCGGAAAAGTTTGTTAGTTTGTTTGTTTGTTTGCTTGAACGCGCTAATCTTCGAAAGTACTGGGTGGATTTGGATGAAATTTGGTATGGAAGTAGCTTGAAGCTTGACGAAGGTTATAGGCTACTTTTTACCCGACTGCAAAAAAGGAGAGTTATGTTTTTACCGATAGAATCCACGGGAGCGAAGCCCCGCGAGAATACTAGTAATATTATAAAGCGGAAAAGTTTGTTTGTTTGTTTGTTTGCTTGAACGCGCTAATCTTCGAAAGTACTGGGTGGATTTGGATGCAATTTGGTATGGTAGTAGCTTGAAGCTTGAGGAAGGTTATATGCTACTTTTTACGCGACTGCAAAAAAGGAGAGTTATGTTTTTACCGTGATAGAATCCACGGGAGCGAAGCCCCGCGTGAGTACTAGTACTACATAAATTCGTAGCCGTCCAGTGTACATAGTATATATGTATATACAGCACTATAATAGGTACATAATTTATCGGTTGGAGGCTACTCTCCTTATAAATATGTATTAGTATCTACCATGAGGGTTATTTTCACCATTCGCGAATTTTCCCAGCTTATCGAACCGATTTCTGACGTAGGTAATCGTAGGTAGCAAGAAAAGAGCTACACTTTGTGATAAATAGTCTTAAATTGGACACACAAAACAAACTTTTGATACAATCATTTGAGATATGCAGTTTGTTTAAAAGTATAAAATATAATAAATTTGTGTAAGTTTCCCTACCTTACGTCTGTTATAATTGAAGTAATTAAAATCCATATCAAAATATTTGACTCCATTTGAGTGCTACAGGGCAACAACAATGTGTGCTAAGATAACAAACAGAGCGGCAGAATCATCAAAGTAACAAAACGCTGTTTGCGTCGGGTTTTATTCTGTATTAATGTCACCACTTCCGACTTTGTTTCAAAAAGAATTTCAGTTCCTTTGATGAAAATGGACGGTTGTAATTGCATTGGAACATTGCAAGTTTGATTATATAATATCTAGATGTAGCATCAAATGCGTGCAAACGTGTCAAAAAATATCAGCCAACTGTTGGCTTATAACTTATAAGTTCTTATCCGCCGATTAGTGCCGATCGTGCCGCTTCAGTGTCACTACGTATTACGCGCGCTAAGTAATAAACATATAATAGCGATTAAATGACGGTATGTGCTATTAAACTGTGTCGGAATTATAAAGGAAGGGTAAAAAATACCAAACACATCACCTATCATCGATAGGTAACCAAAAAACTACATATTTAATTTTTGTATTATTTATGAACACCAAATTACGCCATATCTTATCAGTGTTGCCAGTTTCTTTTTTCATTCTCCCGACTTAACGTTTTTTTGTGGGTATATTAATTAGTTTATGGTTACGTTTATATTATTTAATTGGTGTACTTTTATTAATCTCTTAAAAAAAGTGGAGTTTTTCAATTAGTCTGTACATTTTTTAAATAATATAATGTTCGCGTATATAGTTTTTTGTTTATGAGCCCATGTTGATAATTATTTTTGCTTTAGGTGGCGTTAGTTATTTTGCAGTAGAAACGGCTCATGTTTGCTTTCTACATAAATATGTATTCTTCATCAAGGAAATTTAATGAGGCTGGTAGTGGAAAAGTATTTTGCGATAAGATACTACCACAAATTAAAATTAGAAATGTGAATAGTAACGTAGCTTCTAAGCAAAAACTTTTCAAAAAACAAATACAAAGAGATAGTTACTGACCTTCGTTTTGTTTTATTTTACATTAATGATCGACATTTTGTTTGTGAAACGTGTTTAGTTGTAATTACAATTAATTCCTAATAACTGTGATCTTTCATGAAATTTCCAAATGCAAACTGCTTAAAAAGTTTTTTTTTTATATCTATAAATTTAAGTAATGGAGCTTAAGTTAAATATTGTAATACTAATTTAACTTAACTGATTTAATATAACATTCACACACACAACTCTAATTAAATTTAAATAGTGTTTTTTATGTATTTAAGAAAGTAACCACTTAATAAAAGACAGTACCTACTAAAACTGAATACATACACCTAAATCTTATTTAATTAGTCTATTTTTTTAATGTGATTTATGGGAAATTGTAGTAGCTGGTATCATTATTCACGCACACAGAGACATCGACGCACAGTTTAAAACACCGCCTGCACGCACACATGCTTGAAATTGTTGGCTCGTTTTCTTTGTTTTGATTGTAAGGCGACGCTTCATCTAGAGAATATAATAATCAAAGCATTACAATATTACAACCGTCAATTCTTTCAATTAAGTTGGTAGGTAAAAGCATAATGCTGTTTCCACATTAAAACGATTATTGAATCATGAATCGTGTTCTCTAGTAAACGATTTAGTGAAAAAAATACAACCCCAAAAAAAAATAGATTTTTTTATTACATAAAGTCCATACTAAAATAAACATAATATGTTAATACCTAAATAGGTGTAATGTTTCCTTAACTTCAATAATTAATTGGTCACTGCTTAAGATAGTTATGTTATGCCTGCGCCGAGTAAAATAACTCAAAACGGTCTTCACAACTAAAGGAATATAACCTATAATAGTACTTTAATTACCATACAAAAATATGTAATGAACACTAGAATAAATGTGTTAGCAAACATAGTTGGCAAAATTTAAAAATATTTTATAGTTTATTAAACAAAAATACATAAAGTTGGACAAAAATCCTTACAAAACATGCTCGTGCGTCGCTGAATTTTGATAGTAAACTGTTGAATTTTTTCATAAACTTCAATTCATATTATTCTCTAATTATCATACTATCATTTACAGCTTTAACATTTCAAAAATGTCGCTTGGTTGTTTTAATTTTAATTTTTTCTTCTAATTTGCGCGCTATTTTGAACCATACGCAACGTACACCGGTCGAAAATTCAGTCGTCCACGGGAGCTCAGAGAGGGGTCACGTCTCATCGTGGAGCGTTTCGCCGGTAACGATAATTCGCGATCTATTGTGTACGTATGTATTGCAGCAATCCGTTGAATAACATAAGTCATATTTTTTGTTTTTTGAGTACGATTTATTATGCATACCCAACAATTACTTTTTATTGTTCAATATATATTTCTTTAACATTTTTTTTTTCAATATTTGTTTTATTATGGGAAAATGTTAAAAAAAATATTATTAGAAGAAAGTTGGCGCAAATTTTCGAAAAAAAAGCCATTCTCATAAAAAGTACGTATTTCTATTTTGTGATGGTATTATTGCTTTTTAACCGACTTCAAAAAAAAAGGAGAAGGTTCTCAGTTCGTCTTAAACTTTTTTTTATGTATGTAACCTCAAACTCGATGACAGCTGGACCAATTTGGAATTTTTTTTCGTTTGAAAGGGTATACTTTCTAGTTGGTTCCATTTTTATGAAATCAGGATCTGATGATGGGATCCTGGAGAAAGCGAGGGAACTCTTTAAATATTATAGGCACACCTATAGCGTTTTGGGTATTTCTAATAGTACCTTGTGCAGTTGCTCCCGAAAAGCACCATTTGAGGAAGTGAAAGTGATGATGAAGACTTTTTTCAAACATTCGATATGGGTATCGTGTAATGGGTTTTTGGGGGTGGTGATTGCAAATCTGGAATTTATTTTTAAATTCAAGATGGCGTATGCAACTTTTTCTCACAAATTCGATATGGGTACCGTGTAATGGGTTTTTGGGGGTGGTGATTGCAAATCTGACATTCATTTTAAAATCCAAGATGGCGGATGCAACTTTTTCTCAAACATTCGATATGGGTATCGTGTAATGGGTTTTTGGGGGTGGTGATTGCAAATCTGGCATTCATTTTAAAATCCAAGATGGCGGATGCAACTTTTTCTCAAACATTCGATATAGGTATCGTGTAATGGGTTTTTGGGGGTGGTGATTGCAAATCTGGCATTCATTTTAAAATCCAAGATGGCGGATGCAACTTTTTCTCAAACATTCGATATGGGTATCGTGTAATGGGTTTTTGGGGGTGGTGATTGCAAATCTGGCATTCATTTTAAAATCCAAGATGGCGGATGCAACTTTTTCTCAAACATTTGATATGGGTACCGTGTAATGGGTTTTTGGGGGTGGTGATTGCAAATCTGACATTCATTTTAAAATCCAAGATGGCGGATGCAACTTTTTCTCAAACATTCGATATGGGTATCGTGTAATGGGTTTTTGGGGGTGGTGATTGCAAATCTGGCATTCATTTTAAAATCCAAGATGGCGGATGCAACTTTTTCTCAAACATTCGATATAGGTATCGTGTAATGGGTTTTTGGGGGTGGTGATTGCAAATCTGGCATTCATTTTAAAATCCAAGATGGCGGATGCAACTTTTTCTCAAACATTCGATATGGGTATCGTGTAATGGGTTTTTGGGGGTGGTGATTGCAAATCTGGCATTCATTTTAAAATCCAAGATGGCGGATGCAACTTTTTCTCAAACATTTGATATGGGTACCGTGTAATGGGTTTTTGGGGGTGGTGATTGCAAATCTGACATTCATTTTAAAATCCAAGATGGCGGATGCAACTTTTTCTCAAACATTCGATATGGGTATCGTGTAATGGGTTTTTGGGGGTGGTGATTGCAAATCTGGCATTCATTTTAAAATCCAAGATGGCGGATGCAGCTTTTTCTCAAATATTCGATATAAGTATCGTGTAATGGGTTTTTGGGGGTGGTGATTGCAAATCTGGCATTCATTTTAAAATCCAAGATGGCGGATGCAACTTTTTCTCAAACATTCGATATGGGTATCGTGTAATGGGTTTTTGGGGGTGGTGATTGCAAATCTGGCATTCATTTTAAAATCCAAGATGGTGGATGCAACTTTTTCTCAAACATTCGATATGGGTATCGTGTAATGGGTTTTTGGGGGTGGTGATTGCAAATCTGGCATTCATTTTAAAATCCAAGATGGCGGATGCAACTTTTTCTCACACATTTGATATGGGTACCGTGTAATGGGTTTTTGGGGGTGGTGATTGCAAATCTGGCATTCATTTTAAAATCCAAGATGGCGGATGCAACTTTTTCTCACACATTCGATATGGGTATCGTGTAATGGGTTTTTGGGGGTGGTGATTGCAAATCTGGCTTTCATTTAAAAATCCAATTTAAAACACATTGTTTAAACCCTTAGATGTGACAAAGGAGAGGTATAATAACACAATTTTACTATATCATCAGAATATAAATCGTTTCTCCGGCAAAATATTAGATGAGGAAATGTTAATAGATAAATATGATATAGATATCTTATGTTTTTGTGAAACCTGGCTAAAACCAGATAGAATGTTGTTTAAAATTAATATTTTTGTGTTACTAGTGCATACAACAGGTCCTCAGTAGGAGGTGGTACTTTAATATTACGTAGATATAAGGAACAAAAATATATCACCGCTTGCTCTGTTGATTGCTTGTGTGAGGTAGCATGTACAGAAGTTGAAGGCCAAACTTTCTTAAGTGTTTATAGACCACCAGCATCAAACTTGTCATCATTCTTAATGATAATGGGAGAAATTTTAAGTACCTAAGCTTATAAGAGATAATAAATTAGTTTTCGTTTGTGGTCACCTAAATATTGATTTGTTAGTAAATTCACCTGAACACTGCAAGCTTACTTCATTGTTTGGTTCATTTAACTTAAAATGCACATACAAGGAAGCAACAAGAATAACAGCAACATCAGCTCAATGCATAGATAATATTTATACTAATTGTGCCATAAAATACTCGTCTCAAATTAGTGGAGTTAGGTCTGACCATACAGGTTAACTAGTATCCTTTGAGTTGGTTAAAAAGCGGCAATTAAATAAGACTATTAAATTTAGGCCGCTAACTAAAAAGAAATTAATGGTTTTAATGATAACATGTTAAGTAATCTTTCAATGGCCAATTTTGACTCCCATGACCCCAATGAAAATTACAGGATATTATTTTCTTCACTATGCCACGAATTTAGTAAGACATGTCCAGTTAAAAAATTTCAAATGAGTAATAAATCTAAATTTAATGAATGGGCCACTGCTGGAATAAGAATAAGCTGAGACAATGTATACAACTTATACCATGAAAAATCATTGACTTCCGATGAAGCCTTCCATAATTATGTAAGAAACTACTCAAATATATTTAAAAGAGTATGCGCCCTAAGCTAAATCTAAATCAGAAAGTAATAAAATTAGCATTTCTAACAATAAAATAAAAACTGTGTTGAAGGTGATAAACAAAGAAACTGGAAACACAAACCAAAATAGGGTTAGAATGATTTGACTTTGAACATCGATGATCAGGTCATCTCAGATAAGTCAAAAGTGGCTGAGAAGTTGGAAAATTACTTTACCAATATTCCAGTAGAGGTTACTAAATCTCTAAATTCTTCGCCATTATTAGCAGAATCTTTTTTAAAGGAAAACTTCAATAAGGATATACCAACATTTTCATTTAAGCCCATTTCTATTGATGTAATTAAAAAGCATTCCAAAGTCTTAACATAACAAACACTGATGACTTATGGAGTGCATCTGTTAGGATTCTTGGTAATATTATTGACTCAATTGCTGCTATCCTAACAGGCACATTTAATTAATGTATAGACAGCGGTAATTTTCCCGATTTAATGAAACATAGTAAAGTAGTACTAATTTTTAAGTTGGGTTGTAAGAGTGATCCCTCTAACTATAGACCGATATATGTGCTTCCAGCATTAAGCAAAATATACGAAAAAATCATGCTGGACCAGATGCTATCATATTTTAACTCAAATGGAATTCTGCATAGTCGGCAGTTTGGTTTCACGAAAGGTAGGTCAACAACAGACGCAGGAGTAGCGCTCATCCGTCACATTCTGGAATCTTGGGAGAAATCTCAGGATGCAATTGGCATATTTTGTGACCTCTCCAAAGCTTTTGATTGCGTTGACCACAAAACACTGATCTGTAAATTACACCATTACGGAGTTCGTGGATTCGTGTTCTGCTGACCTTGTTCTTTCATATTTATCAAACAGGCAACAAAAAGTTATTGTTAATGGAGCGACATCTGCAGGATCCCTAGCCAAGATGAGTGCTCCGCAAGGTTCAATTCTTGTTTCCTTTTTATAGTGTATATCAATGACATACATGATGACCAACTTATCGGATATTTTTTATTTGTAACTCCATTGTGCTGTATTAATTGGTCTATACGACAGTATAGACCAAAGTTTTAAATATAATTAAGCATATCTTAGAACTGGAAACATATCTTACAACTATATAATAATATAGGTTAACCATCAGAATTGAAGAAAAGCTGAAAAAAAAGAGCTGTCACTTCTTTTGGACTGTAAAACCAGGTGGAATAGTCTTTTAACAATGCTGGAGCGATTTTATCTTTTAAAAACCTTCATTCAAAAAGCTCTTATAGATCTCAATCATCCAATTCGTTTGGAAGAAGTTGATTTTGAATTGGTAAATAAAATTGTTGATGTGCTGACCCCAATTAAATTGACAGTAGAAGCAATCTGTCGGCGAGATGCTAATTTATGCACAGCTGATTCCGCTTTGAAATTTCTTATAAAACATCCTTAGTGGAACGTATGAAGCAACGACGAAGTGATGATTTGACTGGTGTGTTGAATTAATTACAAAATCCATGAAAAGATGATGAAAATCAGTTATTATCGGATTTGGAATGGCATGACTTATTTCCAGTTTCTATACAGGCTTTAGTTTGGAAGCAAATAAAGTGTATTGTTAAAAAACTTAAAAGTCGAGATGACACGGAAGAAGAAGAAGGAAGATCAGGATCACAAACAGATGATGAGTTAAGGCCACAAACCTCCCAATCCCAACCCCAATTGACACTAAAGGAAAAGTTATAGCTGGAAATTGATAAGAGTATGAAATCCCCAGATCGTGAAGTACAAATACAAAATTAATCGGGGTTGGCAAAATATAGTATTAGACGTGAAATAAGCCTGTTTGAAAATGGAGGAATTAGTGGATATCACTTAGAAACAGCATATAAGTATCTATTGTCTATTCCTCCAACCAGTGTAAAACCTAAACGAGCGTTTTCAGCTGCTGCTTATGTTGGTAATAAACGAAGCAGGCTTGGAAGTCAAACCTTGGATGCATTGATATTTCTACGATTGTATTTTCAAAATTCGAAATAAGTTTTATTGTCTTTTTATTTCTTACAAAGTATAGTATCTTTTTGTCATTTTTTCTTTTCTTACTATACTGTGGTATGTGAAGTGTACCAAAATTAAAAATATATATATTGTAAGAAATTACTCGTTTTTTAGAGTTCAGTTGCCGAATGGCAAAAAACGGAACCCTTATAGTTTCGTCATGTCTGTCCGTCTGTCTGTCTGTCTGTCTGTCCGTCCGTCCGTATGTCACAGCTATTTATTCCAAAACTATTAAGACTATACATGTGAAACTTGGTAAGTAGATGTATTCTATGGAACGCTTTCCGATATTGAGAAAAAAATTAAAAATCATTTAAAATAAAGGAACATACTACTACCCCATACATGGAACTAAAACTGATAATATATATTTTTTTTTCTTGAAACCTATGCGTGTGTGGTATTTATAGACAGGTCTTTAAAAATGACATAGGGGTTTCTGAAACCACTTTTTCATAAAGTCAATCGTTTAAAAGATATAAGCTTCCAAAGTGGTCAAATGTGTATCCCTCCCTCTAACTTCTATAATAGTGGAGTGAAAAATCTAAAAAAATATGTATCTGTAGATCGTAATGTAAACTTTCAACCAAAATTGGTTTGAATGATATCGAGTTAACCATTTTTGAGATACGGCATATTTTCTAAAACCGCAAATATAACTTTGTAATTCATACAAACACTATGAAAAACAAAGTTATCTAGCGTAGTTGTAAAAAATGTAAATAAGCTAGTTTTAAGAAATTTGTAAGGTTTTTTTCGTCAAATAAATATAAATATTATATTATATTATTATAGTTACACACGGAACCCTTCATGCGCGTGTCTGACTCGCACTTGGCCAATTTTTTACATTTGAGACCAATTAGAAACCACATAGTCTAATCCGGGGATAGCCCCAGGGTCCCAGGATTCAGCATCAAGAATCACGTAATCCCGGGATTGAAAAACATGCTCGGGATTGTATTCTCTAGTTGCAACTAAGAAAGGATTTCTATCGAAATTCTATTTTAGTTGCCAAATGTGTCGAAAAAAAATAGAATTATAAATTGTAAAGAATCAGATAGATAGCCCTACAGACCTCAATCTGAACGATAATTCTGTAAGCAGTTTTATGTCGATAGGAGCCGGGTTTTCTGGTTTAGAACAAGTTTCAGCTTCCTTTGACATTCCCTCTATGTCCGACAAATTATACGCCAAGTGCCATAACAAGGTCTGTCTACTACGGGAATTAGCCAAAGAAAAATTGGCTAAGTGCGAGTCAGACTTGCCCATGAAGGGTTCCGTAGTAACTATAATAATATAATATGTATAACTACTACAACTACTAGTCTGTCTGTCTGTCCATCCGTCCGTCCGTATGTTACAGCCATTTTATTCCGAAACTATCAGGACTATACATATAAAACTTGGTAGATTGATGTATTCTGTGAACCGCTTTCCGATTTTAAGAAAAAATTAAAATATATTTAAATTAAATTAAAAAATATTTTCAGTTTTAGTTCCATGTATGGGGAGCCCCCCCATACATGGAACTAAAACTGAAAATATTTTTTTTCATGAAACCTATGCATGTGTGGTATCTATATACAGGTCTTTAAAATGAGATTGAGGTTTCTAAAACCACTTTTTCATAAAATTAATCGTTTAAAAGATATACGCTTCCAAAGTGGTAAAATGTGTGCCCCCCTCTAATTTCTATAATAATGGAGTGAAAAATATGAATATATATATATATATACAACGTGTAACGGAAACCCCATATCTAACCAAAAGGGCTGAAGACAACATTTGGTATGGAGTCTCTATGCACAGTTTCAGCACAAAATAACTGACTTAAAGAATTGATACCAAATTATTGGTTTCACATATTTTTTGAATACCAATCATAACAAACGTGTCACAGCACTACGAGGGTCAATAACTTTCCACGTCACTTGCCAATAACACGATAATTCTTTTCGTTCTTCTTAATTTGAAAAATTCGGTCTCTGGTATCAGTGTACTGGAATTTGTAATAAGTTCTACACATGTAGACTTAGGATTACAAAACCCTTGCCATATCGTTTGTTATCATCCAAAGAAGCCATGCACTTGGTATGTATATACCCTTTAAATTACACGTTGTATATATATATATATATATATATATATATATAGATCTTAATGTAAACTTTCAATCAAAATTGGTTTTAAAGAGATTGAGTCAGCAGTTTTTGAGATACAGCATATTTTCTAAAACCGCAAATATAACTTTGTAATTCATACAAATACTATGAAAAACAAAGTTATTTGGCGTAGTTGCAAAAAATGTAAATAAGCTAGTTTTAAGAAATTTGTAAGTTTTAGTTTTTTGTCAAGTAAATATACATATTATATTATATTATTATAGTTACTACGGAACCCTTCATGGGCGAGTCTGACTCGCACTTGGCCAATTTTTGTAAAATGTTATAATAAGCAATATAACATTAGATTTATAGATTTCTTTTATTATTTTTTTCTTTTAAATTAAGTTACACTTGTTACATATATTGTTATGAAATAAATTACGCTTATATTTTCTGCGAAGTAAGTTCGCTAGACAGCATTAATGAAAAAATGTTTTTTTTGGTATGGCCCCACGTATATATAATAAAGTACCGAATGTTATTAAAAATATGACAGTACATCAGAATTTAAACGAGCACTAAATGAAATTTTAATAAACAAAACTTATTTTAGTCTGGTTTTATTATGACATTACATAATTATATTTTTTTTTTTATTTCATACTGGTTTTATTATTCAAATAAGTACTGCATACCCATCTACCCTAACTTGCTACTTACCCAGTTTCGAAGCGTCAATAGCCTAATGGATAAGGTGTCGGACTTGTGATCGAGAGGTCGCAGGTCCGAACCCCACCCATTACACTATTGACGTGAACCCACTCCAGACACAAGCATATTTAGCTTAGTTGGAGGGGTTAACAAGATTGCTAGTAATGTGAAATGTACCCACATTGCTAGTATTCTTTAAAAAAAAATCTGAGGAGTTTAATATATAAAATCAAAGTTTTATTGCAATAGGATGAATAGTGAGGGAACGGATAATGTATTACTACAGTAAAAACAAACGTTAATTTTTATATAATAGGTATAATTTATTAAATTTATTTTTGTGATTTATTTACGTACCTACTTGCTTCATTTAGATCCATCCAGCCGTTTGAGCGTGAAGAAGTAACAAACATGCAAACAGACACATTCATTCACAAACTTTCGCCTTTATAATATTAGTGTGATAAATAAAACCATCTAAATAATTAATATTCGTTTTTCAAGTTTATTCAACATAACGACAAAAAATTAAAAAATGCAAAGTTAGCAAACTTCGTCGTGCAACGGCAAGCGGGCCTCGAGCGAACTTGTCATTGTGTGTGTGACAACGCACACGACTAGCCCGCTGCAGTAAATACCTATTTACCGCGCGTCTCGTAGGCTCGACACCCTCTTATAGGCTATAAATTATTTCTACATCCACGCAGACGAAGTCGTGGGCGAAATGCTAGTAGAGAATAAGCAAAATCGTTCCCATCAAATAATAATATTATAAAGAGGAATACTAATAAAAGAGCGTATGTTATATAATATTAGTATAGATGGACAATTCGAATTAAGAATCTGCTACTAAGTAACTTAAGCATGTATTTTGCTTAAATAAGGTTTTATTTAAAAGTTAGTTCATTAAAATAAAACTACATACATATAGTAATAATTTACAAATATTAACATATAGTAAAAAATTACTACAATTTTGCTCTCAGGGACATAATATTTGCTTGAGCCTTGTAGGTATCCCTGTGAATGATTAATTAGGTAATTAATACCGTTAAATATCCCAGTCCACCGGTCATGATGCGTGACAGTCAGATGCCACAAAGTGATTCGAAAAAAAAAACCCGAGAATGCACTTAGATCGGAGACATACATGGAGAAAGCATATGGAATAGAAAAGAGGTGGAATCGACTTCAAATACAGAAGGCTCCACTGGCAACTCCAAGTTATCCCTAGATAATAAGCTTCTCATCTACCAAACGTTTCTTATGCCAGTCTGGATGTATAGGAATGAATTGTAGGGCTCGGCTTATAACCGGCATAAGCATAATGCAGAGGGTTCAAACTACATCCTGAAGCAAATATCCAACACACCACGGTTCCTAAAGATCTCGGAAATTCATGAGTATTTAAACATCAGGACAATCAGAAAAGAAATTAGATCCTCCTGTTTCTAATATAAAGTACGACTTGCAACCCACCCGAATAAATTAGCAGTGCAATTGACCATTCCAGAAGCAATGCTTAGGCTGAACATGTGGCATACTTTGGAAATGGAAGCAAAAAAACACCATTGAGATTTTCCCAAATGGGATCTCATCTGCTCATAGTCTCCCGACTGAATGCAAGATAACACAGAATAAAATAACCCAGTTCAGCTACAGTGTCCCGTTTCATAAGCTTTAGTTTGTAGTCAAGAATAGTCCGTATGTCCCTGGGTGCTGCAAAAAACGACCAACGATCTTTATCAGACGGACGAACGAAAGCGTCACTGATTATATCTTTTTGCGATTACCAATCTGCCTGCCAAGCGCGGTGATTACGGCATTATCCCCCCAAGATCATTGTGGAAGCGTTTTATGGCCGAGACCCATATCTAGCAATAGACGTTTATGGGTTGCGATTTTAATTTTCAATGCTTTAATTAAGCAAAATGGAGCGCTTGCAATAAAAATATACAGCTCTCTAATTCAGACGTCAAAATGTATTATTTAAGACGTTACGTATAAACTTGTGTGGTCGACGTGGGAGGTACGGACATAAGTAGTACTCAACGAATAGTCACAAAGTTATTACAATTGAATAGGTAATTTTAAGTAATTATATTTATACTATACAACAATAATTGAGTCGGTATTCACTCGTAAAATTAAGAAGAAATAGAGAGCATATAATGCGGGACGTAGGCGAATACGGCTATACCGTGAAATGCTGATAATTCATAACATACTACATAGCATGATATAGCATCAAAACGGTTATAATTGTTCTCTATGTCTCTTTTATAAGTATTTTATTATTTAAATTACGAAGACTATACTCGCGTCTCAATATTTCGATTGGTTTAAGCGAGTCGATTCTTGATATGACGTTATGGTACGTAATAATATAGCCATAAGAGCAATTCACAAAAACATAGCCACGTTTTGAATAGAGAATCTAGCGGATATAAGTTCTAGAAGTCTTTAAAAATATGTTAACATTTGTACGTATATATTTATAAGTAATAATGTAGAGCCCCTCGCAGCAGTCGGCAATTCTTCGTCAACATAGGATATTACCGTAACGATTATTCCCGTTTGCTTCATAACACACTAAGATGAGATCACTGTTGATACAATTTGTTCCTAATTGCCAGTGATAGCAGCTGCCAATCCGGCCAACATTGTACGTGTAGGTAATTCCTCAAATCTCCCAGGGGAACAGGCTTATTTGGAACTGGGCACCACGGCGAGGTATCCGACATATTATACCTCATAAATATTGGTTACGAGTGGTTTAAGTTACACTTAACGATGGCTTTTGGACTATTTATGGAGTGTTATTGTTCCTGCAGAAAGGCGTGTCACGACAATACGACAACGACGCCACAATGCCATTTTTTTTGTGTCACGGAATATTGGCACCCTTCGTTTCTATAGAAAATAAACTACATATTAAGCCTTACAAGCGTGGAAACCAAACTAAGAGCCTGTAAGGCCGAGTATATTATTGTACCCCAAATAAATTGAATTGAAACTGTTAAAACAGTATGAGTTAGGTACATATATTAATACTTCTAAAGAATAAAGCTTGAGCTGCCGAAACAATGTCGGTCGTCTAGAAATGCTCATTTAAATGCAATTATAATCTGGAATGTAAGAAAACTACTGAACTACTTCAAGACTTATTTTATTCACTGGAAATGCAAATCTATGTAAGTAATAGTGTAGGTCAGATAGGTATGAAAGAGGTAAAACCTCATTCTTAATTATATTATTATCCTTAATTTTAGTCAAAAGTATGGTTAGTGCCACATCTTATTTTTTTTATTTAAAAATGAGCTATAAATATAATGAAATGACAAAATGGAGTACCTATACAAATGTACCTTAAATCATGTCAAAAATAGGTACTCACCAGTCTCACCCGGCTGGCGTCGGACTTTCTACTGGTGAACCCCATAATGGTTTACCATCAAACATCAAGATAACCATCCTCGAATTAAAACAAACGAGACAAGAAGACACAAGGACTGTACCTGTAATATGTTGCACATGGACATGAAAAAGATTTCAGCGAGGAGGATGTCGTGTTGTTAAAATTCTGATGACAGCGCACAGAAAACTTGTGGTCATATATTCTTACTATATTACTGTTCTATCTGTAATTCCTACTATTGCCACGCTCGCCGCACTCTCTTCTCAAATAAAAAAAAATTGTTGTTGAGTGAATAAGTTTTACTTGAAAAATGCATATTATTATAGTGCTGCTTGTTTCAATGTAAATTTCATGAATCAAAGGGGTATTGAGTAGATACCCAGTGTATAGGTACCTATAATCTATACTAGTATTATAAACCGGAAAAAATTGTTTGTTTGTTTGTTTGAACGCGCTAATCTTCGAAAGTCCTGGGTGGATTTCAAAAATTCTTTCTGATTTTGATAGGTAGTTTCATGTGAAAGGCTATAGGCCTGGCACTACGTTACTGCTCTCGGTTTTCCTAAAATAAGGGTATTAGTGAATTAAGTCGGAAGAAAATACGCCGCTAAATTACTATAATTGCGTGCGCTGGCGAAATGCTGAGATATACGTACAGATCATGTACAACAAAAATGTAGGGTTTATGTAGATCTAAAAAAAAGTCTGTAGTACTACATATCTATCTTTTATATATAATCCACAATAAGGCAAATTATGTAACAAAAATATCAAAAAAATAAGGCATGACTTTGTAGTATTATTATTATGCGGCCGTATTTATACTTGCGTTCCAAAGTTGTCTCATCATCAAAACAATTTAATGAAGATAAACTTTGCCTTTAACAGTATATAATTTGGACTTATAGTTTAGGAGAAAATGTAAAATTAAAATTATTCAACAACGTTATTTACCAAAATGGCCACGCGGATGCACGGCGGCGGCGCGGCGGCGCGTCGAGCACAGTAACATCTACAATCTCCGATACATAGTATAGTAACATATCTAAACTTGGTTTCATTTCGATTTCTTTGCTACGAAACTTCCTATGTAAGGGAAAATAGTTTCAGCTTTTTTTACGTCAGATGTGTGTGTGTGTTTTTTTTTTCAATACATTTGAATATTTTTATTTTACTTGAATAAATAATTTTGATAGGGTGTTTTTTTTTTTTATCCCATTTTTTTAACTGACTTTTAAAAGGAGATCGTTGAGCATCGTTTAGTTTAAAGTTTATAATTAGTTAGCTAGTTTATTCATTTTGTTTTATTTTAGTTCCATTGATCTATAGATCAATGGTATGTATAAAAATACGTATTTGTAGTTAGTCTATATTTTTACGATTCGTAATTTTGTGTAGGGGATTCAATTCCTTTTTAACCCCCGACGCACGGTGGGCTGAAAATCGGCTTTCATAGACTTAGGCATTTTATTTTGCAAGTGCGAGTTTTTTTGCCAGATATCACTTCTATTAGTTATAACAATATACAAAAATGACACCAGAATTGATTCTGCACAGAAACGAAGGAATTATAATTTTTTTACGAAAATTTTGTATGGAGCTAGTATGAAAAATCGAAATATCTCTAAAACGGCAGCGATAACCGTAATATCCTTATAGGGGGTTATAGTACTAATTATTTATGATTTTTTGACATACGTTACATAATGGTTGTAGATGCCTTTTTTTTTTTAAAATCGTCAAAATATTTTTATTTATTTTTACATATTTAAACGTTCCTTTTAGTGTTTAAGTTGAAGAATTCAGAGCTTTAACAACTCTTATCATAAAATAGCATCACCCCTATAGACCTGAAGGACTAGACAGAGGTGTGTAGTATCTTGTTGATCTTGTAAGATTTCCAACAATACCAAATAGTTGAATATCAGTGTCAAAGTGCCCATGCTGTCGCTTCTTTTTGAAAGATAGGGGAATGAAATTGTTAATTGATCATACCCTAAAAGTATGATTACAACATAACCGGACACATAATAATAATAATATCCTTATAGGGGATTATAGTACTAACATTATTTATTTTAACATATGAAACTGTTCAAAACGATCCATGAACTGTGTCAAAGTTAAGAACATCGTTAGGAAGCATGCTTTTTCCCCAAATATTAAGAATATGTGAAATAAAAAAGACTGTATATAAACTTTTTATTGATAGGTAATTTAAATAAAACAGAAGTAACAAAAATAATATCTAATAAATTCAATTATACAAAATACATATTTGAAACTATAATTTATGAAATTATTAACTAAACATATTGGTACAATAAACTAACATAAATAACAAAAGAACATAAAGAAAAATAATTAAATTTTACAAATTTTCTTTACAACTTTCGTTGTCGGACTCCAATTCCGAGTCAGAATCCAGATCGGATATACCTACAAACTCGAACTCAGTTTCCGGAAACTGTATTAGGTCGAGAGTTTCAGCAAAAAAGGTTGTCTTCCTTTTGGCATCTAACTTCGGCCTTTGTGCACTTAGAAAAGGATCCGAAGAAACAACAAGCATATTTAGGATATCTTGATTAGAATCTTGCCTGCTTCTTTTCCGCGAATGATGTTCCCGGAACCTCCTAAAATCTTTGTTTCGAGACTCTGAGGCTTCTTCCGAGAGAGTCCCAATCGGGACAATATCATTTTTTTCGATTATGTCAGCTCCGTGTATTAATAGTTTATGTACGGTTGATGACATGTAGTACCAGTCGTATAATTCCACGTACTTTTCTGCTGTTTTGCGAGCAAAATCTTTAAATTTGATGACATCGATCTTCTCACCAGATGTTATTGCTTGCAAAATAACAGCAAATCTTTTTATCAGGTTTTGATCCAACCCAGTAATAGCTGCAGTTTTATTGGGAAACTCGAAAAACTTCCTTGCGGTATTCCCGTCATTGGTAGTTCCCGAGCCTTGTTTTACTATATCAATTAACAGATTGAGCTCCTCTTTAAATTTATTTTGAATGTTTTTTTTTCTGTTTTGTAACATATCTTTATGCTCATTACTTCTTGCTGCCCACTGTTTGAAGTCAAGTCTGTACGCAATGTGTAACAGACATTCCATGCAATTTATACGGGCATGTAGGGATGATAGGCCAAATTCATATATGTTACACACAGTTTTTGATGTTACAGCATCTAAGTGGTTCATTTCTGTTGGTTTTGCTAAGCACAGGTAGCATGATGCATTTGATCTAGCTTCAGAAAGGTACGTGCAGACTTTTGCGTCGATCATTGTCATCATTAGTTTATGAGTCACCCTGTTACTATTAATGCACTCTGTGGGGTTAAGGGCCTCAATTTCCTCATCCATTTTTCTTTTGTTATCAATGACAACTGCATGGCTTTCTTTTACAAAAGTGAACTGAACCGGGCGACAATAAAAAGTTGAGCATGGTTTCGGGTTTGTCCATATAGTATTATCTCCATCTGTCAGTTTCAGTGGCACCAAGGAGGTCATGAAAATGCTTGAATCATCATGCTCGCCGTCCATTTTCTGCTTGTATCGGCTTTGATTGGAAGCACCATCAAATCCCCACTTCGATATCAGCTTTAACTGCTTATTTTCCACATTATCAGAAAGACTTTGAAGAATCCGCTTCACCGTGATGTCAAGTAAAGCTTGAAGTGTAATTCTAGCTGATGAATCCGTAACTGATACTGATTGATTAGGAGGGTAGCATGCAAGCTTAGTTTGTTGCAGTTTATAGTAGGATGGGTAAATATCCTTAGCACCTTCCCGAATGGCAGTCTCTCGCAACGTAATATATTGCCACTTTGAAAGCTTAAGTGAAAGAAGCAATCCAAGTGCTTTCTCTGGTGTAAATATTACTGTTTTCTTAATGCTTTCCTTGATTTTAACGGCAGCTTCTGGATTTTTGATCATATAATTGATTACAGATGCGATATCTTCATAACCTTCTTCTTTTAAACGTGCTGCAGCTGCATATGCCAATTCACAGGAATCCTCGCCTATGTGCTCACTAGATCTTCTCTTTTTCTGTTTGCTTCCCAGATCTTTGAATGGTTTTCGGGACCTTTTTGTCATTGTTCCAACAGTCGATGATGTCGAAGGTTCTGGAGAGACTGAGCGTGCTCTTGGTATCTCATCAACAGTTGGTTCTTGATTTATTAAAGTTTGCACGCAACTCGGCCAATCAATATTTGCTTGCAACCACTCTCCGTACGTATTTCTAAACTTATCACAGAATCGTTTAGATTTCTGCCACCTGTTTAAAGCAGCTCGCGTGAATCTCCGGCAAAATTCTTTGAGAGTTACTTGATCTTCGGCAGAAAGGCAATCGCCTATGCGGGACACAATTGCACTAAACAATACTTCATGATTAAATGAAGGACACTCACTTTTTAGAAGAACAAACAAATCTAAGTTGGTGATTAAACTTTCCATTCTAAGATTTTGTAGTCGCAAAGCAAATAGTTTTAGTGTTAGCAGTTACACGGTTGTGAACAATCTAAATTATGGAACAAAATTATAGCCCTTTTATTGTATAAAGTCAATAATTAGTTAACTACCCTCATTAAAGTTATAAAAGATATGATAATAAAAATTTATAATCGTCAAAAACATTTCGTAGAACTCATAGTAGAACTAATCAACATTAGCAAATCACATTAGCTCACTAATTATAAAAAGGTGAATGCAGTTCTTAGTTGGTATTGTTGCGAGATATTTCAAATCATTTAATCACTTAATAGGCTCATTAGAATCAGAAGACTACAACCATCATTCTAATTACTTAATTACTTGTCATCAGACTCATTAGATGACTACACAATATGTTATTTTGAACGTATGCCAGGTTTTAAAATTCCTTTTGTGTCGATATTATTATGTGTCCGGTTATGTTGTAATCATACTTTTAGGGTATGATCAATTAACAATTTCATTCCCCTATCTTTCTAAAAGAAGCGACAGCATGGGCACTTTGACACTGATATTCAACTATTTGGTGTTGTTGGAAATCTTACAAGATCAACAAGATACTACACACCTCTGTCTAGTCCTTCAGGTCTATAGGGGTGATGCTATTTTATGTTAAGAGTTGTTAAAGCTCTGAATTCTTCAACTTAAACACTAAAAGGAACGTTTAATATGTAAAAATAAATAAAAATATTTTGACGATTTAAAAAAAAAAAAGGCATCTACAACCATTATGTAACGTATGTCAAAAAATCATAAATAATTAGTACTAAAACCTCCTATAAGGATATTACGGTTATCGCTGCCGTTTCAGAGATATTTCGATTTTTCATACTAGCTCCATACAAAATTTTCGTAAAAAAATTATAATTCCTTCGTTTTTGTGCAGAATCAATTCTGGTGTCATTTTTGTATATTGTTATAACAAATAGAAGTGATATCCGGCACAAAAACTGGCACTTGCAAAATAAAATGCCTAAGTCTATGAAAGCCGTTTTTCAGCCCACCGTGCGACGCAAAAAGAGAGGTGTTATAAGTTTGACAAGTCTGTGTGTGGCATCGTAGGACTTATGATGTGTTTTTTTTTGTTAGAAAGCTGTCGTGATTGAGATGGTTCTTAGCTACAATTTATCAAGATCTGTTCAGGTGTTTCAGGCTGTCGAGGGTTAACTAAAATTTTATTTTATCGTAGTTAATATATAGGGGTCTAACTAAATCGTTACTTTTATTAAAATATCTTCGAAGCAATGTCATAGTTGCTATAGTTTCCATAGGACCAGTCCAGTGGCTAAAGAAACGGCACTAATACCTCGAATACCCATGGTACCTACAGAATTACTTTTTAGTTTTAAAACGATACAATTTCCTGCAAAGGTATCTTTCGCAGTTACAATAAATAAAGCGCCGGAGTTGCGGGAATGTTCTAACAAGATACCGCGGCCCCGGAACGCAAGGGCACATGAAGGAACAGGGTGGGTTTTTAGTAAGTAGAAGTCATTCGATGATTTTCCCACCCGGAAAGAAGGGTCAGACGTTCAAACACATCGGCATGGATTTAAAGCCATGTTGTTAGGGTTCCATAGCCGAATGACAAAAAACGGTACCCTTATAGATTCGTCATGTCTGTCAGTCCGTCTGTCCTTCCGTATGTCATAGTCATTTTATTCCGAAACTATGTATTAAGACTGCAGAGTTGAAAATTGGTATACAGATGCATTCTGCAAACCGCTTTCCGATTATTAAACAAACATAATTAAAAAAAACATTAAGGGAAGGCTCCCTATACACAGAACTAGAACTAAAAAATTTTTTATTCATCAGTCCTGTACGCGCGGGTATTGTTGTATATAGATAGATCTTTAAAAATGACATTGTCGACAATGATTCCTAAAATACTTTTTTCTCAAAGTCAATTGTTTGGAAAATATACACTTCCAAAGTAGTAATATGTGTTCTCTCTAACTTTTATAATAATAAAGTTTAAAATCAAAAAATATATATATGCTGTAGATTTTAATGAAAATTTATAATTAAAATTGGTGTCAACGAGATACAGTGAGTTGTTTTTGAGATATAGTACATTTTCAGAAACCGCAAATATATTTATTTATGTATACAGGATACTAAGGTATAAGAGAAAAACAAATACACACAAAGGTGCTGCTTATTTCATAAGAAATTTCTTCTAGCAGACCTGCGACAGAGAGGACACGGAGAGTTGCATAAGAGATGATGGACACAGTGTGTATAAATACTAATTACGTAAATTAAAACATACTTAACTAAAACAAAAATTATAAGATACGAGTACAATAAACAAAAATAAATATACATAGAGGTAAATACATATTTATATTAATACTGTAAAAATTTGTACCTATAATATATAAAATTACGGAATGGTGGACAGGTAGTGTTCTTTGACTTTGTTTCTTGAAAATATGAATCGTTTGAACTTTGTTATTCATATAAAAACAAAAGTTATTTGGCTTAGCTACTACAGAACCCATCATGGGCGAGTCTAACTCGCACTTGGCCATTTTTTTTTTCACATGGTCAATATACCAAATGGGATATACCAAAATACTCTAAATCTATTCTTATGAATATAATTAACAACTATCTTTACTGTGCTATTCTCTATCCAGTGCGAATGAGATAGGTATATTTAAATTTTAACAACTATTCATCGATATTCAGAGGTTTTCGCGGTAGTAATAGTAGTAGGATTATACGCGGGTGAAACCGCGAGGCACAGCTAGTAAGTTTAGAAAACTAAAACAGAATTATAATTCTAGTATAGACAAGATACATTATAAATAAATATACCTGTATAAGATCACGAGACGGTAGACATCCTTAGGGCATTGAAAACATAAACTTGGATAGAGTGTATTAGTTGGTAGAGATGATATAAATTAGGATTACTGAACTTAAATATAAGCCATCATAATTAGTATTTATTTTTACTGCTCTAAATTACGGCCGAATAAAAGCCCTCGCATTCTATTTAACCATTAGTTAAATAATTAGCGAAGCTAGCTTTATCAAAATTCAATTTAGCGACGAACGATTTGTCACAGGACTCAAAGGTACAATAATTTATTTACGTTCATTCATCCGAAAATATCGTTTTACCGATAATTCTGTTTTTTTTCACGTACCTTGTGAAGTGTAAAATGAAATTCATTTTCCATGCGTGATAATATAGTATTAATTTATGGAAATGGAAATAATATTGCCACTGGTCAAAAGTAGGGTTGCCATCCTCCCGGGTTCTCCCGGATTTGTCCTAGTTTGGAGAGCGTCCGAGGGCGTCCGGGGGATTTTCCCAATAAGCGTCCAGGTAAAACTCGGACACACATTGGTCTTACGGGCACCAAAAAGCATGATCTCTATTATTATTTTCCTATGGTATTTCATCTCATTGTTGACTGTTATTAAAAAAGTTCTAAAGCTCTACAATGTTATCACTTTATGAGTAAATAAAAACCATAAGTAAACATCGTTATTTTTAGTTTCAAGTTCAAAAATATATTTTTCTACGGTGTCCGGGGAAAAACTGTGATTTTAGCCAAATGTTCTGGGTTTATAAGTCTTTGTCTAGGGCCAGCAAATTTGGTAATGGCAACCCTAGTCAAAAGGCTCTCGTGAACTGCGTTAATCCGATAGCGAAGTTTGTTTCTGACGATCTTTGAGTAATACTCAATACTCAATACTTTATTGCATTCCATATTAATAAAAAAATAAAAAAATTAAATATTAATAAAAAGGAGTGCTCTGGAATGGTAGGAACCTTTGAATAGCCACCCGTCAACACTCGACCAGTCGTCAATTGGAAAATTACTATTTCAGTGAAAACTTTCTCATTTCTCGAGCAATGCCCTGGGCCAGTTGAGAGTTCAGACGAACTGCGAACTACAGGCAAAAATGCTTTGAGAGCTATATTGTGTAGAAACGTATGAAACATAAAAAGAGAATAGGTTGACTGGTAGAGAATGCCTAAGGTATTAATTCCGCCTTTGTACATTTTGTGCTACATAACGAATTCACATTATACATGTCGAATTCAAAATGTGTTTTGAAGATAGACCTCACCTCGTAGAGAACGAAGTAAATCACAAATTTAATTTCGATTTCGTCAAATAATTAGTATAATTTACAAGCAAATGGATTTATTGCGTTGGGTTATGTATTTCTTTATCTAAATCGATTTTATACAAGGCTTCGTATTAGATGTCGTTTTAATCAATTCCTCAGCGTTGCCTACTTTATAGGTGAAGTCAGGTGACCTCGATCACCTCCTAATAACTAGGTGACCATCTGCAAACAATTACTGCGGGTAGGCACAAGATGGTATCCAATATAATTTATGGATAGTAAAAATAAGATTGGATCAAAACGTGATCCCCAAGGATCGCACCGGCACGAGGTCATTACAACCATTGACTCGTGTCTGTTTTATCACTACCTACGCTTCAACTCTGTTCCCTCAAGTATATTGGGAAATAATCTATTAACTCACCGCTCACTATATGTATCTTCGTTTCAACTAACGATTTATTTGATTGAAGACGTTGTTATAGACAGAATCAATTTGTAATACGGTAAAGTATTTTCTAAAATAAATGTAACCGCTTCGAGCGGAATTCGGAGATGAAAGCACACGCTCCGTTGAAGCGGATCATTTCTCCAATATAATTTATGTAGGTACATTGAGAAAGCGAGATGCGTGAACATTATGGTACAAAAAAAAGCGGCATGCCGCATGACAGTCACGCATGCTAGCCTGATACGATTTATTTATCTATCATACTTTCTAACTAGACAACTTAGCTCCATTGATGAGCCGACATCCCAAAAAAAAACTTATTTATAGCCGGTATGGCTACAGATAAGATTTTTTCATCACACTTACTCGAAAAATAGCTCTTATTGCTTCTGCCGTAAAGTATAAAGTCCTGTAAGTTTCACATAAATGATGGCATTTAGTTTAACTCAATCACAGATTTGAAGTCGGCAACTGATGCTAGAAAAGTGATTTATTTGGAAAAAGAATAGTTTTTTTTTTTTGTTTTGGATTCCTTACATACTCAATAGAACCAGAATCGTTCTTTGCAGCAGATATCTACAGAAAACCTTCTTTAATAATTATGACGCATTTTTGAAGTAACCGGCAATTATGTATGTTATAGTTTATATATTATACTAGTTATAGTTTGTTTGCCTCGAGAAGTCGAGGCGCGGCGGGAAGAGCTCCGGCGCGATCTCAGGGCAGTATGGAGGGAACGACTGTCGCAACCGACGGCCGGGCACGCCGCAATTGCGGCGGTAAGACCCCTCTTTGAGGAGTGGCTAGATCGGCGTCACGGCGTCCTGACCTACCGCATGACGCAGGTCCTCACCGGACACGGAAGTTTCGGGAGGTACCTGTGTCTGATGGGTAAGGAAGAGACGCCTGGGTGTCACCACTGCGAGGGTCGCCCTGAGGACACAGTCGAGCACACGGTGCAGGACTGCCCAGCTTGGGCAGAGCACCGACGTGTCCTCACGGCGACAATAGGCGGAGACCTCTCGCGCCCGGCCTTGGTCGAGGCCATGCTGCGGGGCGAGAGGGAGTGGGAAGCGGTCGCCTCCTTCTGCGAAGCAGTCATGCTTGCGAAGGAGGAGGCGGGCCGCGTGAGGGAGAGGATGGCGTCCTCCCTCCAGCCCAGCCGCAGTGGTAGACGCCCACGGCGTCGGACGTCGGCCGACGATCTCCGGCCACCGTAGGCGCGGGCATGCGGACAGCGAGTAAAGGGCAACTCGCTGTCCGACCATGGACCATGCCCGGGTCGACGGCGCGTCGTGTTCCACGCGCGCCTCAAAGAGCGTCAGCAACATGACGAGGCCCCCTCTGCAGAGGGCCGAAGCCCGCCAGGGTCGTGGGACTCATCCCGTTACCGTGGCCCCGGTATGTAAAGGGTTATTGAAGGAACACCGTGGATTTTAGTCAGTAAAAGTCTGACAGTCCCTCCCACCCTGCCCGGAGTGGGAGGACTTATTTGATAATTTTACCACGCTAAAAAAAAAAAAAAAAAAGTTATAGTTTGTTATTGCTGTGTCTCGGCTCCATAACAGCTTCGTACTCGGTACGGGCGTCTGTTCTACCTCGGCTGCAATGGCAAAGTTCAATCCTCCTACCACCTTTATGTTGATGACTTGAAAATTGACAGACAAGGGCGTCATACTGAATTAAATGCTGCAATAAATATGATAAACCAGGATTTGGCTTCAGTTTGCGAATGGAGTGAGACACATGGTTTGCAGGTTAACTCGTAAAGATCCAGGTCATTGTAGTCGGCAGCTCTAGGTTGGCATCTAAAGTAAACTGGTCTCAGCTTCCCCAGGTTATTTTCAACGTCACAGCTATTCTATTAAGCGAGAAAGTTAAGAACCTTGGGGTCTGGTTGGACAAATATCTTTTGTGGGGTCCCCAATTACAAGAGGTGAGTCGCAAATTATTTGATTCTGCCAGTTCCCTAAGATGGTTTCTGCCAACTGCCACTAAAATTGCACTAGCACAGTCTTTTACATCCTATCCAAGACTACGTTGATGTCAGTTATCTTGATCTCACAGAGGCACAACTAGTTAAACTCGAACGACTTCAAAATGTTTGCATAAGATTTATATTTGGTTTGGGCAAATATAATCACGTATCCGAATTTCGTACGAAACTCAAGTGGCTTCCTATACGTCTTCGCCGGAACTTACACATCTTGTCTCTGCTTTACAGTATTCTGTTCAATCCTAAAACCCCCTAGAACGTTTCAAGTTCCTCCATGACACACATGCCAAATTTCTGAGATCATCGGAAAACTTGAGGCTAGCTAGAGGTACCGAGTCACTCCACCAATTTCTTTGGTAAGTCGTTCGCAGCTCAAGCAGTACGACTGTGGAATACTCTTCCCGTGTCAGTAAGACAAGCACAAACCCTTCGCTCTTTCAAAAACACGGTAAAAGATCTCTATCTCTCTTTAATTTGTTAATATTTTTATATATCCCAGCATTTTTTATATGTATTGTGTATGTAGGTTATTACTTATGTATTGTATACCACGTGTAACGGTAATAAACTAAACTAAACCCCTTATCTATCCAAAAGGGCTGAAGACAACATCTGGTATGGAGTCTCTATGCACAGTTTCAGCACAAAATAACTGACTCAAAGAATTGATACCAAATTATTGGTTTCATATATTTCTTGAATACCAATCATAACAAACGTGACACAGCACTACGAGAGTCAATAACTTTCCACGTCACTTGCCAATAACACGATAATTGTTTTCGTTCTTCTTAATTTGAAAAATTCGGTCTCTGGTATCAGTGTATTGGAACTTGTAATAAGTTCTACACACGTAGACTTAGGATTACAAAACCCTTGCCATATCGTTTGTTATCATCCAAAGAAGCCATGCACTTGGTATGTATATACCCTTTAAATTACACGTTGTATAGTATCTAACTAAGTCGTTACTATTATTAAAAGTGAATAGTACACCATAGACTACCCGTGTATTTATTTTCCCCTGCTGTGTCAAATTCATCCAAAGGTTGTCTGTAAAAGATTGCTTTTAGCGATAAGACCGCCCATTGTAACACCCTTTAGTTTTTAAGTCCTTATTTAATTCTGTTATGGTGTACAATAAAGAGTATATCTATCTATCAAAGCCCATAGTCATCAAACTGTTACTTACAGATTAATTCATGTCACGAACAGGAAACAGCCTAGCTCATTGTTAGAAGACCAGAATCTTCATAAATAAAAGATATTTATGAACATACGAAAATGTTGCTGCTAGAACGTTAAATGAGCTAATTGGACGCGAATACGACTACAGTATTTACCATCAGTTGCAAACATACCCAAGAGAATGCATATCTCACATCAAATTAACCAAAATTACATTAATTCTGTTCTTTCATACAGCATCGTAGTTTTAATCTGAATTCTATTTATATTTATTCAACTATTAAGACCGTTGAGGTAATCTTTGAAACGTTGGTAATGTAAACGATTGCGCTAATCTTAATGCTCGTTCATAAACAATAACAAAAATGTCAATAAATAACACTCACGCACGTAGGTATTATCGACATCTGCAATAAACTACAATATATGCACGCCATCACAGAAACTCATTTAGCAGCATGGCTAATTTTCACGCCAACGCAATTAACTCGCTAGGTATACACGATATTATATTCATCGTGAGCTGAATTAAGGGCGAAACTTTGACACGGACTTTCATGTCGGCTTAAGTAAGTATACGTCTTCGTCATATAACGGCTTGCTTAAGTATTAGGATGCCGTATTCGACGAGGCTTATCTCCCAAGCTGTCACCAGAAACATTTCTATAGATATTGGCAACTATGTAATTAAATCGGCAAGGAGACCATTTTTCTACAAACGGGGGACAGTAGTAGGCACGTAAATTTCACTAAGCACGTAATAAAGAATAAATTCCTGCTATAAAATGTCACGAAAACAGCTCTGTTCGTAATTTTGTTTGCCTAATTTGACATTGAGGTCAACTTATATATTATAATTATGTATATAGGTACTTTTACTAACTACTAAATATTTACACAATGTCTCATGGGGATGGAAAACATAATAACTCCCTTTAATTAGTGTCAGTTCTTGTAACTAGTTTATTTGAACACTGCTTGGGAGATGCGCAGAAAATCGACATCCTTTAAAAAACTGATTCGATATCAAACGGGAAGCTGTTACAAAGGTCACATAACACGTTGGGAATGATTATTGCGAGATGTCCAAATGATTTACTTCATTTTTAGTTGTAATTAGAATAGAGTTGGATTCCGCATCTTAATACGGGCAGATTTTTCAATAATCGGATATTTAAAGACTAAACAAAACTCTTTTAAAAAAAGTTATCTAGCTATTGAAAAAGAATCCTAAAATGCGGAATGTCACTCGAATAGTTAATGAATATGTGGGTTGAGTACCTGATCCCTTTGTTCTTGCTTCTTATGCCTGGTTGTGGTCGTAAAACCGTATATTAGTGCCAGTTTTTGTTTGTAATATTTGTGTATGATTTCTTTACCAAGCGAAGCGTACCTACGTGGGTAAAATTTAATTATGAAAAAACTTTTATGGAACCAATATACATAGATAACAACGTTTTTGCTGAAAAAGTATCCTGTATTCAGCTGAGAAAGTATTTTAGTACGTCTGTTTATATTGATACACGTGTGTTACGTTACGCTTCGTAAAGGGTAGCAACTATCCAATTTCATAAAATGAAAGCTGACGTAGCGGTTGGTTGCTAGAAGTTATTCAATGTTTGTGGATAGGACCGCCTCACCGTGCGCTGCCGAGAAGTTTATCGTCGCGATTTCATCGCTTTTCCGTCGTGTTGATAAACTATACTGAAGCCACACCAGGCGTGCCGACGAGCGTTTAGTTGGCATGGCATAACGCAAGCAATTTGCGATCGTATGGCTCACTGCATTAACCAACCAACATTAATTTTTACTGAACTAGTAAAATTTTATTTCATTTATGAGCTTACACAAATCCGAAGCAATTAACAACCCCTTTCAGTCAGCTTTCCATTTTTAACGATGCATAATGTGGTGGTAAATATTGTTGTATTCTCTATATGTTAGAAAAGCATTAAGTTTGGGTCGATGTGGTGGTAATTACCTTTAGAGCCTACAAAATTGTAGGGGAGGGTGTATTGCTTAGTTTTGTTTATTGTATTTGTGTTGTACTTCGGACGCTGCGGCCGCAGAACGTTTTGAACAAAGCACATGGAGCTTGCAGAGCACGCGATGTTATTGAATTAATTCTGCATAAAAGCTATTTACACTGTAAACGTAACAATGTCAATGTTTTTTTTTATATCAAAATAATATTTGTAGGGAGACTGGGAGGTATTAATAAAATAAAATGCAAAGCTGCTTTCTCTGGTACTGTAGAGCAATATTCAAAAATATGTGCACATCAGAACTCTGATATCATATTCACTTATCAAAATAAAATCTTATTTTATTTTATGTGTTCATAAAAAGCGTCTAAGTGATTATTTATAGATTATGTATTCATAATCACTAACATTTTTCCTACTGGACACAAAGGTTGCTATAGAATACTAGATCTCCTCAATATTCATTGGTTTTTCAAACATACTTTTCTCCAACATTTCTCTTCCATCGGCTTATTCTAAACACATTTACATTACAATAAATCTCTCGGGATTATATAGATGAATGTTCTGTTCACAATTAAACGAAAGATTATAATCTCGCTAGGTTTATTGCAAATTAAGGTGTTTGCTATAATGCCGCATGGATAAATTTTCAAGGTTAAGCATCGAGTCGAGTCGCAATGTGAGATGGGTCCGTGGATACGTCATCATCTTAACATATCCATTGCTCCATGACTCGGAAAGTATGTTAAACTCTTGGTCCCGTTTGTCAACTGTACATCTTTTGCAACCGTTATGGGTAGTCAGAAGCCAGCATGCGCGTGCACAGGATTATGATAGGGTATGCGGCGGCGGCGGATTTTTAGCATAGCCACAGCCACGCATCGTAGCATGGTGGCGATGCGTGGCTGTGGCTATGCTAAAATCTATAAAAGAAAAAGTTTTTGTGACCGATTACTCCGCCGCATGCCCTGTCATAATCCTGTGCACGCCCCTGGAAGCCAGAGAATCTGTTACTAGTCTTGCCAAGGGGTATTTACCCACTTCCTGGGTTGCGGAGGTCAGATAGGCAGACGCTCAATGAAAAAACTAGTATGCATCCGGTTAGACTGGTTGACCTCGACATAGTTGGGAAATGATTAAGCGGATAATGCTATAATCGCCTGCAATATCACTGACAATTGAAATTATCACGCTTATCGGCTTACGCATGCTACCAAAATACTTTCTGCTTCATTCTTAATTTGATATATCAACTGATAGAGTACTTGATAGCTCTTACCTAATGGGATACAGGTTGATAATAAACTAAACCTGTGCTTGTGTACTTCAATAAGAGAGATTAGGATGCATTCTTTCCAAGCGCTGGATATATACCAAAATGTTTGACACAGTTGTCTATGAACAAATTAAGCTAAAATGTAATACGCTTATGTAATTACAGAAAAGATATGCTAAAATAATAGAATTAAGTATGTAAATGACATAGAAATGTGTTTCAGGATATCAAGTTAAAAGTAGGAATCTGTGACAGTGCAGGGGAGCTTTTCTGAGATAGGGTAAGGTGGTGTAATTGTGCGCATTTTAACTTTGAGGTCCCATAAAAAATAAAATATCATATTTAGAAAAATCAACATTTTTTATTTATAGTCTCTATATATTTGTTAACAAATTATAGAACAACGAATTACACTAATGTCTTTAATAAAAATAGAAACTAATTTAATTAAAATAAAAATTGAAATTACGTGCTCTTATACACCAGGGTGTACAAGAGTGCGCGGCGAGTTGTACAAGAGTGCGTGCATAAATTCTCAGTGCACAAGTCGTACTTATAGCCTTTGGCCTAATTAGGCAGTGCAATTTTCGTGCCACCATTGTCGGTAAACCGAACATTTAATCCAATCTTCCTTGATGCCTTCCGCACCTCCAAATTCTCAATTCATGTTCTACTTCACGTGGAAATGTAGTTTCAAAACAGGCTAAATTTAGTGGCAGGGGTAGAATCTTTCAACTTCCTCAGAAATGACTGCCATTCCAGAACATTCAGCTACAGAACGCTTCGACTGTTCTTTATCGATTAGCTTTTGAGCTTCATCAAGTACCTTTAATGAACAATTTTGTTGCAGAGTAGTTTTTTTTTCTTAGACACAGGCTGTAAATTCACGAAAAATATACTTAATTTGTAAAATGAGACTTTATTTTAAGCACTACATTAGAAAAAAAATTGATGTCGTATAAGTGTACGCGCGCAATCTTATACGCTCATAACGTGCGCACTCTTGTACACCTCACCCTTCACAAACATATTGAACCAATGGCACTATCTAAAAAAATTGTCCAAAGTTTTACGAACGAATCAGTTAGCCAATAAAATACGTTATTTGGATAATAAATGGATATTCTTGTTAAACTAGTAGTTTAGGAACAGAAATCTTTGAAATACGTAAGAAAATTAGATCAAAATGAGTAAAAAAGTATTTACTTACATGGTATCTCCGTTTTTTAACCAATTTCGGTTTTTTTTCGGCAGCGAAAACTTTATTACTGGTGAACCAAAATACAACTAAAGTTAGCCGCAGAACTCGCACAGAGCCAGCTTGATGCTCGATGCGCACTCTTATCGACCACGCACTCTTACACCACCTTACCCTACCGCTATTAGGGGAACACAGTTGTAGGTGATTAATTAGCGACGCTTAAATTATTTTAATTGCTTTTACTTTTAAGCCCACAATGCCCTTCCAAATATATATAGTTAAGTAAAACTTTGAGTAGTCAAAAGTATAACTGAACCGACAGACCGATCTTACTGCGCGAGTTTTGACAGTTTGTACCTTGGCATTAAAGAATCTACAACGCAATAGCGTACAGAAACTACAATTAATTTGCGATACTTGCAATCCGTCTTAGATTGCCAGCAAAATCGATCTGTCGGTGCTCTAGCATCATCTAGCAATTGGTTAAAGTTTCATTTTTGTGGGAGTGTAATGTAGCTCTGTTCTGAGAATCTGCGGTATCGTTGCAGTAGTGCAACATTGGCGACAAGCATTCATTCAATGACTGTTGACATTTTAGATGAAGTGTGATGTGGCTCGGTTGAGCGTAGTTGCGGTGTGGTTGGTTGCAGTGAGTGTAAGAGTGGCGGCGACCGGCTGGCGACGCCGCGGATGTCGCTACTGGGCAAACCACTCAGCTACCGCGCCACGCGACGCGACGCGCGTTACCGCCGCCTTCAGTCCAAGTTCTACAATTTTCTTGAACGGCCTCGAGGTGTTAAGGCTGTTCTTTATCATATGATCGTGTAAGTTCCACCGTATGTCCAGCAAGTTTCTTACAGCGACCCAATTCCCTTTACACTCTGTATAAACTTTAAGCGTGAGATATTTTAAACTTTTTTGTCATGTTGTTATTTTTATAATCGTATTTAATGCCAAGTTGTCGTAATCAAAATGACGAATGTATTGAGGCTCATAATGATGTCCTGGTGGTGTGCCTGCTAAGGCACAATATCTGAATCATAACGTTCCATTTATCACAGACATAAAGACATGGTTCAAATGCCGAAAACTCAGCGGCTAACACCGATCAATGTTTTATTAGAATCAATCCAATCAATCATACACAACAAATGAATGACAGTGTCACGCCTTGTTTACATCGCGACACCGTCCTCCTGATAGCTGAGTGTCGCACGTGTATATTTATTGCGTCATAACTTTTCATGGTATTCCTCATGTGTGTCCTCCGTCCTGTGGCTGTCCGATTCTAACCAATAACTACATAGTGTCTCGGCCGTTTGTAGACACCCTGTGTGTCACCAGTCCCCTCTGCAACCATCACTTCCTCGCAAAAGAAGGCGGCCGTTTTTTACCATGAGTCTGTTTACACTCTACCATGAGTCTCATTACGCTCTACCATGAGTCTCATTACGCTCTACCATGAGTCTTTTTACGCTCTACTAAGAGTCTCTTTACGCTCTACCTTGAGTCTTTTAACGCTCTATCTCTTTGAGTCTCTTTAGCCTTAACATCAGTCTTTTTACGCTCTACCATGAGTCCACCAAGACTCTATTTACGTTCTACCACGAGTCCCTTTACGCTCCACCATGAGTCTCTTTTCTTTCTACCATCAGTCCTTTTACGCTCTACCATTAGTCAATAAATCTATGATTTAAATGCTACCAATCACATCAACCTGTTTTTTTTGTATGTTAACTGTTTACCAGACAACTTTCCCTTAAATATAAACACGTACTTTTGAAACACTATAGGTATTATAAGCATTTAAATGGCGTGCGTTCACTTTACACCATGTTTATAGTAAATATTTACAGTAAAACTTTGAACGTAACAAGATTGTTTATCCGTTTTCTTAATAACCCATATTTAATAAACTTTGACTCGAACGAGTAATGTCCATATTTTTAAACTATAGATATACCTACTTACTTCATACATATGTAGGTATGTATGTTAGATACAGTTAAATGGCAAAATGACCACCGACACACGTCGGCTTAACTAGTTACAATTACATGTAGCTGAAGCTGAGCTCGTTAACTTAGAGCACCTTGAAATAGGGTGGGTAATGTAAACAAGATTCAGACGGGTGAAAATCAAATCATAATTATAGATAACTACTTATTTCTTCTGACTAAAAGTCATATGTCCATCGCATTATGTAGGCAAACGAAAATTTGATTATGTAATGTCGGCTGGGATTGCACACTTATATACTGACAAAGGCAGAGTATGCCTTGTTACAACAAGTCCGCCTAAGCAACACTACTGTACAAAAAGTTTTAATAAATATACTATGTCCTAGTACAAAAAAAAATGTTACAAAGGTACTTAAAACAGGTATTTTATAAGCACCCGTTTAATACTCGAAGTGGAAGTTATTTATAAAGGTTATCCTTATTTTAAAATTGGTTCATTAGTTCAAGGTTTATTGTTACGGCCTCACTTATTTACCCGTAGGGAGATGGGTATCATTATAATTTAGTATACAACTCACTTTACACAATTAGGAATGGTGCAGTTCAAAACTAACGGGTTTTCCAATAAGAGGTGTCATTTTGATATTCAAAGAAAAATGCCATTTTGAATATAAATGATCGGATGTTTATTTCATTATAAAGAGGAAGGTACGCCGTTAATAGTGGAAAATAATATCAGACAAATGACCACCACGACCACGCTTACAGGACCATATCCTTTTCATGAAATTTTCCATAACCAAATCGCAAAATGGCTGCCCTATGTCCTCGATAGCCTCACGAATTCCATCTTTGAGGTCTTGAATCAACGCTGGGCTATTGGCGTAAACCTTCTCTTTCACGTGGCCCCAAAGGAAGAAGTCGCAAGGTGTTAAATCACAAGATCTCGGTGGCCAATTGTGATCACCTCTTCGAGAGATAACACGGTCCGGAAACTTTTCCCGTAAAAGATCAATGGTTTCGTTGCTTTTGTGGTACGTAGCGCCGTCTTGTTGAAAGTAAAAAGACCATAAAATATCATTAATCACCTCTCGATAGCGCAATCCATTCACCGTAACTGTTGCTCCAGCCTCATTTTCGAAAAACTAAGGTCCAATGACTCCGCCGGACCATAAACCGCACCAAACAATCACACGTTGAGGATAGAGGCTTTTCATTTTCAACAATAACTCTTGGGTTTTCTGAGCCCCAGATGCGATAATTTTGCTTGTTGACGAAGCCACCGAGGTGGAAATGGGCCTCATCACTCAAGATGATTTTTCGATGGAATTCCTGATAATTTTCATGCATTTCAACGACCCAATCAGCAAAGACACGACGTTGTTGATGATCGCCCGGCTTGAGTTCTTGTGTTAACTGAACTTTATAAGCCTTAAGACCCAAATCTTTATGCAAAATATGGTGTAATGACGTTTGCGGAATGCCTAATTCCAAAGAACGACGAGGAATGGACAAACCTGAGTTTTCTTCAACACTTTCAGCAGCAATATTCTCGGCTGTTCTTGAGTGACGTGCACGGGTTTTATTCTTCACATCACTAAGTTGTCCCAACAGCTCGAATTTTTCCACCAATTTCTGTATTGCGTTCCGACAAGGTGCTTCACAACGACCCAAAAATGTTCGAGTTTTACGAACCGTCTCTGCCAAATTTTCACCATTTTTATAGTGAATTTTAATAATTTCAATGCGTTGTTGAAGCGTGTGTCATTCTATTTTTAACCGACTTCAAAAAAAGGAGGTTTACAATTCGTCTTGAACTTTTTTTTTATTTTTTTTTATGTATGTTACCTCATAACTCGGAGATGGCTGGACCGATTTGGAAAATTCTGTTTTGTTTGAAAGGGTATATTTTCTAGTTGGTCCCATTGTCGTCACGTTTGGATCTGATGATGGGATCATGGAGAAATCGAGGGAACTCTTCAAATATTATAGGCACACCTATAGCGTTTAGGGTATTTCTTATAGTACCTTGTGCAGTTGCTCTCGAAAAGCACCATTTTAGGATGTGGAACTGATGATGAAGACCCCAGATGGCCACCGAAACTACTCAATAATAAGTATTTCGTTTATTGCGATTAGATTACTTGAATATGGATATTAAGTACTTTATGCTCGTCACAATGCATAATTATGATGAAGTAGAGCTGATGGTGATGTACCAGGAGAACTCCTCAAAAATTAATGGCTCTGCACTGGGAAAAGCAATATTTTGTAAAAGGTGCTAAGTAGTTGACATTTTGGCTTTTGTAACTAGATAAATTACAAACCGACCCACTAAAAAGCGTGAAAAAAAAACTTTTTAGCAAAAAATAGAACCGACTTCCATATAAAAACACTACAAAGGCAAAAATAACTTTAATTTCGGAAGGCGGTGTCTTTAGTTTTGTATATATTTTTGTTTTTGACACCGCCTTCCGAAATTAAAGTTATTTTTGCCTTTGTAGTGTTTTTATATGGAAGTCGGTTCTATTTTTTGCTAAAAAGTTTTTTTATTGATGGCATAGTTTCTACTTGTCAAATGTCAAAAAATGACAGCTTCAAAAGTGACATCTAGCGAAATAGCGGGCTATTCAAAATAATACCTCTTATTGGAAAACCCTGTTCGTAGAGTTTCTGGTATTTATCGATGTATTGGACAATTAATATGAAACGATTGATGTGAACAAGCCCATCTCAATACCTACCCAACGATTTCAAAAACCACATTTGTAGTCGGCTTTTAATAAGCGATTTGTGATCTTATGCCTTGGTAGTAAATATGTTTTATGCATGTAATAAAGTATGTTACGAGAAAATTATTACAAAGATGGTACATACCAAAATCACTTCGAAATTGCGTTTATTTAAAAGACAATTTTGTTTAAAATAACTCACGTTTAATGAGTAGGTATAAACCTAGTGTTTTTCATCCAGCTAGGTTTCCAGAAATACAGTTATGAGTACTAATAACCCCGCCTTAATAATAGATTCGGCATCTTTCCATGTAATCACATACATGCAGTAACACACTACAGCTGTGAATTAAATCGTACGTTCGTAATCCTATTCGACAATCAACTAACATATTCAGCGTCGAAATTCGTTTACGTCAGATTGTGATAGCTTCACCAGCAATATAGCGCTCTGCGTGTGCCAACCCAGGTAGGTGTGCTATAGATACATTCGCACTTGTGTTAAAGTCATATTTTCTCTGTCCAGGTTTCTGATGGTGTTCATGTGTTTATCGCTGTCAGTTTTCTCAACGATTGAAGAGTACGAAGCAAAAGCAGGAATCGTCCTTTTCTATATGGAGACAGTAGTAGTAATTTGGTTTGCCATCGAATTTTTTTTAAGGTAAGTAAAGTATTTAAACATAAGGTAACTGGTACTAAGACTATACGAGTGTTACGTATATTTCGCAAGTTGGCTGCGATAGTCAAATAACGTAACGTTGTCGGCAAGTTCTCTTTCAATACTATAAACGTCGCACAAAGAGCTGTCAATCTCAAGTTTCGATTCCGCTATCGTTTTACAGCGTCTGCGTTGTTTGAGGAGGTTCATACTGCAAACAACACTCTCGTAGATAAGTTGGGCGAGCTCTGCGCGCGTGAAGTAAATTGGTAATTCGTCACTCAATATAGACGGATTAGTCTGCCTACAGTGGGCTACCAAGCCATTATTTTTTTGTTTTATTTATTTAATTTATAAGCTGCAGAATGACACTGACAATTTCAATGAGCTCGATCTACGATCGATTTTCTTTTGTTAGTTGATTCGAGAAGCAAAAGAGTTCCGTAGCCGAATAGCAAATAACGGAACCCTTATAGTTTCATCATGTCTGTCTGTCTATCTGTCTGTATGTCAGTCTGTCTGCCCGTCTGTCCGTCCGTCCGTCCGTTCGTATGTCACAGCCATTTTATTAGACTATACACATGAAACTTGGTTGAGGTTTTTAAAACCACTTTTTCATAAAGTTAATTGTTTAAAAGATATACGCTTCCAAAGTGGTAAAATGTGTATGTCGCCCCCCCCCCCCCCCCTCCCCATCTAACTCCTATAATAATGGAGTAGTAAAAAATTAAAAAAATATATATGTCTTTAGATCTTAATGTATACTTTCAACGAAAATTGGTTTGAACATGATCTGATCAGCAATTTTTGAGATACAGCATATTTTATAAAACCGCAAATATAACTTTGTAATTCATACAAACATTATGAAAAACAAATTTATTTGGTGTAGTTGTAAAAAATGTAAATAAGCTAGTTACTACGGAACTCTTCATGGGCGAATCTGACTTGGCCAATTATTTTAATTTCATATAGAAACGTAAAGACGAAGTATTTGAAGCAGTGCTATCTGTATAGTTGACATTGCAAAGGAGTTTCTAATTTAAAAAGTTACCCGGACGACAAACGTTCTATTTAGTTCCATGAAATCTAGGCAACATTAATCTTTAAGATATAGTAATTAATTTAAAATTTAAACACCCGCCGAGAGTTGTCCTAGCTTCGATTAACAAAAGCGATATTTTTTACAGAAAATAAACTTCTGTAACAATTTCCATTAGTACAGCGAAAGTCTAAAATAAACTTACTGACTGCTGACATGTTTACCATTTTTATTAAACTTTTTTTAATTTGCCTAAATTTGGTGCCAGCAAAATAAATTTTCGTGTTTTCAAACACATGTATGTACATACCTACGTAGCAACCAGAGGGCTTTTCTCTGAGAGAGACTTTCTCTGTAATAGTAAATTATGTTCAGGATTTTATATTACACATAAAAACAGTATTTTTGTTGTCCGGCCGGCCTTTCGTATTCGAGTACGATCTGAATATTTTCATTTGCCCTTACTAAATTTAAGCTAAGATACCACGATAATCTGAAATATATTCGCTAATCGACTTTCATGCACGCAATTTCATTTCTGAGAAAGATGAGGTCAAAATTATTTATAATATTCTAGGTACCTACTCATATTTTCTATTTATCAAAATATAGTTATAGCAATAAGTTTATGTAAGTGTGTTTCAATTTTTGGTGTACAATAAAGTATATTCTATCTATTTATCTAATAATACGCACTACGCAGGTCAAATTATTGACCGCAATTTGCATTTTCATATTGTTTGTGATTCTGTTTCTTTTTTCAAGATATGTGAACTTGTTTCTGATATAATGTGTTTCTGCAGGTTATGGTCGTCAGGATGCAGGTCCCGGTACCAAGGCTCAATAGGGCGCCTCAAATTTTTGAGGCGACCGTTTTGTATTATAGGTAAGTTACATTCTTATTATTTATAATATTAACGAAGTAAATACATCTAAACTTTTGTATCTGAAATAAAACTATACGTTCAAGACATAAATATGCAAATAATGTAATAATAAATTGTCAAACTATCATTATTTTTAGTTATAAATGTGAACTGAAGAATCATTTGTTATACCTAGAAATCCTGCGGGACTTCTCGCTCACTGATACTTAGACGGGCTGCAGGAAATTACCACAAAATATATTTCCATAGCTTACGATGCCGCTTAACATAATTTAGATGACAGTTATTGATGAAGCAAACTAAAATCTGTAATTTATAAGAATATTTTCCGTCAGAAAGTTTGCACCACTCGAAAGTGCTCCAGTAGCGTGTAAAAAGACAAACAATGGCCAAAAGAAAACCTTACGTGATGGTATGAAATAAACAAACATGGCACACAAAGAACAAACAGTAGAAAAACAATTTTCAACGACCTCAACGAGTCGTCAAAGAAAATGTCTAGAGAATGCCAAACAAATATCATAAAAGAAGGGAGTTGGAAAAAATGCCGTGGTTCTGCGTCCTATGTACTTTCATCCACTACATTTCCAAGTAAAAGTCACGTTTTGTCTATAAAGCGTGACGAAGTGACCCTATTTCAGGTGCGAGCAATCCGCTATGACCTTCGCATTTTCGGGCTGCGCTCCCTTGACACCGGTTTCGTGCGACCGCTTTGCGCTCTCTGGGGAGTCGGCCGCGGGGGCCCACTGCTGGCCGGCCCGCACATAGCCGCACGATACACCGCCACTACAATAAAATGAACGCCGCCATCGTCCCTCCATTATATATTAATGGTGCAGCACCAACATTCGCGTGGTGAACCATTGGCGCTCGGATCAAATATAAAATTAAAAACTTGATTTCTGTTACAAAGTCAATTACCGGAGAATGGGCCTTTGATAAATTTATGGTGGCTTAATAGTCAATCTTAATATTATAAAAGGCGAAGCTATTTTACTCTAATTTTATAGGGGATTGGGTCACGTCATTACGTAACCACCGCCAATATTAAAAATCTTTTGATGGAATGAGATAGCTCTTTTGTGGATTCTTCCAATTTATTTCCTTAATGGGGAAAAGGGTTAAATTGCTTGTTTGCTCTTAGAATACTGAATTTATTTTTTAGATAATTACTGGCTAGAGGTACTCCTTTTATTTTGTCGTGCATTCAAGAAGACACGGAGTGCCTTACCTCTCGGCTCCCAGTATTGAATATTAAATTACACTGTCTAACTTTCATTTGTATGTTTCTTTTCATATTTTTTAGTACCTACAATCTAATTTAAGGTTCAGCTATAAAATATTTAATTCATGATTTGATCGCCTTGAAAGTATTGGCTAAAATATTTTAATGCAAATGCTGTAAGCATTGGCATTGTTATAAATGTCGTGGAGCTAGGAAAAAACCTGATTTCATACAGTAAAATAGTTTCATCAAAATATAGATTATCTTTTTTAAATTGTGTGGTAAAATACAAACTGTACGTTATATTTAAATAGATAAATATTTTAAATTAATCAAGACATAGGTAAATATGTTTGGGACGTAAATTCCGGATGAAATTCGATAACAATGAAGCTATTATTTTACAATGAATGTTTGATAGGTCTGTGTATTTATTTGCCGTTGCACTTTCACCTACAACATACCCCTAAGGTACCGATACCTCGAACGACCTGCGTTATACAAGGTGTAACAGATTAAACGCAATACCTCATACACCCCAATTTGAATATTAAATTATACGTTTAAAACAACATCCGTAACTAAACAAATTAAAACTAAACCTTGACATTTTTTATAAAACAGTTATTCTTACTAAACGCAAAACGTATTTGCGTCATACAATATTCTTACGCAGTCGCATACACTCATGCATTACCTAAATGTAAGATTATTCCGTCAAAATTTAACACCTGTTTTTTATGACAGAAATCGATTCAGAAGCTGATTCTGAACCAACTACTTTCAGGAGTTGTATTTATTGTTACACGTTGTATACGTATAATGACAAACTCTGCACATTGTACCATAACGTCCTACTGCTGACAATACTAAGATTATTAAATCGCAGACATTATTCATAGATGTGACCACAATACTGGCATCTGTGGTGGTGCTGGGCATGGGGTCGTCGGGGCAGGTGTTCGCTGCATCTGCCCTGCGAGGGCTGAGGTTTTTCCAGATCCTGCGTATGGTGCGCATGGACCGGCGTGGAGGCACCTGGAAACTACTCGGCTCCGTCGTGTACGCACATCGACAGGTAATCCATTAAAGATAAGATCATGATAACAAATATTAATTCATTCCCCCGCCAAAATGACAGGTCACAGAACACACAAAGAGATAATGGAGTGTGTCACTGAATAACGATGAAAAATGACATCGCTTTGTCAACACTGTGGGTATTATAAAATTGGATTGGCCACTTTGTCTATCAATTGTTCTCCCCTGAACGCAGATCTTTCTTATTTTATGTCATTATCTGAGCACGAGCGTTGTCATTATCTTACTAGACAGTTTGTCTCGGTTTAATGCCGCTGTTGCGAAAACACTGAGTGAGACTGCACGAAAAGTTACCCAAGGGATAATAAAACTAAGTATAAGGTAGTCTAAAGCAAAAAAAATCCGAAATAGCTTAATATACAAAGAAAAAACATAAATCATTGACGAATGAATGAGTACACCAAATTTATATGTATATGCCTACAAAGCGCTGTAGGTACACTAAGCTTGGGTTCGATGAAAATCCCCCGCTGGGCACACAGCCCACTCATCAATACCAATAATCTAATAAAACTGATTCACTCGGGTTTAGGCACACGTAAGTAACTCACTGCAAACTAGGTCCATATGTGCCAGCCTACCCTTCCCGTAGGGTAGACAGCAGAGAAATTGCTCAAACTGGTTATGAATGAAGATATTTCTCTTTCCAAATATATGTGAAAAGCGAGTGTCGTAATCAACCCCATCGGTTCACACAACAACAAAAACATAAAATAAAATGTCCGCCGATATAAGGATTCTATAGAGCTATCCACTCAAGCATAAAACGTATAGCTATTAAGTGATGTAGGTATACGTGTGTAGGCAGCAGTTCTTTGTGGCAGCGGAACGTTTTTCAAGAAATTTGCATAGCTAGGCCACGACCGACTGCGGAAAAACCAACGGAAGCGTAATCTAGTCTACTGGCCGTACAATAGCTTACATTTATAACTTTCGTCGTGACGAAGGTAGGCACACAGCCTCGACACGTGTTGTGCGCAGGTTTCCGATACAAACATAAATAAAAATACTACGGCAACATTATACAGCTGTTTCTGTATTTTATCCGACGGGAACCCTTTTTGTTACAATTTCAAACTGAAAAATAATCATTTATGAATTTAAAATTGTACAACATGAGTTCTGCATTGTACAATTGCTGCAATTTTTTATGTTCCGGGGATTATGAATTCACTTTCATGTAATCTGCCCCAAAAACTGTGTACAGTTGTACATCTACGAATGGGTGGCTTTTTTAATTAATCTTTATTCTCTTCGTACTAGAGATGCGCTGAATGTTCGGCCGAATATTCGTATTCGGTACATTCGGCATATTTTTTCATATTCGTATTCGACCGAATATTCGGTTGATTTGCCGAATAATTACCGAATATTTAATTAAATTTCTATGAAATTAACAATTTTAAGAACACTGCTTTGAGTAACATTTTTTAAAATATAATATAATATACTAACGATTATCTTTAGGAACCAACGCAAGTATTAAAATATGTATATAATCAAGTTAAGTTTTTTTTTGTAAATAATATACGCTTAATAAACAAATATTTATTTGCAACATAAAAAATATACTTAGTTTTAATTTAACTAAGTTTTTTTAAGTAGGTGAAAGTCACACAGAATTGAACCGAATGATTCGACCGAGTATTCGGTTCGGTACATTTTGGATTGATTATTCGGCCGAACATTCGTATTCGATTGAACCTACATACGGCACATCTCTACTTCATACCGCTAGCCGGCAAATACCGAGGGCCTGAGTGAACTGAGTGAATCCGGATGAGCCCGGTCTCATCCACTACAGAAAACACTTAAATAAAACTGGTTTGTTATGCACGTAATCCATTATATCTAGACACGCGGGAGCGTGTCAAGCCAAGAACTGGCGCGCAGCTCACCGTGTGTAATATTACACGAACCATTTGGAGCCACTTTTGAGCCCCTCATAACTCAAAAACTATTTCACCTAAACTTGTCAAATTTGGCTCATATATTGAGACTGGCGAGATACATATGTGTTCCAAATTTTATAAACATATCTCAAACGGTTATTTAGATATTAATGTCCAAAAATCGTCATTTTTATGACTGACCTATAGATCAAAACTAAAACACAGTTTCAGATGACCTAGAAAGTTCAAATTTGGCATGAAAATAGGTAATTAGATGAATACAAAGGAAAAAATCAGAAACTGGTAATTTTTTATCATTTTATTATAATTTTCACTTAACTTATAATTAGTGCCTGTGAATATGTGGATTTTAAGATCTTTACGTGAATATATAACGAGTTAAATACCACCCTTAATTTTTTTAATCCAAATATTTCCGTTATGTACTTATAAATAAGAATATAGTAAATTTTCGTATTTATTACGCGTAACTAACCGTATTCTACAACCACTAGCGCCACCTATTATCTTAGAGGGTCACTAAACCATGGAGGCAAAAGTATTCGGTTCGGTACATTTTGGATTGATTATTCGGCCGAACATTCGTATTCGATTGAACCAACATACGGCACATCTCTACTTCATACCGCTAGCCGGCAAATACCGAGGGCCTGAGTGAACTGAGTGAATCCGGATGAGCCCGGTCTCATCCACTACAGAAAACACTTAAATAAAACTGGTTTGTTATGCACGTAATCCATTATATCTAGACACGCGGGAGCGTGTCAAGCCAAGAACTGGCGCGCAGCTCACCGTGTGTAATATTACACGAACCATTTGGAGCCACTTTTGAGCCCCTCATAACTCGAAAACTATTTCACCTAAACTTGTCAAATTTGGCTCATATATTGAGACTGGCGAGATACATATGTGTTCCAAATTTTATAAACATATCTCAAACGGTTATTTAGATATTAATGTCCAAAAATCGTCATTTTTATGACTGACCTATAGATCAAAACTAAAACACAGTTTCAGATGACCTAGAAAGTTCAAATTTGGCATGAAAATAGGTAATTAGATGAATACAAAGGAAAAAATCAGAAACTGGTAATTTTTTATCATTTTATTATAATTTTCACTTAACTTATAATTAGTGCCTGTGAATATGTGGATTTTAAGATCTTTACGTGAATATATAACGAGTTAAATACCACCCTTAATTTTTTTTAATCCAAATATTTCCGTTATGTACTTATAAATAAGAATATAGTAAATTTTCGTATTTATTACGCGTAACTAACCGTATTCTACAACCACTAGCGCCACCTATTATCTTAGAGGGTCACTAAACCATGGAGGCAAAACGCGTAATAAGAATTCCGCATACTGAATGGGCAATTCATTCGAACATTTCAAAGGTACAAGAAAATATAGAAAATAACACAAAAAGGACAATTATACCCCGTAAACGTAGGAAAATACAGTAGTTTAACAAAAAACCATTTAGTATTAATTTTGTTATAAGTAAGTACCTACTACTAATTTATGTACAAAAAGTAATGATATCCCATGAAAAACATAAATGTGAAATGAGAGCCAAGTTCAATATTATCATAAATGCCTTGGTTGTTGACTTCAACGACAAAAGAAGTGAAATCTAAATGGGTGCCAAGTTCAATGGTCAGTCCTGAAATTTATTTATAACAACATAAAATATCATTTATTCTTATAACTTAGGAGAATATATTGTAGCCTAAGGTCTGACTTGGCTAGTTTTCATATACGAATTTACCTGTTTACCTGTTACTTGTCGGTTCTTATTTTATTATTCCGAAAATTTGGCTTGCTGGTAGAAACTAACCATCGAAAATAATAATACGTATATAAGAACTAGCCAGGTCAAACCTTAGGCTACAATATATTCTCCTAAGTTATAAGAATAAATGATATTTTATGTTGTTATAAATAAATTTCAGGACTGACCATTGAACTTGGCACCCATTTAGATTTCACTTCTTTTGTCGTTGAAGTCAACAACCAAGGCATTTATGATAATATTGAACTTGGCTCTCATTTCACATTTATGTTATTCATGGGATATACATATTATATGCAACATCATACATGTTATTTTTCATTTCATTCTGTATTGTTGTTTGCTAAATATCGTTGGTCGTTCAAATTCAAATTATTTTTTTTTTTTCACTTTTCGAACATATTTTATAAAAAATACATTAACTACAAACTAAAACAAAACATTAAAAAATTCGTCGCTAACGCCCAAGAGACCGGCAGTATTGCCACATTATAAAGCAAAGTAAAAATAATTAATTAATAAATAGGTATACCTACCTATTACCTACGTTCTTGAAAATGTAATTATACCTGTATCGGTAGATATTGCGACGTTGATCCATAGCCAGTGAGTTTGCACGCTTGACTGACAGGCAGCCAAAGTTATCACTTACCTACAGGGAGAGACTTCCCTTAAGCCGAATTTTACGGCATGTTCCATTACGATAAACGCCTGATGTCTTACATTCTAATTTTGCTATTACTCACACTACTGATTTTATAAGCACTTTTTTCGATTATCTGTTTCATTCATTCAATATAGGTGCATTTGATATACATATACTTTACCTACACTGAATTTAGAAAACTTATCTATATATAACCGTTATCCAAAGTCTTAAGAGCTTTGCTGTTGGCAGTTGGCACGGTCGTTTATCATAAAACTCTTGATAATTAGAGATTAACTTTGCGTAATTTATCAAAGTATGTAGGAACTAACTAATTGAAAGCAGATTAGTATCCGCGTCAAACACCGAGCGATATTGTACACACTTCTAACAATGCACAAAGTAAAAACTTTCCAAATTGGGAAAAATAATTCAGCGTTTTTTAAGAAATCCATTGAAGAGCCAAAATTAAACCCGAATTGTGAATAAATCACGTTTATTCCAGGAATATCGTTAAAAGAGGAGATAAGTATATTATTCTTGAGTATATTTTATGTGAAAGATTATTAAGCGTGATGATTGTATTTGAATATTCTCTTTTTTACTGTCGTTTACTACTTACATGCCTAATTAGCGTTTCAGCATTGCGTAGGTGTACGAAGGTAGTGAAGTACCTAATTGACGTGAAATAAGTACGCCAACACCATTCTCAGTACACGCACGATTAACAAATTGTTTTTCTATTCGTGAGTAATCGTAAATAGATTGCCGAGTGGAGCACTTTTATATGAATCTACGTAACGAATTATTAACGATATACTAATGAGCTATGATCCAGCCCAAAGATCATATAAACACAATCCAGCCCCTATAAATAAACATTATATTAGTAACAGCATAAAAGGGCCAACGTGATTTTATTACAGATAGTTTTAACCATTAAGGTTGCACTCGCGACGGAAGCTTAAAAAATTAAGTAACTTCTCCCGTTTTCCCAACATTTCCCTTCACTGCTCTGCTCCTATTGATTGTAGCGTGATGAAAAGTATACTATAACCAGCTCAGGAGTATAAAAAAATAATTGTACCAAGTTTCGTTAAAATCGGTCGAGTAGTTTTTGTTTCTATAACGGTTATACAGACAGACAGACAGACAGACAGACCGACAGACAGACAGACAGACAGACAAAAATTTTACTGATTGCATTTTTGGCATCAGTATCGATCCCTAATCACCCCCTGATAGTTATTTTGTAAATATATTTCATGTACAGAATTAACCTCTCTACAGATTTATTATAAGTATAGATTTTCGATCGTAACAACTTAGGCTATTTTGCGAAACATTAAAGGTTTAATGTTTCCTCTGAGATTCCATTACGAGAACGTTGTGCGCGTCGATTAATATACAATTCTAAAAATAATTTATGATTTGATTAATTTCATATTATTTCATTTAATCATAAATATTTAGAAACAAGCTTCTGCTTGCGGCTTCGCAAATAAATCGCCTATGACACCCTCTAGTCGTTCAACTATCTCCACGCTAAAATTACATCGATCCCTTGTTCCAATTTGACGTGAAACAAGGACGAACAAACAAACACACTTTCCCATTCATAATATTAGTATCGATAGAGACGCGTGGTGACATTTCTTTAGACAGAAATAAAGAGTTTGAAATGCCAGTAGTTACATAGCTCACCTAACAGTTTTGCAGCAAAAACTTGGTCTATAATTATATGGATAATATTATGCATATTTTCCTCTGCCTAAGTCTCTAATAAATAACTTTGCTAATATAAAATTTTAACGGCATAAGCACAAAACGTCACTCGAGGACGTACTACGCATATGATGCATGTCACTATGACGTTAGCCCGGCCGTAAAATCCGTGGGCCGTGGAAAACTCATTAACCGATAACTACAACATTACGAGACTAGTTTATGAGTAAATATTAAAACTAAAAAACAAACCGTCCTTTAGAACCATCGTGCCGTGATTAAATAATTTTATTTTTCAATAATAAGTTTAATTGTTTGTCGTTCTTTGACGTCAAAACGGAGCAAGGGTCCCATGTGTTTTTACTGACAGCACTTACCTATTGCCCGACCTGTCAATCGAACCCAAGACCTCTTGCTCAGCAATCGAACTTGCGACCACTAGGCCAGCGAGCCAATTAAAGCTCATACATATATAGTGCCCAGACTTGTGACATAATAATAATAAATCATTTATTATTTGGCATTAGTGACCCATAGATTAAATAACTAAGAATGACAACTACTTCTACTATCTACAATCTACTTACCAAATTTCATTTAGATTCGTTCAGTTGTTTTTGCGTGAAAGAGTAACAAAAATCCATACATCCATACTCATAAACTTTCGCATTTATAATATTAGTAAGAACGATGAACGGGCACAGCACCACGCGCGCTTCCCATGAGAACAGCCTAGTAGGTACTCGTATACTGCCTCATCCTCGTTCATGCATATTTCATAGATCGTTGGGTGCAAATAGGTAGGGCGCACCTCACCTTTGAAAGGTCATCAATAATGTCTTATTGGTTACTTGCAGTGATTATGTTGTTAGCTTTTCATTTATATTCATGGGTGTTTTTCAACAGGTCCTTTCTTAGGGTTCCTTCCCAAAAAATACGATCTTAAATCTACTAAAAGAACTTTTTAACATTGGCTAAGAATAAAAACAAAAGTATTACGTGTGAAAGTGCACATATATAATTATCTACCAAATACCATTAAGGCCAGTAAATAGCTTGCTATGTTTAAGACTTGCTGAAGAATACGTTTATGATGTTATTTATCAAAACAGTTTGATCTCTGTACAAAAGTTACAAAAATTAAAAGCTAATTAATCATTTAAGTCCATTATAAATGAACCGAGTTCTCTACGAGTAATAAACGTGAAAGTAACTAGCAACGCAGTGCTATTCACAATATTAAGAATTAAGTCACGACATCTGTCCATCTGCCTCAGTATTGTACCAGTTAAAACCTTTGAGTCGGTCTGAATAATTCATACTAATATTATAAATTCTAAAGTAACTCTGTCCGTCTGTTAACTCCTCACGTTTAACAGCTTAACGACTTATTCGATTTTTAGGTGAGCGATACCGCTGACTGCATAAATTAATAGATAGATTACATTACGGAACCCCAAACGGGCGATTTTTTATTCAAAATTGGCACGTTTCTAGGATTTTATAGTAAATGTTAGTTTGAAAAAAAAAAAAACAAATCGTATTGGATTTTTGGACATAGGTCCTTTTTACTTAATATAATAATATTAAGTAAAAAGGACCTATGTACACAGTTATGCAATAAATATATATCTTTATATTTGCCTATCTTCTGCAACGTAAAACACGAATCCATTACGTAAGTAAATAAATAAATGAGCATGGGGTCACTTACACAAATAAAAAACACTAATAATAATTCTTTTCCGTAAGACATTCAAATGCTTAAAGTGAGACTTTCAAATATGTTTTTTTTATAATTGTTAAATTTTAATTGCACGAGTATCAATGAATTTTCATGTAAAATGTAAGATAAATATTACCAGTCTCCCTTTGTCTCCGAAACTACTGAGCCTTTATTCATTTATTTATTAAGGTTATCCCAGAGCTTTTGTATAGGCGATGACATCTATAACAGGCGACCGTCGGTATATAGCATTATTAGGTATAGTTTTTAAAGTCCTTCCAAAGGTTGTCTGGAAGATATCGCTTTCAGCGATAAGGCCGCCATTGTTACCATAGAATGAGCAATATTGTTAAATAAGTGTTTAAATTTTAGTGTACAATAAAGTATATTCTTTCTATCTAGCACTGACTCAGAAATGACGAGGTATGAACTAGGCTGTACCTATAGGCGTGAACCCGCGACTGACCGCAGCGCGCCGCATTAAGATAAGATAAGACAAGATCATTTTATTTGTTTAAACATGAGTAAACACAAAAAAAAAATGCATGCAAGTTGTTTAATTTATTTTATATACGACGTGTAATTTAAAGGGTATATACATACCAATGGCACGGCTTCTTTGGATGATAACAAACGATATAGCAAGGGTTTTGTAATCCTATGTCTACATGTGTGGAACTTATTAGAAATTTCAATACATTGTTACCAGAGACCGAATTTTTCAAATTAAGAAGAACGAAGAGAATTATCGTTTTATTGGCAAGTGACGTGGAAAGTGATGACCCTCATAGTGCTGTGACACGTTTGTTATTACTGGTATTCAAGAAACATACGAAACCAATAATTTGGGTTCAATTCTGTAAGTCACTTATTTTGAGCTGAAATTTTGCATAGAGACTCCATACCAGATGTTGTCTTCAGTCCTTTTGGATAGATATGGGGTTTCCGTTACACGTTGTATATAACGTGTAATTTAAAGGGTATATACATACCAAGTGTATGGCTTCTTTGGATGATAACAAACGATATGGCAAGGGTTTTGTAATCTTAAGTCTACGTGTGTAGAACTTTATTACAAATACCAACACACTTATACCAGAGACCGAATTTTTAAAATTAAGAAGAACGAAGAGAATTATCGTTTTATTGGCAAGTGACGTAGAAAGTGATGACCCTCATAGTGCTGTGACACGTTTGTTATTACTGATATTCAAGAAACATACGAAACCAATAATTTGGGTTCAATTCTGTGAGTCACTTACTTTGAGCTGAAATTTTGCATAGAGACTCCATACCAGATGTTGTCTTCAGTCCTTTTGGATAGATATGGGGTTTCCGTTACACGTTGTATATAACGTGTAATTTAAAGGGTAGGGGGAAGTGGGGCAGATTCATACAAGGGGCACCGTCATACACCAAATATATCTGATGTTAGGCGCACATCAACAGAATGACTTATGCGTGTATGCGTAGCTTACTTTTGTGTGTGGTTGCTCACGGAGTTTGAAAGCAGTCGGTGTGAAACGCGCGTCGGTGTGACACAGAACGTGATTCGGCCAGGCATAAGTATTTTTATAAGCTCACTTTAACGTCTTTTTTTTTTAATAAAAGCTGCTCTCTAGATTATTCAGTTCTATTTTATTTAAAAGATAATAGGGTCAAGTTTGTGAATTAATCTGTGAATAATTTTATATATGCTTGCTTTTTTTCTAGAAATATTTTGATTTCATTTTCTTGTGATGGGGTAGATTCATACAGGAGTGTACAGGGCACATTCATACTGAATGAATGTGCCCCATTTTTTGTTTGTTTGTAAAATTATACCATAATTTTGTTTTGCAGAACGATTATGTTCAGAAATTATAAGAAAAAGGGAACTAGGAGTGGAGTGGTGGACGAAGAAGCAATGTTTAAAGCTATCGATAAAGTTTTGGAAAACAAACTCTCATTTCGGAAATCAGCAGCCAAATATGGAGTATTAATAAATAAGAATTAAGCAATAGGTTGTAGATATTTAAAAAGTGATGTGACTGATCAGAAAGACTATTTTTTTTTATTACTGGTGGGCCCACTTCTTGACCTCGATCTCGCCTGATGGTAAGCGATAGATGAGATGAATGAAGATGCCTATTTACTCGTGCTTTAAAGGCTGAAAGGTCATAAGTGGCAGGGAACACATAAGCCGGCAGAGAATTCCACAGCTTGGCTGTGCGCACAATAAATGTGGAGGAGAAGCGCTTGGTACGACAAGACGGTATATCAACCAAGTGTGGGTTGGTACCCAGCCGTGCGTCTGGTAGTCCGGTAGCGAAAGGGATATGGAGGAATCAGGTCATGGAGCTCCTGCGCACACTCCCCGAAGTACAATCTGTAGAAAACCGACAGGCAAGCAACGGTTGATGGCCGATGAGCCAGGCTATGAAGCTTGTCCACCAGCACCTCGTCGCCTATAAGCCTTTTAGCTCTGCGCTCGATCGAGTCCAATGCAGCAAGTTGGTACTTTGCAGAGCCATCCCACAAGTGGCTGCAATATTCCACGCAGGAACGGACCTGTGCTTTATACAGAATTAGAAGCTGTCCAGGCGTGAAGTACCGCCCCACCTTGTGTAGGATTCCCAGTTTTTTTTCTGCAGTCTGAGCTCTGGACTCGATGGTTTAGCCAAAGTTGAGGTCTGACGTCAACTCCATGCCCAAAAGCTCCAGGCGATTGGTAACTGGCACAGATGTACTTCGAAAAGTAGGAGTCAATTCAAAAGGGCTCCTTTTAGTGCTGAAAAGACAAGCCTGTGTTTTCAGAGCATTGAATTTGACCAGATTGTCGTCACCCCATTGGGAAACGAAAAGCGTCATATTTTTCTATTTGTAAATACATAAAATTAGCCTAATTCACAATCTAGAAGACGAGAAATCTTAAAAATAAGTTTTGAGTCACGAATAAAATGGGATATCGATTACTATAATCGATTAATGTGAATGAGTTATTGAACACAAAACTACTTGCACCATATTACTGATTCAATCAAGATAAATAAATAAATTACAATTAACATAATGTCAGTATTTTAAAATAATAATAAAATATCAACATATTATAAAGAAATCTTAAAGTCAATTCTCGTTTACAAATCGATTTATTACTTGTGTTTGGCTACTGCATTTTTTAATCTGTGCTGACAGTGACAGTCACAGAATACCTTTTGATAGTTCTAGAATGTCAATAATCACTAATCACTCGTAGGGATGTGTCATTGGACATAAAAATCGTTTTTTAATTAATCGTTTATTTATTTAGCATGAAAAATAGATGAATAAATAATCGATTTTCCTTAATAAAATAATCGATTTTGTTATATTAATCGTCTTTTTTTTCCTAATTTATACTAATAAACTTAACTGTTTCAAAATCTCAGAAGAAATGCCATCATAGATGCACAGATAGCGTTAATGTAGTATTATGGACATAGTATTCTTTGGCAGTTCGCGTTCCGGGCTCTGGGCCAGAACACCAAACTTAATGATGGGGAATTGCAGATAAAAAATCGGTAATAATTGATTAAATGATAATAAAAAAATCTATTATTAAACGATTATTCATAAAAATTAATTCACGTATTGACATCGACTTTTCTTTTGAAAAAAATTGATTATTTCCATAATCGATTATTTTTTCACATCCCTAATCACTCGTTTCGTAGTATCGTTTAGGGTGCGTGCGTTTTGAGTGTTTACCGTTGTTTTATTGATATTTTCCTTGACCACTGCTTTCTTCCTACGGACTTCTGATATTGCTAAACTTGTACGACCCTTGCTATCATACCGGATACGGATAATCTCGTTTTCGTCTGACTGGCTCGCTTATTTGGATTTTACAGCCTACTTATCGATTGGATATTGACACCATGGATCGCTGTGTTAATTGTAGTATAGCGACTAGTCGCTGTAATACACTTGGCCGACGAGCTTTAAATGATGTAACGACACTGTCAGTGATTCGTCATTGTCGTGCACCACAACCTGTAAGTACAAACTTGAAGTCACCTTTTCTAGCTACCCAGTGTCTACAATGCTGGTCTACAGGTTTCTTCTTTTACTTTCCATAAACCTTATGCAGGAACTAAAGTAACGCTACATATAAAAGGCACATGGAGATTGTTTACATTTAAGTTCAAACCTAACTGCTGGTATAGTTTACTGTAAACATGATTTATTGACATTAAAAACTTTTGTCATCTTTCAGGTAAACAGCAGTGACCATGTTTGCCAAGCTTGTTGGGATTTGGCTCAAGAATCATCTGTTGATGAAGCACAACAACTTGGCCAACGTAGTGTTTGTCTTCGCTGTGGTCGTTCTCTTGCATCAAGAGTCCGCCACTTACTTAACACGAGCTTTTTGGATTATAATTGAAGATGAATAAAACATAACTGTTATTCAAAAGGTTGTTTTTATTTTAAACATCATCTCCCTTTTTTTTTCTTTCGATTCGATTCGATGATTTTCCCACCCAGGAAGGGTGGGAAAATCAACGAGTGACTTCTTCTGCTCTGGGTTAAACGGGTGTGTCAGACTTCTACTGACTAAAAACCCACCCTGTTCCTTCGGCTGCCCTAAAGTTCCGAGGCCACGGTATCTCGATAGAACTTTCCCACAAACCCCGGCAGGCAATGGCCCTATGAGATCCCGTCACTGGTGTTGACAGCTCTTTGAGGTGCGCGTGGAACACGACGCGCCGCCGACCCGGGCCTGGTCCTTACCGGATGGTGAGCGACCTCTGCTCGCCATTCGCAGGCCCGCACCTACGGTGGCCCGAAAACGGCTCATGATCCCCGACGCCCGGGGCGTCTCCCGCGGCGGCTGGGGCGCGAGGAAGAGAGTTGCCTCTCCCTCGCGTGTTCGGCCTCCTCCTTCGCTAGCATGTCTGCTTCGCAGAAGGAGGCGACCGCATCCCATTCCCTCTCGCTCCACACCATGGTCTGAACCAGAGCAGGGCGGGAGAGGTCGCCGCTGCCGACCGCCTCTAGGAGGACACGACGGTGCCCCGCCCAAGCGGGGCAGACACCTCAACCGTATGCTCCACCATGTCCTCCAAGTGGTCCTCACAATGACGACACCCGGGCGTATCCTCCCGCTGTATCCGAAACAAGTACCTCCCGAAACCGTCATGTCTGGTCAGCAACTGCGTCAGGCGGAAGGTGAGGACGCCGTGGCGTCTCTCCAGCCACTCCTCAAAGAGGGGACTTTTCACCGTGATTGCGGCGTGCCCAGCTTTCGGTTGCGACAGCCGCTCTTTTCATGCTGCCGTGAGATCGCGCCGGAGTTCTATCCGCTGAGCTGCGACTTGCCGCGGTAGGGTATTTTCACCCCGGCTTAGCACCTCCACGCGCCAATTATGCACGCGTGCAAGGGCTACTGCCTCCAGATCCCACGGCAGCAATCCGGCAAGAAGGTTCACCACCTCCCCAGAGATCGTGCGGTATCCCCGGGTCATCCGGATAGCCATGACCCTCTGAGACGCGATCAGCTGGCGAGCTGGTCGCCGCTACAAATTCAGTGCCCAGACAGGGGCCCCATAGAGGGCCATGGACCACAATCCCCGCATATAGCCTCCGGCAGGAGGCGTTTGGCACCCCTAGATTGGGTAGGAGCCGCTTGAGTGCAGCCCCCGCCCGGTCCAGTCTTGGAGCCAAACATCGGAAGTGTTCGAAACGTCATCTTCCTGGGGTATCTCCAAATTATTTGAACATTAGAAAACTTATTCTAATGTCCTCCCACTAAATACAATACAATTAATATAGTAAACAACTGTCTATTTTAACAAAATAGCAATCATATTAAAAAAATCTGCTGTGTAGAATAGGTTGTTGCCAATTCATTGCATAACCTCACTTTTACAAAACCTCCTATAAATCTGCTCCCAGATTGCCAAAATTCGCCGAATTTTCAGTGATGCTTTGTTAATATTTAAGCTGTTAATCGACACGAATTTCATCTTTTTACATCTTTTTACACCTTGGCCCAAGAATGTATGAACGCGTTTCCGTCTCCTTTAGTATTAGAATTATACAGCTAATAATATTATATAATAATCAATCATTAAAAATTAAAAATTCAACTTTATAAAACGTGTAATTTAAAGGGTATATACATACCAAGTGCATGGCTTCTTTGGATGATAACAAACGATATGGCAAGGGTTTTGTAATCCTAAGTCTACGTGTGTAACACTTATTACAAATTCCAATACACTGATACCAGAGACCGAATTTTTCAAATTAAGAAGAACGAAAACAATTATCGTGTTATTGGCAAGTGACGTGGAAAGTTATTGACCCTCGTAGTGCTGTGACACGTTTGTTATGATTGGTATTCAAGAAATATATGAAACCAATAATTTGGTATAAATTCTTTGAGTCAGTTATTTTGTGCCGAAACTGTGCATAGAGACTCCATACCAGATGTTGTCTTCAGCCCTTTTGGATAGATATGGGGTTTCCGTTACACCTTGTATAATTCAATAATTAAAATATAACAGTTACAGTTCACATGTATAAAGTAGTCAAAACCAATAAGTAAAAGTTATTACAGTCATTTAAAGTAGTTAGTCAATTAAAAGTGAAATTTAGTTATTATAGTAATTTTAAGTTGTCAGAATTAGTAGGTTATCATTATAATAGTCATTAATCATCAAAAAAATCAAAAATCATTTATAGAATAATAGGCTCTTTCTGCTAAGAATTTTTTAAGTTTCAATTTAAACTGCACATCACTTAAAAGCTTCCAACTTTTGGACATCACTACATAGTATAAAACAAAGTAGCTTCACTGTCTGTCTGTCCCTATGCATGCTTAGATCTTAAAAAGACCGCAACGAATTTTGATGCGGGTTTTAATAGATAGAGTGATTCCTGAGGAAGGTTTTAGTGTATAATAAGTTAAGGTTTTGTGTAGATTGAATGAAATACGACGATATTACTTCAATATGTTGGAAAGAATTAAGCCTATCGGGAGCTTTAATCGAAAACGCTGTCAAAACCTTTTGAGTTATAAAAATACAATGTATGGTGGGATTGTTTCTCTTGTATAGATCTATAAAAAAGTCCGCGATGGCATATGTCTATCTCCCAAGAATAACCCAAAATAACAATTTTTTTCTTTTACAAATTACATTAAAATGATGGGTTATTTACGAATCTTTTTTAAGAATACAGTATTATTCTTTATCCAATTAAATGCGTCAGATGTGTTGAGGATTTAATGTAGATCAAAATTGCTTTTTACACTATATCAATAAAATGAATATCTTATGAGTTATCGCCGATATATGAGTGTGGCAAATTACCGCACGAGAAATTGATTAAGCAAAATCATATATAAGCAAATATAAACCCGAGCGAAGCCGGGCCGGGTCGCTAGTTTATTATAAATAATTGGAGCCATGCAATAGACACTCTTGCGCATAAAAGCTGTTCTAACTTGTTGTAAGCAAATCTGAGTGTTGTCACGTCTGTTGCGTGGAAACACATCAGCCATGCTCGGAAACAGATTAGGGTTGGACCTCACAAACATTGCATTTGTATTATATAAATGGAAGGTAATGTCAAAATTTTATATTTTCCAAAATAAGGCCTACAACTCTGAGTGGTTTCTAATTTAAACATGGATCTAATACATTTTTTGTGCTTTGAATATAGTGTCCTTATCAGTTGAGTTACCCCAAAAGATAATCCCGTATCGCAGGACAGATTCTACCAACCCATATTATGCGGTAAGCAACGCATCTACACTAGTTATTTCGGCTAGTGTGTAAAGAGCATACGCTGAGGAATTTATTTTCTTCGTTATGGTCTCTACATGTGCTTTCCAATTTAATTTGGTATCGATAATTAATCCTAAAAATTTTGTTGTGACAACAGAGTTAATGATAATATTATTAAATTTTATGTCAAGTTATTAATTAATTTCAGGGCTCGTTGTCTGAAGTGCATGATTTTAGTCTTATTTAAATTCAGTTTTAGATTATTATTATTAAGCCATTTTATTATTGAAATTAGGGATTTATTAATGTCATACTCATATTGATTTCTATTTTTACACGGAATCGTCACAACACTGTCATCAGCAAATAGGCTCATAGGTTGTTCAGTAGATTTGGGCAAGTCATTAATGTATAGTAGAAAATAGGAACACCATACAGTACTTCACGTTCTTGGGATATATGGATTTTTTCTCGTTTCGTCGTCAAATTTATCCTATTAACTTCCGTAACTTGCTTTCTTTCTCTTGCTCCTCGAACTCCATATGCTTCGAGTATTTTAATCAAGATGTTGTGATGAACATAGTCGAAAGCCTGGGTCTTATCACAGAATATAGCACAAACTGGAATATTACGATCCATGTTCGTCATCACCGTTTTTAAAAAGTCGTAAATTGCCATATTTATTGTCTTTTTTTATCTCTGAAACCTTTCTGTTCTTTGCAAATAATATTGGAGTACAAATAAGTTTCCACCGTTTTATTGTAGATGGCGCGGCACGGAGTTTCGGTTAGCTTTCGCAGATGATAACCGGCTTAAAAAATAGTTTGGACATTCAAGAACAACATAACCTATTAATATCATTGATTTTATATTGGTAAAATATATTTTTTATAAGTTGAAAATGTCAAAATTTGAGCCAAGTAAGCGTCATTTGCGGGAAATATTAGTTTACTTCGTTAATTTAAAGAAATCTGCTGCTAAGGCGCATCAATTGCTCGTAGAAGCATATGGTGAGGGTGCTTTGAGTGAGAGAACGTGTCGAGAGTGGTTTCAAAAGTTTAAAAACGGTGATTTCGACGTAGAAGACAAAGATCGCAGTGGAAGGCCAAAAATTTACGAGGATGCAGAATTGGAGGAATTATTGGAGGAAGATTCATCTCAAATACAAAAAGAACTTGCTCTAACATTAGAAGTCACTCAGCAAGCAGTCTCACATCGTTTAAAATCATTAGGAATGATTCATAAACAAGGAAATTGGGTTCCGTACGAATTAAAGCCGAGAGATATTGAACGCCGATTATGCTTAAGTGAAATGCTGCTAGCTAGGCATAAAAAAAAGGGTTTAATTGGGAAGTATTACCCCACCCGCCGTATTCACCAGACATTGCACCGTCCGATTATCACCTGTTCCGGTCTATGGCACATGCTCTGACGGCGCAGCGGTTCACATCTTATGAGGATACCAAAAATTGGGTTGATTCGTGGATAGCCTCAAAAGACAAGGAGTTCTTCAGACGTGGGATTCGAATGCTGCCTGAGAGATGGGAAAAAGTGGTTGCAAGTGATGGGCAATATTATAAATAAATTTATATTACCGTTCTTCTACAATAAATATTTAATATGTGTTTTAAAAACGGCGGAAACTTATTTGTACTCCTGAATATTATTTTTTTCTACATAAGAGTTAAGCTCCCTATATTTTTCAAATATTTTCGAAATGATGGGGATCAATTTTCCCTGCTTTCCTTTTTAAACAGTGGCTTCACTACAGATTTTTTTTTTAATTGCCTACCAAATTAGAAATCCGCGCCGCAACGCAGTGGAAGGCGCTCGGTTCAATGTTTTTTTAAGTAAGTTTAAAGAAAGCTACAATAAAAACCGCAATAGGAATCCCATAAAAATTAAAAGAAAGCATACAATATTTCTTTTGAATATAGCTATTGAATAAAGCTTAATGTCACGCAGGGTGCCAAGACTAATGTTATGAAACCTCGTTGGATACATTTTTTCAAGCTATTTTGCGACAAGGTGTGAAGAAATCGAAAATTAGTCACACAGATCATGTTGATTATAAAAATTATTGTTTACTAGCTGTTGCCCGCGACTTCGTTCGCGTGGGAGGTTTTTCCCGTGTGAATTCCGTTCCCGTGGGAAATTCCAAAAATCCTTTCTTAGTACTCCCCTACACACCCCAAGGAACATACATGCCAAATTTCAGCTTCTTGCGCCCAGTAGTTTCGGCTGTGCGTTGTCTGTCAGTCAGTCAGTAACGGAGGCGTTTTATATAATGGGATTATTTTCTTTAGATTTACATTTTTAAATTCGTTATATCTTTTGAATGGAATGTCCGATTTTAATAATTTAAAAAGTATTTTACAGGTATACTACTGTTTCATTTAATGGGATAAGGATTGATACAGAGGTACGAATAATATGGTTTGATTATTGTCGGCGCTTTTATCAACCTATAAAATGTAAAAACCACAGTCCGTACTGTCCCACCGGTGGGCAAAAACCTCCCTCCATTCTTTCCAACAATGTCGGCTATGCGCCTCTTCTTTCTAATTCTAAAGCCTGCAATACATGGTGGCCGAGCGTAGGCCAACGCGAGCGTTGGCAAATAGGTACAAGGCAAGAAATAATGTCCACACATTCGACAAGTTCGTCGAACGCCAATGTAGAAGAGGGTCTGTAGAGCTGCCCACACGTTGGCCGAGCGCAGGCGAGCGCCTTTGATTTGTGACCAAAAACCGACACCGATCAGAAGTGAGGCAAGTGATCACGAACAACAGCGCGCGAAGACAAAGAACGAAGACGCTATCTCACCGTCTAATAACTACGCGTTACGTGTTTTATTCTTAAATTTTATTGTTGGTGCATTAAAAATGAAATAAAAGTGACAGTAACATAAGTCCGATAGACGTTGGCCTGTCTTACCAACTGTTAAACGACTGACAGTTATGTCAATCGCCATCAGATTACATTAAAAAATTATATAATCTCAAAAAACAACTTTCATGTTAAATCATAAAAGATAATACGGGCTTTAAGATTTCTTCTAACTTTGTGCGCAACTTTCTTAGTTGTTTCTTTCATACTTTAAAATCCTTTTCCTGACAATAACAAACACAACAAAAAATAATTAGCGAAATCACCCTAGCCGCTCACGGGTGATACCGTGACCTAGGGAAGTAGGCAACCAATGTTAAAAAAAATTGGTCAAGGGCGATTCAGACTTGCCCATGAAGGGTTCTGTAGTAACTACGCCAAATAACTTTGTTTGTCATAATATATTTGCGGTTTTTTTTATTACTGTAGAGCCCACTCTTGACCTCGATCTCGCCTGACGGTAAGCGATAGATGAGGTCTAAGATGGGACGAGCGAGCCCAGAAGATGACTATTTACACGTGCTTTGAAGGCTGAAAGGTCATAAGTGGTGGTTTTTGAAAATATACTATATCTCAAAAACTGCTGACCCGATCTCGTTCAAACCAATTTTCGTTGAAAGTTTACATTAAAATCTACAGCATATATTTTTTTAGATTTTTCACTCCATTATTATAGAAGTTAGAGGGGGGGGGGGACACATTTTACTACTTTGGAAGCGTATATCTTTTAAACGATTGACTTTATGAAACTTCAATTTCATTTTTAAAGAACTTTATATAAATACTACAAACAAATACTACAAACGCATAAGTTTCATGATTTTTTTTTTTTTTTTTTTATCTTTTTCTTAAAATCGGAAAGCGGTTCACAGAATTCATCTACTTACAAAGTTATATGTGTATAGTCCTAATAGATTCGGAATAAAATGGCTGTGACATACGGACGGACGGACGGACAGACAGACAGACATGACGAAACTATAAGGGTTCCGTTTTTTGCCATTCGGCTACGGAACCCTAAAAAGAAAGTTGAAAAGTTCGACATGAAACTGGAATACTTAATGCAACAAGAGAATGATGTAAATAAAGTTGCAACCATTTGTTTTTATTATTTCCGTGTTACGAATATTTTCCCTGCCACAAAATGAGCCCCTTGCGAAATGATATTTAACCGTCGACGTCAAAACCTGAATGTTTTGCAGGTAAACAGTAATATGTATTCATTTTTAGGGTTCCGTAGCCGAATGGCAAAAAACGGAACTCTTGAAACTCCCTTCTAACTTCTATAATAATGGAGTGAAAAATTAAAAAAAATATATATTGTATAGATCTTCATGTAAACTTTCAACTAAAATTAGTTTGAACGAGATCAGGTCAGCAGTTTTTAAGATACAGCATATTTTCTAAAACCGCAAATATTACTTTGTAATTCATACAAACACTATGAAAAACAAAGTTATTTGGCGTAGTTACATGGAAACCTTCATGGGCGAGTCTGACTCGCATTTGACCAATTTTTTTAAAGAAGTCGGAAGAATAGTAATTTGATAGATGAATGTTTGTTACTATGTATTTTGCAAAAAGACTGCTGAACGGATTTGGATATATGGACTTTTATTTAGATTCAAAAGGTTTTATTCAGAAAAACCTGAACAATTCATGTATTTATATTTATGACACGGTATGGAAAATATTCTCTCTTAACCTATTCAGAAATATTTCCAAGCGAACCGCCATCTTCAGCCAGTTACACTGTCAACTTAAATAATAATAATTATTATAGTATATATAATTTATTTATTATAGTAGCATAGTAGAATCAGCAATGCGCAATTCTTACGCGTAAGAATTCTACACAGGCAGCGAGGCAGCACCCTAAAAATTACCTCCAGTCGCCTCGATTACGGGATCGTGAACCGGTGCCGAAAACTTTCTGCTGGCCTTGCAGCAGTAACGTGCTGTTATGTGGTTGTGGTTTGTGATGTGTGAGATTGAATTTGTAATTTTTGTATTATTCAGTTTACTTACATAGATATATGTTAAATTGGTACCAACCCTATGAGTTACTTATGCTACTATAATAAATAAATGAATGATTATTATTTAAGTTGACAGTGTAACTGGCTGAAGATGGCGGATCGCTTGGAAATATTTCTTAATAGGTTATAAGCAATCTACTCGGGCTTCTGCAAAAACCCCTGAAGCACTACAGAAACGGAGCAACCTCATCAGCACCCTAAACACGTTGTTATATTGTTAAATAATGAGTCGCACATAATAATTATATAAAATTCTTTGTCCTGACTGACTGATGGATCAACGCAGTCCAAACTGCTAGTAGAGACGTAAAATTTGAAGGTCGTATTATTTTTACGATTTACATATGCAAGAGTCTGATAAGAAATGATTTATGGAAATTAATTCCTTAAGCGGTAGCAAAGCTCGTGTGATTTTTTTTCGATAGTTTAATATACTTAAAACTTGGAGCGAGATTATTAGTTTTTCACAACTACTTACAAAAGACAAGCTCAATGTTTTAATGGAAGAATCTACTTTGGCTATTAATTAATGGCTAATTAAAATGGTTAATTAAAGTAGACTATAAAGAATATCATAATTTGTGATAAACTGACAACTGCCCGCAATAGTGGGTTGGTATTAAAGTGACGGCTGTTTAAGTTTGTATAGAAAAGTCTTGTTACTTGATTAAGTATGCTAGAAAAACTTGGCATGAATGCTAAGTTAAGCCTTTCATTAAAACTAATACGAATTACAACCATAGAACAAAAGCCCACCACATAGATTACTGATCTGGGTAGAGATGGTTTCCCCTTTCCTGTCCATAGAAATTGGAAACCAACTCCACCCAGATAAGTGCCGTAAACTTCCAAGTTAGTGGCACTTTAAACTATGTTCTGCATACTTCTATAATATAAAAAAGATTACAGGAATCCTGACTGCTTCCAATTACTCATCAGCGACCATACTAAAACACTTAGGTGAATTTAGGTGGCAAAATTTGTGTGTTTATATTTTTTGTATTTTACTATATTATACACAAATTTTATCATATTATACTTTTAGATAATTACTAAAACAACAATTTAAGCTTTTACTGAAATTGTGTGTACAATAAACTGTAGAAAAGCTTGATATTTATAAATCCATCAGCCTCAATGGCTAGACGGATTTAAACGAAACTTGGTAGACGGGCAAACCCTATAATACTTTTCACGTGGGTGGAGCTAAGGGCAGAATTTAGTAATAAAATATATTTAAGATTTACAATCTCGTTTGTTTAATAGGATAATAATCTCTATGAGAACACAACGACGATAAAATGAACGTTTGATATAAAAGACCTTCCTCTTGAATTGATGTAATAAAACGTTGGGCCGCTCGGGGCTGACCGGTACTGGTAATTAAAGTGGTGTATAAATAACGTGACCATACGTCCCGCTTTGGGCGGGATTGTTCCGCTTTCAGGCTGTCTGTCCCGCTGTCCCCAACGAGAACAAAAATGTCCCGCTTTTACAAACAAACCTTTATATACCTACTTATATAGATACATAGAATATACTTTATTGTACACCAATAATTGAATGACACTTAAATAACAATATTAATAAAAACAAATGGTTACAATGGCGGTCTTATCGCTGAGAGCGATATCTTCTAGACAACCTTTGGAAGCACTTTACGAGCTATAATTAAAACTTACTTGTCTACATTAAGATATCACTAAAATCGCGCGGAAGACGGCAGCTTAGACGCGGGGTTGGGAGTCAGGACTAAGCGAAATTGAGCGACTGACATGCAAGAAATTTACCTAATACTTACTAATCCTAATTCCTTACATCCATAATTCCATACTATAATATTATAAATGCGAAAGTAACTCTGTCTGTCTGTCTGTCTGTTACCTTTTCACGCCTAATCTGCTGAACTGATTGAGCTGAAATTTGGTATGGGAATAGTTTAGGACTCTGGAAAAGACATGGGATAGTTTTTATCCCGGAAATCATCCCTAAAGGATGTAAAAAGGGTGTTGGAATTTCGTATAGGGAATCAATAATGTCCCCACCCTCCCCGCACACATAATACACTTAGACTGCTAAACCGATTCAGATGAAATTTGGTATGGAGATAGTTTTAGACCTTGGAAAAGACATAGGATAGTTTTTATCCCGGAAATCATCCTTTAAGGATGTAAAAAGGGTATTGGAACTTTGTATTCCCCCCTTCCAATTCATTCAAATTGCGTATTCAAAAACCACTCGAAACAATTTTTTTTAAACTACACAACTACGAAATTTTTTTGAACCCAAATCATGCACCAGTCAAACGTTACGCCAACCGTGTCGTTTAAATTTTAACCAATCAAGTTAATATACGAATAATTTCTATTCTTTTTTAAGTAGGTAGGTACTTACACTTTCATCTACTTTTGTATATCATATCTAGGTATTAGTCTATAATATACATGCAGAATAATAATAGACACATACTTAAGTAGGTATCTCGGAGACATAAATATATAGGTAAATTATCAATTTTTACGTACGTAAAGGACCTACTCACAACGCGGCCGGCCGCCTGCCGCCATGTGCCACACACACAAGATAATTTAATAAACCACGTTTATTTGCATTTGAAAGCAAATATGAGGGATAGAGAATGACTGCGTGAAAGAGCAATTTTGGCACCGACTAACGAAGTTGTAGACCAGATCTACGGAAAGAATATGTCTCATGTGGATGTGATTGTGTTGTCGATTATCGGTCCGTCGACAATGTCATGGATATAAAACAAGTGACGTCGTACCCTTTAGAGTTTCTCAACTCTGGAATTGTCAGGGGTGCGTAATCTGGACGAACCAAGGCTTTGTAATGACAAGCGACTACAAATTACACACCTTAAACGCAATGTTGCGCAAGCAATAATTATGACAGGAACAGCAAGCGGTGAAAACGTATTTATTCCTCGCATTCCAATAATACCGACCGATTTGCCATTCCAGTTCAAAAAACTCAAATTTCCCCTAAAAGCAGCATTCTTAATTATCATAAACAAAGCTCAAGGACAGAAACTGAAAGTCGCAGACGTACATTTAGAAAAAGACTGCTTTTCCCATAGGTAACTGTATGTGGCGTGCTCACGAGTATCAAGCTCACAAAATCGACACGTTTTAGCCAAGGACGGGAAAACCAGAAACGTAGTTTACAAAAATGTATTGTAAACTACGTTTTTGGTTTTAAAAAGATAAATTTTAAATAGTAACTCTCTGGCTCTTTTTGGGGATGGATGGACCCTGGTCATGATTTTTTAAATATTATATGCGTTTTTTAACCACCAAGAAGAAACAAGAATTATTGACAAAGTGTAAATTAACGCGGGCGAAGCCGCGGTCAAAAGCTAGTATATTATAAATACATAAAAACTTTTTACCAAAAAAAAATAAACCGTCTCCCAAAAAACAACGCAATGTATATCTTGAATAAAGATGTTAAGCACTTTCTGCTCGTCACAATGCATATGATGAAGTAGAGCTGATGGTGATGTACTAGGAGAACTCCTCAAAAATTAACGGCTCTGCACCGGGAAAAGCAATATTTTGTAAAAGGTGATAAGTAGTTGACATTTTGGCTTTTGAAAGATGATAAATTACAAACCGACCCACTAAAAAGCATGAAAAATCTTTTTAAGAAAAAAATAGAACCGACTTCCATATAAAAACACTACAAGGCAAAAATTACTTTAATTTACGAAGCCCCGCCTTCAGAAATTAAAGTTATTTTTGCCTTTGTAGTGTTTTTATATGGAAGTCGGTTCTATTTTTTTCTTAAAAAGTTTTTTAGGGTAAGTTGGTGTAAGAATTAAAATGCCAGTGAGGGTAAGATACCATAATTATTTGAAGTCACATTTTAAACCATGATTTGTAGTTTTTTCTCTTAAATATGACATCTTACATCGACTTATTTTTTTTATATACAAAATCCATAGGCATCCCACTTTGACACGAAAAAAAAAGGTCACATTATGTACAAAGCCTTGCTGAGTAAGCATTGGTGCGGAGGTTCGCAATTTCCTCCGTCCAAGCAAGTTCTGTAGGTGGCCGTGACGCGGCGCCACCGGCTCGATATCCTCTCACAATCAGTCCAGGTTAAACTTGCATGATCACAATACTGAGCAAATAAACCCAGCCCCGGCGCGCCTCGCTACTACAATATTGACTTTCGGAACGCTTCGTTCCAAAGTAAACACAAACGCTGGCGTCTCGTTTCAATGCAGCCGGGTGCTAATTTAATATCTAATATCAGCTTTAAAACGGACGAGTTTTATTCGCCGGGTTACGTCGTGAATAATTTATAGGTGTGAGGCGCTGCGTGCCGCGCGGTGGTGCCCGGCGGCCTACACTGCGCTCCAACTATAATTTACTTCAAGTCATTTCAGTCGCAAAATTTAGTCTCTCCGACTTTATAGCTGTAAAGGTCCGACCGCTCAAGAAATGGATACAAATACTTATTTATTTCTAATTTTGTTCTCATCATAAAATTCGCTACATCTCTATAAAATCTTCAGACTACTTTTATTACTTTTGTGGAAAATATAGCTACCGAGAATATTACTATAGCACGGACTTGCCGCGTCAGCACACGCAGCGGCGATGAAAATTTATAACAGCCGTCTCAGATGAATGAACAAAAGCTATTGTTATTTCGGATTGACTAAGTTGATCAACATTATTACTTCGCCTATTGAGACTAATACCTCGTCACGAGCAACATTTTGTGCTTTTTTAGTAAATGAAGCGTCTGGCTGTATACAAAAATGTGGAGTAAGGAGACGAATAAATTAAATACTGTAATAAAAAATGTGAACACGAAATAAAAATATATGAAAAGATCAAATAACAGACGATAGGTCGATATGCTCGGTATTTAGAGTTCCTCACTTTTCGTATCCCGCCGTACATCGGCGGCACAATGACACATTCCTCGGGTTCATATTTTACGTACGCGCTCCAGAATTTCTTCTAAGACGTGCTTTCTCGTAATGTTTTTATTGCCTTAGAACAAGTGATAAATATTCTCTATATGTAACGTGTGGTCTTCAACCAAAACGTTTGCTACCTAGCCAAACTACAAACTGTGCGATCTAGGAATCTAATCAGAATACTCGTACACTATGCAAGTAATGGCTCCAAACGGAGGCAGGAAAGTTCAACTAAGATTTTGTACTGCATATAATATTAAAGACAATGTTTTCACATCCTCGGATCCTCCGAATGTACAATAGATAGCCACTCTCCGCGGACTTTAGAAGCTTATGCTTGAAACATTGATGACCTGTAGCCCTGGTGGAGATTTACAAACTTGAGAAGTGAATTTGTCAAATAACAACGATACCTTAATGTAATATCCAGTAGCAATACAAAAGTAACGTTTTCCTACTAGAAAAAAATTGATGGAATACCATCTCAGTTCAAGAACCCTTCATGAATATAAATATTTACATGATTTTAGTTAAATGAACATTTAGTGATAGACTTAAATAAATTCGAGTGAGTTGCTGAAATCATTAGTAGAAAAACATCTATAAGTTTGCGAACCGAATGGGATCTATGACCCATAACCTTTGCGAGAGCGTCTACGAACGAACAGCTTGCTACGAAGCTACGATGCTACGAGTATGTAGCGGTATGGCGCTCTGCTACGTCATGCTACGCCACTTCAATTATGTTTTAATGTCTCCCGTTGAAAACGCAACAAAATTATGTAAGACTCGCCATGAACTACTCATGTAATAGATTCCCGTTATTTCATACTGCAAAGTTTATTACAACACGTGTAATCGTACATATTTTGTTCCAGGAATTAATAACTACATTATACATTGGGTTCCTCGGGCTGATATTCGCTTCATTTTTGGTGTACTTAGCTGAGAAAGACGTTGCCAACACAAAGTTCAAAAACTTCGCCGAAGCCTTGTGGTGGGGTGTAGTAAGTGTTTCATAAATATTCTCATCAAAGGTACAGCAGAGCCTTTAAACCTGTTTAGATATTTGATATTAACGTAACAGTAAATTTTATAATATTCTGTGTTGAACTGCGTTGTAAGCACGGTTCTTTCAGGGTTAATTTCTTATTTTTTGAATGAAACTTTAAAATAAGATACTTGCAAGATGCTGCTACCAAATCAATATCAACCAGTTTTCAATCGATGGTTTCCTTTTGTTTTAATTTGATAGATTCTAAATACAAACTTGAGAATTATGAAAAATAAATTCCAAGAGCATGGTGTGTTTATAAACAACCTTGCATTTCTTAATTCACTTTTTATAGACAGTTTGAATTTCAAATCCGCTAATCAGAAAGTAAGTTTAACTAATAATATTGTTCATAGTTTTTTAATAAGGCTGAACGTCACTCATTATTTAAGATCCAATTTTCTATAGACGGATAACTTTTAAGTGAACTACTTACTTATTAAATATTGATTGACAGCTTTTATACCAAACTAGCTTCCGCCCGCGACTTCGTCCCCGTGGAAAAAAAAATCCCCCGATTTTGAAACATTCTTCATTACTGCTCCGCTCCTATTGGTATTAGCGTGATGATATATAGCCTATAGCCTTCCTCGATAAATGGGCTATCTAACACTGAAAGAATTTTTCAAATCAGAACGGTAGTTCCTGAGATTAGCGCGTTCAAGCAAACAAACAAACAAACAAACTCTTCAGCTTTATAATATTAGTATAGATATTGTATTAATATTTTTAACTTAATATATTTTAATTCGAGACCTATTAGAAAAACTAAGTCTAAAGTTCGTTCATGTTAACATGCTATAGCTAGAAAAACTTTTTAGCGAGTCCGCTAATCAGTAAGTAAGTTAACCTAAAAATATTGTTCGAAAGTTTTTTAATAAGGCTGAACGTCACTCATTGTTTAGGATCAAATTTTTCAATAGACGGAGAACTTTTTACTGAACTACTGATTAAATATAGTTTGACAGTTTTTGTCCGAAAATATGTACGCCATATTTATTTTCTTGTCAGCTAAGAATGAATAGGTATACTAAGAAAAGCTCCAGGCTTATTCTACTGTTTGGTACGAGTATACAGACGACGTAGCAGTGTACTTATGTAAAGTACATGTTGTAGCTGAGCGTTAAAATATTGTGATGCTGTAGATCACGCTGTGCACGGTGGGGTACGGCGACATGGTGCCTCAGACTTGGCAGGGCAAGTTCATCGCGTCCTTCTGCGCACTGCTGGGAATCTCCTTCTTCGCGCTGCCCGCTGTGAGATCCACTTACACTATCTAATACATTCATTCAATTAAATGCCCTACCATCACTATGCTAAAGCAAATATTTCTCAAAATTTATTGTCACGCGATTTGACGCAGTGGCTTAATTGCGTGTCGCGGGTTCGATTTCCGCATAAACAAATGTTTTTATGTCTTAAAATCGTTGTTACTGGTTTGAATGTTTGTGAAAAAGCAGTCACAATACGTGACAAATTCCTAGTATATGGCAAATTTTTTAAAAGAAAAAGAAATAATTTAAAATTTTATTTCTTCTATACGAAAAATGTCAAATGTCAGCAGCACGTTTTACAATTTCCTGTGTTAATCTTTTGATGTGATCAATAAAGGCGTGTGTTACGAACAGGGAATACTGGGGTCTGGTTTTGCGCTAAAAGTTCAGCAGCAACAACGTCAGAAGCATATGATCCGCCGCCGCCAGCCGGCTGCCACGCTCATCCAGGCACTATGGCGCTGCTACGCCGCTGACGAGCACTCCATGAGCATAGCCACGTGGAAGATCCATCAAATACCATTGCCCAGCCCACAAGCCAGGTAACTGTTGACCCATGCTCAACCTCAACAGCTTTTCAGAATAGCAACTCAAACGTGTTTCCACGAAGATAATTACTGTAACTTTACCTTATCAACAACACACTCGGCTATCGAAAGTTTTTATGGGTACTTAAGTGAAGTACCAACGTCAACAATGAAAATGAAACGATTATTCTGAATTTCGTCGTCGGAAACATAAAACAAATCCAGACGTATAAAGTGCACGCTGCCACTTGCCATAAAACGTAGTGCGGGAGGCGAGCTGCGCTATTGTCCTATCCAGTCTGTCCCTAGCCGCCCTCCCCAGCGACGCCCTAAGCTGAGGCCCGTACCCTATAGGGAGTGATCTTAGCATACAGTCGCCTAGTTTGTAAGTTAAGTATAAGCCTTGGCTGGAAGCTTTAAGTTTTGTGACAATCTCATAAGTTGACCTGAGAAAGGGCCATTTATAAAAAGTGGGTAAGAGCGAATTGGACTCGGCCGCTTAAATTATTTTGTTGTTCATCTTTCAGTGTTTGTATAAATAAAAAAGTTATACTTGCGGTTTTTGAAGATGTGCTATATCTCAAACACTGCTGACTATTTCTCGTTCAAGCAAATTTTACCGTTGAAAGTCTTTATTGAAATTTACTGCCTATATTTTTTTAGATCATTCACTCTCTGGTTGTAAAAGTGGCAGGGCACACATATTATCACTTTGGAAGTGTCTATATTTTAAAGTCAAAATGGTATTAGAAACCTCAATTTCATTTCTAAATACCTATCTATAGACACCCAACTGTGTCGTCAAATAGCTTGACATGGAAATAAGTGGCTGTGACAGACAGACAGACATCAGAATCTATAAGGATTCCGTTTTTTGCCATTCGGCTCCGGAACTATCAAAAGCCGCTTGCCGTAAAGCGTAGTGGGCAGGCGCGTGCATAGGATTATGACAGGGCAACGGCGGAGTAAAAACACACAAAAACTTCTTCTTTTATAGATTTTTAGCATAGCCACAGCCACGCATCGCCACCATGCTACGATGCGTGGCTGTGGCTATGCTAAAAATCTATAAAAGAAGAAGTTATTGTGTGTTTTTACTTCGCCGCATGCCCTGTCATAATCCTATGCACGCCCCTGGTAGTGGGGGAGGTAAGCAGCGCGCTATGACTCGTGTGTGTGCTCAGCAGCCGCGTGATGAGCGCGTCGTTCAAGAACAACGCGTCGTTCGTGTCACGCCTGCCCACCATCCGCCGCCACAAGAGCACGTCTCTACACTCCCCAGCGCCACACTCCAAGCCGGCACACCGCTACGATGTCAACGCCAGCGCTGAAAATCTTGGTAAGACCATTTGTGACGCATTTAATACTCTTATCCTTTTCTTTTGATAAACCTAATATTTTAACCATGGACTCCAAATTCTACAAAGTATTTTAAAATGACCTTTTGCTATTCTACTATCTAGGTACATTTAACATACCTACATGCTCATAATCGCGATAAACATAACCTTTGTTTTCACTCCATAAATTAACAACACGGGATACCCTTAGTAGGCACCGCACGATCTCACTCATGTTCATTAGAATCAACATACAACATGGATGATAATCATAACTACTTAAATAAAATAACTACTTATTAATGAAGACAGTGTTCAGATGGCATAAACAAGATTATACAATTACCAACAAAAGAAGCGGGAAATCGAACAGCAAAAGTCAACGGATCGACTATTATAATAAGTAAAGCGAGCAAATCGCTATATGAGACAAGTTGGGAATGAAATCAATTGAATACATAAAACGTTCGCCGCCACATCCATCATGTACATACTACAAGCCATTAACGTGGTGCACTCGAATCGCAACTTTTTTCAATTGCTAACACAACAAAAAGGACAAATATTCATCAACACTCTGTAGATTGACGAGCCGTTTTAATTACTGCAGTGTTGTGCAGTGTGTGACATGTGAAGAGCTTAGTGGTATGGAGTGTGATGTCATTTATTGCCCTGTTCCGTAGATAATCATACGTCGGGAGGGGACCGTGCGTGTTGTCTACTACATTGTTGGAAAAGCTGCTTCAAAGGTTCTGTTATAAATATTTTAGACGGCACTATGGCATGACAATATTACAGTCGATAAACTTCCGCTGCGTTTCTTGTTGATTCTTATTAGTAAATACTTTCCAGAATATGTGAATACACAAAAGCGAACATGTTGACGTAGCTTCCAGGCCGGACTAATGCCAACCTCCCGGCGACAATAGCTACGTCTCCTAGCTCCAGACACGATTGCTGACATCCTACTTACCTTCTACTTCTTTCTTTTATTTTTCACTTTTTTTTGAATCAAAATGCACCCGCGTAGATTAAAATATCGCTTCGAAAACTTTACAGTACTTACTTGTACTCGTATCGCAATCAGAAGCTTTATATACCTACATTTGACGGAGTGGCTTCTAAATAACAATTGCTTCCGCGTATTAATTTAACTGCTAAAGTTATAAAGATGAGACCATGAAATGTTATTTCGTTGATTTCTACCGACTGCAAGACTTGCGTTCATTTAGCATCCTAGATCGCGGTTCACACAATGAATTTCCAGATTATACAAGCGACCTCATGTTACTGGAATGGCTTCCTTAAGAGCTTGTAATTTTTAAGTTCGGTTACGTATCTTAAATAAATAATAACTAAGTATTTACACTGCTTTGCATTTTTTACTATGCATGCCAGATAGTTCATAGGAATCCTGTAAAATATTTATAGGTATTTTATCATCACAATATTTTGAAGTATTTGGGTGATGACCATATAAGACTTTCTTAATACGTTACACAATGTGGGATATCTTTTTCCCGTCAGTTTCACCTAATGTAGGCCAGTTACAGACTTCTTACAGTCAACATTAATGTTTCTCTTTATGTCTATTTACTCTATACGTTCTTTGGGGCACTAAATAATACCTAAATGCACCTTGGATATTATGTATAAACTCGAAATATTACTGAATGGTGTTTAGCAGCCGATGTCGATAACCTTATCTGTAATCAGTAAATTAATATAATTTTTCTCATTAAAACTATGTATCATATAGGTACCCTATTAATAGATACCCGTGCACGTCAGTATTATCAATAGGTAGGCACTCTAATCTCTAGTGTATTCGATTTAGGTAAGGTATTCAGAATCGTATTCTATTTATAACGAAAGGGGGATACAAACTTTCAGATTGCAGGAAAGCAAGCCGTTTCTCTCAAGAAACTTTTATCTTATCGCCGATTTAAGTCTCAAATAAATTGAAACAACTAGTTGGGACATTTTGCCAGATATTTATATAAATAGGTTTAAGTTTTTTTTTTAATGGAAGCATCTAGTGAGGATGTTTTGCTAGATAATTCAATGAACAATGTTTAATCTCCCTTTACTATAAAATAATGCCACTTACATAATTATCATTATTTTTATCCGAAGGGCACATCATAGGAACCGACACAAAACTAGAACGTTATCAACAACTAAAAAATTCTGACGTGTTTGTGTTACTTGGGACGTTAATTCGTAATAAAATTTAGATAACAAACCCCTAGTGGCCATTTGGTGAACACAAAAACTTGAAACGCCTTTGGTGTAAACAACTTTCGCTGTCATAAAAACAGTCAGTTTCTGTATTTACATTCCCTCTACACAATATTACACAATTTAATTCCAACAAGCCCGTTCCATCATCGGACTACGAGACAAACGGCGAAGCGCCATCGTTACATGGTGGACATCCCACCCATACGCACCAAACGTTTTGGGAATACCTTCATTGTGCGTACGGCTAAGGAGTGGAATTCCCTGCCGGAGTCTGTGTTTCCCGATAGCTATAACCTAGGAGTCTTTAAGTCAAGAGTGAATAGGTTACTTTTAGGTAAGCGTGCTCCATCTTCGACCACATCATCACTTACCATCAGGTGAGATGGTGGTCAAACGCGAACCTATTCTAAATAAAAAAAAAAAAAAAAAAAAAACATATTCTCGCACGGTTGTGTTTGCGTAACTTGTGCAAAAGGAGTTTGTAGAACTAATTTATTTGGCCGTGTCACAGGACAGATAACAGTCCTTCATGCTACTAGGTGGCCAAAATCATAGACTTGAACCTAAACAGCAATTGATAATTATACGAATAGTATATAAGTAACGCACGGTACCAGCTTTTAGGAAGCGAGCTGTTCCTAGCTTGGGTTTATACAATTTATACCATTGCTATATAATATTTGGGTACAATGAGTTACAATCATAAAACGTTTGCACATTAGTCAGAAAGAGACGAAGAACGGATCAATAGTTTGCCCGAGACATTAAATGGCAACCGCAGCACTGACCTCATTATTTAGGTGTTTCTTTTATGCAGCTTTTAACTAAAAAGAAAAAAACGAATAAAAAAATTATAAACTGTTATCTGAGTGATATAAATTATGGATGTAAACACTTGTAATTAATGAAATTTTATCCTTGATACCTACATCTTATGTCAGTCACTATGTATCGTTAGACTGGTGCTCACTCAGTACTAATGACATGGCTCCTCTTCAAAGATGGTTATTTTAAAAGGATTCCCTAACCGAGACGTTTTCCACAAGCCTGTAATATAAAACAAGATGAAAGACGAATCCTGCTTAGCATAAGCTATACGGTGCGGAAAATTCTATTTCAAAGCATTATTTAAGACCATTTTGCATTAGTTGACATTTTAGAAAGATAAGATAGGATAAAACAAATTAATTTCATTACTTAAATATTTTTTTTGTAAATATTAGAATTAAAAAATAAGGGAAACTTTGAGGTCTTGGCTGGAAAGAATTAATTTTATGCAAAACAGAATAAAACATAACATTTAATGTTATAATGTATATAATTGCTTTATAGCTGTTAGTAGTAGTAGTAGTAAAACAAAAGACACGTGCCCTTCATACAAACTATTTAGAACACCATAATAGACAATTTCCTACAAACAATAATATCATAATACGTAAACTACATATAAATAAAACCGTACAAAATCGTCCCGATAGCGAAATTTACATTAGAAAATCACACAGCTGGCTGGCAGGCTGGCGGCTTGATATTTATAGGAGGGGAAAGGCTGTTTGAGGGCGTAGAGACGCGGTAATTACAATCAATCACTCGGTGTCTCATAAATATTACATGAGATAAGGATGAAGTCGGATGTGTTCGGGGAAGCATCGGCACGGGGTAGACGGCGCAGGACGGCCGGCGAGGTAGCGTTGTGTGGGTCAGTGCTGACGTGAGCGTGTGTGTGGGTCGCAGGCGCGCCGACCGCGGGGCTTACGCGCGCGCCGCCGGAGCCCGCGCACAGCCAGGACTCGCTCGCTGACACTCCGCTCTCCAAGAAAAACTCTGATGGTAAGAAGTGGACAAGCAACAAATAACTACAACTAGCTGTATTTCGTTTTAGACAAGACTGTTTGTCTGTTGAGATGCTCTTCCTGTCGCTTTCGAGTAGATTAACATTTCTTCACTAGGTGTATGTACATATGTACGTAGTGTATGTGGTTGGATGAGGTTGTGTACACTTGGAACATATTCACTACTTTCCCACCTAGATTGTTGTGTAATGTATCACTAAAGTTTTCACTTAGATCTGTCACTCTGTACATAACAACTAACTCAATAGTATCGACACGCGCATTATACCTACATATTTGAAGTATATACAGGCTGGAACAACCAAGCGTGCCCTGCAGTGGCCTACCAATTTTTATTCAAAGGGAACATTCGTTTTTTACATCAAAGTAAATAAAACTGCATTCAAAAATGTTTCAAAGGTCGTTGCTAGAACCGAAATTGAAGAAACTAGTATGCGTAATATTTTGTTCGCCCGTGTTTTTAGGTATAGCAGGAATTTATAAATACTCGTATTTACAACTTATCTACCCAATGGTAGCAAGTTAAAATCATAATGAACATCTTATTAAAATATTGATCTTAAATTAGAGAAAAATCATTCTATAAATGAAACTAGAGGTGGCTCCGTACTCAGAATTCGAACAATTTTTTAATTATTTCTAATGCAATGCAAATGCAAAAACATATTAGCTTTCTGCACACCTTGCTGTACCAAATTTCATACTCCTCCGAACGTGCAATTTTCATAAAAAAGAGTACAATGATTTTCCTTCACGTATTAAATGTATACATAGATAAAACAAAATATGATTTCTGTTTTTGAAGCAGTTCCGTTGAATATTTGAATGTACAACAAATACTATAAGACAATTATTATACTATAATAATTATTGTAAAACAACTCGTTTATTACAAAATATTATTATTATTTTTTTACATTGCCGTCGGTTTCATTTCTAGTTGGGTAAACGCCATTGAAACATTTGAATGCGTTTTTATTTACTTTTAAAATTAAACCAATGTTTTCGTTCAGTAACTAATGCTAGCACCAATATTACGAACATTTCCCCTCCAGGACTCGCTTCTACTTTCTGCCCTATATATCTAAATATCGGCGCCATTGGAGACTTATTGGTATATCAAAAGTAATGTCAAGTGTATCGGATGTACCTACTCCAGCAAAATAAGGTTTAAATACAAAACATCCTCAAGAATGCTCATGAATGTAGTCATATGTAGATCTGTAGTTTATTCCATTCAAAAAAAGTAATACATAATTAAAAAGTAAACATTATCTATCTTTTTGCAATAATTTCTTTTTTAAATTATTCCTTTGTGTAATGATGTAACATTAATGTCACATCTTTCGTTGATAAACGCGTACATGTATACATTGAAGTATGTGATTTAATTTAACTATAAAATCTATATTATATAGCATGACTTAAAGATGTTCCTAGGCACAATAACGCATGCTACAAATTATGGAAATGCAATGTGTGGACTGTGAACGTGAATATTCAAATTCATTAACTTCCTCAATAACCAATCTGTAGGTACTAATCTTAATAGTAAATCTTTATTTCCTTCCTTGTTATAAACAATAATTAGTGCACGCGGCAAAACCTTCCGCCATTGATTACATTAACCCATTTATGTTATTATAGCATGTAGGGGTCCTACCAGACACGATGTTTGGCACAGCCAAACAAATAAAATATAATTTTATCGTATTCCCACCAAGAAGAGTTATACAATGGGAAAAAGCAGCAACCATATCTGTACTGTTTATTCAGTGTCAGATATAGAGATGATCATAAAGCTAAAATATCGAACTTATCAACCCTGATTTTGAGTTTTTAATCCAAAGTGTATTAGGTACCACTCGCTCACAGATTACACGGTAAAGAGATTTGATTCAGCGACTGCGATAAAACTAATGAAAGAAGTGGCAAGCATGCTATGAGTCATCAGTCATCACAAAGCTACTATGAATCTACAGTTTTGCGTATTAAATGCATACAGGGTTGCAAATCTACATAAATTGAGCGTCTTGGCGTGCTTTTTAAACGCACTGTTAGCGGCGTTGCGATCGTGGTGAATTCAGTGCGGATAACCTAGGAATATGGTTTGTGGAGTCACCACTGATGGGTTGTATTGTGTAATGGCAGGGAGTCCCGCACGCATGTCATTTGAAGCAAATCGGTCATAAGTCGCTACGCCGCAGGCATGTGGCCTTTTTATTGTTAAAATAAATACGAAGGCGTGGGAAAATTTTAAAATTATTAATTACTTATAAATTACTATTTATCTCATAGACTAACAAATATTCTTCATCTTTTTGTTTACTCACAAAACTTTTATTTCCTAAACAGCGTAACTATTTAATGAAAAAAATACTCCATTGTAAGAAAAACTGAAAGGACAATAGGAATGGTAGAAATTGTGCAATATGTACGGTATTGCGCACATATGGTACATTTATGTAGGTGCTTACGTAACAAAGTTCGTGAACAGGCACTTTGCTGACAAACGCACTCTAAAGGGGGGCAATTGTAGACGTTCCAGTTGTGAATGTGTAGATGCTAGCTGTGAAACTTTCAGACGAAAATGCAGTTCTTTTAAATTCCAAATAAAACAATAAAATAGAAACTGTTGGTGTCTGTTAAGACAGTACCTAGATATGATAGATCAAACAACAATGGTTGTATCTCTGGTAAATATATCTACATATTTCACTTCTCTGCTTCGTTAAAATGATAAAATTATCCTTTTTTCAAAATGATGCAATTATTTACTACATTCTTATATTATAAAAACTTTCTTATAAACCAAGCTTAGTTATAAGAATAATATGTACGTTATCTTAAATGAATGTAAGAAATCAATTAGTTTAGGTGAAAAATACTTTAAAGTTAAAAAATTGCCTACTGTAAAATTGAGTTTTTCAAGATAACACGTTCCTTATTGAAGCAAATAAGCGATAACATACATCTTCCTACTTGAGAGATCACTTTCAAGTATATGTGTAAATCGCTTATTTTGAAATGTCTCCTTTTATTTGTAAAATTATGCGATTTTTGGATCATTATCTCGTGTAGCATAAGTACCGTGTGCTTATTTAATGTTACAAACTCGGGTTGTAGTAACTAAACTATTGATGTTCATACATAACTCTTTTATGAAGACTGAATTATTTGGGTAAATCGCGTAGGTACCTTCATATATAGTTAGACGTGGGATAAGCTATGCTCAAGGGCTTGCGTTCTCGAGACAAGGTGAGAGTTCGTCGTTTTTCTCCAAAACGAAATCCTTTCGACCGCTGCGAGTAACATTTTCATGTAACAAATATTCCAAAATCTATTTGTCTTGCTACGTTTTGTCTACGCTCATTTATGTGATAACGTTAGATTATATTTAGATGCTTAGCTATTTTGCGGAATTTGTGAAAATAATTAGAAGGTACGTGAACATACCCTATATTTCGTAACGAATGTTTCAACATAATTGGCTAGCTTTTTTGTCTTCGTTGAAAACATTGACTCTAAAAAACTGAAAGCTTTTACTTATAGAACACGTTTTATAATGTCAGTCATAAATGAATAAGTTGAAGAAGTATAAAATATAGATCTGGTTTTATGAACCTTTTATGCGGACAGTGTCACATAATGTATGTGCGACCAATGAAGGCTTTCCCTGTACGTCAATATCTCAAATATGTGACAAAAATACGGTGAATTTCGTACCCCGATACGTTTATGTTCTGGCGTAAAATATTCGGGAAAGCTTTAGGCCTCAAAGAGCTTGTGTTTGGTCGTATGGCTCTTGTCCCTATGGACAAGAGCCATACGACCAAACACAAGCTTCCTTTGAATATGACGTAAATATGAAGTTTTTGAGCTCGTGAGCTGCTTAATTGGGTACTTTTTTCTCCTCTATATTTCTAATATTCTGCATTTTAAACATACATATTATAAACTTTCCCCTCTTTATTATGTTATGTAAATAATGTAGTTAGTAGTACATTATAATGTCCAGATCCATACTAATATTATAAATGCGAAAGTAACTCTGCCTGTCTGTATGTTACTTTTTCACGCCTAAACCTCTAAACCGATTTAGATGAAATTTGGCATGGGAATAGTTTAGGACCCTGGAAAGGACATAGGATAGCTTTTATCCCGGAATTCCCACGGGATCGGGAAATACGCGGGAAAAACCTCCCGCGCGTACGAAGTCGCAGGCAAAAGCTAGTTTACTATATATTGTTCAAGCTGTTACTTTGTCATAACCTTTGTCCTGACCTACCGCATGACGCAGGTCCTCACCGGACACGGAAGTTTCGGGAGGTACCTGTGTCTGATGAGGAAGGAAGAAACGCCTGGGTGTCACCACTGCGAGGATCGCCCTGAGGACACAGTAGAGCATACGGTGCAAGACTGCCCCGCTTGGGCAGAGCACCGACGTGTCCTCACGGCGGTGATAGACGGAGACCTCTCGCACCCGGCATTGGTCGAGGCCATGCGGCGGGGCGAGACGGAGTGGGAAGCGGTCGCCTCCTTCTGCGAAGCAGTCATGCTATCGAAGGAGGAGGCGGGCCGCGTGAGGGAGAGGATAGCGTCCTCCCTCCAGCCCAGCCGCAGTGGTAGACGCCCACGGCGTCGGACGTCGGCCGACGATCTCCGGCCACCGTAGGCGCGGGTATGCGGACAGCGAGTAAAGGGCAACTCTATGTCCGACCATGGACTATGCCCGGGTCGACGGCGCGTTGTGTTCCACGCGCGCCTCAAAGAGCGTCAGCAAGATGACGAGGCCCCCCCTGTAGAGGGCCGAAGCCTGCCGGGGTCGTGGGACTTATCTCATTACCGTGACCCCGGTACGTAAAGGGCTATTGAAGGAATACCGTGGGAGGAGTACAAGTCTAACAGTCCCTCCGGCCCTGCCCGGGGTGGGAGGACTCATCTGATGATTTTACCACGTAAGAAAAAAAAAAAGGTAAAATACTCTATATAAATATAGATTAAAAAAAAAAAATCATCAGCTAGCATTTTTCCTAATATAGGTACTTATTGAGGTCGGCTACTAGTCTAATCGGATTTAGCTGAGTACCAGTATTTTACATGCAGCGGATGCCTATCTGACCTTCACAACCTTCCTTTTCTGGCATCTGGCAACCCAACCCAACCTCAGCTTTATGAAACTCATATGCAAGGATCAACTCTGCCTAAATACATCAGAATTGTAGGAATCCTACAATATTAACTAGCAATACTTCCATTTTTATACTTTCTCAATTGTTCATTCGGTCTTAAACCACTACCGTCTACCATTGCAGTGTACAAGTTTTGTATTCCGTGAAAATTATAACAATAAATTGTTCTTGTGGTAATTACTTGCAGTGTTTCACTATAAAAGACCTACAAACCCTAAAAACTACAGTCCACGCTACAACAGAATTCTATTTTAATTTCCCTTTTTCTATTTTTTTTTTACATTTTGACTATGTCTTTTTGGCTTTGTAGAGGTCTTTTTATAGTTTTGGTTTTTATTAACTTAATATAATTTGTTGTTCATCCTGTTTTCAAATATATGTTCCCTATATTATTATATAAGTATATACATAACATTATACAAGTACAACTACTAATATGGCTCTTGAAAATTGGCCACGGAAATTATAGCAGGGTGGCAACCGGAGATTGATGGTGTTTTTTATCATATTATTTCACTACAACTTTTTGGGCCAAGCTATTCTTAGCCCCAATAGTTTTCAATAACAGCCACCTGTCAATACGTCACCTCTGTATTGATGCTCACTAATAAATATATATTTTGTTATGTAGGACACACAAATAGGGAAACTTATCCATTAGACACAGTCCATATAGCTTAAGACCCAGTTTAAAGTGGAGAAGAGCACAAATAACACACCTCGTATGCTCTGGGTGAGCACACGATTTCCTTTGCGTAGTAGGTAGGAGGGAATGGCTTGTGAACGGCTTCGGTTTTATGACAGCTGATAACAACTTAAAGAGCTTGCTATTTAGAGTAGTCGACGCCATTTGCCTTCATTAATTTTAACACTTAAGAGTCGTTCTTATACAGTGAACATTGCGTTAATTTGTACAAAAAAACTTTTTGCGACGACGGGCTAATAACGCTATACGAGTTTGCTAAATTGATCAACAACTCGATGATGGTGATGAACAGATGAACTTTAAGTAATACGTACGAGTGAGGATACTTTACTGTAGCTCGTGCTGTCCATCGTCTTTCTGAATCGATCGTGGAAATTCTGTAAAAAGGTAGATGTAAATAAATGTTTAAACTGCGTGTCAGTTTAACAGCACCAATAGGCATTTTTATTATCAAACAAACAAAAACTCTTAATAATGTTTACAGTTATGCTTATTCTAAGCACCTCTTACTTATAGGTGTCACCTATAAACATTTGCATGCCAATTCTGTGTTCAATAATTATTGACGAAATGAGTCATTACGCTAACATAATTATTTGTTCTGCATTTATTGCAAATAAATGACTTTGAGTTTGACTGAAATCGTTTACCTATGCGTATTTAGATAAACTCGTCTTACATTCCATTTTAAAATGGTTCGTAATTTTAAGTATTCTTAGGTGAGAGCTGATGATGCTTGGTGCCTGAATGTATGGAGTTAGATCACAGATACTCTGAGCTTGAGTATTTTTGACCGTCTATAATATCAATGTCTCAAACTTAGTCATTTTTAACATACATAATTAATATGTAGAAACTTACAGCTTCGTACGTTCCAATTTATCTAAGGTGTTGGACTTAAGATCGAGAAGTCGCGGGAACCGTTTAAAAAGAGGGGCTTTACAGATTTAACTTTCGTCTCTATGAAGTTGTGTATGTCTGTCTATCTAGATGATGAATAATTTCCTGTGCATAGGCCACTAATATCTGAGGGTCTGATGATGAAGCAGAAAAGATAGATGGAGACTAAATTGGGAAGAGATTCTAAGATTTTTTACTCGTGTGGTATAATCGATATGATATCTTGCCGTACATTGTATTAAGCGCTTGCACGCAGAAATCATATAGTTTTTACTTCATTGCAAGGGAAGGTTATGTTTTTCGCGTGTACCTTGTATGTATGCATGTAACATACTTTATAACCTAATATCTTCTAATCTACTGAACGGATTTATACAATTAAGATGTCGTCAGATACGTCTTGACAACCCAAGTGTTCTTAGATAAATGATGTTAAAATAAATCATGGCGACGGTGACCCATTTCTTTCTGAGTAATGCAATATAGGTATACAAAATACAGGGTTCTAAATTGTTATATTACCATAAATTGTTATAAAAAACAATATAATACGTTTACAAAGAATGGTAAAATAAAAATATGTGCTAAAGTTGAAAAATAAAAACCAGACTTCATAAAAAGCAACAGAAAAGAATTTGACTAAGTCGGGTTTTTTTGTTTTGAATACTTATTGTTTTTTGTTTATAACTATTTGAAAATTTTGAGTATGAGTTTGGAAAGCAGAGTATGAGAAGACTAAAAAACTATGAATATAGGTGTGACGAATGATTTGTCTAGAAATGACAACTATGAGAGACATGGAAGAGAAACACGTGGCGCCGCCGTCCTGTAAAGGACCAGAGGATGATGATGATGAACTGTAAATGTAATTTAATACAAATACAAACAAACTGTAGCCCGCCACGCTAATAGGGGTTGAATTTCAAAATATTGTTGAGACGCTGCTATTAATTGAATCATGTTGTTTTAGAGTCCTACAGTTTAAGCTCATAGATGAGGGGGCCATTTTTGCTGCTTAGTACTGGGCCCGATTCTCAGGTCAAACAAAGTTTCAGGATTTTCGTTAGAATTTTATATTGAAGTCATAAGTAAGTAGGTAAGCATCGTTTTTCGATTTCAAGATCTTTTCCAAAAATATTCAACATCCCTTCCACCCCTATCAAGATCGAATAAAAATCTTCATGTACCGCTTTGATGTTCAAAAATTGCCGATTTTTACCGTTTATGATCTAAACATGTGAATACCCAGATAGACGTTTACGCTAAGTTTGAAATTGCTCAATTGAATAAGATAAACATTTTCCCGTTTTCCCAATTGGGATTAAAAGGTGGTAGCCAGCTTCAAAGGACTATAAATATACAACGTGTCCTTTAAAAAGCTGCAACAATAAGCTGGCACCAGAGGGTGGGCCTGCTCATGCTATTTTTAACAACCATGTCCATTTCTGATAAATATTTAAACATTTAACAATCCTTAAAAACCCCAGAATGCCTGTTTTTTTTTTGAAATAACAATAGGAACGACTGAAAAGAGTTGCTGTTCTCAGTAAGTCAGTCTCAGTATGCTTTCTCCTTTAACTGTGCACCATTTCTTATTCAAATGACGTGCTTTAACGACTTTGGCTTGGTTTGTGTCCGCATAACAGAATAACAATTAAGATATTTGCAAACACCACTATAAAAAGAAAGAAAACTAATTTTCTCACTCTTTTGTTAGGTAATGGTTTTTATATGATATCACGAATATGAATAAACTAATTTCGATGTTTTTATTTTGTCCGTCTCTGCCTCAAAAAGTTTTTGCACGCATTGGGGAAATTGCAAATTTAAAAAAATCATTCAACCCATACGTCATAGAAATAAAACTCGGACAAAATGAACATGGCGGATGCGATACGAAGTTGTCTTCGTCACCTCGAATAAATCAAACTAGGATCTACATATGTGTTTCGGCCTCGGGTTTGTTTAACTACTGGTGAATCGACAGGACAAACGCAATTGGCCTTTTGGGTACAACTTTAATCACAAATCCTCTCAAAGTTCTAGACTAGTGATATCCTGTCATCGATAGCGTGGCCATAGCGATCGTAACAATGTTTAAAAAATATGGCACGATATGAATTATGAATCCCATATATTTTGACACTTCAAAAATGTCGTTCGCTGATGGAATAACTTTCTCTAGAGCCTCTATTTCAAAGCATAAAATTATGTTTAGGTTCACTAATCCTGTAAGTAACTATTTATAAAATATACCTATGTTTATTAAATGCTTTCGTAAAGTAACGCACATTATAATATGTTCATGAAATGAAAAATAAATTTAATAACCCATTTGCGATTCAATTAAAATACCTATTATTTTATTTTATTCTCAAGCCGGCGCAAACTGTAAACCGCAAAATTGCGATCGACTGGGCTTTGTGTATTGTATATTATGAGTATACATCGTGTGGTGTGGTATATCATGCGGTTCAGCAATTTACTACTCTCTGATGTCGTGAGAACGTATAGCTTTGTTAGTTGCTACCCAATTAATTGGGTACCCGTTTCCCTACAAATTGTAATCAAGGGTTGCCTTTTGATGTGAAAATAATAACGTTATATTGCGTCTTTTAATTATTGCGATAAAATATCTAAAACTATACATATATACTTGGCTATTCAATCATCATTAGTTGAAAAGTGTATGAATTAACGACATGTTTACAAAGCTTTAACATTAAAATTTCGCCGTCAACCCATCTCGCTTCTTATGCCAGTGGCAGCTGATAGTTCCACTCAACACGAGGAGTCTGAAACCAAGTTTTTTGTGCAGACGAGGATGAGGAGCCGCGCTGCGTGACACTGACGCCGCGCCACAAGGCTGCCATACGATTTATAAGAAAGGTACGTAACCTCCTGCACATTTTTTTTTTTTGTAATACCATAAGTACATAATAAATGACTAACGACTACTTAGTAAATAACTACTACACGTAAAATGTTAGCGCGTTCTCATGAAACAACGTTCGTTCAAGGTCCATGATTTTTAGCGCTGCAGAATGTAACTACCTACACAATGCTCTCAAGAATCTAAAATTATTGTTATGATAAAAACAAAAAGCGATATTACTCCCAGACTTTTCTACATTTCGTGTCTGTAAGAAACTAATGGCATCTATTATAAATTCACGGCCAATTTGTAACTGCCAACCTAGTCTGACAAAGTTCGTAAACATAATACTTTTAATAACAAGGGCACATTATAGACTGAGATGATCAAATAGGTTACTATTTATAGCGATCACTTTAAATTCGTCTAGGAGGTAGTAGTTAATAAATCGGGTACCTACAGTTTTACGTTTGCAGTGACCTTATTCTGCACTTAAATAACAAGCTTCTGAAAAGTGATAGAAATAGAACGTGTAATTGAAATTCTGAAAACTCTCTAATAGGTAGGTACTACTTATCATAATTACCGACTTTCACAACGGAGCCAGCCCAAAAATAGTGTGAAAACAATAAGTATCTCCATACACACACGTTAAATATTGTAACCTAAGATCTATGGAATATTTGATTTATATTTCGCAACGTTAGGTTTAGTTCTTTATTAAAAAATGTTTGAAGAAGTTTAATGACGGTAGACAGTTATCGTGATTTCAATAAAACTTTGAACGTATGAAGGTTTGAGGTAGTCAGGGTGATTTGTGATTCGATGCATTCTTTTCGAGTCGGTACAGCGTAAACTATTTGCGACTTTTAAGCCCTTGACAAAAATACAAGGGATTTGAGAACAGCTACTTACTCGGTTTTAGACTCAAGTGTTAAATACGGAATACCTACATGCCTTCAAGATATGACATAAAAAAACTGAGAAAGGCGAATGCCCATCCGCCATATAAAAAAATGCCTGAAATGAACAACAATGAAATATACGCCAAATGTTATTACAAATTGTAGGCAACCCATATCAATTTCAATTTATTTATTTATGATATAAGTACTTTATTGTACACCAAACAATATTTCTATGGATACAAAAATTTAAACTAGTGTACAATGGGCGGTCTTATCGCACAGGGCGATCTCTTACAGACAACCTTTGGATGGACAAAAATTAAAGGAGACAGATTAAGAGCTGTTAGTGTACAAACAACATAAATAATATTAATTGAAAATAATAATATAAAATACTTACATACAATACAAAAATCATATACCAATAAATATTACATGTATCTATAATTGAGAAAGAAGGAGATAAACTTATAGGGAGAGGTAATCATTATCATAAAACTAGGTACAAGTCAGTTACAAACCTTTTTTATAAGACATAGGTTAAATTTAGATTAAGGATGCCGAGTCGTCGTTTGAGTGCGTCCAATCTTTTCAGAGGAATTAGTTCCGTGTTCAAAAATAGGTTTCCTGAGCAGAAGTAAAACCAAAGTCATTAAAAAATGGCCACAGTCGTCATTATATCGCGCTACGCCACACTAGAATCAAGTAAACAAATAATCGAAAATGCAGTAATGTCTAACTATCAGTCTGTCAATAAGGCAAAGGACATGTGATTCATACAGCCAACGACATTACGTACGTTTTCTATTTAAAAAACAATTTGATTTTAATTAATATTGACATGCATATATTATTTTCATTAGACTTATGGTACACATAGGTCGAATTATATTAAATTAATTATAACTGTGAACTAATTCTGTAAAATACTTCGTTAGGGATTAATTGACGATTCCTGTTTGGTAAGGAGTATTCGCAGTTTCTGTCCATTTCAAGCATTTTATAGGCATTCCCCTTTGTTTGTTATTTTTACGAAGCACCAATATAAAATTCACTAGAGCGTCTAGGTACAACTTCAGAATAAGTTTTTCTTTTTCTGAAATGAGTTTTTGATATTAACCTTTTGAACGCCAGAGCAATAACGCACGCGCAAGTCCTTATGCCAAGCCACAATTTCACCGCAAATACCTACAAAAAATAGGGATTACAACATCTTATCGATAAGTTATCGATAACCAATAAATCACTGCTTTTCGTTCCATTTATTTTTTTAATAAAATATTACTCGTTGCATTATTCTTTTATTTAATTTGACCCTATTTGGTATTATACTATCATTAAACACCAGTTACAAAGCTCTAAACGACCTAAAAGCAGACATTAGAACTACAAACGAATAAATCAAATAATAGTAAGGTACATAGGTAGATAGGTAAGGTACATAGGTAAATAGGTAAGCCTATGCACTAATTCACCTCTATCTAAATACAAATGGCTCGGTGGTAACACGGCCGGAGCTGAGCGTCCCAAGTTCGAACCTTAGCACTCCTGCTCCGGGCACGCCGCATTTGCGGCGGTAAGACCCCTCTTTGAGGAGTGGCTAGATCGGCGTCACGGCGTCCTGACCTACCGCATGACGCAGGTCCTCACCGGACATGGAAGTTTCGGGAGGTACCTGTGTCTGATGGGAAAGGAGGAAACGCCTGGGTGTCACCACTGCGAGGGTCGCCCTGAGGACACCGTAGAGCACACGGTGCAAGACTGCCCCGCCTATGCAGAGCACCGACGTGTCCTCACGGCGGCGATAGGCGGAGACCTCTCGCGCCCGGCATTGGTCGAGGCCATGCTGCGGGGCGAGAGGGAGTGGGAAGCGGTCGCCTCCTTCTGCGAAGCAGTCATGCTTGCGAAGGAGGAGGCGGGCCGCGTGAGGGAGAGGATGGCGTCCTCCCTCCAGCCCAGCCGCAGTGGTAGACGCCCACGGCGTCGGACGTCAGCCGACGATCTCCGGCCACCGTAGGCGCGGGCATGCGGACAGCGAGTAAAGGGCAACTCGCTGTCCGACCATGGACCATGCCCGGGTCGACGGCGCGTTGTGTTCCACGCGCGCGCCTCAAAGAGCGTCAGCAATATGACGAGGCCCCCCCGTAGAGGGCCGAAGCCTGCCGGGGTCGTGGGACTCATCCCATTACCGTGACCCCGGTACGTAAAGGGTTATTGAAGGAACACCGTGGATCGATCGATGGAGTCAGTAAAAGACTGGCAGTCCCTCCCACCCTGCCCGGGGTGAGAGGACTTATTTGATAATTTTACCACGATAAAAAAAAGCAGTCCTGCTCTTTTTACGAATTCTAAAATTGTTTAGAATATTTATTCAAATAACATTTCGACCACAAGGACGACAATTACCAACAGTTTGGAGTGTCCCCGTGTTCCATAACATCACACCAGAGGGCGCCATGTCACATACAGAAACAAGAATGAATTCCGACAAAAATATAACTTACCGTAAACCTCATAGAACTGGATCTTTAACTGAACTGTCAAAAAGTATGACAAACAACGAAAAAACTATACTTACTTGACATCACGATGATGAGTATTTCCGATAACTTCCACGATTCAATTGACGACGTACGAGAACTTACCGAAGAAAACAATATACTAAAGAAATAATTACAGAGTGCGCATCAGGAGATATAAAGAGCAATGCTGAGTGTCCATAGTAACTTTGGCTCAATATAAAATTCTCACGGCCAGTGATGAAAATAATTTTATTGTGTGTAGTTCAATACTAAGAACTGTTTCTTAGCTTTTAATATTGTATAGAACTTCTAACAAAAAAATATTAGCATAAATACAAATATGGAATTTTGAGGTTATTACAATTTGACGATCTCTATACATGTTTGTACACGCTAACATTTAGCACTAAAGTAATTACTTCTGTCTAATTAAATAAAAGTACTTTACTTTGAGAATAGAGGTCCACTGCTGTAACAATGAACGAACTTCTTCGCATTCTACTAAATACCTCCGCATTCGGAAAACCTTCAATCCACAATTAGTGCAACATTGTTGGTTAGACATGGTCACAATAATGGATGTACTTCAACACTTCGAAAAGCAAAAGAGTCTCAAAAAACAGAGAAGGAAACGTAAACGCATGCACTTCGCAATATCACCGACAACAACAACTCAAAGAGAATGTAATACACTATGTTTTACAACAAATGTTTGTGTTTGTAATGTCAATCAATTCCCTTTGTGTCACTTTTGACACTTGTTCGAGTTTTTATTTGGCAGAATAGTCAACATCGCCTTTGCTTGCCATGTATAAAAATAGAATAGAGGTTTTATTCTCAATAATTAAAATATTATTTCAGATTTTTTATGTAATAAAATGAGATTATTGTTCACCACATATTGCATTATATATAAAGAATATATAAAACAATAAAGAATTTGAAATAAAAACTGATTAATAAGTTCAATTGCAGCATATTGACAACTCAACCTTTTTTCGACAATTTCCGGTCAGCTCTTTGTTTATTAATAAATCAATTCTAATGAAGAAGTTCTCGAAAGAAATTAAATACAAACTTATAGTTTAGATTTTATTGTATAGATTCTTATACATTATAGATAAATGGCCGAGCCATTTTAAATTTAAAAGTTGTGTAGGCCAGGATCCGTCTTTGTTCTTTAAATGTTGAAAACTTTCGTCTCAAATCCGACTTACAAAATATGATTAAAACAGTTAACACATATAAGAAAACAGGCTCAACGCCTGAGAAAAAAAGCGTAACACCAACTCGCAAAAACAAATCTTTATACCAATTAAGCACACCAAAATACATAACCACGGTATCTAAACTACAACCACATTTGGAGCGCACTACGAACAAACAAAATAAAGAGACACAAATTACTGCCGTCCATATACAAACACCAGTTAAGACAACAATTATACTCACTACAATTGCAACTAAAAAGTCTAATTTTATATTGAAACCTAAACAAAGAAATAGACTATGTATCCTGAGTAGCAGCAAAATCAAGGGAACCACGCCTCTAGTTGAAGAATATTTTTCCGAATATTTCAGTTACTGTCATTACATAATGCCCAACTGTACCATAATGCGACTGATGAATAATATTGAACCTAAAATAAAAAACTTTACCTTAGACGACTATTGCCTACTTTTGCTTGGAGAAAATGAAATTGCAGATGAAAAAAACTATTTAAAAATAATCAAAATATTAAAAGAATCCCTACAAAAAGAAAAAAATATTAATAAAAAATAAAAATATTTGAGAATATTTGCATTATAAATATGCATACATCTTCGACAGCAATCGTGATCTAACACATGATAGTTATGTTTTCCTACACTACGGGCAGACTGAATAAATATGGACTAAGGAATATCTATGAAAGTATTATGAGCAACATTCTCATAGACTTAAACCTATACTGCCAGACAAACAGACAGCCAAATGGCAGAAACACTCAAAAACAATACACGAAGCACATCAATAGTACAATTAATACAAGCCAGAAAGATAATACAATTTTTTTTTTAATTCAAATTTATATCCTACATCAAAATATCGCTGGACTTCTTAACAAAAGTAATACTCTTAATGTTTATTTGGAAAAATTGGAAAGTGAAAGAAAGCGCATAGATGCTATATGTATAACTGAACATTTTATGACACCAGAACAGGAAGAGATGTTGAGAATACCTAACTACAGCTTAGCAACCAGTTTTTCTAGAGGATGTAAAAGAGGTGGCTCATGTATTTTAACCAGGTTTGGCCATAAATATCAGATTTTAAAAATGAGCAATTTCTCTCTAAAAATGTAACTGAATGCTGCGCGATAGAATTGACAGACCATAACATAATTATCGTGTGCTTATATAGGGTACCACAATCTAATTTGAATAAATTTCATGAAAATTTGAATAACATATTATATTCGATTTGTTTAAAACTTCGGAAAAAGGTAATTTTATGTGGAGATATTAATATTAACATCTTGAAAAGAAATAAACAAACCTTAGACTTTGAATATGCTCTGTTAAGCTATAATCTAAAATTACAATTCTCTCGACCCACTAGGCTAAGCAGTGGGACATGTTTAGACAATATTGCACATAATGTAAAGGGCTGTAAAGGGAAATTATAGAATTTGGTTTGTCTGATCATAAGGCGCAACTTTTGAAATGTCCAGTTAAAAAGACTTGTGCTTTAAAGCGTTGGCGTGTAAAAAGACGAAATTATTGCCAAGAAAATATTTTAATATTTAGTTTGGAAAATGCATAAAAAATCCGTCATTTTCTGACATATATACTAGTATTAGTGATGTTAATGTGAATACTATAGTACTAGTGATGTTGACGAAGCGTACACGAATTTTCTAGACCTATTCCAATGTTTTTACGATCTCTGTTTTCCTAATGAAATACGAACAATATCTGTCACTAAAAAGCAAAATGGATCTCTAACGGTATAAGAAAATGCAGCAAAAAGAAACGACACTTACTTTGGCAATACAGAACAAACCCTACCCTGAAAAATAAAAACAAGTTCAAAACATACGCCGCTAGATTTAAAAAAATTGTATTATTGACACAAAAATCACAAAATAACTATTTTATTCAGTTTTCTCAAAATAAATCAAAAGCAGCATGGACAATAGTTAACAACTCTAAGACCTGCTTTCCTAAAGAACCTATAATGGAAATTCAAACAGGTACAAAGCAAATTACAAAACCGTCAGAAATAGCCGAGAGTTTTAACAATTTTTATGTTGACCAAGTTGTCAAACCAAACAACAAGGAAGTACCAAAATGCCCGATATATTTAAACTCCTCCAATTCTTTATTTATGGAGCCAACTATAGCACAAGATATAATTAACCATATAAAGTCACTGAAAAATACAAACAGTGTTGGATACGACGGAATTTGCACTAGGGTTGTAATGGAAGTGGCTCATTACATAGCCCCACATCTTAGTCATATCATTAACCTAAATATTCTTAACGGTATCTTTCCTGAAAAATTGAAAACTTCCATAATTGTACCACTACACAAAAAACAGGATAGGAAATGTATGGCAAACTACAGACCAATTGCCTTGATAACTGTTTTCTCAAAAATATTTGAGAAAGTTATTTATAAATCCTTTTATACCTATCTTGAGAAGACTAATCTATTAGTCAAAGAACAAAAGGGATTCCGTAAACAGAAGACCATTAATATGGCTGTTTATGATCTCCTTCTCCCTATTATATCAAACGTAGACAAAAAAAATCCTGTTTGTGTTATTTATATGGATCTAACCAAGGCTTTTGATTATGTGGATCATTCAATAATGTTAAGTGAACTTGAAAAATATGGTATTAGGGGAAATTCACTTAAACCGTTTGAATCATATTTGCTAAATAGAAAACAATTTGTAGAAATCACACAAATATGTTCTCACTCCGGTGTAGAGACGAAATATCGGTCCAAAAGTAGGACAATAAAATACGGTGTACCCCAGGGCACTGTTCTAGGACCACCCTTCTTTTTACTGTACATTAATGATCTTCCTGGGCATATAAACCACCCTATGGTGCTTTTCGCAGATGACAGCACAGTAGTAGTTAAATGTGACGACCTTAATAATTATGAAAATGAAATAAATATGACTTTAAATAAAATTATTTCATGGTTTGATAACAATAATCTTATTATAAATTTAGAAAAAACGAAAATTATGCATCTTTACCAGAGAATTCCCGCTAAATCACTTGACATTAACTATTTAGGGACTAAAATAGAATCAACCGCTGTCACAAAATTCCTTGGTATAATAATAGACAATAATTTGACCTGGAGATCCCAACTGACAAAATTAGTAAAAAAATTAATAAATTCTCTTACGCCCTTTATAAGTTATTGAAAGTTCTCAACCAGGAATCGGTACTAACGGCTTACCACTGTTATGTCGCCACAACACTAAGGTATGGCATAATATTCAGGGGTAACTCAGTCAAGAGAACTTGTTTTTAGAGCTCAAAAAAGATGCATCAGAGCTATATGTGGCCTTAAATATACTGACAGTTGCAAACCATATTTTAAACGTTTTAATATACTTACCCTGCCATCATTATATATCTACAAAACGAATATTTTTGTCAGAACACACATCGCGCAATATAAAATAGCCTACAAGAGTTAACTATTACAGAAAATTACGTGACAAAAACAAGTTAGAGCTCGAAATATCACACGGCAGAACAGCATTAATGAATAAAAGTACTTTCTGTATGGCCACGAGAATTTTAACAAGCTGCCGGAGTCATTAAAATCATTAAACCTGGACAAATTCAAAAGTTACTACTCACTAACTGAATATCTCCATGACAATTCTATAATTCTTCCTTATAATGAATATTAGGTCACGTATGCTTACACTAGACACTTAGTTACTATTTAATTTATTTTTGACATTTTAACAACAATTTTGGTTCTATTATTTCATAAATACTTATTGTTACAACGACTTGACATACATAGATTATTACTGTTGTCATGATAACTAAAATATTTGAGTGATATTCCTGGATTTGACATTGCATATTGTAATTTTATATTTGTATCTGACATTAATTTTAAATCTTTTTTTGTTACATTTTAATTTATTTTATATAGAGTTGACAAATTATGTGACTTGTTTTTATATTATTTTTGACATTAAAATTATATTGCTTTGTATACTACTGTCACTTCATAATATGATAATTAATTCATTACTTAAATTCATTATAATATATTTGCATGCCATACTATGTGGCAAACATGATTGTACTTTATTTTTATTATGTTATCTTGCATGCACGATTTTTTATTCTTGTATGTATACACGTGTTTATGCAAATAAATAAATGTAGGTAATCTAATCTACATCACTAATCTCGTTCATGACGTCATCCGCTGTCGGGAAGACCCGAGTCTGGCGTGGCTGGCACGACTTTTGACAACTTTCTCGCATGCGAGTAGGGATGTGATATTGTGGGACATAATAAATAATAATCATATGGTATTTAAAACAATTTAATAAATTTACTTATAATTATTACTCCGAGTCTTCGTAACTTGGCAAACTTATGTCATCCAAGTTCTTTTGCTGTCGTACTTTTCTAATAACGTTCAGTATATTTACATAAGTTACTGAACGTTTTTCTTCTGGCACACGATCCAGTTCAAAAGCGACTATTCTTGCGTAAGCAGCATTTCGTGGGTCGCTATGTCTTGGTTGTTCTTCAGTTCTTCAGTAGTCCTTTGACTGCCAGCCATTTTTATTAAACACTCGCACAATAATAATGCTGTTACAAATATTACCACCGATCATAATAATAAGTGTAGGAAATCACTAGCAGTCTCCCGTACCGCTAATGACGTCACCGCTTGACGTCTATTCCCAACTGTGGCGTACAGGTTACTGTTTATGCGCTTTTGTGTAGGGATGCGCGAGAGTGGACAGTAAACTATCGATCTATGGATATCAATTATGTGCTTTTTTTCACAAGGTTGTGAATATTATGCAATAGGAACGTTCAGAAACGAATAGTTGGCATTAAAAAATAATTGTCAAGTAATAGTAAGCTACTTTTAATAAAATATTTCATAAATTTGACATAAAAGTTAGCTTACTCACCCATCACGAGCTGTCGTGTCTTGATGACTGTGGCGTGAAGAAGAACACTTTTTTACGGATTTCGATTAGCAATTTTTGATGATTGTTTTTCTACAGAAATGTAAGTAATTAATATATATTTGTGCTGTTTTACAATACTTCATGAATGTAGTTTTAAATAATAGGAAAAAGAAACACAGGAAACTTAATTTAGTATATTTATTTTTTACTTAAAAAATGTCGTTTTCTTGTCGGCTGTAGATGACGGTGGCGTGTTGGCACGTTTTCGTTTGTCGGCTTTATCCGACCGTGGCGTTCAAAAGGTTAAGAACGTGTCAAACCCTTTATAGCGCCGTTTTCAGGCTATAATATAGTTTAAGAAACGCTCAACATCAAATTCTCAATTCGGTAATCGGTTCAGTGTCACTATTATTTCAGTAGGTACCCGAATATTGAAAGTTTAGTAAAGACACGTGTTGAGCATCTATATAGTGTAATAGTTTTGAAAATAACAAAGATCTCACTAACATAAAAGTAAAAGCGAGCTGTTACTTTGTGTTAGTGAGATCTTTGTAGTAATGTCAATTCGTAACTTACTGACTTCTTAAATTCTGACAGATGAAGTATTTTGTGGCCCGACGTAAGTTTAAAGAAGCGCTAAAGCCTTACGACGTCAAGGACGTAATAGAACAGTATTCTGCGGGCCACGTGGACCTGCTGGGCCGGGTGAAAAACGTCCAGACTAGGTACTGCAGCTACCAGAGTACCCATCCACACCATGCACTACCATTTACTTTCTACATACCTACCTATTATACTTCTCGTCTGGACTGTGTACCGACTGTGTCTTGTAATCTTCGTAGTCAAAGTTGGCATTGAACTTTATACCTTAATACTACCTCCGTAGTTAGTTTGTGCAACGCTATACATAATGCATAACTACAGTACATTACCTGGCTGCCTCGAAATCGCTAAAATCTTTTTTCTTATATACCACTTCAAAGAACACACGTATTGTCATTGTATGTTATTCGTTTGAGTGATAGTAAAATTTGTTACAGAATTTATTATGTAGCTCATGATAGTCTTTGGTGACAGTTTTGTTTTGGTTTATTTGAGACGAGGCAGTTATAGACAATTTGAATACCATAATAAGGCTAAGTATAGGTTGGGTGCGGTATCAATTCATTTTCATGAATAAAAAAAAACATTATATTGTTTCTTGAATGCAGAAGCGCGTGCAATTTCCACACTGAAATTGGGCAGTGGTAGCCTACCTCGCTTAATACAGATTTGAATTGTAGCGATTTTGAAGCTCCCTGCCTCTTAGTCTAGATGCCTGATAGTTTATGTCAAGCCCTACACCTGGTCGGTGAGTCACAGGTACTGGCCAGCTGCAAGAGCTTTTCAGTAACTGAACTGACAGAAATAAAGTGAAAACTGAAGATTTTAACAATTAAATATTATAAGCAGATCGATTTAATTAACAAATAGTTGCTCGGTACCAAAGCCTACTGCATGACCGCCTATTTAACTTAAGGAAGACTCTCAATTGAATAAATAATCGACATGTTCTTCTTTTACATAACTAGCAGGTACCACCCAGCGACCATTACATGTGTATGACAAAAAACCCTGTAAATTAGGTAGTATGCGCTAAGAAGCAGTCACTTGCTACGTATACCCACAATGATGTGCTAAACACTCTACTTACATCTAAAGAATTACAAGTACCGAGTAGGAAAACACACGGTTTTTATTAATTCGTGTAGGTGTGTTGTCTACTTAAATTCGCTGTTCGCTCATAACTTCCCGTATGTTATTAATATGCAAACCTAACATTTGCAACTTTAGCTATCAGCATTATGTTTTATTTTGGTGTAGCTCAAGTATTTTGTCGCACGCAAGAGATTTAGAGAAGCATTGAAACCGTACGACGTGAAAGATGTGATAGAGCAATATTCGTCGGGACACGCGGACCTGCTAAACAGGACCAAGAACCTGCAGTACAGGTGAGACGAGAGCCCGCGGCCGCACTCTGGCCAATCACCGCGCCGCGCCGCTTCATTCACTGATCATCAGCTCGACCCCCTTGTACAGCCACTCGCTAAGCAAACTGTTGAATACCGCTCACACGGGTGACCAGCAATCCAGACATTCTTACTAACCTGACCAGTTTCACACCCATCCATGTAGGTAGGTATACCAAATGTTACGAGGAAGTGCGACGTTTAACACTGTCTGTTTTGTATCTTTGTTTACGTGATTTGAATTTGTAACTATTATTCTTACTGTACTTATTTGTATTGTGTAATCCCATTTTTACTTTTAAGTTTTTGGTAGTTAAATACTTTATAAATTCGGGTAGATTTAATATAATATTTATAGTAAGATTGTATTTAACACGTTAATTATGAATGTAATACATACGTTTAGGTAAAGTATTTTTGAAGTGAAAACTTCTTTAGCGGCGTTGTGCACTTTTTTTCTAATAGGTAAACAATGTTAAACTCGCGTCAGGACACGTGACCTGATCGAAAATTCGTAAGACGGACGGAGAGTAGACAGCCGGCGCGGCGTAGGAGAGGAAGTATCCCCGTCTCTTTCTACGACGCGTCGAAAATGTATGCCTGCGCAAACTTATTAATGTAATATAAATTGTCATGTTTGTGTACGATAGCGCAATAAATAAATATTGTATTCAACCACATAAATGATAGTACTTTTATACTGATAATTAAAGCAATTCGTGCAAAATTATTCCCTAACCATTCCAAAATATCAAAAATGCACAACGTTAATATTCAAGTTTTCACTTCTGCCGGCACTCCCGGAGTGCAAACCGTTTTTTTTTTTGTTATATTGTTTCTTAAATTATATTTATGAATCACATGTAAATAAGCAGGTATGTAAGTACCTAGTTTTTGTTTGATAGACAGAATTATCTTCAACTTTTCATTCCCTTAACTCATTATTATATGTAGGTGTATGTTGTTAATAACCCAGTTACTGGGTTGAGGATTTCAAATAGGCAATCACTACGAGGGCGACACCGAAAGCTTTTAGAAAATAAGTTTAAATTTTGAAAATGGAATTCTGCCAATATTATTGTGGATGTATTTTATTTATTTACATTTGGCGGCAAATTGAAAATTGTCTATATCACGTCAGCATGAATTTAAAGGCCCATTTAGAAAGAACATTAAAATAGTTTCTTCGTGTAAGCATTCACGATTGTCGCCCTTCCGCTTGGACGGCAATTGCTGCGCAATAGAATATTTATATGCATCCGTGTAAACAGAACTACAAAGCGAGAATTGTATTTCGGGGTTTGGTGCCAGTCGATGGTCAGTAATTAGTAGGTATACATACGTGTTTAGTAAATACTCATCAAATTAGAGGTTTTCTCAAAAATGTGTCCAAAAAGTTGCACCAAGGCAATTTCGGAACGTAAGCAATTTCAGCCCCAGCTCCGTTCCCCAAAGCTATTGCAAATTACTGACTTCTCATAGTTTTAATTTTTGCTGTTATTTCCTTTGGACCAAATTTTTCAACTTCCAATTCTTTTGCAAATGTATTAAAATATACATTTCTTGCATCACGATTTTCATAATGCATATTCTCTGTATCCCACAAACACTTTTTTTCCATCAATTTCAATGAACTTACTGCTGGAAGAAATTTCTTTTGAAATAAGCAGCACCTTATTGCTCTTTTATCTGTATTTGTATTTTTTTCTTTTTTAGGTGTCATGTGTGTACATTTATAAATAAATTATCTGCAATCAATGACGTAGTTTATTACATCTTTGTCGGCAGTACCAAATTTGAATGATTTTCGTGTCATTTTGAGAACAATACCGTAGAAATTACTGAACTCGAAAGGCAAATCTCGCACTTAAAACGGTTCAAACCGATTTGTACTATACTAGTATAAACTTGAAAAAATGTCATACGAGATCATGTTTACACTATTCGAGAACTCGTAAGCAAGAATCTTCTAACCATAATTTTCGCCGTGCCGTGCTTGCGAATCTCGTATGACATAATTGTAGACGAGAATTTAGCTCTTGCCTGTATGTAAACATTGTGACACAATAATCTTATGGCGATTATTGCTTGCGATAGTAGCGTACGATTTCTCGCCAAGAAACGTTCGAGAAACTCTCTCCATCTAAATGGGCCTTTACGCGAGAAAATTTTCGTACAATGTAATTATGATAGTAAAAAAAATGTAATTTAAGTTAACAAAAAAGTTATGGTAGACTTCGATTGGCCTTTCACGATGAAGCCCTATCTCGTACCACTGTTTACAACTGGTTTAATGAGTTTAAACGTGGTTGCACTAATCTCACCGATGATCTGCGTGAGGGACCGCCTTCTACGGCGACGACTGAAGATAATCTGTCAGATGATGATCAGTGGTCAGTGTTGTACGGCGTATGTTAAGACTGATAATAGAGTGACTTGTCAGCAAATTTGGACAAGCTTAGGCATCGGTATGACTCAAGTGCACAAAATCCTCCATGAACATTTAGCGGTCAGGAAGTTTTGTGCCCGGTGGATACCTCATAATTTGACAGAGGCCCAAAAACTCCGTTGTGTTGATTGGTGTCGTGAAATGGTTCAAAGATTTAACGAAGGTAACTCAAATGCTTTGTTCGACATATTTACGGGTGACGAAAGCTGGGTTTATTGTTATGATCCTGAAACTAAGAGGCAGTCTGCTGTCTGGGTGTTTCCTTCCGAGGAATTGCCAACTAAAGTGAAGAGAGGTCAAAGCGTGGGAAAAAAGATGGTGGCCTCGTTCTTCGGATGAACAGGTCATTACGCAACGATTTTTTTAGTGGATCGAAAAATAGTTACTGCAGAGTGGTACACTAACAATTGTTTGCCACTTGTCTTGGAAAATGTTCGAGAGAAATGACCTCGCAGTAGGATCCTCCTTCATCACGACAACGCCTTGTCGCACACCACCAAGCAAACAATCGACTACTTGGCGACGTCAGACGTGGAATTACTGGATCACTCGCCCTGTAGCCCCGACCTCGCACCTTGCGATTTTTATATATTTCCGAAAATAAAAGAAATATTTCGAGAAAAGCGTTTTATAGACGCCGAAGAAGCAGCGGCTGCGTTTCAGAATACCGTCGAAGAGACCCCTAAGGACGAGTAGGTAAAGTGCTTTTCTCAGTGGTTCCATCGGATGCAGCGATGTATTGATGTAAATGGACACTATAAAAACTACACCAAAAGATGTAATAAAACTAATAACTTGCTAGTTTGTTCAGTTTTTAACTTTCTAAGAACTTTCAGTGTCACCCTCGTGTATGTAAAGTACCTCCTAAGATGCAGCTGCATGCGATTAGCTTAGAAGCCGAATATAGCATACTTGAGAAGATTTCAGACTTATTGACTCTGTGGCTATAATATGTAGCGGATTCATTAATAGATTACAAAAAACTGATTTGGACGAATGAAACTTGTACCTAAGCTATATGAAATAAAGCTATTTGCAAAGAGTCTGTTAATTGTAAGACTACAGAGCTCTGTATACCTAGGTTACATAGCAATCTGCATGCTTAATTATTATTTAATTAATAAAATCGCCCTTCGCAAAACTTTCATGATTTCGGCCAAAAAAATCACTCATTCGAATATTATGCATGAAGAGGTTCATTATTGGATATCGCTAATGGCATTTACTTATGCATGTATCGATATAAAATATTCTACTTTCTATAGCATGTTAGTTTCTGCACTTTTTCTTACTCCTTTCTCCATTTTTCTTAAAACTTATTATACCAAATAATTGAATAAATATTTCTACAGATACCAAAAAACTCACAACAGATTTGAAAATATTTTTTTTGTCTTAAAGCGATTTTGAAAATAGTTGCAAAAAAATTTGGGATGACGTAATGAAAGTTACTATAATCGTTAAGGATGAAAAAGACATGGCTACTCTTGCAGGGACCATTTTTCAAGATAAGAAATTAGTCAGATCTTTTTCCATAATCAGATTAGTTTTTACTGGGGATCACATATCTTCAATCCATAGGATCAGATATGAAAAAAAAATTGCTCTAGATTCACTGCTCTCAATTCTTAAGAACAGGAATAATCCACCTGTTACATAAATCTAACCTAAAAATTATAGACCGATCACGTGCTTACCGATGGTCTATAAAGTTCTTCCATTTTGAGAGTCAAAATTAATAATCACATTGATACAAATTCAATCATGTTTGCTTCTCAGAATGGATATAAGAACGAGTCCCGCGGTACTAAGGAGCTTCTCCTCGTTGATATTGCCATTAACCGACAGGTTCGTCGTTCCCGAAGGAATCTAGCGACATGTTGGATAGATTATAAGGCCTATGATTCTGTCCCTCATACATGGCTTATGAAGGTGTTGGAGTTGTACAAAATAAATCCGAAACTACGCACCTTCCTTGAGTCATGTATGGGGTAATGGAAGACGGTCCTTTGCTACCCAGGATGTTGACAGATTCAGGAAAACTGCGAACCGATAAGGATTGAGCGTGACATATTTCAGAGCGACGGTCTCAGCCCATTGTGGTTCTATCTAGCTCTGAACCCTCTCAGCACATTGTTGCAGGGTTTGAGGTAAGGCTACCGATTGAGAAGAGGTGGTTAGGTCATATTACACCTGCTTTACATGGATGACTTAAAACTCTTTGCTATCTTTTTTAACTCTAGCAAAGGCTGACTCTTTGACTATTGTTGCCAATAAGCCTGACATAGTGGTGATAGACCGATTAGAGCGTCGCACAATGATTGTTGATATTGCAGTCCCTCATGACGAAAACCTCGTGAAAGCTGAGATAGATTAAAAAACTAAATATCTTGACCTGGCGCGCGAGTTGGTCGACATATGGGATGTGGATACAACAATCATTGTGCCGATAGTCATCACAGCCAATGGTATAATAGCCAAGAGCCTCGACCAACATCTAAGGAGGCTCTCGTTGGGCTGCTGAATCAAGGGCTTGAGCCAGAAAGCAGTAGTCCTGGAAATGGCGCGTATTGTGAGGAGGTTCCTCTCTCAAGAGCCCTGACCACCGGTAGCTTGGACCCTGTTGTGTTGATACCGATGGGCTACTATTTTTTATATTTTTAAATGTTTATATTTCTTATATTAATATTTAAAAATGTAATTCATATGTGTATAGATTAAATAAAGATAATAATAATAAAAAAAGATAACAAAAAAATATATAAATAAAAATTATATTATTGCCATCCAGTGAATTTTATTGTTGAAGATTCTCCTCCAACGATAAAACTTTTTCTTTTTCTGTTATAACAAATATACTATCAGCATAAAAACTTTATCAGTTATAACAAAAATATTTAAAAAAACATCTAGATTCTGGCATTTTATGAGTTCATATTGGTTTATGTAAAATTTAAAGGCTTATTTCGTAGCTATTTGTTGTTGTTGTTCCAAACGAAAATCGGATACAATGTAAAGATTACCTTTATAATTATTACACCTTCGACAGCCAAATAAAACCCCCAATTAATATCAATCAATAACAAGATAATGTTTAAACTATTCATCTAATTTTTTCATTAATTGAATTTTGTATTCTGCTATTGGCCCGTTGGTATAGTGGTCAGTGGTCCTGACTGCTATGCGCAAGGTCGTGGGTTCGATTCCCACCTAGGACAAATGTTTGTGTGATGAGCACGGTCATTTGTTCTTTGTCTGGGTGTGATTTATCTATAATATGTATGTATTTAGAAATATATATGTATGTTTATCAGTTGTCTAGTATCCATATCACAAGCTCTGCTTAGTTTGGGACTAGATGGCGTTGTGTGAAAAAATTGTGGTATATTATTATTATTATTATTGGTAGGAACTTAAGGATTGCTTATTGAATGAACGATCAAAATACTCACTTTTCAGTCAAGAATCCCTAGGTTATGTTCTTCTTCAGAAATATGTGTCATATCTGGCATAGCTAGTTATAGCGCTTTTTGTGTTTTTCTTTGATATTTTACTGAACGCAAGCAATAATAAAAAAGCTTAATGCATTCACTTCAAGCAACTTTCGAAGTGGTTTATTTATAGTTGGTCATAGTTTAGATGCAAGCAACGGTTTCCCTCAAAGCAGCTTTGTCATCAATCATTTCATTGGTGATATGCACACACATTTTAGAGTTGATATTTCTAGATATATTTGTGTGTTTATTGGCTACCTCAACTTCTATTTTACGAGGAGAGTAAAATAATAAATAACTAAGTATTTTAGAATCCTGTAGCAGCAAATGTTTCTGCCTCTGTACCTGTGTTTATTATTTTACTCCTTTCGCGATTTCTTTAAAGATAGTTTTGGAACCGTCAAATATTCCTGGAATCTCATTTATTGGTTAAAAAATAACCATTAAAGGACTAATTTTATTGAATTTAGTTTTTATACAAATCTATGTAACTTATACAAAAGTATGCAAGCTACTTGCAGAGTAATGTGCCATAAAAAGTTCAAACTTCATACTGGCCAATGGCCATATGTTTGAGAACAGTATACTATTTCTATACAGCTAGGGCTGCCATTACCAGAATTGCCGGCTCCAGGCAAGGACTTCATAAACCCCGGACATTTGGGTAAAATCGCAATTTTTCCCCGGACACCGTAGAAAAAGAAATTTTTGTACATGAAAATAAAAATAATTATGTTTACTTATGGTTTTTATTTACTGGTAGTATTTTAGATAATTAGAAGTTTATTAATAATAGGCTTTCTTTTTAATTAATCAACGTAACAAAATCAATAAGATGAAATACAGAGATCGTGCTTTTTGGTGCCCGTAAGACCAGTATGTGTAGGGGAAATCCCCCGGAAGCGAACGTGGAAACTAGGATAAATCCGGGGAAATTCGGACGGATGGCAGCCCTATATCTCGCCTACGTACAACAGAGATACTTTGATAATAAATTTCTTTTACCGATAAATTAGATTCCATTATGTAATATTTTTTTCCACTCTATAACATTAGTGCCTACATCAATATATATGAAACTCCTCCATATAATATAAGTATGTAAGTATACTACTCATATTTTAACTTGAGCATTTCATGATATCTTTTTAATGAATTGGCTGACTATATTACGCAGGAGCCACATCAAAATCAACCCCAAATGTTGGGAACTCAGTCCTCTCCCTTAACTTGGAACTAATTTATCGGTGTCAGGGTGCACCAGTTCCCTCCAAACCTAACCTAACCAATCCTCGACCGCATCATGAAATAACCAATTATGCAATGTATATGTATATGACATATATACAAAAGTATTTTAGCACCTGATAAAATTCTTTTGAATACGTACTTATACATTATAGTAGTAACCAATTTAAAATTCCACAATTCCTTTTTCAAAATGTGGTCAAGCACCACATTTTAAAACAAACAATAAAAAACAGTTTCTTTTAAACTCATTGAATACCGACTATTTGCTATACAATATTCATTTAACATTATTAGGTATGTTACGTTCAAGTAATATAATGGATAGGTCTTTCCTACAGATTATAATAAATTACGGTGATCTATGTTATTTGGCCTCCTTGAATTTTTGTACTCTTTGGAACTTAGTGGCAGGTTATTTCGTATCCCGCTGATTGTGTTCTGACGGTTAGCTTCGGCATTCAATGGGTTTAAAAATAAAATAAGTATTTACTAATGTATTTTAAATACGCCAACAGGTTAGACCAAATACTTGGGAAACAAGGATCTAAAGCTAAAGATGTCTACGCATCAAAAATCAGCCTAGCTTCCAGAGTAGTTAAAATTGAAAGACAAGTAAGTGATGTTGTAAAAATATTTTTATTATGTTAGTTATTGATTTAATCAATTATTACACAAATGTCATGTCATATGATATGCACTAGAAAACGCTAGCCGACAAAATGTACCTACTGACAGAATTTCTTAAAAACAAAGCAAAGAATTTAGTCGTAACTTTCGGTCTGTCATACGAGGGGGTTGATATCGTTCTATCATCAGGCTCTACGAGCAAGCGTCACCATCGACATCGAAATCGCTCGCGATATTTTTTTTTGTATTATTAATGATTTAACAAATTCCCTTCCCTGTACCATTTTGTGGCGAGAATGGTCTCTCCGGAAGCTTATCAGCAGACAGTAAATCAATAATAATTATGTTAGTCGTTTTGTATTACTAACACCAGCTCTAATTACATACATTAGGGCTGGCCTACAAAATGTTTTATATTTCAGGTCAAATATGGATAAACTAATAAAAATAAAATAATTAAGTTCGGACTGATAAGCAATGTCGAATTATAAGTACCCAAAGTAGAGCTTTGGAAATATGAAACACGACAAATCATATTACACTAAGATTAAATTATACAATACGCAAAAAAAAGAGGATACGTTTGATAAGGATAATGGGACACATGGATCGAATTGGTTTAATTATCATAGAAACATCTCATACATTAATCTTAGAAAAAAAATATTTTCCTATAGTTAATAAATTCTGTTTCAGGTAGATGATATAGAAAGTAAGTTGGATCATTTGTTAGAAATGTATAAGGAAGACAGAGGGGTGTCACGAAGAGCAGCAGGAGGTGGGTCGATCGGGGGCTCGGGATCGGGCGTGCTGGTGGAGCGGCAGCGGCTGGCGCTGGTAGAGAAGCAGTCGTCGGAGCCCAACTCGCCGGTGTCCCGCAGCTGCGACGCGCCCGCGCCCGCAGCCCCGCCGCTCGCGCCTTGCAAGCGACCCATGAACCGAGGCTACTCCGACCTCGGCAGCAGATTTATGAAAAAAAGAGTTATAGTAAAGTACGAATCTGTTTTACCTAAAAGGTTCAAGATAATAATGAAAGAAAGAAGTCAGCTGCATTTATTGGCAGAACATTAAATACAAACATAGAAACAAAAACATTACACAAAACGAAAAATACCACTGTGCACTCTCTTTGTTTTTGAATGGTCAACGTCTGATGTTGATCCTGTCCAAGATGACATGAATGAACGATGTAGGTGCCTATTGTACCTAATCTTGTCAAGTTCGCTGAAGTGTGGATGCATAGCTGAATAATAGATGTTAACAGGACAGCAAGTACAAGTCGCAACGGTGATTCCCCCCGAGACGATGAAGTAGTGATTGTGGTGCCGGACCACGAGGTCACGCCTCCGCGCCTCGTCACCGACAGCTCAGGTCAGCAAGGCCCCACCTACCTACCCCTGTGCATACTGAAACATTAGCTCATCTAACTGCCCACACAAACCTATATTAACAACATCACTATATTCCTACGATTCCCAGTCTTTTATTAGCAGAATAGTAGAAATTGCTTAGAGTATTTGACGCTTAGAAGTAGAAGTAGAAACATTGTAGTGCCTATGTAGGCACTCATATATTGCCAAACATTAAATAGTATTTTTGAACACTTCTTAATAAAATGCGCTAATCAGTTTCTACGTAACTCACTGCGACTAAGAGCCGCTGACACGTTAGCCTCCATCACCTTGTAGTCTCACACCAGTGTGAATAGAATGCTGTAGTTGCTGTGATGCTAACTTAACCAATTGAACGTCGTTGCCATAGGTATAAATATGCGAATATTACAAAATTGCAGCATCTTATGAAGATTATTCGTCGTCGACTTCTCTCTGACCGTCGACATGGGAGAGCCCCATAGTATATGGCCGCCACCGGCTGAGTGAGTCCTCCACCCTACCCCTATCGATGTGTGGAATGTTTATCATTTAATAGTATCTTTCTGTGTCCTCCTGTAGATCCGTACCTACCTACAACTTACTCCTACAATATGAATGTACTAATGAAGGTGTCGTAGATTTAGACTTTTTATACCTTTATCTGACCTTATTTTTTATCTGGACATACCTACAATTCATTTGCTACTTTATTAAAAATGTTCCTATCAATTTTCCACATATAATGTTTCACACACATACTAATGTTTCTTTATATATTTAAAAATAATTTGTTATAATAAACTGACGGGTTAAACTCGTATCAAATGTTTCTACTTCTAAAACATGCAACTAATTTTATATCACGAGTACAGCTTAGAATAAATAAAGAATAAATAATAACTAGTGTCTGAGCTATCGCGTTATCGAGATCGCTCACGTTATCACAATTTTAGGTATTTACCAATAATCTGACAAAATATTCCTGAACATAAATTTGACAATTAAGTAGACATCAACTGACTAATGCGCTCACAGTTTTTATTCAGTTTTTTTGTGGCAAATGCCTTTATGAATCGCATATTTTTAAATTATAATGTGGTATAACTTTATTACTTAACTACACAAAATTGATAAACAAATTGATAGGCATGGGCATTTATAAAAGCACTCTTAATTCAAATAAACATACATGATTAGACCTTTAAATACTCGAGATCGGCTACCGTTGCATGTACCCAGCACGTCATTCTGAAAGGATCTAGCCGGTTAAGCATATGAAAACTGCATTTGCGTCTGATGAAAGATTCTTACCTTGTTTTTATTGTTTTTTATCTAAAATAGCCATACACTTAATCTCACACCCCTAACCCCTATAGTAAAGGAATAATGGGGCAGAAAACCCTTAACGAAATATTTTTTTCTCAGTACCTATTCAAGATATCTTTATGAAATTGAAACCGTATATGACTATCAATAAATTAATAATAAAAAAAAATATTTGTTTGAAATTTTTGCAATACTAATATTGCAAAAATTTCAAACAAATATTTTTTATATGAATATTTTTTTTAAAAAAATACTTCTCGTTTTTTTACAGTTTCTAAGAAACTGTAAAAAAACGAGAAGTATTTTTTTTTTGGGGGTGGTTTTTAATACCAACCCCTAAAGTGACACCTACCAAAAAATATGTCTTATTTGCAACATTCCTAATTCGTTGCTTATTTGTTAATTACTTAGCTGTTATATGTCAAAGTTACAAAAGATGTCACTTTAGGGGTAAAAATATTATAACTAGTATATTGATAGTCATATATGGTTTCAATTTCGAATAAGATATCTTTATGAAATTGAAATCGTCGTAACCGTCCTTTAAAGAATTCGATTTTCAGTTAATATTTAATATTTTTAACGATGCTATTTGCATTGAAAAGAATATTAACATTCTTTTCAATACAAATAGCATCATTATGAAACCTTATCGCCAACATCTCCCGCTAGGTGGTTCACGGAACCAAAGAGAAAAAACATAACAACATAGCTTCTACTACAAGACTTCAAAAAAGACCCCTAACAATACAGGCACAATATTATTATACTTACCAACAGGATTGAAATCGAATATCTGAAATCCCAAAATTATGACTAAGCGCTATTTACTTCTAAAAGTGCATATACGTATATATATATATAAACTACATATGTTTCTATTCAGATCGATGAAACTAAGACGAAAATATTTGAAATACGAAATAAGTTGACTCACTCCATTTGAAACTTAATTTGTTATTTTTTAGGGTTCCGTAGGCGATTGGCAAAAACGTAACCCTTATAGTTTCGTCATGTTGTCTGTCTGTCCTTCTGTTTGTCTGTCTGTCTGTCCGTCCGTCCATCCGTCCGTATGTCACAGCCATTTTATTCCGAAACTATTAGAACTACACATGTGAAACTTGGTAGGTAGATGTATACTGTAAACTGCTTTCCGATCCTAAGAAAAAAATTAAAAAATATTTGAAATAAAGGGGGCTCCCCATACATGGAACTAAAACTGAAAATATTTTTTTTTATGAAACCTATGTGTGTGTGGTATTTATAGACAGGTCTTTAAAAATGACATCGGGGTTTTTAAAACCACTTTTTCATAAGGTTAATCGTTTAAAAGATATACGCTTCCAAAGTGGTAGAACGTGTGTGTGTGTCATCTAACTTTTATAATAATGGAATGAAAATTCTAAAAAAAATATATGTCTGTAGATTTTAATGTAAACTTTCAACCAAAATTGGTTTGAACGAGATCAGGTCAGCAGTTTTTGAGATACAGCATATTTTCAAAAACCGCAAATATAACTTTATAATTCATAGAAACACTATGAAAAACAAAGTTATTTGGCGTATTTGTAAAAATTTAAATAAGCTAGTTTAAAGAAATTTGTAAGGTTTTTTTTGGCAAATAAATATATACATAATAATATTATTATAGTTACTACGGAACCCCTTATGGGCGAGTCTGACTCGCACTTGGCCAATTTTTTTTTATTAATATGGTGCCGTATGGTGGCTCAGCTTGGAGTAATGTTCCCTATTGAAAATAATCATTTGAATGTCTGGAAGGCCCTCTGCTCCATCTCCATGTCCTTTGTCCCATAAAACTAAATCAAACATTCAGGGCCGGATTAACCCTGTCAGGGGCCCCTAGGCAATGGAATTCTCGGGCCCCCTTTAAAACTTTGACTGACCAAATCGTGTGTCGCTAAAATCGGTGTCACCTCGTGGTCCTAGGTACGATTCTCGATATAGGCCCGACTTAGTTCGCCGGAAACTCTGATTTAAAGTATATTCCCCGATTACTCAAAGACGGCTGAACCGGTTTAGAAATATCTATATTTTTTTGAAAGATTTCCAACTGGTCCCATTGTCATCAAGTCAGAATCTGATGATGGAATCCTGGAGAAAGCGAGGGAACTCTTCAAATATTATAGGTACACCTATAGCGATTTGGTTATTTTTCATAGTAACCTGTGCAGTTGCTCTCGAAAAGCATAATTTTGTGAAGTTGAACTGATGATGAAGACCACAGATAGCCACTGGAACTACTCAATAATAAGTATTTCATTCATAGGTTGCGATTCGGTTACATGAATATGGTTGTTGCTCTTTATGCTCATCACAATGCATATGGTGAAGTGGAGCTGATGATGAAGTACCAGGAGAACTCTTCAACAATTGATGGCCTTGCATCGGGACAGTAAATATTTTGTAAAATGTTATAAGTAGATGACACTGAGGCTTTCGTAACTAGATAAACTATAAACCGACCCACTAAAAAGCGAAAAAAAAAACATTTTAACGAAATAAAACCGACTTCCAAAATAATACTGCAAATGTGAAAAACAACTTTAATTTCGAGGGGCGGTGCCAGATAACAAAAAATACAAAACCAAAGACTACTGAAATTAAAGGTATTTTTCTTTTTGCAGTGTTTTTCGGAAGTCGGTTTTATTTTTTGTTAAAAAGTTTTTCTATGAGTAAAATACATAAATACTATATTTTTAAATTTTTAATTCCCACGAACTTTGTTTAGTCCTAGTTCTTATTTTTTCGGTCATATGATCACCTCGCACGCCTAATTTCACAATTCTGTTTCAAGTAATTTTTTTATTCAAATATTTTCTTATATACAAACCTTCTCCTGACAATTATAAATATAACAAAAATAACTACTCAAATAGGTGCAACAGTTTCGAAGTTATACGGATACATTTTTTTTTCTGGGTGGTAAAATCATCAAATGACTCCTCTCGCTTTGGGTAGAGTGGAAGCGAGTGTCAGACTTCTACTGACTAAAAACCCACCCCGTTCTTTCAGTTATCCTTGTGGTCTGGGACCGCGGTATCTCGTTAGAACATTTCCTCTGCCCCAGCAGGCAATGGCCCTATCGGGCCTCATCAGAGCTGTTGACTGCTGTTTAAGGTGCGCGTACACCTCGCACCATCGACCCGGGGCTGGTCCTTACCTGCGAGCTACCCCTGCTCGCCGCCCGCAAGCCCGCGCCTACGGTGGCCGGAGATCAACTCGCGATCCCAGATGCCCGGGGCGTCTCCCGCGGGCGTGAGGAAGAGCGTTGTCTTTCAGTCACGCGTTTAGCCTACTCCTTAACTAGCATGACAGCTTCGCAGAAGGAGGCAACCGTATCCCATTCTCGCTCGCCCCGCACCATGGATTGAATCAGGGACGGACACGAGAGGCTGCCGACAATCGCCTCCACGAGGACACGGCGGTACTCTGACCAAGCGGGGCACACCTCCACCGTATGCTCCACTGTATCCGCTGGGTGATCCTCACAATGATGACACCCGGGCGTATCCTCCCACTGTATCCGAAACAGATACCTCCCGACACACCTGTGTCCGGTAAGCACCTGCATCAGGCGGAAGGTGAGGACGCCGTGGCGTCTCTCAAGCTAGTCCTTAAAGAGGGGAGTAATCGCAGCGATTGCGATGTGCCCAGCCCTCGGTTGCGATAGTCGCTCTTTCCAACTTAATTATTATTAATGACTTAAATTTTTGAATCTATCATATCTTCGAAAGTATTTATTTGGTTTATTTAGTGTATAGGAAAATTTTAATCTGCATTAAATGCCGAAGTAAATAAACGTATTTATTTACATAAGAATTAATAAATAAATACAGAAAACAGCTTCGAAAATAACGTAATATTTTTAATCAATATTTGGACATAAAAGTAGTTATTGTGAGTCAACCTTAGGAGAGAGATATGCTATCATGGACTTTTTGTAGCATTATAATTGTAGATCTACAATTTTCTAGTATATTTCTTTAATGTATCTCTGCTGGACAACGCGGCGTACGCGAGTAAATCTCTGAGATATTTTGCGACCTCTTCAACAATAATCGTTGTATTTCAATCAATTTACATAAAATATTAATGAATTATACTTAAACCTTCCTCAGGAATCTCTCACTATCTATTCGTGAAAACGGTACAAAAATCCGTTAAGTTAGTAAACTAATATCTCGAAAACAATCATTATACTTGCCTCGTTCTCTCGCCGATTTTTTCAAGGCAGTGTTTATAAAAACAATCTAGTATTTTACTCTAAGTTTTTTTTTTAATCTTTATTCATTTTAAATAGGATTTTGTTTTTTGTTTTTTAATTCTACTAAGTACTAAATACAAATATTTAGATTCACACGCACATAAAAATTGTCGTTCGATAAAAAAACCTGTCGCTTGCACAGGGCCCCTAGTGGATGCGAGGCCTCTAGGTAGTTGCCTACCTTGCCTCATTAGGCAGTAGGCCGGATTAACCATTGTTAATCCGGCCCTGCAAACTTTCATACATTCGCAAAACAAATATAACGCTGGCTAGATTTCAGCTTTACTTTCCTTATGACCAGTATTACAAAACCTTCAAATACGTTAGATACCTCTATTTTTTTTTTAGTTCCCACACCTCCCATCAATTTTAGCATGTGTCTGTTATGTAGTTTTTTTATTACGTGTCTATTTAGAAATATCATACTTGGGTGCTACATACCTATACATCAGTAACGAATATTAATGTGGTATTTCATTAATCCTACTGGTCAGTACACCTTTTCCCTGTTTTAATAATAGTAATTATTTTCCAAATAGCAACGTTTTTCAGCAATACTGTCGTAGGAACTTCGGTCTTATTATGAAAACTCCGAAACAATTCACTTAAAGGTACGTAAGTGAATGGTTTCGGAGTTCTATCGATCTCATCCACATATTTGACCTACAGCAGCACATTCATCTGATATATAATGTTAAGTAGCTTATTTCAAGATTTTCTGTCGGTTGGTCCCTCGTCTCGCAAATATCACCGCGGCGTCCGGGCACTTAAGCCTACCCATTTCACAAATAGAAATCTCTAAGCAAACAAGGGCATTATGAAACGGCTGTCTAGTATTCACCAAAGAGATTTTTATAGTGTCAAAGTAAATAGACTCGACGGTCAGACTTAAGAAATTAGGTCTGTCATGTAAACTCGATAGAAATAGATTGCGAGTATTGAAATGGAGGAATGATTACAGAAGTATGCGCGAGTTGTTCCGCGGGCGGAGAGGCGGAGCCGCGGTCGATGAGCTCTGGCTCGGCGTCGTGGTGCGAGGGCGACGCCGCCGAGGAGCGCGGCTACGGCTCCGGGGACTCGCTCGCGGAGGACGCCGCGCTGCTGGGCGAGGCCGCGCACTCGCAGCCGCGGGCCATGCGCAGCCAGCGCCGGGACGTCGCCGTCGACCTGCACCTGCTGCGACCAGACGTCTGAAACACACTGCTCCGATCGGCTGATCTCCGTTATGAACTTATGATTGAAATACTACCTACGTCGTTCGCACAATTCTGACGTGACACAACGCTGTCCATTCACATAATTTCCTTATTGATAGGTGCTTGTAATGAGAAAATGAGCAATCATAGATTAGGTAATATGAGTAGTTAGTCGATAAGGCGTCTTGTGCAACTCCAATAAATAAAATATACAACGAGTTGATGTTGTGATAAACACTTTCGCTCGTCTATGTATAAAGACCAAAGACTCCTGACGCGAGTACGTACTTAATATAATGTTTATTATTACGCTTACATTGTTTAATTAATTATTGCTTTAAAAGATTATGAGATTTACCAATAAATTAATAGAAATCTTTACTTTATAAATAAAATGTACCTACCATAATTGTTAAGGTGTACATATTTTTGTAATAAATTGTTTAATAATTATTATAGATATATTATATTGTATAGTTATTTAGGATATGTTATTAGCAGGGAACGAAAAACAGATAAATCAGACATCCTGAAATAAAGATAGGCTGTCTATACACCGTGAAATTTTAATGGTTGTTTTCCCATGTCGAAATGGCTTTGTCTTGGTAATACAATCGTTTTATAAAAAATTAAAATATTAGAAACAAAACATGGCGCAGTGTAGTTAATGCATTATCACCATGCGTGAGAGCTTATTCTGCTCTGAACATTTGTTAATCACTTTTTCCTTTGTTGGCAGCGCGCGGTGGTGCGTGTTTCGTGCAGGTACCTACGTTACGTCTACTGAACTACTAATGATTCTTGCGTTTATGAATATCTTTTTAATAATTTGAAAAAAAGAACATTCGCTTTTTAGTTTTAACTGTATTTTTCGATACTACTACTGATGGGTAACCGTCCTACCGTGGGAAAACAACCATTTAAATTTCACGCTGTATAATAAACGCCTAAACCGGAACCTAACAATTGGTGATAATACCTAGACGTTATATAAAAGAAACATCCAGGATTCGATACGTATGACGTTTGCAAATTATGTAGGTATTATAAGAAATTATACTTATTGTTTCTATACTAATATGTAACTTTAATTAAAGATAACATAATTGACAAAGAAACTGTGATAGACATTCAGTTTTACCATCACGCCGAACAAAGCAGACTAGCCTATAAGATGAAATGTAATCCATGAACATCAGATACCAGACATAAGTGCATTAAGAAGGAAAGGCAATAACTATCTAGATTGACTCGGTACATACCGCATCTATCTATTTATTTTATATAACACTAAAGTCCTATTCTTGAAACAATTTTAAAATTTTGGACATGTTTCTTAATAAAAGCAGGGTAAACTATTGCCTGAAAATCAAAATAAATAATTAATAAGATAATAAATATTGGTATATACTTATATATATTAAAAACATTCATGTTTAGAACCATTATATATTGTGTATCAGATTTTGAAACGTCATGACTGATGCTACATGTACAATAATGTCAGCAGGAATCATCCTCGGCCTAGTCTACATTGTAAAAATTAAACCTAGTTCTTATTCTATGCCTAATGACATCAAAGAACGCTTCCACTCTTATCAAATACGGCTTATCAGTATTTTAATAATGCCACCAGAATACGATTCTAAATAAAAATAATAAACAACAAAAACAAATTATAAAAGCACATTTTATTTGTACTTGTAGGCGAGATACTTCATCAGTTCAGTAAAATAATAAATACAATGGGACCTACTATTGCCTAACTGTTAGATCTATGAATTGTGATATGTTTTATGAATTACTGACCTAAGTCAATTTACACTGTATATAATAAATCAAAATACTACTACTGGCAATATACTTGATGTAGGTACCTGATAATACAGGTGGATAATTTAATCCGGCCCTGGAAGGAGCAAATGTTAATGCTACCAATTTTTACTCAAAGGATTTATTATTTTCAAAAGTTCCTAAGTAATCCGTCATATAAAAGGAAATTCGAAACTTGATAGTGTAAGCTAAAGTATAAAAGTTATATAGTTACACATTGAACATTGCCTGTTTTCATAGTGAAACATTTAAACGCACGCCATCATATCGACCATGCAGTTAACCTTTGTAATGTAAATAATTATTTTTCACTCAAACCATTTCTTTAAAAAAATCCTTTAAGTAAATAATAATCACATTAATATTATCGATAATTTAATTCAGATTACCTAATTCATTTAAACAAATAACAGAAATCAAACAAATCTCCATTATTTGTTAAGTACCTATGTTTTGTAGCTTGTGTTAATCAATAAGCCTCAAGATATGTTAATAGCACGTAAAAACAGTACCCTAAAAATTGGTGTCATCAATATTTAGGATACTTCCACCCATGGCCTGCTTCAATTTTCCACCCTGTATATTGTACATTACTGTGAACGTCCAAGCTTCAATAGATTCTAAATATCGATATTTTAAAACCAAATCAAGTTGGAGCGCAACCACGAGAAAGGTTGTTACCAAATTGCTTTCTGTCTAGACCAAACGACAGTCGTCCGAAAATGAATGCCACATTCGAGATTATTAGACAGTGAGGTACCTATCCAAACCTTGTTCTCGAATGTCATCTACTATTTTCAGAACCAGTGATAAATGCAGTAAATAACAATGTGAGAAGTACCTATAGCAATACTATACTACCCGAACCAAACACATCGGTCTAAAGAGATAATAGTAAAATAATAAAATACCTTAATAGGTTAATTATATTTCTTATGTTTGTTTGGATGTTCACAGTAATATGCAACATAGGTAAGTAAAAATTTGTTACCGGGATATGGCCTAATCATACGTTAAAAGCCCGAACATAATGTAGATCTAAAGCACTAACTAACCCTTCGCTTGTCAAATACAATGATCGAAACTGATTGAATCGTTTTAATCGACACAGATAAGCAAGCAGCTAATAGCTAATAAATTTATCACAAATTTGATTTTTCTCTGTTTTGATATACCTTTAGACTGACTTTCAACTAGTGACTGGTGTACCTAGTGCCAGGACGATGCTAATGGTGATGAGAGCAAAGATACGCTGTGAAACTATTAAGGTAACAAACTACCTTAACCCTACAAGACCTACAAGGGTCAGTCACCATGTTAGGCATTCAGTTCATGCTCATTTTCATTTTTGATCCATATAATTGACACCCATTGCGGAAAATTGGATAATTTTTGTCGGAGACGTCTTGGCTTTCCGTGCAAATTTTTTGTAACTCTGAAGACCATGAAAAAGTCACCCAGAGCAACTTTTAAAGACACAAAGCCACATATGAAAAATGCGACAAAACCTAAACAACAAGAGGTAAATTTAAATCGTTACTTTATGGCTGACAACTGAGATCGGTAGTATCTGCCACCATCACAAACCAATCAGAGCCGTTGTTGTAACGTTTGCAATTTAAATCATTTAGAAGCGTTAATAGTTAATGGGTAAGGAGTCGGACTTGTGATCGAGAGGTTGCGGGTTCAAACCCACCTACTACACTCTTGCCGTGAATCCACTCCAGACACGAGTATATTTAGTAGTGTTGCCCAAACGAGAGTCTCGCAAGAGTCTTGCAATTAGCGATTATCCTATTGCTATTTATTAAACGGTAGTTGAGATCTCAGAACAATGTAACAGAGTCTGTTACATTAACATTCTGTGGCAACACTAATATTTAGCTTAGTTGGAAGGGTTAACACGATTGCCAGTGATGTGAATTCTACTCACATTGCTAGTAAACTTTAAAAAAATCACAGTAAGAGTACGCATCCTTTCATTTTCAAAAAATAAGGGCCGATAAATCCTCGCTTTGCCGGAATAAAGGAGTTCCTGATGCTTACGTATCGGATTGGTTGCAATGAGGTGAAAATGAGCTTCATCCGGAAACAAGATGTCGGATATTGACGCTTCGCAAATTCGGAGCGCTCGCTGTGTAATGATGTTAGATAACTTTTTGTTGCCTGAACAGCACAATTTCCCAGGGTATAACCAAAGAATATTGTTCCAGCAGGAAGAATAAAGTCCACATACGTCCAATGTGTCTCTGCCACGAGATATTTTCCCGCCAAGAAATTGAATAATCACGAATTTTTTTTATTCTGGATGAGCCCACTCTTGACCTCAATCTCGCCTGATGGTAAGCGATAGATGAGGTCTACGATGAAAGGAGCGAGCCCAGAAGATGCCTGTTCACTCTTGCTTTAAAGGCTGAAAGGTCATAAGTGGCAGGGAACACAGCAGCCGACAGAGAGTTCCTTTCCTTATTTTAGTGGTCCAATGCGAGCCGAAAAAAGTAAAGCTTTAATAATTTTGACATGGCTTCTGTGCCTTTGCGCCTTGCTCCTTACTTTCAGACGAATTGGTGCCAATAAGAGAGAAAAGTATGTTTATAAAAACGAATATTATGAATATAAATATAAATAATTAAATATTATATTTAAATTTGATGTGAGAGTCAGTTAAAGAAAGTAAAATAAACCGTTATTATGGTTTTTTTTTAAAACCGTACCTTTTGAGTGATATTTTACATATAGGGATGATTGACGTTCCTATTGTTATTTGAAACTCAGTACTGTAGAACCAGTGTTGCTAGTGTTGGTCACTTTCCCGAATGTCTCAAACTCAAGAACAGGCAGGATTCGACAAAGGACCTTGTGCTTTTCACAAGGGCGCAAATACTGAATATCAGACAGCTTATAGCTTATCGAGAAGTCTTACGATTACAACATCTCGATGTTCATGTGTTTCATGAACTACAGTAAGGCTTTCGATTGTATCAATTGGGATAAGCTTATCCCAAATGACACAATCGAAACCGAAAACGGAGTACCGCATTATTTCAGTGCGTTATTAATGACCCCATACACATGTTTATGTTGTCAAAACAAACAAGATACGATACTCTGTCTAAGCCATTCCGGTTCCAAAAAGGAGTACGACAGGGTTGCATACTTTCACCCATTCTGTTCAACATTTAAGGTAAATAGGTATATCATGAGATAGAGCTGCGACATCTGGAGCGGTGGAGTGACAATAATTGGAGTTAAGAAGATAACTAATCGCCAAATACGCCTATGTTACCACGCTTTTCGCAAATAACGAAACTGAAATGGCATGTTTTGGACAGAATGGAGGGGACTAATGGAGAACTGGTATCAATAGAGCCATAAAAAAAACATCATTATATTACGTCATGGTCACAGATTAACAGGTACAGACAATTGAATTATGACTTGCTGTAGAGCATCTCCCCAGCAAACCCAAGTAAAATTTTAATAGTTTTACTTAGATACTTACTTATTAGGTTAACAAGTGGTTGATAAAAATTCTGCTGCCATAAGGTAAAAGGACGCTTCTACATGAATTACGAAATGGAGAATAAGATTAAAAAGTATTTTAAGTACTTAAAAATTCGCTGTGCGAAAGGAAATAAACCTTATTACAATTTTGTTATGCAAAAGTGTGTATTATAGTTTGGTCTTTCAGAAATTATATGAGAATTTTAATAAAATTATTATTATGTATTAATTAAATAGTTTTTCTTTTTAGTAAAAAAAAATGTAACCAAAAAACGTTTTACTGCAATGAAAAGACGCTTCTGGCTAGAAACGTCCTTTAAACTGAGTGCATAGAGTACTATAATACTACGGATAGAGTGTTTTTTTAAACGCCTTTCCTACTTAGTGATGATGTGTTACCAGGTTCTAGTTAACTAAATAAAAAAGACGCTGATAGCCATTTGCTGCTTTTCAACTTAGTAATACTAATACTCATTAACCCTTTCCCTCGGAGGGAATCCCTCCTAACGGTACTTATAAGTACCTCCTCCTTTCTCTTCAAATATTTTGAACATGAAAACAAATCATAATGGCACTCGTGAGCCAATCACAGCGCATTATTTGAATTCCTGTCAAAAATTGCCGAATAATTTGAACTGCAAGTCATAACGTGTCATACATTCAGTCACTTCTATGTACTATGATTTTGAAAAAGGTTTAAAATAGGATTATCATAGGTAAGTGGTAATAATTATAATTATTTCAATGGTTTTATTCATCAGCTATAATTGTAGCAACATGTATTGTGTATAATTACTTTCTTTTCTACGAAAAACCTACAAAAACTGACGAGGACTTTAAAGTACCGTCAGGCACTTTTTAGTCGTGAATTTTATGATAAGTCTAATAACGAAGTTAGATACTTTATTTCATTATATTAGTTTATTTATATTGCTATACTTATTTTCATACGTACTACTTATTGTTTTAGATATTTTATAATGGATATTTCTGAGAATACTGCCTTGATCGAATCACTGTTATTAGAAGAACTTCCAGACTGCAACGAAAATTCTGATGCTGGTGTTTCCGATGAGACCTTCGACTTCCTATACCAAGGAACTTCGATGAGGTTTTCTTCATAGATCAGGTACCTACATCTCCGATACCTAGCACCAGTATTCAAATCGATCTTCCGCCAGTAGATCGGTCTATGCCTAGGGCTAGCCGACCGAGGGTAGTCGAACCAAATCGCAAATGGAAAAAGCGAGAATTGGATACAACTTTACCCGACTATACAGCAGATACTGGAGTAATAGAAAATTATTTCAGTCATTGTACTAAACCGACTGACATATTTCTAGTGCTTATGAAGATATATTGGATAATATTGTATACCAAAGTAACCATTATGCTACACAGAAAGGGAAGGTATTGAACCTAAAACAGAAGGAACTCTTAACATTAATAGGTATAAACTTCTTTATGGGTTATAAGTATAACAGTCGTCCGGCGTGGAGAGACCATTATTCTTCAGCACCAGATTTAAACAATCCACTGTATGCAAAATAATGCCAAGAGATAGGTTTTCTGTAATTTTATCCCATCTACATTGCAATGATAACACTCAAATGCCTAAAGACTGCAAAGATAAGCTGTTTAAAATTAAACCAATGGTTGATGCACTCAATAAAAAATTCCAAGACGTTTATCATGGTACTCGCGAAATGAGCGTAGATAAATCGATAATTAAATTCAAGGGTAGGTGCATCTTGAAGCAGTATCTACCGATGAAACCAATAAAAAGAGGCTACAAGTTGTGGTGCCTGGCTGATCAGAGGGGATATATAAAGAAGTTTCAAGTATACCAAGGAAAAGACGAAGAAATGAACTCGAAATTTACCAACTACGGCTTGGGAGAAAAGGTTGTTTTGGAGTTGACAGCAAGAATGGGGTAAAGGGAGAGTCGTCTATTTCGATAATTTTTCTCTTCTCTTGCATAATTTTGTTTTACTGTTATGGTGTATAATAAAGAATATATCTATCTATCTATCTTTGCTAGAAAAATTGAAAACTGAAATCACCTACGCATGTGGGACAATCCGAAGTAATAGAAAAGGACTACCTGGAAACCTAATCGCCGATTCTAAAATGAAAAAGGGTGATAGTGATCATCGTTTTTCAAATTTAGATATAGGATATTGGAAATGGAAGGATAACAAGGTGGTTCATTTAGTGTCTAATTTTCATGGGAGTCAAGAGGGAACTGTGTCACGTAGAGAAAAAAATGGATCGAAATCTACAGTAAAATGCCCAGTAGCTGTCAGAGATTACAACAGTTATATGGGCGGTGCAGATACAGCTGATCGTCTGAGAGCCCTTTACTGTATATATCGTAAATCTTCTGGACATTGCATTCGTCAATGCTTTTATTATTCATGGGCTTTTATTGGAAAAGACTACCGTAAAAGATTTTCGACGCTCTGTTACTCAAGGTTTGATCACAATGAAAGATGCTGGTCAGAAAAGAAAGACATCTAGTGATAATGCTTCAAACAATGGCCCTTCCAAAAGGCGTAAATCAGATTTTTCTACTCTGAAAGACGTACGTTTGGGCAACAGAGGCAATTGTTAAGTATGTAGAGAATAGAGGCCGGTGGGAGATTTGCAGTATGAAGAAGATTCAGTCGAAACCACACAGTAAATGTTCTCACTGCAATGTATTTTTGTAGTTGAATGAAAAAAAGAACTGTTTCCTAGAATATCATGAGATAAATGTCTGAATAAATATGTTTTTGTTTTTTAATAGTTGTAATTATTTGACCTCATTGTTTTTCCATTTTCTAACCAAGTTCCTGACAATAAGTGCCAAAAAGCGCCTGACGGTACTAAGTTTAATTTTACCTAGAAATACTAGAAATAGTACTTCTAGGTAAAATAAAAAACTAAAAAAAATGGATGTGTTTATTCTTACCTACCTTATTAATATAACATAGATCAACAATTAATATAACATAGAAAAACTAAAATACTTAAATTATTTTAGATTTTCATAATGGTTATAAATAAAAAACTTTCTTACACCTTCAAAATTCAAAATAAGATTTCGCGACAGAGGATAATGCGCCTGTCAGAATTGTCTGACAATCCTACAAATATGTCAATATGTCATGACAATTTTTTGTTTAATAAAGCAGATTTGACAAGTATTTCACGACAAATTGTCACCTGTCTCACCTGTCGCTTGAAAAGTTTTATTAAACATAAAATTGTCAAATTGTCGCGATTTTCCGACATATTTGTCAATTTTCTACCATTACAATTATGTCGCCTGTAAGTTTTATTAAACAGAACAATTGTCGAATTGTCACTTTTTAACATATGTCGGAATTGTCGGATTGTCAGCTTTATAAAGCTTTTATAAAGCTGACAATTCGACATATATGACAAAAAGTGACAAAACTGTTGAAGTGTCGCGCTTAGGCTATTTAATAAAACTGACAAATATGTCAAAAGTTGACAGGCAAAATCGTGACATATATGTCAAGTAAAAACGCGTTTAATAAACTCGACATATGTCACAAAACCAAATCAAAATATTTCTGACATTATTGTCAGCGACAATTGTCGGATTGTCGTGACAATTATATCGACTTTTGACATATTTGTAAATAATTTTGTTTTATGAAGATAAATAAGGATAAAATAGAAAAATAATTTTAAAGAGTAAAAGAATGAATCAATCACTAGTGCAACTATGATTGTTTGTTCTGAGATTTTTAAACGACATCATCCGAAGAGCCGTTGTCACCGTCGGCGTTCCAATCATATTGGAACCCAATAGCTTGCGTAACGATGGTAAATGACTGGACGGCATATCATTGTTTCCTTGGAAGATGGGGTAGGCCTTTAGTGTGGCATGCAACTTGTGTCGATACTGAAGCGCCATCCCATCCTCCCAGTTCATCATGTTGTGCTGGCGCTCCTACTGCTGCTGCGGAATACCATAATAAATACATTAACCTCGGTGATAACTATATTTTCAAGCTGTTTGGCGTCGAAACTCTCGGTCCGAGGGGCCCGTGTGCTCACCGCCTTTTTATAGAAATATCGTTAAGGCTCGTTGACACATCCCTTGACCCAAGGGCTGGCTATTTCTTTGACCAAAGGCTAAGCATTGCCAATCAACGAGGCCATACCGCCAGTCTCGTGGGTGACATACCCACGAGACTGGCAGTATGGCCTCGTTGACCAGCCGACAGCATCTAAGTTGAATTTCTTGATGCTTTATTCTAATTTGCTTTTAAGTATTTTAGGATTTCATAATGGTCATAAACAAATAACTTTCTTACACCTTCAAAATTCAAAATAAGATTTCGCGACAAAGGATAATGCCCTTGTCAGAATTGTCTAACAATTCTACAAATATGTCATTACAATTTTCTGTTTAATAAAGCAGATTTGACAATTTTTTCACGACAAATTGTTACCTATCACCTGTCGCTTAAAAAGTTTTATTTAACAGAAAAATGTCAAATTTACGTGATTTTCCGACATAGGTATTTGTCAATTTTATACCATGACAATTATGTCACCTGTTAACGCCATCTACTGTCTCAAAGCTGACAACTCGTGGCAGCAGAGAAGTGAACGAGAGCGGCGCATGGCAAGCGCTGATTGGTCGTTGCCGAATGAATCTGGACGGCGAGTGCTGATTGGTCGTCGCTGGATGAATCTGAAGAACGATCGATTGCTTCATTCAACGGATCTACACTTATATATGAAAGTACTCTGTGACTTCGACACACAAGACTCTTAGAAACCATGGTGGTAGTCGGTTCACCATCATGACTCTTAATAACTTGTCTCCTCTGTAAATTATATATATTAAAATAAATACGTAAAACCCTTAAGAATAAAGAGAAGTTCATTGAAGAAGCCTGACCCTCAAAAATCCCAAAACACACCTGTAAAGGACATAATTCATTTCGTACACAAAAATAAAAGACAATAAAAATACAGTAGATTGTAGATTCTCATCGGAAATAATGTCCTGAAGATTTTTTACTATTACAAGGAACGTCTACGATTAACTCCCAGGCTACTATTTGAGTTTAAAGTGTAAGTGTCGTTAACAAAAAATCTATACTGGAATGTTACGGGAAATAACGTCGGGAGAGTAGACGTTCAGTCATTTAAAACAATCCTATATTTTTTTAAATGACCGAACGTCTACTCTTACCGCCCTGCTGCACCGAACTTGCGCATTAGGCAATACTAATGTATGATCATGGTAGGTAGTAAATAATAACAACAAAAAGATTGGGGAAATCTTTTATAATTATTTAATATACATGTTTTTACATTTCAGTAGACCTTATTATAACATTTTCTAACCCTATTGCGGGTGGACTTAAATGAGGTTCGTGTCTTGCGAAGCTCATATACCATACCAAACACATTGTGTGAGAGCAACAACCGACGACGCCGACGATTCGCTTGCCCACATTGCAAGTACAATAATAATGTCCTATGGCTTCCCGACAAAAATAAAAGACAATAAAAATACAGTAGATTGTAGATTCTCATCGGAAATAATGTCCTGAAGATTTTTTACTATTACAAGGAACGTCTACGATTAACTCCCAGGCTACTATTTGAGTTTAAAGTGTAAGTGTCGTTAACAAAAAATCTATACTGGAATGTTACGGGAAATAACGTCGGGAGAGTAGACGTTCAGTCATTTAAAACAATCCTATATTTTTTTAAATGACCGAACGTCTACTCTTACCGCCCTGCTACACCGAACTTGCGCATTAGGCAATACTAATGTATGATCATGGTAGGTAGTAAATAATAACAACAAAAAGATTGGGGAAATCTTTTATAATTATTTAATATACATGTTTTTACATTTCAGTAGACCTTATTATAACATTTTCTAACCCTATTGCGGGTGGACTTAAATGAGGTTCGTGTCTTGCGAAGCTCATATACCATACCAAACACATTGTGTGAGAGCAACAACCGACGACGCCGACGATTCGCTTACCCACATTGCAAGTACAATAATAATGTCCTATGGCTTCCCGACCACTTAATCTTGTATTATATTATTATTATTATTTTATATCATAATATGTTCTGGCTCTCACATGGCGAGACTGAGTTCTTCCCCTTGTTATTTATTACTACATTTTCACCCAACTCTCTGGCATGCTCAGCGAGAAGTCCGCTTCCCATTTCAAAAATAAACTTTCCATTTGGGTTTAAATGTTCGCCGTAGTAGCTCCTCGCTTGTTTTATCTGGTATTTACTAAGACTTAATAGCTCCAAGTCTTCTTCCGTTAGCCTCGGGAAGTCATTTAATTCTGGCACATCTGCTGATAGTGAACGAAATTGTACTCACCTTCTATTATAATTACGTTTTATGACTACACCTGCCAATATGTTTGTAAGAGTCAATCTTTCGTTAATTATATTTAAAAATGTTTGTGCATGAATATTATTATCTATTAACCTGTGATAAACATTTATTGTATATATGTGATAAAGCGGCAGCTATTTTGAAGAACTCAAACATATAGTATAACGTTCTGTTTATATATATGTTTCCCAGAAGCCGAAAGTCCCGTTTAAAACGTCCGTTCACCACCTCAACAACCCATCGGCAATTTGTTTGCCTGGTCTGTAGTGAATTGTGTTTCATTTGGATGTTTGCTTTCTGGCAAATATACTGAGTAACCATGTTGTTGCATGGGTACAACCGAGTCTCTGAAACCGCGGTCCAAAATAAAAACATCACCATTTCTGTAGAACCAATGAAAAACACCATCGCCGGTGTCTTCTTCACTTGTCTTGTCTATTACACTATTCATTACTTGAGCATCTGATGTAGTGGCAGCATGAGGTCCTTTTATTATATGTCCGTCACAACACACAAATAAGAATGGTTTTAAGAGGTTTCTGTATTTGTGATTACTGTATAATTTTCTTTGGAAGAAGTAATTGAAACCCTTCTGAATGTATATATATGTGCCATCACAAATCGTTATCGCCTTTCTTTCATTAGGTGGACTATCTGGATTGCCAAAGAGATCATATATTTATCTGGCACTGTGAGGTTTCTCTGAGCTACGTCTTCCCTGATTAAGTGATCAAAACCCAAGTGCAGCGGGACAAAATCTTGCATCAGTGCAATGCGACCAGTTTTAAGCATGCGGGCAAAAGAAGATATACTTGTTCTAAAAATTGTAGCTAATCTCGCATTTGAATCTCCTGTCCGCAGTTTCACAAGTACAGCTGCCAATATTACGTTTTTATTACGTCTATCGTTGAGACTAGGAGTGTTTGCCAATTAATCTGTATATTGATCGTGAGTAAAGCCAGTCAGTATGAAACTCACTTGAACTTATTGTCTGTTATTGGGCGAAGTTCAAAACATCAGTTATCCAGTGATCGGAGTAGGTAGATTGATTTTTGGTACTTGTATCATAAATGCACACAGAAAGAATAACATGGATAAGCCATTTTCCCGAAAAGTAATTCCGGTATTTCCGGATTCAATTAAACATTGTTAATGTTGGTAGTGATATTATTCCTACTCAATTCAAAATTTAAAGGAAGGTATAAAAACTAAATTAATTCATTATTTATCTGTTGAATAATAAAAACAATCTAATTCCGATCGAAGCTTTAATTTTTATTTTTGTATTTTTAGCCTTTTATGGCTAGAACTTTTATAGATAGACATAAATTGTTGCACTTAAATTTAAATATTTTCATAGTGGTCATGGTAATTTGCATTAAGGGTAGAATAAAGAATAATATTGCTCATTTTATTACAATTCCTACCTTTTTTTTGAGGATGGCAAATCATCAAATGACTCCTTCCACTCTGGCAGAATAAAATTCCTACATAAGTTCCGGTTTTTTTTTAATAATCCACCAATTCCGGAGGAATGTCCATATTAATATATACGTTTCGGATCAATGACCCCATTTCAATCTACCTACTCCGATCACTGGTTATTACATGCGTGATTAATATCGACAAGGCTCGTACTATGTGGGCAGCTGTAAATTCCGAAATGTTGTTTTGTTGTACGGCCAGCACATGCCATAAGTCTTCCTGCAGATTTTCATTACAAACACGACTGTTTTCGGATATAAGAAGATTATAACGACCTAGCATCCTAAGTACAATATTATTCGGTATTTGGTACCTTGTACTGTTTTCGCAATGTTGGAAAACACACGTGCGCCTAGTGTCCGGAGTCCGCACATAACCAGGCAAAGTCATCTGAACTGGTTCTCCGCTTGCAACTGGCTCCGCAGAAATGAACATCAGCGGCGTTGTCTTCTTGACGTGCTTCTCGTATGTTTCGATGGTACGTTCTTTCTGCCCTTTACCAACAAGGTCGACAAATGCATTCCGTAGGCTGAGCCTGAAAAGTAAAATAAACTTGTGAGACGAATTACATGCAGAATTCGTTCTAAAAACTTGAACAAAGACGAATATTGACTACTTCTACACAATAAACTGAGACTACAGTACCTAATTATTATAAGAGAGCGACATACTCTTGTGAAACAGAAACAATAACCCTACAACAAAACGTATGGTACATCATAAATAAGTACATACCTGCTGCTCCAATATTTCTTGAATAACAATCTGCGCTATTTCAATGTGCTGCTCCTCTAGGGAAGCCCAAGTGTATCTCTTTCTATTCACAACAGATTCATGACACCGTGTACACAGTAATTCCGCAATAATGATAACAGCAAAATAAAAGCACAAGTAAATTGAATAGTAGCCGTCCGATGTAACATAAGTCGCATGGATAACTAACTTGTGCATTGTCCCAATTATATAATAAACGTCATTGTTAGGAAGAGATTGCTGTGTGCATTCAGCATGCTGTGTAACCTACCGAGAGCGAAAGCGGCTCGCGAGCGAACCGACTTTATATGCTCTCTGAAGTTTAGGTTTTGATCTAGAATCACTCATAGGTATTTAGCTCGTTTTTCCCAAGGGATTGGCGTGCCAAACATAGTGATCGGACGGGGGGTCAATTTTTCTGATTAATAAAAGGACATCATTCAAGTCTCGAACATTTTGTACCCAAAATTGAAAGTTAAAACCCAGAAAAAAAAAACTAGATTCTTAAGCGAAATAATGTCCTCGAGCACGCCGTAATTGCGGCGGTAAGACCCCTCTTTGAGGAGTGGCTAGATCGGCGTCACGGCGTCTTGACCTACCGCATGACGCAGGTCCTCACCGGACACGGAAGTGTCGGGAGGTACCTGTGTCTGATGAGGAAGGAAGAAACGCCTGCGTGTCACCACTGCGAGGATCGCCCTGAGGACACAGTAGAGCATACGGTGCAAGACTGCCCAGCCGCAGTGGTAGTCGCCCATGGCGTTGACGTCGGCCGACGATCTCCGGCCTCTGTAGGCGCGGGCATGCGGACAGCGAGTAAAGGGCAACTCGCTGTCCGACCATGGACCATGCCCGGGTCGACGGCGCGTTGTGTTCCACGCGCGCCTCAAAGAGCGTCAGCAAGATGACGAGGCCCCCCCTGTAGAGGGCCGAAGCCTGCCGGGGCCGCGGGACTAATTTCATCACCGTGACCCCAGAACGTAAAGGGCTATTGAAGGAATACCGTGGATTTTAGTCAGTTCAAGTCTGACAGTCCCTCCGGCCCTGCCCGGGGTGCGAGGACTCATTTGATGATTTTACCACGTTAAAAAAAAAGCAAATAATGTCCTGAAGATTTTTTACTATTACAAGAATCGTCTACAATTAACCCCCAGGCTGCTATTTGACTTTGAAAATACAAAAAATAATTCTTTTCTTACAATGTTAGGAGCACAGAACAAAAAATTAAGTAGAAGTGCCCCTACACTCTCTCAAAACGAGAACCAGTGTTGCCAAACTCACACATTTGCAAATCAAATTGTCAATTACATACATAAAAAACAGTGATATAATTGGCTACAAAGTTGAAATGCAACTTTAACGAATCATCTTCTTAATACGGTCAAAAATGTCTTATTACAACGACCGAAAGTTGTTATTATTTGACATGAATTAATCAAAAAAGGCGTTTATCGTTTAAAAAACTTGAATCGAACAATTTACAATAAGTTCAGCTACTCAAGGCTAGATGGCGATGTAACCAATTTATTCTATTCGGAACGCTAGCACTTTGAAATAGGCGTCATAATATTTGCATGCACATCAAAGAAAATAATACTCTCTAACGAGAGATGCACATGAACTGTCTTTTGCTACTCAGATAGAGATGTAGACAAATATCGATATTTTAATATCGATGTTATGTATTTTATTCGTGTGAGCAATGTAATAATTTATCGACATCATACAAATGCTCAGTAATGGAAAAAATTGATCATCTTCAAAAAAAAATAGAATCTATGTTAATATTGAAGAAGTAAAATTTGTATGTTTGTATGTAGGGGTAATCTCTGAAGCTACTGAACCAATTCTGAAAATTCTTTCCCTAATATGTAGCTGCATTATTCTTGAGTGCTATAATAGATAGGCTATAAATTATTTTCATATAATAAAGTATTAATTTCATGCGGGCGAAGCCCCGTGGCACAAGCTAGTGTTCAATGAAACAATAATAGATAGTATTAAAAATATTGATTGACCTTGAAATAATACATATTTGTTTAATAATTGCCGTTTTAATAGTATTATGTTTAATTTTAATAGGTGATGAAAACGTATAATTATTAATATATTTTGCTGTGATGGCTTTCATTAAGTCAGTAATATGATTAGGATTAGACGTAGGAAATTCCCCTAACTGATGATAGATTATGTTTTGGAATATTGACGAATCTTGAGAGCAACGGTAACATCTTGGTTTAGATCGGCACTGTGCTTTGACATGGCCAAAGCGACAGCAATTTTGGCATTGGATTGTCGGGTAGCGGTAAGACTCAACGGGAAGAGAGGTATGAAATGAGAAAACCCTTTGAGGGAGCACTTAGCCTTGAAATGTGATAACGATGATTTGTGTAGGTATCCAAGTGGTTTTGCCCTCCGCTCTATTTTTTCTATTTAGACGGCGCGCTTTTAAAATGATTCCGCAAGAATCGGGTAGGATTAGGGAATCAACAAACTCGTCCATAGACATATCAACTGCCACCTGACGGACTACGCCCATCCTGGTGATGTTATAGGTGGGAATGGTTACCGCGTAGTCATTGGCATCTAAAATAGGATTGTCTAGAAATTTGTTGGACGCATTTCCGGGCGTGAATTCAACAGAAAAAATATTTCTGCCCACTTTTTTTACTCCATCGGGGCGAATGTTGGCGATTTTATTTTTATAAAGGAATTGGCCAAACTTAATCGGATGAATTGACGTCCCAGTGGAGGGATCCGGTTTGGACCTAGACACGTGGACAATAAAAGGTCCTTTATCGGATGAAATATATGCTTTAATGCCCACCACGAGGCTCGGGTGGACATACATAGATTGGGTGGCTGCTACAGCCATTCCATCACTAAAAATGGTTTTTTTTGGGGCAGACGCCACCAATGCAATGCCGTCTGGATCATCCAGACGTCGCTTACCATATCCAGTTTTTATGGGGTCGAAAGCATCGGGTAGAGCAGGAGGGGGTGGAGGGTCCATAATGGACACCCAGCTGACACTTTTGCGTACAAAATCTGAAAAACTGAAAATTTGGATAAATTTTTCTTTAAAAATGCTTCAAAATAGATATTTCGGAAAAAAAAAACCTCTCTGACACGTGTGATAGCTATTGTTTTTCTCCGGGCACGATACTTTTCGTATCTCAATGTCTCCGGGTGTTGAATCAAAAAACCATCAATAAACTGTTTTTTTTTTAACGACTTCATACGTCAATGGGTTGTCAAATGACAGATTTCTGGCGATTTTGTTGAGTATTTGTTTGCGTGATCTCTTTTATAAATACAAAACTTGTCTGTAAAAAAATTATATATATATATACGTATTTTCAATAAATTATGCCTAGCCAATATGAAGAAGAGCGGACGTGGGAAGCCCCAAACCACAATCAATATGAAGTATTTAAACATTTTTCAATTATTACTATATTACGATTTTATACGATTTCATCAAATTCACACTAACCGAGATATTTATTAGAACACAAAGCCACTTATACTATCTAATGAAAATAAAAATATGACGACGTACGGTCGCAATTCTGCAGTTCTATAACCGGTTCTATTTCCTAATATTTATGTTCAATTATCTAGGAAGAAGGAAATGAAGATGTCATTGAAAATCCAGAGGAAGTTTTACATGAATGTCTCGAGAAATTTAAAACACCTGATTACATTATGGAACCAGGCATATTTGGTCAACTCAAGCGATACTTTCAAGCCGGCGGCAATCCAGAACAAGTGATTGAGCAACTATCTATAAACTACAATGCAGTTGCCCAAATGGCTAATTTACTAGCAGAATGGCTAATACTTGGAGGTCAGTTTGAAATTCAACTACTATAATAAAAAGAAACAATTTATGCCTTTCTTTATTGACATTATTCCTTACTAGGTTTTTCCTAGGGCTCCTCTTGTGGGTCATAAAGAACATTATCTTTCAGAGATAAAATTAGCTTATCTTACCATAATAAGTCTTATACTTATTTATTTAAGAACTATGGGGGACTAACAGCTATTAAATACAGAAAATAAATAGTATAGTAGACTGAGTTAATTAAAAGTCCTCACATTTAAAGGCAGGAAAATCTTAAATTGAACACTTAAAAGGCTTAACCTCTCAAACACACACACGTCACAAAATGTACCGCCTTGTGGCTGCCGGCGGTCTTCCATGCGTCGGGGGGTTAATATAACCATATCATAAATACAACATTCAAAATGACTAAATAGATACCTAGCAGATATTATAAATAACACATACAACACTGTAACTACAGATATTAATTATTCTTGAAAAAATCAAGAACCGGTTATTAAAACTTCTGCTTGCATGCACAATAAATGAATTTTGCCCATACTTGGTTGAGCTGAAAGGTACCCGTATTGGTGGATTATACTGGGTTTTAGTCAGAGTGTTTAAATTAACTTTAGATAAGAGATCGAGGCTATCAATATTATTGTTTAAAATTTTTAAGAGTAGAATGCAGTCAGATATCTCACGACAAGTACTTAATGAAAGTAAATGAAATTTTCTTTACTAACTGTGGTAGTTATCAGAATGATACGGGATCTTCTGATGAAAGCATAAATATTTGATTAACCTTCTTTGAATACCCTCAATTCGGTCTATGTATTTATTGTAACCTGGATTCCAGATTTCAGAAGCATATTCCAGGTTACTCCTCATGAAAGTGCAATACAGGATTTTAAGGGATTTTGCTTTAGTAAAACATTTTGACGGTCTCATTATGAATATATCTCACTATCATTATGAATATTTCCTTTTGCAAACAAATAATATTAGTATAGAATCATAGTGTGTTGATATTGTCTCAATTCCTAATATTTCCAGGGGTCAAAGTGACAGAGGTACAAGCTATGGTTGAAAACCATTTAAAAGATATGATTTTGAAAACATTTGATCCTAAAAAAGCTGATACTATATTCACCGAAGAGGGTGAAGTAAGTGTGCACAACATATTTTGTACATATGTTTTATAAGTTTGTGCTACAATAAATTGTCTACAATATTTTTCAGACTCCAGCTTGGTTGACTGAAATGATTGAACATCCTACTTGGCGGTCTTTAATATATAGATTGGCTGAAGAGTATCCTGATTGTCTTATGCTTAACTTTACCATTAAGGTAAGCTTAATTTTATATAATTCTTTCAAGGGGTGGGGACCTGGTGTCCTGAAACATAGACTGTCCATCTAGTTTAGGCAACAGTCTCCCAGTTCCCAGACAGAAATAAAATATAAACTGACTAAACTGTGTTATGAGAAAATAAATAAATACAAATATTTTATTGAACTATATTTGCGATTTTTTTATGTATATTATTTGAAGCAACTTATTCTCTGAAACTTGTGATCCAAGACCAAATAATAGCATCATATTTTTAAACAATGTGTGTAAACTTCAATCATGGAAGTGATACAAGCAAACATTGTATGATATTTATAGATAAACTGATTTGTTATTGTTTGTATATCATACCCGTTTTTGGAGTGAATACAAGTCATTACTAAATACAAAACATTGTTTCTGCAATCAAATCATATTTGTTCAATCTGTTTCTAAAGGTTAGATGTGAATATACTTGTGTAGATGCAATGGTAGGGTCATCAATTGTTTAATTGGTTTTAATGATTTCCAGTTAATATCAGATGCTGGATTTCAAGGAGAAATTACAAGCATATCTACAGCAGCACAGCAAATTGAAGTGTTCTCAAGGGTTCTCAAATCAGCTATTGTTGGATTTCTGCAGAGTTCTGATGATTGGCAAAATAGTGTTAATGAATGTGCAGTAAGTCTCTTTTTCTTATTTTCAATTTGAAAATTGATCCTGAGCTTAAATGCCTCTGGGACATTAATGTACCAAATAGCACTCAATATAGTTACAGTTAACCAGTGTAAAAGAAATCAGTAATCAATCTTTTAAACAATATTTATAACATTACAGAAAATGGTCTGCCATGGCGCCCACACATATGTGTATAGTCAAGTCATAGTGCACATACTGTCTCAGGAGCCTAGAGGAGGCGCCATCATGAAAAGACTTGGTCAAGAAATAACCCGTTGTGCACAACAAAGGCAAGTGGTCATTTAATAATTATAAAGACGTTTAATTTAAGAAGGTTCTGTTTAAACAGGCACATACGCGATTCAATCCAAAGCACATCTCTTAAATCGAGCATACCTACATAAACACATGCTTTTTGCCTGTGAGGATAGGCAAAAACTTAAAAACACCTACTTTTATGATCTTTGCATACATTTATTGAAATGCTCACGCCGGTTGTGACTATGATGCACTTGAATTTTTTAAGTAAACCCAAGAACATCATAGAAGAACAATCATTAAAATGATTACTTGACAAATAAGAAAGTAACAGTTGTATTGACACAGAGCAGGAAGTGTAGCTCACTGCATTTATGAACTTCTCAACTTATTTAAACTTTTCATAGACATGAAGAGTTAAAATAATTTTAAGCATAATAATTAGTATAGTGAGTGTGGTGAGGGAGTGCTGGCCCAGAGGTTTCAAGCGCGACTTACAAGTTGTAAGTCGTGGGTTCGAACTCAAACTGGCTGTGTGAAATTCTCATCATCACCATGATTTCTTTCAAAATGGTGAAGAAAAATATCGTGAGGAAACCGGCACCGGCGACAAACAATCTGAAGACATGTGACGTACTGAAAACTCGCACTGAGCTTGCATGGTGGATTACGGCCCATTCCCTTTCATAGAGAGGAAGACTGCGTCCCAGCTGTGGGAAAGTAATAGGCTGATTATGATTATTATAGATAGATAGATACAATCTTTATCGTAACCTTTGGATGGATTTGACACTACAGGAGAAAATAAATACGCAGGTAGTCCATGGTGTACTATGTACACTTGTGTACTATGTCTTTTTTGTATATTATTATATACACCATGAAATTTTAATACTTGTTTTCCCACGACAGAACAACTTGCCATAAGGAGTACTTTCGAAGCATAGAGTAAAAGTAAAAAAATAAAGAAGTGGTTTTAAAATAATTTAAAAAATATTTTACAACTCGAAAACGTGAGAATCAATAGTAACACTAGAGGTGGAGGTAGACTTGTAGGTACTACTCAAATCGCACGCGCCGCCGACAAAGGAAACAGCTGTGCATAAAAATGTTCTAAGCAAAATAATCTCTTGCACGTGGTGATACGGCATAAACTAGTTTTCACGCAACAGCACAAAACACAGCCGACAAAGAAAATACCAATTTAAATGTTTAAATCAAAATAAGCTCTCGTGTGTAGTGATACGGCATAAACTACAAACTAACATCAATTACAAACGATGCCTCGTGCTGCCTTCCTATTGCATTATTGCGTTGGCGAACTACTTAGTCTTCCCGCGAATGTCGTACGCGCAGCGCGCCTTATTAGTGCAATGGATCGTCATTACAATTATTGCAATTTGGAGTACGTCGCTATGGTGCAACTGTATGCTGGAGCTGATTATGACTCTCATGCTGCCCGGCGACATTACGCGGAGCCGTAAAGTCGCTCCGTCTTCGCGGGGTTCTGAACCCCCAAGTCCCATCGGCCCGGACGATCGTAGCGGCGACACAGCGGCTACTAAATCATGGGCAATTCAAGACACTAGCACATGCCCAGGGCAGAGGTCGATCGGCCGTTATTTCGCCAGAGCTCGACGAAGAAATCATCGAGTACTTTAAACGAGATCTAACCTGGGATTTAGCCCGGACCTAACTCCATTAGACTTTTACTTGTGGTCTGCGCTCAAGGGCCTGGTGTATCGTGAGGAACACGAAACTTGCGACGCGTTTATAACTGCGATAGTCGACGCTTTTAATATCGTAAGAAACGACAGAGACACCTTAATAAAATTGAAAGACAATCATTTAAAACTTGCTCGATTGTGTATTCAACGCAGTGCCTTGCACTTCGAACAATTACTCCGTTACCGGGAAGTGTAGGTAGGTAAGTACCTACTCATACTTTTGTAAATAATGAACATTATAAAGTAGTTAAGTTAGTTAAAATTATTGTAAAGTAAGTTAATTCAAATTTATGAAATACGCCTCAAATACCTTGTTAGGTCTCTAATTCAGAAATTTATTTTTCTTAGATGATAATCTTGTTTTTATTTAATTTCGTATTCCGTAAATTGCAGCTAAAAAGTATTTATGACCGTCCTAAGCCCTTAAAAGTATGAAGGAAAGATTTGAATAACTTTTTGGGTAAAGATTATTATTATCAAGGATAATTTATCAGCTGATTGAAAAGCACGTGGCTCGACGGCCGCGCGGCCTTTCGGTGCCCAGCTCGCGCAAGTATCGGGGAAGGTTACTATTGATTCGTGGTCGCTTTCGAGTTTTGTTTTTCACAACGGTTAATCTGCCATTTTTTTTTTCTAATATTTTATTTGTTTATAAAACGATTGTATTACTAAGACAAAGCCATTTCGCTGCGGGAAAATAACCATTAAAATTTCACGGTGTATATAGTATAACGTTATAGAACCTCGTATGTTTTTGCAGTGGACATGACGTAACTCCCATCACACTTGCCCTCACGTCAGGCGAATCGTGGCGCAACGCTCGCACGGCATTGGCTGCCATGTTGTCACGTGGTGCACTCAATCCTGCTGACATTTCAGTATTATTCAGAGCTTACACACAGCCAGAACCTCCACCAGTACATTTATTAAGAATTCCTCAGTTTTTAGGTAAGCTACTTGAATCAGTTTCGATATATTATTATTGGAACACAATTTGGACCACTATATTTAGACCACAGCCTGGCCTTTGACACCGTCTGCATGTCAATTCAATTTCCAAAGATTTTTTTTTGTTTATCATGTCATTCAAATAAATCAATCAGTATAGACTTCCGCATGGGAGTATTTGAGATTGAGACCCTGCTTTATTCATAATGCAAATTAACGTATATGGACTACAGATCGCAACTGCTAGATTTATGTTACGCAGAGAGGACACCACACTTGTCAGGATCTCCTGTGGAATAGGAATGTATTAAAGTTATTCCGTATTCTACTAGCGTTCAACATTAGTAATACAAAGATAACGACTTTTGAAATAAAAACCTCTTCGCATTTCCGCTTTGTTAAAATAATATCCTTCTTGAACCTATATCTACCAAACAATGTCAGGTGATGGGTCAGTAAAAACTCCAGATCAAATATAAACCATTTCATACAGTATAGTGAGCCATGGCCTTTATATCTTGAAAATGAATCGATTTTCAGTTAATTATGATATTATCAAACTTACCTTACTACATTTTCAATTTCACAGAACTCCTGGTTGATGCCTTGTTTAAATTAGGAAGCAAACTAAATCCTGAACATAAATCTAAATACATGTATTTATTGGCGTATGCTGCGAGTGTGTGCGAGGGCCTCACTCCCGGGAGGCCAGTCAAAGATGAATTAAAGGCTACGGTACAAGCTATTGAAAAAGTGCATGCTGTATGTAGCAGTTCTGCTAGTTCGAGTGAGCTGATTGCGGAATTGCCTACATTGTACCATTGCATAAGGTATTTGTCTAATTACAGACATTATACAATGAGTCATCATCATCTGCTTAGCCTTTGTAGGCCCCCAGTCTAACCGAATGCAGTTGAGTACTAGTTTTCTATCTGAAGCTATCTGACCTCTACAACCCTATTGTGTTGTACTGAGTAACACAAACCCCTTGGCAAGACTGATGTCAGATTATAAGAATTCTTGCTACCTGCAACAACTGCCAAAGATGTACAAACGACAGTTAGGAACGGCTTAATAACGCTTATTCCGAGGGACAAAGGAATCGGGATATGTTACGATGGTCATCCACGAACCGACCGCGGCAAGTGTTGCTTAACCTTGAAGATCGACCCGTGCGGCTGTTATTATTTTAGCCACGAGCTCCTCTGGATAAGAAAATTTTTATTCGTAGAATTAAATACATTGATTTGCATTTATATAATTAACTAGTATTTGCGTAACAATTATTTCGACTAAAGCATTGCCCCTCTAAATGAGTCTCTTAATTTCCGAGATCCGCCTAAAGGGGGTGAGAAGGGGGGTGGGGGGGGGGGCGACTTTGATAAATGGTTTTTACTTTAGCGAGCCTCCTCTATACGAATCCGTAAAAAAAATACGGGTCTCGTAGTTTCCGAGATACGATAGGGAGGGGGGAAAAGGGGAGGTTTGGCACTTTTCCCGTAGGTTTGAGAGTTACTTGTTTACGAATCTGTCAAAATATACCCACCTCCCCATCCACCATCTGGGAGAACAATTATGTCAATGAGTCAGTGAGTGAGTCAGTGGTAATTTAGCTTTATATAGTATAACAAGTATTTGCGTGTTGCGCGAGGTGCAAGCACCTCGCGTGCTTGTGAAAAAATAAAAAGAAAAGTGGGGGGGAGATGGGGAGGGTTTAGTATTTGCGTGTTGCGCGAGGTGCAAGCACCTCGCGTGCTTGTGAAAAAAAAATGGGGGGGGTTGCAGAAGTATTTTGACTAAAGCATTGCCCCTCTAAATGAATCTGAAAAAAAAAAAATATTCCAAGTCTCTTAATTTCCGAGATCCGCCTAAAGGGGGTGAGAAGGGGGGTGGGAGGGGCGACTTTGATAAATGGTTTTTACTTTACCGAGCCTCCTCTATACGAATCCGTAAAAAAAAATACGGGTCTCGTAGTTTCCGAGATACGATAGGGAGGGGGGAAAAGGGGAGGTTTGGCACTTTTCCCGTGGGTTTGAGAGTTACTTGTTTACGAATCTGTCAAAATATATCCACCATCTGGGAGAACAATTATGTCAATGAGTGAGTCAGTCAGTGGTAATTTAGCTTTATATAGTATAATTACCTTACCAGTGATTACATTCACATACAGTAGAACCTACCCAACTGATACGGCGCGTCGTGGATCTTCGTTTACACAGAATACAAAGTATGGCCACAGATTACTAAATAGTTGCTTCGTAACAGATACATCACTCTCATACAAAAGCGAAAATACTTACGCTATAATAGCCTACAAAATCTTAATAATAATACCAACTGATTTGCAGCGAGAAGAAATGTACCATAAGTACGCACACAGAGAGTTGAGATTGTTTTGCCCGCCGCGCGACCCACGTCATCGAGCGAATGTCCTAGGGTTGTATATATTGGTAATAAAACGAATATAGAAAAACAATTACTTTTTATTTGTTGATCAAATATGTTTCAGTTTAATAAAACGATAGATGCATTTTTTCCTTCCCTGAATTCCCAATTATTAAATTTTAGTGTCGAAAATATCCGAAATCGCGTAAATAATTTTAATTTTAATAAAATTCCGCGCAAATAAATAATCAAAAGGGAAACAGGAGCAAAGCGGAGGAAAATCAATTGTTTTTAGGTCGATCCATTATGACGTTGTCAAAATTATTTAAAAAGGCTCAGGCAGGCGTGCGGCAGCCCACTGTCGGATGTACCGACGGCGATACGCGAAGCAGTAGGCATATAGCGCGTGACCTTGAGCGAGTGACGGATGCCTGGTATAGCCCCAAAGATTAACGAAAGAATGCTTAAAACTTACAATCAATCTTAGATCACTTCTATAAGGTTCATAATACACTGCAGCCGTTAGTTCCGTCTCACTCACTCATTTGACGTGGCTGACTAACTTGTCATGCGTCGCCCGCTAATATGGCGGCAGCTGCCGACCACTAACGGTAAAGGAAAAAGAAGCGCGGTACGTGGAGCGTGCCGATTGGTCAATAGCATTTCCCGAGCGTACCAAATTCATTTTCTGCGCAGGTACATCGGTAAGTCATATCACTTGGGTACTACTTTACCATCTTCATACTTTCAGGTTTCCCGTTGTTGGTATGGGTGTCCTAGTTTGGGTAGAATGCGTGGTTACAGAGCCATCATACTTCAAATTGTGCACAGAGCACTGTCCCGTACATTTGGCTCTCCTAGATGAAGTTGCATCATGTCACCAATTGCTGCATCACCGACTCCTGAGATTACTCGTGCAGTTATTTGAATCTCCACAAGACGAATTAGAAATTTTAGTACAGGTATAACATTGTATAATGTAATTGGTGTGCTTTATAATTATTTGTAAGTGTAAATAAACTCATAATTATATAAATTATTTTCAGTTGGAATTGAAGAAAATGTTACTAGACAGAATGGTGAACTTATTAAGCCGCGGCTGTGTTGTGCCTGTCCTACGTTATATTAAACAGTGCTGGCAGCGCGATGATACCGACATTTCATTAATTAGATACTTTATTACAGAGGTAAGTTAATACATATCAAATCATCTTTCTATTTATCCATATTAATGAAAAAATAACTTCGTAATATGGTCTGCATGATTTGCGATAGCGCAAAAGTACTGCCTAAATATAATATAATAATGACTTTCCAATTAAAAATATTATTAGCTTCTGCTCGCGTTTTGGCGCGATTGGTATGTTGATCGTGTGATCAAGGTGAGTCACTACTGAAAGCCATACTTATAATTTGACTTAAAAAAAAATAGTAAGCAAATTCATTAAGTAATCTCTTCGTAAGTAAAAAAATACTTATTTTATTGGATTATAGAGTCCAATAAATTGATCAACTAGATTTTTTTTATCACGTTATCCACCGCACATGGAATTAGTGTGAGAAAAAAACTGCGTACCAGTTCTATTAAGTGCTTTTATCACAAGCATTGTTATAACTATGTAGCGCACATCTTATTCAAAATTTAATAGTGTTTCAACACTACTAAGTGATGAATAAGATGTGCGCTACATTGGGTTACAGTAGAATAGACTTCTATGAATAAAATAACAATGCATGTTCTACTACTGAGTACAAGTCTCCTTATTTATTTCTTCTTCCATGCTGCCCAAAATATAATTTCAATGGGTTTTTTTTTCGAAGTGGTATTACTGGCCTGTTTACTAGCAAAATTAGGTGAATTATCATTAATTATTTATTACTAAGCATTGATATACAAAAAACCCAAGATGCAGACTCAACGTCTCAAAACCGTCCACATAAAATGAGTGCTTAATTCTAAATTATGCGCTCATTTCAAATAGTATCGCGCACGGAGCAAATACAAAGGTATCGCGTCACTCGTGTCTAGGTACACACGTCAAAAATGCCAAAGTTTTCTTTGACAAATTGTAAAAATATTACGTGAAGAAGGCTAAAAAAAATTAAACCGACTCCCAAAAAACACTGCAAAGTGAAAAATAACTTTAATTTCGGTAGTCGGTGTCTTTAGTTTTGTATTTTCGTTTTTGGCACCGACTTCCGAAATTAAAGTTATTTTTCACTTTGCAGTGTTTTTTGGGAGTCGGTTTAATTTTTTGGTAAAAAGTTTTTATTTCACTCTTTTTAGTTGGTTGATTTTTAATTTACCTAGTTACAAGAGCCTAAATGTCAACTACTTATAACATTTTATAAAATATTGCTTTTCCCAATGCTAGGCCGTTAATTTTTGAGGAGTTCTCCTGGTACTTCACCATCAGCTATACATCACCATATGCATTGTGTCAAGCATCAAGTGCTTAATATCCATATTCAAGTAATCGAATCGCAATCCACTCAATACTTATTATTGAGTAGTTTCGGCGGCCATCTGTGGTCTTCATCATCAGTTCCACTTCCCCAAATGGTACTTTTTGAGAGCAACTGCACAAGTTACTATAAGAAATACCCAAAACGCCATAGGTGTGCCTATAATATTTGAAGAGTTCCCTCGATTTCTCCAGGATCCCATCATCAGATCCTGACTTGGTGACAAATGGTACCAATTTCGAAGTATACCCTATCAAACAAAAAAAGAATTTTCCAAATCGGTTCAGCCGTCTTCGAGTACTCGATGACCATACATAAAAAAAAAAAATATACGCGTCGAATTGATAACCTCCTCCTTTTTTTGTCGTCGGTTGAAAAAGGATGGGATATCGAATTTTCGGTAAGGAAAAAGTTGATTGATTAGTTTTTATTGTTTTTATGACTGATTATAGGAAGCAATATGTGATTTGGATTTAATTTGTCTTAAAATTTTACTCAACGGTCAAATTGTAATACGGCAAATTTCAATGGCCGCTTTTTCAGTGTCAAAACAATGTTTTATGGCAACTTTTTTATTTTAGTCGCATAATAAAAATTACCCTGTTGAACAAATAATGGAGTCGATTTTTTTTATTGTCTTTATTTATTTTTTATTAATAAGTTATGCTTTCTTGTCCATATTGTCCATACTTAATATTATAAATGCGAAAGTAACTCTGTCTATTAATAATATAATAATAATAATATTCCACAACTTTCACACAACGCCATCTAGTCCCAAACTAAGCAGAGCTTATGCTATGAGTACTAGACAACTGATAAACTTTCATACCTATATATTTCTAAATACATACATATTGTAGATAAATTACACCCCGACAAAGAACAAATGATCGTGCTCATCACACAAACATTTGTCCTGGGTGGGAATGGAACCCACGACCTTACGCATAGCAGTCAAGGCCACTGAACACTAGACCAACAGGCCTGTCAGTCTGTCTGTGTGTTACCTTTTCACGCCTAAACCGCTGAACCGATTTGGATAAAATTTGGCATGGGAATAGTTTAGGACCGTGGGAAGGACATAGGATATATAGGTTTTTATCCCGGAAATCCCACGCGGTCAGGATTTACGTGAGAAAAACCTCTTCGCGAACGAAGTCGCGGGCAAAAGCTAGTATTTAGAATAGATTAAAATAAACTTTATTGTACACCAAAAGTTAAACACATCTATTTTACAATAATTGATACTAATTTAGTTTTTGGAAAATATGTATACGTTATATACAGGGTGTTCGCCGGCAGATTTTATACTTAAAAAAAACAAAATGAAACAAAAATATTAAGAAAGACAAAGTTATTTATTTGTCATCTTACAAAATAATAATGCGGATTTTAGGTTTTACAAATCACTCCACTCAAATGGCGTCCTTCTAGTCGCAAACATTCTTGCAATATTTCTTTAATGTTGGCGAAAACTCTCTTGCAAAGTTCTGGACTGATAGCCGCAATCTCGCGTCGGATATTTTCTTGCAGGGCCTTTATCGTTGATGGCGAATTGCTGTAGAGTGGAGATTTGAGGTATCCCCACAGGAAAAAGTCGCAAGGGGTCAGATCAGGTGATCTAGGGGGCCAGACTATGTCGCCAAAGCGACTTATCAAATTTCCAGGAAAAAGTGGTCTGAGTTAAGTCATTGAGTCCCTGGAGGTGTGTGCCGTAGCCCCATCCTGCTGAAACTGGGTTCTGTTATTGTAGCTAGCATGACAGTCCAGCTCCGGTATAAAAAAGTTGTCCAGCATCGCGCAGTATCGTTGTGCGTTAACGGTTTCACCTTTGTCGTAAAAATAAGGTCCAATTAAGCCATTTCCAGAAATGGCGCACCAAACTGTGGTCTTTGGGCTGTGGAGAGGCTTTTCATGGATTTCTTTTGGATTGCTCGCACTCCAATAACGCATATTCTGTTTATTAACGTACCCTCCGATGTGAAAATGCGCCTCGTCACTAAAAAATATGTTACATAACCGCGTAGGTGTAGAAAATCGTTCCAGAACGACTCTAGCATAATTCTGCCTTTTTATGAAATCACCTTCTTTCAATTGTTGGATGATTTGGAGCGTGTATGGATGGAACTTCAATTTTTTTTAAATAATTTTGTGAACTAATGTCTTTTTCAAACCCGTTGATGCTGCAATCTTTCGAACAGACTTACGCGGATTTGTCATAATTTCCCGTGTCACAAGTTCTGCGTTTTCAGGAGTAGTAACAGACGTTGAAGGTCCAGGCCGAGGCTCATTTCTGACTGATCCAGTTCCTCTAAACTTCTGTACCCACGTCCATATCAATTGGTTTGACGGACCATCCTTTACTCGTCGGATATCGAAGTGAGAACAAAACCGACGCCTCGCCACATTGATCGAATTATTGTTCGCGAAATACGCCTCAACCGCAAAAGCGCGGTGCGCTCCCGTCCACTGACTCATGGCTACTAAACAACCCGCAACACTCCCGCGCCGAATGATACCCCGCTTCCCCCGCTAACGCTTTGCTAGTCGCCGTGAGCTCTGTTCAAAGTGTAAAATCTGCCGGCGGACTCCCTGTAATATACTGAAGGAGAAGAGGTCGTCAATTTTACGGTTTTTTTAATGTTCATAAATAAAATAAATATTACATCTTTCAAGTGAAGCCCCTGACTCCTATGCTAAGGGAGCCTGTGTTACAGGAATCAGTGTCCTACGCTATACATTAATACACATTTCAATTTTTATGTAATAAATTACAAACAAAAAGTAACATTAGAAGGTATTGAGAACAAAAGAAATAGAAGCGAAACGTGCATGTGTGTGTAAGTTTGAGTGTATGTGCGTAATTGCGTGTCTGGACGCGTATGCGTTAACATGAGTGTGTGTTTTGAATAGCTTAATTTACTGTACTGACGAAATTATTTTTTTAATGTCGTCATAGCTCAAAGACTGAAGCCATGGTTTTAAAATTTGTTTGACCTTATGTCACATAAGCTTCTATCTTGGGAATAATATTTATTAGTTTTTAACATTAAATTAACACTTTAAACACTTAAATAAAAACCCTAAACTACATATATACATCTAAAAATAAACTAAAATATGGCATCCTGAAATTCGTGCGCATCGCTGTCCACTGGTAATGTGCCCAAAAGACTGGCGGCATTGCCACGTTGTATGGCAATGCTTAACCTCTGTCCAAGGTAAAAGCCAGCCCTTGGGTCACGCGAAGTGTCAGTTAGGCGTCTGGATAGATCTTTAAATAATTTGTGAGCACTCGGACCCCCACGACCCCAAGGTTTCAACCCCAAACGGCTCGAAAATGTAACTACCAACAAGGTTATTATATTTCCGCCGCTTGAGGTTCTCAGCAGCCGCAGCGGCAGCGCCAGCACAGCAAGACGAGCTAGGAAGATGGGATGGCGCAAGAGTATCGACACAAGTTGCATCCCACACTAAAGGCCTACCCATCTTCCAAGGAAATAAAGACATGCCGTCCGGTCTTTTGCCATCATCGCGTGCCAGGCCATTGGGTTCTAATACAACTGGAACGCCGACAGTGACAAGAGCTCGTCGGATAATGTCGTTAATATTCGCGTGCCGTGCTATGTGACTCGCGCTGCGGCCGCATGAAAGGCCGTGGTGACCGAGGCTATTGACAACTTCGCCGCAGTGGCAGCGATGAGCAGAAGAGCAGGGAGCACCTAATCGAAGGGTAGCAGCGAGGCGGAAAGTAGTATCATCGAACAAGGTGCCTATGTTCGATGACGGTACTGCGTGAAGCACTTAGGATAGTTTTATTTGCTCTATTGTAGATCCTAGAACTTAATGCCCAAAAGTGTCTAGAGGTAAGTTTAGTGTGACATTTGGGACCTTTACAAACGGGAAATCCAGTGCGTTTGCTTATTAAATCTGGGCTCACTGTGTAACAATCTGTGTCTACGTACGTACGACATCACTTTAAGTATTGCCCGTTGTGCCCGTTCCGCTCTTAGTATTAGAATTTTAAACGTCCCTCCCCAGACTGGAATAATTTAAATTGTTTAATAATAGAATAAAAAAATATTTTATGTATATCGATTCATTATGGGATAGCTTATGGGTTGACGACATGCGGCATGCTAATGATAAAAGTGTGTGTGAGTGTTGCTTTGGCGCAACACCAATCTCATTAAAAACTTCTTATTTTTATACTTTAATAAACGATTTTTACAGTTAATATTTGTTTCATTGATATACACATGTTCTACCCAAAAACATATTTACGCTCAGATAAGAGTATAATTACGTCTTTAGAACACAATTTAACCTTTTCGCCGCCAACGTACACAAAACGCAATGCCTCGCCGAGCGCCAAGCTATAAATGTATAACTAAATATACAGTAAACAGTAGTGATGGGGATATCGTCATATCGATGAATAAGATTTGTACGCGTAAAGTTAAGATTTAAAGTTGATTTTACGAATATAAATAAAAACTGATTAAATATTTCCAGATTTGTTTTATTTTACAGTATCCTTAATAAGAAAAAACAGTATAAATTATGAGTATCAAAGAAACTAATACATAACTCAATTAGAACTATAAGGAATGGGGTACATCTCTATTTGTTTCATGATCTCATTCTTTAACTTCATATCAAGTTATTGGCACTGAGGGCACGTTGAATTCGATTCTGATCAGGGATGGGGTCTATGGTCTTTCTTTCTTCTATTTATGTTTATTCCTGTGTTTTTTTAATAACTTCAGTCAACGTTTTTTACCGTAGGTATCTAAGTGGCAGAATTTTTAATTGTTTTTAAAGTGTTTTTTGAAATGGTAAGTAAGTATATATTTAAATTCTATCACGCTTGTAGCCGTGTACTTATCAAAGCATTGTTTTTTAAGTGTTGTTTCTGTTCTTAACACCACCTTAAACAGTACCTAAATCTACTGTAATTACAGTGCATCTGGAGATACTTGGCTCACCGAACATTTTACATACTTATTGAATTCCTACTCTTAGATGAATAAACATTATTATTATCATTCAGTTAGACATACCTCAGAATTATCTTCTGGTTCAATGTTCTCCACAAAATACTCCGAGTCCGATTCCACACCTTGCAAAATTTTAAGAAGTTCGTCCGAATCAAGTTCTTCACTCATTTTTCTATTTGTTATCAAGTGAAAGAAAGAAAGATGCGTGCGCGCGAATCCGTTTTTGTGCTGCACTATGCCAAAGTGACCTTGACAGCCGCACGCCTATGACGTCACTGACCAACTTCTATAGTAGTTCGTGGCACTCGGTGGCGCACAGGGGCATAGACGACCAATTGTTTTGTAGAGATGGGAAAATAACTATCGACAAGAATTGGTAACAACAACTTGGCATCTACCTGAAGGTCGAAATTCATCTACTATCCTTTGTAATGAAGTAGATAACTAAGTTCATATTTTATTGACCTCAAATTGTTTTCGATATTCGTATTTATTAATATTTCAATAGTGAAATCAACCTTTCACGGCACATCACTGGCCAACTTGATATGAAGTGATTGGCGTTCTGAGGAAAGTAACAAAATTCGGAGTTTCTGTTTTTGCCGATTTTAGGACAAACTAGGGCTTATTTTGTGTAGAAAAATAAAAAAAACAGGGTAGTAGACAGTGCTATCTTAAATAATAAAATGAAACAAAGCTTTTAATCACAGTAAATTTATTTTAATAAGAAAGTTAAAATGAACAACTTCTATAGAAGTTGTGGCGCTGGTGGCACGAAAATCCCGAACTTCTATAGAAGTGCTTGGCGGTGAAAAGGTTAACAAACTTTTATAATACTTACAAAAATGTCTTATAAAAAAAAGTCTCTACTCAATGCCTTGTCCTATCGACCAACGTCAGTCGTAAAATTTGATTGCCTTTCGCACACTGCTTTGTAAAAACTACTTTAAATAATTTTCATAAGATGGAATTTGCAAAAACATATTTTATACTTATAGCATAACTATTATTACTACGTAGGTGGTGAGTGTCTGGCGACAGTTTCGAGCGTCACTTTTCTTCGAGACTGTGCATCTTGGGTTTTTTGTATATCAATGTTACTCAGTAATTAATGGCTCCAATGTGAGAGAGACAAAAATCCGTGAAAGTAATTAGTCCTGCTCCATAGGCCAATTTATGGTGTAGACAAAATCAATTTGGTGGATTTTTTAATTTATTATATATTTATATATAGTTAATACGCAGAGTAAAGCCGGGTCCGCTGCGACGTGTTTTCGTGTTTGCAAACAGTATAACATTGTTTGCTAACAGAATATAGGCATGGCCTAACAGTTTTGTTAGCAAAAACACAATAACATGTTTGCCGAGACGAATGGATAACATCCCCCGCGATCGCCTGCGGGGAGGGGGATAGTGACGCATTTTGTGTTCGCGCTCACTAGTTTTTAATCTCAGAGACAGAATTGCCACACCTAATCTCATGTCAGGAGGAATCACATCGTTCCTCCACGTCGTTCTTCTCTATATCTGGTAAAATTAATGATTACAGCTCTTGATAATCACTTTCTGAACATCTAAAACTAAACAAAAACATTACAACAATAGGCGCAGCGGACGGGCGGTTTTACTAACATGTGTTGCTAACATGTTTTGTTAGAAAATTGGCGCAGCGGACCCGGCTTAAAATATTTGTATCCCTTTTTACGAATATTACGCGGACGGAGGAGTATGAATTTTATATGAAGAAGGAGTGCAGAAAACTAATAATTGTATATAATGCGTTAGAAATAACTAATAATTGTATATAATGCGTTAGAAATGTTTTATATTACGGTCAAATCTTGACATCTTGCCGATCACTAGTATATATAGATATACTTGTATGTGTTTATTTCATTTTTAAACTTATTTGCAATTTTAACAGGTATTAGATGCAATCGCCCCACCATATACACCAGAATTCGTCCAGTTAGTCCTACCTATGGTCGAAAATGAGGAAATCACTGGAACTATGAGAGCGGAAGGAGAAAATGACCCCGTTTCTGAATTCATAGGTAAAACTTACTTTCAAAAAATTTTCTAGAACCTGCCACACGTAATATGACTCGAAAACTGTGATAGAAATACATAAATTGTATTATAAAGGACCACAGGACTTAATATCGTGGTAGTTCAGTTGACAATTCAGAAACGTTGCTAAGTTAAAAATTTCTATTTTATCTCAGACGCAATTTAAAATATTATGTTATGTATCAATGTTTAATTTTGTTTCCTTTTTTCAGTTCACTGCAAAGCGCATTACGTTGGACCGTAATCATCTATGGAAATAAAGGAAACAAATTAACTCCAATTTAGCATAATCGTATAATTAATAATTAGAAGATTATAAAAATTAATACAAAAAATATTTGAAATCACTCCTCGTCTTCCTTTTTTTAGTCGCAAATATTTAAAATTTTACAACCTCAACATATTTCTTCCCTTATCCCATAATATTATAATTTACTAGCTTAACCCTTAAATGCGCGGTGTTGTTTAAAAACACACAACGCCTCTTCTTGTTTCTTCGGCCCTTATCTCTAGCAAGCAGGTCCAGAAATTTAAGTACTTCGGAAGTATCATAACATCAAAAGGCGACCTGGGGCTGGCATAATCGCAATCGAAACCTTTTTCCAAATGAAGATATTTTTTAAAAGTCGACCTCGACTCCGAAATAAATTGCAGAATCGGTGCTGCTTCAAGTCTTTATTAGGGTGCGTGCGAAAGTATCGATCTCACGATAACAAGCTACAGACAAAGAACAAAGTTTAACTAGGTAAGCTACTGTTTTTCAGAACACCTTTTATTTGCCTCGGAGAAACGGACCTTATACAATCGACAGATTCCGTCTTAATCGGTGAGACATCGTGAACCGTGAAGTGATCTGTACGCATCAGGAACGCAGAAGTTCTGAAGCGTGCGAAAATGTATGGCATAGAGTCCTCCTATACCTCATGCAGATGCAGTTGCGGTGGGCTGGGCATATCCACAGAACGTCTGATGATAGTGCTTTAGCGCGTCTTTTGCTCAGGACTACAAGACGGTAAGCTGAATCGTGGTGGTTAGTTTCCGGAGATACTTGGATGCTCTCAATTCTACACATGAAAGGGTGAAGTGAAAAACAGTAGAGCCTACGACCGATTCTCAGACCTACAAATATGTAACACAACAAAAAAACTTAAACAAAAAATTTAATTGACTTCCAAAAAACACTGCAAAGTGAAACTTTAATTTTCCAAAAACGAACATACAAAACAAAAGACACCGATATCTTTTGTTTTGTATGTTCGTTTTTGGCACCGACTTCCGAAATTAAAGTTATATTTCACTTTGCAGTGTTTTGGAAGTCTGTTTAATCTTTTATTAACCCTTTGACCGCCAACGACGCTACAGGCGTCAACAAAAAAGGTGTCCAGACACCAATTTGGACCCTTATTTACAGGAAATAAAGTCAATGATTATATTAACAGTTTTTTTTTAATATCGTCGTTGCGCGTGCAAAAGTCGCTATGTGGTAAATAGCCATTTTCGTTTTTTTATGCAGTTTCAATCGTTATTTTAATACACACATGCTGTAAAAACAGCTATCTGATAAACGCAATATTGAAAGGTAACTCTTTAAATATTTCGTTTATCAGATAGCTGTTTTTTGACGATATTATCCCCATACTTTATTAAATTAAAGTAAATAAAATAAAAGCTTGTTCTTTGGCGTATAATCCTGAAACTTTAAATTTTTCCAAGACCATCTGTAAACTCATAAAAATATAGGCCCACTAGACGCCATAGTCGCTTTAAAGCGACACTAGTGATGAGGTTATAGACGATATAAAATAATAATAAAATAAAAACAATTTAATCAAAAATATATGAAATAAATAAATGATGTAGTAATCTTGTGCGTGCTCGGTCATTTTGGAGATCGCTCCGTACTAGTTCATTTCGGACAGTGAACTAGTTCACTCTATTAGTTCTAATAACTCTATTCCTTCTTCGCTCTCGGCGGTCCTTGACTCAGAGCCCAGCGCGGACCACGGAGCAAATACGCTCTTTAAGTAGGTACTATCAATCGGGCATGCCGCAATTGCGGCGGTAAGACCCCTCTTTGAGGAGTGGCTAGATCGGCGTCACGGCGTCCTGACCTACCGCATGACGCAGGTCCTCACCGGACACGGAAGTTTCGGGAGGTACCTGTGTCTGATGGGAAAGGAGGAAACGCCTGGGTGTCACCACTGCGAGGATCGCCCTGAGGATACAGTCGAGCACACGGTGCAGGACTGCCCCGCTTGGGCAGAGCACCGACGTGTCCTCACGGCGGCAATAGGCGGAGACCTCTCGCGCCCGGCATTGGTCGAGGCCATGCTGCGGGGCGAGAGGGAGTGGGATGCGGTCGCCTCCTGCGAAGCAGTCATGCTTCCGAAGGAGGAGGCGCGCCGCGTGAGGGAGAGGATGGCGTCCTCCCTCCAGCCCAGCCGCAGTGGTAGACGCCCACGGCGTCGGACGTCGGCCGACGATCTCCGGCCACCGTAGGCGCGGGCATGCGGACAGCGAGTAAAGGGCAACTCGCTGTCCGACCATGGACCATGCCCGGGTCGACGGCGCGTCGTGTTCCACGCGCGCCTCAAAGAGCGTCAGCAATATGACGAGGCCCCCCCGTAGAGGGCCAAAGCCTGCCGGGGTCGTGGGACTCATCCCGTTACCGTGACTCCGGTACGTAAAGGGTTATTGAAGGAACACCGTGGATTTTAGTCAGTAAAAGTCTGACAGTCCCTCCCATCCTGCCCGGGGTGGGAGGACTTATTTGATAATTATACCACGCTAAAAAAAAAAGTAGGTACTATCAAAGACATCGTATTTACTTATCTCTGTATTACCACAGCGTAAACAGCTGGCATAATATTAGGATTATGTATAATTTAAACAGAGATAATTTTACCATTCAAATGTAAATCTGAAACGGTTCTCATTCATTCAGACATAGAATGAATTCGTATGACGTTTCTGTCAACCAATCAGTGACTGTATTTCATTTCTCGTTCGCACATTACGGTCGCACGGTTTAGAATGTACGAGTACAAAAAGAGCTATTAGGCCGGCCACAGACGTTCGGTTTCCGAATTAGGTTTCCTGATCAGGAATTCAGATTCGGAAACCTGAATGCTCTGCTTACATACAAAATATTCAACAAGGCGCACATTATTCTTATTTTTTCCGTTCGGAATCGTTCGCTTTGTTGAACATTTTGGTTTCCGAATCTGAATTCCTGATCAGGAAACCTAATTCAAAAACCGAACGTCTGCGGCCGGCCTTAGACCTATTAGACCGATTACAAGCCAGCGTTCGGAAACGGTTCTTTTAGTACAGTGCAAAGATTCGGCTCCTATTCGTTCATCGTTCACGTACTACACAAGACTATGATGTAGGGTAGTGAAACCAAAAGATGAACGCCCCCCAGAAGATGAACAATTGTAAATAAAAGTAGAATTGTAACAATACTGATTGACTTTTATGAGTAGATTTTTTTTCTCGCTTATAGCAACATTTTCACCGCCCGCCTCCATAAAAACGTCGGCAGTCACGCGTCAGGCGCGCTTGCGTTTAATAATTGTGTGTGTAATTCGCGCCAAAAACCATCATTGTATGGAAACCTACTAACCGGTGAGTACTCCGCAGATTTAAGCTAATCGTTAAGTTAAAACAAGAATTATTGACACAATCATTTTTTTCTTTGCCAAGTAAAATCTTGATTAACTAAGCGACTAAAACGAAGTCATATTTATAAAATTTAACATATTTAGCGTATAAAACACTGTTCAATAATGGTTTTAATATTTTTGACTTTAGCCAATAAGTGAACACCGTTCATGTAATGGTAAAAAGTACATAGATTATTTAATAATCATTACCATTTAACTAGTGGATAAAAATGATCTGTGTATTGTTTAAAAACATCATCATCAAAAGTTTATTTAATAAACCAAAAACCAAATAAACAAAAAAGTGTTCACTTTTAGAATAAATTATCAAAAGTTGAACCACAAAATATCCTTATAATTTTTTTCGTTCAACTTTTAATTTAACGAATACACCTCGAAAATACAAAATTAAATACTTTCATGCATGTAGACCGTTTTAAACAATTTAAGCGTGCATGATGCAGGTGCATGAGCTACTTATGTTCATACATTCAAACAAAGAGATAATCTATTACCACATTCAACACTCGCATCAGCGGTACTTGCGCGATCTGAAACAGTTGTAACGAAACATACGAGTAACGAATTGCATTCGTGAGTAACGTTTTGTTACTCGGTACTTGATGTATGGCATGGCTTGTGGATTCGCAGCCCTTGTCTCCACGCGAAAAAGACGAGGAATGTATAGAAGATTCGCAACAATTATCGCCAAGTTTAATGTCCAATTTACCGAAAAAAAAAAAAAAACAACATAGAAGAAAAGAAAATTTTAAGTAGAAACTGGCCGTTCAGTGTAAAGAATGTTTCATCAAATACAGAAAAATTTCCAAAAAAAATTCGAGATAAATGTTGACAGGCTCCCGCCACCGCGATTCTTCTGTGAACGGCCTCTAGACGTCAGAAATGAATATTTCGCTAGTTTAGTGGCATTTGAATTAGAAAAGTTTAAGCCGGAAGAAAGGACGTTAGTGTATGCTAAAGTCCTAAACACAATACGAAGCTGTCGTGGAGAACAAGAACTTGAAACCAAGGACCAACCTGTTGTTTTCGATTCAAATTGATTGCTGGGATAAACAATAAAAATACGTTTTGCAAATTATCATTGTTCATTTACTTTTATTACTAGAGTAACTTTTCTTAGACTTCTAGAAAAACAACCCTAAAAATTATTTTTTTTCTTTGGAGTAGTCCGCCATCGTGATGTGCTATGAACGAAAAGAACAAAGACGGATCCTGGCCTACACAACTTTTAAATTTAAAATGGCTCGGCCATTTATCTTTAATGTATAAGAATCTATAAAATAAAATCTAAACTATAAGTTTGTATTTAATTTCTTTCGAGAACTGCTCCATTAGAATTGATTTATTAATAAACAAATAGCTGACCGGAAATTGTCGAAAAAGGTTGAGTTGTCAGTATGCTGCAATTAAACTTATTAATCAGTTTTTATTTCAAATTCTTTATTGTTTTATGCATTCTTTTCTATACTAAAAACAGTAACAATATGTGGTGAACAATAATCTCATTTGATTACATAAAAAATCTGAAATAATATTTTAATTATTGATAATAAAAACTCTATTCTATTTTTATACATGGCAAGCAAAGGCGATGTTGACTATTCTGCCAAATAAAAACTCGAACAAGTGTCAAGTGTCAAAGGGAATTGATTGACATTACAAACACAAACAGTTGTTGTAAAACATAGTGTATTACATTTTCTTTGAGTTGTTGTTGTCGGTGATATTGCGAAGTGCATGCGTTTACGTTCCCTTCTCTGTTTTTTGAGACTCTTTTGCTTTTCGAAGTGTTGAAGTACATCCATTATTGTGACCATGTCTAACCAACAACGTTGCACTAATTGTGGTGTTTACCGAATGTGGAGGTATTTAGTAGAATGCGAAGAAGTTCGTTCACTGTTACAGCAGTGGACCTCTATTCTCGATGTAAAGTACTTTTATTTAATTAGACAGAAGTAATTACTTTAGTGCTAAATGTTAGCGTGTACAAACATGTATAGAGATCGTCAAATTGTAATAACCTCAAAATTCCATATTTGTATTTATGCTAGTATTTTTTTGTCAGAAGTTCTATACAATATTAAATGCTAAGAAACAGTTCTTAGTATTGAACTACACACAATAAAATTATTTTCATCACTGGCCATGAGAATTTTATATTGAGCCAAAGTTATTATGGACACTCAGCATTGCTCTTTAGTAATTTTAGTTTTTATATGTGATTGTTATTTTAAGTGATAGTTCCTAGTGATATTAAATTACAATTGAAAACCATGGTAACTTTTATTTATTAAATAAATATTTATAGCGCTTTTACGTATGGAAAATCAATAAATATTACGGATTATAATTTTATCGATATTTAGTAATACCCGAGTTTAACCTCATCACTAGCTTACTGTGATAAAAAATGGCTTGGCGTACAGCATGCACTTTCGCTCCGCGAACCGTGGCGGTCAAAGGGTTAAAAAGTTTTTATTTCTCTCTTTTTAGTTAATCGGTTTGTAATTTACCTAGTTACAAAAGCCTAAATGTCAACTACTTATAACCTTTTACAAAATATTGTTTGCCGATGCAGGGCCGTTAATTGTTGCGGAGTCCTCCTGGTACTTCACAATGTATACCTACATTGTGACGAGTATATTATACTTAGTAACCATATTCAAGTAATCGAAGAATTGATTAGTTCCGGTGGCCATCTGTGGTCTTTATCATCAGTTCCACTTCACCAAATGGTACTTTTCAAATGCAACTGCACAAGTTACTATAAAAAATACTCAAATCACTATAGGTGTGCTCGTGTGTATCTCGGCTTCGGTAACAGTTACCAGCGCCTCCTGTGATCAAATATGTTTTTAACGGTCGGCCATACTGCTGGGTAACAAAGAACACCTGTTACGCTGCTCTCGACAAAAATATTGAAACAATAAGTTTTGTCTAACTTTTTTATAATTGGACGTAGATAAGCAAAAAGGATTCAACCCACAACATGACCGAAAATGAGTTAAGTATACCAAACTGCTCGTCAAGGTCTATATTTTCGATCAAAGAGTATGTAATACACTTTCGATTAGCAAAAACAATCCAAGTAAAATACGAATATTTTGACCAAGGATATTCCTACCTACTAACTGGATTGCTTACGAATGATGCAAAGAATACAGAAAGTCTTTCTTAGCTGTTAAACAATAGAGTATAAACTTGCACGCATAAAACTGTAGGAACTATTCGTTCCGAGCGAGACAGTGCCGTGTGTGGACTGTGTCCCTTTCTTCTGTGTGTCAGATTAAAAATATTTATTTCAATGGTAATTTTTTCGACCTGTCTGTGTAGTAATAACACCTAGTTTTAAACTTCTTTGGAATTCTATCTTTAAAATCAATTGCCATTATTACTGTATGCATATTAATGAAAACTAAAGTTATTTTACCATGCAATCACAAGATGTTTAAAACAAAAAAACCGGTCAAGTGCGTGTCGGGCCACGCGCAGTGTAGGGTTCCGTAGTTTTTATAACAGCCAAGTGCGTGTCGTATTCGCTGACTGATCGTTTCGTACCATGCTCTAACTAAAAGTCAAACATGACTACCTAACTAATTTGACTTCCTATACAAATCCTCACCTGATCCGACAATTTTGCACGAAAAGTTCTAATTTTTTTTAGAGATTTGTATAAAACTTGTCATAGCCGGTGTTTTGAATTTAAATACGGACACAGAGCTACACTACTCAATCGTCACAAGAAGCTAGCACAATACAACTGGCGCATAGCGCCATCTATCGACATTTCTGTAGTTGTTCGAAATTTTCGAGTCAAATACAATTGGTCGACTATTACTCGTAAACTTGTAAAGCCCACTTATGTGTGATAGTTTTCCTTTAAATTTCGTTATATATAGGTACTACTGCCGTGACATTTGAATTTCTAACTACAACCGTTTAGTTGATAGAGGGGGGGGACACTTGACTCTAACGAAAATTGGTACTTTAAAGCTTGATAAGTCACGACCGGTTTACTTAATCAAAAAACGGTCTTATTAAACCCCTAATATTTTTGAAAGACCTATCCAACGATATCCCACACTATGGGAAGAACAAAAAAAAAATATTATCATCCCACTTTACATGTATGGGAGGTACCCTAAATAATTGTTTTTTTCAAAATTTTATTTTACCACTTTTTTGGCGTCATTAACGTGTATATTCATGCCAAAGTACAACTTTCTAGTACCAATAGTTTTTGAGCTAAACCGCGGACAGAGAGACGGACATGGCGAAACTATAAGGGTTCCTTGTTGACTACGGAACCCTAAAAAAATGAAATTGTAACAATTAGTAGTGATATATTATACTATACATGGCAATTACTACGTTGCTGTCTGACGTTTACTTGACATCTGTATGTTTGTAAATTTGCATTATATTTAATTTTGTGAGTTTTCGTAATATTAAAGTGCAAGATACTGTAACCATGGTAAGAACGTGTTTTGTGGTTAATTGCAAGAGTGAAGGGTACCCCGGGTCTGGAATTTCCTTTTTAAGTAAGTTTTGTGACTTTGTTTACAAATTGCATTTAGGGTGACTATGTTTTCATTGTAAAAGTGGATGTTCTTCTCTTTATTCTTCTTATTTATTATTGAAGTGAAAACTTCTTTAGCGGCGTTGTGCACTATTTTTGTAATGTGTAAAAAATGTTAAACTCGCGTCAGGACACGTGACCTGACCGAAAATTCGTAAGGCGGACGGAGAGTCTAAGAGATAAACTTTTTAATGTAATATAAATTGTCATGTTTGTGTACGACAGCGCAATAAATAAATATTGTATTCTACCACATAAATGAAAGTACTTTTATACTGATAATTAAAGCAATTCGTGCAAAATTATTCCCTAAACATTCCAAAATATCAAAAATGCACAACGTTAATATTCAAGTTTTCACTTCTGCCAGCACTCCCGGAGTGCAATCCGTCGTTTTATTTTCTTTCTTCTCATTATTTATAATTTTTTGTTATTTTAAGCTTTACTATAAATGATGATCAAGACCGGTGGCTCAGTGTTCTACACAGAAAAAGGTCAGAAACGGTTCCAATATTTGTAGCCGCCATTTCAAGCCCGAAGAAATATTGCATTTCGAAACAAGATCAAATGATGCAATTCCATCCATTTTCCCTAAAGTAAGTTATCAATCTTTACAAATGACATGAAGATCACCGTTTCGAAATAGAATATGAGCGTAGCAAGATGAATTTTCATTTTGAATCTATCTTAACCATAAATACTAAAATATTGTTCTCATCTATCTATTATTATTTTAGATTCCTGTTAAAGCGAAACAAATAAATGTTTTAAGTACTATAATATTGAAACCCACTAAAGAAAAGAATATACAACCTGTACTGGGCACATTCAAAGATCTGGTAAGTGAAAGTTATGAAAGGAGTCAAATTAATAAGCATAAAAGTCGACATTTTAGTTGATTTATTTACTTTTGCTTAGCAAATTGATGGCACAAATATTTTATATCATTTTGGCCAAAAACTCAGCTACGCAAATTTGCTTACACGTGTAGTTTATTATATTAATAATTACTTATAACTTAATTACTTAACTTTTATCCACTGCAGTTATTTAATGTCGACAAATAATAATAATAATTCATAATTTAAAGATTATTTCCATACTTTTAACTAATAATAGTGTTTTTTAGGGTTGTGTGTCAAGCCAATCTTGTAACAAACCTGCAGCTGCAACATATGAGGAACTAGAAAATATAGAACCAACCTAATAATAATAACCTTATAATTGTCATTCGATCTGCCTCCTTTATATTTAGAATTATGTTTTTTAATAATATTGATTTCTAACCTTAAATAGCACATGTGGTGTTAGCCTGTAATTAATTGTTACACTTATAAATGTAATATGACTGTTTCATACAAATGTATAGTGTAAACAATTGTAGGTTAACCTAAATAAATATATACATAAATAAATTATATCTCTTCTGTTATTCTTTCTATTTATAATCATCGTTTTTCATGAAGGGTTTTAGTAGTTTTAATTATATATAAACACTAGTACTAACGCGGGGCTTCGCTCCCGTGGATTCTATCACGGTAAAAACATAACTCTCCTTTTTTGCAGTCACGTAAAAAGTAGCCTATAACCTTCCTCAAGCTTCAAACTACTTCCATACCAAATTGCATCCAAATCCACCCAGTACTTTCAAAGATTAGCGCGTTCAAGCAAACAAACAAACAAACTTTTCCGCTGTATAATATTAGTATAGATTGCATCATTTTATTTTTAGTCTACTGGTTCTGACCGTACAAGTGTCGAATAAACGTAGATTACCAATTAATGCACGTTTATTTGGACGTCTATACCACTGCCTATCAAAGCCAAGCCTTCGAAGAATTACCAGCTGGTGATTCTGTTATTAATTCTGTATCTGCAATAATTGTATTTGTATCACGGGTCTTAACCACTTTGAAAGTTTATAATTCAACGCAATAAAGTCTGCTTAACAAAACCAATTTTGCATTTAGCCCGCATAAGGAAGGGTTTATTATAGAAATTAGCGCGCTCAATATAAGTTCCTCAGATATATATTGAGAACTAGCTTTTCGCTCACGTGGAATTCTGTTATATCGCGCTATCTCCATGCCAATTTTTTTCGAAAGCGGCTCTGTAGTTTAACCGTGAAAGCGTAACAGACCGACACAGACCTTTGTATTTATAATAGAATTTATTTCTTTCTTTCTATTTAATAGGTTGTTAAGAAAAAAACCGGCCAAGTACGAGTCGGACTCGCGCATGAAGGGTATTTTTATAGGTAGGTAATGAATGGTACGGAACCGTTACCTATAAAAAGCGCCAAAAAATCACAACTGTTGTATGGGAGTCTCCCTTAAATATTTATTTTAATTAATTTTTAGTATTTTTTGTTATAGCGGTAACAGAAATACATCATTTGTGAGGTTAATAATAAGTGTCTTAAAAAAACCTGCAAAAATTGCATCAAATAAAATTGTCCTTACGTTTATCACGAATTGATATACACACTACTAGAAAGAGATAGCTAGGTCCTTCGAGGGTATACTCTTCGGAACGGATTTGAGCTTCGCGTCCGCATTCCAGTTTAGGTACAAGTTCCTTGATTTTGACATTCAAATGACACTGGTTACCAAGCCACATGTATGGCGAAACCCTATTTTAGTTTCGTAAAAACGATCCATTCTCCTTGGATCATATTGTAAAACGGTCAGTCTAAGAAACTGACACAAAACTAAAATTTAAAAAAAAATCCAAGGCATGTGGATCCTTTTAGATTATAATATTTACTTCAAAGCTATGCAAAAGATAAATCACTAAAAAGATTCAGAAAGCATGAATCTTTTTTGTTAAACTAAATTTTTGCTTAAAAAATGCTCTGGTTAAATCACAAAAACGATTTAGAACATTTGGATCTCTGTTGTTAAACTTAATTTTTATTTATAAAATGCACTGGTTAAATCACAAAAACGATTCAGAACATTTGGATCTTTTTTGTTAAACTAAATTTTTACTTAAAAATGCACTGGTTAAATCACAAAAACGATTCGGTACGCTTGGATATTTTTCGCTAAACACATTTCTGTGTTTCTGTAGGTATTGATGAATACAACGAAAGGGATCCATACACATCGCAGTCATTAATATACCTATATTTTAATAAGAATTTAATAAATATGTGGCATTACAATCATATGAAGCACAACTTCTATTTATTGTGAATTGCATAAAGTAAAGTCCAAAAAAGAGAACATACACGGTCATAACAGAAGATGAAAGTAAGAAAAACAAACCAAGAGAGTACAGAAGAAACTATAGTATTGGCAGTATTGAAGTTTGCAGAGACATGTTTGTCAATAATTTTCAAATCTCCCCTAAGAAAATTGATATATGTTTACGAAAGAATCGCGACGGTAAATCAATGAAAGACCAAAGAGGTTATTCTAGAGGTGGTCAGAATAAAACTCCAGAAGAGGATGTTGAGTTTGTTAAAAATATAATCAATTCCTTGCCCAAATATGAGTCTCATTACAGGCGAGAGCAAAACAGTAGCTGTCAGTATTTAAAGGTAGGAATGACTATCCAAAAAATATACGAGTTATATTTAGAAAAATTTAATGAAGTGTATGGGACGACAAAAGATCCCGTGTCATTATCTAAGTTAGAAAGTATATTTTATAGATACTTTAACCTACGGTGCAAGGGCCTGAAAAAAGATACTTTTAGTAGATGTGACGCATTTAACATCAAAATTAAAACAAGTACTGGTGAAGAACAGGCAAAATTGATTGAAGAGATTATGAAACACTTAAAGCGAGCTGAGGATTTAAGAAACAATATGAATAAAGATTTAATGCAAGCAAAAACTGATGAAAATTTTGAATGTTTGATTTAGAAAAAACCCTCCCACTGCCGCGAATCCCTACGAGCATATTTTTTTATAAACGCCAGCTCTGGCTGTATAATTGCGGCATACATCCGGGCTCCGATAACAACGGCCACTGCTATGTTTGAATTGAAGGCGAAGCTGGTAGAGGCGCCCAAGAAGTGGGCTCGTGTTTGATTAAATATATAAAAACAAAACTTAATCCAAAAGTCCAAAATTTGGTTTTCAGCAGCAGTCACTCCACACTGCTGTGGGGGCCAAAACCGTTAGATTAAAATCGTACTCATGTTAAAGGCAATATTAAGTTCACACCAAACATTAAAAACGATCACACTCAAGTATCTTGAATCGGGTCACACATTTTTGCCCAATGATACCGATTTTTCCAAAATAGAGGCACATTTAAAATACCACGAAAGAATTTACACAGCTGACGAATATGTCGCAGTAATAAAAAAGTAAGAAGAAAAATCCTCTTCAAGGGGAGACAATGGAAAAGAAAGACTTTTTAGTACAAAAAAAATTGAGAAAAATATAGCTAATCGGAAAGTCTTCTTGGATAAGACCAAAGCTAACTGGCTACATACAAAAGAAATATTACTAAAAAAAGATGAAAAGTACGTTATATTTATGAAAACTCAAAACGAAGACCAGTTTCAAGAATTGAATATAGAGAAAAAGATAAAAGAAAAATCTTTGGAGGTATCAGAAAACGATTTCACATTACTATGGTCAAATGGGAAAGAAATACCTCAAGCAAAATTAGACGATTTGGAGTCAATATTTGACTATATACCTACCTAAAGACTGCCTGGATTTCTATAAATCTTTAAGGGGCAATCCGAGTCTTCATAACGATATGGACGGGTTTGGCGGTGAACCGGACTTCGCACAGGAAGAAGAGTAAATTGGATTAATGTTTTATATAAAAAATAAACAAAATTTTAGAAAGCTAGTTGTTTTATTAATGAAATGAACAATTTTTAACGATTTAAGTGGCAATTGGCTACTTTGAATCGTTTTTGCGAAATGAAAATGAGCTTAACATAATTGAAAATAGCTTTTATCAAAAAGGATCCTAACACACATTTAGCTGAATTTCTCAAGAAATAAAACTAAACTCAATAATATGTATTTGTATGAATAAAATATACATTGACACACACATATTTTCTTAAGAAACAATAAACGAAAGCAAGCCTATTAATGAGCAAACACAGGTTAAACTTCAATCTTCAATAACTCAAATGTAACATTTTGTGGGTTGAATCCTTTTTGCTTATCTACGTCCAATTGTTCTGCATATTTCATAAGAACTGCCTTCAAAGTATTTCATTCGTAACTTGTTTAATCATTTGTGTCGTACCTACTTATGTGTATAATTGTGAAACTATTTGACGCAGTAAAACCAGCCTGTTGGTTGTCAATATTTTTTTTGCTGAAAATTTGAAATTCGTTCGGCAATTGTGCCTATTTCGTACTCGAAGCAAGTTCTTAAAAGTACAAGAAATAAAAAGATCCTGTTATCCACCATCTTCTACAATGGAAATCACGAATACTTATGCTAAAGTGATTAATATTAATCCTCTATTGTAAATGGGGATGTGATGGTTCATCTGGTCAAAGCCAATACAAGCAAATACTTGCAGAAGATTCGGAAACAATTTGAGATGCCAATTTGTTCATCACTTCATTAATCCCCATCAGATTAGTTGATGTGCAATCGGGATCCGTTGTTTGGCAAAATCCGGTACCTTCATCTGTCCGTTTTTGCAGACCCATTTCTATTGAGTTTTGTAAGGAAACTCCAGAAAAAACCAAGGCAGTTGTCGATGATATTAACAAATAAATTAGGGATGCACAAGCATCACTGATAAACAAAGATGGTGTTGTAGTAAATGTAACGCATGAACTATTTCTAACGATGATTTATAGAAAGGTCGCTCAGGTCCTTACAGATACTCCATCTGGTTCCACGTGCACGATATGTGGGGCTACTCCACGGCTAATGACTGACCTATCGAAAGTAATTGCTAGACCTGAAAACGAAAACGCCTACCAATACGGATTGTCCACTTTACACGCCTGGATTCGCTGCATGGAAATGATATTGCATATTTCCTAAAATCTTCCGTTTAAGACTTGGTCTGCTTCAACTGAAGAAAATAAAAAGAGATTAAAAAAGAAAAGAAAGAGCTTGTTCAAAAACGTTTCCTTTTTACCCGACTGCGCCAGAAGGAGGGTTATGTTTTTCGAGAGTATGTATGAATTGTTTGGCACGCTCTGTGGCCTGAACGGCTCGACGGATTTTAGCTTGAGAGGTATCGTTAGATTCGTATTGACTGTGAAAGTGACACTGGGTATATCAAAATAAAAAAAACCAAAATGGCGGATTTTTGGCGCCATATTATGCCTTCAAAAAAGTTTTTTTCTCAAAACCTATATCAAAATAAAGGGTTTTAAAAGGTGATTACAAACATGTAAACAACTTAAATGGTTAAAAGTAATTCAAAGTGACAAATCGTGAAAAACACGTATGAAGAACTAAATCGTCTGCGAAATCTTTCACATTTGTAAACTAAAAAGCTGAAAATAAAAAAAAGTAATTAAAAAAATTAAAAAACACGACTGCAACCTTATACTAAAACTAACTGAAAAGCTAATAAAAACAAGCCCATTTTAAATTAAATAAAAGTTGGAAGCAGGCGGGACCCATTTGAGTTTGAAACTATAATAATGGTATGGGCCCCGCCTGTTTCCAACTTTAATTTAATTTAAAATGGGCTTGTTTTTATTAGCTTTTCAGTTAGTTCTAGTATAAGGTTGCAGTCGGGTTTTTTATTTTTTTTAATTTATAATAGGTTCGCGTTTGACCACCATCTCACCTGATGGTAAGTGATGATGTGGTCGAAGATGGAGCACGCTTACCTAAAAGTAACCTATTCACTCTTGACTTAAAGACCCCTAGGTTATAGCTATCGGGAAACACAGACTCCGGCAGGGAATTGCACTCCTTAGCCGTACGCACAATTAAGGTATTCCCAAAACGTTTAGTGCTTATAGGTGGGATGTCCACCATGTAACGATGACGCATCGCCGTTTGTCTTGTAGTCCGATGATGGAACGGACTTGACGGAATTAGATTGTGTAATAACAGGATTTTTATTCTTTTGTTTTTAGGTAGGTACTATCGGCTAAAGATACGCATGCTCACATAAATATTTCTGCGGAAGCGCAGCTAGTGACAAACCACATCCCTTCCTGGTTTCGACCAATTAGAAACAAAAATTGGCCAAGTGCGAGTCAGACTCGCCCATGAAGGGTTCCGTAGTAACTATAATAATATAATATGTATATTTATTTGACGAATAAAAAAAATTCTTAAAAATTTCTTGAAACTAGCTTATTTACATTTTTACAACTACGCTAAATAACTTTGTTTTTCATAGTGTTTGTATGAATTACAAAGTTATATTTGCGGTTTTAGAAAATATGCTGTATCTCAAAAACTACTGACCCGGTTTCGTTCAAACCAATTTTGGTTGAAAGTATACATTAAGATCTATAGACATATATTTTTTAAGATTTTTCACTCCATTATTATAGAAGTTAGAGGGGGGGGGGGTACACGCCCATTTTACCACTTTGGAAGCTTATATCTTTTAAACGATTGACTTTATGAAAAAGTGGTTTTAAAAACCCTTATAAAATATCATTTTTAAAGACCTGTCTATAGATACCACACACGCATAGGTTTCATGAAAAAATAATATATTCAGTTCTAGTTCCATGTATGGGGACCCCCCTTTATTTTAAATATATTTATTTTTTTCTTAAAATCGGAAAACGGTTCACAGAATACATCTACCTACTAAGTTTCACATGTATAGTCTTAATAGTTTCGGAATAAAATGGCTGTGACATACGGACGGACGGACAGACAGACAGACAGACAGACAGACGGACAGACATATCGAAACTATAAGGGTTCCGTTTTTTGCCATTCGGCTACGGAACCCTAAAAAGCATTTTGTGAGTACAGGGCGTGTAACATTATATTAATACTTTTTTTTCTTTTTTTTACTGCTTTTCCCCGATCGTGAGAACATCAGGACCTTATTATTCTAGTTACTACATTCATTCCAGTTCTCGCTTGTATGCCTCTCGCACTGACATGCCTCATTCTATATCTTTCTTTCATCCATCACCTTTCTTTCTTGGCCGGGTGGGACTCCCGCTAATCTGACTACTTTTATTTATTTTTGTTTGCTGGGGTAATAATTTTTCTATATATGTGACCATTTATTGTAACCTTAGTTTACACGTTTTGTCTGCTTAGCAATTTTATAAACACTACTACTTTATATATAACTACTTTATCTATAACTACTTTATATATAACTAACTTTATATACAACGTGTAATGGAAAGGGTATATACATACCAAGGGCACAGCTTCTTTGGGTGATATCAAACAATATTGGAAGGGTTTTTTAATCCTATCTCTACATGTTCGGAAGTAAAGAGAATTTTTAATACATTGATACCAGAAACCGAACTTTTCAAATTGAAATAAGCACATCACAGAAGAGATTTATCGTGATATTTGCAAGTAACGTGGAAAGTTATTGACCTACGTAGTGCGGTGACACGATTGTTATGATTTCAATTTACGAAACTTACGAAACCGAAAATTTGGTATAAATTTTTAGAGTATTTTATTTTGAGTTGAAACCCTTCCAATATCGTTTGATATCATCCAAAGAAGCCGTGCCCTTGGTATGTATATACCCTTTCCGTTACACGTTGTATAACTTTATATAATTTTTATTTTCTTGATTTCTATTTTCTTACAGTACAGTGTAATATCTATATAGCTTACTATTTATTTGTTATACTATTTACAGTTTATTTATCCTTGTTCTATCTTAATATCTAATCTTCTATCTAATTCTTATATCTAGTTCTTTTCTAACAATACACTTATTTCTAGGTTACAATTATTTGTTTCTTATTCTATTAAACAATTTATTCTTAACTTAATTTATGGTTCCGTCCGGTATTGATTTAATCTAAGATGTCTATTATTCAATCTATGGGACAGTGACATTATGACTCAGTGTTTTTTACTTTGACATTATTTCTTATGTTACTTGTCAATAATATATATATATATATATAATCTAATCTATATACTTATTGCCATTTCTTATTTCGGGATTGTTTCTTAGGCTGTTTTCTGTTAGGTTATTTGTGTACTTGTCCAGTGTTGTGTGCATGTTTTGATATGTCGATATATATTTACAATATATTTTTATATCTGTGTGTGTGTGTTTTGTCCAGTATTTGTGTGCGTGTTTTGATATGTCCATATATATTTACTATATATTTTTGTATCAGTGTGTGTAAGTGTTTCTGTGTCGACTGAGTGTGTGAGTCATATGTAAGCCGTGTTGGATCGCGCCAGGTAGTCCCACTTTTTTCGGGTTGGGCACTCGGCGCTGAAGGCGTTGTGATCCGTATTCTGCAACCTAGAGTGTGAGCAGTTGCAGCACTGCGGTTCAATTCCCGCGGTATAGTCGGCGCATTTCTCGCGCAGGTGCGGGCCTCCACAGTGACTACACCTGTCCACACTCTCGGTGCAGAATTTGCGGCCATGGCCGAAGGCGAGGCACTTCGTGCATTGGATGAGCGGAGACTGGTCCTCCACCTGATCCTTTGCAGGTCAAGATAGAGGGCTCCAGCTTCCGTCATCCTCTGCCACACCTTCGGCCTTACCTGGATGACAACATGGGAGGTCTTAGGGTTTCTGGTCCTCTTTTTATACTTAATCTGTAAGTCTGTCTCCTCTTGTGATAGGCCCATGAAGATCTCGGCGTTTTGTACGTGGAGGGCCTTTACCACTTCGTCGTCATCAGTGTCCATGAAGACATCTTTGAGGACGACGAGTGGGTCCTTGTTCTTCATGGGGGCTCCGATTAACCCATCCCCGTGGCTTTCTATTCTCTCTCTCACCTTTTTTAGCTCCACTTCTGTGTCGCAACCTAAAATTGTTCTTGGCCTTTCTCGTTTTATTTATTTTAAGGCCAGAGCCCCTGGCGTCGACCGCCTTCTTCACTCTCGCGAGTACCTCTTCGGCAGTCTCTTGACTGTCTTCCGAGGTCACCGCCATCGAATGAAGCGCCGGTCGACGCCCGGGTTTGGCTGCTACGGCGCTGGCATATGTTTTCGGGACCGGATTTCTTTCACATATCAGGCCTTTTGCGATCTCGCTTATCTGCGCTTTGACTTCGACGACATCTCCGATGACAATACCGACAAGATTTTCGAGACGAGCGAGCGTACGTCCCACAGCCTCCTCTGTCGTTTTTCCTATTGCGACCTTGGTCGCCTCAAATCTGTCGTGCATGTTCTCGATGATGTCAGCGCCTCGATCGTCGTTTGTTAAGTTCAATTCCGATATGTCGTGCTTGAGGTTGGCTTCCATTTGACTGAGCCGCGTAGTGAGTTTATGTTCCACCTCTCCCAGTCTTTCCAGCAGTTTTTCTTCCTTATCGGAAGCCACAGCCACTGTATGCATAGCAGTCCTGGGCGGTGCTGTTTCCAGATCCTTTATTCTTTTACTTAATTCAAAGAGTATGCGGATACCTCTGTCTGAATTTGTCTCTAGGAAGATCTTGATATCACGCCTCATCTGAGGGTAGACTTTTGAGGGTATATCCTCAAAGATCTCTCATCACTTCCTGGAGTAGTTGGTCGCTCGGTAGGTCAGCGTAGTTCTTCTGCTGTTTCCTATACAGGTCCATATTGTCGAGCGACCTTCTTTTTGTTTCCGGTCTTTTTATAAAAGTTCTGGCAGCATCCAGCACGGTTGAAGGTGAGGTGGCGGGGCTGGGAATGGTGGATTTTTTGGCAGCGCCAGATGTTTTTGGTGTGTGGAACATAATGTGTGTGTGTGTGTGAGAGAGTGTGATGTAATGTGTAGTGCGAGTAATCGGGGAAAGTTGTCAAGTGTATAAGTTGTTTGTCTGACCCTGTAGGGGTCAGTGTCAAAGTGTAAATACGGCTAAAATTAAGCAAAATAAAAACAAAAATATATGTAGAGCGCTGCTCTATCTAGTTAGTAGTCAATCTAGTGTCAATAATTTGGGATTTCCTGGGGTTTTGAGCTTTCAGGAACCAATTCTGCTGTCAAAAATGTCAAAACAAAATGTTAAAAAAATTGTTTGCCTCTACGTAGAGTCGTTTCATGTACACCTAGAGATAGGTCTCTCCAAGCCCCTTCGATTAAACCCAAACACGACTATCCTAGCCCAAGGGGTTCCGGAGAAATCACGATCCAAAATTCTGGTTGCCGGCTCAAGATGGCGGCGAGAATTTGGTTATCGTTGATTTTCTCCCGAACCACCCGTCCAAAAACTGCCGTGCTTGGGGTTTCCTGACTGGGCTTGGCGAGCTCTATCACTTGGTGTAGGTTTCAGCTGAAAATTTTGTTGGGTCCTGAAAGCTCCTGAAATTCCAAAAAAGAAGCAGGAAAGGTGCTGCCCACGTCCCCAAAGAAAACCCGGACCTTCTACGACCTCTGGTTCGGGCGCACTCTGAGTTTGAAATTTGGTTTGACAGCTCGAGAACTGTCAAAATCAACTTTCAAACCGGGACAACTTCCCTTATAGTGGCCGCAGAAAGCTCGTGTTTGGACTTTCCTGGCTTGTCCTGACCTGCTCTATCGTTTCAGGCACTCTTCAGGATCCTGAAAATCCTCAGCGCCAAATAGAGCATGCTATGGAGCAGCTAGATTTCGTCTCCCCAAACACTGCTTCGAAAACCCCAAATCTCTACGACCCCAGGAAGCGGAGCTACGCGTACTCAAAGATTGCCAATATGGCCGCCGAGCTGTCAAACTCTGTGTTTGACAGGCTATAGCTCCACAACCGTTGGTCGGAGAGAGATGCGGTTTCGAATGCTGTACTCGGCTTGACTTCCGCTATCCCACCAATTTGTTTTCAGGGCTGAAAATTTTCAGGTCCTGAAAACGCCTGAAACCCAATTTTCCTAATTGATCTCTGTCTGCCCCTAGGTTTATAAAAAATCCGGGTTTTCTACGTCCAACGGCTTCAGAGTTATTCAAGTATTTCCGCGGTAACCGACGTAACCAAGATGGCGGAAAAAAGCTATTTCGGTCGTTTCTGAAGCTATTGGGCGTGAGTTTGGGCTCTATCTATGCTGGATAGGTGTCCCAGACACAATCCCACTGTCAAAATATTTTATTATTAATTTCCTAATTATTAGGAAATTTCACGGAAATTTCAATATCTTCGGAACCACACAACCAAAAATTATGAAAAAAAAAACTGTAAAATTTCAACGAATTAGGAATGATATAGAATTATAACTCTCTAACGAAGCCCGCTAAAACATGGTTCCAAACTCATACCACTAAACTGATAATACGAATGGAACACGCGCACCAACAAAACAAGATACTTTGCTAAATTTATTTTCTGCGCATGGATCCGTCAATTCATTCATTTGGAGCGCTATTTTATTTAGTAAGATAATGTTAGAGCAAACTGAAATATCGAATCAAGCGAGTGCGAACGAGATGGATTGTTTCGTGACATCGAGTGGCAAGGATGGTGTTATGCAGTATGCAGTAGGAGTCAGTCATTTATTATGAACTCAAATATTATAAATTAATATTAAACCTCTTTACCTTAAGTTTACAAAAAGTGTAAAGCTTCATAAAAGAGAATGCCCGTCGGCCATATAAAAAAAATCCTGAAATGAACAAGAGTGAAATATACGCCAAATGTTACTACAAATCGTAGGTAACCCATTACAATTTCAATAATAATCAAAACAAACTAGGTAGAAGTCAGTTACAAACCTTTTTCTGAAATATTGGTTAAGCTAGTACTAGTAACCCTAGTTAAGTATGCCAAGTCGTCGTTTAGGCGGGTCCAACCTAAGTTCGTGTTTAAAAAGCAATCCGTACGTAACTCAATTCGCAAGCGCTATTGTAGAATCAAGTAAACAAACAATCGAAAATGCAGTAATGTCAAACTGTCAATCTGTCAGTAGTCAGTAGGTAATGCAAAGGAGATGTGATTCATACAGCCTGTGATACGTTTTCTATTCAAAAAATATTTGATTTTAATTAATATTGACATGCATAATATTATTATTTTTAGTTTTTTTTTAATATAATTCGACCTATGTGCACCATACACATAGGTCGAATTATATTAAATTAATAATTACTGTGCACTAAATCTGCAAAATAATTCGTTAGGAATTATTTTACGATTCCTGTTTGGCTGAATGCCACTTACTATTGTCAAATAAACACTGACCTCCAATAAAAATAAGAATGAATTAAACGGATATCAGGGTTAAATATTTTAATGATTCCCATATTTTTATATCCTACTTAAACAAACTTGAAAATTATTTCATTATACATATTTTATTTTAAAAAGAATTAAGGACTATTCGCAGTTTCTGTCCATTTCAAGCATTTTATAGGCCTTCCCCTTTGGAAACGAAAGAGTTATTTTATTACTTACCTAATACCTATTTTAAATGGAAATCGTTATTTTCTCAGGATCTACCGAATTTCATAATTATTAATTTCTTAAAGTACATAAATAAGGTAAGAATTCATTAGCTAACCCCCCATCAGAAGAGCGTTAGGCTTATGAGCTGTGAAACTATATTAATATTTATATATAATGTGTGAGTAAAGTAAATTTAATATACCAGGTGGTTTTAATTTAAGGGTACTCGAGGTACTCAAAACAAAACTTTGTTGTTTAGTAAAATGGACAGAAATATCTCCTAAATATTGGCTCGCTCTATTTATCAGCTCATATACGGAGTGCCGATTTAATTACCTGCATTGTTTCAACGTGGTGTAATACCTACTGATAACATAAAACAAGTTAGACGTGATTCAAAATTTGTAATCTTAAGCAATCCTTAAATAAAGTTATTAGGATTTACCCGAATTTTTCACGAAATGCTGTGCAACAGTACTAACCGTACAAATAGGTACAGCTGATTTTTTTAGCATACGATAGCCAGTGCGTTACGATTATATGTCTTCGTTACCAAAATGAAAGCAAACCCTACTGGCATTAGTTGGTAACCAGACATCCTCTCTTTTTTCTAAGCGGACTGCTGCAATCCACTGTAGTCGTCGAATCTCTTTTTTGGGGAAACTAAAATAAGAAACACACAGGCAAACCAATCCATCCAATTTATAAAACTCTGTACTTAATATAAAATATATAATAGTTAGGTATTAAAACTGGCTAGCTACCTATTGCATAATACTGGCAACTCGTGGTTGTCTTACCGAAAATAAAACACGAAATTATTTTACTTCCGAGTGATAAGTTATCCCAGTTATTTTTTTAATTCCTTCTTTCCGTCTTTTACACCACCTTACTACGCAGGAGGTCATTTTTATCCCTCAGAAACGAGCTTTTTCTTGGATTTTTCACTAATAAACGCGTTTCTGGCGTCTGTCACTAAGCGCACGTCAGACTGAGAGGCGCTTTGATTGTATTTTTTTCACCCCGCCTACTTGATTGTGTTTTGCGTGGAACCATTTTTGAGCGGAGTTCGTGTTCTATATCATTCCTAATTCGTTGTAAAATTTACATAAAATAGAGGGCTTTTAATGCCGAATTTAAAAAGTAAAAATTTTGAAAAAACACTGAAGAAAATTTTTGAAAAACTGAATTTTTTGGAAAATGTTAAATAATATGCTTATTTTTAATCCTAAAAATCTAGGCTTACTGTCTAACTCTTCAGGAGGCTAGCGCGCAGCTGAATCCGGGATAAAATTTGGGGGTCCTGCCTGAACTTTTTGCTGTATTGGCTCCTGAAGTTTGCAAATTTGAAGTCTATTATCAGCGCCTTCGTGGAGATAAAATTTTTCTGAAAGCGGCTGAAGTCTTCTTAGGTCGTCTATTATGCTGTGTCAAAAGGTCAGCGTCCTATCTCCTCGCTTTCTATAACCTCGTGGCACGTGGTTGTGGAAATTTTTGCGGAAAATATATTAATACTTAGGTACTATTACGAATACTACTAAAATGCGCTTCGTGCATCCTATTGGTCAAAATACATGCATTAGGTGGTCGAGTTGTAAGCCGTGCTATGCGATTATAGCCTTAAAGGTGAGCATGCGGAACATTGGTCGATAGTACCTACTTATTTCGAAATCGAATGCTATATTTTTATAAATGTCAGTTGTGGAATAAAAAACCAGGCCTAGCATATTTGATTTGTTTTTTGAAAAAGGGTTACCTATGTTTCTGGTTAGTTTGTATGTAGCTCTGTACGCATCGCGAGTATTCGCGAGTCGCATAGGTAGGTATTAATCATTACCTACCTACTTAACGCGTATAATAGCCCAGTCAATAAAAACAAATAAAGGCAAACCTTGCAAGCAAACACGTTTTGATGCGGTTTTCAGAAAAGTATTTGTTATACTTGGGAGCAGGTTTTGGTATATTAACCGACTTCAAAGGTCGATTTTCCTGGTTTTTTTTTTGACAGTTGAAATATTCCCGGAATATTTCGGAATACTTCCGAAGTATTCGACGGGAATGATTCGGAATTTTTCCCGCCAGCATCTATAGGCAGGATCTCTTGCACGAATTCGTCTCTTTAATTCATTCCATAGTCCCCGGGCATAGATGTTCAATCGGATTCATGTCCGGGCTTCTTGCTGGCCATTCCATAATGGAGATACTGACTTCGGTAACATAATCTCGTACGACGCTCGCGGTGTGAGCCCTAGAGCATTGTCGTGAATGAATATGAAACCGTTGCCAATAAAATATGCATAGGGCATCACGTGAGGCTCAAGACACAGTTCGATATACCGATGACTATTTAGTGCTGGTAGACGTGGCCCAGACACAAAAACAAGCTCTGTCTTACCGTCGGCGCTGATTCCTCCCCAAACCGTCCACGAACCGCCACCATAGCTGACCTTTTATTCAATGCAGCATTGTGCAAAGCGTTCTCCATCTCTTCTGTAGACCTTGTTCCTTCCGTCGTTACCATACAGCATAATTTTACACTCATCAGAAAAAGACCACTGGAGGTATGACCAATTTAGGTGCTCACGTGCAAAGTTAAGGCGCGTTTTTCGATGGTCTGCAGTTAATTTCGGCCCATTTGCTGGCTTGTGCAGTACCAGTCCACGTTTTTCAACCATTTTCTAATTGTAGAGTCACTTACAGCCACCCTACGTACAACATGAAGCTACTGCTGCAGTTGAAAAATTTCGTAAAGAAGTTGTTACAATAAGTCGATCATCTCGCTCAGAAGTGACCCGATTCCTGCCAGATCCTGAGCGGCGCGTGAACAAACCCCTATAGCGTTTGTAGACTCTACACAAGTAACACAGTCTTCGAGGTTTAAAACAAATCTGTCTATTGACAGTCTATTCATGGTTGATCTTTAGATAGAGGTTTTCTAAAGATGGTTTCAATAAAGAAAATGTATTCTTATAGAGTTTTTTTCTCAAGCTCGATTATTTTTACAGCATTTGTTCTATGGGTCAGAACCAAATTTTTGACGGATACGGACACGCTGTGGTGTCCGACTCATAATTGACAAAATATTGCGTACAATACATGCCTTAAAATAATTTTGGATATTTGATAATAATATCTTAATATGTTATAAATGGTCTCATTCATCAAATAACTAAACTAGAAGCTTAATTTCTTCATAATAAAATATATTACCAAGCTTGGTGTCTTTTACGCTATGTAAAATATGCATGTCCTTGCTTGACTAACTAAGAATATTTTGCCGCTGTTTTTTTTTTAACGTTGCTAGCGTTTATAGTTTAATACCACAATAAGCATTGTTGTTTTAATTTTTACAAGTAATTTAAAATACGTCCCAAAATTGTTTCCGTTGTAATACTCCTGTTGTGCGACACCATAATTTCGAAACCAATAAACGTGTGTGGAAGTTTCTTGATTATTTATTACGGCAACAATGGCTTCAAGCTGGCAACGAAATTTCGGATAATTTTTTTTTTTTTTACCAACCGCCACGTATTTTTACTGTCATTCAAAGAGTAAAATGTATTTAAATTATGTAACCGGCCGTTAAACATACTCTATGCACTTTTACTAGTTAATACATCGAAGTCAACGGCCAAGTCACATAAAATCTAACTATATTAACAAAGAAATCGCAGTAAAAATCCTTAGACTTGGCTTCGCTTTGCTTATAGATTTCATTACTTTTTATAGAGAAACAAGCAGCTTAGCGAGACTTGGCTAATTTTTTACAGGATGTTTTTGGTGGGATTTCACTTCTTTTTGCAGAAAGCTATTTTTTACTTGATTCGTTTCTTAATTAAACCTTTCATTATTTTAGGTTTCTTATTAGAATTGTTGTTTTTCTTTTTTGGTGTAGTTTTTTTTTATTAGTAATCTTTCTTTTCTTTTTTTCCGGTTCTTGCAGTGGCATACGTTGCCGAACATTGGGACGGAATCCCAATGTTCGGCAACGTATGCCACTATTTCAGACCAGACACTGTAAGTTGAGTCAGTTTTACCAAAGATCAAGAAAGATATTGAGTGGAAGAGACATGAACCATCTTTGGGCATACCAACTACGCGGTAGCCACATAGTCCATCGTCGTTTTTCAATTTTGTCGACATTTTTACGAGTTTATTTAAATTCCACGACCTTTTATGGATAATTTATATCGACAAAAAGCGGAAATGGAATACGACTGGTGGCTGCTCCCCTGCGTTACCGGGTAGGCTACTTCCAATTAGCAACTGACAAAGACCAAAAACAACATAAGCCCGAAGGCAAGATTAACAAGAAATGGGAGTTTTAGCCAGGCAAGCTGCATTTGAAAGTTGTCTCAATTGCGGACTTAGCCTGTTTCCACCTTCACCACGAGGAGATACTCCCAACTTATGTTATTTTATTGAAGTAATTAGTGTGACTCTAGCACATTTTAATGTTTTCTAGGACATTTTCAAATACTTCAGACTCCAGTTTCATATCTTCTATCTAAATATATATAACTCACAGGTGACTGACTGACTGACTGACTGACATAGTGAGAATAGGGGCATCTTTGCCCAGCAGTGGGACAATGTAGGATAATAATCAAATTGTTTGGTTTATTTGGATATGTGTATTGAATCAGATTTACTTTACAAGTTATTAGATCCACAGTTTTTTCTTCTGTTTATTTTAACAGCCTCTTGCAGCTTTTCTTTCGTAATATCTTTTCCGAGCTTCTTCAAAAACAGTTCCAACAGTTCTTTTCTTCCAAATATCGATTTTTTCTTTAGGTTCTTCAATATTTTCTTTATTTTCAATAGTTTCTTTTTTATCTTGTTTTACTTTTCTATCCTTTGCTGATGGACTACCTTCGCTATTACCTTTTGGTAATTTTTTATCTTCATTTTTAATTTCAGTTTTATCGTTCTTATCTTCGTCACTTGACTCGTCTATTGAAAAGTCGGAGTCAGCATCAATATTATCTTGCTTGCACTGTTTAGCCATCCTGATATCATCCAGATTTACGCGATTAATTTCTTCATCAGAGTCCTCTATTTCACCTTCTGATAAACGTGACATATCTGAAGATTTTCTTTTCCTGTAATTTCTCTTCTTTAGTGTATCAATGGAATTTGATGACTCTTTTATAGATGAATCAATCTTCTCATTGTCTTTTGGCATTTCACGTTTGGTTGCCTCATCATCCTTTCCTAATTTCTGTTCATAAAGATGACGGTAGAAACCACCTAAGCAAAAAGAGAAGAAATTAAATATTTTATATTTCTAATAAATTCACACTTAAAAGCAAGGCCGGAACTGAAACACGACGCTACGCGCATTACTTAAGGTAGGAACACAATAGAATTGTTTTGTAAGTTAGTCTATTATTACTCCTAAACTTATTAAGCCTAGTTAGCGACAACAGCATGAATATTTTTCACAAAAAAAAAACTTTCGGTTTGGTAGGGATGAATGAATGATAATGAAATGGACACCCCATCTGACTCTTAAGATGACATTTTTAACCGTCTGGTCTGTACGACGCAAGGTTAAGCAATTAAAGCCTATCATTACATCAAATCGAAAAATAATTTATAAACTAAAAAGGTACCATGCTGTTTAACTGCACAACCCTAAAAACGGACAGTATTCACTAGCTACACATTGAGGTAGTCAACGTAAACTTCATATTATATAAGTAATAATTGGCTAAGTGCGAGTCAGACTCGCCCATGTAGGGTTCCGTAGTAACTTTAACAAATATAATATAATATATTTATTTGACAAAAAAAAACCTTACAAATTTCTTAAAACTAGCTTATTTACAATTTTTACAACTACTCCAAGTTGTAAAAATTGTAAATAAGCTAGTTTGTTTTTCATAGAGTTTGTATCAATTACAAAGTTATCTATCATTACATCAAATCGAAAAATAATTAGTTAAACTAAAAAGGTACCATGCTGTTTAACTGCAGAACCCTAAAAACGGACAGTATTCACTAGCTACACACTGAAGTAGTCAAAGTAAACTTCATATTATATAAGTAAAAATTGGCTAAGTGCAAGTCAGACTCGCCCATGAAGGGTTCCGTAGTAACTTTAATAAATATAATATATTTATTTGACAAAAAAAAAACCTTACTAATTTCTTAAAACTAGCTTATTTACAATTTTTACAACTTGGAGTAGTTGTAAAAATTGTAAATAAGCTAGTTTGTTTTTCATAGTGTTTGTATCAATTACAAAGTTATATTTGCGCGGTTTTATAAAATATACTGTATCTCAAAAACTGCGGACCCGATTTCGTTCAAACCAATTTTGGTTGAAAGTTTACATTAAGATCTACAGACATATATTTTTTTTAGATTTTTCACTCCTTTATTATAGAGGTTAGAGGGGGCGGGACACACATTTTACGACTTTGAAAGCGTATATCTTTTAAATGATTGAATTTAAGAAAAACTGGTTTATAAACCTCAGTATCATTTTCAAAGACCTGTCTACAGATACCACACACGTATAAGTTTGATGAAAAAAAAAAATACTTTTAGTTTCAGTTCTATGTATAGCCCCCCTTAATTATATTTTTTTTTTATTCAAAGACCTGTCTATAGATACCACACACCTATAGGTTTGATGAAAAAAAATACTTTTAGTTTCAGTTCTATGTATAGCCCCCCTTAATTCTATATATTTTTTGTATTCAAAGACCTGTCTATAGATACCACACACGTACCTATAGGTTTGATGAAAACAAAAACTTTTAGTTTCAGTTCTATGTATAGCCCCCCTTGATTCTATATATTTTTTTAAATAAAAAATCGTCAATTTTTATTAAAAAAATTCCTACCTACCAAGTTTCACATGCGTAGTTCTAATAGTTTCGGAATAAAATGGCTATGACATACGGACGGACGGACGGACGGACGGACAGACAGACTGACTGACGAAATTATAAGGGTTCCGTTTTTTGCCATTCGGCTATGGAACCCTAAAAAAGTGATCAGGCAAAATAGGCTCCATTAAAACCAAAAGCTCTTGTTTAATGAATAAATTCTCTCTTTAGTGGGGGCTAATATCCTATAAGAACAAATAATTGTATTATTCTATATGGAACATTTGGTGGAACACTGTCCACTATCTCATAGATTTTTCTGTTAGTTCCGTGTCTCAGCAGTGGGAATATTTTGTGCTGGTTATGCAAGTTCTACAGCAGTAACAAAAAGTTGAATTCTATATTTACCTAAATCCTTCTGTTTCGTAACATCTCCAATATTTTCCAAATACTCCTCGCGTTTTTCTTTCTCCTCTTCTAAACGCATTTCCTCCAATTTCTTTTTATAAGCAGATGTCACAAACACTTCTTTATCCTGGAACTCATCACCTTCCTTTTCTCTTTCCTTTTGTACCTATAAACATAACAAAAATTGAAACATTAGCAAAGAGTAACATTAAAGATTAATAAAAAATAAAATATATTATACCTAGATAGATTATTTACATTTTCTTTATGAGGGGCACTTAATTGAATTTTGTATTTAACACTAAAATACTTCATGCACAATAGGTACACAAAACTGGCCTTAATGCCATTAGTCATTCTCTACCAGTCAACCAAGGATGGCGAATAGATAGCATGACAGGATTGAGAGCAGTGACAATTAAAAAAAATGGCTAAGTGCGAGTCAGCCTCGCTCATGAAGGGTTCCGTAGTAATTACGCCACATAATTTTGTTTTTCATAGTATTTGTATGAAATATAAAGTTATACTTATTTGCGGTTTTAGCAAATGTACTATATCTCAAAAACTGCTGACCTGATCTCGTTCAAACCAATTTTTGTTGGACGTTTTTATTAAGATCTACATAGTATTATGTAGTTATAATAGAGTTAAAAATAGATTTTCACTCCATTATTATAGAAGTTAAAGGGGGGGAGGGACACATTTTGCCACTTTGGAAGCGTATATCTTTTAAACGATTAACTTTATGGAAAAGTGGTTTTAAAAACCTCAATGTCATTTTTAAAGACCTGTCTATAGATACCACACACGCATAGGTTTCATGAAAAAAAAAATATTTTCTGTTTCGGTTAAAGTCAAGGTCAAAGTGGTAAAATGTGTGTGTGTGTGTGTCTGTGTGTGTGTGTGTGTGTGTGTGTCTCTAACTTCTATAATAATGGAGTGAAAAATCTAAAAAAATACATGCTGTAGTAGGTATCTTAATGTAAACTTTCAACCAAAATTTGTTTGAACGAAATCGGGCAGCTGATACAGGATATTATCTAAAATCGCAAATATAACTTTGTAATTCATACAAACACTATGAAAAACAAAGTTATTTGGCGTAGTTGTAAAAAGTGTAAATAAGCTAGTTTTAAGAAATTTGTAAGGTTTTTTTTGTCAAATAAATATATTATATTTATTATAGTTACAACGGAACCCTTCATGGGCGAATCTGACTCGCACTTGGCCTATTTTTTACTGTTTTATTTTCAATTTTACTTTAAAAAATTGATTAGGTTTTATTGTTTTTATGACTGATTATAGGAAGCAATATGTGATTTTGGTTTAATTTGTCTTATAATTTTACTCAACGGTCAAAGTGTAATACGGCAAATTTCAATGGCCGCTTTTTCAGTGTCAAAACAATGTATTATGGCATCTTTTTTATTTTAGTCGCATAATAAAATTACCCTGTTGAACAAATAATGGAGTCGATTTTTTTTAAATTGTATTTGTTTATTTTTTATTAATAAGTTTATGCTTTATTGTCCAAAATTTGCTTGAAATTGTGCTTTATTGTATAAATGCGAAAGTAACTGTCTGTCTGTGTGTTACATTTTCACGCCTAAACCGCTGAACCGATTTAGATGAAATTTGGCATGGAAATAGTTTAGGACCGTGAGAAGGACATAGGATATAACGGCTCAACGGCTCAACCATCGAGTCCAGAGCTTAGACTGCAGCAAAAAAAGCTGGGAATCCTACACAAGGTGAGGCGGTACTTCACGCCTGGACAACTTCTAAATCTGTATAAACGACAGGTTCGTTCCTGCGGGGAGTTTTGCAGCCACTTGTGGGATGGCTCTGCAAAGTACCAACTTGCTGCACTGGACTCGATCGAGCGCAGAGCTAAAAGGCTTATAGGTGACGAGGTGCTAGTGGACAAGCTTCATAGCCTGGCTCATCGGCGAACCGCTGCTTGCCTGTCGGTTTTCTACAGATTGTACTTCGAGGAGTGTGCGCAGGAGCTCCATGACCTAATTCCTCCATCTCCCTTTCACTACCGGTCTACCAGACGCACGGCTGGGTACACTTGGTTGATATACCGTCTTGTCGTACCAAGCGCTTCTCCTCCACATTTATTGTGCGCACAGCCAAGCTGTGGAATACTCTGCCGGCTTCTGTGTTCTCTGCCACTTATGACTTTTAGCCTTTAAAGCACGAGTAAATAGGCATCTTCTGGGCTTGCTCGTCCCATCTTAGACCTCATCTATCGTTTACCATCAGTGATCTGGGTGTACTTTTGGACTGCAAACTTCACCTTAATTTACACATTGAAAAAATTGTAGCCAAAGCTTTCCAAATGTATAATCTTGTAATGAGATCGTCATCTGATTTCAAACGCCCAGACACATATCTATATCTTTTCAACTCTTTACTACGACCACAAGTAGAGTACGCGTGTATGATATGGGACCCTTACTATGCAAAATATGACAAAACAATTGAAAGAATTCAGCGAAAATTTTTGAAAAGTTTGCAGTTTAAATGTCACTTGCAGCGTCTACCATATAAAGAGTCGTTACAGAAATTTAAACTACTTACACTACATTCAAGATGTCTATTACTCCAAGCCATGATGCTCCGTGGACTAATACACAACAAATTTGATTGTCCTGAACTTGTGAATAATATATTTTATGTCGTGCCCAGAACCATAATAAGACGAGAGGCACGCGCTTACCCACTCTTTGCTACGACCTCTAGTCGTACAAATGCGGGTGAGCGGGCGCCTCTCCACAGATTAGTCAAAATATATAACCAATATTTTGTTAAAATAGACATATTCGCACTACATCATAATTTATTTAAAAAAGAATTGATTGATACACTTAAAACCTAATAGTATAAGTTTAAAATAAGCCCTAATATTATAAGCTATCAATACTGTATGTAAGTCAATAAAAATTAAAAAAAAAGAAATTGTAATTTGTGGAAACGTTGTGAATTGTACGTTTACCTCTGTAATTATGTATATCTAGTTGTAAGACAAAATGTACAATTGTTGGTTATCCCAAATAAAATAAAAAAAATAAAATCAGGCGGGATCGAGGTCAAGAATGGGCCCATCAGTAATAAAAAATAGTTTTTATCCCGAAATTCCCACGGGATCAAGATTTACGCGGGAAAAATCTCTACGCGAACGAAGTCGCGGGCAAAAGCTAGTATTAAGAATAGATTAGAACATACTTTATTGTACACCAAAAGTTAAACACATCTATTTTACAATAATTAATACTAATTTAGTTTTTGGCAAATATGTATACGTTATATAATATAATGAAGGAGAAGAGGTCGTCAATGTCACGGTTTTTTTAATGTTCATAAATAAAATAAATAAATAATTTATTGAACGTAAAAATATTACATCTTTCAAGTGAAGCCCCTGACTCCTATACTAAGCGAGCCTGTGTTACAGGAATCAGTGTCCTACGCTATACATTATTACACATTTAAATTTTTATGTAATAAATTACAAACAAAAAAATTTTTACCAATAAATTAAACCGCCTCCCAAAAAACACTGCAAAGTGAAAAATAACTTTAATTTCGGTAGTCGGTATCTTTAGTTTTGTATTTTCGTTTTTGGCAACGACTTACGAAATTAAAGTTATTTTTCACTTTGCAGTGTTTTTTGGGAGTCGGTTTAATTTTTTGGTAAAAAGTTTTTATTTCACTCTTTTTAGTTGGTCGATTTTTAATTTACCTAGTTACAAGAGCCTAAATGTCAACTACTTATATTAATTTACAAAATATTGCTTTTCCCAATGTTGGGCCGTTATTTGTTGAGGAGTTCTCCTGGTACTTCACCATCAGATTTACTTCACCATATGCATTGTGACGAGCATATTGTGCTTAATAACCACATTCAAGTAATCGAAGCGGAACACATGAAATACTTATTATTCCTACTTATATATTGAGCAGTTCCAGTGGCCATCTGTGGTCTTCATCATCAGGTCCACTTCACAAATGGTGCTTTTCGAATGCAACTACACAAGTTACTATAAAAAATACTCAAATCACTATAGGTGTGCCTATAATATTTGAAGAGTTCCCTCGATTTCTCCAGGATCCCATCATCAGATCCTGACTTGGTGACAATGGGACCAATTTCAAACAAAAAAAAAGAATTTTCTAAATCGGTTCAGCCGTCTCCGAGTAAGTGGTGATAATACATAAAAAGAAAGAAAATATACGCGTCGAATTGATAACCTCCTCCTTTTTTGTCGTCGGATGAAAAGTAGTATTAGAAGGTATTGAAAACAAAAGAAATAGAAGCGAAATGTGTAAGTTTGAGTGTATGTGCGTAATTGCGTGTGTGTGTGTGTGTGTGTGTGTGTGTGTGTGTGTGTGTGTGTGTATGTGTGTGTGTGTGTGTGTGTGTGTGTGTGTGTTGTGTGTGTGTGTGTGTGTCTGGACGCGTGTGCGTTAACATGAGTGTGTTTTGAATAACTTAATTTACTGTACTGAAGAAATAATTTTTTTAATGTCGTCATAGCTCAAAGACGAAAATGGTTTTAAAATTTGTTTGACCTTATGTTACATATGCTTATAAATTGGGATAGCTTTATTTGCTCTATTGTAGATCCTAGAACTGAATGCCCAAAATTGTCTAGACGTAAGTTTAGTGTGACATTTGGGAACTTTACAAACGGGAAACCCAGTGCGTTTGCTTATTAAATCTGGGCTTACTGGGAACAACCTGTGTCTAAGTAGTATGGTACGGAAGATATATATTGGGGAACTGTAAGTACTTGAGCTTCCGAGTATAGCAGTTCAGTGAGATACATTCGTTTTTTGAACGACATCACTTTAAGTATTGCCCGTTGTGCGCGTTCCGCTCTTAGTATTACAATTTTAAACGTACCTCCCCATACTGGAATAATTTAAATTGTTTAATAATTAGAATATGCGATACAAGTCAGCAGATTGGGATGGCATGCGATCTTTCTTTGCATGTTATCCTTGGCAGCCTGCTTGCTTCTCTTCAGATGATCCTTCGGCGTGCGCGGACGCTGTGACGGACGTTTTGCGTCAGGGGATGGAGTACTACATTCCATTCTGTGATTTAACTCTGTCCGGCGAAGCTCGACCATGGTTTGGCGCCGAGTGTAACCGCGCAGAAGCACTTAAACACGCGGCGTACCTAGCGTGGGTCGATGCTCGAAGCCGCAAAGCAAATGACGTGGGTCAGAAGAAGAGAGCCTACAACAGGGCTGCCAAGTCACGCAAGAAGGCGTTGCGGAGGGCTCGATTTGACCATGTTAGCCGAATTGGGAACAAGCTTGCTTCATACCCTGCTGGCAGCAAAGCGTTTTGGTCCCTGGCTAAAACGGTTGAATCGAACTTCTGTCGCCCCTCACTACCACCACTGCTTAAGCCCGATGGGTCACTAGCCCACACCGCTGAGGAGAAAGCAAACTTGTTTGCCGCTCTTTTTGCGGAATCTTCACGTCTTGATAGTGGTGACGTTCGCCCTCCTGACTCTCCTAGTGGATGCGAGACTAGTATGTTGGACATTCGCATCCATCAGAAGGACGTCCGTAGAGTGTTGCGGAACCTCGACGTGAATAAAGCTAGTGGCCCCGACGGGATACCGGCAATAGTACTAAGAACTTGTGCGCCTGAACTGTCTCCAATTTTGACACGCTTGTTTCGTCTTTCGCTTGAGACTGGAAAAGTGCCGAAAGCTTGGAAGCTAGCTAACGTGCAGCCCGTGACCAAGAAGGGCAGTCGTGCAGATCCGGCCAACTACAGGCCTATTTCAGTCACGAGCGTGTACTGAATAGTAAGCTCCTGGCATACCTAGAAGCTAACGACATCCTCAGTGACCGACACTACGGCTTCCGCAAAAACCGGTCAACTGGGGATCGTCTAGCGTATGCCATTCATATCTGGAATGAGGCACATTGAGAAGCACGGAGAAGCACTTGCTGTCTCTCTCGATGTCTCCAAGGCTTTCGATAGGGTGTGGCACGATAGCCTTATTGCTAAACTTCCTTCTTTCGGTATACCCACTGAACTTTGCGTTTGGATAGAAGACTTCCTGAGAGATCGGTATATTCGAGTGGTTATTGATGGTTGCTCGTCTAGGCAATTGGCTATTAATGCCGGGGTCCCTCAGGGGTCAGTTCTCTCAGCAACTTTATTATATATTACTTGCTGCATATTAATGATCTAATGCCCGGTACCTAGTGTTGCAAAAAACTCGAGTCCTCGAGTCTTAATTTTAAAGACTCGACTCAAATAAGCCAGACTCGGTGTGCTAAAAAGGTTCGGAGTCTAGAGTCAAGCCGAGTCCGAGTCATTTAACAACCACTTGTGTCTTTCAAAAGGACTCGAGTCTTATAATGAACTCGAGTCTTCAAGAAAAACTCGGAGCATGACGATGAGACTTGAAACCACGGAGCAAATTGCTCCGTGCTTGAAACTCATCATTCGAAAAGACACGAATAGGTGATAAGTTTATATTAATGGTTATGTAATTCTGCACTAAAAAAACTGACACGAAAAAATCATTACAAATCAGCTAAAAACTCACTTCTATGAAAATAGAGATGTGAAGGTAAACTGGCTTTATATTTTGAGATACTACCTGTACCTGTTAACGTAACAATTTAATTGCTAGACTCATACACGAAAAGAACTTGAGTACGACTCGCCGCATAAAAAGGACTCGAGCGCACAAAGAGACTCGAGCTCTCATGTCACATACAAGGGCTCGTAGAGAACTTAGTTCTCTAGTCTTGGAGTCCTGTTGTAATGAGTCGAGTCTTGTAATTCATCATCCGAGTCCGTTTATATAGGACTCAAAGGCTCGAGTTTTTTGCAACACTACCGGTACCTTTGGGTATGCAGACGACAGCACTGTTGCTGAGAGATATATATCTAACGCGCGTGCTAGTGGTTCACAAGTCCAGTCTCTCCGAGAGGCAATGGTGGGGCGCTTGAACTTGACTTTGAAGGCTGTCTCTGAGTGGGGCGACTCCAACTTAGTCAAGTTTCATGCTGCCAAGACCCAAGCGTGTCTTTTCTCTGCAAAAAGGAGCCAATTTCAACCGGCTCCTTCTTTCCGTGGTGTAACCGTGCCGATAACTGATCGCATCGAGCTTCTTGGGGTTACGTTGACATCCACCCTTAATTTTGGTCCGTTTATCGAGGCTAAGGCTCAATTGGCTGCCAAAAAGTTGGGAAACCTAGCAAAGGTGAGACGGTACTTCACACCGGAACAGCTGCTTAACCTCTATCAAGCGCAAGTTCGGTCGTGTATGGAGTACTGCTCTCATCTCTGGGACGGATCTGCCAAATACCAGCTTTAGAGAAACGGGCCAAAAGGCTCATCGGCAACGAGAAACTGGTCGAGACAAGGCTCCAGAGCCTAGAACATCGGCGACGTGTTGCAAGCCTGTCAGTTTTCTATCGGTTACATTTTGGGGAGTGTGCGATGGAATAGGGAAGATGCAATATTTTTATTTTTGTTTTCATTTTAAAGAACTCCATGTAGAATAGACCACAAATATATTATAAAATTAAATCTTTGTAATTTATCGGAAAAAATGTAGTTTTAAATTGACAGTTTAAATTTTCGCGCGAAAACAGACCTATAGTTCCGATGACGTCATTCCTGTCGGTCACTGGTCGTACTTGTTCGTCGCTGGCTAATACTTATGTATATTTTTTCGACTTTCGAGTTTTTTTTTGTGAAAATTTAAAATGGACTATCCTACAACATCAGGTGATTATAACAATACTACTAATATTCCGAAAAAAGCCGTGGTAACTCATGTTTTGTACCAATGTGCCCAACTACTTCAACAAAGTTTCCAAATAAATTGTTTGTGACTGGACCTTCTGACCCAAAACTGAGAAAAAAGTGGTTTCAAGCTGCAAAGAAAAATGACAATTATTCTCCAAAGACCATTATTCGATGCTGTGAAGATCACTTTGATGTAAGTCGGCGAATATACTTGTTATATTTTGTAGTTAATCTGCTTGTACGCAAAAACACGTTAGTTACCTACTTAATACTTACAAAACTTATCTATAACATCATTTTAATTTTACTGTTGGAGAACGACGTCGTAAATTGGATAAAGTTTAAAATGTGTGGAGGAAAACTTTTCCTGAAAAAAGGTGTGGTACCTCATATTTATGAATGCCAAATGCCACTGAAACCTAGATCTTATAATGAAAAAGAAAAAACTTGAAATTCTTGAAAGCATTGTAAATACACCGGGTATAATTTTGATTTATTCTTTCAGATTTATTCTTATACTAGAGACAAATAAACATTCAAACTTTCAAATTTATAATAATACTAGTATTTGCGTGTTGCGCGAGGTGCAAGCACCTCGCGTGCTTGTGAAAAAAGAAATTGGTATTTGCGTGTTGCGCGAGGTGCAAGCACCTCGCGAGCTTGTGAAAAAAAAAAAAAAAAAAAGAGGGTGGGGGGTGATGGGGGGGGGGTTGCACAAGTATTTCGACTAAAGCATTGCCCCTCTAAATGAATCTGAAAAAAAAAATGTTCCAAGTCTCTTAGATTCCGAGATCCGCCTAAAGGGGGGGAGAATGGGGGCGGGGGGGGGACTTTGAAAAATGGTTTTTACTTTACCGAGCCTCCTCTATACGAATCCGTAAAAAACAAAAAATACGGTTCTCGTAGTTTCCGAGATACGATAGAGGGGGGGGAGAAGGGGGGGGAAAAGGGGAGGTTTGGCACTTTTCCCGTAGGTTTGAGAGTTACTTGTTTACGAATCTGTCAAAATATACCCACCTCCCCATCCACCATCTGGGAGAACAATTATGTCAATGAGTGAGTCAGTGAGTGGTAATCTAGCTTTATATAGTATAATAAGGATAATGCTTTCTAATGAAGAACTATATTATTATGTCTTTAATGTTTCAGATCCATCTTCAGAATGTTCATTAATCACAGAAACACATGGTTCTCAAAATATTCAAATATCCAATGATAAAGGTGTACAGGTATATATCCATATAAACGAACGATCGAAATAACTGATATATGTCGAAGCCGCTGAATGAAAAACAAAGTTAAACAACTATGATTTTATACATATCGTAGTAATTTAGTCCCTTTCATTTCTACACTTGAAAACTCTGCACTTTCGATAAAAAAGTTACAACCATGTCAACACTAACTCTTGGTAAATTCCTGGATTCCTGGAGTCTGCTTTGATAAATCCAACTTACATTTTTATTAAAAAAAAACGCAATTAGTATTCCCGTAAAATAATATTCACTTTTACAACCATAACCTCAAATAAGTTGTTATAACAGGAGTGACGTCACTAGACGCTGATTGGTGTTTTGAAGTACGCTTCGTTTTAAGTCATTTTTAATTCGTAATTATTGTTAAAAATCAACATTATGTAAAATAAAAATGTTACAGTGGCCCTTCTTTTCTATTTTATTAACATTTCAATCATAAAATTTTCATAAATATTATATTTGCATCTTCCCTATTGCACAGTCTTATTCCGCCAAGCCCGTTCCATCATCGGACTACAAGACAAACGGCGATGCGCCATCGTTACATGGCGGACATCCCACCCATACGCACGAAACGTTTTGGGAACACTTTCATTGTGCGTACGGCTAAGGAGTGGAATTCCTTGCCAGAGTCTGTATTTCCTGATAGTTATAACCTGGTAGTCTTTAAGTCAAGAGTGAATAGGTTACTTCTAGGCAAGCGTGCTTCATCTTCGATCACATCATCGCTTAAGATCAGGTGAGATTGTGATAAAAAAATATTTCATGTATATCCATTCCTTATGGGATAACTTATGGGTTCACGACATACGGCTTGCTAATGATAAAAGTGTGTGTGAGTGTTGCTTTGGCGCAACACCAATTTCATTAAAAACTTCTTATTTTTATACTTTAGTTTTTCTCGTGACCAAGTACGATGCGGAGAACGGACATCAATCGTCAGCCAACAAAGGCGAGAGATTTTTTTTTTGATCGAATTTTATTGACGGCGATATTATGTATGTCGTGGATTGATGGCTCTATGGTGCGACGAACAGCGCCATCTAACAATGAGTTTGGTAAACTAATAAATCGTTACCGGAAAAGCAAGCGTAGCCCTTCCGCTTGGACACGATCGTCGGTAGAAGGGATGTAGCGAGGCCTGGCGGGAGGACGGAGTGATATAGTCTACCTCGCAAAGTCTTGGCAGAAGCTCAGTACCAGCGCACGTGTTTGTTCCAATATTGTGTAAAGCCGTCAGTAAAATAAATTATTTTGATTTAAATTATCTTTCGTTCGAGTACCCAAGTCAGTGCCCACATTTACGAACTTTGATTCATTAGAATTAGAACCATGTCGAATCATGATGAAGACCCGATGTTAAAATATTAAGTTAATTAAGTTTGAAAAAATTAATAAACGATTTTAACAGTTAATATTTGTTTCATTGATATACACATGTTCTACCCAAAAACATTTACGCTATAATTACGTCTTTAGAAAACAATTTAACAGACTTTTATAATACTAACAAAAATGTCTTGTAAAATATTAGTATATAAGTATAAGTCTCCACTCAATCCCTTGTCCTATCGACCAACGTCAGTCGTATTTGATTGCCTTTCGCACACTGCTTTGTAAAAACAACTTTAAACAATTCTCATAAGATGGAATTTGCAAAAACAGATTTTATACTTATAGCATAACTATTACTACGTAGGTGGTGAGTATTTGGCGACAGTTTCGAGCGCCACTTTTCTTCGAGACTGTGCATCTTGGGTTTTTGTACCTATATCAATGACCGTGACTTACTTGTCTCTCAATTCGGCGCTCATTCTCAATTTTTCGTTTGTTGGCCGCTTTCATTAATTTTTCTATATATTGTGGCTTTTTTTCTTCTTTTGTTTTTACCTTCACCTTTTCCTTTTTGCTAGCCATTTCTTCATATATTTCATCATATTGATACACTGTTGGATCTTCCGTCAATGCTTTTTCTTGTGTTATTTTAGCCTATAATGTGGAAATTTGGATTAATGAAACATTTTTAACTTTCTTAGGAATTTTTAGGGAGTCAAACCTTAAATTAAATTCTTGATCATTTCTTTTTACATGGGATTTATATGTTATTGGCGATTCAATTATAATTTATATACACTATATACTGCTTCAAGAAAATATTGAAGCTACTAATTATTCCGAACTTTAATTTATATTTTAAAAGCAGCTGTTCAGGTAGCCGCATGGTCCAAAGAGGTTTGAGCATTGACTCGAAAAGATTTATTAGAGAAGAAGATTTTAAATATGTACAACCCCTAAGAAATCATTTCCAAACCAAGAATACTATAAAAATGGAAATTTTATTTAATTTGTAATAGCTCCATTCTTGAGTGTAGTTTAAAATGGTCTTGTTAGGGCTGTAATACTGAGTAAGAAAACGTCCTACCTTTTTTACCTTAAGGACACCTCAACACACTGGAATTTTGCTTCAAGAACGAAGAACTAAAACTTCTGGGAAGGAACCATGATTTTATTATGTTTAGTTTTAAAGTTATTTAAAGTTATGCTGACGTCAGCAAAAAACTGTTTTTACTTGTATGTTTCAAAATAATGATGTGATTTACATAGATCATGGTTTTATTACAGTAAAAGTACAATATCTAACTTCATACAAAGTTTAGGCATTGCACCTACGATGTACAAAAGGTAATCGTATTTTTTTCTATTTTCACTAAATTATGGTTTTCTCCGTATCCCTATCGATTCCGCATCTGATTTTAATTCTGAGCATGCATAATATAATTATTAACAAGACAAAATAAAGAGCAAATAGGTTAATAGTAGGACTTCGGAAATATTAAATTTCTAAAGTTTCCACAACAAACACAATCTATCGGCTAACAAGTAGTTAATCTGTCACACATCATTATCCTTTTAACACTGAACAGTATCTAATCGAAATTATAAACGTATATATCGCAAACTTAAGGGCCTATACTACCTCGAATGGTTTAGCATGATCCTCCGTTATGTCGAAAACTCTGCAGCAATAATTTTGAAAAAAAAAAACTTTTTTGCAAAAAAATAAAACCGACTTCCATATCAAAACACTACAAAGCCAAAAATAATTTTAATTTCGGTAGTCGGTGTTATTGGTTTTGTATTTTCTTTTTTTTCACACCGCCTTCCGAAATTAAAATTATTTTTGGCTTTGTAGTGTTTTGATATGGAAGTCGGTTTTATTTTTTTGCAAAAAAGTTTTTATTTTCGGGCTTTTTAGTGGGTCAATTTGTAATTAATCTAGTTATAAAAACCAAAATGTCAACTACAAAAAACTAAAAACGCGCGAACAAAAAACACAATATAGAGTAACCGAAAAGGTCATCAATGTAAATATTTTTTTTAGACTTTTGTTGATTTTTCAGAAACGGCTTGTTCGATGTCGATAAAATTTTCATGGGACCATTTGGGAAGTATACCCTTTCCAACAAAAAAAAAATTTTTCAAATCGGTTGGCGAGCGACGGAGCTATGCCCGAACAAACATAAAAAAAAAAAAAAAAAAAAAAAAAAAACAAACAAACATCCGAATTGAGAACCTCCTCCTTTTTCAGAAGTCGGTTAAAAATATATGGTAAAGTTGAGGATTAATGTTAGGTACTATGTTTGACGAAAACACAATTCCATAAAATTTTCTTGATAGAAAAGATTCCAAAGTTACCTCCAAACCGAACAATAAACTGCTGGTATTCAAAAATAACTTCAAATTAAATAATGAAACTTTGCATATTTATTGAACTAACTATAAAGCAGGTCTTATGTTATTTACTTTTTTAAATTACCATTATTTTCACCGTAAAAAGAAATAAACTAAATTATCGGTGTCTTGGAGTCTTTCCCTGCCTACTGTCTCGCTTGCTCGCGTGACCGCGGCCAGTAGTGTGCGAGCGAAATAAAGAGTGAGAAGCGCTGAAGTAGTATAGGCCCTTAAGGTGAAGATTTCTTGAGAACGGTCAAAAATGTTGTTTTTTAAATCAGTGTATCTCTTAAACCTTACATAATTTTATGAACCAAAAGAAATATATTATTTTTAAGTCTTTTTTGCATATAGTGATGGAATTTAGAACGTAATTAAACATACTTAAATGCGTAAAAAAAATCTTCAAACACACCTCTAAATTCAGTTTTAAAGCAGTTTATCGCTTCATTAACAACTGTAACTAAAATCAATAATATTCCATAAAATTTTAAACGCTAAACTGCGTCCAATGATGGATTGTTTTTTATTATAAGGTAAATATTTAATTTTATACAAATTTATTTGCGTTTTACGACATACGTTTGCTCATTTCTTCACTGCCGGCACCGCGCCAGTGTTCTGCGGAACGTTATCGAGGATGGATGTGTGTCGATTTTTTCCGCAGCTCGCAACAAAATAAAGATGGAAAATAAAACTAACAGTGGGAAGAGATGGAAAGCTGCTCGCCAAAAGCACTTACTTCAGAGTATAGCAAAAATACGGTAAGAAACTTTATATTATAAGTAAATAACTTCGTAAATAAATATTATTAAAAAGATAGTTGATAAAAACATATTTCTAGTAAATCGAATTGAATGATTTTTTAAATACGTAAGCATGTTTTGACTGCGATCCCATCTGATGGTAAGCAGTGATAGTTGATGGTGAGGCGCACTAGTTCAACATAATTGAAACTGGTTTACTGAATCGCTCACTCGGCCACAGAATTTGGTTCAGATCATGGTGCGGGGCGAGGGGGAATGGGATGCAGTCGCCTCCTTCTGCGAAGCAGTCATGCTAGCGAAGGAGGAGGCTGAACGCGTGAGGGAGAGACAACTTTCTTCCTCACGCCCCAGCCGCCGCGGGAAACGCTCCGGGCGTCGGGGATCGCGAGCCGACCTCCAGCCACCGTAGACGCCGGACCTGCGGACGCCGAGCAGGAGTAGCTGACTGTCCGGTAAGGATCAGGCCCAAATTGGCAGCGCGCTACGATCCGCCCGCGCTTCATAGAGTTGCTACTGACTGCCTTACGGGGTTGCGGGAATGTTCTAACGAGATACCGCGGCCTCGAACCGCAAAGGCAACTGAAGAAGCAGGGTGGGTTTTTAGTCAGTAGAAGTCTGACACTCCCTTCCGCTCTACCCACAGCAGGAGGGGTCATTTGATGATTTTCCCACCCAGAAAAAAAAAAGGGCCAGCTATGCTGCCAATTCTACATATATCAATTTTTTTTATATTTTTTTTTTATTTTATATTGGCGAACAAGCAATTTGCTACTCAACAACCGGATGATACTGCTTCTTGATTGGATGTCGAGTAAGTACCTACCTACTCATCAAAATCGACTGCCTCCATGGCTCAGATTAGAAAATAGTAATCACCAAACAGATACATCACTCCTATACAAACACGAAAATACCTACGCAACAGCCTCCTAGTAGATGAACAAGCAGAAACATACCTACTTTCTGTACGCGTACCAAGAATTTAGAAAACTGTCTGGACTTCTCTTGGTGTTAGGGTTGTACAAATAATGATAAAATAAACAAGAGACGAGATAAAATAATTATTTATTTGACAATCACTCGGGAGTACACTAGAACTGGACATTGCACGCGGCTTTGATCGATAATGGAGCCCTGTTAGTGAGCCCGGAACTTTTTACCCGACTGTGAGACACAAAAGAGGGTAATGTGATCATCAATATCTATGTTTTTTAGGGTTCCGTAGCCGAATGGCAAAAAACGGAACCCTTATAGTTTCGTCATGTCTGTCCGTCTGTCTGTCTGTCTGTCTGTCTGTCTGACCGTCCGTCCGTATATCACAGCCATTTTATTCCGAAACTATTAGGACTATGCATGTGAAACTTGGTATGTATTCTGTAAACCGCTTTTCGATTTTATGAAAAACATTAAAAAATATTTAAAATAAAGGAGGGCTCCCCCCATATATGGAACTGAAACTGAAAATTTTTTTTTTTTCATGGAGCCTTTGCGTGTGTGGTAGCTATAGATAGGTATTCAAAAATGATATCAAGGTTTCTAAAACCACTTTTTCATAAAGTTAATCGTTTAAAAGATATACGCTTTCGAAGTGGTAAAATGTCCCCCCCTCTAACTTCTATAATAATGAAGTGAAAAATTTCATAAAAATATATGCTGTAGATCTTAATGTAAACTTTCAACCAAAATTAGTTTGAACGAGATCGTGTCAGCACTTTTTGAGATACAGCATATTTTCTAAAACCGCAAATATAATTGTAATTCATACAAACACTATGAAAAACAAAGTTATTGGGCGTAGTTGTAAAAAATGTAAATAAGCTAGTTTTAAGAAATTTGTAAGGTTTTTTTTTAAGAAATATACATATTATATTATATTATTATAGTTACTTCGGAGCCCTTTATGGGCGAGTCTGACTCGCACTTGGCCAATTTTTTTCCTTTGTGGTGCTCTAGAGTCCAAGCACGTGGGCCAATTTTGATGATACTTACGTAAGTTTTTAGTTTAATAATCAAAACCATTTTTGATTGAAGTCGAGCTTACTTTTGTTTAGATAATTAGGTTAATATTGACTAAAACAAAATAAAAACACATTATCAAGCGTACATGCTAGGGTTGTACAAAGAGGACAAAATAAAAATAAAACTAGTCATTCAACTAAATAGTTAAAACTATTGCAAATCAACAGACACACATAAACAAAACATAACACATAAACAACCATTCATATAGAAAACGACAAAGGTGGAGGAAACCCAATCAATTTCAATAAAATAGTAATCAATCTATTGAACAGAAACTTAACAAAAGAACAACATCAGACAGCAAATGATATGATAATTATTATATTATTACATAAATAAATAAATATCAATGTATTCTGCAATAATGAATCACTAAATTAAATAAATATAAACATACTTATTACAAAAATCAATGTTTTTTTTTCTACATATTATAATTATTATGTTTTTTACAGACCTAGTACCTACTAAAATCCATCATCACTCATTGAAGTCGATGTAAATTTACATCAGGAACTAAATCAAACAAAACATTATGAAGCAGAGAGGTAATTTCAACATTGTATATTTTCTTTGATCAAAACTTGTCTGTTTGAACATAAAAATATTTCTTCAGCCCGTCAGTATTACAACAGAATTTTATTTTGCTTTGTTTTAGGGAAACCGAAGAAATATCGATTGGTAGGCGTGTAAATATCGATTGGTAGAGGAAATATCAAGCAACGGACCTCTGGACTGCGGTTTAAAATCAATTAAAATCGTATCTGAACAATTGACAGGTTTAATGACTAAATAAACTGAAATGTCGTTTATGCAATATGATTTTTATAATAGAGGGAGACAACACCCCAGAAGAAATGAATTTAAATACGTGTGCCGTAGCTGGTGCAATAGTCGCAGGATGTGGACATACACAATTTCTGGAAATGACATTAACTCTAGGACTTCCTGAGGTCTCACAAAAGCTATTCACCTTTCATATGAATATAGTAAACAAAAAATGAGAATCTGAAGCATTAAGATCTGTGAACGAAGCTGCTCCTCAGCAACTTCGTTCATAATATTCGTTCCTTCATAAGGTAAAGTAAATGAAAAGGAAATACTGATAATTGACGTCATAGCTGACGGATGCTGGAGATAAATATCATATAAGAAAAAAATACTCCTCATTGTCAGGAGCAGCAGCTATATTTGGTAAACGAACGAATAAAATACATGGGTGTTAAAATAAATTCTACTACATTTGCGCTAGAGCAGAAAATAAAGGAATCTCGGCAAAGGATCATATTTGCTACAAAAATGACACAGGTGACTTATGTGAGTAAAAAAAAATAGTAATATTACAAATATATTGATGTTTGTTTGTTTTGTCTTATTAATAACTTAAAGTATTTACTTTAAGATTGATTTTCCAATGTTCTTTTTTTCTTCTTGGTATATTTCTAAGACCTCTTCAGTGTCTTTATTCTGTTTAATTCAAATTAACGTACTTGTTCTATTGGGCTTCTACCTACAATAGACTTATGCCAGATGCTCAACGGTTTTCCTGTGTTGAAAGAAGAATATTGATATTTTTGAGAAATGTTTATTCTTTATAAGCAAACACTTTCTCTCCCACTCTCACACTCTAGATTCACTAAGTACCTATACAAAAAATGAAAATTATCCATCCTGTATAGTACCTAAGTCTAGATTATTGAACTAAAAATCAATTTACGAAAGGATTATCAAAAAGAAAATGATTTTGATGATTCTTTATTTTAGTTTTTCTAGAGCACAACAAAGGAACACATATATAACTAACACTCACACATAATGTTCCAACATTTGTGATCATCAAATAAATAATTATTTCTTATCTAATCTTTTATTTTTTATCGTGTTTGTACAACCCTAACACGTTCGGCAAATGCTGGCCGTAGTCATGCCATATGAAGATTGCGCGATGGACAAACCGTCCTCAGTTCTCGATATATGTACAGAAGGTATGTTTTTGCTTGTCAAGTAGGATTATTATCAAAAATTTTAGGCATAGCTATTTACGCGTAGGTTTTCCACTAGCTCTATATTTTTTTTAATGTTTTATGTAAGTAGGTAAGTTCTTATTTATTTACTTTTATTTGTAAGCGAAGTTACGAGAAAAATCTAATAATAACTGTCTACATTTCAAGTCAGTCAGTGAGTGACAAAATTAAGAAAGATTTTAAAAGCCAAAGAACTTTTTCAGGTAGAACAAAACGCTTTTTATTTTTTGGCGACTACCGAGTGACATCATGGATAGAAATGGATCTGAAGATTCTAAAGCTCGGTGAAATAGGTAGATGCACTCGTTTCGTCAACTCGTTGAATCATTACATGAATTATTTACTGACGAGTACTGCAACCAAAAACAAATCGATACAATTCATTGCGTTTTCAGGGTTCTTGGGGGTTTGACGGCAGTACGGGACAATCGATGGTTAAGCAAAGTTTTTCAGATGGCGAAATTGACGAAGATAGTTTATTTACAACAACTTATATACCTTTAAGAATAAAAACTAACGACAGTTTCGTACTGTGGTCAAACCCAAACCTTCAATCTCACAGATTTTGTCGCCCAATCAAGATTCAATATCGATCTGAATCTAAAGAATTGACTTTGCAAGAAAAAACCGGGTTGAGGAAATGAAAGATCTCACATCGGTTTATGTCGAAACTAGCGCCGGGCATAGTGTCATTGCAGATCCCAAATTATATTTGACCTTAATTGACGGCAAAGTATTTAACGCGATTACGGATACTAAATCACAATTACAATGCGCGTGTTGCGATGCCACATGTACAGAGTTTAATAAACTGGATAAGATTTATGCTAAAATGTCTTTGGCAGTCGTGTTGTACGACCGAATTCAGGAACATCCAATGACGGAAACACAGCCCGCACCCCGCACTGCACTATCGGACTTACATAGAAAAACATTTGCCAACGTTCTAGGCGTCGAAAAATGGCTTGTAGATGATTTCCATGTTATATTAGTAGCGCTGTCAAGTAATTTTGAAATAGATCATGAAAAGTTTCACGAATTTTGTGCGAATTTCGCTTCAAGTTAGTGGGTCAGTGAATTTTCCAAATCGTTTCGTAAATGACGGAGTTATGCGCGAACAAAAAACGCAATGCAGAGTAAACGAAAAGATCATCAATGTAAATAGACTTTTGTTGATTTTTCAGAAACGGCTTGTCCGATTTCGATAAAAAATTTATGGGACCATTTGGGAAGTATACCCTTTCTAACAAAATAAGAATTTTTCAAATCGATTGGCAAGCGACGGAGTTATGCGCGGACAAATATAAAAAAAATACAAACATCCGAATTGAGAACCTCCTCCTTTTTTAGAAGTCGGTTAAAAATACGAGTGGTGCTACATGTCAGGTTACACTTCACAAAATATTAGCTCACGCGAGTCAAATTATAAAGTCTAGTCCGCTACCAATTGGTATGCTGAGTGAGCAAGCATCAGAATCTCGTAACAAATTCTGGCGTTATGATAGGGAACACCATACGAGAAAATTAAACCGGAAGACCACTGTACTTGACCTATTTCACCGAGCTTTAGAATCTTCAGATCCATTTCTATCCATGATCGGTAGTCGCCAAAAAATAACAAGCGTTTGGTTCCACCTGAAAAAGTTCTTTGGCTTTTAAAATCATCAACGGAAAATGTTCTGAATCACGAGGACTTACTTGAAGAAACCAAAGATGATGAAAAAGTTATTTTACCATCTGAAGAAGTTTTAATATCTTTGGATGATGAAGAGAGAAAATGAAACGGCTTAAGCATTAACAATTTAATTTTAAAATCAGATACCAAATCGATAGGAATACGGAGAAAACCATAATTTAGTGAAAATAGAAAAACTGACCTACTACTGACTCTCTCTAAATTTAACGAAATAGCACCTGGAATCCAAATTACTGAGATAAGTTCTCTCCGTCACCTTGGTTCTCCAATCTATGATACTTCCTTTCCCGACTTTATTGCAGAACAAATGAATAAATTCAATGTTTCGGAAAGATTGCTCCAAATCAATATGCACTCGGCCATCACTATAATTCGTTTCTGCTGTTTCGGCCCTAAATTGACATACTCTCTTCGTGCTTCCCATTTGTGGAAGTACCATCAACTTTTAGTTCAAATGGATCAAATTATCAGACAAACTTTATCCTTAATTTTGATGGCCCTGGGTGACCGAGCTTGGGCCCAAGCCTCTCTTCCCATCCGCATGGGAGGGCTCGAAATCCGCAAAATTTCTAGTATTAGTTTACCGGCTTTCATTTCCTCGGTCCACAGCACTGAGAAATTAATCAGGAATATCTTGGCTTCCACGCTGATTGATTTTAATGTGCCGTGCTTCACTGAGGCTATTGATGCCTGGAATCTCGCTTGTCCGAATTCTGACCTACCTGATATACCATCCATTCCCAGAGGCGGTGGGACGAGCCGCTCAGCAGAGTAGTTCTGAATAATTTACTAACCACTTCTGCTACATCTGCTGAGTGTGCACGTCTGCTGGCTGTGGGAAAGTGGGAATCAGGTCTTTGGTTACACGCTCTACCGTCCTCAAATATAGGCACTTTGTTCGACGACACCACTTTCCGCATCGCTGCTTCACTACGCCTAGGAGCTCCATTGTTGTTCCCCTCATCTCTGTAATTGTGGGGAAGCGGTCAACAGCCTCGGGCACCATGGACTCTCTTGCAGCCGTAGTGCGGGTCCTTTTGCACGACATGCCAATTTAAACGACATTATCCGACGAGCCCTTGTCACCGTCGGCGTTCCAGCCGTATTGGAACCCAATGGACTGGCGCGTGACGATGGCAAAAGACAGGACGGCATGTCATTTTTTCCTTGGAAGATGGGTAGGCCTTTAGTATGGGACGCAACTTATGTCGATACTGTCGCGCCATCCCATCTTCCCAGTTCATCATGTTGTGCTAGCGCTCCCGCTGCGGCTGCGGAAAACCTCAAGCGGCGTAAATATAGTCATCTCGGTGATAACTATATTTTCGAGCCTTTTGGGGTCGAAACTCTCAGACCATGGGGCCCGAGTGCTCATAGCCTTTTTAAAGACATATCGAAAAGGCTCGTTGACGCTTCCCGCGACCCAAGGGCTGGCTATTTCTTAGGTCAACTGCTAAGCATTGCCATACAACGAGGCAATGCCGCCAGTATCTTGGGTACGTTGCCAGCCGACAGTGTTGAGGAGGAATTATGTATATTTGCTGAAATAAATGTTCTTACCTGTTCTTATAATTAAACTTTCAAAATCATGTAACAAACCAAAAAAAAATAGAAAAAAAATGATTACTCTTTGTACATTATATGTGCAATTCCTAAACTTTGTACGAGTTAGATATTGTACTTTTACTGTAGTAAAACAATGATCTATGTAAATCACATCATTATTTTGAAATGTACAAATAAAAACAGCTTTTTGCTGACGTCAGCATAACTTTAAATAGTTTTTAAACAGAACATAATAATATCATAGTTCCTTCCCAGAAGTTTTAGTTCTTCGCTGGATCTATAGGATGAAGAAATAAAATATAGGTGACCGTAATTGAAGCAAAATTCCACAGTGTGGTCAGGAATCTAACTTAAAATACTTAATCTTACACCAAAAAAAACAACACATGTATTTAATTTTACATCAAGAAAGATAGTAAATTGGCCGTCAAAATTATACAAGAATAGTTATAGTAAAGTAGGCGACAGCCCTAACCTCAAAAATAAAAGTTCAATAACTCCAGTTAGTTCTCCATTTTAATGTGATTAGATTATTGATCATAATCAAATGAAATTATGTTGTAATTTAAGTTGAATTAAAATGAACTGTATTTATAAAAAATGTAATTAATGTATTAGGAAATAATTTATCTTTTATTTATTTGTTTTAATTTCTTTTTACTTTTTCTGTTAATGTTGCAATCTTTGCTTCGTTTCAATACAACTTAGCTCAAGATTTTAATGTTATCTTAATTTTAAAATAATTTATTGTTTATACAAGTGCTGTGCACACCTATAAGTCACGAATTCACCACAAACTATTTCATTCATGTATTTTTTTATTTGTTAATTAACTAGTGAATAAGTCGTTTGTGTGTCAATAAATAAATAACTCGGAAGTCCGCATTATCCACACCTGTTTTTTGAATTTTTTATAATATAGTATATTACAATACAAAACTGTTCATGCTAAAACAAAATGCGGATACAATGAGACTAACCAAATAAAAAATATATTAGATTTTTTTTTTAAATTTGATTTATCCTTTTATTTACGATTATTAAAAAAAAACCACTGATTTAGTGAATATAACAGTCCTTTTTAAGACCTCATCTATAACAATTGCAAAATCATATGTTTGAGATGAAATAATGCATTTTATGGTTTCTATGGAGTTTTCTCGAGTTTTCAAATAACTTCAAAACTAATAATAAAAAAAGTCATGGTTCCTTCCCAGTAGTTTTAGTTCTTCGCTGGATCTATAGGTTGAAGGGATAAAATATAGGTGTCCTCAATTGAATCAATATTCCACAGTGTGCCCAAGTATCTTACTTTAGTAAAATTTTATAATTTTCTTTGAACCTACTTTCCATGTATTATTGAACTTTTGGAAAAACTAAGATTTTTGTTAGCTTAAACCTGGCACCATACATGGAATGGCAATGCTTAGGCTACTTACACCTAGGTTAAATCTAGTGACATTTTGCCAATAAATAGTATTGACAAAATGGGGATACAAGGAACTTTTAAGCTTTATACAAATTATAAATCTTAAAAGTTCTTTGTATCCCATATTAGGATGTCATATAATTCAAAAAGTGAACATCAGTTGTCACAAAAAATTAATATTATAACTGATTTCTTTCAAATTATTTTAATCAAGTTTGAAGAATATTGTGATTTGCTTTTTGTTATAGTTGAAGCCCCTTCACAACTCCTCAGATGCACTCTGTAGCAATATGAAGATAGGCTAAATAGTATCTGGCACACAGCAACTCATATCATTTCGTAATTAATTTCCAATTCTTATGAAATAATCATATTTTGGCATAATATTCTAATAAGATGTGATCGAGTTTAACATACCTGTCTAGTTGTATTATCACTAGGCCGAAGCAAAGCTGGTTTCTTCTTGGATTCGTCATCTGATTCAGAATCATTTCCAAACACATTTCTTGATGCTTGGAATGTTGGTTTTGGTTTACCCTTATCAGATAATATAAGGCCATATCTGTAACAAGGACTCAAAATTAATGGGGATAAATATTAAAATAGCAATATTTATTAATTTTTTTACAGAGTTTATCCCAGTCGTGTCATCAACAACATATACCTAGCCAAGCCGACCAAAAGCTGTATTTACAATTTTGCACTACATAGATATTTACTAATTTTACTACAAACTACAGGTGATCATACTTTTTACTAGACATTTTTTAGAGTTTGCTGCTTCTCTTCCTCTTCAAGCTATCTTAGAGTGGATAGTAGGTTTCCAAAAACATTGAATGCATTTAATATTTATCACAAACACCTTTTTAATTATATTTATAACTCGGAGTTACAAAACTTACAAAAGCAAAACAAACACAGAAAACGTAGTCTGTTTTTTATCTAGAGACGTAGACTCGTAGAGTCACAGAACACCAGAGATGTGATAAACGACTTAAAACTTTTAACGAACTTATTCGTTTATTTTTTATCAAAAGTCACTTACGTTAACTGCTTAATTGCTTATCTGCTTATTTACTTGCTTACATTAAAAATAACGAAATTATGTCGTTTGCTTTTTTAGTTGGTTAAGTTTAAGTACCTACTGGTTTTTAAACGACATCAATGAACTTTCCTTCGTACTTTTTTTTTGTCTGGGTGGGAAAATCATCGAATTACTTCTCCCGCTCTGGGTGGAGTGGAAGAGAGTGTCAGAAATCTTAAGTTCCGGGGCCACGGTATCTCATTAGCACGTTCCCGCAACCCCGGCAGGCAACGGCTTCCTTCGTACTTGGCAGATCGGTTTTATTAGCTCACCAATTTGTTTTTATAGAAAAAGTAGTCAAAATTAACACAATTACTTACACTATAAACTATTTACACTATTATTTATTTAACTACATCTAAAAACTATATTATATATAAGTCCAAAAGTCACAGAATTATTTCCTTGGTACGAAACAATTCACCACATGAAAAAATGTTTTACACTATTTATGTTTACGTAAACAAGTCCAAGTCACAATTTCAAAAACAAATTGTTTCGGAAATACACAAAACATGACGCTTTTAACCGGGCGGAGAAAACGCTACTAAACGTAAAAAGCAAAATAAGCTCTTTAAGCACCTTAAGCAGTTAACGAAAATCCGTTTCAATTAAATTGTCGTTTTTATAAGTGAACAACGGAATGCAATATTTGCGGTTACGTTTTAATTTTAACAAAAAGCAGAATAAGCAGATAACGTTAAATGCTTTTATAAACAAGTCTGCTTATTCGCTTATTTTTAATAACATGTTATATTATATGCTTTTCGTTTAAACGCCCATCTTTACAGAACACTATAACCTTTTTTTGTTTTTTTTTATAAATCTTTATTCATGACCATAGATACAGAGTCTTTCAGTCGCATACATAAATCACTATAACCCAAGGAACTTGTACCCTATAACCTAGCGGCGCAGTGTTTCCACTTTAATAATTTCCTTTCCCCACGCCTCAATTCAAATTTCCCCTTCCCAGGACATTTTTCCCCTAAAATTATTCTGCTGTAGTTTTAAGTTTTGGCACTGGTGTAGTAACTAAGAAAAAATCTTTATCAATCTTCTATAGCCTGCCCACGCCCTTGGTGATTAGACATCTGTAAGTAATGCGAGTGATGCATCACGCGTAATATCACACGAGCGCGTACTGTAACATCATCTATACTAATATTATAAAGCTGAAGAGTTTGTTTGTTTGTTTGTTTGTTTGTTTGTTTGCTTGAACGCGCTAATCTCAGGAACTACCGTTCTGATTTGAAAAATTCTTTCAGTGTTAGATAGCCCATTTATCGAGGAAGGCTATAGGCTATATATCATCACGCTAACACCAATAGGAGCGGAGCAGTAATGAAGAATGTTTCAAAATCGGGGGATTTTTTTTCCACGGGGACGAAGTCGCGGGCGGAAGCTAGTATATATATATTACTCGACTAAAATAAGCATCACACCATCACACTAAACATCACGCGCACGGTAGGAGCGCAGTAGCTCGCAACATGCATGACTCGCAGACTCACTCGAACCGAGCCCTCTCGAACGCATCGCATCGGCAATGTTCGGTTTATATCGGAAGTCCGGAACTAGGCGCATGCGATTTCGTATTTCGCCCGGTCAGGTGACAGTTTGTTATTTAGAACTCTATTTTTATTATAAAAGGGTTTATATTTCCTTGACACCACCACCCGTTGTACGGTCGTAGGTAAATACTCCACTGTCCTTTTATTTCGAATTGCAATGCAAATATTTCAGTTATTTCATGTTATTATGAATCATCATAATGACACGCGGACAACATCGTATCGCTCGCTGTTATGTTACTATTTCAATAACATGTCCTAGTACACTAGAACATTGCATTACATTAGAACGCGCGATGGTGTGCTATCGTATGGTGCTACATCATAACATCACGCGTGATGTTTGAAGTGATGGTGTAATGTAATATTACTCTGCACGAAATGTAATGACATCTTCGGATTCGTCGCCCAGCTCCGCCTCCCAGCCGCCGGGACCAGTGAATGCCCTGCTCCAATCGTGAGTGAAGAGATTCCGGTCGCTGCCGTTGCGTCGAGCTCGAGCTACGAATACTTCTCACCGCTGACGACACTACCATCTGCGCGTCGACGGGGAAGAGGCCGACCTCCAGCCTGCTTGGGACCTCGAGGCCCGCCGGCCTCTGATAGGGTCCCCGCTGCCAGTGAAAGTGTGCAGCGCATGCGATGGACTCAACCCATCAATGAGAACCTCATGCGCTCATACTATGGGGCTACAGAGGGGGGAACTAACCTGACTGCGTACCGTGGTCGGATGCTCTCTCTGTTTCAGGTCAACGTTTCGGCCTAGCGACTATCGGATCAGGTGCGGGAATATCGCAACATGCCACCTGAACTAAGATCACGCTTACCTCGTTTGCCCATGCATAACAGGAATAGGGCACTGGTGGGTGCTCTGGATTCGCAGTTGTCAACTATTTTGATAACTGCGAAGACCTCGCTGATACCCATTGAATCTTATACTGCGCAGCTGTTGCGGCATGTCATGTAGCTAATGTTATGTAATGTCACTCACTTCGTGGTGCACTGTTTTGCACATGTCTACTATTATATTATTATTAATGTTGGTAACACATATCTAATTTGTGGTTGGTGCGATTGATTGAGTGCTGATATTGATCAGATTTTTTTTTTTATTGATAATAGGCTCGCGTTTGACCACCATCTCACCTGATGGTAAGTGACGATGTGGCCGAAGATGGAGCATGCTTGCCTAGAAGTAACCTATTCATTGTACGAAATCGTGAAACAACACATTCCATCGCACATTACTGTAGATTTAAGAGAGCTGGACAAGGAATGGAGAAGTCAAAGTCTCCTTGCATATATGAATTGTAACGATTCCATGGATACTGTAGGCTATTGGAAAAAAAAATTGAAAAAAAATATGTAGGCGGCAGTCGCAAATTCCGTCAACTGCCAATTCTGGTAAACTATTTTATGTCACTGCCTTTTTCCAATACTGCCGTAGAACGGTTGTTTAGTGATCTAAAAATATCAAAACAGATAAACGCAATAGGCTGGATAATGAAACGCTTGCATCAATCCTGTGTGTAAAATCTGGCTTGAAATGAACGGGAACAATTTCTGTACAAGTAATGAAAAATCAGTTAGAAATACCACACCTAAGTTTGTACAGTCCTATGCAACTGCAAGTGAATCCAAAAAAAATAGACTAAACATGAATGAATAAAGTATAAATTCAACAATTCGTATTCTTATTTATAGCCTGACCAGAAATATATAAAACCTGCATGTGTTGCCACTGTTTCTTTTATTTATAATACGGTAACACTAGTCCACGTCCATAAAAATGAGTTACGAAATATTCCATAATATTTTAGGCTAGGCTTTACCCATGATTTCCCGCAATTTCCCCTTTTCATGTCTTTTCCCTTTTTTTACACCTCTCGACCCTAATTTCCCCTGAAAAAGGGGAATTTCCTCTCATTGTGGAAACACTGTAGCGGCGTAGATTTTTTTTTTTTATTCGCCCATTGGGCAGGCTATGGTCTTTCAACCTTACCGCCTTGTCTTCCGTCATTCCATGTATAAGTATTAAAAGAAATTTAATGTCTTACGTATAATTATTCATTGTACATTTTAATTTACTATTTGTCTTCCGCCTTTCCTTAAAAATGTCATCATTTATTTATAATATTTTTGTCTACGTCCAAGGTATTCGTAACTCCTCGTAACCTACTACCTACTACAAACGTCATACCTATTTTATCAATTGTCAACAATTGTCAAGTATATATTATTATCTTAGAGTATAGAAATAATATAGAGACGCTGTAATTGTCTATATCTTACTTGCTTATACAAATATCTATTGAATCGATACAGAAATATGAAACTACACTTTGTCTCTTTTTAACCAATGAGTAATCTTATTTGAAGAAAGAGACGTCATGCTATTTGTTTATTCTCTGCCTGGCAACATTTTAACATTTCCGTCAAAGTACCTACCTCGCGTGCCATCCGCCATCTTTTGGACGCGTGGTTTTGTGGTACATCAGCTGTCAAATGAACAACATTGGATTTGGATTGTGATTTTTAGGAATAAAAACGCTCCTTACTAAATTGTTTTGTGCTGTGAGTGTCTAGTGGTGCAAATTGAATATGCCTACTTGTTCAATAATTCTGTGTGGTGCAAGGAAAAACCACAATCAACCTCATTTGACCATGCACAGGTTAGTAGCCGTATTTTAAGCAAAACTTTATCATGCTGTTATTTTTTTTGTATAAGTATCCTTGTTTTATTTATAGAATAAAAGCTCCCAAATGTACATAGCAATTATATCTGATATTTATCTCTATTTGCTAAATTTATATCATGTTTTGTTTACAATACAAATGACAATTCAAAATAGTGATGTCTTTTATTTAATAAGCTATCGATAAAAACTAACATTTTTTTATAGTTTGTACATTGTAGAGATCAGTAGAGTAGGGTTTCAAAATGAAGAGATGGTTTTGAAAATAAAACTAACAATAGAAATAAAAATAGCGATAGTACTAAAACACAACAATGTCACTTCGTCATGCAGTAGTTGGTGGTTATTTAGTTCAGTCTCTGATATGTTCCATGAACTGCATCAAACTGAAATCATTTTGTATGTTTTTTATTTGCACCAGGTTCCCTAAAAATGAAGTGCTGCGCCAGAAGTGGCTTGAAGTCATTGGGATGGAAAATATCAAACCTGGACTTAAAGTACCACGTGTCTGTTCATTACACTGCAGAATCAATCTTCAATAAAACCCTTGATGTAATAAGGCTGCGTGACAGCGTGATGATGCAGTACCGTCAATCCACCCTGTAGTAAGTTAAAACAAATAATTAACTTCATATTGTTTAAATTTCCCTACGAACCTGTCGGTTCATCCAATACTTTAGTATTAATGTTTCTCAATTTTAATATGATTAAATACCTGTTCATACTGTTATGTTTAGCGCTAGTGATAAAAAAGATGAGATTATTCAAGATATAAAAAATACTTTCAGTGTTAAAAAAAACACACGGGCTGGTTCTGCGTGAAATCATAAATGTCGAACAGGCATTCTCCATGATGACTCAACCACCCTTACCAGTGAAACACCTAGATCAGATATATAAAAAGTAAATAAAATAAACTTTAATTTGTCGTTCGAAAAGTGTTGTTACATACAACTAACATTTGCATATAGGTATCTTTAACTTTAACTTCTCTTTTAATTTGCTTTTTCTGATTTAACCCGAATCGTTTACTTCTGAGAATGCGTTACCGAGCACATCTGGGTCATAAATAAATTTCAAGGCCACTTTTAGTTTCTATAAAATTAAGCTCAATTTGAATGGGCAGTTTACAATGATTAGTAACGGTTTTGACTTTCAAAAGTGCCTAATAATTATCTAAATAAAATTGGGCATTTTACTTTGACCTGGTGATTTATTATGGTGAATAAAGGTACATTTTTCAAAATACTTTGTTGTTTTATTTCTTTTAATAACCTCAGATTTAGTATATTTCTACAATATTTATTATTGTTGTAAACAAATATCTCTATGGGCCGAAACTACGTAAAGCGATCGCCCACGCGGTCCCATACAAAAGTGCTCCGTTGCGGGAACCCGCACGTCGCGGCGAATCAGACCCCGCGCCCCCTTTTTGCTACGTAATAAATATTAAGTTTTCGTTCGACTCGACGACATGTACACCGTTAAAGTTGAACTAGTGACACTTTGCAGGTAATAATCCGGTTTCCGAAACACACGACACACGCTCTTTACGCAGTTTCGGCCCTATAATATCATTATTTGCCTAACCTTTTTCAAACTATATATTAGGGTAAGATTCCAGTCTATCAACTGATGCAGCTGAATACCAATATTTTAAATGCCTGGACTGCCTATCTGACCTCCATAGTACTGGGTAATACGATACCCTTGGTAAGGCAACCAGTTACCAAGGGTATCGTATTAATCAGACTCGGGCCACTGACTAAAAACGACTGTCAAAGATTTACAAATGACAGTTAGTTCGATACTAAGCCAAAAGCGGGTCAGAGTGATCTTTATGAACAACTTTAAATGTGGAACAAACCCTGAAATCGCAAAAAAACCTCAGTAGTCCTCATTGATTTATATAATAGTACGCAGTAATATATATGTCAATGTTTGTCCTTCAAGAAAGTCACTCACAAAAAAAAAACAAAGTTAGTCAGTCACTCATAAAATGTAGCCCGACCAACAGTGCTTCTAACCCCTTGTATGTTAATATGAATGTAATGCACTATAATTTTAAAAATTCAGGAAAAGAACTAAAGGACTTGTTACAGTTATTCCAAAAGTATAATCGAATTATTCAAAGTTTAAAAGTATTGTTACATAAGTAACCAATGAACCCGAAGAAATGTTAGAAACTCTGGTATCGATATCGATACTTTTTGCTTTTGTTTACTTATGTGCTTCCTTAGCAATGGCAGCCATCTTTTGGCCGCAGTTGACAGTAGGTATGCACGCGTATTTTGTAGGTATTTCTCGTCCATATTATAGAAGGTCATTGATTATTATACTCTTTGTTGTCAAGCAAAGCTTGCTTGCTTGAAAGTTTTTGTTTTATAAATATTTCCTGGATATCACCCAGCTATCTCCTCATGTAGTTATTTGTTTTATTTACATTTTACCGTAAATTATACCTAAACTTAGTATTAATAATAAAAAGAAATAAGTAAACATAGAGATATTTTAACAAAAACAAGCTCAAAACGGAATTAAATGTCATTTACAGTTTCTACAATAAATTTGTACAAATATATATATGTTGAGACATTCCTAAGCAACTCCTGTATACATTGCGGGACCTCATCAGGCTTCTTAAAAATTTTAAGAAGCTCATCCGACAACACAAGGCGCTGAATGTTGAACGACGAGCACTCGAAGAAGATATGATGCAGTGACTGAACTTTTTGTGATTGACAATACTCACAATTGGGAGAATTGACCATATTAAGGCGATACAAATGATAATTTAAACGACAGTGACCAAAACGCATACGACTTATAATTGAATAAAATTTTCTATTTATGAAATTATTGTGTTTGCAAAACCAAGGCATGGAGTTAATTTGGACATCTAAAGTGGAGTACCAAGTACCTTTATTTACAACCTGAGTGCACTGATATGACTGTCTCCCCCACTCTTGACACATGCGCTGTCTGAGAAGTCTAACTGCATCTGTAGGTGGTATAGAGACATTCATAGCTGGGGCAGGATTGGGAATTAATTCTTCTAAATCAACTATTTTTTTGGCCAAATAATCTACCTTCTCATTTCCTTCAACACCAATGTGTGAAGGCACCTATACAAAACTAACTACAATATTTGATTGATATAATTCCACCCATAGCTCTTTTATTAAATAAATTAGATAGTTAGTGTTAGCATTTAGTTTGTTATTTGCCAAATTTTCTAGAACACTCATGCTATCACTTACCACAATCCATTTATTATGTCCTGAATTACAATTTTTAATATGTTTCAAAGCACTCAAAATAGCCACAGCTTCAGCTGTAAAAATACTAGAATTTTTGTCAATTTTTCGACCAATGCCTATATTTGAGGAGGGCTCATATATAGCAAACGACACAGCTCTATTGTTCTTGGAACCATCTGTATAAACAAATTTATGATCTGACCACCCTGACAATAATGCATTTACTTCCTGTTTTGTGGGCAAATCCTTTTTTTTCTTGAGAGTTATATTAATAGCTGGAAATTTAGCAATGAAGGTTCCTTCATAACAAGGCAAAATATGTTCCGATTGATAAATATTTAAATTTTGAATGAAATTTATGAAACTTTGAAGGCCTTGAAGCATGAAAATTGGTTTAGAAACTGTTGGTCTAATTGAATTTAACAAATTGGTTAAAAGACCATTACTAGATACACTATAAAGTTTTAATACAAATCTTTCTTTTAAGTAATTAAATCGAATGCTTAATGGTGGAACATTACAATCAATCTGCATTGCATTTATAGGAGTACTTTTGAATGCCCCAGTTATCAAACGCAAACATTTATTTTGCAGAACATCTAAACTATTTACAATCTTAACATCTGCAGCGAAACAATAGAAACCATATTCAAAATGACTACGAACTAACTATTTGTACAACAACAATAGTATTTTTGGGTCTGCACCCCAATATGAACCAGACAGAGATTTCAATATATTATAGGCTTTATTTGCTTTACTAATTATTTGTTTAATATAATTATTCCAGGTTAAATTATATGTAAAAAGAACCCCCAGAAATTTAACCTCAGGTGAAATGGGTAATGCACAATTATTATATTGCACATTGAGCATGTTATGACTTTGTTTACCAAACACCACAACTTTTGACTTGGACTGATTAACATTCAGATCAAGGTAAGAAAAATATTTATAGAGATTTACCAAAGCATCATTGATTATTTGGACTGTTTGTGATAAATTACTCCCAGATGCATAAACAACCAAATCGTCTGCAAACTGTAAATTTTTGACCTGAGGCCCTAAAATTATATTAAGTCTATGTATATATAATATAAATATTAAAGGTGATAATATACCACCTTGACAAACTCCTTTTGATGAGAGTCTAGGACCATATAGATGTCTATTAAATTTAGTAAACACTTCTCTATTGCTCAGAAAAGTTTTTATCCAATTTATAATTTTTACAGGAATCCCTATTTGTGAAAATTCATGACAAAGAATATCTATATTTACACTATTAAAAGCTCCTGCAACATCAAAGAAAACTCCAACCAAATTATTTTTTGCCAATAAAGAGTTATGAATATCGAGCTGTAATTGACAAATACTTTCCCTAGCAGACCGATTCCTGCGAAAACCAAATTGATTAGAAGATAAGATTTTATTTTGTTCAATATAAAACTCTAGGCGCTGCTTTAACAATTGATCAAATAATTTTCCAATGCAAGAAGTAAGTGCTATGGGACGATAAGAATCAGGACATAACTTGGGCTTATCAGGTTTTAAAATTGGTACAAGGCAATCCACTTTCCAATCTTGAGGTATAATATTATTTTCCCAAAGTAAATTCAATATTTTAAGAAATGTTTCTAAACCTACAATAGCTAAATTTTTAAATAAGATGTATGGCATGCCATCGAGACCATAAGCAGTATCTCTTCGAGAGGAAATGGCAGATATCAATTCGTTAATTGTAAAAGGATTAACTAAATAACTATTTCTGGAATTAATACTATCAGGAAAAGTTTTTGGAGTATGTGTCACAAAGTCCGGTGTGTATTTCTTTAAAAAATCGGGAACCCATGCATCATTTTCTTGCTGATTAAAATGATATGTTTTATTGTATTTACGCATAAATTTCCATATGACAGATAATGGTGTACACCTATTAAAAGTGTCACAAAGAGAGAACCAACTTTTTTGTCTTTCTATTTTTAAAGTGAGTTTTTTAATAGCACGAAGCCTTTTAAATTCGAGATAGGTTTCATCTGTCGGATTATTTTTAAAATTAATATATGCTGATTTGAAATTTACTACAACCTCTATACACTTTTGATTCCACCAAGGTAGGGAAGGTGCTTTAATCTTATTTCTATTGCATGTGTGATTAGTGATATTATTTGTGTTAGTGTAATACTTCGGATTATTGGATTTTACAATGGAATTTGAAGCTGCTGTGCGTAAAATAGTACAAAATTGACGATATGAATCAAGAAGACTTGTATTATCTATTTGAAAATCAACCAACATTTCTTCCACACAATTACTATACATTTGCCAATCTACTAGTTTATAATTTGGATAAATAGGCAAATGTTTAGCATTCAAACAATTGTCATGATAATTATTTTGGTTTCTGCTTACCATTACCTTTATAATTACAGGAATATGATAGCTACTTCCAAGAGGACAATCATGTATAGACCATTCACAATTAAGTGCCAACGAAGATGAAACAAAGGATAAATCCAGTGCATTGGGACGCCATGTTAAAGAACCAACTGTTGTTACTTGACCATCATTAAGTAAAACTAAATTATTTTCATCAATGACTTGTAAGATTTCTCGACCACGTGGAGAGTCGGAAACACACCCCCAAGAAGTGTGATGGGCATTAAAGTCCCCAGAAAATATAAAAGGGCTTGGAATAGATTTCACCAATAAATCAAAATTATCTTTATTAAAAGCTGGAATACTTATAAACTGAATATACTTTTAAACTGACTATACTTAATTCTTTATTATTGACTATTATTTTAATACAAACATTTTGTAAAGAATTATCGAAATAAGTGTTTATTTTAGTATAAGTGATGCTTTGATGAATTATAATAGCAACTCCATTGTGTTTATTACCACAATCATTTCTTTCAATATTGTAATATTTTATTTTAAAAGATTGTTCAGATCTGAACCATGTTTCAGAAATGATTGCAATATGTATATTTTGTGTATAGAGGAAATTTGTAAATATATGTTTATTGCTATTTAAACTTTGTGCATTCCATTGAATTATATTTAAGTTTGACAGATCCATTAAGAGATTGGAGGAAATTTACTACTTAGAGATGTTTTCAAAGCCTCTTTAATTGATGTTGAATTTATAGGAACATCCTTATTACTAACTATTTTGGTAATTGTTTCTACTAATGTACTTAAAAACTTCTCGGATTTCATCAAATTGTTGATCTGTACATCTAATGTACGTGCAGCTAGAGCTGGAAATGCATTAACATCGAATATGTGGCACTTCAAGACTTAATTTTATTTTCTTCAATTTTTTGTTTTTTAATTGGGCATGATGAGGAGATAGCTATATGGTTTCCTTTGCAGTTTGCACATTTAGCGTTCTTTGAGTCAACCTGACAACTCTTAAAATTGTGATTTGAGGTACAGATTGAGCAAACCTCTGCATTTCGACAAAATTTGGCAATGTGTCCATATCGCAGACACCGGAGGCATTGTTTTACTGGTGGTATGTACTTACTTACTTCATGTCGCCATGAATCTAAATAAATGTACTGAGGAAGAATAGTGGATGCGAAGGTTACCGCGACAGCCTGTGTAGGGACAAAACCTACGCCAGCGTCACTTCTTACCCTCCGCATAAAGCGCCTAACTTGAATGACATTTTTAGAACTGCCAATTAACGAAAATATTTCTTTGTTCGACATTTCTATAGGAACCGAAGTGAGGACTCCTGTGACTTCAGTATCTCCAGCCGGTATTGAAGCCTTAAGGGATAACTGTTCTAATATTTTTTTATTTTGCAGAAACATGTTGGCATTATTTGGTAAGTCAAATGTGATGCCCACCTTGTATTTATTGATGGTACGTAGGTGCATGACGCCAGAAACGCCATGTTCCCGTATACCTTTGGATAAAGCCATACGATCTCTATCACTAAATATTGTGTTTTCTTCAATGTGTGTTAAAAAAACTATCAGGTCCACTTGTTTGGTCTCCTCAGGATATTTACGAGTGTACCCTTTTACCTTATAAATGGCGTACTTATCCTTGCCATTACAATAGGAGCTGGTAATAGTTTTTTCCGACTCCACTGAATCGGAGTCTGAAGATTCAGCCGACTGAGACTGCTGCTGTGGATCTGCAATGGACAAATCGTCCTTCCTCCGCCTCTTCTTCCCCATTTCGTATTAAAAACTATTAATGTAGACTATAAACAACTTATAATACACATATTTACAAAGAAAATGTTAATATTAAACGAAAATAAACTTTTTTGAAAAAACTAGATCAAAAGGCGCGCCTTTTCACTTTCACAGTTTCCCGCCTTTTTCGTAGCGGCGTAGAGCAATCCGCAAAGAGAATCACGGCACGTAAACTTAGAACAAAGAATCATGTCCAGAATTGACCTGTCAAACATTTTGACACAGGATTTAATGTATAGTGATGATATTTAGCGTATTAAATAACTAATTTTTAAATGAGAATTAGTAACGTGAAAAAAAAGAAATAATAATTTTAAAACGACCACTAAATAAAGCGTTGTTTTTAATAGAACGCAGCCATTTCAAATGCATTGAAGTACCGTTCCGTTTTATGGTTAGGGATACGCAAAATTTGAAAAGTATCGATACTTTACTCGATACCAGTATCGTAATAAAAGTATCGATACCAAGAAAGTATCGGAACAAAAGTATCGATACCTGAAGGTATCGAGTACTTTTTAATACATAAAAAACCCGAATGGAATGTAGTTGCTAAGTTTCGCAAAAAAGTCTAGCAGGAACGTGTCTTACAAAATAGTCACTAATATCCAATAGATATTTAGAAACTGTTAGATATTCACATAACGTAGGCACGTACCCTACTTTGGAGAAAATAATTCAGTACAAAAATTAAAATGTTTTTATTTTTAATTAAAATTACACGACCAAACACAATAAAACTCACAAATGTCATAATGAATACTAAATTATTTAGAAAACTGCCAATCTTGCAATCCGACGTGAATAAAATTTTATCCAGGTGGGATCCAGTCAAGCGATTACGAATCTCTGTCATAATGGCTCCAGCTCGTGAAGTCTCTCCGAACTCCGAAAACGAATTCTTCCCACGCTTGCAAAAGATCTGCTTTGAGAGGAGATACTTGATTTGAAAGGTATAGTCCAACCTCATCCCTTTCCCCTTCAGTTGTCCTCTGACGTCTTGCATGAGCCAGTTGTTTATGTTGACTCCAGAAATCCATTGTGTCAGTTTTCACTTCCGAGGAGTTTGTTGATGGGTACGGGCTATATATATATAACTTTTTTTTTATATATGACACCTCATAACTCAAAGACGGCTGGACCGATTTGGATTTTTTTTACGTTTGAAAGGGTATACTTTCTAGTTGATCTCATTGTTATGAAATCAGGATCTGATGATGGGATCCTGGAGTAATCGAAGGAACTCTTCAAATATTATAGGCACACCTATAGCGTTTTGGGTATTTCTAATAGTAACTTAATAATAAGACCAAGTAGTTCTAATAGTAAGACCACAGATGGCCACCGAAACTACTCAATAATAAGTACTTCGTGGATTTGATTTGATTACTTGAATATGCATGTTAAGCACTTTATGCTCGTCACAATACATATGGTGTTGTAGAGCTGATGGTGAAGTACAAGGAGAACTCCTCAAAAATTAACGGCTCTGCATCGGGAAAAGCAATGTTTTTTAAAAGGTGATCAGTAGTTCACGCTTTGGCTTTTGTAACTACATAAATTATAAACCGACCGACTAAAAAGCGTGAAAAAAACTTTTTAGCAAAAAATAAAACTGACTTTCATATCAAAACACTACAAAGCCAAAAATAACTTTAATTTCGGAAGGCGGTATCAAAAAAAAGAAAATACAGTACCAATAACACCGACTACCGAAATTAACGTTATTTTTGGCTTTGTAGTGTTTTGATATGGAAGTCGGTTTTATTTTTTGCTTAAAAGTTTTTTAAATTTTGGATCAAGCAGGGTGGAGGTAAAAAGTATCGATACTTTCTAAAAGTATCGATACTTCTAAAGTATCGGAACAAAAGTATCGATCCCAAAAGTACTTGGTATCGAAACAAAAGTATCGATACCTTGTGGTATCGATACTTTTTGCGTATCCCTATTTATGGTGAGTTTGACATTTAGACGCAGTGTTGGCACTGTTACCATTTATTGATTTTGTATTTCGTGCATCGTTTTACAATTAATTTAAATTCGTTATAAGGTTACTTAGTAAGCATATTCTAAGGTTGTCAATATTTCCGCGGTCGTGAAGTTATAATTGGCCGAAGTTATGCAAAAAGGATCCAATCCAAACTTTTACCGCCCATAAGAGCGCCCATTGTAATACCCTTTGTAGTTTTTTAAGTCCTTATTTAATTCTGTTATGGTTTACAATAAAGAGTATATCTATCTATCTATCTTTTCCGAAATTGAGTTATTTATACCAAACGCATCTTCAGGGTGATATATTAAAGATATCAATATAACTCAATTTCGAAAAAGTGTGGAATGGATCCTTTTTGCATAACTACGTCCAATTGTGAAACGAAACGTTTTTCCGTGCTGTCAGTGTGAAGAATAAAATAATGAAATTAATAAATGTGCTGTTTTAATTTTATTTTATTTCCCAACTTTTTCCTATTGTTTTTCAACGATTAATAACAACCAATAATAACCACTTCTTCAACCAATAATAAAAGTACTTAATTCATGAAGATACTTAGGTATTATGGGATAGTTGTAAATCTGATAGTTTGTACTAATGTTCGTTTGACAGTTAAGTAGGTACATAACCTCAAATATTGTTTGTTTTCATTGTAACATTTTTACTTGATTGTCAAATTAAACCACGTTTTTACAGTTGCATATTTAAGACTCATTCTATAATTTGGTATGATTCACATCACTATACATCATCTGATAAAAAATTTGATTGACAGGTCATCGCATGTATGGAGCGTGGTCCAAGGAACTTGTAGTTAGTAGGTAGAAGATCCTTGGCGTGGTCATTGTTCTTTCAACCGTATACTCCAGGCCTGTGACAGCTTAGTTCCAAATGTTCCGTTTTGGCGCTGGCGTCGCAAATTGCTGCCGCCGCCGCCATCTTAGATAATACCACAGAGTACATTTTATATACACTAATATATACATGGCCGCCATCTTCATTGTCAAAAAACTCCGAGTCGAATGCCTGTTTCTGTGTATTTCCTGATTCCTCACATTTCGCTGAGTTGAGATCCTTAAGACACAAATTTTCCTCTGTTGGTTGAGATAATATTGATTGTGCATGTCATATATGCAAATACTCGTCATGGGGACCCAAAAGTGTTGTGTTGGTGGTTGCAATGCAACAAGTGAGACGAACCGGCTTTTTAGTTTTCCCAAGAACGATAAACTTAGGTGGTTGTTCTTTCTAGTGCCCACAAATTCTCTCCTCATTGGACTCTCTAAAGAGCAATTATTAAGAAAACGTGTCTGCGAAAAACATTTTGATAGACATCAGTTTGATTACGAAGGTGAAGGTCGAAGACTGCGGTACTCATACCCGTGCCTTTTTACTGACGATGAAATAGCTCCCGGTGTTCCGCTTAGTGTAGCAGGTGAGTTTTGCTAATCTTTGTTATGATTCTATGTTTTTAGAGACAACAGGGTTTTATTTTAAAGTTGTTTCAGTTTAATGTTATTTACTTGTCCACCATCTAACTACTGTTCCAACTAAGTTTCCATAGTTAAATAATATACCTATAATTTATCCTTAACATGTTAACTGCCATGGAGAAAATCAGAAAGTCTAAAAATGGACTTAGTGTTATTTCACTTTAAATAGTTTTTATATGCCATAAATACATATATACCATATTTATTTACAGTCATTACAATACAGCCTATTTACACTTGGACAAGCCGGACAAGGGCTGAACGTAATAATTTATTACACTATGCCACATGTGTCACTTTGCCGTTGGTCACCAATAAGAGCAAAACATCATCTTATATTGAAATTGCCAACATTGTTATAGGAACAATGTCACTACAACACTAAATGTATAAATTATGTTTCCAGGATGGAATGTTACACAGGAACATAACTATTTCAAAGAGCAAGATGAGGATGATGTCACTGAACCATCACCTGTGACTAAAACTACTGGTGTGTATCTACGCTAGCTGTTCGACCCCAAGCCCAGCCAACGGTAACTGGTATGTCGAACTGTCCGCGATTACGCGGAGCCCTACGTTGTGGTAGGCTCTTAGGCCTTATTTCAATAACAAAATGTACCACTAACCTGAATGCTGGGGACGCCAAGTTCGACCTTCCAAGGTCACGCTCCAAGTGTGGTTTGTATGTAATATGAGGGTGAGTAATTGTAACGTGTGATGTAAGTTACGGGTTCTAGGACGGTCCCAAGGCGTCGATCTTCAGATGGCGCCGTCCCGACCAGCATCACACCCAACTCGTTTCCAGCAAGCGCGCGCTACGCGTGGTAGACAATAAGGCGATGTGTTCCGAGAAATATCACTGGATTCTTGTTAATCCGAGCTTACAAAGTTCAATCAATCACTGAACACAATTAATCTGTTCATATCTCGTGAGATCCAATTCGATTTTCAATTAATTCCGCGTGCCAGCTCAACCGACGACAAGGCGGCGTACGATTCAACAATACCCCGGGGATTTCAACAAATGGGGAATACACTTCAACCAACAAATAATTCGCGACCCAATTATCGGTCTCAACAGGCGAATTCAACAATATTTTACCAATTATATTAACACAAGAGCGGTTCCCATGACCGGCATTTTTTCCAAGCAAAGTCAATCTGTCAAGTCAAGAGAGGTTATGTCAAGTGCAACGTCAAAGACAATAGAATGTTGCCACACCAAAAAGAGCGTTCAAAATTACATTTGGGACGCAACATCTACCCCCCCCGGACGGGCCTACCCGTCCGCTAATCAATTGGAAGTCTTGACAAGGTTGCAAATTCAACACAGCTTCAATGCGGCCAAATACCGTAGCTAGTTCATTAAAGGTGAGAACGGTGTCTCCCAACAATCTCCGCCAGCGTCCCTTTGCCGCTTTCACCGCGGCCCCAAAAATACCCCCCCAATGGGGGGCAGGCTGGCGGGTCAAACAACCAAGTGACCCCTCGGCGGGCCAAACTATTACCAATATCAACCTGGCTCTCATTAAGGAAGGCGTATAGCTCCTTCAAATAGTTACTTGTACCCTTGTAATTCGTACCGCAATCAGACCTAATCAACGAAGGTAACCCACGGCGAGACACAAATCTTTCCCAAGTCGCCTCAAAGGCCTCTGTCGAGAGGGAGGTTACCAGCTCCAAATGTACTGCCTTGGTTGACAGGCAGACAAACACACAAATAAGCCCCAACAATCTTGCTATTACGAAGGGTGGACGTCTTCAACAAAGGGGGACCAACAAAATCCGTTACGACGCCAGCAAAGGGCCTCGCCTCATTGACGCGATCAGCCGACAAAATCCAAAATTCTCGCTGCAGAATGGCCAACAGCGCATTGCAACCGGCATGCGAGTTCTTAGTGTGACGATCAGTCACCAACAATTGTACCAAGTTCAGTTACAACAAGGGCAGGAGCACCAATTTTAGGGTAAGGACAACTCACAAGGGTGACCTCAAACCAGGTCCTTCCCTCAACAGTGGTGTCAGCCGGTTCGCCAATTCCCCAAATCTTGCCTGAAAGGTCGTTCACCTTCAGGCCAACCTGTCCCGCTAACCAAGAAGACAAAGGCAACCCCGGACTCCCGTCTCCAAAATGGCACAGACCACAATCGAGTCACCCAAGGGTCCCCAGACCGTGACCGAGGCCGTTGGCAACAAAACCGTCTTGATCGGGGGGTTCCTTTAGCGGGGCAGGCGTCAATCTCTTAGTGATGCCTGGGCGGCGACCGATCGCCGCTTCCAGGCTGCCTTCGTTCACGACGAGGCCAACAATCAAACCATTCGTCCGCGCGGTGTCCCAAGCCGCTCGCCATCACTGGAGGGGCATATCCCACCGGATGCCCGAATGGCGGAGGGCGCGACTCCAGCCGGGGACGTTCCGCCAACGGAGGGGAAAGGGAGCGGCGCCGACCCGGCCACTGCTGCCTAGCAGCCAATGCGCGTTCTCCCTGACGAGGGAAGACCAAATGGCGCTCGTGGGGCTCCCGTTCAACTTGCGCGGGGGGTGGAGTGCGGCGTACAGAATCGCGGGTCTCAGCCCGGTGCTCGTCTCCGGGGTACCCCCCCATGCGCGAACCCCCCTCAGAAGCTGGTCTGCTGGAGCGGTTCGCGTTGGCGCACAAAATCTCCAAGTGGGACCCTTCACAAATTCTACACGGGCGGGGGTCGGGGCAGTCCCGATGGAAGTGGGCCCCCAAGCACGAGAAGCACAAACGGCGTGCGTTGACAATGCGGCGGCGGGAACTTACGTGCAAATTCAAAAAGTCCCGGCAACGCGCCATGACATGCCCCGTTGCCTTACAAAAGTCACAATGATGAGGACTCCGGGCACCATCAAAACGGGGGGCGGGGCACTGCCCTTAATGAGGCCATTGCAACAATCAAATATTAATACAAACAACAATCAACAACCAACAATCAAATATTAAACAAACAGCAATGACTTGTTAGCCGACCAAATAGTTTCAACAAAATAAAAATTCAAATTCAATTATTTCAAGTCCAAATGCGACCCTGTACTTATTCCAAGTATGAATCTAGCTTGGTACAGATGGCTAGTTACAAATAAATAACAATTCAATGTATAATACAATGCTGGATCAACCTCAAATAAACATCAATAAGCACAACAATTGTCTGTATAATATTGAGCCGGACAATCTCTAACAAAATCCAATAAATACAAATAAATGCAATAAGTCAATCCACACCATTCAAGTCTTGTTATGTTAGACTATGTGTAATTATTATTTAGATAACCTTTCAAATTCAGATCAATGACATTCAATTATTAATTGCAACAAATACCAAACAACTTTTACAACAATATACCGGGGTTTTCAACAATATTCAAAACTTCCAATTAAACCAGTGGATCTTATATTATAAGAACCACGCTCTGCTACCAATTTGTTCGACCCCAAGCCCAGCCAACGGTAACTGGTATGTCGAACTGTCCGCGATTACGCGGAGCCCTACGTTGTGGTAGGCTCTTAGGCCTTATTTCAATAACAAAATGTACCACTAACCTGAATGCTGGGGACGCCAAGTTCGACCTTCCAAGGTCACGCTCCAAGTGTGGTTTGTATGTAATATGAGGGTGAGTAATTGTAACGTGTGATGTAAGTTACGGGTTCTAGGACGGTCCCAAGGCGTCGATCTTCAGATGGCGCCGTCCCGACCAGCATCACACCCAACTCGTTTCCAGCAAGCGCGCGCTACGCGTGGTAGACAATAAGGCGATGTGTTCCGAGAAATATCACTGGATTCTTGTTAATCCGAGCTTACAAAGTTCAATCAATCACTGAACACAATTAATCTGTTCATATCTCGTGAGATCCAATTCGATTTTCAATTAATTCCGCGTGCCAGCTCAACCGACGACAAGGCGGCGTACGATTCAACAATACCCCGGGGATTTCAACAAATGGGGAATACACTTCAACCAACAAATAATTCGCGACCCAATTATCGGTCTCAACAGGCGAATTCAACAATATTTTACCAATTATATTAACACAAGAGCGGTTCCCATGACCGGCATTTTTTCCAAGCAAAGTCAATCTGTCAAGTCAAGAGAGGTTATGTCAAGTGCAACGTCAAAGACAATAGAATGTTGCCACACCAAAAAGAGCGTTCAAAATTACATTTGGGACGCAACACTAGCCTTTATTAATCAATATTAAAATCTCAAACACTGAATGAGATTAGCTTTATATTTCTAACTGACTGACTCCCTGACAAATCAAAAGTGCCTTTAAATGGTTAAATTGAAATGAATGCTTTGAGTTTTTTTTAAGTTAAAATTCAAAAAGTAATAGTCATAATTTAGCAATGAGTACAATTTTTGTGTAGGTATTAAATCATTCCCATATTTTCAGGATGTGCTGATTTAATTGAACATAATTACTTCAAAAAGCAAGATGACAACAATTCCACAAAATCAGGAATGTCAGGTATAATTTCATCTTTATTTTCTAAATAAATTTTGTTATGAGGCTTCCGCCAGTCTATAAGTACTTAATTTATCTTAGTTTATGTTGTGTCTAAAAGCATTAGACACAACATAATCAGGAAAAGAGTAATATTTTAACAATTTATGGCTTCAACCTAAAAGACAAGGAAAAGAGTATAATTATATTAAATAATTTATAGTTTTTAGTGAGGGTCTTACATAGTTTAATGCAACTATGAAGCTGTGATCTGTTAGGCCATTCTGATATTCAACGATAATACAATACATAGCAGCTCAAGTACTAAGTGCTAGGATGGCAGCAATGCTAAATATACCAATGCAGTCAGTGAGTACAAAATATTTCTAAAAATATATTATGTACTTTTTAATTTTCTGACAAGAGGGTAGACAGTTCTACTAGTAAATTATTACTATTCTTTAACTCCTAGTGGATCAGCTGTCTCAAAATATAACATACTAGCTGTTGCCCGCGACTTCGTCTTCGATCTACGATGAAAGTAGCATATGTCCAGACAGGTCATGGTCTAACCATGTGCCAAATTTTATCCAAATCCGTTCAGCCGTTTCAGCGTGAAAGTGTTACAAACAAGCAAGCTCACATTTGCATTATAGTTAGGATAGGATTAGAACTTTATTCATGTTATTCATATTATGCTCTTGCTAATGTGTTCATATTCTCATTTTCAGATAAATTCCATACTACAGAAGCTGAAACAACAATGGCAACAACAGCAGATGTTGTGGAATTTTTTGATAAACTGTTTGACTCGCCACTCTCGTTTAGACTCGCCTCATCATGCATTTTGGATTGACGCCATCAAAAAACTTAAATCTGTATATTTCATTGATAAATGTAGCAAACATGCTGTACAGTCAGGAAGACCTCGGTTTGTAAAACTCTTGAAAGCTTTTTAAGGTTATCTAAATTGTTATTTGATAATTATGGCGTGGACTACTATTACCCAAGACGTATAAATCAAGACCCACTAGAAAATTTGGACGTGTAAGGGCTCTGAATTCCAGAAATGTTAACCCTGATCCAAACACATTTGTTTATTCTTTCAAATCATTATTAATTTCGAATGTCCTGAGCCCTCATTCTAAATTTTCTAACTGTGAAGAGGATTATGGAGAGACTTTATTGAATGTTAAATGTCTATTTATAAATGAAAATTCAAACAAAGAAAATACCACAAGGGGAGATGGGATAGAACTCGCATCCTCTTCACAGCAATGCGTAAAAGAAAAAATGTCTTTGGATCAAGTTATCTTTGAAAAAATAAAAGTTGCTCAGCATACACAGCTGGTTTTGTATGTCGAAAAATTTCAAAAGCTATAAAATGCAAGGCCTGCTTACATACATATACTAGCAGGCCAGACGAAAATGTCCATTGCTATAATTATACAATTTAGAGAATATAAATCTCTAAAAAATAATAATTTAGTTTATCCTAATGAAAGAATTTTAATTTTATACAGGGACGTAGCTTCATTAATATATAACTATTTGAATATTAATTGTTATAAACTTAACTTGAAAACGAAATTAAAACAACTAATACTGAGCACGATGAGGTACTCCTGGCTGGGGTGTGCGATGCACCATAAAGTAGTTGTGGACACATTCATTAATGTAATACTAAGATTACAAGTGCATAATTGGTGTAACAATATAAATAAAATTTTGAAGGGCGCCCTCAAAGAGAAATATATCTTAAAAATGGGAGAGCCACAAAAACGAGCACTAACAAAATATAAAAGCTTTAGGTTAAGAAAGAAATGTCAAAATAAATAAAATGTTGAAAAATATAAAATTTGTTTTAATAAATCATGAGTGAGTGAAACTATTTATCAGGTAAGCATTCTAAAATCGACAAAATAGGACATCACTAGGGTATCGATATCAGATTTTCTTGTAGTCACTTCACTAAATATATACGTGTACATAGAGAAGCGCTTTATATAACTACTGTCATGTCAGTGACTGCAGCGCCAAAACGGATCACTAGGAACTAAGCAGAAAGTTTCTTTGTTGGTAGTGGTGAAGGCTTAACACGTGCTTTTGTTAGTGCTAAGATTTTTTTCGATTTTGGTGTTATTTTAGTGTGAATCCAGGTCGAAACAGGTCTTTGTGTGTGTGTTTAAGGGTTTAAGGTTTGTAGTTAGTTGTATTTGTCCTTTTTGTTTGCTATTTTATCTATTTTTGACAACCATAATTACCCAAAATGAGTTCCAACAAACCACCTGATCCTGACCCCCCTGATAAACTATTTGACCTCTCCCCGGGTCTTACTATTACCCTCCCCCATGATATAGGAATACCCACCCAAGACCTAAATATGGATACGCAGACCGCCAGTCGTAAAAGGACCGCTGGTTCACCTCCCACTGTGTCTGATACAAAATTAAAGGTTTCGAAAAGTACAATTGGTCGATATTTATACACAGTGAGAGATAATCCACCCTACATTGTCCATGTATCACTAAAAGATCAACAGACATCAGGTACTGTGCTACAACCTGTTAAGTTTGGTATGTTTTTGACAATGAATAATGTGAATAACATACGTCTTGATGGGATCAAACGTATTGGCAGAAATCGCGTATCGGTTGAGTTTAAGTCGCATCAGGATGCAAACAGTTTTCTCAACAACAAAATACTTACCCAACATAACTACATTGCAACAATCCCACAATACAATATCTCTAGAATGGGTATTGTTAGAGATATTCCGGTAGAATGGTCTGATGAAGACATAATTAAAAACATCCAGGTCCCAGAAGGGTGTGGGGCTGTCATAAAGACCAGAAGGATGAGCCGTAGGGTGTCCTCTTCTGGTGTGACGGAATGGAAGCCTACACAAACCGTTGTACTCACATTTGACGGACAAGTGCTTCCTAAACGTGTTTACAGCTTCTTCTCTGCTCTACCATTTGAGAGATACACCTACCCTACTATTATGTGTTTCCACTGTTGTCGATATGGCCATACCCGCACTCTCTGTCGCTCGAAACCGAGATGCTATAAGTGTGGTGCAGATCATCCAGGAGATGGATGTGAAGTCACCCAGGAATTGAGCTTTTGTGTTTCGTGTACTGGAAACCATTTTGCAAATGATAGTTCTTGTCCTGAATTGGGCCGACAAAAGAGCATCAAAGCTCTTATGGCGGAGAAGTCAATCTCATATGTGGAGGCAAGCCGTGTTTTCCCACCTGTTTCCAGATCATATGCAGATGTTTCCAAGTCTTCCACTCATAAATATGTAAGAACCGGTAATTCCCTATCCCAGTCATCAAGCCCAATACATCCTACTCAAAAATCATACCGTCAAACGGTCTTCCAAAAGCCTAAACCCCGCACCCCCCTTTCACCTGGCTATAATAAGCAAGCCCACCAAGAACTTACCCGAAACTATTCCTTCTCCCCAATTGGCAACGGCTGTGCCTATCCAGTAGATATTGCACAACCAATGCCAGTCTATGGCCACTCTGACAACTCCAAAAATATTTTAGAGTTAATAACTAATATGTTAATGTCAATACTAGCCAGTCCAACTCAAACAATACCTGACCACGTTGCCTTGAAGCTGACATCGATTTTAAATTATATTCAGGATGTTCCATCCCCTGACATTCCTTCAATTGAACATCAGAATACCAAAAAGTCTGACCTCTCTTTTTTAATAAATAAGTTCAAACCATCAGTCTGCGGCATAGCTGAGACATGGCTCCTGCCTGGAAGTAATTTCAGGCTACCATGTTTCGGCTGTGTACGTAATGATAGACCTGATGGATATGGAGGATGTGCCTTGCTCATCAATAGCAAGGTTTCATTCTCCCAGATTCCTCTAACCTTTGTTGGTGATAACCTAAATGTTGTTGCTGTTAAGGCTGAGGATATAAATATTTTTTCTTTTTATATTACGCACCCAAAAATTGAATATCTTCCTGTTATAAAAAATTTGTTATGCAGTGTAATCGGGCCAATATTGGTCATGGGGGATTTTAATTGTCACCACTACCGTTGGGGCTCAGATACTTGTGATAACTTTGGCATAGGCTTACTTAATATACTGGATGACCTGAATCTCTGTGTCATTAACAATGGTAGTCCTACACGCAGATCTGCTCCTGGGCAGAATAATAGCTGTGTTGACTTGACATTCTGTTCACCCAATATATCTAGTCTTCTCAATTGGCGTCGCTTGGATATGACCTATGGAAGTGATCACTATCCTATCATAATTGAGTTCCCTTCCAAAAATACTCCCATCAAAGTTTCCCCTCCTCTTTTAAAACACCAACTCAATGCAGCGGATTGGGATCTGTATTCCAAAATTTTGGATTTAAGGATATCAGCCCTGCCAAAAGTGAATGAGAATAATGCCCATGAGTGTTTTTTATCTTTTTCTTCCACTGTCTCCTCCACAGCAGATGATTGCCTCCCTTCCAAAAAACCCCACTCCGGTAGACTTCCTTCCCCCCCATGGTGGGATAGGGAATGCACTAACATGGTCAGGGCCAGGAATGAGGCTGAAAAGACAGTTAATAGCGATATGAACCTGGACAACCTCATTGCTTTCAAGCAGATATTAGCTAAGTCCAGAAAATTCTTTAAAAAGAAAAAACGCGAAGGTTGGGCAAAATTTTGTAGTTCGCTGAGTCCATCCACTCCGGTTTCGGTAGTTTGGCGTAAAGTTAAACACTTTAGGAGCAGTTTAGCACCCATCTCTTCGAATAATATCACGGAGGAACTGGGATACCGGTTTTTCTCTAAAATCGCTCCAGCTTATGTTCCAACTAAGGAAGACGCCAGTGTTGGCATTGAAGATGTAGACAACACTGACGACCCTATGAACAAACCATTTAGCTTGGACGAACTAAAAACCGTGTTATCCCATGTAAGAGACTCTGCCCCAGGAGTGGATGGATTCACTTACTCCTTTATTTCTAAAGCGTGTCCAAAAACTCACGAATATTACCTGGATTTGGCTAATTTCTGCTTTACATCCGGCTTCATTCCCACAGAGTGGAAGGTTCAAGTTGTTATTCCATTATTAAAACCAGGTAAAGATCCTAATGATCATTGCTCATACAGACCCATCGCCTTATCGTCCATACTTTTAAAACTTTTAGAACATTTAATTAAAAATCGGTTAGTGTGGTTGGTTGAAAACAGGAGACTGCTCCCGACGACTCAGTTCGGCTTTAGGAAAGGTCTGGGCACGGCTGACAGTGTAGGTATCCTCACGTCAGAGGTCCGACTGGCCCTCAGCAGGAATGAGTCTGTGGTTGCTGTCTTCCTGGATATATCAGCTGCCTATGATTCAGTCCTCCTCCCCAAACTCAGGCACAAGCTGCACGAGCTGAGAATCCCGGGTAGGATTTCTCGCATTATTGGTAGCATATTTTCCAACCGCACAATTAAATTAAGATTCCCTGGGGCTGACTCCGATCAAAGAACTGTCTGGAGAGGATTACCTCAAGGATCTGTTCTTAGTCCCCCACTATACAATATTTATACAGCTACCTTGCCCTCATCTCTTAACTTCAACTGCAAAATCCTTCAGTATGCTGACGATATTGCTTTGTTGGTCTGTGGCAGTTCCATTCAGGATGCCGCTCTTTCAATGAATATCTCCCTGTCCTCACTAAACCAATGGCTTCTTGATCACGGTCTGTCATTAAGTGTGCCAAAGAGTACAGCGGTCATCTTTACCCGCAAGTGTTCTGTACCCCCAATAGATATAAATATTGATGGACAAACCATCCCAGTTAAGAATAGTGCCAAGTTCCTGGGAGTAACTTTAGACTCAAGGTTGACTGGAGTTGATCACATTAACAGCGTGGTTAAAAAATGTGAAAAATCTGTATCAGTTCTCAAGGCCTTGGCTGGGGTTTGGTGGGGAGCTCACCCCTACACCCTTAAACTGATCTACAATGAATTGACCAGAAGTGCTTTAGATTATTGCAGCTTTTTGTTAGAGCCCTGCAACAAAGAAGCTCTTAAAAAATTGATTAGCATCCAGTCAAAATGTTTAAGAATTGTCATTGGGGCCATGAAATCCACTCCCATAAATGCACTTCAAGTTGAATGCGCAGAACCCCCTCTTCACCTTAGGAGACAATACCTGGCAGATCGCTTTCTGACTAAAGTTTTTTCGCTTTCATCCCATCCTTTGCTCCCAATTTTACAACAGATTGACCTCTCAATTAATAACTCTCCCTATTGGAATAATAAAACAGTTCCTCTATTGATAAATAGGTACAGAGAGCTTAAACACCTCTCCGCGCCAGTTTGTCAATACTCAACTCTCCCGGTCTTCACCACCACATACGAAACGATTCATTTCGAACCCAAAGCCGTTTTGGGACTGGGCATATTAAAGAATTCCCAAAACCCTAGAGATGACTTTGAGTCAGCTGTTAAGCGGTATTGGGAAGGATGGAATTTATTTTTCACTGATGCTTCAAAACTATCTGATACCGAATCCACAGGGGTTGCTGTTTATTTTCAAAATTCAAAAATTGCTTTATTATTTAAATGTCCACCAGAAGCATCAGTATTTACAGGGGAGTGTATTGGTATTTTAGAAGCCATACACTATATAAAATCCCATCAAATAACAAGATCAGTAATTTTTTCAGATTCCCGTAGTAGTATCCAGGCCCTAAAACAAAATCAACTTTACAGCAAAATTAATAGTCAAATCATTATAGATATTAAGAACTTGTTATTTGATTGCTCCCAAAGCGGCTTAGACATCGAGATAGCCTGGATCCCCGGCCACTCGGGTATTGTTGGCAATGAGTGCGCTGATTCGTTAGCAAAGTATGCCACATCGAATCGGCTGATCGAAAGCACTACGTAGCACAGAGCTATGATTTGCAGAATGGTGCCAGACCCAAGTTATTTAACTTGTGGGCTGAAACATGGAAGTCGACCTCAAAAACCAAAGGTAAGTACTATGCCGCTATACAACCTGAAATTCAGAAGAAACCCTGGTTTTTTAAATTCTCTAAATTGTCCAAGAAGACTGTTTCGTCACTCTGCAGACTTAGACTCGGACATTGTTGTAGCCCAGTATTCTTGCATAAAATACATGTCCGTGACAGCTCCCTGTGCGAATGCGGCCTTGCTGAGGGTACCCTAGATCACATTTTCTTCTCCTGCTCCCTAAACAATAGATCCTTTGACTTATACCAAAAACTTCCCAAATGCAGTATTCCTCTCCCAACCAGCTTCCATACCCTTCTTACCCACTTTTCTCCTAAATTAATTAATCTCCTATCTAAATTTATAACAGATAATGAGATTAAAATGTAATTAGTGCGTAATATGTGTATAGTTATTGTGTAGATAATAGTCTGTGTTTTATAACATATATGTAGTATACTATATCTTAGCTTGTATATAGTAGATTATATGTTTAACTCATGTGTTCGTCCTTGCAGCTGAACTAACAGCTACCACAAAGTACAAAGTTCGACGGCCTACCTTCGCTGCCGTCATAACATGACATTGGCAAAATAGTCGACACCGGCCAACACCGGCTCAGTTGCCAAAGAAGAGAAGAAAAAAAAAAAAAAAAAAAGCAGAAAATTCACTGTCCTATCTGTCTCTGACTTAAGCGCGTTATACACGGTCCATCTTGCTGTACGTCCCGCCAAGGCCATGCACGATGCACGATGCAAAACTACCATGAATAGGCTTGACGTACGTCGATAATTATTATTAATTGTTTGCTGGACTTGCACGATCAATTTTTCATCCAGCGAGCACCCCCACCACCGCGAACGTCGTGCAGATAGACAGTGAATAGTGCGGACGTACGTCAGAGCAATCCTGCATCGTGCATGCTTGATCGTGTATAAACTTGCTGTACAGCAGATTAAACAGATATATCATAGAGCTTGTATGAGTCGAATGTCAAAATGGATCGCGAAACAATAGCAAGATTTATCGAAAGATATAAGTCCCACGAATGTCTATGGAATGTCTCTAGTGCAGACTACATGCACAAACAAAAAAGAATGAATGCATTATTAGATTTGGTGACCATTTTAGGGGAAGCTGCGACATTATTAGAAACGGTTATTTCAGAAAGAAAGTTAATGCCAGCTCGTCCACAGGGACGTCCGCAAATTGGCCTTGAGCGGACGTACAGCGCGGATGGACCATGCTAGATATGCACACGATAGTGTGTATGCTACGTCCAGCGCCGCGGCCTTGAGCGGACGTACAGCGCGGATGGATCGTGTATAACGCGCTTTATATAAAGTTATCTGTGGTATACTCTATGGTTGGAAGAATCCGTGATAACAGACAACCAAGGATCTTCTACCTACTACTTAGTTCCTTGCAGACAACAGTGTTTGATAAACATAGTTTATTACTTATTACATACTCTTTGGGGTTTGACTGTTCTTAACACATAACAGTCTGTTATTAAAGTAACAGATAAAATAAGTTGTTGGGAACAATTGTTATTTGTTATTTGTAAATATCTGTTAGTTCTATCTGTTACGATAAATATGCCTCACTCCTATGTTGAAGTCACAGATAACTTTAAATAAGTCAGGTTGAAGTTGAAAAATATAATAAAATAAATAAATATAACAAAAATAAATAAAAAGGCCGTTTTGTTTTGAAAGGGAAATAATGGTCAGTGGGTCGTCTTAGGAATGGATTCGAAGCGCAAGTCAAATAAGCCAAAAGCTAAGAAGTTTCCTGTAACTCCATTAGCATTTTACATCCAATTATACTGTAAGCAGAAACGTTCATCTGAAACGAAGGTGCGTTATTTTATCTATTCTTGCTGTAAACCTGCTGTAACTGCTTGTACTGACCAATATGCACACAGCGAGTTTCCTGGTGATTAGGCAGCTCGCAACATACGTATATTTATATTACATGCGTGTTATTATTATCTACCTGGGCCAAGATCAGCTGATCATCTGCTTTAGCCTTTTCCCAACTATGTTGGGAACGGCTTCCAGCCTACCGGATACAGCTGAGTATTAATGTTGAGTCTGACTGTTGAGAATGAGTATGACTGCTATGCACAAGGTCGTGGGTTCGATTCCCACCCAGGACAAATGTTTGTGTGAACTGATGAACACGATCATTTGTTCTTTGTCTGGTTGTAATTTATCTATAATATGTATATATAAACTAGCTTCTGCCCGCGACTTCGTCCGCATAGAAGTCGAAAATATTCCACGAGATCCCGTCCCCGACTTGCTTGACAAAGATTATAATAGCTCGGCTAATACGCATGATATAAAGATAATTTATAGCCTATAGCACTCGGGGATAATGCAGCTACATGTAAGCGAAAGAATTTTCAAAATCGGTTCGGTAGTTTCAGAGATTACCCCCTACATACAAACTTACAAATTTTACCTCTTTATAATATTAGTATAGATATATATGTATGTTTATCAGTTGTCTAGTACTCATAGCACAAGCTCTGCTTAGTTTGTGACTAGATGGAGTTGTGTGAAAGTCATGGAATATTATTATTATTTTATTATTACATGGAGTGACTGCCTATTTAACCTCCACAACCCAGTAGCTGGGTGACTCGATACGCCTCGGCAGGACCAATGCCAAATTTTAAGGCTTCTGACTACCTGTAGCAATATCTAAATGACAGCCAGGACCAACAGAATAACATGCTTTCTGAGACAGGGGATATCACTCCGCCAACTTCTAAACTCTTGACTACAACTGAAAAACTAAAAAAAAATAAGACTGCCTAACCTGGTAATCGAAACCTCAACTTCATGCTCAGTAGTCGCACTGCCAACGACTACACCATAATAATGATGTTTAAGACAAATAGAAGTTTTATTTTGTTTCAATATTTATATGTTACACCTGAAATCCTCCTTGCCAGAAGAGTTAAGTAGAGGTGTAGGTTATTATTGTATCTACTGTCACATTTCACAACTTCTAATTCATTTAAATGTAAGGTACTTATAACAGAATAAAGCTCTTTAGTAAAGTTTGTCAATTGATGCAAACATAAGTTTGATCACTTCATTTGGCTTCATGTTTTCCGGGTTGGTTCCATGTAGTAAAAGTTGTATATAATTATGAGTAAAATGACCGTTCTGCAGTGCTTGTTACACCTTGTATTATGAGATGTAAGAGAAGGACAAAATATTTTCAGATTCATTCTATTTATTGGGTCTATTAAATTATTACTGTAACTTCTACTGTAAAAAAGACAAGTTTCTAGCATCTGGCATTTCTTTTATAATTCCAGTATCAATGTAATTTGATTGAAGCAACAAAATCTTGGCTGTCTTTGACTGAAGAAGAAAAGAAACAAGTTACTGAATTATTCAAGGAACAAGAACATAAATTTAAACTACAATGTTTTGATCAATTAAAAAATGCAGAACCTTTCATGAAAGCTAAGGATCCAATTGGGTAAAGAAAAAATTCAGTACTAATTTTTTATTATATTAGGAAAGTAGATCAATGCAAGAGTTTAGGGGTAGTTACAAAATTCAAATATTAAAAATAAATATGCATAAATAAAAAAGTAATTAAAAAAATTAAAAAACCCGGCTGCAAACTTATACTAAAACTAACTGAAAAGCTTGAGCTTTTCAGTTAGTTTTAGTATAAGTTTGCAGCCGGGTTTTTTTTAATTTTTTTAATTACTTTTTTTTATTTCCAGCTTTTTAGTTTACAAATGTGAAAGATTTTGCAGACGATTTAGTTCTTGATACGTGTTTTTTACGATTTGTCACTTTGAATTACTTTTAACCATATATGTTATATATATCTTTGTAATCACCTTTTAAAACCCTTTATGTTGATACCCCACTCGATAGGTTTTGAGAAAACGGATTTTTTTACCTTTTTTGAAGGCATAATATGGCGCCAAAAATCCGCCATTTTGGTTTTTTTCGTTTTGATATACCCAGTGTCACTTTCACAGTCCATACAAATCTAACGATACCTCTTAAGCTAAAATCCGTCGAGCCGTTCAGGCCACAGAGCGTGCCAAACAATTATACATACATACAAACTTTCGAAAAACATAACCCTCCTTCTGGGGCAGTCGGGTAAAAAGGAGGGTGGCAGTGCAAATACCTTAATTATCCTACTTAATATTATTAATGTTAAAGTTTAGATTTTTATGTTTTGATCACACATGATTACACAGTTGATGAACTACACAGTTATGTTTTCTTGGCAAACAAAGTTATGAGCAACAGTTCGTTTATAAATTTGCCTAGCATGTTACAATTGTTTTGATTAATTTCATTATTTTCTCCCTGATAATTATTTCAGATCACAAAATATAGACCTGAACACCAGCAGTTCACTTATAAAGGACCCTGAAGAACATGCAATAGGAGAAAGGTTACAACCAATGACAGAACCAGACAATCACATAGTTAATGATGAAGACATGAATTTATGTTTAAATGAGGAATTAAGAACTTCTACGTAAGTATTGCAATATTATGCATGCTGTAGATTTTCAGAAGCCAAACCTGTGCTTTACCTGGGTACCTCCATCCGGACGGGGTATGGAGACTTTATAGGGTCCTGTATTTCAACTGAAGATTATTAATACTAGAATTTATAAGGCTACTATACAGTGATGCAGTAAATTAAACAATTATTTAATAAAAGTGAAATAATATGTACAATAACAGAATTAGTTAAATTTAAATTATTATTGCTTAAAATTATCAGTAGTCAGAATATCTGACACTGGTCTAGTCAAGGAGTATTGTTTTACCCAGATATTGGGTTGTGGCGGTCAGATAGGTATACTCAATCCATGTAAAATACTAGTACTCAGCTAAATCCGGTCAGATTTGAAGCCGACCCCAACATACTTGGCAAAAGGCTAAGCAGGTGGTGACTGTTTAAAATTATAAAATAAAAATATATGAAATTGGGTAGTATTTAAACGCAAATCAAAATATATCCTTTTTCTATGCAATAAGATTCCGAATTCCCATCAAAATTGCTGATTGCACAGCAAAATATTCAACTCAAAATATCACTAAACACACTACAATTTATTTTCGCAGCGTACAGCGATTTTTCTTAAAGCAAAAGCTTTTTTATCAATGCACAGCTAATAATCTTAATGCACATTATACATGTTAACTCTTTTTCTTTTAAATATAGCTTCTATTTTTATATTATTTACAGCAGTTTTTCTAAATAAAACAGCATTTTATTAGTCACAGTCGTCTTATTATTTATTAATTACCACATAATGAGATCAGCAAAAAAAATATAAAATTAGATACAAAATTGTAATTTATTGAATTATTAAAGCGGGTCTTGCTTCCGCGGGGCGGATTTTATGGTGTAGTAACTGAATCTATTGTTAGGCGACAACAGTTTTTACGCAAAATCGACGGAGCCCCGCTTAGCGGGGCTCCTATTTCTGGGTGGTTTAAAAAAAAATAGAGTCGAAATCGAGTCGTACCCCGACTCGATTTCGACTCTATTTTTTTTCTCTGAGTCGGGGTGTTAACCAATAGTTGCTAATAATACAACGTTTGATATCCGTCTGTTAATATTAGCTGCTAAGTCATTATTTTTTGTAACCAAGTAGATAGTCGCCCAATAAGTTCTTAGTCGCCTCAAAAATAATTTGCCGAAAAAGCGCGCGACGCCGCGAACCTTTTTTCAGTTAATTTGTTCTGCTTTTAGAAATAATGCAATGTAAAAGGATTTTTTTGTTATAATAATCATTAAATTTGCCGAGCATGGCTTCTTGAAAATTAAGACAAATATGATGAACAGGTTTTGTTGTACTTACTGGTTAATATGCGACTGGGATAGTTATTTTGCTATGAAATATGGAAAATTTGCTGTGCAGTCAGTATTTATGCCAGTGGCGGATCCAGGGGGGGGGTCATGGGGGTCATGACCCCCCCGGGCTGGGTCCAGGACCTAGGTGGAACGCTAATTAAAATTGTTAAACATAATGTTTTTATATATTTTGTCACAATATAATTTTATTTAAGTACTTTCAATATTTAATATAATAATTTTTTTGAAGGCAAACGCATTATTCGGGAACGAACGCATCCAAAATTTGAATTTTACCGCGCCACCGCACGGCCGCCTCCTTTCATATCTCACATTTCGTGTGACACTTGCGCGCGCTTTGTTTCGACTAACGTCTAGCTAGAACTAACCTCAATCGGAACGACTAAACTTTAGTAATAACCTGACCTTATTATAAAACCATTTCTGACCTTATTTTTAACCGACTTCTAAAAAAGGAGGAGGTTCTCAATTCGGATGTTTGTATTTTTTTTTTTTTTTTTTTTATGTTTGTCCACGCATAACTTCGTCGCTTACCAACCGATTTGAAAAATTCTTTTTTTGTTGGAAAGGGTATACTTCCCAAATGGTCCCATGAAAATTTTATCGAAATTGGACAAGCCGTTTCTGAAAAATCAAAAAAAGTCTAAAAAAATAATTTACCTTGATGACCTTTTCGTTTACTCTGGCATTGCGTTTTTTGTTCGCGCATAACTCCGTCATTTACGAATCGATTTGGAAAATTCACTGACCCACTAAAAAGCGCGAAAATAAAAACTTTTTTGCAAAAAATAAAACCGACTTCCATTTCAAAATTTATAAAAAATTTTTGCAAAAAAGTTTTTATAAATTGTGATATTGAGATGTACCCTAATATAAGATTTTTTTATGTATTATGGCTACACTACCTGTTAGTGTAGCGATAGCGAAAAATACGAAAAATCAAATCGTGGCTGAGAGCTATAATGGTTGAAGAACGTCTAGAACCGGACTGGCACATCTCCACGTCCATAAAGATGATGATGTTCATCCTGGCCGATTTCGGCTATGGCGACTCTATGATGGCTATTTTATTCAAACATTAGAAAGCTCTAATAAGCGCACCGACGGAGAGCTGAACAATCGCTTGGTTGTTCAGCTCTCCGACGGTGCGCTCATTGGTGACTGGCGTACCCACATTTCGCTGAGAATACCATGTTGCATGTAGGGCACGTTAACACACCGTTCGCATGACAATAGTGTATGGTCGCTGGTGGTCTGGCCTTCAACTCGTCTCGTTTTTTGTCCAAATCTTCTCGTCTTAGCGATACAAAATCAGAGACTTGCAGATTAATGAGACGTCTCCAATCCCAACGTTGAGCGGCTTTGTGCTCCCATTGAGATGGTTCGATATTGCATCTTTTCATATGCCTTTTCAGAACATCCTTATATCTTAGGTATTGTCCATCCCATTGACGTTTTCCATATTTGAGTTCTGAAGATGCGTTTAGCCAATCTGTCGTCCAACATTCACTACACGTGTCCACTCCAGCGCAGCTGGTGCCTCATGAGGTAGGTCTCGATACCTCCGACGTTTGCATGATGAAGAACATCCATGTTTCGGACACGATCTTGCCACCGGATGTTCATTATATCTCGCAGACACTTTAAGTGGTACCTGTCGAGAGCGCAAATGTGTTTACGGTACAGGACCCATGTTTTGGACGAATACAAAAAAAAATTGGGAGCACAATGGCCATATTATACACTTTTATTTTGGTGGATAGCTTGATGTCATGCGACCGGATAACTTTAGACCGCAGTTCATCAAAAGCAGCAGCAGCAGCTCCTATTCTATATCTGGTCTAAGTCACACTTTGACTTCCCCGGTACGTAAAGGGCTATTGAAGGAATACCGTGGATTTTAGTCAGTACAAGTCTGACAGTCCCTCCGGCCCTGCCCGGGGTGGGAGGACTCATCTGATGATTTTACCACGAAAAAAAAGTCACAATTTGACGTAATAAATTAATAATGCATCCAAGATATTTGAATCTATCGACTTGGAGTAATATATTGTCTTCATAACATACATTAAGTAGTACATTGTCACGTAGCCCTCCTGCCGCCATCACTTCGGTTTTTGAAATTAATTTTAAGCCTAAACTTAGTGCATGCCTCATTTAAATAATTGGTCATAAGATTTTGAAGACCACTTGCGGAGTCTGTGACAAAACATAAATCGTCGGCGTATACATAATCTCAGTTATAAGGGCCACTGAGATTTTCGTAGTCGCTTTTAGTTTCGCCGGGTTGAAAAGACTACTTACTATCCGTGCGAAACTTAATCCCTTAAGGCTTCACGGACTTCAATATCCTACCGATCCTGCCAATTATAGACCAATCGCCTTAACCTCCATACTGTGTAAAGTAATGGAAAGGTTACTCATCAACAAGTTGCTGGCATACCTTGAAAACAATGAGCTCCTCAGTGACCGCCAGTATGGCATTCGCCGTGGTTGGTCCACCGGAGATCTTCTTGTGTATGTCACGCACTGTTGGGGTGAGGCCATTGAGAAACACGGTGAAGTCCTTGCGTTATCCCTCGACATCTCAAAGGCCTTTGACAGGGTCTGGCACGCTAGTCTGCTGAGCAAGCTTCACGCATGCGGTGTCCCTGCCGGCTTATGCAACTGGATTTCCGACTTCTTGAGTGAGCGGTTGATCCAAGTGGTCATCGATGGCTGCTCATCGGATCTTATGGCAATTAAAGCCGGTGTCCCTCAAGGGTCTGTTCTTTCTGCGACTCTTTTTCTGCTGCATATCAATGATCTACTTCAGCTGGGAGCAGTTGGATGACAGCACAGTCTCAGAGAGATACTTATCCAGTTCTAGAGCTGACAGAGACGAAATTGCTACTCTCAGAAAGACCATGGTAGAGCGCATGAATTTGACATTAAATCTCGTTTCCCAATAGGGTAATGACAATCTGGTCAAATTCAACGCTCTGAAAACATAGGCTTGTCTTTTCAGCGCTAAAAGGAGCCATTTTGAATTGGCCCCTACTTTCCAAAGTACATCTGTGCCAGTTACCGATTACCTGGAGCTTTGGGCATGGAGTTGACGTCAGACCTCAGCTTCTGGTCAACCGTCGAGTCCAAAGCTCAGACTGCAGCAAAAAAGTTGGGAATCCTACACAAGGTGAGGCGGTACTTCACGCCTGGACAGCTTCTAAATCTGTATAAAGCACAGGTCCGTTCCTGCGTGGAATATTGCAGCCACTTGTGGGATGGCTCTGCAAAGTACCAACTTGCTGCATTGGACTCGATTGAGCGCAGAGCTAAAAAGCTTATAAGCGACTAGGTGCTAGTGGACAAGCTTCTTAGCCTGGCTCATCAGCGAACCGTTGCTTGCCTGTCGGTTTTCTACAGATTGTACTTTGGGGAGTGTGCGCAAGAGCTCCATGATCTGATTCCTCCATCTCCCTTTCACTACCAGTCTACCAGATGCACGGCTGGGTACCACCCACACTTGGTTGATATACCGTCTTGTCGTACCAAGCGCTTCTCCTCCACATTTATTCTGCGCATAACCAAGCTGTGGAATTCTCTGCCGGCTTCTGTGTTCCCTGCCACTTAGGGCCTTTCAGCCTTTAAAACACGAGTAAATAGGCATCTTCTGGGCTCGCTAGTCCCATCGTAGACCTTATCTATCGCTTACCATCACGCGAGATCGAGGTCAAGAGTGGGCTCATCAGTAATAAAAAATTAAAAAATAGAATGCGAACAAAGTTGGTGCCAATACACATTCCTGTTTGACTCCACAGGTGACTGAGAAAGGTTCTGATTGTTCACCATTGACTGTGACGCAACATGACATGTCATTATGTAAAAGCCGTAAAAGCCTAACAAATTTATTCGGACAACCCAGTTTAGACAGAACCAACCAAAGAGCTTCACGAGGAACGCTGTCAAAGGCCTTTTCAAGGTCAACAAAACACAGAAACATTGGTCGACCTTTCTCTGTGCTCTTCTCAATAGGCTGGTGGATTGAAATGATGGCCTCGCAGGCTCCTCTCTCCGGTCTGAAGCCGAACTGAGATTCTGGCAGTATTTCTTCGGATATAGGCAGAAGTCTATTTGGAAGGACTCGTGCGAAATTTTTTCCTGGAATGGAGAGAAGGGAAATGCCTCGGTACGAATTATAGTCAGAGCGATCTCCTTTGTTTTTGTACAGTGAGCAAATGCGAGAGATTTAAAAGCACTTAGGTAGATTTTCTTCCGATCACATATACAACAACAGTTTCCACATGATCTGGTGTAACTCCTCTCCTCCATACTTCAGCATTTCAACGCAAATATTGTGTATGCCTACTGCTTTCTTATTCTGCTGTTGCCTGATGGTCGTTCTGACTTCCTCCAAAGTAATAGGTTCAAGTAACTCTTCCCTAGGTTTAGTTTGCTGGAGGGAATTAATGTTAGTTATATCAGCAGAGCCATCAACATTCAGAAGATCATTAAAATGTTGAGCCCAGCGTTTCAAGATATCGTCTTTGTTGGCGAGAGATACTCCATGTAGTGACTTTAACGGTACGTTTACATTTTGGTACCTATGACGTTACAAATCTTGTTATAAAATGCACTCAGCTGTTGTGTGTCTATAAGCCACTGTAAAAATTTCGCCTTCTCTTGCCACCACTTACCTTTCGCATCTCTCGTTAGTCTTCCCAAGATTGAGAAGACTAAACTAAGCATTTTCCTGTATTTGTTTGTGTAAGATTTCATTGCAAAGAATTTTTGTGCTGCATATTAAGTAGCAGTCGGTGACCGCTAATCCAATTTAGTGTTTCTATGGCCCAAGATTGGAGAACTTGTTTCTGTGACAAAAGATGTTACGGACGGCCAAATGGTCTCCAGGTCATCGTTTTCAATATTCAAGGAATAAAGAGCTTCATTCAACTTGCTAACATACATAGGCTTCCCTTTTCTGAAGATGCCGACAGACAATTGACAGTTTCCAAACGGAATGCTTGACTACGTACATAAAAACGTACCTTTTGAAGTATTATGCATTAAGTGATAATGCGTTTCAGGAGAAGACGTACCAGAAAAATTTATTGTGTTATATAAATATGGGTAGGTGTTTTTAACCGACTTCTAAAAAAGGAGGAGGTTCTCAATTCGGATGTTTGTATACTTTTTTTTTTATGTTTGTCCGCGCAGAGCTCCGTCGCTTGCTAACCGATTTGAAAAATTCTTATCTTGTTAGAAAGGGTATACTTCCCAAATGGTCCCATTAAAATTTTATCGAAATCGGTCAAGCCGTTTCTGAAAAATCAACAAAAGTCTAAAGAAAATATTTACGTTGATGATCTTTTCGTTTACTCTGCATTATTTTTGTTCGCGCATAACTCCGTCATTTACGAACCGATTTGGAAAATTCACTGACCCACTAAAAAGCACGAAAATAAAAACTTTTTTGCAAAAAATAAAACCGACTTCCATATTAAAACACTACAAAGCCAAAAATAATTTTAATTTCAGAAGGCGGTGTGAAAAAAAAAATACAAAACCAATAACACCGACTACCGACCTACTAGGATATACTTGTATCTATTATCATCAAAATTAAATTATAACTTCTTGTGACTTGACCACGACTATGTGACCCCCCCCCTGGCGCCAAAGCTGGATCCGCCCTTGATTTATGCTATGTATGTAGTATTTTTGTACAAAAATAAATTTAACTGTATTGCATTATGAGGAAAAAAGTAATGTCATATTGATGTAAGTATAATTTCGAATTATCTGCAGTTTGAGTTTTGTTAAACATTTAGTTTATTTGTAGTGAAGTAAGTTATTTGATGTAAAAAAGAATATAAATGATGAGTATGTATTGATAGGCGATTATTTATTTGATATGCAATTTATAATATCCCTATGAAATTGTGTATTTTTCTTAATTACTTGATTGTACTGATCATCAGTTGGAGCTCGGGCCCTACATACAGTCTCCAACATCCCCTTCACACAGGTGGAGAAACTAGATGAAGCACTGGTTAGGCTTTGATTTTTAAACATACAGGATATGACAAATGACTTTTGAGCACTTTTTCTAGAGAGCTTGTTCTATTTTTAATCTATACATATAATAAAATAGTGAAAAAACTAATTAAAAACCCGACTGCAACCTTATACTAAAACTAACTGAAAAGCTAATAAAAACAAGCCCATTTTAAATTAAATAAAAGTTGGAAGCAGGCGGGGCCCATACTATTATTATAGTTTCAAACTCAAATGGGTCCCGCCTGCTTCCAACTTTTATTTAATTTAAAATGGGCTTGTATATGGATACCCCACTCGATAGGTTTTGAGAAAAAAAAAAACCATTTTGAAGGCATAATATGGCGCCAAAAATCCGCCATTTTGTTTTTTTTAATTTTGATATATTCGGTGTCACTCTCACAGTCAATACGAATCTAACGATACCTCTCAAGCTAAAATCCGTCGAGCCGTTCAGGCCACAGAGCGTGCCAAACAATTATACAAACATACATACATACTCTCGAAAAACATAACCCTCCTTCTGGCGCAGTCGGGTAAATAAAAGTTGGAAGCAGGCGGGGCCCATACCATTATTATAGTTTCAAACTCAAATGGGTCCCGCCTGCTTCCAACTTTTATTTAAATTAAAATGGGCTTGTATATGGATACCCCACTCGATAGGTTTTGAGAAAAAAGAAACCGTTTTGAAGGCATAATATGGCGCCAAAAATCCGCCATTTTGGTTTTTTTTTATTTTGATATACCCAGTGTCACTCTCACAGTCAATACGAATCTAACGATACCTCTCAAGCTAAAATCCGTCGAGCCGTTGAGGCCACAGAGCATGCCAAACAATTATACAAACATACATACATACTCTCGAAAAACATAACCCTCCTTCTGGCGCAGTCGGGTAAAAAATGTGTCTGTACATTTAAATTTTATACAAATACAATAATTGAGCTGGGCTAAGAAACGGTAACACGAAAAAAATATGAAAAAAGTCTGTCTGTTTGTACATGCTAATCTCCAGACCTACTGGATGGATTTTAATGAAATTTGGTAAGTAGATAGTTGACATCCTTGAATAAAACATACTTTTTATCCCGGAATTCCCACGCGATCGGGATTTACGCGGGAAATCCTCCCACGCGAGCGAAGTTGCGGGCAGCATCTAGTAATTAACTAAATCAGTGGACCCGCCACTGAAATGACAATCACTGATTGTGCAATATTAATTGGAGAATTTTGTGACCTGTACTGTATATGTACGATTTAGATTAATAAATTTGTTTTGATACTGCATTCATAGAGAGCCTCATCATGACCAAGAGGAAGACAATAAACCTATAAACGAGCTTATACAATCATCCCGTGAAGAGACACCTAGGACAGTTCTTGCAGAACCATTGCCTCCCATAAAGTAAGTTTTATCTCAGGATTCTCTAAATAATACAGTTTTCAAGAAGAAAACAGAATTGCTGATACATATACAACGTGTAAGGGAATAAACGCAAGACCTCAGACACCCCAATTAGAATATCAAATTATAGAACTAAAACAACATCTGTAATTTAATTTACTTAAAGAACACCCAGTTTTTTTTAATAAAATGGTTGTCCGACTGAAAGTTAAACGTTTGAGCATACTCCTCTATCCCTACTAGTAGTGTTCAAAGTTGCTTTATGGCAATCACTTGCTTAATGCTTTATGCTTTATATGTTAAGCAAGGTATTTTATATGCTTTATTATAAGCATATAAAATTACGGCCAAGCGGGCGGGTGCGAATAAAACAAGCGCGGTGCTGTCAGAGCGGAATATTACATCGCGTTTATGAATTTATTACGGAACAGTAAAAGAAAAACAATGAACTTTCCTTCAGGCTTCATACTTTCCAGGCTTAGGACTGTCTATAATTGGTTAAGTGTTAATATGAAATAAAGTATGTTGTTATTTAAAACAATTATAGGCGTATTTAAAAGTTCATTGATTGTATCAATATTGCGTGGGTTATCACTGTTTATTTACACTAAAAAGCACGAAGCATAACATTGTTTAAAATATTACGTTACTTGATCGCCATCCGAGATCGCAAAATCGCACGCGGTGCGTAAAATTATTTAATTTATTAAGCACGCGTCCGAAAGCAATCGCTAGCATGCGACGACTGGCCACATCGCACGCACCGCGCTGCTATTGCTTAATTTTATTATTACTACCTACTTGCGATTGCGATCATGCGATGTGCGATGGATGGAGGCATGTGCGATATAAAGCAAAAAGCAAATAGCAACAAGTGAGAGCTACGATAGCATTTGCTTTATGTTATGTATGATAAGCACGGTGCTTTATTTTGCTATATGCTTTATTAACCACCACTAATCCCTACGCACACAATCATAGCGCACACTCGTGCGCGTGCCTACATTGTAAGTAGGAACAGAAAGCTACGCATTAGGTATGTATCTGTCATTCAGTGAGAGCTACGATAGCATTTGCTTTATGTTATGTATGATAAGCACGGTGCTTTATTTTGCTATATGCTTTATTAACCACCACTAATCCCTACGCACACAATCATAGCGCACACTCGTGCGCGTGCCTACATTGTAAGTAGGAACAGAAAGCTACGCATTAGGTATGTATCTGTCATTCATATTACCTACGTAGTTTGATACTAATAATTTGCGATATTATCGTATAACTATTATTGCTAGTGGCCTAACTACTTTGATTCCATCTTTCCATCACAATTACACAGGCTTTGGACTGACAGCTTCGAATGATTTGGTTTAAATACGGATACGGAAGTATTTTTAAATTGAGCAACTTTTCACCCCACTGCGATCTATCAGTACCTACGGCAATACGTAAAGGCGCCCGTGTGAGATTAAGTATATAAAATGTGATGTATATATATAGTATATGTATAAAGAATGTTGTTATTTTTTAAAAGTAATTAATTATCAATATCAATTTATATGTATTTACCGATTAATTATCAATTAATCGATATTACCATGATTGTCAGGTATATTATAGAAATAATTTAGCCATTCGTATAGCAATATTAATTTATTCATTTACCACCGGTTCGGAAAGGGTTGTTTTCTGTGGAGAAGAACCGGCAAGAAACTCCACAGTTACTCTTTTCAAAACATAATTCATTTTCACATAAAAATCAATTCACTATATGTACTTTACAATATTACCACAATGTGATTACTATCGTTATAACTTATAGCTTTATTTACTTGTGTATCTACTATTTCATTATTCTATTACATATTATATAAGTAAAGTTATTTATAGAATTAATACCAAATGTTCATTAAATTATCACACAATTATCAATTAATAACACTGTCACATTAAAGTAACAAATACAAAGTAATTAATTCATATTCAAATACAATAGCAATACGATAGGATTTTTATACCAATTCTACACATAAAAATATTAATAAAAGTTAGAAACAACACAAGTTCACTTAACTTAGGTCCGTTCGGTGTGACTGCTCCAGAGCGACTGAGTGACTGACTGTGTCTAGAACTTTCTTTTTTTTTTTTTTTTTTTAGGTAGGGCCACTCGTAGTTTAGCTCTATACGGCTAATGTACTACTTAACCGGTCTGTGTGTGTCTAGAACGACTGAGCGGCGGCTTTTATACACAGTGGTAAACAAGTGACGTCATATCGTACGATTTTAAAACAGATTTGTTAACCTTTGTATTTTAACATTAAACTATGACTAAATGATAAAAATACAGTAAATATGTTGAAATTAATTAGTTCAATTACTTATTAGTTTTACGATGACAGAATTAGTAAACAAGCAACGTTATTTTTTAAATAACGGTTAAATATTCTGTTATACAAGACAACAATGAAAGAACAGTTTAAACTCTTATCTTATAAATAGGTTTCGTAATAGTGTTTACAATGTTTTGATAATAAATAGTTAAATTTTGTGTATCACATGTTAAAAAGGTTATAATTATTATAGTGATATTTTAATTTGTGTTCAATTAAAGAAACAAACTTGAGTTAATGTAATAAACCAACTGAAATTATTTGAATAATCCATCACGGCCAAACTGACCTGTACTTCGCTCTCGAAGTACCAACTAATTATAATCAATACAATAGCCTCTGGCCTTGACATACCAGTCCTATCACCTGCGGCGCATGAGTTTCAGAAAGGTATCAGGGCAGGGCTGCCAAGCAGTCGACATATGGCCGCCGGCCTTGACATACCAGTCCTACCACCTGCTGCGCATGGATTTCAGAAAGGTATCAGGGCAGGGCCTCAGCAGTCTACAACAGCCTCTGGCCTTGACATACCAGTCCTATCACCTGCTGTGCATGAATTTCAGAAAGGTATCAGGGCAGGGCCTAAGCAGTCTATAATAACCTCTATATTTTTTACAAGATTATATTCAATAATTTCAAACAAACAACGTTAATTGAACACAAATTATAAACAAGGTATATAGTTACAACACTTATTTCATTAAACGTCATTAACGATTTTGGTCTTGAAGTAAAAAGAATTGCCAAATGTGATTTATAATATTTTCTTACCTCAACGTCTTTTCATTTCATTCTTATTTTCTATGTTTTAACTATGACTTTGTTTATGTTTTGCCAATTGCATAGAGGTGTCATGCCCCCTCCACCCGCTGCTAGTGGGATAGGCAAGCACCGAACAAAAGATCGACCAGCGGAAACATATTATCTAACCATCATTTAACTCATCGTGTTCCAATTATGGTTATTAGAAATATATTAATAATCACATTGAACATTACAAACAAACTATAATGACTTATGATTATAATAAAGATTTAAGAACAAAAATCATGGTTACCTCAACAATACAAACTTTGATCCCCTATTTAAATTAATTTTCACGTAACCTCTGGGGAAATTATGAATTAAAAAAAAAATCCTTCCCTATTCCTTGTTTACAATAAAAAATCTCAGCTGTTAGGTCCAAGGGTTTGGGCTAGGCGTTGATGAGTCAGTCAGTAAGGACTTCTCTTTTTGTTTATATAGATATTTTTATTTCCCAGGAAACCATAGTAACCATTTATTTTTAATTATTTAACTACAATCCAATTTTATGTTATTATATTTTATATTATATATATATTTTTTTAATATTATGATAGAATTATAAGAAATAACTTAATTATATATTAACACCAATTTTATTGATTTTATTGTTATTATTGAATTTATTTACTTTTGCTAACTTTACTAATTCGTAAAGCTTATCGTTTCTCCGGTAATAAGTGATAAACAAATAATAATGATAACAAAATAATATACATTATTAAGTAAGTAATATTGTTTTGTATATATAGCACACTTTAGTTAGAAAAAAAAAGAAACATTTTAAAATTTATGCCACGTCCCTAATATATAATTTGTGGATAACGGTGTGGGAGCACATTAACTTACATTTATTTGTTATGATTTTATAGTTTATAAAAATGTGTTACCGTTTGTTATTCCCTAATAAATAAATTAAATTTATTTAAATTCATTCTAATTCAGCAATATCTAACCAGCTTACTCCATACTTTGAGGAATATATTTACTAGTTGATAATCCGAAAGGCTTTAGAAAAAAAAAAATCTATTGATGTAGCCATATACGATTTCTTGCAAACAGCAGCAGAGTCGATAAAATAACTACCAACTCTAGCGCTTTACATGGATATGTCAAAAGCTTTTGATCGCGTAGATCATAAAATACTAGTAAATAAACTTAACGAATATAGAACAAAAGGAAACGTATTAAAGGAGATGGCCCAAATCCCATACAAAAAAAACCCAGGCCCGGCGCAAAAGTTTTGTATCTCAGATTTTAGAGGATATTTATAAATAATATTATATACTATCATTATCTCTGTATCGGGTGGCAAACTGTTTTTTGGTCGAAATCTTTTGTATTCGTCCCTAATAAAATCTCATTTGTCGACTAAAATATTGATTGAATAGTATCTGAAAACTATGGGGGTCAATAAAATAAACACAAATAAAGTAATATGAGTATTTATTTGATCAAAATACATACATATGGATATATATCAATTATTTTCTAAATCTAATAATAAAATCGAATTGATCAGATGAAATTGTAATATACATCACAAGACACAGTAAACACTAGCGAACGACTGCGCAGGTACTACCCGAGCGGCTACGTCATAAATGCTGGTTGAAATGAAAGAGCGTCACTATTTTTCTCGCTTTAATGCAACAAGTGTGAGTGAAACGACATGGTAGCAGATAACCCGCGTCGCGCGATCGCTGCGTTTGTAAATATGGTTCTCCTTCTTACTAATGTAACTGGTACGCGTAAGGTGAAATAGCGCATCAGCAGGTAATCATGAACATGACATAATAATACAGAATGCATAAAATAATACTTTACGTTTAAGTACTATGCCATGACTAAAGAATTTGATAACAATAATGTGTTTATCTATACTAATATTATAAAGCTGAAGAGTTTGTTTGTTTGCTTGAACGCGCTAATCTCAGGAACTACGGTTCTGATTTGAAAAATTCTTTCAGTGTTAGATAGCCCATTTATCGAGGAAGGCTATAGGCTATATATCATCACGCTAAGACCAATAGGAGCGGAGCACTAATGAAGAATGTTTCAAAATCGGGGGATTTTTTTTCAACGCGGACGAAGTCGCGGGCGGAAGCTAGTTTTTAATAAACTCTGTAGGTATGCTTATATAGGTTTTGTATCGGTATGCTTGTTAGTAAAGGATTAACGAATTAAAGTATAATAAATATTTTGGTCGCATGATTTTTTAATAAGACCGTTTACAAAACTTCTAGAGCAAAAAAAATAATGTTAGCCACCGGACAGAGAGGTAGTGATAGTTTTAAATATTATTTCAAAATATCCTCTAAAATCTGAGACATAAAACTTTTGCGCCGGGCCTGGGTTTATTTTGGTCGCATGATTTTTTAATAAGACCGTTTACAAAACTTCTAGAGCAAAAAAAATAATGTTAGCCACCGGACAGAGAGGTACTGATAGTTTTAAATATTATTTCAAAATATCCTCTAAAATCTGAGACATAAAACTTTTGCGCCGGGCCTGGGTTATTTTTGGGCCATCGTCTTTAATCGAATCTTATTTTAGTAATAGGCAGCAAATAACTGTAGTAGTCAGGAGTAGTGAAAAAAAAAAATCAGATATATTTTTCAAATCTGACCAGAGAACTGTAACGTTTGGTTACATTAATGACTTTTCAACAGCTTCCATTTATCCAATGACTAGTTTGGAGACGATAGTACTTTACTTTTTAATAGTGATGAATTAAGTGCACTAGAGACGGATATTGATTCTAGCATAAAATCGGATGTGAATTGGCTACAGAATAATAATTTTGGTAATAAATCTAGACAAGACAGTTATAATGAATTTCCAACAGAGGCTTTTCCGGAATCTGAACTTCAATTAGTTACGATGACAAAACTATTAATGAGACCAAAGTGACGAAATTTCTCGGATTAAATATAGAAAGCACATTAAAATGGCATAAACATATTTACAATGTGTGTACTTAATTAAAGAAAAATTAATATGCCTTGCATATGTTAAGTAAAATAACAAATAAAACAACAGTCTTAACAGCATATCACGGCCTGGTTACCTCAACATTGAGATACGGAATTATATTTTGGGGTAATGCAACTGATAAAGATACGGTCTTTAAGTTCCAAAAAAGATGCATTAGAGCGATTTGTAATTTAAAGAGTACAGACAGTTGCAAAATACTCTTTAAAGATACTAAAATATTAACAGTTCCCTCATTATATATATACGAAATATCCATGTTCGTCAAAAATAATTTACATAAATTTTCTAGAGTAAATAGAAAACGTCGTTGTGACCAGTTTAGTTTAATGGCTCCAAAACTATATATTACATTGCCAAAGGGTGAAGAAGAAGAAGAATGAGGGAAACGTCAGCCATTTTAAGCGTAAATTCACTTTTATTTCTAGTTGAAAAGACATACTACTACTCCATTAGACTTTTTAAATTACAAGTATTAATTAATTTTATGACCGACAGTATTATTTATTTTATTATATTAATTAATTTATTGTATTTATTTATTGTATTTAGTTTAATTTATTAACAGTATTTTTTTAATTTAATTTATTGTATTTATTTTAATTTTTTTTAATTTAATTTTTTTAATTTATTTTTTTTGGATTTATTTTAATTTATTTTTTTTGTATTTATTTTAATTTAATTTTTTGTATTTATTATAATTTAATTTTTTGTATTTATTTTAATTTAATTTATTGTATTTATTTTAATTTAATTTATTGTATTTATTTTAATTTAATTCATGTTAATTTAATTTATTTAGATTTAATTTAATTCATGTTAATTTAATTTATTTAGATTTAATTTAATTCATGTTAATTCAGTTCAATTTCAAATTCAGTTCAATTTCAAATTCAGTTTGTCATAATGAAATGAATTTCATTTTTATTAACGGATCTGGACAGCAGGTATCTGCTTTAATACACAACTGCCTCATCCAAATCAAATTATCGAGAGAGAAAAAAGTGACGTTATTAAGTTTTTTTTTAACATGTTTTAGAACAGAAACTTGGTAGTAGCAAAATAAAGGTTACTTATTATTTAACATGATTTGGTATACGCAAAGGAGAGAAAACGGTAAATGTTTGTATCATTGTGATAACCAATCCTTGAATTATCCATAGACCGTTCGGCCAATCTGACTATTCAGCAAACATACTACAAAACATACTAAGGCATTTAGTTACAGTGAATACATATCGTTCTACTTGTGATACGCTTAAAAATGACCTAATTTGACTACTGCTAAAATTGGTTCAAACTTATTTAATTGTTTTTGTTTTTTCTTACTTGACTCCCGTTATCATCGGCTTTTGCAACTGTTTTCATGCTGGTCCATCAAGGTTATTCGCAAGGTTCCTCGATGTTATGGCACCATCAGGCTGAATTGTTGTCACTGGTTACTGGATCAAGGTCCGGAAGCACCACATCATCATCTGAACGGCGGCAATAGCCCGAGACAGCATCACGGATGAAGAGGCCTTCCAATATTGCGGGATCCATTCTGAAACTTTTCACACAATGCATTAGAATTAGGGCAATAGTGACATACATGTACCCTCTACTTGAAATAACATCAAGGCCTAAAACAAATGTACAGTTAACCAAAACTAGAGTAACTGGAAAACAATTGGACAATCGTGACCTATATTCAAGTACGAGGGTACTTGAATATTTTATTCTTAAAATAAAATCACATGGACTATGAATCAAGACTCAATAAACCGAAACAAAATAAGTGGGCTGTGAACAATCCCACTTCTGATGTGAGATTAAGTATATAAAATGTGATGTATATATATAGTATATGTATAAAGAATGTTGTTATTTTTTAAAAGTAATTAATTATCAATATCAATTTATATGTATTTACCGATTAATTATCAATTAATCGATATTACCATGATTGTCAGGTATATTATAGAAATAATTTAGCCATTTGTATAGCAATATCAATTTATTCATTTACCACCGGTTCGGAAAGGGTTGTTTTCTGTGGAGAAGAACCGGCAAGAAACTCCACAGTTACTCTTTTCAAAACATAATTCATTTTCACATAAAAATCAATTCACTATATGTACTTTACAATATTACCACAATGTGATTACTATCGTTATAACTTTAGCTTTATTTACTTGTGTATCTACTATTTCATTACTCCATTACATATTATATAAGTCAAGTTATTTATAGAATTAATACCGAATGTTCATTAAATTATCACACAATTATCAATTAATAACACTGTCACATTAAAGTAACAAATACAAAGTAATTAATTTATATTCAAATACAATAGCAATACGATAGGATTTTTATACCAATTCTACACATAAAAATATTAATAAAAGTTAGAAACAACACAAGTTCACTTAACTTAGGTCCGTTCGGTGTGACTGCCCCAGAGCGACTGAGTGACTGACTGTGTCTAGAACGACTGAGCGGCGGCTTTTATACACAGTGGTAAACAAGTGACGTCATATCGTACGATTTTAAAACAGATTTGTTATTATATTATATATATTATTATTATTATTATTAAATGATAAAAATATAGTAAATATGTTAAAATTAATTAGTTCAATTACTTATTAGTTTTACGATGACAGAATTAGTAAACAAGCAACGTTATTTTTTAAATAACGGTTAAATATTCTGTTATACAAGACAACAATGAAAGAACAGTTTAAACTCTTATCTTATAAATAGGTTTCGTAATAGTGTTTACAATGTTTTGATAATAAATAGTTAAATTTTGTGTATCACATGTTAAAAAGGTTATAATTATTATAGTGATATTTTAATTTGTGTTCAATTAAAGAAACAAACTTGAGTTAATGTAATAAACCAACTGAAATTATTTGAATAATCCATCACCCGCGTCTTTTCACCCTCTACTAAGTCGTGTTCACATTTTTATTAGGTACGTATAAAAAATATTCAAAGTCGGCGTGTTTAAAAGATTTGAATCATAATATTTACAGTACTTACTTAAAATCGTATTCTGACATACCTGAGGTATTACTAAATACTTCTTCTTCGTCTCCCTTTTAAAAGATTTTCAAAATGTCCCCCGCCCTGCTCGATACACATTATTGCACGTTTTCTTAAGTTAGTTTTTAGTTTGTTAAGCACCTCAGTTTCACATTTCTCTTTAACAAACGCGAGTTCAATTTTATGTTTGAGGTCATTGACACTTGTTGGTTCGTTTACATACACGAGCGATTTTATTTGACCCCACAAAAAAAAAACGTCCAACGGTGTTAGATCAGCCGATGGGGGACCTATCCAACGAGGGCCATATTCCGCATCAAGATGCCGTCGGACGTTCCACGTGAAATGCGCGGGAGCTCCGTCATGTTGGTAAAACACGTCTCGTAACAACGAGAGAGGGACGTCCTCCAATAACCTCTTGCAAGAACTGTAGGTAGGTATCTCCAGTCAACCTCGGTAAAAATACAGGGCCGGGTACGCGTGTACCTAGAAAACGAAAACACAAACACGAACACGGAAAACCTGTGCTGGAATGAGTCCATACGGCATGCATGTGGGATTTCCTGCCTCCACAAATGCATGTTGTGCTGGTTGTAAATACCAACTCGTGTGAAGGTGCTCTCGTCCGTCCAGATGATGTTTTGTTGCCAGTTTTCCAACAACCATCTAGAAAATTGTAGTCGTGGCAAATAGTCAGTCGGCATCAGCTCCTGACAAAGTCGTAGGTGGAAGGGGTGTTCGCCATCAGCACGTAATGTTCTCCACACGTACATGTGGCTACAGTTAAACAACGGCGCTGATTCCCTCGTGCTGCTCCCTGAATTTTCATCGAAATAATCGAGAATGTTTTCCTGCAAATGACTAGAGCGCACATTCGTCCCTCTATCCATTGCCGTGTTAGGATGAAACGTTCCGGAGTCCCTCAGGCGCTGAGTTGCTCCTAGCATTGTCCTGGCGCTCACTCTGGTACCATGTCGTTCATTGAACACTCGACACGCTAACTCCACATTATCGTCGCAACGAGCCAGTGTCCTCACCATCTCCGTGTACTGGATATTGCTATACCGAAAAGCCATCGCGTGCGTAAACAAGTAACAACAAATTTACGAAATCCACTTGTCAATGGCGGCGCGCGGCAGATGACTGATTTCGTTTGATATCGGGCGGGTGGTGGTGGCGCGTGTGCGCGGCGGCATATCAAACGTCAAAGGGCTAAGTCGGTAAATTATTGCGTCTCGCTCTTTCATATTGATTTTGCGTTTGCAAAAAACGTACCTTAGATTTTCTAATATTTTGTCATTTCTCAACAAAAGATTGTAAAATGCGGAATTACAAATTCAGTCATGCATTTAAAAAAGCTTTATTGCTTTGAAATAAGGTTGAAATTTCCTTAAATTACGTACAATAGGGGTGTGTGTGTGTGTGTGTGTGAGAGTAAGGATAGATATGATTATTATTATGAGTGACCGAACTACAAAGTACAAATTCGGTTGTGCAGTTAAGTAAGACGTACTGCTTGGAATTAAGGATTAATCTTCCTTAACTTAAATATTTTATTTTTCGCACACTAACTAAAATCTAAAATGTATTGATATTATTTACGTGTGTGTATGGATAGCTATTGAGCGATCTACAAATTCAGCCATACATTCATATGGGTTTTTATTGCTTTGAGATAAGGCTTAAATTTCTCTAAATAAAATATTTTATTACGTTGGTTTTACGCAGTGATCCTATTTAAGGTTAATTAAAGGATTTTTCCGGAGAAAATTAACACATATAAATAATGATGGAAATCGATTCAGAAGCCGATTCTGAGCAAACTACTTTCAGGTCTTGCGTTTATTCTGTTACACGTTGTATACCCTCTCTATGTTATTTATGAGTATTTTAAGAGCCCCAGCTGGTACAATTTTCCTTTTCTTCAGTTTTTGCTTCTCCTTTTAGCATCAATAGTGAATAGGTTACTTCTAGGTAAGCGTACTTTGCTTTCGAGCTACCTATCATACATATCTAGTTATTTAAAAAATCTAAAAAAAACCGACTGCTCAACTAAAATGCAAGAAACAAGCACATTTTTATTTTCAAAAGTGACAAGCTGGCGGAACCCAATTGAACATATTTTTTTTTAATGAGATGGGTCCGCCTGTTTGCCACTTGTCACTTGGATGGTAACAAAATCTGATTGTATAACGTAGATCAATATTATTTCAGGACTGGCAAAGATTTATTCTACATGCTCAATCCAGCTGGTGGAGCCGACAGTGCATCTTGGCCAGCACTAACAACATCTGAAAAAAGCCAGTACAGACGTGCAGTATCTTTACTGAAAGCAGATTACATAACAAAATACAAGGACTATTTAGAGAGTTTGACGTCTAGAGAATTATATGATTATTATAATAAAACATTGTTTTAGGTAACTAGTCTTTATTCCACAAGCCTGAAAGCCTAAAATTCAGAAAACCATTATAGAGTACTAGCTGTTAACGCGACTTCGTTCACCTGGGAGGTTTGTCCCATAAAAATTCCGATCCCGTGGGAATTCCGGGATATTTATACAAACAAAAACTGATTAAATATTTTCGTATTTGTTTTATTTAACATGATTCGTAGTTAGAAATACTAGTTCAAATAAGTATCAAAGAAACAAAAGCATAACTCTTGGTCTACAATGACGTAGGTGAGCTATTCCGTGAAAAATTGTACCGTTACTAAGGGGACAAAATGGACAATTTTAAAATTTTCTTTTTTAGTTTTCTTTATGAATCGATGCGGCATTTATCAAAGTTTAAGAAAAATATATACTTTATAACTAAATAGTAACAGTTTAAAACAAACGGAATTTCAAACATGATTTATGACAAGCACTGTCACTAATAACGATCACTAACGTAATATTTTATCAGCAATGTGAACAATCTTTTACAAATTCTTAACAATGTTTAGTTAAAATACATATACTCTTTTTGAAATCAATTTCGTTTACCCTATTTGAAATATATTTCTAGCTTTAAATCACATATTAAAATATTTTCGTCACGTTTTATTTAGGTCAGTGTGACTTATATTTTTAACTTTGTAGTTAATTTGGCTCCTTGAAAATGATTCAAACTATTTTAAATGAAAATGAGCGTCATATTCTATTATATGTCATCCCAAAATAAACCATTACTAGTAATAAATTCCACTTTACAGTCTAAAACTTGGTGGCCTTCTTAACGTTTTCCTTAAGGATTGTAAAAAATGATTTATCTTTTTAAGTATAACACTTACAGGGACGACTGATTCGTCAAATTTTAGTACAACATTTTTCACAATTTCTGATGTATCTACCTTCTACCTATACTAGGGGTGATCCAAAAGTAATGATAATCATAATAAAACACGGTAATTTTGGCTTTAAAAATAATTTATTTTTAAACGTAGTCTCCTAACAAATCAATACACTTAGTCCATCTTTTTTCTAAACCTAGGATTCCCTTAGAAAAAAAATCTTTATCTTGACTCTCTCAAAACGCCTTAACAGCAGCCATCACTTCACTATCGTCTTCAAATTTTCGACCTCGGAGGTATTCCTTGAGCCGAGAAAAGAGGTAGAAGTCACTGGGGACTAGATCTGACGAATAGGGGGGCTGTTCGAGCAATTCGAAACCCGTTTCTTGAATGGCAGCCATCGCAACTGCGGCTTTGTGAGAGGGTGCGTTGTCTTGCTGAAACAACACTCCAGCTCGCAATTTGCCGCGTCTTTTTTCCTTGATAGCCTCCCGCAATCTTCTTATTTGGTCTGCGTAGTAAGAGCCTGTTATAGTGGCTCCCTTTTGCAAGTATTCCACCATAATGATTCCTTTAGCGTCCCAAAAAACGGATGCCATAACCTTCCCCGCCGAACTTGACACCTTGAATTTCTTCGGCATCGGTGAGGAGGCTCGTTTCACGTCATCGATTGTTGCTTGCTTTCAGGATCAAAATGGTGAATCCAGGTTTCATTCATGGTCACAAAACGTGACAAAAAATGTTCCTTATCTGCTTGGAACTATTCGAGATTCGTCCTCGAAATGTCGACTCGTTTCTTCTTTTGCTCTTCGGTTAACATTCTCGGTACCCAACGCGCAGATACCTTTTTCAATTGCAATTCGTTTGTAAGCATTCTTTGAATGCAGCCATATGAGATCCCTGAAACCTCAGCTATATGCCTGATGGTCACTCTTCGATCTGCCATTACAATATCTTCGACTTTTTTAACGTTCTCTTCAGTGAGAGACGTGGATGGGCGTCCCTCGCGATGTTCATCTTCAGTGGATATTCTGCCCAGGCTAAACTCCTTGGCCCATCGTGCAACTGCAGAATATGGAGGGACAGAGTCCCCCAATGCTTCCACCAAGTCGCTGTGTATGTCTTTAGTAGACATTTTTTTCATACAGAGGTACTTGATCACAGCTCTAATTTCGTTTTTTTTCCATTTTGATGTTTCAACTTCGACGGTTTGTATTCAAATGAATGCAACTCCCTGGAATCGTGGTCTATTTATATGATTTTTTCATGGTGACTTAGTGGGTAAACAAGCTATAAAAATTTTTTTTTGGATTTTTCTGAGAACTGGAAATATCCGATTATCATTACTTTTGGATCACCCCTCGTAAGTTTTGGTTTATTTAATATAGTTCAAAATAATGATCTCTCAGTTGGGACGATCGACAAAAAACAAGATTTTCATTTTCTCTTGAACCAGTTAGATTTCAATCACGATTTTTGTTTCACAAATTTGGCCAGAAGCATAATTTGCAATAAACATGATAATCATACTTTTTCAGTATTAGGTCGTGTTTTACAAGATCACTCAATTGAAAATTGTCCACTCTGAGAGATCCATATAAACCGTTATAAATCTTAAACGTGGCTTTGAAACGAATCGAAATTTCGTTTAGCAGCTTTCACAAATCCTTCACAATTAATTAAAATGCAAATTATAAACACATAGGCAGTATATTCTTGGATACGAGTTATGGCTTTTTCTTCTGTTGTCCAGATTGAGAGATCCAGTTAATGAGTTCTAACTTTCTTTGTTTAGGTTTCACAAATTTTATACCTTACCATGAAGTTTTCACAATTATTTCCTAAATCTATACTAATATTATAAAGAGGAAACCTTTGTATTTTTGTATTGAATAGGCTCAAAAACTACTGGACCGATTTCAAAATTTCTTTTACCATTACTTAGAGGGATTCTTCCGAATCTGTATAGGCTATATTTTATCCCGGAAAATAGATATGATTTTTCGTGGTAGTGAAAATTGTGGAGTAAGGCGTCGAAAAAACTGCCGTACGTTAACGATTCTCGCGAACGCTGCCTAAATGGTTAGAGATGTATGGTTGACTTCTATAGAAAAGTTGTAGAACTCAATAATGCCTACAAAAAAGAGAGCTTAAAAAATAAATGTCCACCCGTGCGAAGCCGGGGCGGGTCGCTAGTATGTAATAACTTCCTAACAACTAACTGTATAATTCAACAAAATATACGAAATTAGATCATACTATGTATGTATATTACGTTTTATTTTTCACTATCCCCCCACCGCCTATCCCGTATAATCGTTTTCTCGCTTAAGACGCGTTTTTAGTTAGATCCCTGTGAAATAACTTAAGAAAATTGTAAATCTCACTCAAATTATACAGTTAGTTGTTAGGAAGTTATTACATACATAGGTATAATGTTATGTAAGTACATAATTATGTGTTTTAAATTACGTTATATACCTACTAGTGTATTTAGTGTTCTGATGCATTATCAATTACTACATGTTTAATGTAATTTAACTTTTGCAGTGTCTTCACTTTGAAACCCAAGATGGGTTAACTACGATTTTGTCAAACACTCAGGCTTTATCAGCAGTAAACGATTTAAGACACTATGTAGCTTCTTTGAGTCAAAGTGAAGACACTGCAAAAGTTTTCTGCATCATTACTTAGGGTCTGTTTTTGTGTCATTCACATCTTCAATAAGATCTTCAATTGATTGAATTTCGTACGGTGCTACATTGTCATCAATGGAAGAATATCCAGAAAAACTCTGCAGTATCACGGGTTCTTCTTCCTCTTGCACCACGGCGTCAACCCCGTTATTTCTGAAACCTGCTTTCTAGATACAATTTTGTATGGTTTCAGGCTTAATTGATTCCCATGCCGCTGCAATGTTCAGAATCGCATCATGTACAGTCAAGGGTCGTTTGCTATCAGGGTCTACCATTTCTTTAAGATATCGGTGTATTAGTCTTGTCCTGTAACCTTATTTAAGGACATTTATGATGCCCTGATCCATCGGTTGTAATTTGCTTGTCGCATTTGGAGGTAAGTAAACAGCCGCGAGAGACAACACGCGTGTGCATGTAGGCGTTAGGCGTATTAAACGGGATGACGTCATATTAACCACGGAATAGATGAATAAGGTTGGAATGGTAATGCGGGCGTGGCGAGCGCGCCACATTTATGATACGAAAATCATAGCTCAACCGATTAATTCATTCACCGCGTTTAGTGCGCTTCGGAATACTTCGGAACACAGAGCTCTGCTTTAAAATGCCGTGTTGTGCAATTATAACCTGTAAAACAAAAAGTTAGACCGCAAGTATAGAGCGAGGAGGTATATCTTTCCATCAGTAAGACGAAAATAACATTTAATTATAATTTTATTTGTAAAAAACATAAAAATATTCTGATCACTATGAAATTCCGAAAATTAACAACATCGACAGTGATTTATAATCAGTAGCAAGCTCTCGATTTAAGTGTGTGTAATTTATTTGTGTGCGTAATTCGCATACGTAACGAGCCTCTTGCTTGTAGTTGAGCTGTGGGAGTGGGAGACAAGCGGCGACACGCGTTCTCATACAAATCAGGAACTATTTCCTTTCTAACCTCTTTTATCTGTTCTGTGGTATTAACCGCTCGACCGCTTGCGCGACAAAAAATGGATGCCGTACTTTGCCAGTTGTTTTGGACCGCTTACTGCGCGTTCTGACCGCTGTTACTAAAACTTAATTTATGAATTGCTAAATTGAGTGGAGTACTTCAAATGTTTTTACTGTCATGAGTAGTCCATGAGATAAGAAATAATGTGTGATCGCTTTATTTTAAAAATATGATTACAATAATATTTTACAAGTGTTTAAATTAACAGTACCACCCATTTTAGCGACATTTTGTAAAACATAGGGGTTTAAAAAAAAATAAAAGATTATTGAAGTATATAGTTATTTATTTTATTCTTAAACTAAGTTTATTACTATACATATTTTACAGTAAGTATTTAAAAACAATTTACATGTAAGAATGTAGTAAAAATATTATGTAAAACCAGGTGCAGAATTCGCGGATGCGTAAAAGATCGTAACTTTTTTTATGTATAATTTAGGCCACTTTACATTAAAACTAAAGTATATAGAACAAAAATATACCACCTCTATAAAGTTCATTTTCTTCACTCTTAGACGAATATAATAGTTTAAATGGTTATTCTTAAATTTTTGTCAAATTTATAAATTAAAATAAGCGGCACATATTTTTGCCAATTTGCATTGCCTAACTAAATCTTTAAATCTGTAAATATAGACCGCCAAGCAATATATAAATCTCAAAAATAAAGTATTATTTACATTAATGAAAAAATAAATGAAAACGGCTACATACGTAACCTGACTGGGACTTCTGACCTGACGGGTTAATTTTCGCAATCTGTTACAATCTGAAGAACAATTTACACAACTTAATACCTTAACCTTTTCACCGCCAAGCACTTCTATAGAAGTTCGGGATTTTCGTGCCACCAGCGCCACAACTTCTATAGAAGTTGTTCATTTTAACTATCTTATTAAAATAAATTTACTGTGATTAAAAGCTTTGTTTCATTTTATTATTTAAGATAGCACTGTCTACTATCCTGTTTTTTATTTTTCTACACAAAATAAGCCCTAGTTTGTCCTAAAATCGGCAAAAACAGAAACTCCGAATTTTGTTACTTTCCTCAGAACGCCAATCACTTCATATCAAGTTGGCCAGTGATGTGCCGTGAAAGGTTGATTTCACCATTGAAATATTTATAAATACAGGTAGTTACGAATATCGAAAACAATTTGAGGTCAATAAAATATGAACTTAGTTATCTACTTCATTACAAAGGATAGTAGATGAATTTCGACCTTCAGGTAGATGCCGATACGTAATTATAAAGTTGTTACCAATTCTTGTCGATAGTTATTTTCCCATCTCTACAAAACAATTGGTCGTCTATGCCCCTGTGCGCCACCGAGTGCCACGAACTACTATAGAAGTTGGTCAGTGACGTCATAGGCGTGCAGCTGTCAAGGTCACTTGGGCATAGTGCAGCACAAAATCGGATTCGCGCGCACGCATCTTTCTTTCACTTGATAACAAATAGAAAAATGAGTGAAGAACTTGATTCGGACGAACTTCTTAAAATTTTGCAAGGTGTGGAATCGGACTCGGAGTATTTTGTGGAGAACATTGAACCAGAAGATAATTCTGAGGTATGTCTAACTGGATAATAATAATGTTTATTCATCAAAGAGTAGGAATTCAATAAGTATGTAAAATGTTCGGTGAGCCCAGTATCTCCAGATGCACTGCAATTACAGTAGATTTAGGTACTGTTTTTGTACTCTATACACTATTATGGTAAATACAGTGTATGAAAGCACTGTAATTTTAACTTTTTTAGAAATTTTTTTCAAAGATATAAAAGGAAACCTAATTGTAATTCGTATAAAAATCATCTAAATGGATGGAACGTAACGTTATATTGTAGATATTATGATTTATGTACCTATTCTGTGCTTATATCTACTTGGTCATATTATTATGCGGAAAGGGGAATTACCTAGCAAACTGTTTAAAAAATTCTGCCACTTAGATACCTACGGTAAAAAACGTTGACTGAAGTTATTAAAAAACACAGGAATAAACAAAAATAGAAGAAAGAAAGACCATAGACCCCATCCCTGATCAGAATCGAATTCAACGTGCCCTCAGTGCCAATAACTTGATATGAAGTTAAAGAATGAGATCATGAAACAAATAGAGATGTACCCCATTCCTTATAGTTCTAATTGAGTTATGTATTAGTTTCTTTGATACTCATAATTTATACTGTTTTTTTCTTATTAAGGATACTGTGAAATAAAACAAATCTGGAAATATTTACTTAGTTTTTATTTATATTCGTAAAATCAACTTTAAATCTTAACTTTACGCGTACAAATCTTATTCATCGATATGACGATATCCCCATCACTACTGTTTACTGTATATTTAGTTATACATTTATAGCTTGGCGCTCGGCGAGGCATTGCGTTTTGTGTACGTTGGCGGCGAAAAGGTTAAATTGAATAAATATAGTCAAATATTATTAATAATATTGTATGTTTAAGAAAAACATCGTATTCGTTTACGATAATATAGCAGTACAAAATTAAGTTCAGGACTACGACACTGCGAGTATGTTTTTAAATAACGATTTTTTAAATGTTGTCTTACAATGTACCTAAAAGTATTACTTTAATATAAAACACGTTAGAGATTAATTTAGTATATAAACATCAGCAGAAATTAGTAAAATCATAAACTTACGACATATTTTATCACCTCCTTGAAAACACTATAGCGTCACTTCACATAAACACAACTGATGATATTTCGTTATTTTTCTACCGTGATGTTGGTAATATGGGCACACATCTATGAGAAATATATCTGTCTTTGGTTTAAATACATACTACTACGACTCTATGCGTTTGGTATAGAGACTAAATTAAATTAAAAAAACTTCGTCGCCTTGCAACCACGGTTGCACGAACCAAAACTAACAACTTTTTCTTTGCAACTGTGGTTGCGAGAAGCTTTCGAGCGGTTAAGCGTTAAGAAATGTATGTGAACATGTCTCAACTTGTAAGGACTGACGTAAAATGACGTATTATGCGAGAAATCGTTTTAAGCGTGATCCGTGTTAGCCGGGTTCTACTGTACTTATCACCTTTTACAATATCGTCGGTCGGAAACAGTAATGGAACATTTCAAAATGGTCTGTTCTGAGTAATTAAGGGCATATACTACCTTAGCGCTTCTCACTCTTTATCTCACTTGCACACTACTGGCCGCGGTCACGCGAGCAAGCGAGACAGGGTGGCAGGGAAAAGACTCCAAGACACCGATAATTTAGTTTATTTCTTTTTACGGTGAAAATAATGGTAATTAAAAAAAGTAAATAACATAAGACCTGCTTTATAGTTAGTTCAATTAATATGCAAAGTTTCATTATCTAATTTGAAGTTATTTTTGAATACCAGCGGTTTATTGTTCGGTTTGGAGGTAACTTTGGATTTCTTTTCTACCAAGAAAATTTTATGAAATCGTGTTTTCGTCTAACATAGTACCTAACATTAATCCTCAACTTTACTATATATTTATTTCAAAATTATTGCTGCAGTATTTTCGACATAACGGAGGATCATGCTAAGCCATTTGAGGTAGTATAGGCTCTTACCGTCTTATTCCAAAACACGATCTAAATTTAGTACTAGGATTATTACTAGGTTTAAACCATGACTAAATAAAACGTTATTATAAAATGAAGTTTATCACTAGTTCAGGAACTATCTAAGGTACTAAAGTTAGTCCGCGGAGACCCCTAGTTTAACCATGGATTAACTTTGATATCGGTAATAAATTTTCGAGGTTGCGTTGATTGTTATTGTCTTTTTATTTGCAAATCGTAAAAAATGGATATTAATATGATTGACTTGATGGATTTGGAAGATTTGGATATACTGGAGACGTCTCGGCGATCTTACATACGTCGTCATCGTGTAAATCCTTTTGAATTGAGTGACGAAGATTTTAAATATAAGTATAGGTTCACAAAACGTTATGGGGAAAAAATTGTGGATGTTTTACGTGAGGATTAATCCCACGACCCTCGAGGATGCCCACTGAGTCCTGAAGTGCAAGTGGTTTGCGCATTACGCAACTGGGCTTGCCATGAAGTAAGTACCCTTGGTCAATGCTAACATAACATTAGACAAAATCATGACAAAATCTAAATAATATCTATATTTACTAATATTATTGTTTTATTTGTAGATTCAAGACGATACAGCTGATTTACATGGTGTGTCTGGAAAATTTGTCACGGATGTCTCGAAGATTTATAAAAATGCCTACTACTTAAAAATATTTTATATAACTTAACTTATCTTCTATAATATGTGCTGATTCAGCAATAAGGCCACGTAATATTTCCTATAATAATAAGAACATCCGCGTTAGGTAGTCGAAATAAGATAAAACAAAGCATTGTTTACCTAATAATAATTAAAAAAATATGTTTCACTAACTTTTTCTTCAGAACTCCAGTTTTTACTCCGTTTTTTCTTTTGTTGTTCCATTTCATAGCTAGCTCATGTTAAATCACACACAACAACTCACGAAAAAAACAACTAACAAACTGTTAGTAATAGAAATACCAAGAATAATATCTATTAATAAATAAGAAGTGTGTTTATTTATTCAAAAGGACGTAAACATTGGCTTCAAATGACGCGGGCTGGCCCCGAATGTAATTCATTCCATTTCAAGCTAGAGGTGTTAAAAAATATGACAACTTGATTATAAACAGCGCGTCAAAAATACAAGTTGCGCTTGTTCATTATATTGTAACCTGAACAACGAACAATTTATGACATATTTTTGTATTGATTAATAATTATTTAATCATTTCAAGTGTTATTATAATATCAATATTTATAGAAACGGAACGTTGCTTCAAATAAAGATTGTACGAACGAATGAAAGAATGCCATTTTTGTTTATTATCTGTGGATATTATTTAAACCATGGACCTTCTTTGGTACTAACAGATCCTCAGATAGTCTTCGTTTTGTAATTGGGACACATTTTGATACTGGTACTAACGTTAATACCGTCACAATCCTGGACTTTTTAGTCTTGGTTTAAACCAGTACTAAGGCATTTTTTTGTAATAAGACCGTAAAAGTTTAAACCTTAACGGTCTTATTACAAAAAAATGCCTTCATTTGAACCATTGTTCAAATATCAACCACAGATTAATGCAAATATCATTCGTTCACCATGATGTCATTCTATTGCAACGTTCCGTATGCCCAGAAAAGAAAACGTTTTGATAATACGCTAATGATTAGATGATGTTTAGGAGTGTTAAAAATATTGAGACCTGGTTATTTTGCATGGATATAAACATTATTTAGTTATTTCGTCAATTGCAGTTTTGAGCACATTACTTAATGTCGTATTAATTTCTAAAAACACAACCAAGTACGTGTATCGAAACGTAACATTCTCGCGCGATATATGAAACCATAACATTAAACAAAACCATCGCAAGTTGAACAAAGTTCATTTAGCTTTGGAATTTAAAGTCTTTATTAGTTCAAGTGCCTCTTTATTTAACTTCATAATTTTAATAATTTATTGTGATGGACCAACAAAAAAAAACGCGATCTGAGAATTGGCGAGGAAAAAGTAAGCAAACATACATTACTTAGATTAACTTGAAATCCGTCTATAGTTTATTGATTTTAAGCTTACCTACCCAAATATTAAATATTATAATACTACGATGGGATTGACTCGAACACGATTTCTGTTGTGTCGGCGTTGTATTTCCAACAACTCAGCGGCTTCAATATCCTCAATATCAATTAAATCGACCATGTTAATGTCCATTTTCGAGTTAAAACAACACAACACTATGAAAAATATGATTTAACCTAAAGGAGAAACTTTGAAAGATCCGATTTAGTGATATAAACCATCGTTAAACTAGGGGTCGCCGAGGTTTAGCGTTAGACCATGATATAGTCCATGGTTTATCGCAAAACCACGATTTGTAATACCGTTTTTGTTTAGACCGTAGTTTAAAGAAGTTTAAACCAGGTTTATTAGTTAAACCGCTTTTTGTAATAAGACTGTAATGGTTTATTAATATTTAAAAAAATAAAAGAAATCTTTAAATCTTAAAATAATTAGGTGTGTCAACTTAATTATTTTCGTTATGCTCATCGGGTTCAAAATAATTGTCTCCAGTCTTCAAACTTGAGTAATATTCTCGGGAATTCTCTTGGAATTACATTTGAGTCGCATAAAGTAAGTAAGTCTTTTTTCTTTAGGCTGGACATCTTTGTTCGTTGGTGGTACTTCTATCGTAAATTTAGTTCAACATTTACACCACCTATGCCTCTCATTTTTGTGCGCACATTTAAGCACTTCATCGTTGCATTTGGATCATAGGTGTCGTTATAAAAAATTAGGTATGGAGAAGACACTTGCATGAAGATTTTTCTGATGTCATTCTGCTTGCCCGACAGTAATGGTCGCATTTAAGAGAAAAGAGTCGTCTTTTCTCGGATAAGAATTTATATGTCCCCTTGCACCATCTTTGTCAGCCTGTGCTAAACATCTACCGATACTACCATGACGTCCTCTAAGATCTTTAAATATAACGCCCGTTGCTTCTGATTTATTTTTATTCACTGTATAAATATATATAAAAGTATAAAGATAAAAAAGAATGTCCTATGTCCAACGTAGAAGAATCGCGTACTCGAATTTTCTCGGAATTAACTGTAAAATTGTATGACACATTCAGGGATCGCTTACTATCTTCTTTGTGTAGTGAATACTTTGGTTTAACAACTCCCAAACAATTAGCAACAAAATAGCGCTGTCTTTCGAGATCACCAATGCCCCAGAAATCGTTGAAAATGTTTAATCTTTTTTTTTTCACTAATTTTTTCAGTACATTTCAATCGACAATTAGTTGAACATGGAGTTTTTAGTTTTCTAGCGGGTATTGTGCGTCCTTTAAGGGTTTGATAAGACTTTCCTGTGTTCTTCAAACTTTTTTCACATTTTTTGCCATTTTTCTGGCTGTCTTCCTTTTTCTTGATCTTTTATTATTGGTATTCAAATCAGGTTGATCTAGCTCTTGATCCAATTCACCAACTATTAAACATAAAGAAACAATTAAAACAATGTTTACAAATCGTACTTTCATAAAAAATGAAAAGTAGAAGTTTTCAAATAATAAATCACTATGTTAGTACCTAAATCTTCGCAATCCGTTAAATCTGAATCATGTGGGCCTACGTTATCCAAGTTATTGTTTCTTTCCACTTCCACCACAGGTTGATCTAGCTCTTGATCTAATTCACTACCTATAAAACATAAACAAACAATCAAAACAAACTTATAAATCGTACGTGCATAAAAAATATGTAAAGGAGTAGTTTTCAAATAATAAATCACTATGTTGGATAGTTTTCATTTCACAAATGTCGGTGTTTTTGAAGTATGCGAAACGCTTTTTTTTTTCTAAAGATGTCATCTGTGGGTTAAGTCTAATTTTCCCGTGACTCCTGTTTCCGCAGTGTGAGGAGTTGTCCCGCTGGCAGGGGCTTGCATGGATGGTGTAGGTATCTGTTGCGTAAGGCTCAACATACGCGCCCGCTGTAGATTTTCTACTCGTAATTCTAGATTGTTGGCCCTCTGACGTTCAGCCATTAATTGTGAGTGAACTGTCGCAAGGGTGTTTGCTATTGATGTCACACTTGCCTGGAGGGCATCCATTTTCTTCTGCTGATCTAATTGCAATGTGAGGATCATACTGATGTTCTCTTCTAGGGTACTCTTTGGTTCTCGGGTGGAGTGTCTTGGTCATCGTCATCATCCGTGTGCTCCTCGGGTAGTGGTGCGGAGGGCTTTTTGGGCCTTCTGGTCTTTTTCGCAGCTGTTGTACCTCCTCCTCCCTCTTCCGACAGCCTTCGTTCTGCCGCTCTTGTCACTATTCCTCGTGATGTGCCTGGTAATCCTGTTACCCCTTGGTGGAGAACATCGCTATTTACTTCATTGAGTAACCTGTTGATAGCCTCATCAAGCTGCTCCTCCTCGTCCATGATGTAATCGGGAAAGTCAGCTGAGTCCATTGTGGTGGAAACGCTAGCGATGACTTTTAAATTCACATAAGTTATTATCATAAGTAGTTTATTTAAGTCTCTACAATACTGTGAAACAGGCCTACAGGTAGGTAGTTACAAAAGAAGTATTTATCTAGCTAATTAGGTAGGATGTGTTGCCCACTCATTTTCTCAACCGGTTTGGTCCGATGATCTTCTTGCTCTTCGACAACATTAAGCGCAGAACTTTCTTTACGAACAGCATTGAATTGTGTCTCTGGAATGAAAGGAAATTCCACCACACAACCACCACCTTTTTTTTTTTGAAGTGGGAAAATCATCGAATGACTTCTTCCGCTCTGGGTCAAGCGGAAGGGTGTGTCAGATTTGTACTGACTAAAAACCCAACCTGTTCCTTCGGCTGCCCTAAATTTCCGGGGCCGCGGTAACTCGATAGAACTTTTAAAGCTACCGAAAGCTGCATTTAAAAAAAATGCTAATGAAAGCTATAATTAAAAAAAAGATTTACACACAAGTATCTAGTTAATTTAGGATTTAGTAGGTTACCTAGTATGTTGTAGGCAAGAAATAACCTACTAATTTGTTTACCTTAAGCAAAAAGAGACCCATACTAAATTATTTTAAAACATTCACACATAAACGAAAAGTGAGGTTATGTTATGAAAAATAGTATTTGTATAAAACTTACCGTTAAACTCATCATGATCACTCTCTGAACTCCTTGTCATTGCTAATTTAAGCAATCTTTTAGCTCTGGAACTCAATTTTACAAATTATTTTATCAAATCTCAATCTCTGACTGACCACTACACTGAGCGTTCAAAGCGCTACTGGCACATAACACAAATAAACAATAATTAAGTGAAGAATTTCAGAGCCATACTGGAACATTTCGAAATATTCGAATAATGAATCATGGCTGCACTTTAAAATTTAGGGTGCCAGCGGGACATTTCTAAATAAACTGATACTTAAAACGAAGAGATCACTAAAATCTATATTTCTTTATCGGAATAAATAGTTTTCTGCCAAAGAGAAATGACATTTGCGTTGTACCATTAGTAATTTGGATAAAATATTCAATTCCCTACCATTCTACATACTCATCACAAAACACGTGATTTTGGAAATGTTCCATTACTGTTTCCGACCGACGATATATGTATTGTCCCGATGCAAGGCCGTCAATTTTTGAAGAGTTCTCCTGGTACTTCACCGTCACCATAATGCATTGTGACGAGGATAAACTGCAACAACCATATTCAAGTAATCGAATCGCAACCTATGTATGAAATAGGTACTTATTATTGAGTAGTACTATTATTGAGTCCACTTCAACAAATTATGCTTTTCGAGAGCAACTGCACAAGTTAATATAAGAAATACCCAGATCGCTATAGGTGTGCCTATAATATTTGAAGAGCTTTCACGGTTTCTCCAGGATTCCATCATCAAATCCTGACTTGATGACAATGGGACCAGTTCGAAAGTAGGTATGTAACTACTCTCTTTCAAAAAAATAAAGAAGTTTATGAGGGGAGGTCTCAGGGAAACTAGAATGATGAACACTGTCTCATATGATTATCGTTTACTTAGTTAAAACACGTTCACAAACATGGGATCGGACTTAGTTTTTCGTACACAATGAGCACAAATAAACACGTTAGGCACCACATATGAGGAATAAAAGTACTGTAAGTAGTTGGTTGCCACATGTGAGCACGTGGTTTCGGATAGGTAATTCATACGTAAGAGTCAGCAACTTGCGCGCAGGCGGCGGACTGGCACCGCGCGCGTCCCCGCTCGTGAAGCGAGCGGTGCGCGAGAAAGAGAAAGACATAGCTACGATATACTCGCACTTATTCGGTATACCGTAGTGGCACGCGGTTACGGGATTCCATGACTGGTCTCGAATGGGTTGCTACATACTCCCCCTCCAGTTCTGGAGAACGCCCTCGCTCCTGGACTGGTACACTATTAATCTCAGCATTAGCTGGACGTCCGTGTTTCCTTTTAGGATTAACGGGTTTTGGTAAGGAGTCATAGCTGCCTCGGTATCGTGTGAGGTCTTCGGAATGGTATTTACCTAAATCTACATTTGGTTGTTCTGTGCTCGCGATGGTGTACGTCGTTGGGCTTACCTTTTTTATGATCTGGTAGGGGCCATCGCGGCGCGGCAAGAACTTGGAAGTAAGGTCTTTTGATCCTTTACTCAGCAAATGTGATTTCAACATGACTAAATCACCTACCTCGAATGAGTCAGATGGTCGGCGGGAAACGTCGGCATACTGCTTTGTCTTGTCCTGTTGGATCTCGACGCGTTCTCGAACATCTGACAGTGAATGAAGAAAGTTTTCAAGGTAAGGGGTAACTTGAGGGACAAAATTTTCTTTGGCTCTGATTGTGCGAAGATCGTGAACGACTTCTGTGGGTGACCGCATCTCTCTACCAAAGGTCAAATAAGCCGGTGACTTGCCTGTTGTGCGACATTTTACACTATTGAGAGCAAAACGGATGACTGGTAACTTCTTTGGCCAGGATGTGTGGTCATCTTCCACGAGATGGGCTAGCATTGCCTTCAGATCGCGGTTTTTGCGCTCAGCAGGATTAGCTTGTGGATGATACAACGGGACAAAATTTTGTTTGATGTCTAGAACTAACATACACTCTCGCATTACTGCGGAAACAAACTGAACACCATTGTCCGAAATAATCCTACGAGGTAAACCGAACCTCATGAAATATTCTTCAATGAGAACATGGGCACAGGCCTCTGCTGTTGCTTCTTTTAGAGCAAATAGCTCCGTACATCGGGTAGCAGTGTCTTCAATGAGAAAGATCCAACGCTCCCCCTGGTCTCCTTCCGGGAGTGGGCCGAAAAGGTCCATGGCCAGGACTTCGTTTCGCTGGCTCATGACTGGAGTCTGGAGCAGGCCTGGTGGTTTGGTATTGTTGGCTTTATAGCGCTGGCAGTGGATGCAGGCTAAGACATAATCAGTGATTATTCTCCACATCCCTGTGAAATAATACAACTGAGCTTCCTGATTGCCGTCGCCCTGCATTAAAACTGCGCCTAAGGCGTAGTTACTTGTGTCAGTTCGCAGAATGAAGGGGTGACTGAAATCGGCTTGAAGCAGTATTGGAGCTGAGGTCAGTAGTTTCTTCAGGTCATTGAATGCTTGGGTCTGCTGCGTGCCCCAAGACCAGACTTGACTTTTTCTGGTCAAGCGAGTTAATGGTTCGGCAACTTTTGAGAAGTTGGGAATAAATTTTCTGAACCATGAACATGTTTGCAAAAAGGTTCTCAGGTGCTTTAGGTTACCTGGTACCTTCATCTCAAGGACAGCGCTCACCTTCTCTGGGTCGGTGGAAACACCTTGTGTTATAACGTGACCGAGGTATTTAACGCTTTCACGAGCAAAAGCGCACTTCTCCCTATTTACGTGGAGGTTAAACTCAGCCAAACTTTTAAAAACTGCGTCGAGGTCTTGCAGATGCTGTTGGTATCCCTGAGATATTATCAATCATTGTAATGATCATTGTAATACGCTATTAAAGTTACATTTTGTAAAGCAGAGCTGGATCGGAGACGATCGATAAGACGCTGAAAGGTGGCTGGCGCGTTGCGGAGACCGAACGGCATTCTTTTAAAACGGTAAGTGCCAAGAGGACAGACAAAAGCTGTTTTGTCTCTGTCGGCTTCCCTGACCATCACCTGCCAATATGAAGATCGAAGGTCTAATGTACTCATGTAGCAGTCTCGTTTTGTGCTCTGAAGTAACTCGTCGATGCGTGGCATCGGATATATGTCAGCTTTGGTGACTGCATTCAAACGCCTGTAGTCGACGCAGAAGCGAATACCTCCATGGGACTTCGGCACCATTAGCGCCGGTGAACACCAAGCTGATTCACACTCTTCTATTATGTCATCTTGTAACATCTTACCTATTTCAGTTTTCATGAGCTCCTTCTTTGAAGGGTTAAGCCGGTAAGGAGGAACAGCAATTGGAGGATGCTCACCTGTATCAATGCGATGCTCTGCATATGGTGTTGGACCTCCCCCTGCTTTAAAGATGTGTGCGTGCCTGGTAAGGACTGCAGCAAGCGCTTGTCACTGAGCTGGTTTAAGGTGAGTACCTTCATCATCCCTGAGTATATCTGTGGAGGCGCAGGCTACGTCACGCGAGGTAGGTTCGAAGCACAAGGTATATTTTACTGTATCAAGGTTACTGAAATACCAGACTTCCTTGCAAAAATCTATAACTACTCCCGCGGCGGTTATAAAATCAATACCTAACAACGTCTCGTTTTCTGTCGAGTCCGGAAAAATTAAGAAAGGAATTGTGATAACTACTTTTTCTAATCACACCTCTAACGTGGTGGTAAGTACATTCATCGTACGGACTACACCGTCAGTTTTTTTTACAAGTTTAACTTCGCGTGTCGAAGAGCTGAGAGGGTGACCTTGACGTAGAAGGAGAGTATATAGCGTATAACCCGCAATGCAATGTTTGGCGGCGGTATCTATCAACGCGGTACCGGAAAACCCTAAAATTGAAATATTAAAAATCGTTCGTAAGTCGCGACCAATAGGGGGTCCCGTACGATCATTATACAAACATACATCGGTTAAACATAAATACGCATTATCCTTTACATTACTACAAAATAATTGACCATTCTCCTTTACATTATTATTACATAAATGTGCATTCTCCTTTACATTACTGTTACATAAATGTGCACTCTCCTTTACATTATTTAGGTTATCATTACAATTATTTAAATTGTCGAACACATTTTGAGAATTATTATTACAATTATTATGCATCATATTATAAGTCAAAGGTTTTGGGAGAATATTAGCTCTTTGCTTATTTAAAATATTGCACACATTTTCTTGTGGAATTAAATTGTTTTTAACATGGCGACCCGAAATACGATAAGACACAACCAAGGATCTTCTACCTACTAACTGGATTGCTTACGAATGATTCAAAGAATACAGAAAGTCTTTCTTAGCTGTTAAACAATAGAGTATAAACTTGCACTCATAAAACTGAAGGAACTATTCGTTCCGAGCGAGACAGTGCCGTGTGTGGACTGTGTCCCTTTCTTCTGTGTGTCAGATTAAAAATATTTATTTCAATGGTAATTTTTTCGACTTGTCTGTTGTAGTAATAACACCTAGTTTTAAACTTCTTTGGAATTCTATCTTTAAAATGAATTACCATTAATACTGTATGCATATTAATGTAAATTAAAGTTATTTTACCATGCAATCACAAGATGTTTAAAACAAGAAAAAAATGGTATTTGTAACAATTAGTAGTGATATATTATACTATACATGGCAATTACTACGTTGCCGTCTGACGTTTACTTGACATCTGTATGTTTGTAAATTTGCATTATATTTAATTTTGTGAGTTTTCGTAATATTATAGTGCAAGATACTGTAACCATGGTAAGAACGTGTTTTGTGGTTAATCGCAAGAGTGAAGGGTACCCCGGGTCTGGAATTTCCTTTTTTAAGTAAGTTTTGTGACTTTGTTTACAAATTGCATTTAGGGTGACTATGTTTTCATTGTAAAAGTGGATGTTCTTCTCTTTTTTCTTCTTATTTATTATTGAAGTAAAAACTTCTTTAGCGGCGTTGTGCCCTTTTTTGTAATGGGTAAAAAATGTTAAACTCGCGTCAGGACACGTGACCTGATCGAAAATTCGTAAGACGGACAGAGAGTCTAAGAGATAAACTTTTTAATGTAATATAAATTGTCATGTTTGTGTACGACAGCGCAATAAATAAATATTGTATTCTACCACATAAATGATAGTACTTTTATACTGATAATTAAAGCAATTCGTGCAAAATTATTCCCTAAACATTCCAAAATATCAAAAATGTTCAACGTTAATATTCAAGTTTTCACTTCTGCCGGCACTCCCGGAGTGCAACCCGTCGTTTTTTTTTCTTTCTTCTCATTATTTATTATTTTTCGTTATTTTAAGCTTTCCTATAAATGATGATCGAGACCGGTGGCTCAGTGTTCTACACAGAAAAAGGTCAGAAACGGTTCCAAAATTTGTAGCCGCCTTTTCAAGCCCGAAGAAATATTGCATTTCGAAACAAGATCAAATGATGCAATTCCATCCATTTACCCTAAAGTAAGTTATCTATCTTTACAAATGACATGAAGATCACCGTTTCGAAATAGAATATGAGCGTAGCAAGATGAATTTTCATTTTGAATCTATCTTAACCATAAATACTAAAATATTGTTCTCATAAATCTATTATTATTTTAGATTCCTGTTAAAGCGAAACAAATAAATGTTTTAAGTACTATAATATTGAAACCCACTAAAGAAAAGAATATACAACCTGTACTGGGCACATTCAAAGATCTGGTAAGTGAAAGTTATGAAAGGAGTCAAATTAATAAGCATAAAAGTCGACATTTTAGTTGATTTATTTACTTTTGCTTAGCAAATTGATGGCAAAAATATTTTATATCATTTTGGCCAAAAACTCAGCTACGCAAACTTGCTTACAAGTGTAGTTTATTATATTAATAATTACTTATAACTTAATTACTTAACTTTTATGCACTGCAGTTAGTTAATATCGACAAATAATAATAATAATTCATAATTTAAAGATTATTTCCATACTTTTAACTAATAATAGTGTAATACATTTTATAGGGTTGTGTGTCAAGCCAATATTGTAACAAACCTGCAGCTGCAACATATGAGGAACTAGAAAATATAGAACCAACCTAATAATAATAACCTTATAATTGTCATTCGATCTGCCTCCTTTATATTTAGAATTATGTTTGTTAATAATATTTTTTTTTTTTTTTTTTTTTTTTTTTTTTTTTTTTATAAAGATTACTAGCAATGTGGGTACATTTCACATTACTCGCAATCTTGTTAACCCCTCCAACTAAGCTAAATATGCTTGTGTTTGGAGTGGGTTCACGGCAATAGTGTAATGGGTGGGGTTCGAACCCGTGACCTCTCGATCACAAGTCCGACACCTTATCCATTAGGCTATTGACGCTTTTGATATTGATTTCTAACCTTAAATAGCACATGTGGTGTTAGCCTGTAATTAATTGTTACACTTATAAATGTAATATGACTGTTTCATACAAATGTATAGTGTAAACAATTGTAGGTTAACCTAAATAAATATATACATAAATAAATTATATCTCTTCTGTTATTCTTTCTATTTATAATCATCGTTTTTCATGAAGGGTTTTAGTAGTTTTAATTATATATAAACACTACTACTCACGCGGGGCTCCGTGGATTCTATCACGGTAAAAACATAACTCTCCTTTTTTGCAGTCGCGTAAAAAGTAGCCTATAACCTTCCTCAAGCTTCAAGCTACTTCCATACCAAATTGCATCCAAATCCACCCAGTACTTTCGAAGATTAGCGCGTTCAAGCAAACAAACAAACAAACGAACTTTTCCGCTTTATAATATTAGTATAGATTGCATCATTTAATTTTTAGTCTACAGGTTCTGACCGTACAAGTGTCGAATAAACGTAGATTACCAATTAATGCACGTTTATTTACTTGACAGGCCTGTTGGTCTAGTGGTCAGTGGCCCTGACTGCTATGCCCAAGGTCGTGGGTTCGATTCCCACCCAGGACAAATGTTTGTGTGATGAGCACGATCATTTGTTCTTTGTCTGGGTGTAATTTATCTATAATATGTATGTATTTAGAAATATATATGTATGTTTATCAGTTGTCTAGTACTCATATTACAAGCTCTGCTTAGTTTTGAGACTAGATGGTGTTGTGTGAAAGTTGTGAAATATTATTATTTATTATTATTTGGACGTCTATACCACTGCCTATCAAGGCCAAGCCTTCGAAGAATTGCCAGCTGGTGATTCTGTTATTAATTCTGTATCTGCAATAATTGTATTTGTATCACGGGTCTTAACCACTTTGAAAGTTTATAATTTAACGCAATAAAGTCTGCTTAACAAAACCAATTTTGCATTTAGCCCGCAAAAGGAAGGGTTTATTATAGAAATTAGCGCGCTCAATATAAGTTCCTCAGATATATATTGAGAACTAGCTTTGCGCCCACGTGGAATTCTGTTATATCGCGCTACCGAGCAACTGTTCAAAAATCTGAGATAGAAAGAACCCTATATAGTTCCCAGGGTTTTAAACTATCTCCATGCCAAATTTTTTCGAAAGCGGCTCTGTGGTTTAACTGTGAAAGCGTAACAGACCGACACAGACCTTTGTATTTATAATAGAATTTATTTCTTTCTTTCTATTTAATAGGTTGTTAAGAAAAAAACCGGCCAAGTACGAGTCGGACTCGCGCATGAAGGGTATTTTTATAGGTAGGTAATGAATGGTACGGAACTATTACCTATAAAAAGCGCCAAAAAAATCACATCTGTTGTATGGGAGTCTCCCTTAAATATTTATTTTAATTAATTTTTAGTATTTTTTGTTATAGCGGTAACAGAAATACATCATTTGTAAGGTTAATAATAAGTGTCTTAAACAAACCTGCAAATATTGCATCAAATAAAATTGTCCTTACGTTTATCACGAATTGATATACACACTACTAGAAAGAGATAGCTAGGTCCTTCGAGGGTATACTCTTCGGAACGGATTTGAGCTTCGCGTCCGCATTCCAGTTTAGGTACAAGTTCCTTGGACACAACACCGTTATCACTATTATTATCACAAGAGTCAGATGTACGAGATTGAACTGAATAGAACGATTTAATATTATTGTCAGTCTCACCTGGCTGTCGCACTTGCAACTTACGACAATTGACTTTGACGTGTCCGAATTTCTTACAATACTCGCAGATGGGCCGTCGCTTATTCCCGGAGTCCTGTAACGGTGCAGGTGGCGCGGACGGCGCGGGCGGGGCGGGCGTCGCAGTCGGAACAGGGGCGGCTAGCGCGGCCTGAGGAGGCGCGTACTGCGGCGCGGCGCCGGGGGCGCCGGCGAGGCGAGGTCCGTAGGCATGCGAGCGTTTTGGCGGGAAAACGCGTCTGTTATCACTATCACAGCCGGCGGCACTATCACGCGCGGCTGTGCACGTTGTCGAAGTTGTTGGCGTTTCTGTTCGCAGTTCACTCGTCGTAGGTGTCACGAGATTAGTCTCGTGGAAAGAGTCTTCAACGTTTCGTGCGAGACGAAGTAATTCAAAGAAGTTATGGCACTCTTCTCTACGTATTCTTTGTCTGATTCTACTATGCAGAAGTCCGTAGGTCATATCTATTTGAGCGGACTCTGTTACGTCACCCTTAGGCAAACGTGCAAAAAGGGCGCGAATACGCGCGACGAATATGTCGGTGTTTTCTTTGTCTTGCGGCGTCGCAAATATTTCCAGGTAAATACGATGAGGCGGCCGGCGATCACCATAGGCACATAATAAGTTATGTTTAGCTTCTTCCCATGACACTGAATATTTTATGCCTTGCCACCACGTGGCAGCTTCGTCTTTGAAGAGATAGGCCAAACCGCGTAATATATTTGAGTCCGATACCTGGGCGCAGTCACTACATGCCTCTATAGCGTCAATAAACGCCTCGACTGACTCCTTCAGTCGGCCGGAAAAGGTTGCTTTGCAGCGGGCTAGGGTATTGTTCCCTAGAAGCGCGAGTGATTCCGGGGTTGATGCATTCACACGCGACACCGAGTTGAGCAGCTCCCTGAAGGCTTCTGTTTGAGAGCGTTGCAGAGAAGCGATTATGGCCGCGACGTGCTCACTGGAGAACCTTGCGTTTGCGTCGGGGCGCGGTGATGAAAACGTGTCGTCGCCATCTTGGTTAGCCGGGTGACCCGGGTGGCGTGCCTGACCTCGGGAGGCCGGGGAATGCTTCGTTTGCATCTTCTCTCCGAGTCAAACTGGCCGCTCTGCTCCTAGTCACTGGCATTTTAACTCGTCACCGCAAAACGTTTATCGAGTAGACACTGTCTATGCACTATATTTTGCACGAAAACACACGTGAGGCGTCATAGATTTGGGAAAGTACCTACGCTATTGTGACACGAAATAACTCGTTGAGCGTCACCTAAATGAGGTTTTTGCACTCTACTGTCACATGAAAAGGCACTACTTATGACGAAAGACACTATTGTACACGAAAAAACACTTTGGGCGCCACATATGAGGGGAGGTCTCAGGGAAACTAGAATGATGAACACTGTCTCATATGATTATCGTTTACTTAGTTAAAACACGTTCACAAACATGGGATCGGACTTAGTTTTTCGTACACAATGAGCACAAATAAACACGTTAGGCACCACATATGAGGAATAAAAGTACACGTTGGTTGCCACATGTGAGCACGTGGTTTCGGATAGGTAATTCTTACGTACGAGTCTACAACTTGCGCGCAGGCGGCGGACTGGCGCCGCGCGCACCCCGCTCGTGAAGCGAGCGGTGCGCGAGAAAGAGAAAGACATAGCTACGATATACTCGCACTTATTCGGTATACCGTAGTGGCACGCGGTTACGGGATTCCATGACTGGTCTCGAATGGGTTGCTACAAGTTTCCAAATCGGTTCAGCCGTCTTTTAGTAATCGGGGAACATGCCTTAAAAAAGAGCTTCCGGCGAATTAAGTTTGTGCGTGTGGATTGAGAGATCTTGTCGAAAAACTCTTCCAATCCCAACCAAATCATAAGAGGATTTAGGAAATAATTGTGAAAACTTCATGGTAAGGTATAAAATTTGTGAAACCTAAACAAAGAAAGTTAGAACTCATTAACTGGATCGCTCAATCTGGACAACTGAAGGAAAAGCCATAACGCGTATCCAAGAAAATACTGCCTATGTGTTTATAATTTGCATTTTAATTAATTGTGAAGGATTTGTGAAAGCTGCTAAACAAAATTTCTATTCGTTTCAAAGCTACCTTTAAGATTTATAACGGTTTATATGGATCACTCAGAGTGGACAATTTTCAATTTAGTGATCTTGTAAAACACGACCTAATACTGAAAAAGTATGGAATAATTATCATGTTTGTTGCAAATTATGCTTCTGGGAAAATTTGTGAAACAAAAATCGTGATTGAAATCTTACTGGTTCAAGAGAAAATGAACATCTTGTTTTTTGTCGATCGTCCTAACTGAGAGATCATTATTTTGAACTATATTTAATAAACCAAAACTTATAGGTAGAAGGTAGATACATCAGAAATTGTGAAAAATGTTGTACTACTAAAATTTGACGATTCAATCGTCCCTGTAAGTCATTAATTTTTTACAATCCTTGAGGAAAACGTTGAGTAGGGTGACCACATCGCCGGTCGGAATCATTACCGGTACAATTAAAATTATGATGCACTTTAAACGTTTTTATACAAGTAATTCGTGTCTGGTTTCACTACATAATTTAAATAATATAAAATTACGTTTTTAAATGACAAGTTTCTGCAAAGTTGTGTGTCAATTTTTTCCGCATTCCAACAGTCGAGCGCTCGTATCGAGAACGCATTACCATACTACTACTACGCGGGTTTTGATACTCGTAGTTTTTGTTGTAAGAGAAGAAATATTTTTTGTTCTTTATACGTAATTGTTTTAGCTATGGAGAACACGCACGGTGTAAAGAGTGTTTAAAGAATGCAAATGAAGCAAGGTACATCTGTTTTAACCGACTTCAAAAAAAGAAGAAGGTTCTCAGTTCGTCGGATTTTTAATGTATTACTCGAAGACGGCTGGACCGATTTAAAAAAATATTTTTTGTTTGAATGGGTATACTTTTTTCAACCGACGACCAAAAGAGGAGGTTATTAATTCGACGCGTATATATATATATTTTTTTTTTATGTATGATCACCGATTACTCGAAGACGGCTGAACCGATTTAGAAAATACTTTTTTGTTTGAAAGGGTATACTTTGAAATTGGTCCCATTGTCACCAGGTCAGGATCTGATGATGGGATCCTGGAGAAATCGAGGGAACTCTTCAAATATTATAGGCACACCTATGGTGTTTTGGGTATTTTTTTATAGTAACTTGTGCAGTTGCTCTCAAAAAATACCATTTGGGGAAGTGGAACTGATTATGAAGACCACAGATGGCGGCCGAACCTACTCAATAATAAGTATTTCGTGGATTGCGATTCGAATACTTGAATATGGATGTTAAGCACTGTATGTTCGTCACAATGCATATGGTGATGTAGAGCTGATGGTGAAGTACCAGGAGAACTCCTCAAAAATTAACGGCCCAGCATTGGGAAAAGCAATATTTTGTAAAAGGTTATAAGTAGTTAACATTTAGGCTCTTTTAACTAGGTAAATTAAAAATCGACCAACTAAAAAGAGTGAAATAAAAACTTTTCACCAAAAAATTAAACCGACTCCCAAAAACACTGCAAAGTGAAAAATAACTTTAATTTCGGAAGTCGGTGCCAAAAACGAAAATACAAAACTAAAGGTGTGCGTTACCCCAGCAAAATAATGTCGAAAATAGTCATTTAAATCTTATAGATAATTAGTTGCCCAGCTTCTGTAATTGTTAAGCACATTTTTAAATTTGTTACACTTATAGTTTTTTAGTTATTACACAAAAACATATTCTGCTGGGGTAACGTTTGAAACGTTACCGCAGCAAAACTTTTTTTTAAATAATGGGAATATTGAAATAAATATTAGCTATACATTTAGTTGTCTAGACGAGGTAAATGTTACACGTTATTTTGTTTTTGTTCTTTCTTCGGCTGCGAAGTTATTCGAGATTTTGCTGGAGTAACGTTTGTGGTTTTGCTGGATCTCTGAAACTGTTAAGCGGATTCTTATCATCTTTTGTACATGACTTTATAGAAATTAGTTTTAATTTGTTTCGCAATAAAAATAACAAAATGATATACCGTTTAAAAGTTATTTAATTAAATATAAAAACACTTCTTTAGGTCCTAACACTCTGAATATGAGCTCTAAAGACTTACTTTAAACGTTATTTTGTAGCTTTTAACTACCTTCAAATGTATATGAAGTTTCATTAGTATCCTGGTGGTAATTAACAAATTGTGATGATATACAGTTCTCCACGTTCACGGTCACAATGCGCGCGGAGTTATTTGGCCACCGATAAACCTGTATACGGTTATATAAACTGAATGTTATATCAATATTTAGTTGCTTAATTCAGTTATATACCTGTAAAATTTCAGAGTAGTACATACAATAATTAACGAGATAATTAAATAAAAGTCATTAGGAACTTCAAGACCGTGGTAATCCGACCAAGTTTAGGTGGTTACAAAAAAGCGACCCCGTAGAACATTATGCTATCTTCTAAAATATGTAGGATAGTCTTACAAGTTTAGTAAAGATGTGTACACAAGTGTTAAAAAAAGCTACATATTTCTTAAAGAATTTTTATTTACAGGTAAAACAATAATTTTTAAACTTAAAAACAGTAAGTCCTACTATTTTGTAGACAAATTTCAAATATCACATATATTTTTTCCTAGATATATATTACAGATAGTTGTATTCTAAGATTAACTTAAATTATGTAAAAATCACAGATCAAAAATAAAATAATAAAATATTAAACTGCAGTCAAATAATTATGTAAGTCAGAATCATCTTTAGGCATAAATTTCATATCCATAATAATTAAAACGTAGAACCATAATTCTTTCAGAAAGTTTACAGTTAGAACCATCTTTTGGCATACATTAAATAAAACATTTGATTGTGAACATACGTGGTTTTTATTTCCCTGTAAGAAACATGTAAACATGCAAGCAAGCATGCAATTATGCTAAACGAAATTATGCAGAATTTTAACTTTGCCAAAAGTAATTTATGCCATTGTGAATTCGAACATATAAACATTCGGCTAAATAATAATTATACATACTAAATAATTTTTATGCCTTAAAATATTCGTTTAAAGAAGATTATACCAAGTGTGTTATGCCAAATGAATTTCGGAGTATCAAGATTCTGCCAAATAGAAGGAACCCGTGCAACTGTGCCATTGAACTGGTGCACATAATACAATATATACCTATCTAATAAGTAGCTGAAAGGTAATAATAATAATGTTTTCAACACACTTGCTCGTAAAGTGAGCCTTATTATATCGTTCTTAGGGCCATAAACCGAACTATAACATACACGTGCATAATAATATTACACACTAGTGCATAATAGAATGATCCCTACAAAGTTAAGTTAGTACCTAACTGCAAATTATATGCGAGTAAACAGAGCATTTTCAATTTAACCGGGTAATACAGTTTTTTTTTTTTTTTGTAACAACAAAGAGGTTTTATGCCACCGAAAATCTATTTACATTTTTGAAATAAATAAATGTGTCCCTAATTAAGACGAAAAAACATTTATTATTATCAAATTATTTATAATTCACAATAATTTCTTATAAAATATTTGCATTTTATCACAAAAATTATCATTTTGAAGTAGGCTGTATGGCTGTAATCAATCAACTTACATTTGGCGCGTGCAAAAAAAAAAAATTGCGCGCCATTTCCCAATTTTCCCCTAATTTTCATATTTTGTTTGTATCGCATTTGTTGCTGTGTGGTAAATAATTATAAAAATGTCAGGTTTTAGTACAGAAGATGAACAATTGATTGATTTAACCCCGCCAGAAATACTAAATGCAGCACAAAATGCAAACGAAAGCCTAATACCTGCAAAATCTAGAGAAAAGTATTTAGCTGCTTACGATAGTTTCCTGCAATGGAAGAGCAACAAAAAAACCCAGTCATTTTCTGAAAATGTGTTTTTGGCGTATTTCTCTGAACTCGCCAATACATACAAACCTAGCTCCCTGTGGTGCATCTATTCCATGTTAAGAAGCATGGTTAAGCTCAAACATGGTGTTGATATCAAAACGTACTGTAACCTGATGGCATTTTTGAAGAGACGCTCGGATGGATATATTGGTCGGAAATCTAAAGTTTTGTCACCAGCCGACGTTGAAAAGTTTTTGAATGAGGCTCCGGATAGTCAGTATCTAGCAACAAAGGTACGTTTCATATTTTTAATCGAAACGAATCTACAATATACAAGTGTGTAACTTTAGCATAATTTCTTAGAACTAATTAATTGATTTCTTTGCAGGTTGCCTTAATATTCGGTGTTACTGGTGCTTGTAGACGACAAGAGCTGTACAATATTACAACAAAAGATGTAGAAATCCACGGAGATATGCTTCTTGTCAAAATTACCCAGACTAAAACCAAGATTCCACGATCTTTTACAATCCAAGGAACGTTTCGTGAAATAGTGAAAAAATACCAAGATCTCCGTTCAACAAAAACAAAGAATGACCGCTTTTTCCAAAACTTTCAGAAAGGAAAATGTACTGCACAAACAATCGGTATTAACAAATTTGGTAATATGCCAAGAGAAATAGCGAAGTATTTAGGTTTGCCTGAGGCCGATTTTTACACTGGACACAGTTTTAGAAGAACGTCGGCTACAATGTTGGCTGATTCGGGGGCTGATATACTAACTTTGAAGCGACATGGTGGATGGCGTTCTGACGCAATCGCTGAATCGTACATAGAAGACTCAATTCATAACAAAGCAAAAATCAATGACAAAATAACGCAAGCCATTAATTTGGAGCCAAAGGCAAAAAAGTTTTGCCCCGAACCACAACCATGTACATCTACTAGCGTGAGTTATTTGGTGCCCTCTCCTTCCAGTAATTTGTATGATTTACCTTTGTCGCCGACATTTACACAAGAAGTAAATGAAGGTACTAAAGAAGTGGCAAGTACCAATGTAACACAAACTGTGAAAATGCCATCAAAAACAATCCAATATCGTTTTGAAAATTGTACATTCACCAATTGTTTTAATAATTAAACGATTTATGCAATACATATTTGCTTTTTCCTCGCAAGTGTGTTGAAAAACGTCGTATGATACACGTGTGTATTGATGATTACCGTCCTCGGCTCTCTTAAGACCCTCACCTGACGGCTCGGGTCTCAATGGCGCCTCAGCGGTAATCACCAACATTACACACTTGTACCATAATGTACTATTATAGTACAGATATTATAATATTGTTATGTATTTAACAGTGTACGCGTCTGTACCGAAATTTTAAGGTGTATTATCCTACATATTTTAGAAGATAGCATAATGTTCTACGCGGTCGCTTTTTTGTAACCACCTAAACTTGGTCGGATTACCACGGTCTTGAAGTTCCTAATGACTTTTATTTAATTATCTCGTTAATTATTGTATGTACTACTCTGAAATTTTACAGGTATATAACTGAATTAAGCAACTAAATATTGATATAACATTCAGTTTATATAACCGTATACAGGTTTATCGGTGTCCAAATAACTCCGCGCGCATTGTGACCGTGAACGTGGAGAACTGAATATCATCATAATTTGTTAATTACCACCAGGATACTAATGAAACTTCATATACATTTGAAGGTAGTTAAAAGCTACAAAATAACGTTTAAAGTAAGTCTTTAGAGCTCATATTCAGAGTGTTAGGACCTAAAAAAGTGTTTTTATATTTCATTAAATAACTTTTAAACGGTATATCATTTTGTTATTTTTATTGCGAAACAAATTAAAACTAATTTCTATAAAGTCATGTACAAAAGATGATAAGAATCCGCTTAACAGTTTCAGAGATCCAGCAAAACCACAAACGTTACTCCAGCAAAATCTCGAATAACTTCGCAGCCGAAGAAAGAACAAAAACAAAATAACGTGTAACATTTACCTCGTCTAGACAACTAAATGTATAGCTAATATTTATTTCAATATTCCCATTATTTAAAAAAAAGTTTTGCTGCGGTAACGTTTCAAACGTTACCCCAGCAGAATATGTTTTTGTGTAATAACTAAAAAACTATAAGTGTAACAAATTTAAAAATGTGCTTAACAATTACAGAAGCTGGGCAACTAATTATCTATAAGATTTAAATGACTATTTTCGACATTATTTTGCTGGGGTAACGCACACAAACTAAAGACACCGACTACCGAAATTAAAGTTATTTTTCACTTTGCAGTGTTTTTGGGAGTCGGTTTAATTTTTTGGTAAAAAGTTTTTTTATTGGTCCCATTGTCATCACGTCAGGATCTGATGATGGAATCATGGAGAAATCGAGGGAACTCTTCAAATATTATAGGCACACCTATAGCGATTTGGTTATTGTTGTTATTTCGGCTCTTGAAAAGCACCATTTGGTGAAGTGGAACTGATGATGAAGACCACAGATGGCCACCGGAACTCTTCAATAATAAGTATTTTGTGGGTTGCGATTCGATTACTTGAATATGGTTAAGCACTTTATGTTCGTCACAATGCATAATTATAGTAAAGTAGAGCTAGTGGTGAAGTATCATGAGAACTCCTCAAAAATTAACGTCTCTGCATCGGGAAAAGCAATATTTTGTAAAAAGTAGTTGACATTTTGGCTTTTGTAACTTGATAAATTACAAACGAAAAAGAAACTTAACTAACTTTTTGGAAGTCGGTGTCCAAACACGAAAGTACAAAAACATAACCCTTCCTTTGCAGTCGCGTAAAAAACAAAAACACCGACGAACGAAAGTAAAGTCGGTTTTAATTTTTTATTACTAAACAAAAATTTTAAAATACAAAACTAAAGAAACCGACTACCGAAATTAAAGTTATTTTTCACTTTGCAGTGTTTTTTGGGAGTCGGTTTAATTTTTTGGTAAAAAGTTTTTAAAGAAATTAAACCCTAACTGTTGTTCAGTACTGTAGAACTATAAATACAATTTAATGAATGTCATGTTTCTTAATGATTTGTTTTTAAACCTACTTCAAAAAAAGAAAGAGGTTCTCAATTCGACTGTATTTTTGTAGTAGTTTTAGTAGATGGCTAGACCGATTTGGAAATATCTTTTTTATTTGAAAATGTTTACTTCAAGGTGAGTTCCAATGTCATCAAGTTAGGGTCTGATGATGGAATTACGGAGAAATCGAGAGAACTCTTCAAATATTATAGGCACACCTATAATAATATAATATATAGTAGGTATTTCGTGGGTTGCGATTCGATTACTTGAAAAAAATTTTTAAACACTTTATGCCCGTCACACTGCATATGGTGAAGTGGAGCTGATTGTGAAGTACCAAGAGAACTCAACAATTATCGTCCCTGCATCGGAAAAAGAAATATTTTGCAAAAGGTGATAAAAAGTTGACGTTTAGGCTTTTAAACTAGGTAAATTACAAACCGACCCACTAAAAAGCGAGATATAATCAAACCTTAAAAAAAACACTGCAATGTATAAAATAACTTTAATTTCGTGAGTCGATGTCTTTGGTTCGTTTTTGACAACGAATTCCGAAATTAATGTTATTTTTCTCTTAGCAGTGTTTTTTGTAAGTCGGGTTTATTTTTTAATAAAAAGTATTTTTTAATTTCATTTTAAATAAAATAAATAAATAACGAGATACCGCGGCCCCGGAACTTAAGGACTGCTGATGGAACAGGGTGGGTTTTTAGTCAGTAGAAGTCATTTGTTGCTTTTTCCACCCCAAAATAAAAGATAAAATAAATTGTATTGCAATCGCATTAATCCTGTAGCTTTAGACCTTGGGCTTGATGATGCAATGGAACTTTCGAACGCAAACATTTTGTGGACTATTTGTTTATGTAGTTCCTACAATTGAGGTGTTGAACCGAATGGCCGTCATCAAGCATTATCTTTTCAGTTACCCTTCAGAGTGACTGTGTAGTTTCTAGTCTATTCAGCGGTAAATTATTATATCTTATCTTAAATTTTATAGGAAAAACCACCCGTTGCATTAGACATAAGACTTGACGATTCAGCGGAAGTTTAGGACTCAATAGTAAATACTTTTTGGACTTTCTATATTTCTTTAGTTCTGAATTTAGTTAATACGAAACAGCATTACTTTTTTTATTGTTAATAGGTTCGCGTTTGACAACCATCTCACCTGATGGTAAGTGATGATGTGGTCGAGAAGGAGCACGCTTACCTAAAAGTAACCTATTTACTCTTGACTTAAAGACCCCTAGGTTATAGCTATCGGGAAACACAGACTCCGGCAGGGAATTCCACTCCTTAGCCGTACGCACAATGAATATATATTAGGTAACTATTGCCTTTTGTTTGGGACCCGATATTTCGGTAATATTGAAAACGCCATAATCACAGAAAGATAAAGTAGGTAGGAAGTTATCAGAGCTCAAATAAAAGTTACCTGGTAAAAAAGCCGAAACATTTAAATGTGTAAATAACCAGGCACCAGTGCATAATCATGAATATATAATATACACCATTAAATTTTGATCGTTTTAGTCCTTTGAACCTGTGGTTTTACTTACAAAATACTATTTTTTAAAAGCTTTTACAGCAATGCAACTCTTAAAATAAAAAAAATAGCAAGTGATAAGGTAAAACTCGCAAAATGCATGAAATAACTAGTAGCGCCATGCCACGAGATAGTTACCTACGCAACGACCGACCGCGACGTACCTACACTGCGCGATCAAGTTAAAGGTTAGGCCGTGCGCGCACTGCCTTGCGGTGGCCGCAATTCCGGTAGTTCTACCGCACCGGTACACGGTGGGCTGAAAATCGGCTTTCATAGACTTAGGCATTTTATTTTGCAAGTGCGAGTTTTTTTGCCGGATATCACTTCTATTAGTTATAACAATATACAAAAATGACACCAGAATTGATTCTGCACAGAAACGAAGGAATTATAATTTTTTTACGAAAATTTTGTATGGAGCTAGTATGAAAAATCGAAATATCTCTAAAACGGCAGCGATAACCGTAATATCCTTATAGGGGGTTATAGTACTAATTATTTATGATTTTTTGACATACGTTACATAATGGTTGTAGATGCCTTTTTTTTAAAAAAATCGTCAAAATATTTTTATTTATTTTTACATATTTAAACGTTCCTTTTAGTGTTTAAGTTGAAGAATTCAGAGCTTTAACAACTCTTATCATAAAATAGCATCACCCCTATAGACCTGAAGGACTAGACAGAGGTGTGTAGTGTCTTGTTGATCTTGTAAGATTTCCAACAATACCAAATAGTTGAATATCAGTGTCAAAGTGCCCATGCTGTCGCTTCTTTTTGAAAGATAGGGGAATGAAATTGTTAATTGATCATACCCTAAAAGTATGATTACAACATAACCGGACACATAATAATAATAATATCCTTATAGGGGATTATAGTACTAACATTATTTATTTTAACATATGAAACTGTTCAAAACGATCCATGAACTGTGTCAAAGTTAAGAACATCGTTAGGAAGCATGCTTTTTCCCCAAATATTAAGAATATGTGAAAAAAAAAAGACTGTATATAAACTTTTTATTGATAGGTAATTTAAATAAAACAGAAGTAACAAAAATAATATCTAATAAATTCAATTATACAAAATACATATTTGAAACTATAATTTATGAAATTATTAACTAAACATATTGGTACAATAAACTAACATAAATAACAAAAGAACATAAAGAAAAATAATTAAATTTTACAAATTTTCTTTACAACTTTCGTTGTCGGACTCCAATTCCGAGTCAGAATCCAGATCGGATATACCTACAAACTCGAACTCAGTTTCCGGAAACTGTATTAGGTCGAGAGTTTCAGCAAAAAAGGTTGTCTTCCTTTTGGCATCTAACTTCGGCCTTTGTGCACTTAGAAAAGGATCCGAAGAAACAACAAGCATATTTAGGATATCTTGATTAGAATCTTGCCTGCTTCTTTTCCGCGAATGATGTTCCCGGAACCTCCTAAAATCTTTGTTTCGAGACTCTGAGGCTTCTTCCGAGAGAGTCCCAATCGGGACAATATCATTTTTTTCGATTATGTCAGCTCCGTGTATTAATAGTTTATGTACGGTTGATGACATGTAGTACCAGTCGTATAATTCCACGTACTTTTCTGCTGTTTTGCGAGCAAAATCTTTAAATTTGATGACATCGATCTTCTCACCAGATGTTATTGCTTGCAAAATAACAGCAAATCTTTTTATCAGGTTTTGATCCAACCCAGTAATAGCTGCAGTTTTATTGGGAAACTCGAAAAACTTCCTTGCGGTATTCCCGTCATTGGTAGTTCCCGAGCCTTGTTTTACTATATCAATTAACAGATTGAGCTCCTCTTTAAATTTATTTTGAATGTTTTTTTTTTCTGTTTTGTAACATATCTTTATGCTCATTACTTCTTGCTGCCCACTGTTTGAAGTCAAGTCTGTACGCAATGTGTAACAGACATTCCATGCAATTTATACGGGCATGTAGGGATGATAGGCCAAATTCATATATGTCAGAACACACAGTTTTTGATGTTACAGCATCTAAGTGGTTCATTTCTGTTGGTTTTGCTAAGCACAGGTAGCATGATGCATTTGATCTAGCTTCAGAAAGGTACGTGCAGACTTTTACGTCGATCATTGTCATCATTAGTTTATGAGTCACCCTGTTACTATTAATGCACTCTGTGGGGTTAAGGGCCTCAATTTCCTCATCCATTTTTCTTTTGTTATCAATGACAACTGCATGGCTTTCTTTTACAAAAGTGAACTGAACCGGACGACAATAAAAAGTTGAGCATGGTTTCGGGTTTGTCCATATAGTATTATCTCCATCTGTCAGTTTCAGTGGCACCAAGGAGGTCATGAAAATGCTTGAATCATCATGCTCGCCGTCCATTTTCTGCTTGTATCGGCTTTGATTGGAAGCACCATCAAATCCCCACTTCGATATCAGCTTTAACTGCTTATTTTCCACATTATCAGAAAGACTTTGAAGAATCCGCTTCACCGTGATGTCAAGTAAAGCTTGAAGTGTAATTCTAGCTGATGAATCCGTAACTGATACTGATTGATTAGGAGGGTAGCATGCAAGCTTAGTTTGTTGCAGTTTATAGTAGGATGGGTAAATATCCTTAGCACCTTCCCGAATGGCAGTCTCTCGCAACGTAATATATTGCCACTTTGAAAGCTTAAGTGAAAGAAGCAATCCAAGTGCTTTCTCTGGTGTAAATATTACTGTTTTCTTAATGCTTTCCTTGATTTTAACGGCAGCTTCTGGATTTTTGATCATATAATTGATTACAGATGCGATATCTTCATAACCTTCTTCTTTTAAACGTGCTGCAGCTGCATATGCCAATTCACAGGAATCCTCGCCTATGTGCTCACTAGATCTTCTCTTTTTCTGTTTGCTTCCCAGATCTTTGAATGGTTTTCGGGACCTTTTTGTCATTGTTCCAACAGTCGATGATGTCGAAGGTTCTGGAGAGACTGAGCGTGCTCTTGGTATCTCATCAACAGTTGGTTCTTGATTTATTAAAGTTTGCACGCAACTCGGCCAATCAATATTTGCTTGCAACCACTCTCCGTACGTATTTCTAAACTTATCAAAGAATCGTTTAGATTTCTGCCACCTGTTTAAAGCAGCTCGCGTGAATCTCCGGCAAAATTCTTTGAGAGTTACTTGATCTTCGGCAGAAAGGCAATCGCCTATGCGGGACACAATTGCACTAAACAATACTTCATGATTAAATGAAGGACACTCACTTTTTAGAAGAACAAACAAATCTAAGTTGGTGATTAAACTTTCCATTCTAAGATTTTGTAGTCGCAAAGCAAATAGTTTTAGTGTTAGCAGTTACACGGTTGTGAACAATCTAAATTATGGAACAAAATTATAGCCCTTTTATTGTATAAAGTCAATAATTAGTTAACTACCCTCATTAAAGTTATAAAAGATATGATAATAAAAATTTATAATCGTCAAAAACATTTCGTAGAACTCATAGTAGAACTAATCAACATTAGCAAATCACATTAGCTCACTAATTATAAAAAGGTGAATGCAGTTCTTAGTTGGTATTGTTGCGAGATATTTCAAATCATTTAATCACTTAATAGGCTCATTAGAATCAGAAGACTACAACCATCATTCTAATTACTTAATTACTTGTCATCAGACTCATTAGATGACTACACAATATGTTATTTTGTATTTTGAACGTATGCAAGGTTTTAAAATTCCTTTTGTGTCGATATTATTATGTGTCCGGTTATGTTGTAATCATACTTTTAGGGTATGATCAATTAACAATTTCATTCCCCTATCTTTCTAAAAGAAGCGACAGCATGGGCACTTTGACACTGATATTCAACTATTTGGTATTGTTGGAAATCTTACAAGATCAACAAGATACTACACACCTCTGTCTAGTCCTTCAGGTCTATAGGGGTGATGCTATTTTATGTTAAGAGTTGTTAAAGCTCTGAATTCTTCAACTTAAACACTAAAAGGAACGTTTAATATGTAAAAATAAATAAAAATATTTTGACGATTTAAAAAAAAAAGGCATCTACAACCATTATGTAACGTATGTCAAAAAATCATAAATAATTAGTACTAAAACCTCCTATAAGGATATTACGGTTATCGCTGCCGTTTCAGAGATATTTCGATTTTTCATACTAGCTCCATACAAAATTTTCGTAAAAAAATTATAATTCCTTCGTTTTTGTGCAGAATCAATTCTGGTGTCATTTTTGTATATTGTTATAACAAATAGAAGTGATATCCGGCACAAAAACTGGCACTTGCAAAATAAAATGCCTAAGTCTATGAAAGCCGTTTTTCAGCCCACTGTGCGGTAGACTGACCGCAGTGCGCGCACTTCTATGACACTCCATACTTCACAAATTTTGCGTTTCCAAAACGCAACGCAGTGCGCGCACGGCCTTATTGACTCGCTCAGCTGATGTTCACGTAAACGAATTAAATGATTCCAAATTTACCTACATATTTTTACGGGCTTAGGACCGACATAACTGCTTTGTGCCTAGGACATACCTAATAAAATAATTATGCTAAAAGCGGTAGGTACCTACATTTAAAAATCAATCTCGACAGGCCTGCTAATTATGCAGTATTTAAAAATGTGGAATCAAAATTATGTACAATGATTTAAAAAATAAATAGTTCTAATTACATGATTTAAAAAAGTTCTGTTACATACCTAAATCACCTTTGTATTTTTATTTATTTAACACTTAGCGACAGGTAAAGTGTTCATAAAAATTCGTAGGTAAGTACCTAACCAAAATTATTTACAACCATTTAAAAAGAGTTCTGTTATAAACCTAATAATTAATCACCTCTGAATCATCATTAGTTAGACTTCACGATATCGTAATAATTGTTCAAACTGCTTACCATTCCTTTGGATATTATATTTAAGATTTCTGTGGATATCTTGCACGTTTAATTAAATGGTCTTTGTCACTTTTTAAAACATCGAATGCGTCCTGTATTGCACTTTTCATTTGTTCACGAGTTTGATGCTCGTTTCTGTACACTAATCGCTTCACTTAACTCCACAAATAAAAACCCAGATGTAAAATTGCACCATGGCAACGAACTCCAGGCTGGAGTACAAGTAAATCCGAGACGCCATTATTTTCGCGCGAACACACCGATACGCGATGGCCTTTTTTATGTTATGTCGTGTTACTCCTACGCTGCCCTTAGCGCGCGGGGCGCGTGGGGTGCGCAGGGCGCGCACCTTTCGTATTGCCAATCAAATGGGGTTTGGGGGCGGGGTTTGGTCTACGATTGGGTATTTTTTGTGAGTCCACGTGGACTATGCGAACGCATCATTGTTGTTATAATCGAATGGTATCTACTAATGGTTCGCATTATTTATTCACTCAGGCGTAAATTAATTCGAGTTATTAAAACAAAAGTTTTTATTTTGTAAACATAAACTTTACAAATCGATAGTGTTTCATGGACCGGTTCGACCCTCCACGGGATTAAAACGGTCAACATTTAACCGTGTATACATGATTATGCACTGAATATTGCATAGGTAGAAAATTTTGACGTACAAAAATCTTCAGGTATACTAGACTAACTAAATTTAGGGTACTATATTTTTGAACATGTTATAGAGGGTATAACGGAATATACATAAACCCTTAAAAGGGGTAATTGTACTTATTATTATGAACGTGAAAAATAATCAGCTGTTTAGTAAATTTTGTCCAGTTATGCACACTTATGAATAAACGAGGTCTTCTATTCTTTTTCGCAATTTTAAGGTTCGTCCCATAGTTAAAGATATTCATAATGATGATTATAATTACCTCTTTTCCAATTTTAGGTATGTATATTCCATTACACTGTGTATCTATACTAGATTGTAATCAAGGTTCAAATTTCTCAAATGCTTATTTTTATTTTTTTTAATAATTATAAAGTGCATGGAAGGTGAATAATAGATTTTCAGTAGTTTTAGATATATAAGCAAACACAGTGTAAAATTCTGCTACAAAATTAGCTATCTAAAAAGAGAAACAGATCGGTCTCATATCCAAATTTTAATTCAAATGTAAGATGTGTGTATCTATCTAGCTGTATTCTGAAAGCAACTGAAAAATTTAAACTCAATCTTAATCAAGGAGCGGTATCTGGTTCAATTATGACAGGAATTGGCATTTCAAACCAAAATGAGATCACTGCATCGATGGATTTACGGACAATGCCATACATACTATACAGTAAAACGCATGATGCTATTTCTGATAATTATGTGGAAAGCTGGTGCTGAAAGAACAATGTTAAATGCTGATAAACAAGAAATTAAAGCAGTGCTCTTGCACACGGCGATATTATTATACTCGTATATTTAACATAATATTTAAACTACCTGGTATTCATATGATGTGACAAGTGTCCAGGCTTAAAAAGATACTGTAACATTTGATCTTGTTTTGAAGTGTTTCTCTCAAAGTAATCAGCTAGGAAATACCGAGGTCAACTAATCTTAACTAAATGTGGTCATAACTTATGCGTAAAAGTGTAACGTATTATTTTGTATTTTTGTATAGACACACCAACACTTTTTCTTACTTGAAACCTATTTATAGAAATAAATGTCATCTACACAAAAAGTGTAATCTTTCTTAGTTAAGTAACATCGAAATTTACACTTTTGAGTTTAATTTTGTTGAAGTCGGTTGTCACATAACTTATATTTTTCTTTTAAATATATACTTTATACAACTAATACATGTGTTTAATGTTTTTTTTTTGTTATCTTAAGACATTTAATTAATCAAATCATTTTTTCTCATAAAGCCGATTATAACAGCTCAAGACTGTTTAGTCCGACTCGACATTCGCTCTACACTATTTGTGTTGTATATGTGTGCATCGCCACGCGGGCATACCAATTTTTACCTAAACTCGAGTTTTCAAATTTTGTACAATGGCTCTTAAGACAAGAGCCTATGTCGAGAATCGTACCCAGGACCACGAGGTGACACCGATTTTAGCGACACACGATTCAGTCAGTCAAAGTAAGAAAGGAGACCCGAGAATTCCATTGCCTGGGGGTCCCTGACAGGGTTAATCTGGCTCTGCCTCCCTACTAAGTGGTTGTAGGTAGAAATTCAAACATCACGGTAGTAGACACAACGAACAAAGAAAAACTATCAGGTCCAAGTTGGTTTCACAAAAGAGTAAGTAATAGGCAACCAACTGTATTCTACCTAGCTTTCGGACAAATTCCATTGAAAAATAATTTGGTAGTGCAAGTTTTTATTTGTGTAAAACAGAGTACTTAAGTAGTTATTTTTTGTTAGAGCATGGTACGGAACTCTCGTTCATCTAATCCGACTCGCACTTGGCGTTGCAATAAACTACGGAACCCTACACTGAGCGTGATCCGACACGCAGTTGGCCGGTTTATAGTTTAAGTTTTTACATGAATACCTCAAACTGTGTTTATAAAATTTTATGACGTGATTGTTGGCCTAGAGATAAAAGATGATGACGATTATAATTTATAATAATGATAATTATAATATCTTTTATTTTCACCAAAGCCATTACAATAATAAAATAACCACAAAAAAAAGTTTGAACAAAAGGCTTATTCTATGAGGTCCAAAGAGATGGAAATACCCTGACTCCTAAACTAGGTGTAAGTTCCTGTGACTTAGGAGTCAGTGATTTCTTGAAAACTATAACAGCAAAATAATTATGCTTCTTTCAGTTAGGATGTTAAATACAAAGCAAATGGTGAGAGATACCAATAACTTGTACAAAAAAAGAGAAATGAAATACAAAAAAAAAGTTATTTAAAAAATCTAAAAAACCCGACTGCTCAACTGAAATGCAAGAAACAAGCACATTTTTATTTTAAAAAGTTACAAGCAGGCGGGACCCAACTGAACGTATTTTTTTTTTAAATTTGGCGGGTTTTAAACTTGGGCTGCTAAGACGAATCTAACGATACCTCAATTATGAAAATCCGTTCAGCGGTTTAATATTACATACATACATACATACAAGATACGCGCGAAAAACATAACCCTTCCTTTGCAGTTGGGTAAAAACTAAATAAAAAGAAAAACAAAATCTTTACACACTCCTTATAAACTTAGCGGTGAAGAGTGTTAGTGTAGTGTGTGTGTGCGTGAGTATGTATGCGCGCGTGTAATTGAGTGTAATAATTTCGCCTGTTTGCACAAAATTCCAAGCGTAAAGAGGATATGGAAAACGCATAATGTTACCGGTCATCCTAAGCTGGGCCGAACTGTCCATAAACTTCAGTATAGAAACCCTGATAAAGCAGTGATCAATTTAAGAAAGAAAATTTTTCAAAAGGACAGCATTATGTAGCCCTCAGTCGCGTGAAAAGGTCAAAACCTTAGGCCTTATCGGATTTGGATGCAAATAAGCTATTAAATCGACCCCACGATGAGAAAGCTTCAACAGAAATGACACGGTTGCGAAACCTCTTCAACAACTAGCTTTGTTGCGCGTTTGTTGTTGTAAGGAACATTACAACAACAAACGCCCGTGACGATTCTTTATCAACTATCCGCATCTCGACCCTTGAGGACTCAGTTCTCTACGCTTTGGGTTTTGATGGACACTGGAATAGATAATTATTATCATATGCCCGTGTCAACCAGGCTCACACAGTACTTACATCAGTGAGGCGGCAGATGTGGCACAGCATCTGTACCTCCGTTATTGTTTGTTTGCGAGTAGGTATTGTAAATACCTACGTTCGTGTTCCGTAGTTCGAGCCAAATAAGCAATAATTAATTTCTATGACCTATGTTTTAAGGAAATTCATTTTCAGGAATGAATTATAAAGCTCATCTAAAAAGCCAAGTGGAACCTGCTGGCCTTGGATTGGGCCTAACCTAGGGAAATTTAATGGAGTAAAACTTCATAAAGTAAATTAAAGCATTTATTAAGTAGTTATAGGTAAGTATATAATTATCTTACAATTATTGATTTTTCTATTCTAAAAGATCACTAGATAAAACTTTGTCACCTACAACTAACAAATATAATAAATTATGTTCAATTTTAAAAACATAGGTAATTATATAATTCTAAGTTTTTAAGAGATGCGAAGGAATGAAGGATATAGTTTTTGTTATAAGTGGTTATTCAACTAGATGTACCTATCTGAATACACTTATTATACATAATATTTCGAATATAAAGCCAATGAATAAAATATTGGAGCAATGCTACCTCCTATGATGGGAATACCTCAAATAATTATGCATATATTGTAAACAGCAAAAATCAATTCTAACTGCAGAGTTATCAGTATAATACTCGTCGATTCTGGCGATGGCGATAGCGAAGAATCACTGTATCCTTAAACTATTCAACTGTGCTTAGACTGGTTTTGAAGCTTTACCACTATGGTAGGTTTTTTATACTTATTGTGGACTGGGTATACAGAATTATTTTAGTTAACATTTAGAAGTAATTGTTTTTAACATGTTGGAAGTATCTACTACCAACTTAAATGATGTAAAAGTATCAGAAATAAATTATTATCGACGGATCTATTTGCCACAAAGAAGTCCAATCGCCATTCCAGCAACAAACGATGCCAGAAAGACATGAGATTCCGTAGCGCGATAATGTTCACCTCCTTTAATGTTGTTAACCCAGCGTTTAGCTTTTACTTCCTTTTTCTTCAATAGGTCTTCGGCTTTATCCAGTTTACGGTCCACAAATCGTTCAACCTTTAACAAAACATTTTCGTATTAATCATTTAGAGCTTAATTATTATAAGATCTCTGATACCTGTAGGTATCGTAAATAGTACATTACCATAAAAAAACATTAAACAGTGCATACGAAGGATTTACCATGGGTATTGGGTATTAATATTTTGCGTATTGGGAAATTTTATGATGAAAGATTAATGGAAAATACTCTATACAAATAAATAATAAAGAGGATAGAGGATTCTATCCTCTTTAAGTTTGGCAATATGAGATCTTAGGCAGGGCTTTTTAGGGTTCCGTAGCCGAATGGCAAAAAACGGAACCATTATAGTTTCGACATGTCTGTCCGTCTGTCTGTCTGTCCGTCCGTCCGTATGTCACAGCCATTTTATTCCGAAACTATTAGGACTATACGTCCGGGCACGCCGCAATTGCGGCGGTAAGACCCCTCTTTGAGGAGTGGCTAGATCGGCGTTACGGCGTCCTGACCTACCGCATGACGCAGGTCCTCACCGGACACGGAAGTTTCGGGAGGTACCTGTGTCTGATGGGAAAGGAGGAAACGCCTGGGTGTCACCACTGCGAGGGTCGCCCTGAGGACACAGTCGAGCACACGGTGCAGGACTGCCCCGCTTGGGCAGAGCACCGACGTGTCCTCACGGCGGCAATAGGCGGAGATCTCTCGCGCCCGGCATTGGTCGAGGCCATGCTGCGGGGCGAGAGGAAGTGGGAAGCGGTCGCCTCCTTCTGCGAAGCAGTCATGCTTCCGAAGGAGGAGGCGGGCCGCGTGAGGGAGAGGATGGCGTCCTCCCTCCAGCCCAGCCGCAGTGGTAGACGCCCACGGCGTCGGACGTCGGCCGACGATCTCCGGCCACCGTAGGCGCGAGCATGCGGACAGCGAGTAAAGGGCAACTCGCTGTCCGACCATGGACCATGCCCGGGTCGACGGCGCGTCGTGTTCCACGCGCGCCTCAAAGAGCGTCAGCAATATGACGAGGCCCCCCATAGAGGGCTGAAGCCTGCCGCGGTCGTGGGACTCATCCCGTTACCGTGACCCCGGTACGTAAAGGGTTATTGAAGGAACACCGTGGATTTTAGTCAGTAAAAGTCTGACAGTCCCTCCCACCCTGCCCGGGGTGGGAGGACTTATTTGATCATTTTCCACGCTAAAAAAAAAAAAAATTAGGACTATACATGTAAAACTTGGTAGGTAGATGTATTCTGTGAACCGCTTTCCGATTTTAAGAAAAAATTAAAAAATATTTAAAATAAAGGGGGCTCCCCATACATGGAACTGAAACTGAAAATATTTTTTATCATGAAACCTATACGTGTGTGGTATTCATAGACAGGTCTTTAAAAATGACATTAAGGTTTCTAAAATTATTTTTTCATAAAGTTAATCGTTTAAAAGATATACGCTTCCAAAGTGGTAAAATGTGTGTCCCCCCCCTCTAACTTCTATAATAATGAAGTGAAAAATCTAAAAAAAACCATATGTTGTAGATCTTAATGTAAACTTACAACCAAAATTGGTTTCAACGAGATCGAGTCAGCAGTTTTTCAGATACAGTATATTTTCTAAAACCGCAAATATAACTTTGTAATTCATACAAATACTATGAAAAACAAAGTTATTTGGCGTAGTTGTAAAAATTGTAATTAAGCTAGTTTTAAGAAATTTGTAAGGTTTTTTTTTTCAAATAAGTATATTAAGTATATTATATTTATTATAGTTACTACGGAACCCTTCATGGGCGAGTCCGACTCGCACTTGGCAATTTTTTTTTAATTTTTGAAGAAAATGAACGCAAAATCGCCGTAAAAACATGTTTTGATTGTGATTGTTTGATCAATTTGTTATGCGAGTCAAATAGCGGCCCTCAGATTAATCCAAAAAAAAATTACTGTTACACCAGCAAAATCATGTCGAAATACGTCTTCGGATCGTTATCCTAACTAATACCGTTGTATTTGTTCTCCACCTTCTGAAGGCAGGGCAGACGACTTTCGACAGGATTTGGCTAGGGTAAGGAATAACTGCAATTGTATTATACACAAAACTAGAGATGGCACAGCTGCATAATACACGATGTCCAAATAAGCATTTCGATTCCACGAAAAATGGTAGTTCTCCCACGCCATTTTGATGCAACCTTCAAATCTGCATAACTGGCGGGGTAACATGACAAAGAATTTGGAGAATATAACTACTTTGTATAGTATATTGATTGACAAAAGATACACTTCTTTAAGGTGGACGTGGTCCATGTCACGTGGACATTTCGAGACCGCTGAACAATAAAAATGTTGGATGTTTTGACATTCGTCATCGCTGCGCTGATGAAATGTTCGTTCGTGTAATCTAGGCCATATTATGATGGCTTCCGTGTGTACACGGACTCTTTAGAGTGTCGACTCTGTCCGCCCATCAAGTAATCCCAAGGAATACGATGGCCCAACGATAATGTGCCACCATACATAGCGAGGCTCAGGACCCCCTAGGCCCTAATAGGCATTGTACTGAGGGGGCTTGGGGTAACAGCGATTCAATGACGTGATAATGGTGATCACCAGGGTGGTTTTAGTGACTGAATAACCCCACACTCCCTGGTCTTTTCCCCAATAGGTTAGACGCATTCTGAAAGACTTCCCCCGGTAACGACAAAACGCCATATGATGCACAAGGTCACGTTTCCAAATTGTTGACAAGATTAAAAACCCCAATTTAAGGCACCGAAAAATATTGTAAAAAGCTTATGCATTTCTTACTTCCTTACTGGAAGAAGGATCGAAAGTAAGCCATTTACATTATTTCAAAATCAGTGTGTGAATTGAGGTACGTAATTATCACGTCAATTTTTATCACAAAACCGGATAGCGCTGTAATATTTGTTGAAGACAGACGATCCTATACTATAACTAATATTATACGGTTGTGTTTATTTTTTGTAATGGAACCGATTTCAGAAATTGTTTAACCAATACAAAACTACATTATCAGCAAATAACATAGACTAATTGCTCTGAAAAAAAGCGAAGCTGCTGACAGAAGATAATACTAACAAAGTTTTAAAATCTTTAGTTCTGCTATGTAACAATAAAAATGATATTCAGTCCTAAACACGAAAATATTACAGGTAGAAATCAAGACAGCTACAACAATGGTAAAGCCACACGCCATATTAATTTGTAGGTGACCCTGCCATTCACATCCATCAACTACAGGCATGCGCGACGGCGGCTTTACCTTGATCATTTTTGTAGCTGTCTTGTTAAACAAATTTATTTTATTTTATTACATACTTGCTTCTGCTAGCAACAGCTTCGCTAGCATGGAGTTTTTCAGCAGCCCATGTCTTTCCAAAAGGTCTATTCAATCTCTACCAAATTTCATTAAAATCGGTTGTTTAGATGTGAAAGTTTAAGACTGAGAAACTTTTGCATTTATTAAGTAGGGAGTGTATTCCTTAAAAAATAAACTTTGAACCAAAATTAATAAAAAATATTGACTGATGAACCTTCAAGCACTCACACGAATGGACATAAATATAACGTTAATTATCGAATTAAATTTTAAGTATGTGGTCAGTTGGATTATAATTTTGAAGTTATAGAGAAAATAAAGGAAAATGTAACATACTCATACTTTTGAATTAAAGTTTAATATATGTATTATTTACAACACAGTGTGGTGGCCATACCAATTTGTGTAAGATGTTTCAAATAGTATTGGATTACTGTAAACTATGCATGGACAAACTATTGATAACCTCCTCCTTTTTGAAGTTGGTTAATAAAAATAGATTTATTTTTGCACCTATATTTATTACTTACACAGTTGTAATAATAAATAAATTGAGGTACGTATACAAGTAGCTTCCTACTCTTCAAACTTTTAATTTATAGTAAATTTGAATCAATTGTAACAAATATTAAAAATGGATACAAACTTTAAGACTTAACCAAAATAATCACAAATATGGAATAGATATAATTATAACAAACTCACATTCTATTTAAAATGAAATCATGATGAAGCAATACCAAAAAAGAATCCTCCAGTAAACCCTGCCGAATAATAGGTATTATTTTTGACAAACAACAATACCTGCAACAAATAAACTGCATTTGAAATATATAAGAATGCTGATTTTTTGGATACTAACATGAATCTAAATGAATTGATCCACACAAATTGATCATAGTAAATTATATTAACGAAAATTTAATCGATTTTGATCGTTTCATTTATGAAATCTCAGTGACTTCTGAGATAGTGATTTCACAAGTTTTAGAAGTAAAAGTTGGAGAAAACAAATGAAAAAATTGGCCAAGTGCGAGTCAGACTCGCCCATGAAGGGCTCCGTGGTAACTACACCAAATAACTTTGTTTTTCATAGTGTTTGTATGAATTACAAAGTTATATTTGCGATTTTAGAAAATATGCTTTATCTCAAAAACTGCTGACCCGATCTCGTTCAAAATAATTTTCGTTGAAAGTTTACATTAAGATCTACAACATATATTTATTTTAGATTTTTCACTCTATTATTACAGTAGTTACAGGGACGACGACAATCATTTTACCACTTTGGAAGCATATATCTTTTAAATGATTGACTTTATGAAAAAGTTTTACTTTTTAAAACCTGTCTATAAATACCACACATGCATAGGTATTATGAAAAAAAAAAAATTTCAGTTTCAGTTCTATGTATGGAGAGCCCCCCTTAATTTTAAATATGTTTTTCTTAAAATCGGAAAGCGTTTTACAGAATACATCTACCTACCAAGTTTCACATGTATAGTCCTAAAAGTTTCGGAATAAAATGGCTGTGACATACATACGGACGGACGGACGGACAGACGGACAGACAGAGAGACAGAGAGATGGACAGACAGACATGACAAAACTGTAAGGGTTCCATTACAATTCGGCTACAAAACCCTAAAAAGTGACCAAGTGCGATTCGAACTAACCATGAAGAGTTCCATAGTAGCAAGCTTAGCAAGGATTAATTATGTTTTTCATAGAGTTTGTATAAATCACAAAGTAATATTTGCAATTCTTGAAAATGAACTATATCTAAAAAAGTAGCTGTTTCTCCTGCAAACCAATTTTCATTGAATTTTCTTATTTTAATAATAAGATGGGAGACTCACTTTACCACTTTTTCTAAAAAGGCCTATCTATAGACACCCCACATGTAGAAAGGTCGTAAAAGCCATAAATACATTATGGCTTTCACGGCCTTATCTTGTGGTAGAAAGGTCGTAAAAGCCATAAACATATTATGGCTTTTACAACCTTTCTACCCCAAGGTATCGATTTATTTTAAGTTGCATGTATGGGGGAGCCCCCTTTAATTTTCATTTTTGTAAAAAAAATCAAAAAAAATTTATTGCATTTTTATTTATTCTGCAATATTGAAATCAACTTTTATTTTATATATTTACATTACATGAACTCCATTTCTACCTACTGAAGTTCATAAAATATAGCACTTAACATTACTCTGATGAAAAGTTAAGTAGAATTGAAGGACAATTTAAATTTGAAATTACAGTACAGTAAAGAAGTCATGGCCAATCTTAAAATTCAGAATTGCAAGAAAAAAATTGATTGAACTCAAAATCATAATTATTTTAATCATAGACAAGCACTAAGGTTTACAGTTATTATTATTAAAGAAAATATATTGCATCATAATTTCTTATTGCTTTGGCTATGAAGCTTGATTTTTTATGGAGCTTCAAGGGACCTTATTTTATTTAGTAGATGTTAATTAACCTGTTCCTGAGGTGATAGGAAAACGGGTCTTCACCAACTGATAGATCGAAAGACAGGCAAAAATTATTTGTAGGTCAGAAACTCAAAAATCTGTTAGCTTAATTTTGTTTTGATTGGTATAGTTTTTCATTAGGAAATAAATGTATTCATTACCTTCCCAATGAAAACTATGACTTTGTTATTTTGATACTATAAAATAGACTTACTGACTGAATGGCTAAATGAATGATATGCAAATAAAGAAAAAATGAACAAAGAAATACAAGAGATAGGTGAAATTCCTAAGAACTTGTCTTGCTATGCCTAAGCATATGAAATTAATAAAGATAAGATGCAGAAACAGCATAACCAATTAACTATATTGGTTGCATAAATAAAAAGATTGTGCTTAAACTGAGCCTATTTTATTTAACAACTTCTCAGCAATTCAGGTCAGTGGGTCGTCCTAAAAGTCCGCCTTAGGGGCGGACTTTTAGGAGTTGGAGCTTTTGCTTAGGGGCACTATGAGCAGCAAAGAAAACGAAAGAATTTTTTTTGTTATACAATTTTTTTGCGACAAAAATTTTCGTTGTTATTTTTTTCTCAGAAATCTTAATTTTTTTTGCCATAGGGGGCGTTAATTTTGACCATAGAAACCATTTACGTTCCCATAAGCATGGTCCTACGACGCACCGTTTTCGAGTTAGGAGCTTTTGAATTTTTTCCTGTTTTTTAAAAACATCCATCCAAAAATTTTCTAAGTGTCGGCCATCTCTCAGCTTGGGTATTGTTAGGGGCAGGGACTTAGAAAAATTTTCGTTATATTTTTTTTTTTTAATTTTCGGAAATCTTCGTTTGTTTTTGCAGTATATGGTTAACCATAGAAACCATTTAGGTTCCCAGAAGCATGGTCCTACGACACACCATTTTCGAGTTAGGAGCTTTTGAATATTTTCCCGTTTTTAAAAAAACCCCCTGTATTTCCAAAATGGTAGGTCGGATGAAAATCTTTTCAGTAAAGAATTTGTTGCTCTTGTCGACAACCATAAGACGATGTTAAAAAAACTATCAACATTTGGAAAAAAATTCCATCCCAAAAAAATTTCGCTCCATCCCTAAGGCTACACTCCAACCGAAATTGAGGACTGAGGTTGTTCCAAGAAGGCTTTTAGCAGTGTACCAGAATTCAAGTACCTACCTACATATTTCCAAAACCATACAAAATGACCAGGTGTGGTGATATTAAAAGAGAAGAAACAGTTTGTGTGTATTTTTACTTACTTTTTCAAACCAATCCGGTGACTTTCCAGTAGCTTCTTTTTCAATTTTATCACTGATTTTATCAACTTTCTTGTTGATTTTGTCCCAATTTATATCAATATATCCCTTCTGGCTAGCAATATGTAATAGTATTACACTACCACCCAACCCAACTGCAGCTACTTTTCCAATCTTCATAGAAATGAAACCAGTTATCCTGAAAATATTTCAACTCGTGTGTAAAAACAAATAAATAGAAAAATCGAGAAAATTCCGAGATGAAGATTATTATGATTCATACATAACAAAGAGAATCAAAATAGATTATGAAACGAATGCACTTACCATCCTGACGTAGTTCCTAAAATTAACTGCTTTGTAGCTGATGTTTTCCCAATATCTGATATAGCTTTTTCGATAAAATTCTTGGCATCATCCACTATTTTTTTTGCATCTTCTGAAGCGTCTTCTTTTCCTGGACGTGCCATTGTTGTTTGGAATATTGCGCAGCGAATCAGCGATCCCTTGTAAATTACTGCAGTCTGCAGATAAAATTACTATTGTAGTCTTTGATTTAGGGATACACAAAAAGTATCGATACCTTGTGGTATCGATACTTTTGTTTCGATACCAAGTACTTTTGGGATCGATACTTTTATTCCGATACTTTAGAAGTATCGATACTTTGAGAAAGTATCGATATTTTTATCTCCTCCTTGATCCAAGATTAAAAAAAAACTTTTTAGCAAAAATAAAACCGACTTCCATATCAAAACACTACAAAGCCAAAAATAAGTTTAATTTCGGTAGTCAGTGTTATTGGTTTTGTATTTTCTGTTTTTTTTAAACCGCCTTCCAAAATTAAAGTTATTTTTGAAGTCGGTTATATTTTTTGCAAAAAAATTTTTTTTCGCCCTTTTTAGTGGGTCGGTTTGTAATTTATGTAGTTACAAAAGCCAAAATGTCAACTACTTATCACCTTTTACAAAATATTGCTTTCCCGGTGCAGAGCCGTTAATTTTTGAGGAGTTCTCCTGGTACTTCACCATCAGCTCTACAACACCATATGCATTGTGACGAGCATAAAGTGCTTAACATGCATATTTAAGAAATCGAATCGCAATCCACGAAGTACTTATTATTGAGTAGTTTCGGTGGCCATCTGTGGTGTTTATCATAAGTTCCACTTCCCCAAATGGTGCTTTTTGAGGGCAACTGCACAAGGTACTATTAGAAATACCCAAAACGCTATAGGTGTTGCCTATAATATTTGAAGAGTTCCCTCGATTACTCCAGGATCCCATCATCAGATCCTGATTTCATAACAATGGGACTAATTAGAAAGTATACCCTGTCAAACGAATAAAAAAATGTCCAAATTGGTCCAGCCGTCTTCGAGTTATGAGGTAACATACATAAAAAAAGTTCAAGACGAACTGAGAACCTCCTCCTTTTTTTGAAGGCGGTTAAAAACATCCACTTTACGGTTCTCAATGCCTGCTCCCGTGCGATTTCGTACATCCGAAGGACAATAAACGCAAATGATAGCCGGTGCCCATCAACAAACTCCTCGGAATCGGAAACTGACATAATGGATATCTGGTGTCAACATAAACAACTGGCTCATGCAAGACGTCAGAGGACAATTGAAGGGGAAAGGGACGAGGTTGGACTATACCTTTCAAATCAAGTATCTCCTCTCAAAGCAGATCCTTTGCAAGCGTGGGAAGACATGAGATTCGTTTTCCTATTATTTATATTAGGCTATTTAACCTGGTGAAAAAATACTTAATTATTCCAGCAACTTCAGTGAGTTCGGGGAGGCTTTTTTTCACGAGCTGGAGCCATTATGACAGAGAGTCGCAATTGCTTGACTGGATCCCGCCTGGATAAAATTTTATTCACGTTGGATTGCAAGACTGGCAGTTTTCTAATTTAGTATTCATTATGACAATTTATTTGTGAGTTTTATTGTGTTTAGTCGTGTAATTTTAATTCGGGTACGTGCCTACGTTTACGTACGTTATGTGAATATCTAACAGTTTCTAAACATCTATTTTGGGCTGTACTAAAGGTCCTTTCAAAGAAACCAATCCCCTTTCCGACGTCCGACCTCTATTTACTTTGCAAGGTCCTCACAGTTAGGCAGCCCTTCGTACTACAGACTATACTTAGAAAACACAGGCAGATACACTACTACCCAAATTATAGCACTGCAAAACGCCTCGCTAACAGAGTTTGCAAAACTGTACCATGTGGAGCAGCGGTAGCGAGAAGATACTTCAGGTATATCGGCTCCAAGCTCTACAATAAAATAAATAAAATACTAAATATTTATCATGTACCCCCGGCCATACCCTTTTGAGGAGGAAGCTGACTGATTGCCTGAAATCACTGTCATATGATGAAACTGAAAAAATTGTGGATACTTAAATAGCACAAACACTGACACACACACACCCAAACTCTCACTCACATACATTCCCTACATTTCACAGAATACTCACTCACACTCTACTCCCTCATACTTATCGACACACACACAGACACATACGGTCATATTTTATTTTAATTACTTGTAGTTTTAGTCTGGAACAATTGTCTTGTTTTTTTTGTATGGGTGCTAATAGCTGCGACACAGTTGTAAACTTTTGTAGTTATCATCGTTTTCTGTGTAATGTAGTCAACTGTCTATTTTTCCAAAATAAAATCAATTGATATTATAATTATAATAATGACTATTTTGTAAGACACGTTCCTGCTAGTTTTTTTTTCGAAACTTAGCAACACAAATTACACTCCATTCGGGTTTTTTTATGTATTAAAAAGTACTCGATACCTTCAGGTATCGATACTTTTGTTCCGATACTTTTTTGGTATCGATTCTTTTAATACGATACTGGTATCGAGTAAAGTATCGACACTTTTCTAATTTTGCGTATCCCTACTTTGATTTGATTACGACTACGTCTAGTACGTCTACGAGTGACAGACTTAGTGATGAATCAACTCGAGTTACTATCCAAGCCGTTTAGATGTAACCATGACTCCAAATTAGATAAGGCGGAATCAGGCGGAATTAATAGCCTGACTAGCTTGTTCGACGGATTGGCTTGAAGAATATAACAACAAATCGTCGGCATATTGAAGAACCCTAACATGGTCAGATAAGGACGAGTCTAAATCATGAGTGTAAATATTGTATAGAAGGGGACTGAGCACAGAACCCTGTGGAAGGCCTTTCCACACAAGGTGAGATATCTCTTGATCTACAATTAACATACTAATAGAGCGTTCAGTCAGGACATTAATAATAAAATTAGTCAAATTCAATGGAACTCGTAAGGCTCTTAATTTATTTTGTAAAACTGATAATACAACATTATCATAAGCTGAATTAATGTCAAGGAAAACCGCGACCGTGGATTGGTTATTAGAAAATGAAATCCGAATATCCGATGTTAAAATGCTTAAACAGTCATTGGTACTTCTACCTTTTCTAAAGCCATATTGTGATTCAGCCAAAAGACCTTTACTTTCAACAAACCATTCTAGGCGATTTTTAATTAAGTGTTCCGCTAATTTCATCAGAACTGAAGACAAAACTATGGGACGGTATGAAGAAGCGTCAGATGGGATTCTATTTGGTTTAAGGAATGGCAACACTATTTGACGTTTCCATTCAACAGGTATGTTACCTGTGGTCATAATAGAATTGATAAGATGTAAATAGTAACTGAGGGCGTCTTCATTTAAATTAGCAAAAAAAGAATATGGGATGCCATCACTGCCTGGTGCAGAATCCTTAGTTTTATGAATAACACCCTTTAATTCAGTAAGAGTGAATGGGCCATCTAGAGTCGTATGTGTGTCTTGGTTATGGGATCCGTTGGTTATTGACAGTATTGGTATTGGTAAGGACAGGTTAGGGTTAATAGCCTCAGGAACCCAAGGCGGCGCTAAATTATCTAAAAATTCGCTGGCTAAAGAATCAGGTATAGGGGAAGGGTTCTTATAAATGGATCTGAATCTACGGATATTACGCCAGACAATCGTTGGGTGGGTGTTCGGTGAAATTGATGAGCAGAAGTTACGCCAGGATTCAAATTTTTTCTTCTTAAAGAGTTTATAAGTTTCTTTATTTATGTTAGTAACAGTTTCAAAATTAATATCAGACATATCAAGGTTATAAATGTGTTCCGCCTCTTTACGTTTGTTAACTAATTCAGTACACTCAGAGTCCCACCATGGAGGCGAGGGAATTGTACTACTTTTGTTATTTTTTACAGGAAAAACTTCATCTGCAGTTTCAATTAACAAAAGTGCTAAAGCTTGAGCACATCTGTTTTCATTGCCATCAGAAATTACAGGCAAGGAGTAAAGCTTACTGTCAACAATGTTTCTAAATTTGTCCCAGTCATTATTATTTCTACTAGGCATTTTATGTTTTAGGTTAGATCTCCTTGAAGATGCCTTTGATTTGGAAAGAGGGTAAGAAATAACTATTGGAAAATGGTCACTACCATGAGTAGAGGTTAGAGTATGCCAAATTAACGAAGAGGCTAAATTTGGAGAACATATAGAGAGGTCAATTGCACTTTGATTTTGGTTGGGATCTGAACGACGAGTAACAGCTCCTGAGTTCAAGATGCATAAGTTATGTGAGTCTATTATATCTAGTAATTCCTCACCATGACAATTAGAGACAGAACAACCCCATGATTGGTGATGGCAATTAAAGTCCCCCAATATTAAGAAAGGCTTTGGAAGAAAATAAAAGAGATTATTCATCTCTTGAAGAATAGAAGAAGAAGGGTGAGGAATGTAAATAGAAACAAAACAAGTTTGGTGCACTTTAATAGCTACAATAGAAATTTCCTCACTATGAGGAGGTAATGAAACAATAGAGAAAGGAATAGAGTTCTTGATAAGTATAGCTACACCACCATACCCATCAGATCTATCCTCCCTAATGGTTAAATAACCATTAATTTTAAAAATATGATTTGATTTGAGCCAAGTCTCTGCTAAAGCAAAGACAAATGGCTCATATTTGTTTAAAAGGTATATAACATCACTCTTTTTGTTTACTAGACTGCGGCAGTTCCACTGGATTATAATGGATGTGTTGTCCATTATGAATGGATTGAGGTACATTGAAAGTTGAGGCAACGTTGGACGGTGAGGAGATGTTGAACTGAGAAAGAAGATTGTGTAATGCAGAAAGGAAATCATTTATAGAAAAGTTAACATCATTTTTATCATTATTTTGATTATTAGAAAAAGCACAACCATTAGATGGCTGAGGGATTTTAAAATCATTAATAATATCATTATGGGCCTCTTTATTATAACCTTGTATAGATTTGGGTGGGGAGCGTGGTTTCAGGAAGACAGTCTTTTTATAATTACTTGAAGCCTGCATTCTATTAGGTGAAGAGATTGATGGAGTATCTGCAAAGTTTTTAGAAGGAGAAGATAAAAGTGTGTCAGCATATGATTTAGTTACTGGGGGATATACTTTTGCTGCTTCAGCATAAGCAACTGAGCTATGTGCCATGTATGATTTAATCTGTTTTTGTCGAGAGAATTCAGGACAAGACTTATTAATGGCATAGTGAAAGCCAGAGCATAGACAACAAGATGCGTTTTCTAATTCCCTTTCACAGCTATCTCCAGTATGGCCTTGACCACATTTATAACAGCGAGGTATAGACCTGCACTCATGCGCGTGCACAGGATTATGACAGGGTATGCGGCGGAGTAATCGATCACAAAAACTTTTTCTTTTATAGATTTTTAGCATAGCCACAGCCACGCATCGCCATCATGCTACGATGCGTGGCTGTGGCTATGCTAAAAATCTATAAAAGGCAAAGTTTTTGTAACCGATTACTCCTAGTCTTCCTGTGCACGCCCCTGCCTGCACTGTATTTTGGTGTGCCCAAAACGACAGCAATTGAAGCATTGTACAGTGGGAAAAATATATAAATCAACAGGTAATGCATTATAACACATAAAGATTCTTTTAGGTAGAACCTGTCCATCAAAATCAAAAAAACAAGTGGTTGTACCATCAACAACAGATTTAAAATTAAGGCGTCTGACTTTTAAAATTGGACCGCAACCAATCGGAACTGTAATATTATCAATAACTTCCTCTGGAGACCATTCTGCAGGAATACCATGCACTAGACCTATCCTTGTAACATTAAAAGTGGGTATAAAAGCTTTGTAATTATTTGTTTCCAGACTACTATGTGAAATTTATTTATTTATTTATTTAGGTTAACCTACAATTGTTTACACTGTTCAATGGTATGAAATAGTCATTTTACATTTATAAGTGCAACAATTACTTACAGGCTAACACCACATGCACTACTTTTTTTTTTTTTTTTAACGTGTTAAAATTATCAAATAAGTCCTCCCACCCCGGGCAGGGTGGGAGGGACTGTCAGACTTTTACTGACTAAAATCCACGGTGTTCCTTCAATAACCCTTTACATACCGGGGTCACGGTAACGGGATGAGTCCCACGACCCCGGCAGGCTTCGGCCCTCTGCAGAGGGGGCCTCGTCATGTTGCTGACGCTCTTTGAGGCGCGCGTGGAACACGACGCGCCGTCGACCCGGGCATGGTCCATGGTCGGACAGCGAGTTGCCCTTTACTCGCTGTCCGCATGCCCGCGCCTACGGTGGCCGGAGATCGTCGGCCGACGTCCGACGCCGTGGGCGTCTACCACTGCGGCTGGGCTGGAGGGAGGACGCCATCCTCTCCCTCACGCGGCCCGCCTCCTCCTTCGAAAGCATGACTGCTTCGCAGAAGGAGGCGACCGCTTCCCACTCCCTCTCGCCCCGCAGCATGGCCTCGACCAAGGCCGGGCGCGAGAGGTCTCCGCCTATTGTCGCCGTGAGGACACGTCGGTGCTCTGCCCAAGCTGTGCAGTCCTGCACCGTGTGCTCGACTGTGTCCTCAGGGCGACCCTCGCAGTGGTGACACCCAGGCGTCTCTTCCTTACCCATCAGACACAGGTACCTCCCGAAACTTCCGTGTCCGGTGAGGACCTGCGTCATGCGGTAGGTCAGGACGCCGTGACGCCGATCTAGCCACTCCTCAAAGAGGGGTCTTACCGCCATGCACTACTTAAGGTTAGGAATCAATAGAAAATATTAACATAATTATACAATTTTAAACATAAATGAGGCAGATCAAATAACAATTATTATAATAAGAAGTATAAACAAAGTAATTGCACTAAAAAACAGAAGAAACACAGTCAGTTATTTAGATTAAAAGATAAATTATAAATAAAAAAAAATAACATTAAGTACTATTTAAAACAACATTAATTAATATAAATTAATCGGAATAAAATACAAAATCGCATATTTAAATTTAATTACATTACAACTCATACATTGTAAATAAAAGAATTTGCATCCAGAAAATTGGAAAATGCGAGAGAAATTTTATTACGCCCAATTTTTTTGACGCTGCCATTAATTATATTTTGAAAGGCGTTATGTTTGAGAAATTTACCAAATGTGATTGGGTGCAATGTAGTAGCATCATCAGGGGAAATAGTTTTCTTCTGTAAATGAATAATATAAGGTGCACTGTCGGTTTTGTCGTATGCTTTACGACCAATTTGCGCGGGAACAGCTACGGATGGAGTATGAAAATTAGCAGTAATGGTTGGTATTTCAGAGCAAATAGGTTCTGTTAAAGTTGTTGTAGGACTTGTAGGATCCATGCAACCACAACCCGACGACTCGGAACCGTGGTTTTTTCGGGTGCGACGGCGTTTATTACAGTGCTTGCACACATGTACGCGGCTTCTTTTCAGGTGACGAGCCGAGGACGACCCATCAGTATCCATGCCTGACTCATTGCTTACAGTAACAAAATTGCCTGCCGGGGGAACAAAGTCCCCCGGGTCTGGCGGGTCGTTCATTACACGGCTTCAACAAAAAAATAAGTAAAAACTTACCACTACCGAAGAAAAAAACTACAAAATTATAAATTAATAGAAACTAAAGCACTAAAACTAAGACTACTGATCCTATAAAAAGTATTTAAAAATAATTTATCTCAAATTAAAAAAGGACGCGTCCGCCAAGTTGAACGTTTCCCGCGCTTTATTTGACAAATTATTTGACTTTTTTCAATCCTTTGACATTTACGCAGTGTTGCCAGGTGACCGTCTCGCGTTCTCCCCAAACCTTCCCCGAAATCCCCCTAAAATTCAAGATTGAAAAAAAAAAAACTCCACAATTGGCCATTCTTTTTTATTAATGATACAATTTTATACAATTTCAGCAATAGCGTCCATGACTTAATTAGCCTCTTCACTTGCGTTGGTTGCAGTCCGTACTTTTTTTTCTGAGTTAAACCTGTTTAGCATCTTTGAATTGGGTTGAAAATGAACACATCCTTCTAGCAATGTATATCTTGTTCTCAAGATGGATTCGGCAGTGTATAATAGCTACTTGAGAGAAGGCTCTTCCCGCAACTGCGATGGAAAAAAGTAAAGACAAAATTCCTAGTGCCAATTTGCTAACATTTCCACGGGTATGTTCTATCACCAACTGCATTTTTGAAATTATAAACTTCAACCCAGAACTCTTCGGTATGTTGCATGGACTTCCAAGTTGTACGATGCAAATCATTCCATTCTTGCACCACTAAGTCGACATCATTCACGCCCCCTGCGCGGCGACTTCGGAGCCACTCGGCTATCATCGTGCGCAGCATTTTGTTTTCGTGTGTGTGCTTTCACCGATTAGTTAGTGGTTTGATCGCGTTCATACATCGATCTATTAGTGATTGATGCGTTCAGATAATATATTTTATAATCACTACGGCTAGCCGCGGCTTTTCCCAGATTGTTTTAATAAAAATCCCCCAATTCACACACCCAGTTTTCGCTTTCCAAATATTCCCCCAAAAATATTGCCCCCAATTCTCCCCATTACTTTAAAAACCCACCAAATTTGGGGGGATTCCCTCCAATCTGGCATCACTGCATTTACGCAAGTTTCGTTACTATTTTAGTTTAAAATTAAATATTGTTAAAGAAAAAATAGGATTGCGTAATTAGAGGATTTTATTAATTTGAAGATACGTGTGTTAATATATTATAAAAGGTGTAAAATTTAAAAGGTGTCCTAATATCCCTAATATTTTAATTTATATAAAATAAAATGGTTATTAGTTAAAGATAATTTAGAATATCTGAGTAAAACGGAGAACAAGTTTAAGCTAAATGTGTAAATAATTTGAGAAAAGTGCCATCTATAAATACGTAACTTAAACGTTGCATATTGCTATACGAATAAATTAAAAATCAATTGAATTGAGTAGGATATCTCCAAAAGCAGAACCCTACCTAAACTAGTCGGTTATCATTTCGTCACTTTTGTTCTAAGTTATAGCACCGTGGCACGCACTGCGGTGGAATAAACGCGTGCGGTAGAGTCACCGGTGGCCCCTCGCTGCAAAATTGCGGTGAGTCTACCGCAAATATTTTGTATCGCATAGGAATGTATGTAGTACCGCGCACTGCGGTGAAAAAAACGCACGTTTTGTCTGATAATGTTGCCATACATACAGATTTCTTTGTATTTATACATATTTTTGATGTGTGATACAGATTAGCATTCGATACAGATTTTTATACAAATTTCACACTGTATTGATCAAAGTAACTGTTACAACTAAAACAGAAATTAGCAAAATAAATGACCTAGATACCGCATTTATCACGTTACACACACCATTGTACGAATCTATTCTTTATGGTTATTTTTTCATAAACAACGTTAATTTCAACATTCTAATGAAGTATTTGTATTATAGAGAAAATTCCACATTTTGTGATGATGCCGCCAAAAAAAAACGATTTAAAAGCTCTTAAATTGCAAGTACTACGTCAATAGATACCTATGTTAAAATAATGTACTACGGAAATGTATATCATAAAAAGGCCTACAAAAAAGTCTGCGATAGCATATATCTATCTCATATGGTTGACTCACAGTAACCATTTTTATCTCTAAATAATTAATTTAAAATATTAATCTATTTGTAAAAGGTAATTTCTCCTAATAAATACTATTCTTTATCCAAATAAGTATATAGGTACTAATAAAGAAAAGAAAATTTACCTTGGTCATTTAATGTAGATCAAAAATTGCCCTTTACTTTTTTCATTTAAATGTTTAGAAGTTATCACAGATTTAAAATTACGCAGCCAAGAAATTCGTCGCAGCGAACGGCTGGCACAAGACTGATTCAAGATGAAACTTTTTATATCAAGAGTTCTACTTACAGAAGATACAATTTTGTTTATTATTTCTCTGTTATTTGCAGCAATTAATTTAAGACAGAATCTCTCAGCAAGTAGAATGCGTCTCAAAATTAAGGGCACAGTTTTAGTTTCCACATCCATGGCCCTTATGGGAGTAGAGCACATTGCACCAGAAATTGTTCTCAAAGCCCTGTTCTGCAATAGATCTAGTTTATTTACATGAATACTATTTATATACTCTAGTGAACTATAATCAAAATGACTTCTAACTATACTTTTATACAAAATTGATAATATTTTCGAGTCTGCTCCCCTTGAGACACCTGCAAGACATTTAATTACATTTAAACCTTTTAGAGCATTCTTTGATATGTATTTAATATGTTCCTTATAGTTTAATTTCCTATCTATTACTATGCCTAAATATTTCTTTGAATTTACTGAATTTATAGGTTCTATGTTATATACTACTTTTGAATTGGTGTTCTCATTTCCAAATATCATAACACTGCTTTTGGAGGGATTAATTATTAAATGTAGCACATCATTGTAATAGTGAAATAGTTGGGACAAGGCTCTGTTAATATTGTCAATTGCAATTTCTACATTATAATTACTACTGTACAAAACAATATCATCAGCAAACTGCAGAATATCTACCTTACTATCAACAAATTTACAGATTTTACTTGTGTATATATTATATAACAAAGGAGATAGTGTAGCACACTGCATTGTACCTCTAGATGCACATTTTGGACCATGTAATGTATTATTATGTCTTACATAGAGTGTTCTATTATTCAAAAAAGTATATATCCATTTACATAGTTGGCCAGGCACACCTAACCTAGACATAACTTGTACAAGTATAGCTGGATCCAGACTGTCAAAAGCACCTTGAACATCTAGAAATACACAAACAGTGTGTAACTTTCTGTCCTTTGCATGTTTCAGGTCTGAAATTAAGGAAGTGAAGCTGTCTGCACAACTTCGCCCTCGACGAAATCCATATTGTACATGTGGAATGAAGCCGTTAGATTCCATATACCAATCCAAGCGATTTTTAATCATGTTTTCAAATAATTTACCTAGACATGAAGACAGTGATATTGGTCTATATGAGCTGGCAAGCTCTGAAGGTTTATCTGGTTTGAGTATCGGAATGATACATTGTGTTTTCCATGATTGTGGAATACATTTACAATGCCAAAGTAAATTAAGAATATTAAGAAACATTTTTTGTGCTGATTCGTCTAAATTTTTAATAGTACAATAGGGGAGATCATCTAAACCAGGTGTAGTGTCTTTCCGAGATAACAAACTCATTTTAAATTCAGACCATGTAAAAGGATCTAACAAAAATTTTGAATTTAGATTATCATTATTTAATTCGAAAATTTGGCCTAAACTATTAACATTATTTAGATTGCTGTTGTCGGATAATTTATCTAGAAATTGAGAAATAAACTCATCTTTATATGATTTATTGCCAGCTCTTATACCTTTAAACATTTTTAGAAGATTCCAAATCTTACTTATAGGAGTAGTTCTATTAAATGTGTTACATAGGTTATCCCAACCTATTCTTTTTTGTTCCAATATGTTTCTTTTTTTAATCATCTTTTCTTTTATAATCGAAATAGTTCTCCATATTAGGTTCACTTCTATATAGTTTCAATGCATTGTAAGAGGCAATTACACTTTTTTCACAAATGTCATTCCAAGAAGGAGCTGGAGGTCTGCTTTTAAAGTTATTTGGTTTATTAAGTTTAGGAATTGTCATATCTTTTAAAGTATCCAATCGAGAACAAAAATCATTATAGGTTGAAATAGGATCATACAATTTTTTCCCAATCTGCTTTTTTATATATAAACCTATCAACAGGGGGATTAATATGATACTTATCTATATGTAGTGAAATCTCTGTTATTGTTGGGTAGTGATAGCTGCCCATGGCATCATCATGTACAGACCACTCGCATATTGATGCGAGGTTAGCACTAGTAAAGCTAACATCAATTGCAGATGGATTCCGTCTTGGGTTGTTAACAGTTGTAAAACTACCATCATTTAAAATACATAAATCCAAGTCATCAATGATACTAAATAAATCATGACCTCTGCTTTTAGTGGATAGACAACCAAATGCAATGTGGTGTGCATTAAAGTCACCACTGACAAGTATGGGCTTTGGAAGACCATTAATAATATTACGTAATCTATTGATCCGTATATGTCCACTAGAAGGAGGACAGTATACACAAAGAATAGTCAAGCTACCATGAACGGGCACGCCGCAATTGCGGCGGTAAGACCCCTCTTTGAGGAGTGGCTAGATCGGCGTCACGGCGTCCTGACCTACCGCATGACGCAGGTCCTCACCGGACACGGAAGTTTCGGGAGGTACCTGTGTCTGATGGGAAAGGAAGAAACGCCTGGGTGTCACCACTGCGAGGGTCGCCCTGAGGACACAGTAGAGCATACGGTGCAAGACTGCCCCACCTGGGCAGAGCACCGACGTGTCCTCACGGCGGCAATAGGCGGAGAGGGAGTGGGAAGCGGTCGCCTCCTTCTGCGAAGCAGTCATGCTTCCGAAGGAGGAGGCGGGCCGCGTGAGGGAGAGGATGGCGTCCTCTCTCCAGCCCAGCCGCAGTGGTAGACGCCCACGGCGTCGGACGTCGGCCGACGATCTCCGGCCACTGTAGGCGCGGGCATGCGGACAGCGAGCAAAGGGCAACTCGCTGTCCGACCATGGACCATGCCCGGGTCGACGGCGCATTGTGTTCCACGCGCGCCTCAAAGAGCGTCAGCAATATGACGAGGCCCCCCCGTAGAGGGCCGAAGCCTGCCGGGGTCGTGGGACTTATCCCATTACCGTGACCCCGGTACGTAAAGGGTTATTGAAGGAACACCGTGGATTTTAGTCAGTAAAAGTCTGACAGTCCCTCCCACCCTGCCCGGGGTGGGAGGACTTATTTGATAATTTTACCACGCTAAAAAAAAAAAAAAGCTACCATGAACAGTAGATAGGGACAGAGCAACAGTTTGAATGTCTTCATAAAATCTAGTATTTAAAACTTTGTACTTTAAATATGGCTTAATCAGTATTGCTACACCATTATGAGTATTTTTGGAATCTTTATTGTAAATATTATATCTAGGTATTCTAAAACTATTATCTTTAAACCATGTTTCGTTAAGTAAGCAAATGTCATTATTTTGTTTTTGTAAGAATTGAATCAATAAAGGTTTTTTACTATTGGCACTTTGAATGTTATACTGAGCAATACGTAGCCACAGTATTACGATATTTCCTACAGTAGCGCGACGAATGTACTTGCGCAGAGCAACGGAGGGGAACTCGCGGGGTGTCGGGCGTCGCGGGAAGCGTACCGCAAACACGCTTAGTTTGCGGTACCGAGCGCGAAGGGCAAGCGCGGGCGTGTTTTTTGGGTAATAATTTTAGTATACTTACATATTCTATAATGGTGCGCACAAACTGTTCTGTGTATGGAAGTAAATCGACATCGAAATCCCAGAAGGACTTAAAGTTTCATAGATTTCCCCGTGACGAGAGGTAGGTTTTTTCATTTGTGTACCATAAACTTATGGAATATTCCAGACGCCGCGCCGCTGCCGCTAAGACAAAACTGACTTGTGCACACAATTTCGGACATTTTACCTTATATTTTTATGTCTGATAATTATAATTGTATAGGTACTTATGTGTTTGTTTATTGAATTTATAGGTACCTACTTACTTTCTAGGCGCGAGTTATGGATAGAAGCTTGTCAAAAACCGGACTTGAAAAGTAAAACAGTTGAACAGTTATATAATATGTACGTATGTGGTTTACACTTTGAAAGATGGATGTATATGAAAACAAAATTAAAAAGCACTGCTATTCCCGTATCAAACTTACCGTCTGCTTCACTACATCCTATGAGTACACAAACTGAGACTACAGAAATAGAGATTATAAAAGATTTAACAAACAGAGGTGTTCAACAACAGATCGACATTGCTTCCGTAGGCGTATCAGTTGTGGCATCCACTAGTGCCCAAGCTGCGATGCTTGGGCGCTAGATCTACAAAAAAAAAATGACAGATCATACTCCAAGAAAAAGAAAACTTCGAAAACAAGTTACAAGTTGTGTCAAAAAGTTGAAGTTGATGGAAGAAGCTAAGTCGACGGACGTCGCCTTTGAACAGTTCTTACAAGGGTGTGACAAGTTCTTATCACCTAATCTAAGTAAACTTACGTAACCGTGCATACAATACTATTCATGATACCTTTGGTGGACTAAAGGTACCTGCAGCTGATTTCGTTGAATACTGTACTAAACTGCAAGCCTGTTTTAGACAAAATTTCCACTCGTTTGTTGGAAACAATATCTTAGATAGATTATTTGAAATACTAAGTACTGTAGAATTTAAATCACAGCCATGTTCATGTTTTCTTCATTCTTTTCTTATCAGATTGTTCATCCGAATGCGAATACATTACGTAATTAAATTTTATAATAGACAATTTAAGAACATCCAAAAATAAAGTGTCACGTATTTAGTAGTGCAACATATGTAAATATATATTTATGAGTAAATATATATTTACATACATATGAATAAATATATAATCACAATTATTTTAAATGTACATATGAATAAATGATTACATCATAATAGTAATAATCACAATTGTTTTATTTTATTTCCCATTTGATGACAACCCTAGCATATTTGCATGTAACAGCGTAAGTACCTACACTGGCGGCGGCATCGCGCGACATCAAAGGCGTTGCGCTACTGTAGGAAATATCGTAATACTGTGACGTAGCTTAGACAATGTGTGACTTGGATCCATCCATTACTTGAGATTTTTAAGTAGTGTTTCTTTAATACTATTTACGGTTGTAGGCGTATTATCTCCTTTATTAACCAGTTCCACCAACGTCAGTACCAGGGCCATAAGTACATCGTCGTTGGCAACTATTTGGGCTTTGATGTCTACTTTAGGAGACATCTTTAGATTTATTTACACTATGTATTATTTACAGATATAGACTTATTTACAGATGTATGTACAGACTTATTTACAGACTTATTTACAATCTTATTTACAGTGTCAGTTGGTTTCATTTTTGGAGGTAGCAAAGGTGGAAATTCAATGTTATCACTTGTGTGTTGTTTCGTCAATGTAGCACTTGTATAACGTCCTTGCGCGTGCCAAAGTCGCTATGTGTTATTTAGTCATTTTCGTTCTTTTATGCAGTTTCAATCGTTAATTTAATACACACATGCTCTAAAAACAGCTATCTGATAAACGCAATATTTAAAAAGTTACCTTTCAATATTGCGTTTATCTGATAGCTGTTTTTAGAGCATGTGTGTATTAAATTAACGATTGAAACTGCATAAAAGAACGAAAATGACTAAATAACACATAGCGACTTTGGCACGCGCAAGGACGATAAGTAATCTTATTTTTCTTTTCTAATATTTTATTTAACTTAATTGGACATAATCTAGAAATTGCAAGATGAGGCCCGCTGCAATTGCAACAGCAGATCTCTGTTGGTCTATCACATTCTTTATATAAATGCTCACCTCCGCAAATGGAACATCTTTGTTTGCCATTGCATATCCTAGCAGAGTGGTTAAATTTAAAGCAACGGAAACATTGCTGTAATGGGGGTACATATTCAAAAACTCGGTATGAAAACATCATATTGTACATTGTCCGGCAGAATATTCGATAGAAAAGTAATGCTAACTGTTTGTAGTGGAACTCGCTCCTGTTCTACCTTCTTTGTAAATCTTCTTATAGCTATTATTTCATAAATTCATGATAGTTTGGTGTACAATTATTTCATCGAAATGTTTGCTGGTACAAATCTAATTATACCTGTTTTTTCTATTTGCGCAGCCGGAATAAATGCTTTCAAGCCATGCTTGTTAAGAAAAGCGCTGTTGTTAATAAAGTTATCGGCCGTATTGTACTATTTAAATATTACTGCTATTTTATTTGCGGTTATTCGTTGTATAGCCGTCACTCCTTTTATTTCACTGGAAAATATGTGATTGAGATAGATATAGCTCTTATTGCCTATTCTATCCTTGTTGTTGGATGCTTCAACGAACACTTTAAAGTCTAGATAATTGGCATTTTCTGGATATTGTCTTTTATAGTCAGGTTTTACATAAGGCGAAAATTCAGAATGCTCACCGCCACCGCCATCACCACAGTCCATCCCAGTCCCTCTGCCTCCGGCCTCAGGCCGGGGACGTTTATGTGAGGTGGGCGGGTTATCCCCGCCCCCTCATTTCCCACCATTTGTACGGGTTTGCACACCTAGCACTATTGTTTTTAATTAACTTTTAAGTAAGAAACTAGCGAATATTTAATCTAACATGAAAATTGTAAAAAAAATTTGACGCGCTCTTTTTTAAAGTTCCCGCCAGAACCATTCGAGTAACGAATTGCATTCGTGAGTAACGTTTCGTTACTCGGTTCTTGATGGCGCACCCGTTACTCAGTACCAAAGACTAATTATAATACTCTCACCCATATTCATAGTTGAAACATCATGATTTCCTCGACTCGACTCAACCGAACTTAGGTGGTTTGATATTCATAGTTGCAATTTTTCTTCTCACCTCAAAGAGTTTCCTCAGTCGAGGTAAGGTGAGAAGTGAGGAACCAACTGTCAAATTTAAGGTACGTCGGCATCTACCTTGAAGCTTCCTTGAGGAAGATAACAACGAACTTTCAACCAAAATACGCGTATTTTATCCGATTTCCATAATTTCTTTTGAAGAATTTATTGAATATGTGTACGATAACCCTTACGATTACATATCGCGACGCTATTTACGAGATGCAGATAATCCATTTGAGTTTTATGATGAAAATGTACTTAAAATTAGATTTCGCTTCAATAAAGATGCTGTGATGAACTTCTTGCTGCCGCTATTATTTCAAAGTATTGGTGGTACTACTGGTAACAGACGTGGATTGCCAATTCCACCCATAATCCAAGTGTTAGCCGCTTTACGATTTTATGCAACACGAAACTTTCAAGAGCAATGATATTACTATAAAATATCATTGTTCAAGAGTTGTTCTTTTTCACACAAACAAAAACTTATCAGTTAAAATTAGTATTTATTACAGTACATACATACTTACTTAATTGGTATTATGTATTTTCAGATTGTTTGTCTGACTGACTGATTACTAACTGAAACTATTGACTGACTGATTTTGTGCAAATCCCCATTTGCACAAAATCAATAGTTATTAGTATAGTTGACTACTATCAATAGTTTCAAGAATTGTAGCCAAAATTTCTAAAAATAATATTAGCATTGAAAATAAGACGCTTTATTAAACCTGACGTTGCTGAGCGAGCTAATGTGAAGATCAAATTTCACCGTATTGCTGGATTTCCTGGAGCTATAGGATGCATTGATTGTACTCATATTCCAATTAAAAATCCCAACGGACAAAGGGCTTGTTTATTTATGTTATGCGTTCATTTAACAAGTGTTGACACCTCAAGTTGGAAACCACAGATAACGCGCACGCTAACTGCTCTCAAAGTAAACAAACTCGAAGATATTCCTCCAAAATGATGACGTATTAGTGACGTATTACCTCACCTCACACTCATTCGAGGATCCTCATAATTTCCTCAATGAGTCGACTTTGAATACCGATTTTGAGGGTCTTTCGAGGCTCTCCTTGAGGCTTCCTCGAATGAGGTGTGAGTCGATCAGCTTTCGAGGCCACAACTTTGAATATGGGTGTCAGTACCGAATAGATACGGTTTGCTCTCTGACTAAGGAAAAAATATTTTTTCCTTAGTCTGAGGGTTTGCTACAGCCAGCGTTGCCAACCCTACTGTTTTAACAGTAGATTTACTGTTTTCACCGTGACATCCCTGTTTTCTGTTTAAGTACCCATTTCTACTGTTTTTAATATTATATTTAGAGATTTCGTCTAAAACGATAAAACCCCTTCAATTTAAATACCTAGCTTCATGATGTATCCGTATAAATTTATCTACCTATGGTCTAGTCTAACAAAACAAGTCAAGTCATACCACAAAATTACTATATTAGTAGCAAGCTAAGTCATACAAAAATAATGTCAGGAATGATTAGTGTTGCCAGGTGTCCCGATTTTCGCGGGACGTCCCGATTATTAGGGGTCTGGGGACGCGTCCCGATTTGCCGCTGATCGGGACGCCAAATATCCCGAAAAATAAAAAAAATAACAATAAGCATTATTATTATTTTTCATTTTTTTATTAATAAACCCTAATTATATTACAATCTAGCCTTATATATAGACTAATAAGTAATTTAATTTTAACTTAAACTAATAAACTGTCTTTACTAAGAATGTGTCCAGTGGCACTTTTCTTATTGTCTCTATTAAGGGGAATGCACTTCGCTATTGTGTTTATTTGGTAGCACTTTTGCACTTTACACTATTCACTATCACTAAACACTAATTCGAACGGCTTTTATCTTTTTAGTCTTCTAACTATATTTGTGTGATCGAGAAGCTGGATTGCCTCGATGTTCACATGCTGATGAAGTCTCTTTTCATGAGCTTCCGCAAATTTTTTAATAACTTTTTCGACGACCTCAACTTTTAGGTCCCGATGGAGATCGTCGTTTCGAATGTACCAAGGTGCATTAACAATTTCCCTTAGCACTTTGTTCTGGAATCGCTGTATGTTTATTGGTCTGTTTGGTGTAGCCCCATAGCTGAATACCGTAAGTGCAAATTGGCATCACGACTTGTTTGTATATTAACAATTTGTTATGTACCGACAACTTGGAGTGTCTTCCAAGCAGCCAATACATTCTTTTAAATCGCAGTTCTAGTTCATCCTTTTTCTTTTTGACGTGGGCTTTCCAGCGTAGCTTTGTGTCAAGGGTCATACCAAGATACTTGGCTGTATTCTCGTATGGGACTTGTTTATTATTAATGTAAACTGGAAAATACTGTTGTTTTTTGTTAGTGAAGTCTATGTGAGAAGATTTAGATTCATTAAGTTTAATCCTCCATTTTTTTCCAATTATAAACTTGATTTACAGCTATTTGTACCTTTTCTACTGCTTCTTCGTGGCTGTTTCCTACACCCATTATGGCTGTATCATCAGCAAAGGTCCCAGTCGTGTTTTGCTCTAATTCAGGAATATCACAAGTGTATAGTAGGTACAGGACCGGCCCTAACACACTTCCTTGCGGTACGCCAGCTTTAATTTCCTTCAGTTCCAAGTAGGTATCTTCTTAAGACTGTTCAGAATATAGGATTCTAATATATCTGAAAACTGCTTCGGTAACAGACTCTTAAATTTATGTATAAGGCCTTCATGCCTTACTTTGTCAAATGCCTGCGCCACGTCTAGAAACACAGTAGAGCATACTGTATTGTCTTCAAGGGCGTTTTCAAGTATTATTGTTATTGTTAGAAATAAGCATTATTGTTAGAAAAAATAAATCAAATTACGCATCACATTATCATGTTGGTTGTAACAATGCGCTCAAAATAACACGCATCAGATCACTAGTGCTATATTTTGTTACTTTACTCGCTCCAGACGCCTTAGCCAAGTAACAAAATTTTCTATTCTACAGCATCAGAGACACGATCGTGTGCGTTTACACTTTGGCTTTGCTCAGTCAATCGATTTTTGTTTTCTCTATCAAAAATACGCCTGTGGGCGCATACAATTTGGCTTTACTCAATCATTGATCTTCGTTCGTCCATTCATTCGGTATCCGTCAGATCATAATAATTATGGTTCATCGTACGGGTTTTGCAATTTTAATAGCAGATAAAATATAAAAATATAAATTGTTTGCAGATAAGCATTGAATTTTAAGGTTTTACAGGATGCAGTATCATGTCTTGAACATGAAAAATTGCTGTGTGCATCAGCAATTGTTTACCTAATATTACCATTACTTTGTAACCTTCAAAAGGTCACAAAATAATGGTAATATTAAGTAAGCAATTGAGCTGAAGTCTGAGGATCAAAGATGAGTTTGAGGTATTCCATGCAGCAACTTATTTATAAAATTGTCTGATGATAAAGTTACGAAAATAAAAAACGACTGTTGTGCATGGTACAAAACTGTCTCATTACACCAAAGACCAAATATGAACTCAATGATAGCAAATTAGATTTATTTAAAAAATTTAATGAGTTCTTCAACATGGGTCAATTTTATGAAGAAGTGTGTACAGTCAAAGACTTGGTGAAAGTAGCAGTGCAGAACAAAGATCTGACGCCGCTACAAAAATGGCAAATCATTTTTAAAGAGAATCAAGGCTTCGCAAAGGTGATAAGTACTTCACAATTTGGCTTTTGTAACTGGATAAGTTACAAACTGACCTACAAAAAATAATGAAAAAAACTTTTTAGAAAAAAATAAAACCGACTTCCACATCAAAACATTACAAAGCCAAGAATAACTTTAATTTCAGAAGGCGGTGTCTAAAAAAAAAGAAAATACAAAACCAATAAACACCGACTACCAAAATTCCAGTTATTTTTGGCTTTGTAGTCTTTTAATATTTTGCTAAAAAGTTTGTATGACGTCTATTCCGCGGGTGTCGAACGCGACAACGGAAAGAGTATTTTCACAAACCTTAATTTTATCTGTGAGGCGAAACCATTTGACACCGGAGCATGTCAAAGCCGAGATTCAAATATAAACTGACTTCAGCATGGCTTGCGGTGAATTTCACAACTACGTAATAAAAAACAAGGGTCTTCTAAAGGCAGCAAAAAGTAATGAAAAATATAAATTAAATAAAAAAATAATTATCTGTACACTACTTTCATCCGTAACTTTGTTGATTTTCACTAATATATCAATAATTTTCAGTTATCAGATGATTTTATTTGTATACCCTCCTCAAATGGAGTGGTATCCTGGAGACCGGATCCTGGAGATACCCGTGCAGATACCGACTTAAGTGACGGTAATACTAAGAGTGCAACTGTTACCCAAGGTGATACCTTCCTGGACACCACTCCATTTAGTTCTGTTTTCCTTAAACTTGGTTGGACACGCTTCCACGTGTTTAGAGTAAGTAGTCTATCAAGCAAGTCTGACTATAACATTTTTTTAGAATAAAAATTCATCGTTTTATATACGACGAAAACGAATAAATTAACATTACTTTTAAAAAAACCTTTTTTTTTGTTTGTCCCGATCTACAAACCTAAATCCCGATTTACTTTAACTTCTGTCCCGATTTAAAACGAATTGGACCTGGCAACGCTAGTAATGATAGTGACAATTTTTTTTTTGAGTTGACCGTTGACCCTAGTAAAACAGAAATAAAGGAATGTAGGTATACATTTAATGCAACTGAAAAACATGTGAAGAAATTCAATAAAAGTATGTATGATTAAAAAAGAGAGTAATAAAAAAAGAGGCAGAAAATATCGAAAATAGTTAATAATTATTAGTAAGAATATTTCACAAAAATATCCAATTATTCATATTTTTAACATAATAAATAAATAATAATGATTATGTACTTGCGCTTTCAATTTCATTAAAGGTTTCATTTTCAATTCTAATAATTAATGTTTTAAAGTTACCATTTTACTGTTTTCTGCTGTTTTTTTAAGTCTGATCTGCTGCTTTAGCTGTCATTTACCGTCAAAATCTATGTAGTCTGTGCCGTCAAAGATCCAAAAAAATACTGCGGGAAACGGGAAAAGCTATGTTGTGTGTTGTATTTGTGTTGTATTTGTGTTGTTTCGCTCGCTTAATTTGTATTGGATATATGTAGCGAATTTACTAATTTAGTGATAATAATTTTAACTCAATTAGTAAAGAAAAAACAATCAATTTGTAAATAAACTGCTGGTTCTCGTCAATATCAAATCCGATCAGAAATAAATATTATATTAACGAGTGCCGCTCCTGTTTTGCTGAATAATTATGTCAGTTCTTCGATTAGAAATACTTCAAGCTCACAACTACCAGAGAAAAAAAATATTTCGTAATTTTCTATGTTATGTTTATAGAAATAAAAGTAGTTTAAGGTTATGGGTAAGATTTATTTTTACATTTTTGTGAATGCCCTAAATGATATAACTAACTCGTACAAAAAATTCTCCATGGTTGTTTAAGTGAACTCCATGTACGGGCTCTACATTTGTTATGGGTCCTACAAATAAATATTTATGTAATATTATTCTTTATGATTCACAGGATGAAGATATAAGTACTGAAATAAAACTAAAAGTAGAAAAACATTGGTGTCATGAAATTGTTAAAAAATCAGTGGACAGTTGTGACAGAAAGCCTTATTATGTGCTACCTATGTTTCCATACCCATCAGGAAACTTGCACATGGGACATGTCCGTGTTTACTCTATATCAGATACCATAGCAAGATTTGAACAACTAAATGGACGGAATTCTATTCATCCAATAGGGTGGGATGCCTTTGGTCTACCAGCAGAAAATGCTGCTATAGAACGTAATATTCCACCTCAACAATGGACAAAATCAAATATAAATTCCATGAAAATTCAGCTGCTAAAGCTGGGGTTCAACTTTGATTGGAATAGAGAATTCTCAACATGTGATCCTAACTATTACAAATGGACCCAGTACATATTTCTAAAGTTATTTGATAAAAATTTAGCTTATCAAAGTAAGGTAAGAGCAAAAAAGATTTTTACTCATTTTGTCAATCAAGATTTGTACTGTCTCTCTAGGGGCTTCAAGACTGTTCTAACGAGATACTGCGGCTCTGGAGAGCTAGGGCAGCTGAAGGAACAGGGTGGCTTTTTATTTAGTAAAAGTCTGACACTCTTCCACTCCACCCAGAGCGGGAGAAGACATTGGATGATTTTTCCCCAAAAAATATATAAGCTCTGTACTTTTTGCAGCATGTCACCATGTTCTGCTATTGCATAGGGATGGCACATACTTTACAATAGCATAATATACTCTAAGTAAGTGTTTGTTATAGTCACTAAATGAATGAATTAGGTACACCTTTTGAAAACGGATTTTTTATTGAATATGTAGTTAATTAGTAGTAAGTAAATGTGCTATGCCTTTTCTATTCTAGAACTTAATCTCTTTGAACCTAGAACTAGAATGTTTAGAATTGGATAAAAAACTCACTGATATAAATTGAGGCCATGAGAGCCAGAGTGGCCTAACCGTATTTTTGTTAATACTGATTTTAATTGATAAAACTGCTCTAAACGGTAAAAATCATAGCACCACAGTGGCCTAAAATTTAGTTCAACATTTTGACCTTATTTAGACAGTTAAAATTTTTGAGGCCATGAGAGCCAGAGTGATCTAGCTGTCATTTTTTCAATAAGTCGATTTTACGGTTAGGCCACTCTGGCTCTCATGGCCTCAATTATACTCTTTATTATTTTATCATCATTCTTCCAGTCTAACCAAATGCAGCTGAGTAATAGCATTTTACATGGAGTGACTCCCTATCCACAATCCAGTAACTGGGTATCATGATAGACCCTAATAACACTGGTGTCAGATTTACTGGCTTTTGGTTGCCTGTTATTATTGTCAAAGTTGTACAAATGGCCGGCGGAAACATCGGCTTCATGCTATGTGCTTTTCAAGGCACAGAGGAATTTTGTTTTGTTAAGATGGTTACCCATCCACGGACAAACCTTGGCAAGTATTGCTTTACCTTTAAGGTCGAATGCTTTATTTATCCTTTTTGTAAACAGGTTACTCTTTTTACTTCTCAAATAAGTTGGCAAACTTACTTGACTCATTATACCTCTTTATACCTGCCATGTCTCAAGTCATGACTACTCCAACAATTCGTACAACATAATACACCCTGAATGCAGCTGGCCAAGAGAAGAGCCCTTAAGAGTCTTGCAATGATGCCGAAGATTCCGGTGCTTTAGAAGGTGAACAATGGCCGAAATCAACTGACCAATTCCCTGCTAAAAGCTTTAACTCGTAACCTAATGATTGCAAATGCAAAGCGCTTGCAGCGTGACAAACATTACCAGTGCTGCTTTACACGCTTGGTGTACTTCTATAGAATGATGAGGATGCAAGTGTTGTTTTTATGATAGAACTATTGTATTTTCCAGGCACAAGTGAACTGGGATCCAGTGGATAAAACTGTTCTGGCCGATGAACAGGTTGATGATCTAGGGCATTCATGGAGATCCGGGGTTAAAGTTGAAAAGAAATATCTTACACAGTGGTTTATAAAAACTACGAAGTTTGCAAAAGACTTGTATGATGGTCTTGACAATGAAGGTTTGGAAAATTGGAAAGATATTATAAATTTGCAAAAACATTGGATCGGCGAGTCTGATGGAGTTGTGGTCACTTTCAAAATGAAAATTAATAATGAAATTAAAACTTTTGATGTGTGGACCTCCGAACCTTATAAATTTATTCATGGTAATTTCGTAACTATGAATTCTAGTCATCCATTAGTTCAAGAGTTGAAAGGTCATGAAAATGTTTTTCTTACAAGTTATAATCCTATATCAAACCGTGAAGTTCCTGTATATATAAATGATCAAATTAATTACCCTTTGGGGAGAGATGTGTTTATTGGATGTTCTCAAATTGATAACGATGATCGAAAAATCGCGTTGTCTTTAAATATACCTATGAGCAGCGATCAATCTGAAATTGATATTGAAAGCGATAATCGTAAGGCAATCGATCTGGCTCTTAAGAAAAATGTTGGAGGACATTTTGTTAGCTCTAAGCTCAAGGACTGGCTAATATCCAGGCAGAGGTACTGGGGAACACCTATACCAATAATCCATTGCAACAATTGCGGCGCAGTTCCGGTTCCTTATGAAGAACTTCCAATAGAACTGCCTCAAATTCAGTCTTTAAAGTCAGATATAGAAACTTTAGAAAAATTAGAGAGCTGGATTCAATGTAAATGTCCTAAATGTCAATCCAGTGCTAAAAGAGAGACTGACACTATGGATACATTTGTAGATTCTTCATGGTATTACTATCGATTTTTGGATCCAACCAATCAAGAGATGCCCTTTTCAAAAGAAAAAGTTCTTGATCACATGCCAGTCGACATATATGTTGGGGGCAAAGAACATGCCGTATTGCATTTATATTATGCTAGATTTATGAGTTATTTCTTACATTCACTTGGTTGGACACCAACTAAAGAACCATTTAAGAAGCTGGTTGTACAAGGAATGGTTATGGGACAATCATATAAATTAAAAAGTTCTGGAAAATATATACCATCAGAACAAGTAGAAAAAGTCGGGAAAGAGCATAAAGACAAGATTACGGGAGAGACTGTGGTGGCGCAATGGGAAAAAATGAGCAAGTCTAAATACAACGGTGAAAATCCTGAGAGGTTGCTATCTACATATGGATGTGATACTACCCGGCTGCTGATCCTAGCTGATGTCCCGCCGGCAACGCCCAGACGCTGGTCTGATGCAAGTTAGTTTTATACAGTAACTAGTATTTGCGTGTTGCGCGAGGCAAGCACCTCGCGTGCTTGTGAAAAAAAAAAAGAAAATTGGGGAGGTGATGGGGGGAGATGGGGGGGTTTAGTATTTGCGTGTTGCGCGAGGTGCAAGCACCTCGCGTGCTTGTGAAAAAAACAAAAAAAGTGTGGAGGGGTGATGGGGGGAGATAGGGGGGGTTTAGTATTTGCGTGTTGCGCGAGGTGCAAGCACCTCGCGTGCTTGAGAAAAAAAAAATGGGGGGGGGTGATGGGGGTGGTTTAGTATTTGCGTGTTGCGCGAGGTGCAAGCACCTCGCGTGCTTGTGAAGAAAAAAAGTGGGGGGGGGTGACGGGGGGAGATGGGGGGGTTTAGTATTTGCGTGTTGCGCGAGGTGCAAGCACCTCGCGTGCTTGTGAAAAAAAAAAAAAAAAAGGGCTGATAGGGGGGGGGGTTGCAGAAGTATTTCGACTAAAGCATTGCCCCTCTAAACGAATCTGAAAAAAAAAATTTTCCAAGTCTCTTAATTTCCGAGATCCGCCTAAAGGGGGGAGAAGGGGGGCGGGGGGGGACTTTGAAAAATGGTTTTTACTTTACCGAGCCTCCTCTATACGAATCCGTAAAAAGAAAAAAATACGGGTCTCGTAGTTTCTGAGATACGATAGGGGGGGGGGGGGGGGGGCAGAAGGGGGGTGAAAAGGGGAGGTTTGGCACTTTTCCCGTTGGTTTGAGAGTTACTTGTTTACGAATCTGTCAAAATATACCCACCTCCCCATCCACCATCTGGGAGAACAATTATGTCAATGAGTGAGTGAGTCAGTGAGTGGTAATCTAGCTTTATATAGTATAAAGCTTTATATAGTATAATAATACTTGTCTTTAAATTCGTCAGAACGTAACACAATGGGCACATTTATTTGAGGCTTAACCCAGTTAAAAATCCAACATGTGCACGTCTGTTCTCAAGCCCCGTCGTGATATTCAGATTTCCATGGTTTAAACAATTTGGGCAAGTTCATTTTGGACAATAAGTTTTTGCACTCATATGTCACGCATACGGGGTAAGGCAATTCTTACTTTCAGGATGGAGTAATAGTTTTTCATAATTTTAGTGTACATAATTATGATAAATTGATGAAGTTCAAGCTACTTATTATATTGCATGCTTGGAAATGAAATTTGCCTGTTGTAAACAACATACTTACTCACTTTTCTGTTTCCTATATGAATATTGTATTTTTTACTTTAAAGCATTACCTGGCGTGTTAAATTGGCAACACCGGCTGTGGATGACAATGAGAGAGTTCTTGAAACACCGAAATAATATTCCCAGCAGTAATACTTTGACTCCTGAAGAATTTAATAAATACGAGTACAAAATATGGGATTCAAGAAACTATTTGATTGCTACTACAACATACCATTTCAAATACACTCAGAAACTAAGTGTTGGCATTTCAAGACTACAGAGTTTAACAAGTGTCCTCAGGGTAATAACTTTCTCTTACTTACAGTAAAGTCCAAAGATGATTTCGCCATTAAAGTTTTATTTACATTACAGTTAAAGCAATTTACAAAGAAAGCATATAATACGGTAATTACAATTTTTTGGCTTAATTTAAACATTGACATTTAACTTTTATTTCATCTATAGAACAAGATACCACCAGAAGTCATAGCCAAAAGTAAGGAATTTGAAAAAGCCTTAGCCGTTTTAATAATAATGCTGTCGCCAGTGACTCCGCACTTTTGTTCTGAACTTTGGGCGGGCCTCCAGTCAGCGCCACATAGAACATGCGACTCATCTAATCTGGTCGATTGGGAGAAGGGTGTCCTCGAACAGACATGGCCAAAAGTAGACGAAAATTATGAATTATCATTTTTATGTAAAGTAAGTAAATATTATTTAAGAATAGTATATGACTGAATACCCAGTGTGTATCCTACCCACATCGCTATACAGGCATAAAATTATAAACAAAAAGTTCTTAACCTTAAGGTACAATTTTGTTTGGTCATGATGGATGTGCTTTGCATTGTGCCCATCTGAGTATATCGAGTCCTAAGTTCATCTCGCTTAAACTAATATTTGAGAAAATATATCTAGTGTTAATTCCGACAAGAACTAGATCAGATAGAGAATGCAGCAGTCGACGAGTCAACATCTCCTGAGCGTGCTATGTGCTTGCATGTGGTATATAGTTTTTGTGTATATAGATATACAGCGTGGATACGACGATATGACTTTAATTGAAAACACTGGCATTGCTGGTTCCTAGAAACATTTATAAACTATCAAATATATCCTAACAACGAAATTAAAAAAAAACGATTTTGTTAAACTAAATAGCATAAAACTATACGCCAAATAGACCAATGACCTGTACGAAGAGACGCAGAATGGCAACAAAGCGCGGTTTAACAAAGCGCGCGCGCGGTTCGCGGCGCCGCGCCGGCCGGCAACGACAACATGGACACCGGGTAGCGACGTAATGTTTTGGCGCCATTAATATTATTATTAATGTTCAATTACATTAAATCAAATCACAGATTATTAACGAAATAGTTAGGCACCATTCACCAGCGAGTTATTCAGTAATCAATTTATTAACCACAATCACTTTTCGATCACTAAGTAGTCAGTATTATTATTTTTTATCTTCAACATTTCCGCCGTGTTCACACGGCGGTGTTATACACAAACCACACTGACGTATAATGTTATTTGTCACTCTTGATAATAGGTCACCAGTAGCAGCTCGACTTTCGAAGAGCGTGGGAGCATCAGAAATTCCAAAATGCGTCACAGACACGGAGCACGTCCGGTGATACACTGACCGAGTGACCGTGACCTATGTGCTTAGTATGAGTTTGAAATACTTTTGTCGTTTTCGAAAACTATCGCTTTGTCTCTTTCACACGTACCAGATTAGTGTGAAAGAGACAAAGCTATAGTTTTCGAACACGATAATAGTATCGCAAACTCATACTAAGGCCGCTGGACAGAGAATATGACTACCCCTCCCGTATACCCCCGCGATGACCCGCGCTCGCCTCGCCCGTTCGCGGAATGATATCGGCATGCTTTATGACTCTTACGACTCAAGCATACGGTATAATTTGCATTGATTTGTATCAGGCGATCAGTTTTAGAAATAAAAAATGTAGGTTTTTGTAGTAGCGAGCTGGAAAAGTGAATAATACCGATGCGTCCGGGGGTCGTTAACCTGTCCCGTTAACAATACATCATGTAAAAAATGCTTAAAATAAAAATAATGTCCTGTGGCTAAAATACTGCATACATTCGATTGATTGTTTGTGTGCAGGTTGGGAATATAATAACTAAATACGAAGTTTAATTTAAGATCGTATCGTCCTCTCCACGCTGTATAAAAGTGAAATACCACTCACTGATTAATCACGAAATCTCAGAAACTACAAATATTAGGGCTCTCAAATTTTGCATGGGGGTTCCTTTTAGTACGTAAATGCTCGCTAAGACGGGATTTTGCGAAATTCCCACGGGATCGAGATTTACACGGGAAAAACTTCCTGCGCGAATGAAGTCGCGTGCAACTGCTAGTCATATATATATGCGGGGGGAAAGGCGGTGCTGAATACTGCATTCAAGAATGAACATCTAGTTCTTGGCGAAATTAGGATAAGATATATTTTCTAAACTATTAGTTTGGTTTGGATTTCCGCGAAGTAACGCCTGATTCAATTCTGTTCATCTTGTATGTAAAGCGTGCACTAAGTGTCAAGAGATTATATTTACGCCCATGCATTTTACTTATACGTTCTTATACGTTTAACTTACAACTATGTGGAAAATAAATAAAATTTGTTTCAGGTTGACGGTGCAGATAGATGCGAACTTAAAATTAAATCGAGCGATCTACTAAAACTTAGCCACGAAAAGGCGTTACAAATGATGCTGAATGAGGAGCCAGTTAAAAAGAGACTCAAAAGTGATATACATAAGACGAAATTTGAACTGTATCCATATTGTCGTGCAATATTACATATATACCCAAAGAAGGTAAAACAAGTTGCAGTGGAGGAAACAATAGGTTAGACTATGAGTTTTTCCATGATACTAAAATATTGCTGTTTAATCGTTGAATAAAATTAGTTATTTCACAAAAATCATACGTAATATATTTGTTTATTTTGGTACGTATGATAAAACAAAACCTATCGGATTACTTTTGCTAGAGTAAAAAAACCGGTCAAGTGCGTGTCGGGCCACGCGCAGTGTAGGGTTCCGTAGTTTTTATAACAGCCAAGTGCGTGTCGTATTTGCTGACTGATCGTTTCGTACCATGCTCTAACTAAAAGCCAAACATGACTACCTAACTAATTTGACTTCCTATACAATTCCTCACCTGATCCGACAATTTTTCACGGAAAGTTTTAATTTTTTTTAGAGATTTGTATAAAACTTGTCATAGCCGGTGATTTAAATACAGGACACAGAGCTACACTACTCAATCGTCACAAAAAAATAAAATTGAGAAAGTAGTTTGCTGGGGGAGGTGTTTGATATTATATAGCAAAATAATAAATAAATAAAAACATATTAATTTGAATTCACTCCAAAAACGAACCCACATAGGGCGATGGTAACTGAAGAAGGAATTATAAAACCCAACTTCACAAGGGAAGTTTGAAAAAATATGATCTATTTGAGTACCACCGCGTGTAGAGGGAAGTGGTTGTAATAAAGACTGGTAACCAGCGTTACGTAACAATTTGAAAACTGCAGTGTTGTCGTTACGGAGATAGTCTTCATTAAAATCTCCAAATATTATACAAGGACTGTTATGCGATAGTAAATTATTTACAAAACCTACTGGGCGACTGTTGGGACATTTGCATGATCTATAAAAATCTTCACTGCATTTATTTCGAAAATTACTGCTTCACAGTGGTCACCTCCAGCAATCTCAATGTAATACCGTGGGTTGCTATATTCAATATAATTTTTTTCCCATGCACACACACCAAAACCTGGGTTTGAACTAGACTGTTTAGGGCCATTTGTTCTAATTATTTCCTTAAAATTAGTTATATAAAAAGAATCTTGAGAACAGCTCCACGTTTCTACTGCTAAGTAGATATCTGAAGCCATTATTTAGGATCGCTTACAGTATCTTGCAAATGTGCACGTAAGGATTGAACATTATGGAACATAATTTGGTATGAACTGTGGGGCTCCCTCAAAAATCGATACATCGGAGGATCGGATAGCATAGCCACAGCCACGCATCGCCACCATGCTACGATGCGTGGCTGTGGCTATGCTAAAAATCTATAAAAGAAGAAGTTTTTGTGACCGATTACTCACAAAAACTTCTTCTTTTATAGATTTTTAGCATAGCCACAGCCACGCATCGCCACCATGCTACGATGCGTGGCTGTGGCTATGCTAATAATCTATAAAAGAAGAAGTTTTTGTGTGTTTTTACTCCGCCGCATGCCCTGTCATAATCCTATGCACGCCCCTGCTATGTACCCTATGTATCCCTACAGACAGCGGGAAGCGACTTTGTTTTATACTATGTAGTGATTATTAAGAAAAATATATTTAATAGACTGTCTGATTAAACAACTAAATTCTCGATAAATTTATATTCCCTACCGATATTTGTCTCATTAGACCTGGGCGACCTCGCAGCACTACGCGTTAATGATCCTTTAGTACAGCAGTGCCAATCTCGATGTTCTTCATTGTTATCTACAAAATTATAGATGTTGCTTGGGAGCTAAACTCAAAATATATATTTATTACTACCTCTCGTTTTTTAATACCTATGCAAAATAGGCTGTGAAATTAAATACTAAATTATTTTTATTGCAATATTATGCGTCAGTCAATATTGGTATTAAAGTGGTCGTGTCATTGAGAATCCTGCATAAGTACCTACCTAACTAAATGAAATAACTGTGGTCATAAACGGCTCACTAAAACAGATTATGAAATTCGTATCTGACTTTTACATAGCCCTTCCGGCATTCAAAGTTAAGCTGTGTATAGGTAGGTATGTTATATGTTACTTCTGTCGTACTATGGCACATAAATTACAAGCTCGTTTTTCGCTTATGTTTTACTATAAAGTTACGTAAAGGAATAATCTAAAAATCATAATAGGTGCCTGTCGCTTTCATTCATTTTCATGTTTAGCCGAGAAACTATGAATGAACATGAACTAGCTAGCTATCAGCAGTTTGTTAATATTGTAGTTCTCGTCAAATAACTTGGCAAGAGTCGTTCAATGCGCAGAAGTCGATTTTTACACAGAACAAATAAAAGAGGTTAGAAAGGAAATAGTTCCTGATTTGTATGAGAACGCGTGTCGCCGCTTGTCTCCCACTCTTTAGCTCCACTATAAGCAAGAGGCCCGTTACGTATGCGAATTACGCAAACAAATAAATTATACACACTTAAATCGAGAGCTTGCTACTGATTGTAACTCACTGTCGATAAACATGCGCCGTGCATCACGGCCAATCAGAGCAAAGGACGAAACGTCGAGTACACATCGGGCAATGTATATTTTTTGTAACTTTGCAATAATGTTGTTAATGTTTGGAATTTCATAGTGATCAGAATATTTTTATGTTTTTTACAAATAAAATTGTAATTAAATGTTATTTTCGACTTACCGATGGAAAGAACCTCCTCACTCTATACTTGCAATCTAACTTTTTGTTTTACAGGTTATAATTGCACAACACGGCATTTTAAAGCAGAGCTCTGTGTTCCGAAGTAGTCCGAAGCGCACAAAACGCAGTGAATGAATTAATCGGTCGAGCTATGATTTTCGAATCATAAATGTGGCGCGCTCGCCACGCCCACACTACCATTCCAACCTTATTCATCTATTCCGTGGATTTTTAGGTGTCAGCGGTTGTCAGCGGGACGCGGGGTATGACGTAGCGCCGCCGCTCCGAGCGCGCGATTGGTGCGTCAGTAGTTCTCGTTCAATTTGCTCCCGAATACACTTGCGTACACTTAAGTTGTACCCTTTGTTTTTGTTACGAGTTGTTGTTTTAAATTTAGTTTTTGTTACGTTGATTACAATGCCAGGACCAAATACCATTTTACTCAGACTATTATTATCTCACTTCAGACCCATCTCCATTTTACCTTTCCTTTCTAAAGTTCTCGAACATATTGTTCATGGCCAAGTTTCTAGATACCTTACAGCACACAACCTAATTTCCCCTTTCCAATCTGGATTTCGTACTAGTCACAGCACAGTAACTGCATTTCTGAAAGTCACCAACGATATCCGCTGGGCTATGGACAATAAATCACTCACCGTATTAGTCCTACTTGACTTCAGTTGCGCGTTCAACTCAGTGGATTTTGACATACTTCTTGGAGTCCTTCGTTCATTTAACTTTTCTCCTTCTGCACTATCCTGGTTTGACTCTTATCTTCGGGGTCGCTCTCAGTGTGTCCGCCTTAATGAAAAATTTTCTGATTGGTGTGATCTCACTGCTGGTGTGCCTCAGGGTGGCGTTCTTTCTCCTCTTCTTTTCTCTATCTTTATTAATACAGTTACTCAGATTATCTCCTCGCACTTTCATCTCTATGCAGACGATTTGCAGCTTTACCGACACTTCTTGCTGGCTGACGCGGACTCGGCGATTAGTGCCATGAATTGTGACTTGGAGAATATTAGTCAGTGGGCTAAATCATACGGATTACAGATTAATCCCTCCAAGTCCCAGGCTATGATCTTGGGTAGTCGATACTATCGCTCTGCACTTGACACTTCCTCTTTGAGGCCATTATCCCTTAACAGCTCGGTCATTGCGTACACGGATGTGGCAAAGAATCTCGGCGTATTACTTGACAGCAATCTTTCTTGGCGAGCGCAAGTAAGTGAGGTTAGTCGAAAGGTGCACTTTTCCTTCCACTCTTTAAAATCCCTTCAAAGCTTCTTGCCTTTCAAAACTAAAATTTCTTTAGCTCAAACTTTAATCCAACCGATTATTGATTACGCCGATGCCTGCTATTTGGATGCCACTGAGGAGCTCTTATATAAGCTTGAGCGCTTGCAAAACTTGTGTATTCGCTTTGTTTTTGGTCTGAGGAAATACGATCATGTCTCTCAGTTTCGCAAGGATCTCAAGTGTCTCCCTACCCGTCTTCGCAGGAACACTCGAATATTATTCCTTTTGTACAACATCCTATTCAACCCCGCATATCCTAACTACCTGCGCGATCGTTTTTCATTCACTCATCCTACTGACGCACTTTGTAGATCCCACCTTAAACTCCATCTCAATTTCCCATCCCATAAAACCCGTTTCTATTCCCACTCCTTCTCCTTTCATGCAGTACGACTGTGGAACTCACTTCCCGCTAAAATCCGGGAAGCTAAACCCATTAATATTTTCAAAAAGCTGGTCAAAGATCATTACCTATCTAACATCCCGTAATTTTATATATTTATTATAGGTATATATTTTTATAGCATTAATATAAATAATTATGTATTTTAATTATATGTAGGTATATATTTGTTTATTATATCATTATAGTTTAATTGTATAGCTAAGTATGTTTTATTTATCGTAACTAGTATTTATACACACTGTGTCTATCATCTCCTCTTGAACTCTCCTGTCGCAGGTCTGCTGGAAGAAATTTCTTAGAAAATAAGCAGCACCTTTGTGCTCTTTTGTCTGTATTTAATTTTTTTTTTGTAAGTGTCATGTGTGTACATAAATAAATAAATAAAAAGAACAGTTAGACACTATAGTTAAGGAAGGTTGAAATTCCGAATTCGTTACTGTCTTTAAGTCACCGGGAAAAAAGAAGAATAAAAAGGGTAGCAGTTTTATTAACTAATTGTGACGACGAGAACATATTATTTTAATGTTTTTTTTTTTAAATACATTTTTTCACTTTTAAATGTATTTATGTTTTATATCTATTGTATTTATAATACCGAATTAACGAAAGAATTCCTCTTCTTTCTTAAACATTGTTCTGAACAGACATGATTAAAAATAAATGATGGAATAACCATAGAATAATGGCAAGCAGTAAAAGTGACCACTTTTTTCTTCCTCTAAGTGAACGATGCGCGAACTTACCCCCACTACACCAAAACGTGACGCCTTGCCAACTTACGTGACGAGGACTATACTTATTTTGATTTTGATTATATGGCCCTGTTAAATCATTATACATGTTATGGAATAATATGACAAGAAAGATGCGTATCACGGATGCTGGTTCGAGGACTAGCAGTGGAACCGAATCGGCCGATTAAAAAATAGAATAGAAAAATTGTACGTACCTACATAGTTATCTTGGAGATACGTGTTAGATACTTATGATACTCACCAGAACAATTAAAATTTCAGGTAAATACCTAATGAAGTGTTAGAATCGGCATTATAACACTTCATTAGGTATTTACCGCTATGATTTAAAAATCTAATGTGACTAATGTAATCACAAGTTATAGTTATAAAAATAGGGCCATCTTTATCAAAATAGCTCCTCAATATACCAATGGTTAGAAACTTAATTTATTTATTATTTAGGTGTCTTGCCGCCTTGACGCTATCTTGTGCTTCCCGCTTTCTTTCCTCGAAATATTTCGTCCTTGTACATTCTTATATTTGCTGCTGAATCCTAAAAAAAAAAAAACAATATATTGATCTCGCCATCACCTGATAATTATATTTTTATCGATCTAATTAGATATTTGTGTTTAAACTGTTTTAATTAACGATCGAGATAAATATTATTACAATGTGACTGCTAACATTAGGTATATACATATTATGTGCGTGTGAACTGAGGGACCACACTGGGAATTCGCGAAATGAACATCCTAGGATTTAGTAGTAGACTTAAAACAATTGTAGAATGAATCTGGGAATTTTTAAGCAAATATATTAAAAACTACGACCCATAAAGTGTGGTCCCTCAGTTCTCACAGACGATCAGCCAGAACTCGAAAATTATCTTAAAAAAGAAGGTTTTGTGAATACAGACATTTAGTAAAGAATTTGTAAATATATTTACTAAATAACAGACCACAAAGTATTAAAGATAAAAAAAATATAACGACAGAACTGTGGTCCCTCAGTCCACGTAACAAAGATAAATATTTTAGTGAATATTACTGAATAAAACTTATAAAACCGTTCTTTTTCTACATAAAGTTTTAATAAAAGTCTTAAAACATTTTGTAAAAAAGAAATGGAGCAATAATCGAAGCATTTTGAAGATAGGGATGATTAAAACTGGTCCCTCAATCCTCTCCTCCACTGACATATGTGCGTGCGTGCTAGCTGCTAGACGAGAGGAATATCAGAAAGTCTAGTGTAAGTACTTAACTTTTAGTAGTAAGTTTCTACTAAATAATAGGTATCTAAAATTGTGTATTTCTCACCTCTTAGCTGAGATAATATTTTTTTTAATCCTATGAAAATAGAGCAGTGTGACCACACAATAAAACAAAATGTAGTCGGTACTATTATACTCCTTATATTCCTCTCGTCTAGCAGCTAGCACACGCACATATGTCAGTGGAGGAGAGGATTGAGGGACCAGTTTTAATCATCCCTATCTTCAGAATGCTTCGATATTATTGCTCCATTTCTTTTTTACAAAATGTTTTAAGACTTTTACTAAAACTTTATGTAGAAAAAGAACGGTTTTATTAATTTTATTCAGTAATATTCACTAAAATATTTATCTTTGTTATGTGGACTGAGGGACCACAGTTCAGTCGTTATATTTCTTATCTTCAACGCTTTGTGGTCTGTTATTTAGTAAATATCTTTACAAATTCTTTACTAAATGTCTGTGTTCACAAAACCTTTTTTAAGATACTTTTCGAGATCTGGCTGATCGTCTGTGAGAACTGAGGGACCACACTTTATGGGTCGAGTTTTTAATATATTTGCTTACAAATTCCCAGATTCATTCTACAATTGTTTTAAGTCTACTAGTAAATCCTAGGATTTTATTTCGCGAATTTCCAGTGTGGTCCCTCAGTTCACACGCACATTACGTATTTATGTTTATATCCAATGTGTTCCTTCAATAATGAATATATATAAATATGAAATGCATAATAAATTCTAAAAATACAAAAACAATCCCTAACGCGCACTAGAATCTAGGTACTTCTGCATGTCTGCATGTTGGGTATCGTTTCGGTTTTCCTACGCTTGATCTGACAGACGGTCAGAATACGTTTTAAATTTCATGCCTACATTCGTTCAGGTAAATGTGGGAACCCATAAAACTTCAGAAGATATTACACGGTTCCAATTAAGTGGTTGTATGAAGGAGAACAGGGAGTAAACTCAATGGTTACTTTTAATATTTTTTTTAAAGTTTTTTACATATTTTATAAAAGATTAGCCATTTGCACAGGATGTGTTATAGTGCACATGTATGTGTGCAGTTACACGTACACTCCCTGTTCCTGTACTCTCATAATCCGATGAGAAGGCAATCCGACACGACCGGGGAGTGATCAGGTGCAGGACCAACGGCTTAACATACGGCATTATAAAAATTCTATTCTGTTCTATTCTATTCTATTCTAACGTGCGCACCGAGGCACGGGGGTTATCACACCACCAACTTCCAAACTCCGGGCTACTACTGCAAAATTTGTATCAGAAAAACCTAATAGCACTTTTTGTCCGACCCGGGAATCGAATCCGAGACCCCTTGCTCAGCAGTCCAACGAGGCAGTTATACAGGGTTAATTGAAAAACACTGAAAACTCCTTAGGACTATGTTACTAACATCATAATCAACAACTTTTGTTCTATGACTTTTAAAAATTCGTCATATTTTTGTTCACCGGATTTTCATACAAAAATAAAAATATTTAAATTGAACGCCCTAAATGTTACGAAGTCTATGCGAAGCAAATGAAAACGATTTAAACTATCACTTTCTTTTGTTTCGCATAGACTCCGTAACACTTAAGGCGTTCAATTTAAATATTTTTATTTTTGTATGAAAATCTGGTGAACTAAAAATATGACGAATTTTTAAAAGTCATAGAACAAAAGTTGTTGATTATGATGTTAGTAACATAGTCCTGAGAGGTTTTCGGTGTTTTACAATTAACCCTGTATAGTGGTAGTAGTTATATAATTAGGCATACGAAAGAACCTACGTGTTAAAAGAAACATTTAATTTTACCTTCTTCGCTTCCCTCCATTCTAAACTGCGAAGTCTACTCAAACCTTTAAGATTACGGTCGAGTATTCTAAGGAACTCTGCTCTTGTAATTTTCGGTGTCTCTGTGGTTCCGTTGTTTGACAGGTCTGGAGTCTGCGTCACGGCCTATATCATAAGTAGATATTTAAATGATTAACTTTTAAGAACGCGCGTATTTATTTGAAATGGCGGCGGTGGCGGTGTTCGCGAAACACTAATTCATTTATAATCGTAATTTTTATAATGGATATATTCTATTTTTGAGTGGGAAAACAATTTAATTCTTTTTTTATTTTATTTTTTTATTGTTGATAGGCTTGCGTTTGACCACCATCTCACCTGATGTTAAGCGATGATGTGGTCAAAGATGAAGCACGCTTGCCTAGAAGCAACCTATTCACTCTTGACTTAAAGACTCCCAGGTTATAGCTATCAGGAAACACAGACTCCGGGCAGAGAATTCCACTCCTTAGCTGTACGCACAAGGAAACTATTCTCAAAACGTTTTGTGCGTATGGGTGGGATGTCCACCATGGAACAATGGCGCGACGCCGTTTGTCTAGTAGTCCGATGATGGAACGGGCTTGGTGGAATTAGACTATGAAATTCCATCGCACACTCCCCGAAATATAACCGATAGAAAACTGATAGGCTTGCAACACGTCGCCGGTGTTCAAGGCTCTGAAGCTTTGTCTCGACCAGTTTTTCGTTGCCAATGAGCCTTTAGGCCCGTTTCTCGATAGTCTCAGGGGTCTCAAGCTGGTATTTGGCAGATCCATCCCAAAGATGAGAGCAGTACTCCATACACGACCGATCTTGTGCTTGATAAAGGTTGAGCAGCTGTTCCGGTGTGAAGTACCGTCTCACCTTTGCTAGGATTCCCAATTTTTTGGCAGCCAATTGAGCCTTAGCTTCAATAAACGGACCAAAATTAAGGTTGGATGTCAACGTAACCCCAAGAAGCTCGATGCGATCAGTTATCGGTACGGTTACACCACGGAAAGAAGGAGCCGGTTGAAATTGGCTCCTTTTTGCGGAGAATAGACACGCCTGGGTCTTAGCAGCATTTAACCTGATCAAGTTGGTGTCGCCCCATTCAGAAACAGCCTTCAAAGTCAAGTTCAAGCGCCCAACCATGGCTTCTCGTAGAGACTGGATCTGTGACCCACTAGCACGCGCGTTGGATATATATCTTTCAGTAACCGTGCTGTCGCCTGCATACCCAAAGGTACCGGGCATTAGCAGATCGTTAATATGCAGCAAGAATAAAGTTGCTGAAAGAACTGACCCCTGAGGGACTCCGGCATTAATAGCCAATTGGCCAGACGAGCAGCCATCAATAACCACTCGAATGGACCAATCTCTCAGGAAGTCTGCTATCCAAACGCAAAGTTGAGTGGGTAAACCGAAAGAAGGAAGCTTAGCAATAAGGCTATCGTGCCACACCCTATCGAAAGCCTTGGAGACATCGAGGGAAACAGCAAGTGCTTGCCCGTGCTTCTTAACGGCCTCACTCTAGATATGAATGGCATACGCTAGAAGATCCCCAGTTGACCGGTTCCTGCGGAAGCCGTATTGTCGGTCACTGAGGATGTCGTTGGCTTCTAGGTATGCCAGGAGCTTACTATTAAGTACACGCTCCATACTCTTACAGAGTATGGACGTGACTGAAATAGGCCTGTAGTTGGCCAGATCTGCACGACTGCCCTTCTTGGACACGGGCTGCACGTTAGCTAGCTTCCAAGCTTTCGGTACTTTTCCAGTCACCACCGAAAGGCGAAACAAGCGCGTCAAAATTGGAGACAGTTAATTCAATCAAAATCAAAACGAGCCGCTTTTATTGGATTAGGAACCAGGTAGATAGCCAAACCAAACCAAAGTTTTAGTTCCTTTGGAATAGTTTGGAAGTCTTGCTTGTGTTTTAATTTTTGTTTAGATTTTTTTATTGTATACTCTTGCTCATATTACTTCACATACTTATATGTTCGCGTTTGACCACCATCTTGCCTGATGGCAAGCGATGATGTGGTCGAAGATGAAGCACGCTTATCTAGAAGTAACCTTTTCACTCTTGACTTAAAGACCTTCAGGATATAGCTATCAGGAATCAGAGATTCCGGCAGAGAATCCCAGTCTTTAGCTGTACGCATAATGAAAGTATGTATTTTCAAAACGTTTGTGCGTATGAGTGGGTTGTCCACCATGTAAAGATGGCGGATCGCCGTTCGTCTTGTAGTCCGATGATGGAACAGGCTTGTTGAAATTAGATTGTCACACTGCCCAAAATGTAACCGATAGAAAACCAATAGGGCAACACGTCGCCGATGTTGAAGGTTCTAGAACTTTGTCTCGACCAGTTTCTCGCATATTTCAAACATAGCACTTTTATATCAACTTAAGTCTAGTTTACTACTACTAAATCTTTCTGTTCCCCTCTGGAAAAGCCGCCGAAAATGCAGGAGTTTTCGAAAGTAGTGAACTAGTGACAGACTACTGGGAATTGTGATGTATGTAATAATATTTATATTAAGTGGGTACTTTTATATCATTTTTCGTGAGATATTTTCACCACCGCCGCGCCAGTCGGCATGCTGCACTATTCCTACGTGTTTCATTCCGTTCACAGCTGATCTAATACCTACCAAGTTACTTAACTATATATACACACATCAAAAGTGTCTAGGGATCAACATATATTTTTGCAATAACTTTTCTCCTGATTGATATTAATTAAAATTTTCTTTAAGGATTCATCAAATATAGTGTTTTCGTTTGTCACAGTAACGATAAACCAAGTCACCTTTGCATTAATAAAGAAATTTGCCATTTTCCTAATAAAGGGATTTTTGACATTTGAACCACTAACATTAAAGTTCGAAAAAAAGACTGAAATAACAGTTTTCTTTAAAATTTTATTGGGTAACTTAAACAATTAATAATCCGTGTTTCTACCGCGAACACTAACAACACAAGAACATCGGTTTGGCATACTCAAAATGAGTTCATCCAAATCACGCTGTGGAATGGCCGCCCATGTTCGTTGCAACAACAAAAAAAGGTCTTCTTGCGACTGGATACCCTCCATATTCGGCAGAGCTCTTCTCTGTAGCATATCCCATGCATGCTCAATCGGGTTCAAGTCTGGCGACTGAGCAGGCCAGAGCAGGACATTGATGTTAGCTGCGGCGAGAGTCTGTCTTACAACTCTTGCGGTGTGCGGTCGTGCATTATCATGCATTAACTGAAATAAGGGACCGATTTGCACTTGTAGAGGAACGATGACGTCAGATACAATCGTCTCAGCATAAATTTGAGCGTTGAGGTTGCCTCTGATCCAAATCAACTCAGTTCTTCCGCCGATCCAAATACCCGCCCATACCATGATGGTTCCACCACTATAAGGATGGACTTCCTGGCAGGATTTTAATCGCTGTTGGCGTCCAGGGGTTCTCCAGTGTCGTATACGTCTTGTATCCGGTCTCATACCAAAACGAGACTCATCAGAAAAGCACACGAAACGCCATTGTTCTTCTGCCCAATTTCTGTGTTCAAGAGCCCATTGATATCGAATCCTACGATTGTGCATTGCTATAGGTGGTACCCATAGCGGTCTTCGGGAATGAAGGTTCACTTCATGCAAGCGGTTTCTGACTGTTTGGTCGCTAATTAAGTTCCCTGAAGAGTGATGAAGCCTCACGGCTAACATCATGGCGGTTATTGTTGGAGCTCTTCGAGTTAAGATTTGAATGTATCGGTCTTGTCTCCGTGTGGTGCAGCGATACCGTCCTCCATGGCGCTCAGCCACGGTACCAGTGCTTCGGTAACGTGTCCAAAGTCGACTGATAACACTCTGACTTGTATTCAGAGCTAAAGCCACAGTACGTTGCCGGGAACCAGCTTCTATCATTCCCACGGCTCTGAGCATTTCTTCCCTGCTTAAATGACGTCGCCGCTCCATAATAACGTTGGTTTTAATCAGTAGTAGGGAAACAGTAGCACTAATAATGTCTTCAATGCGTTGTATGTTTTTATAGGGAAAATATTGACAGCTGATTTTCATCTTTTACTCGAATTTGATTAACAGTTCCTGTTTCAAATTATGAAATGCACCAAAAAGGATCCATATAAATTTATAAAATCATAAATTTATTACAAAGCCACATCTCAATCTCAAGAAATCCGCATAAAAATGCTTGATCCCTAGACACTTTTGATGTGTGTATTTCTCGGAAATGAGCACTGAGGAGTAGGTATTTGTGAGTTATGACTATAAATCTGGACAATATCAACGAAAATGTATCTACAGCGGTCGACTCGGCACAGCGCGACCGCTAAAAGATTAACTACGTTACCTACTAGGAAGTGATAAGCATGGTGACATAATATAATATAAATGCAATCATTCCAATTGTATACCAGGGGTCAAATTGAATCGTTACCTTGGACGAGATCTCAAAACATTGAAATAATCTAAACGCACTTTGTTATTTTCCTTTTATATTTTTGTATTCTTTATGTATCTCGACATACAATTATTAACAAAAACAGAATCTTTAAAAAAACGCAACAGTATATCGTATTAACCAGATAGGAAACACCAGCGTCATATATTGGGGGTAATCTCCGGAACTAATGATCCAATTCTAAAAAATAAAAAATATTTGCTAGTAAAGTGTATTATTGGTGAGTGCTATAGGCTATTTAATAAATTATTTCGAAATCCACGCCGACGAAGTCGCGGTCTAGTACTGATACTAGTCTAGTATAAATTTACCAAAAATATGATGTAAAACTATATCCAATTTGCAAATTAAATATAATGTATTGCAATTTGTTCCATGCTATTATGGACAGAGACCTATTTGACAAAAAAAATGGTATAAGTTCCTACGTTCGATGATGCAACAATTAAAATTTACAAACATTTACGTAATGACAGAAAATGACGCCAAACCTAGCTAATTAATGTATAGAATTTAACTAATCGTATTAGATAATTAAGGGCATTGTTGCGACGGTTCGGTTGCTAATCATGAAACTCTTGAAATAAAATCTTGTTTCGTGCCACTTATTACTTACATAGATGTCATTTTCATCATAACCCAAACCGAAAAAAAAAAGAGTGACTCAGAATCTTCCATAAAGGGTCCGTCCTAGAACCGTGACTTAACTGAAATATTTATCCAATTGCTTTCATACAATGAAATTCCGGTAAAGTGATCTCCCAAGATCGCCCGTCTTATGAACGAAACTACTGAGCATAACATTAGGTACAGGCAAACATAAAAGAGGTCTACGGTACTATACGGCCGACGGATCTTGGCGAGTGTGAACATAGGCTCTGCGAACTTTAGCGCATGTACACTTGTGAAGAAAACTGATACTACCATTTTTTTATAAGCCTATCTATACTAATATTATAAAGCGGAAAAGTTTGTGTATTTGTTTGTTTGTTTGGCGCTTTAGTCCTTGAGCGGAACCATCTGACCACGCTTTACCTTTTGTATGTGATGAGTGAGCATATGATTCATCAGTGAATACAACTGGTCGCCCTTCATCCCTGTATTTTTTCATTGCTTTCAAGTACAAAATCCTTTTCAGGCGAATGTCGGTCTTCTCTATAAGAACCATTCTATTAGTTTCGGTCTTTTGCCACTTGAAACCCAAGTTTTTGACTATTGTCTTTAAGCTCGTTTTACCACCTTGAAAATTTATATCCCGTTTGAGTTTGGCTAGTAATTTGTTTATGGTCGGCATTTCTTTTTCGGTTTTGTGGAAGTTATGTATGCATCTTTTTATTACATTTGGTCAAAATTATCTATATCAGTAATAGGTTTTGATCTAGGCCTTTTTTTACCAGGCGTGCGGAATACCGAAAGTAAACCCGAAGCATTACCTTCAGTTGCAATCCGCTGTATTATGCGTTGGGACACTCCAGTTGCGTTAGCAACTCTTAAATAAACGTTGTCCATATCTTTTACACCCTCTTCTTTTTCTTTTTTCATATACCGCATTAAATCTTAAATAAATTTTCTTTGTTGGCGATTTAAAACCCTATTGTGCTTTGGTGGCATATTTAACTAATAATATAAGTGCCAGCTGACACTTGCACAAAATAACACAATAACTTAACAACAATAATAAAAATTAGCGAAAGTAAGAACATAAAAAAATAACAATAATAAAAATTAACGAAAGTAACAATGAAAAGTTTTGTAACCGACTGCACGTAAGACAGAGATAGCGACACGAACACAACACCAATGCTAACGTGTGACTGAGACATATTACCGTGTAACGAGTATTGCCGAATAAGCACGAAGCTTTACGAAGTAACCAAAACGGGATGTCCAATTGGCGTGCCTGAGGGTGATGTTTAATCGATTTTCTTCAAATCGATTGAAATCAAATCACAAAAATATATTTATTTTCAATGTTATATTGAAATTATATTGAAATTTTCTCAAACAGTCGTTAATAGATAATTGATATTCAAGTAAATCACGACTTTCAATTGAGAAAATACTTTCTTTTAGTTTTTTTTTTATTAATGTCGAAATCTCGTTTATTAACGACAAAATTCACTATGTTTGTAAATCTTATTTCGTTTAAATATATTATATAAACAAAACTTAATAAATTCTAACTAAAACTATCGATTGCGATATTTGATCGATTAAAGGGTCGATTGTATTTACATAAGGTCAATCTCTAGCCTAGATCACCGCCCCCCGAACGTCGCCATTTGGTTCCTAAAAAGAGTTACTGCGCAACCTTCTGCGCGAAGTTCGGAGTCGCCAAGAACCGTCGGCCGTACAGTACCTAACATTAACATGTTAAAAAACATATTCGTTTGGAACCTTTTGCGCGACGCCAATACTCATTTGGCCTGTTCTATTTTTTTTCAGTACTAGGCAATAAAGGATAATCTATATCCTTTCCCAAGATTTGTCTATAGCTGTACCAAATTTCATCAAAATCGATTCGTTGGTTTAGGCGTGAAACCGTTACAGACAGATAAAGCTTTCGTATCTATACATCTTTCTTATTTTTTATCGATACATATAAATAAAATTTAAGTGTCTGTCTGCGATTTCAAAATAAAGGTTTTACTAAAAGCTTTTATGGTTATTTGCACTTTACAAAAACCAAAAAATATTAATTATTGTCTGTCTGTTTGTCCGGGCTAATCTTCAAAACGGCTGACCTATTCGTCTGGTTGAAGTCGATGGCAAGCGCGTTGTCAAAAGGCTAGTCCTCATCTCCATAATTGATGCGATATAAAAAAAAAAACGACGTAAAGGGTGAAAATAATTACTTACGTTCTCATCGACAAATTGATTGTTTACCGATTCAGATATTTGATTGTATGCGCTCTTTGTGTCGTTGATTTGCTGCAAAAATAAAGCTTATTAGTAGAAAATATTAAAAAAGAAATTACATAGGCAAATTATATTAACTACTCGCTGAAATATTTCAGCGAGTGGTTAAATAAAAAAGAAGTATGTAGCTAGGTCCTTTTTATCTTTAACTGATTGGGGACTCGCCCATTAAGTGAACCTAGGGAGAGGACAGTGGCAGAGTGGACAAGTTTCTGCTGTATACAGTTAGGCTCAGAGCCTCAGAGGAGACACTTCTGATGGTATACCCCCGAAAAAACAATTGTTTGTCTATAGATTACGCATATTTCACATTGACCACCTGCTGAAATGGCACCGACGTTAGTCCACATAAGATGCCGTTTAAGCAGGTGCCCAATGAATACGACACAAATGTTATAAGTCAGTGTTTTCAGAATGTGCGTAATGTTAAAAAATCATTAATTATATCTTTCCAAAAAAAAAAAACTGACCGAGTAGACTGTGATGACCTTCATAGTTGCCTTTACCTTTGTACTTTATAAAGTTGCCAATTCACCATTCACTGATCGTACAGTAGCATTCACGAATCAATTACTCGCATTAAGATGTGTCTTAAAGTGTATTATTTTAGTCATAGTCGATCAGTAGTTATGTACCTACTTACTTACCTCTAATATGACGTGGAAAATGGTTCCAAAAAACCCTCGTTTTGGTGCTACAGCTATATGTCTACCAGCTCTAACCGCCGATTGTCTAGCAGCTCGATCTTTTTCTATTACATCATCTGCTGTTGGCTGAAAATTTGACATATAAAAAAGACAAAAGTTGCCTACTTTTTTAACAGTTATTTCGCGGAAATCGTGACTTTGATTAGTACGTAATGACTAGAAAATAAATAATGTTATTTAAACAAAAAAAAAAGATTGCGTCCCTTTAGGTATGTCCACTAGTTTAGTCTGGGTATTCTGAGTATGATGATTGATGAGTCAATCAAGACAAGTATGTATTTTCCTAAAAACGGGTTATTGTTCTCATCATTATGAACATTTATTACGAATGCTTGCAAAAAACAAAAAAAGTCTGCCGAATAGTTTTTATTTTCGCAAAGTGGCGATCGTAGTTTTAATAGTAGAAGTATTTCATAAAACATATAATGATGAGTACAATGAGCTCTTTTCAGGCATTGCGTTATTCAGCTATACCTTGTAATATGAAATGGTGGGTTTTTTTTCGGTAGGAAGTATCAGACTTCTACTGACTAAAAACCCACCCTGTTCCTTCACTGCCCTAACGTTCCGGAGTTTTCGGAAGATTCCTGCAACCTCGGCAGGCAATGGCCCTATGGAGTCCCGTCGATGCTGCTGAGTGTTGACTGATTTTTGAGGCGCGCGTGGAACTTGACGTGCCGTCAGCCCGTGCTAGGTCCTTGAACCAGGAACCAGACGGTGAGCCACCCCTGCTCGCCGCCCGCGAGCCCGCATTGCGGTGGCCGGAAATGGGCTCGCGATTCTTAACGACCGGGGCGTCTCCCGCGCCATCTGGGGCGTGATGAAGAGATGTCTCTCCTTCACGCGTTCACCCTCCTCCTTCGCTAGCATGACTGCTTTGTAAAAGGAGGTGATTGCACCATTCCCCATCGCCCCGCACCATGGTCTGAACCAGGGCCGGGCGCGAAAGGTTGCCGCTGCCGATCGCCTCCACAAGGAAGGCGGTCGGGGCTGGTCGCTACGCACGGGAACAAAATTCCGCACGATAGAAGACAATCTTCTATAGTGCGGAATTTTGCTCTCAACTGCATTGCGACTATAATCGCCGCCAGATAAGAAGAAACTAAAAGTTATTGACCCGACTTGTACCAAAAAGTCCGCAAAACTTCGTTAGAGATCGCTCGTCATTCAAAACAGTCGCTAACAATGCATCGGTCGAGTTTCATAATACCCAACACTTAATCCCAACGGCATAAGTAAGAAATTTTGAATAATGATTGTGATATTTTTTTAAGTTTCAAATATACATATTCAAACAATGAAATATGTAATTGCTATTGTTTAGGTATTTAAATAATAATTTTCATGGTGTGTTTTTTTTTCCAAGATTACTTATGTTTTCAACTTATATTTTATTACAAGAACATGCCATAAATGATTTATTTATTTAGCTTCAACTTATATTCATAGAAGTATACAAGTAATTAAGATAACCGAATCTTTAAGTTCTTACCATAAAATTAGATTTTTTGGGTTATGCCCTCATTCTCGGCGCTGTGTGTGACGTCAGAGCGAGTCAGGGACGCATTACCTGTCCTTCATTTTGTAATTATTATGTACTTAACGCGTCCTTCGTCTCGAGTGTCATTCCAAATCTGGTTTGCGTGTAGGTTTGACTGAGCGTACCTACTCCATACTAGGAAAGTTTTCACAAATTGTTGTTATTTTGTTACTGTTAATTGTTTTAGTGTTTTATTTTTGTTAGTTTGATACTCTTTTGTTTTATTTTTGTTATTGTTAATGAGTGAAGAAGTGAGAATGGATCCACCAACAACCCAAAAAAGATGACGACAGAGAATCGTTGAACCTCAAGCAGCTTGGTTAAATTATTTTTAATGTATACCTGTGACATAATAGGCTAATGACGGACTCAAGTACAAATTACTTTATATTTAACATTGTAAATATTAAGTGGTGAATCTTAACTTTAGATATTTTATATGCAAAAGTACTTACTTTTACATGTACTGTTTTTATTGTGTTTTAAGTAAGTACCTACTGTTGTGAAGCAGCGGAGTTTTATAATACAAGCATTTATTGTTTAAATGAATACTCCAAACCCAAAATTGTTTGTATGTAACTTTTGGTCACAATAAACGTATTATTTCCGTATACTTTATTATTACATATTATTATTATTTGAAATAAATGATTTGACTTTGAATTTTGTTTAAGAGTTTCATTGAGTGACCTTCTAAAATAAATACGTCTGAATATGGTTTTGGCCAAAAGGTTTGTAACTCATTCCTAGTGAACGCGTCAAGGACGCCCCTTACCGCGATACGTTTGTTATGATCGTGTTACCGACACTTCCTTTACATTTTTTTCGTATCGTTTTGTAATATTGGAATACATTGGTAGACGGGTGTTAACGACTTTTAATTTTGTCTTATCTGGCGGATAATATAGTGTTGCCCAAATGCAAGACCAAGACGAGACTTAGCCAGTCTTGGTCTTGCGTCAATACACCTGGTCTTGGTCTTGGTATTGCGCTCCTAGTCTTGGTCTTGTGCAAGAGTCTCACAAGAGTACAAGTAGTCTTGCAATTAACGATTATTCTATTGCTTTTTATTAAACAGTAGTTTAGATCTTAGAACAATATAACAGAGTAGGTACATTTTCAGCTTGAATTGACATAGGTATAGTAAAGGCTAACCAAATTAATAAATTTAATAAGAAATTCGAAATATCAACTGACACATTATCTCTGTATGTTCAGACCTCACCATTCTTTGATAAAAATAATTATTCTTTGGAAGATTAATAAAACAGATGCGTTATTAGATAGGCATAGAGTCTGGCAAACGAAAGTAGACACTCGAATTATTTGCAAACTTCTTATATGGCAATGCTATACTAATGTCAAACTCAATTTTTGAGAACAAGTTGGTGTGTTGTTGGTGATTTGTCGTGATCTTTTTAATAGCGTTTATTCAGCGAAAAATTAACAAAAGGAGTACGGGAGATGTTGTTTCGCATGTCTAAATATCAAGAAAAACAACAGGAGAAAGACGCCGAATTCAAACAAAAACAAGATTGTTTACGTGTGGTGTTCGATTTCATAAGTTAGTATGACGCTACTAAATTGATACTTTGTCGTAATTCATAATTTATATTTATCTTTTGGCAAGGAAAAATATTTATCTATTTAGATTTACATTCATTTTGTAGTATGTTAAACACCTTCATAATAATACATTATGATTATTTAACATACTAACTATTGCATGGTTTTTAACATATTTTTTCTTTTTTAGAAAATCTGGTGGATGTAGCAGGGGTTGATGAGATAGTGAAAAATATTGAAAAACATACGGATTTAGAGTAGAAAGATAGAATAAGAACCCAGAACCAGTACTTGGATGAAATAGCTTCAATCAGTGGTAAGTTTTTACTAAGAGCACATAACTTTTATAAAGATGTAATTGAATGCATGATTTGCAGAATCTAATCATTCTGTTACTATTCTTTACAGAAGTGAGCGTTACTACATTAAAAAGAGTTGAAAAGGAAGGTGCGCGTAGAGGCCATATAAACCCACAGTGTCCGACTAAGATAGTTTCGATATAGATGCTATTCGTAACAAAATTAACGTATTTTATATCGTTATAAAACAAGTTTAAAACGAAACAAACCAGAGCCAGTACAATGCGGCCGTTCTAACTTGGCGAGTGTGAAGTTAGGTTCTGCGAACTTTAGCGCTTATGCACTCGTACAGAAGTAAAGGTTTTAAAAAAATAAATGCAATTAACAGTTGTTATTCCTGTTAACACTGTTATTGCCATTTATTTGCTAAAGTTCGCAGAGCCTAACTTCACACTCACCAAGTTAGAACGGCCGTACTGTATATGAAGCTGATGAAATTCTGAAGCAGAATGGGCACGAGGTATTGTGACTTCCCCCCTACCACTGTGATCTAAATGCCATTGAGTTAGTATGGAGTTTGGCTAAACGTAAAGTGGCAAATAAAAATATTGCTCTGCCTGCAGTGGAGTTAGAGAAAATTATAAAAGAGTCGTTTGTAAATATAACTCCCAAGGAGTGAAAGAAAATGACTGATCATGTCATCCATGTTGGAAATAAATATAAAGAAAGGGACAGAATTACAGAAAATAATTTAGAAAGTTTTATAATTAACGTAGGAAACAATGATTCCAGTGACTCTAATGAAACTTTCCACATGGAAGTCTTACATTCAGATTTTGATTATAGTGAATAAATCAGAACTATTTTAGAATACTGTTGTTTTTTTTTTAATTCGAATTAAGACGCAGTATCTAAACTATTACCTACCTATTACCTGTTGTATTTTTATTCCGATGAAATAAAATAGATAATTATAAAGTATCAAATAAGGTTATTCCAGGTATTTCATAGTAGTTTGGGGGCTTCTATGCTGATATTTTTTAAATTTGCCACGCTTTTTCAAGTCTCTACTTTAGTTTGCCAGACATTTTTGCCTACGTAGCAATAAAATGTAGATATTATGTAAATAATATTCTGTGTATTATGTTCTTCTTTTGATGAAATTAATCTACATTAATTAAATAAAATTTGCCTAGGTACGCTACCTACTGTATTTATGTAGATACTTAATAACTACTAGAGTACGATAGAAGTTGATAAACTGACAATGCTAATCTCAATTTTTGGATGTGTGTGATTTTAAAACACAAAATGCGCGACGTGATGTCACTCATTTGATTAATGTTGTAGACAATTTTTACATACAAGTATTTACAGTATTTCTCATATGGGAGCGTGGCGCGGCGGCGACAATTGTATGCGATATCAATAGAAGCCGCCTGCGCGTGTTCTCGTATCTTGACCTTGTACTTTTTGAAAAGATGCGAATTTTCTTTGACAGGTTATAGTATCCGACCCGACTTTGTTATCGGCAACATCAAAATGTTGCCGACAACAAAGCAGCGAACTATCAAAGTGCCGCAATGGTCAAAACTAGGGATTCACTCTTTTTCTTTTAATTAATATTTTGTACAATGTATGTTTATATATATGTTGTTGTTCGTAATGCGGATAAGTCGATATCGTACAATTAATACACACAAGTATTAACTAATCACGATAATACGACACGACAAAAAATAAAAACATTTTGTAATAAAATCCAATGAAAACTGTGAAACAACGGTACTGACTTAGTTAATGCAGACGAGATAAAAGTGTAGCAAAAAGAAAAAGTTAAAGAGGCAAAGCATAGCGCTCTCAATGTATTACCAAATAACAATTTATAATGTACCTATGTTTTACAAAAATAAATGAATCTGAGTCTGTATTTAGTTTAACTATTGAGAAAATCAATTGTCATTAATTACTTAAATACTTATAATAACGAAAAAAAATGAGATACTTTTATGTGTACATTTTAACATTTTGATGCACTAATACCTACGCTTTAAAACTGCATAAATGAATCGGTACAAAAAATCTTGTCCTTAGGCAAAGGCACCACGGCGGCTATCCTGAACTTAATTAAATATAAGGTACTAGAAATCACTTTAAAATATTAAATTAAGTTGAAAAATATTAAGTTAACTACAACAACTTAATATTTTCTGCTGATTACTTATTTTAAAAAACCATGGATCGAATATTGTGTGTCCTAATCTAGTACTAGTAGTAACTTTAAGCAGCACCTCCGTCAGAGCCAGTGCATTAACATTCTCATCAAATAATCCGGCTCTGGACAGCGATCTTAACTCGGAGAACACATAAATAGTTCTTTTAAGAGCTGCCTAAGTTTCATTGTTTCATCGCCCGCCCTTCCCCTATGTTTTTGCAATGTAAGTTTTCTCATTTTAATAATAATAACACAAAGAAAACGACAGTCTGAACTAGGGCTTCCAATCCCGTAGCCTGAATTCAATCTCAGTATTTGCGGGACTACGAATTTTCAATCCCGCGGGATCTCGGTATTTGTGGGATACCGCATATTGAAAATATTCACATTTATATAAGGCAAATAAAACAATGAATATATCAACTAACTCCACATTTATTTACGTATTACTATTAGTATGAGATCAACCAAATTACACCATTTTTTTCTTCAAAAATAACAAATACTGAATAACAACTTTACTGATATTTTAGGCTACGTACTTAGGCTACCACTGACTGAAATTCGGCTAAATTAGGTTACTTAAGCTGTGAAAAACGGGCGTTATCGGCCCCCGCGTTGTTTGTAACACTGACGGCCGCCAGTCATCAAGCGATCACGCTCGCGAGAGGTCACATGCAAGTTTTTTCTCAGTCCCACAAATCCCGCGGATCCCGCGTCCGTAATCCCGCATCACGCGGGATTGGCAAATGACGCGGGATCCCGCAATACCGAGATCACGGTATTCCGGAATTGGAAGCCCTAGTCTGAATTAACTGCAAGACGCAAGAGTCTCGCAGGCTTAGTCTTGTTCTTGCTTATATCTTGCAGGGTAAGTCTTGGTCTTGGTCTTGGTCTTGCTAAAATTAGGGCAACACTAATTGCGACCGTAAACAGAGATTTCAGGAGGTATGTTGATAAAATATCAACTGCTCTTATGAACTATTTCCAAAAAGATCCTTTTTTCTGACTGCATGCGTAATAAACGTATTATTATGACACCTACTCTAATAAAGTAGATTGACATAATTTTAACAAAACGGGACTTACTGGCTGAGCACTGAAGCAGGGTGATATAATAGCGATAAACACGATCGTTATTAAGGCGTAGTGCTGCACTCCATGTGCCATTGCTAATGCGGCAGTGGCGCAGACGCCTAACCTGAAAAAATAAATAAATTGATCTGCAATATCATTCGTTCGTTGGCTGTTAACTGTCTTATTACTCGTAAACTTTCCTACAATATTATTGAAAACTCAGGGAGCAGAGACCTGGGTTTTTTTGCAAGCCAGAATGCTTATTAATTTTTTTATTCTATACTGTTTTCTACTCCTTACAATATTTTTATGGATACAAAAAGTAAAACTAGTGTACAATGGACGGTCTTATCTCATAAGGCGATCTCTTACAGATGATCTTTGGATCGATAGAAGTTAAAGGAGACAACTTTAGGGTTGTCAGTGTACAAACATCATAAATTATATTAATTGAACATATTAATATAAAATACATACTTTACAATTATATACAATACAAAGATCATATACTTATAAATATTATATATTTATGCTCAGTAGTATGTAATTCTCCTTTACCATTATTTTAAACGCTGGTAGTGTTTGAGCACGCCTCACTTCTATGGGTAATGTAATTCCACAAACGAGCTGCTTTAATAGATTTTTCAAATACTTAACTCTTAATTTTCCGATGATCTCAAGGATCTAGAATGTGTGTCACAGAGGAACTGAAAGCGTTCCTTAAGATTGGCTTAGTACTACATCTGCCCGCCTTTTTAGGGTTCCGTAGCTGAATGGCAAAAAACGGAACCCTTATAGATTCATCGTGTCTGTCTGTCCATCACATCACAGCCGTTTCGAAACTATTAGGACTATAGAGTTTTATTCTGTGAATCGCTTTACTATTTTTATACAAAAATTAAAAAATAAGGACGGGCTCCCCACACATGGAACTAAAACTAAAAAGATATCATACCTGTATGTGTGGGATGTCTATAAATAGGTATTTAAAAATGACATTGAGGTTTCTAAAACCATTATTTCTCAAAATCAATATGTAGTTTGAATCATAGATACTTCCAAAGTGGTAAAATGTATCCCCACCAATAACCCTCTACCTCTAACTTTTAAAATAAGAAAGTGAAAAGTCTAAAAAAAATATCTTCGTGAAACCTTTCAAATAAAATTGTTTTGACTACATACAGTTCGTAGTTTTGAGATATTTTCAAAAACCGCAAATAAAACATTGTCATTTATAAAAACACTACCTACTGGTAATACGAAAATCAAAGTTATTTTCGCTAATCTTTGCTTTCTACTACGGAACCCTTCATAGCCGCGTACAACTCATACTTGGCTGGTTTTTTAGCTATAATTGATATTTTCATATACCTAACTTGGTTTCCAATAAGGTACAATGACATAATATGTAGGTACTCTCAATTGGTCGTACACTAAAGATATCATTTGGTGTCATTAACATAATTTGAGAATAAGCCTACCTTCGGAGGATAAGGCGTTTTTGTGATACTGAGCCATTCACTTCCACGATCATGGATAGAATAGGCAGGTACGCATATAAGACGACATTTACTTATTGCTTGCGAAAATTGCCTCCGTCATAATGGTGTCGTAAGCCGGTTGTCCATGTCGCAAATGCTGCGGCCTTCTGCGGTTGGCACGTTAGTATCTCCCAATCATTTAATCATGCAATATTCTGAATAATCATGATTCATTTTGATACTAGTATTGTGCCCGCGACTTCGCGTGGGGGTCGTAATATCTATGCGTTTTTCTGCGTAGGTACATCCCGATCCCGTAGGGATTTCTATTAAAATCAGTTAAACCGTTCCGGAACTTAGCCTGGACAGGCAGAAAAACAGATAGAGCGACAGACAGACAAACATTAAAAAAAGTTTGTTTGTGCTTAGTATCCTGTAATAACTATTAAACGACCTTCAGAAAACACAGACATTTTGAAATCCCAGACCGACACAATTCAATTTTATTTATGTGTAATTTTTTGTATTACAAACACATAAATAAAATTGAAGTGTCTGTCTAATAGAAGGTAGAAACTTTGTATCTAGTTTGAATGGTTTGAATAGATAATGATGTGTTATCTAAAACTATTAGTAGGTATGTAGACCGTACATTGACATTTCATATCGATACTAGGTAATTTCTGCAGCGCACGCGATGAAAGGAATTTGATATGTAATCTTTTAAATCTTTACATTATTTGAGTTTTCTTAGGGATTCTATTTTTGAGGGTTCCGTAGTCGAAAAGGTAGATAGAGTAAGGTAGTGTCTGTTCGTTTGGCCGCGTATTAGCTCAGAAACTCTTAGTACTGGAACGCTGAAATTTGGCAGGAAAACCGCGTACGGGGATCATTTTTGATGAAATGTCTGAATCACGTAAAATATTCAAGGCTAAATTAAAATGGTGGGGTATGGTATGGTATGCTGAGGTTCATTTACCGCGAGTGCTCAGTGTGATATTTAATCTGCTTTTATGTCCCTCTCATTTACCTGAATCACTAATGCATACTATTGTGATACGAATTGTGAAAAACAAGACTGGTGATACGTTCGACAAGACTAATTATCGACCCATCTCACTTGCAACAATAACATCTAAGGTGCTTGACAGTTTGTTGAATGATAATATGGTACAGCAGGTCAAACTGCATGATGCGCAATTTGGTTTTAGAGCTGGTTTGTCGACGGAAAGTGCCATATTATGCATGAAGCACACTGTCAGGTACTACACGGTGAGAAGAACTCCGGTAGACGCGTGCTTTCTTGACTTATTGAAAGCTTTTGATCTTGTAGCCTATGATCTCCTATGGGATAAGCCGAGAGGTGTGGGTGTGCCGGCTAAGAGTGTATCACTCCTCAAATTCTGGTACGCCCATCAGAAAAATCAAGTGAGATGGGCCGGTACCTTGTCGGATGAATACAAACTTGAATATGGCGGAAGACAAGGATGATTAAGCTCGCCTTTATTATTTAATTTGTATATGAACGATCTGATCGAGACGCTCAGTAGCACATATGTCGGCTGTCATATTGATAACATTTGTTTTAACAATATTAGTAATGCGGATGACATGGTGCTGCTGAGCCCCTCGATCAGAGGTCTGAGGAGATTGCTTTCTTTGTGTGAGTCATATGCGGAGCTACATGGGCTAAAATACAACACAAATAAGAGCGTAATGCTAATATTAAAAGCGAATAAATATCAGCCCATCCATGAGCCTCCTATCATGCTCAATGGTGTGCCACTGAATGTAGTTCATAAATTCAAGTATGTAGGCCACATAGTCGCTAGTGATTTAAAGGAATGATGAGGATATAGAGCGGTTTTTTTTGTAGACCTTTTAAAGGTGTACAATACTGTAGTACACTATTTTGATCTATCTCGTACGGTTCAGCCAGCGCGCAGCGTTTGCAATGTAAGCGCAAAAAAAAATATTTATTAAGACATCACATTAGAAACCTCTAAAATTATCATTGTTTCTCTACTATATTATGCATGTATTATACATATAAAACTTCCTCTTGAATCACTCTATCTATTTAAAAAAAAACCGCATCAAAATCTGTTGCGTAGTTTTAAAGATCTAAGCATACTAACATGGGGACAGACAGCGGAAAGCGACTTTGAAATAAATTGTACTTTATTTTGATGTTATGTACTTTTTTCTTACCTGTTTTAACCAATGTACATACTTTAACTGCAAAGAAAAAGGTGGCAACCCTAGTTTTAGGGCCTATGCACACCACGTTTTTTAAACGCGCGTGTGTATCGATACAGACGCGCCGGTGGTGCCGCGCGTTTGTATCGATACAAACGACAACAAACTGCTCTGTAGGATAAAAGCGCGCCGTGCGTCGACGCGCGTTTCCGAAACGCGCGTCGACGGCGCGTTTAAAAAACGTGATGTGCACAGGCTCTTAGATAGATAAAACGTTTATTTGGTTTGTACCAAAATAAAAAATATTTTAGTCAGTTGATAGTCTAAAGTCCAACAGTCCCAGAGCGAAGCACATCCATAAGGATTTCTAACTCAAGAAAAAGAAGGTACCTACATACTACGTCGAAAAAGTAAACGGCAGCTCTATAATATATTATGTAGTTCCGATTCATGTTGGTGTGGATAGTAATTTAATGTCAAAGGTACAGACTACAGACAACAGAGAAAATCTGGTAATTTTTTGGTTGTCTGCAACTTGATTATTTCACAAAACAGTAAAATGTATATCGAAAATTCATATATTGAAGAATAAATAAATCTTGCTTTTATTTAGGTACCTATATGAAATGGTAAAATGTAGATATTCCTGTGGAATCATTTTTATAGAGCGTAAAGTAGTAGTATGTATTTTGTCGCTGACCGTACCTACCTATTCAAGTTCTTTCGTAACACAGAAATGCGGAAAATCAAAATATAACTTACGAGATCAACTTGTCTATTCCGAAGATAAAATACTTGCAGAGAATGAGCCATCGCCAGCACGACCGTCGAAAATTTTTCCACGGGAAGGTATGCAAGTACCTAGTAACTAAATAAGGCTTTTGACAATCGAGACCTGCAACACAGCTGCGCAATCGTATCGGCCATTCGATGAATAGTTACTTTGTTCGACCTGACCGCTGTCTAGACTTGGGATAGTGTGAGCAGCCCGCAGCTGTCAATGAAACTTGTGATAAAAGTGCTAGAATAGTGGTATCCTGCCAGTCTTTACCTATGGGAAAATGAAATCCGTGATCTTGGTGTACTTTTGGACAGTAAACTTCATTTAAACTTACATATAGAAAAGATAATCGCTAAAGCTTTCCAAATGTACAACCTAGTCATTAGATCTTCTACTGATTTTAAACGCCCAACAACATACATCTGTTTAACAGTCTCGAACGCCCACAAGTGGAATATGCCTGCATGATATGGGATCCATATTACGCAAAATATGACCATGCCATTGAGCGAGTTCAACGAAAATTTTTAAACACAATGCAGTATAAGTGTCGCTTGGGCCGTCTTTCATATGGGGAGTCATTGCAATAATTCAAGTCATTGATCCTAAAATCAAGGCGTCTATTACTCCAGGTTATGATGTTGCACGGACTTATACACAACCAGTTTGAGTGCTCTGAACTTGTTAATAAGATATCCTATACAACGTGTAACGGAAACCCCATATCTATCCAAAAGTACTGAAGGCAACATCTGGTATGGAGTCTCTATGCACAGTTTCAGGTCAAAATTAGTGACTCAAAGAATTGATACCAAATTATCGGTTTCACATGTTTCTTGAATACCATACATAACAAACGTGTCACAGCACTATGAGGGTCAATAACTTTCCACGTCACTTGCTAATAACACGATAATTCTCTTCGTTCTTCTTCATTTGAAAAAATAGGTCTCTGGTATTCATCTATTGAAATTTCTAATAAGTTCCACACATGTAGACGTAGGATAACTAAAACCTTGCCATATTATTTGCTATCATCCAAAGAAGGCGTGCGATTATTATGTATATACCCTTTATGTTACACGTTGTATAGTGCCCCGAACTGTTAATAGACGATAGGCGCGTGCTTACCCGCTTTTCGCTACGAATACTAGTCGTACAAATGCGGGTGAACGGGCGCCCCTCCAAAACTTTTGTAAAATTGATATATTTGCAGAACCTCGACATAAATTGAAGAAAAATATTGTAAAGTTGTTACAACCAAGTTAGATTATATTTTTACAATAATATTTACTTGGTAATATTAATAGTTAGAATAAGCCACATGTACTTTTAAATTCGATTGTAACCTGTGGAAACGTAGTGAATTGTACTTTAACCTATTTTTTAAATATGTATTTAGATGTAAGACACATTGTACTATTGTTAGTTTTCCCAAATAAAATAAAATAAATAACTGAGTTTGAAAGTTTTGCAGCACAGCAAAGTGTAGGAAGTATAGTAAGCTATTAGCTCATTATTTATGCGGGACTTTATTTACTCATTCAAAAAATCTAAGTTTGGAATCTGGCAATAGATACTTTATTAAAATTACTCAAAGAGGTACTAATCTCTTCAACCGCGCTGTCAAAAACAGAACAGTTAAAGATTTGACTGAAACAAGGAACACCCATTAGGTAATAATAATATAATATTTATTTCAGACCAAAGTACCATATTAAAACCAAAAAGGTGCAGTCTAGATTATTTACAGTTATACAATAGTTGGATCACTCCAATCTTAGTCTTCTATACTTATAATAAATCTGTAGAGAGGTCAATTCTGTACATGAAATATATTTCCAAAATAACTATCAGGGGGTGATTAGGGATCGATACTGATGCCAAAAATGCAATCTGTAAAATTTTTGTCTGTCTGTCTGTATAACCGTTATGGAAACAAAAACTACTCGACGGAATTTAACGAAACTTGGTACAATTATTTTTCATACTCCTGAGCGGGTTATAGTATACTTTTCATCACGCTACCATCAATAGGAGCAGAGCAGTGAAGGGAAATGTTGGGAAAACGGGAGAAGTTACTCCATTTTTTAAGCTTTCGTCGCGTGTGCAACCTTAATGGTTAAAGCTACACAGAAATCATTTCATGACGGAAATGTTCTCCTTAAAATTATATAAAAAATATCCCACGACAGCATATGTCTATCTTTTATGGTTGACTCACAATAACACGTGTAACTCCCGATAGCTTAGCAGTTCGAAGCTTTCTGATTATAATATTTGTCTACTCTTACGTTTATAACACTCTCAGTCAACCCCTAATTGAAAAAGTTAACATTATTAACTACTAGCTTCCGCCCGCGACTTCGTCCGCGTGGAAAAATATCCCCCAATTTTGAAACATTCTTCATTAGTGCTCCGCTCCTATTGGTCTTAGCGTGATGATATATAGCCTATAGCCTTCCTCGATAAATGGGCTATCTAACACTGAAAGAATTTTTCAAATCAGAACCGTAGTTCCTGAGATTAGCGCGTTCAAGCAAACAAACAAACAAACAAACTCTTCAGCTTTATAATATTAGTATAGATTCCATAAAACAGAATCATATAAATCGGTATAGAAACACCAAAGTTATACATGAAATACGCTAATAATAAGTCATCGCGCGTGAATACTGAATCATGCTATAAGGATTATTTTTGAGAATCGGTCGCCGCGCTCGACGCGTCTAGCGGGCGAAGGTATAAAATTTCGTTCTATAGGTACTTAAGCCTCATGTGAACGTGATCTAAACAATATTACCAATACATTAACTTAATAACACACAAGGAGTTACATGCTGACGGAGTCGCGGGCACAGCTATTAAAAATAATATTGTGAGGTTCCGTATTGCGATATTTTTCAACAGTATTAGAGATTGACATATTATATTTCCCTACTAAATTAAGAAAGTTAATCTGTCTGTTACATCAAAATCACTGAACCGTGAGGAAGGACATAGGCTACTTTTTTTTTTTACGAAAAACTACGGGAACGCGGACAAAGTCGCGGGCAACAGCTATCTATACTAATAATATAAGGCTGAAGAGTTTGTTTGTTTGTTTGAACGCGATAATCTCAGGAAATACTGGTTCGAATTGAAAAATTATTTTTTAATTAAATAGTCAATTTATAGAGAAAGGCTATAATAGGCTATATATCATTACTCCAAGGCCAATAGGAGCGGAGCTCCAATGAAGACTGCTTCAAAATCGGGGTTAAATTTAACGTTAGTCCAAAGTAACTATTCCACGCGGACGAAGTCGCGGGCAAAAGCTAGTATATAGAATAACTTAGTATATCGAAGTAATCTAATTAGGGCTAAAATTATGCAACAATGCAGTACACTCAACTTTATTAAAAATGAGTAAGTACTTACCTACCTATTAACTAATCGAATTAAAACGATGTGATAATGTAAATCACTCCGTAAGTACTTACCTACCTGGAAAATGCTCCAGTTATCAGAATTAAAGGTTAGATTTGTAAAATAAAAGGGAATTAAATCATAATTTTAGTACCTATTATAAATTTAAAAGAGTGTTTGTTTGTTTCTCCTTCTTTCACATAAAAACAGAACAATTGATTGATGTCAGTTTCGTTGTGCGGAAGGGCTAGAGAGTGACATCTAGGCTACTTAGTTGTCGCTGAAAATATCTTTTCATGCAGGCGAAGCCGTGGGCAGAAGCGGAAAAAGATAATTAATTAAGGATAGAAAGATAGTATGTAATAGCGATATCATATAATTATATGCGGCATTGTACAATCACTGGGGTATTTGGGGACACAGTCTGCAATCTCAATTTTTCTCGGCCTATCCAGTTGGATTCTCAATTTTAAAACCTTTCACTTACAGCCTTGTACTTCTCCGAGTCAGGTACCAAAATGTGGACGAATGTACCTATAACCTTATCATAATAATCTTTGTAACAGCCTGAGTCTAACTTTTGCTGCTCAGTGTACTGCTTCTTTGACTGAAAGACAATTAAATATCTGTTGTTGCGTTAAATATATTTACATTTTGTAAGAATAAAGAGCAACTAAGAACCAACTTACCTACGATATTGAACGGAACGTGGTGCAACCGTGCAACACCTCAATTACATTAACGCGTTGCAAACAAGTTCGTCGACTCGAGGTCTCCGCTCAGCACGCTCGGCTAAGACAAGTAATGTTAGATACAATAAGAATGCGGTTTTAGGGGTCCATATAAGTAGATAAAACGATACGAATAAACACGCGGAACCTTCATAGGATCACTTGTGACTATTTGTCTGTCTATTCATCTGTTCTTACTCCGAAACTACTGGACCGATTTAGATCCAATCTTTTCCTCATAATAATTACAGTACCTAGCCCGAAAACGGACTTGTTTTTCATTTGGAATATTATCATCGAGATAGAAAATTTAAAATAAACGTAACTAACTGTGCCGTGTATTATGTCTATCAAATGAAGGGGCTTTTTCGTTATTGAAATAAAATATTTTATTTATTTTTTTGCTTTTAGATTCCGTTACCTCCAAAACTAGTGATCAAAATCTATAAATGATTAACTACATTATATATTGTTATTTTTTGAGAAAAGGAAAACCTTGGAGTACCTATGGTTTTTAATTAACTTGAAGTAAAGTATATTTATGATTCGTTCGCAAGGAACCCTTTGTGCACGAGTCTTAATCGCAGTTATTTATATTTTTGGGTGATTCAGTGAATAATAACAATTAATTAAAAAATGTCGCCAAACAAGGGCAACAGACCTCGTTACAAAATGTTCCTAATTTTATGAATAGATTTAATGCCAGAATTATTATAGGTAGGTACTCTGAGAGTAAAATTGCTACGAATGTAGATACTATGTTGATAAATTTCAGACAGACAGACAGACAATCAGGACAATTTTACTTTAAGCCATTTGACTACGGAGCCCCAAGAAACACACACACACATACTGGCAGATAAATTCACTTAATAGGATGACACCAAAGGGTGACAATTATTCACAAAATTAACTTAGAACATCCTTCATTTTATTTTCGAATCTACTTATCACTCAAGCTTTAACACATTTTTACCGATATTACGTACAAGGTGGTAATCGAAGCGATTGCACTCCGGCTGCGCGGACCAAGTTGACGAGTGCACTGTATAGCACAGTCTTCACACTAAGCGTACGAAGCCCGCGCAAGCACAAGCACCATCGGTGCCAAGGCCACCGCCGGCGCGGATTGCGAAGTAGTTATTCGTTATGTCAGCTTGTGTTCTACTTATGCAATGCTTACTACTACCATTACGGTGCAGTTCGATGGCCCGGTGATTCTTCAGTAGCTAATAAGTATTAGGTGTGCCGTTTAAGATTGGCCTCGTTGCGTGCGGATTTATTAACTAGGTGGGCCCGCGACTTGATTCCCGTAGGAGGTATTTCCCACATAAATCCTGAACCCGCGGTTATCCTGGGATAAAAATATATAATAAATATAGCCTATATGTTGCCCTATAACCTCCTCTATCTTCCAATGAAAGTCCCATTAAAATCGGTTTAGCCGTTCATGAGATTAGACCGGACAAACAGAAAGTAAACATAAAAAAGGTTTGTATTTTAGTATCGTGTAAATGAAGCTTAAGAAAACACAGTTATTTTGAAATAGCAAGCAAACACTTCAATTTCATTTATTTATATAGATATTATGTAGATTAGAGCATTAAAAACATAAATGACTCTAATATAAGTACCATTTTAAAGCTAAAATTTCGCAAACGGATTTCTGAATCGAAAAATGATAGGACCAGTTAATCCCTATTTTTTAAGGCCTATCCAATGATTTACCCACGACGGGATAGGTAGCTAACAAAAAATCACCCCCCTTCACCTGGGAACGGTATGGGACTTAATTTGCAATTATGTACGCGCGGCTAAAACTATTTAAAAACATAGTTATCTGGATGAAAATTTTTATTCATATGCTAAATTACAGCTTCATAGCAAACCGTACACGGACACTACGTGGGGAAATTATGGCGGTTCCTTGTGTTAATACGGAATCTAAATGACGTAGAATTATTTGCAGGGTTCCGTGCGTACTAATAAGAAACTAGGTAATAGGAACGCTCTTGTTGTTGTGAGTCGGTCAAACCTGATGCTCCGAATCTCTGATATCTGCAGGACTTAGATATCTCTGAAAATGAGGGAAGGTAAGACATTCATGACATTTTAAAGCCAATGGCAGAAATATGCGGAAGAAAATGCAGAAGACCTTCACTCTATAAAGAAAAGAAACCCACGGTTCGTGCGTAACTAAACGTATTTGCGGTAGCACGGAATAGATGAATTATCTGTTCTGTGAAGAAACCCTTAATAAATAAAGAAAAGAATATTTAATTAATTAATCAATCAATTGAATCTGGAAAACTATTTTTAAATAACGTGAGTTAAGTTACGGCGAACGAGATTATTATTAAAAAAAGATTTATTTAAATACAATATTTATTCTAAAGAATATTCTACAAGACTGATTTCTAATTACAATATTTCTATTAACTAAACTTATTGCTAAATCTGCAATTGTGCAGTTTACGTTATGACGCACAGGCGCATCCGATGCGTAGTCAGCAATGACGCACGCTAGGCGACTGCCTAACTCCTCCCTCCTCAAGATAGAAGCGCGTCCCGCAGCTTCCAGCAGTGTCCTCAGTGTGAACTTCCTCTTGTTTCGGTTGTCTTTGTATCCACTGCCGTAGCTTCCAGATGATTGCAGCTATCAGGATGAGGTATAGTCCTAGTGTTGACCAACTTGGAGTAGCCATCATAGTCTGCCAATCCATGATAGATCCTTTTACGTTTTCAGCTCGATCCATCAGTTCGTGAATGCTATCCAGTGATATATCTTCTAATTGTAGGTTATAATGGATGTTCTCTTCCGGGATGTTAGTTTGACTGGGAAGTGGTATGATTTCATCAGCAGCAACAGTATTGGTGTTTGCCTTCAGTGTTCGGTTGAATATTTCCATTTGACAATCGCTTGTAATGCTGGCGATGTATATGCCTGTTATTCTTTTGTAGTCAGATTTCCTTCCGCAAAGGGTTCTTAAGATTTGTTCTTCTTTAGAGATGATTAACCATTTGTTATCCTGCAGTTTCTGGATATTTCCATGTTTCAGATCCATCCTGGCTCTTGTGCAGTTCTTATTTTTATGTTTTATAAGAGATATTATGCAGTCTTCGGATTTCTCCACGGGCTGGGTGTTCAATGATGCGCAGAGCTGGACATCTTGCGTGATCTTCTTGCAGTCTTCTTCTAGGTATGAGTACTCGTTGCTTCCCAGTGCTAGGTATTTGGATTTGGGGATGATGGTGAGGTTTTGTTTATCGGGTATGGAGTATAGGTGGATAAGGTCATAAGAGTTTGGATCAGTTGAAGGAATCTCTAGTATAAACGTCAATGTGTTATCTGTGCTATAAGCTTTTACGCTAATAGACTTCTCTATACTATGAATATTCTTTATGCTAATATTATCAACGGGTCTGAATTGGTTTAATTTTTGAATATTTAACATTTCTTTGATAAGACTATGTGGAGCTATAATACTAGGATGCATTACTTCTAACTGCGCGAAAGTCATGGCATCTTCTAAAATAACTAGTTTGTCTAATAGTAGCTCTAAACTAAAATCTATCTGAATATATAAATCTAAGAAGTGTAATCTACTAACTACTAAGTTATTACTATAAGTGGCATTTTTCAACATTGCACCTAGTTTCTTCTGATTTATGTCTAGGAGTTCCACCTGTTTACTGAATTCTTCAACTGCATGCTTTGCTATAAATAATGTTTGTTTTTGAGATGAATCTATACTATGTACCGAATTGCGTAAGTTAGATATTTCATTTTCAAATTTCATAGCGTCTTCATAATCTAAGTTGCCTGTAATTGTTTTAACTATGGAACCTAAGCCGTTAATTAAGCCACGTCTAAATCTCTGGCGTGGTGCGATAAATACTATTTTCTTACTTATTAAATTTAAACTATTTTCTATTTGATCTTTATAAGTTCTATGTAACTCATCGTTATTTTCAGCAGCTTTAGTACTGGCATATAATGACATAAGCTTTAGGGTCGTTTCGTGTAAATAAGAAACATTATATACGCAAGCCAAACTAAAGGTATCTACCTGCTTCAAGATCTGGCCCTGTTTTAGCAACAGAATACCATTAGCGTTATCTACGGGATTGAGAGTTAGATTGGCGGCTGCGTGGAACACGAAGGCTCCTGTGACGAGGGTCCTGGAACAAGATGTGGTCTTCGTAGAAGCTTAAAATGAACTCGAATAGATTTTGAGTTTGGGTGATTCCCTATTATTTCTGCCACATTGTTAGGATGAAAATGAATGATTTTGTACGGACCTTTGAATACTGGCTTCGTCTTGTCACTCCTAGTAGTTTTGGCAACCTGTTTATATACTGTTTCACCTACCTTAAATGTTATCGCTTCGGCTGCTTGGTTTCGCTTTTCTATTATTTGCTCCTTATTCTTAGACACGTGAGCTGCTATGCATTCCTGTACTGCCTCTGCATTCTTGCGGTGATTAATGACATAATCTTGGTAGAATTCCTTAGGATAGTATAGCTCTAACGGGTTCCTAGATGCTGTATGGCCAAACAGTAGCTCTCGTGGTGTATAGCCAGTAGTAGAGTGAATAGCATTGTTATAGGCAATAATAGCATACTTCATCAGTAGTTGTATCGGTTCGTCTTTATTTGTCATTCTCTGAATTCTTATTATTTCGGCAATGGTTGAGTGAAACCTTTCTATGGGTGAATTCGAATTTGGGTTATAAGGTGTCGTAAAGTGAATATTAATATCGTGCGAAGCGCATATTTCTTTTATAACGTCGTTGTCAAATTTAGTATCGGAGTCTGTGGTAATTTTAAGGGGTAATCCTAAAACAGAGAAAACTTGTAACAAAGCTTCTGCTATGTGAACACTACTAGAAGCGTTTAAAGGTACCGCCTGGGCAAATTTTGAAAAATTATCAATGATTGTTAAAAATGTTGCACCTCCGGTGGAATATAGGTCCATAAATAAATGTTGAAATGGTTTCGTCGGTGTTTCTGTTATAGCTAATGCGGGTCTTAAGGGGTTTCTTTCATATTTGGCTCTTAAACACAAATCACATTGGTTAATGAATCTTTGGATTGATAACAACATATTAGGCCAATGGTAATTTCTATGCAATTGCTTGTACGTTTCCTGAATACCTCGGTGCGATGATTTACCTTCGTGATATCGCTTAATAAGTTCTTGTTGTTCGGTTTTGTTTTCTACAAGTGTAACACGCGAAGTACATCTAATTAATTTGGGTCCTCTATCATTAAAAATAGTTGTGTAAACTCTTGAAAAAGCTAAATATAAGTTTTCATCGAAAAAATAACAGTGAAAAACACGGTCTGCTATAGTATGTTCTTTTAAGAATTTTATGATCTCTGATTCAGTATTATTTACCGGGATGAAAACGTCCTTAATAACTGTCCTGGAGTTAGTTGATCTGTCTTCAACTCTATAAGTAGAACCTGGGGTAGACCTAATATAGAATTGTTTTAGCTGTTTATCTATAGCGTCCGATAAGATAGGTATACCGTTATTTTCATTATCAGGTTGTGTATGGTTTGTAGAGACTAATTGGTCCGGGTCGACGGTTACGATACTCATCGAATCTGTTCCGTTGTCGGTTTGAGAGGGGATAGTGCTTCTAACTTCTACCTCATTATTATTGTTATGTTGGTCATTACGTCTATTATCCTGGTTATTAGGGTTATTATTGTCTAACTCAGCTTGTCTCCGGGCATTATCGAATATTCTGTTTATTATATCATCATCTTCGTTATCGTCAAAGTTAACCGCCAAAGATTCTAAACTATTATGGAAGATTTTTGCCCTAGATAATGCATCTGCATTAGTGTTTTGTTTACCCTTTTTATAAACTACCTTATAGTCGTATTCAGCTAACTTTAACTTCCAACGGGTTAGTTTGGAATTTGGGTCTTTTAAGCTCATTAACCATGTAAGGGGTCTATGATCGGTATATATTGTAAATTTACGACCATACAAATAGGGTCTAAAATATTTTATTGCCCAAACTATACCTAACAACTCTTTCTCTATAGTAGAGTACCGAGTCTCGATATCTGACAATGTTCTTGACGCAAAGGCAACTGGTTTATCTGAGCCTACATTGCCCTGGGACAAAACAGCACCTAGTGCAAAGTCTGATGCATCTGTAGTCAAGATAAAAGGTTTATCAAAATCGGGGTATTGGAGGATTGGAGCGTTTGTTAAAATTTGTTTACATTTATTAACGGCGTCTAAAAATTCATCTGAGTGTAAAACTTTTGCGTTCTTTTTAAGGCATAATGTTAGGGGTTTTGTTAGTTTCGCGAAGTCTTTGATAAATTTTCGGTAGTAACCTACTAGTCCTAAGAACGCCTTTATTTCTTTTTGTGTCTGTGGTATGGGGAAATTTAGAGCTGCTTTGATCTTGTCTTTATTGGGGTTCAACCCTTGATCAGTGAGTTCATGTCCTAGAAAGTTTACATGTTTTTGAAGAAATTCAGATTTGTCTAACTGGACCTTGAGATTATGCATTTTAAATCGCTGAAATACTAATTTAAGTTTTTCGTTATGTTGTTGGAGTGACGTTGCTGCAATTATTACGTCATCTAAATACGTGAAAACGTTCTCTATGCCTCGGAGTATGTGGTCCATAAGACGTTGAAAAGTACTCGGGGCGTTTTTTAACCCGAAAGGAAAAATCCTTAAAAACTCATAATGGCCTCTCTCAGTGGTAAACGCGGTTTTCTCTACGTCTTTTGGGTGCATTTCTAGTTGGTGGTAGCCACTTACAAGATCGAGGGTGGTAAAATATTGTGCGCACCCTAGTCTGTCTAGTATATCGTTAATATTAGGTAAGGGGTATTTGTCTTCTATAATTCTGTCGTTAAGTCGTCTGTAGTCTATAACAAGCCTCCATTTCACTTTTCCCGACGCGTCTGGCTTTTTTGGAACTATATGCACAGGGCATGACCATGGTGAAATGCTTTCTCTAATGATTCCCTGTTTTAACCCCTCAGGTCACGGCAGGCCGCCGGCGGCCAGCTTAAGTTGACCTCTAAAATTATTTTTCCTTTTTTCGATTTTAGAGGTCAATTTAAGCTGGTTTTTGTGGCCGCCGGCGGCCTTCCGTGATTCGAAGAGTTAATAGATTATCTACCTGTTTTTGGATCTCTATACGCTGTGTAGGGGCCTGTCTATAACTTCTTACGAAAATCGGGGTATCGTCGTTTAATCTCAGTTCGTGTTTAACTGTATGCGTGAAGGATAAGGGTATTTTTTCGGAATAAAATATATCGCGGTATTGATGACAAATTTTGATAATTTCGCGTTCTTCTTCTTCGTTCATATGGCTAGTACGAATTTTCTTTAGGTTTTCGCAAAGTTCTTTGTCTATGTTGATCTTAGTCTCCATTGTGTTAATTTCATGCGTTTGATTACTCTCTACTAACTGTGGTGGTATTGGCTCTAGAGGTAAGATGCAATTGTTACTAACTATTTGCTGCGTATCAGTATAGTTGATGACCGCTGTCTTAAAAATCCCGTTTTTTACTGTTACTATCGCGGCTGGCGACTTGACTCCTTTAGACCAATAAAAATCATCGCAAATATAGTTACCGTCCATATAATTTGTTTTTACTACAGTAAATTTCTCACAATGAGGTTCAATTTCCACTAATTACTTAAACGTAAACAGATTGTTACTCACGCCTTTAAGCTTGTTTGCTTGTTGTCATATTTCTATGAACGTCCGACATATCTCAAATCTTTTATATATATGTAACTACAAATGGCTAACAAAGACATAGAACTTGATGATTTGACTATATCCGAGTGGGCTGTGTGTAATGTTGCTGATTGTTGCAATCTAATTTCCCACAGTAAACCAAACATTAAAATCATAACGCAAAATATACGTAGTATTTCTCGTAACTTTGATGAACTAGTTGTCCTCTTGCAAGCACTTAAGATGGAATGTGACGTTATAATTCTCACTGAATGTTGGCTATCATGCAATCTTACTACCCCAACTCTGCCTGGATACAAGTCCCATACAACAAAACATTATAAAAACCAGAACGATGGAATAACAGTCTACTTTAAGGAATCCCTAAATGTCGATATAATTGAACCATCTTTTTCAGAAAGCAACTGTTTAATTTTAACAATTAACAATGACACCGCTATAGTTGCACTGTATCGATCACCATCCTATAATAATATAACGCCTTTTTTAACATCCCTCAGCTCTATTTTAACTAATTTAAAAAACATCAAATCTGCCATTATAATAGGCGACATAAATATAGATATATCACCGCATTCCCACGATGCCAAAGCATCTGAATACCTAAATACTGCAGCCTTTCAAGGATTTTTACCAGCCCACACTTTTCCCACCAGACAGGGAAAAACTTGTCTTGATCATGTTCTTCTTAAAACTAAATTAAAATCACATACCTTTGTTTTAAATTCAACCATTACGGACCACAACGCGGTCTTACTCTGTCTTTACCATCTTCAAAATCAAAATCATCCACAATCCAGCGTATCTAAACTTAACATAGCTGCTATTCGTGAGCAGCTGAGCAATTTGAATCTCAGTACTATCAAGGAAATAAAAGAACCTAATGAGGCAATGGAAAAATTTGTTTGTATGTTACAAGACGTGGTCAATAATAATGTCACTATTGTCAAAATACCACGTAAAAAACGCACAATTAGACCCTGGATCACGCCAGGATTACTAAGATGTATTCAGAATAGGGATCGCCTCCACAAAATCTCACAAATGTCACCTGATAATGAAACTCTAAAACTAACTTACAGCCGATATAGGAATTTTTGCAATGCGTTATTGAAAAGACTGAAAAGACAACACGAAAAAAATGAATTAGACAAAAATAGCAGCAACAACAAAAAACTTTGGGAAGTTATCAAAAATATAACGAATACAAGCAAAACGAAATCAGCTACCACAGACCTACTAGGCGATTCCCCTCAAACTTCTGTGAACCAAGCTAACGATTACTTTGTTAACGTTGGAAGTTCCCTAGCTACTAAAATACTCAACTACCCAACAGTCTCCCAGAATATTATTGATCCTCTGTTACCAAACCACACTACAAATAACTCGTTTGTACTACTGGACACTGATGAAAGCGAGATTCTATCACTTATAAATAGCTCAAAGCATTCTCAATCTGTCGGACATGATAATATATCTAACAGCCTGCTTAAAGCTACAAAGGATATCATTACCCCACCGCTCACTCATCTATTTAATGTTTGTCTTAGTCGGGGTGTCTTCCCAAACGTTCTAAAAAAAGCTATCATTGTCCCTATCTTCAAGTCGGGAGATAAACACCGTGTCTGTAACTATAGGCCTATTGCTTTACTACCAGCTATATCTAAGATCCTGGAAAAAATAATTAATGGTAGACTTGTTAAGTACCTCGAAAGCAATAATATGATTTCATCCGGTCAATTTGGTTTCCGTTCGGGGAAGTCAACAGAGGACGCAGTACATAAGCTTACTGATTATGTTGTTAGAAATCTTGACAATGGAAACAAACCACTTGCCATCTTCCTCGACCTTGCCAAGGCATTTGACACGGTGTCTCTCCCGCGACTTCTACTCAAATTAGAGCGTTTGGGTATAAGAGGCCTGCAGCTGAAATTATTCCAAGACTATCTAAGCGGTCGTAAACAATGCCTGAAACTAGGTTCCTACATTAGTACTGATTTATCTGTGACTTTTGGTGTACCTCAGGGCTCAGTACTCGGACCTACACTCTTCTTAGTGTATATTAATGACCTCTGTGACCTGAAACTGGAGCAGAGTATTATAATTTCTTATGCGGACGATACTGCACTGCTTTTCTCTGCTAAAACTTGGAATGATACCTACATGCTCGCGCAGGAGGGTTTCAACAAGGTATCAGACTGGCTGAAACAAAATTGTCTGACGCTAAATACAGAGAAAACAATGTACATGCCCTTTCACTCTCGAAATCCTAATAAGCCCCCCATTGGTCTTACAATAAAATCACATACCTGTCATGTCCACCAAGCTTATGGTTCTACTTGTAACTGCACAAATCTGATAAGGAAATGTGAAGTAAAATATTTGGGAGTTATATTGGACTCATCATTAAATTTCAATGCACATATTTCTTTACTGCAATCTAGACTTAGAAAATTGATATATGTTTTTAAAAATCTACGTTATGTAGCTAATACTTGCATTCTAAAAAAAGTCTATAGGGCACTTTGTCAATCGCTTCTAACTTATTGCATTTCTTCTTGGGGTGGAGCCTCTAAAACTTCTTTACTTCCTCTTGAAATAGCACAACGGGCAATTTTAAAAGTCAGCTCTTTTCGACCTATTGACTACCCTACACATCTCCTGTATCGATCATGGAACCTACCTACTGTCCGCCAACTTTACATCTTGTCTACAGTACTTAAACAGCATTCCCTGACCCCCCTCGACAAAAATAATTTATTTAAACGTCGTCGCAATGCAGTCGTCCTACGTTCACACCAATTCAAACACTCATTTACACATAGGTTCTTCTGCTTCACCGGTCCCTTTCTATATAATAAATTGAATTCACAACTTAATATATACACGCTAACCAAACAAAAATGCAAAACAAAACTTTTGGACTATCTTCTTAAATGTGATTACACTACTACAGAAGATCTACTTAAAGTTTTAAGATGAAATCCATCCACAGTCACACTACACAAAAGCATTCAATACAAAATACAAAAAACACTCCTACATTACACAAACCAACACTACATTACAACTTACTATACACTATACCATACTTTCTGTGTACTTGTAAGTCACACTACACTAAAACACATTATAATGATGTACATAATATTATATTGTAACTGATTGTTCATTCCTATTGTAAACTGCGTCCTGAAATACAGGCTCGGCCTAGCTCAGGCGCAGTTGCTCACTTTATTTTTATTATTATATAAATTCTGTGCTTTAATTAATGTTTATTTTTAATGACTATTGTGCTATACAAATGTAAAATGTTATAAGCACAATATGGTGCAAAATAAATTAAATTAAATTAAATTAAATTAAATTAAATTAAATTTTAACTCGCTTCACGGGATAATCGAAATGAATTGGGATTTCAGTATTGAAAGTTCGTAATACCTTATTTTTAAAATCTATACTACAACCTAATTTTTTCAACAAGTCCATACCAATGAGACCTTTATACTTTTGATCGAAATCGAACATTAAAAATTTATGATATATGTCTGTGTTAAACAACGGCGGTAAGGGTAAAATTGCTACATATTCATGACGAGTTACTGCGTGTGCTGTTTTAACCTGAAATGGCTCATGTTCAACAAACTGTTCTAAGTTAGTACCGGCTATTACATCAGGTGATATCATACATCGTGAGGCTCCAGTATCCAATAAGAATTTGCCTTGAAATTCCGGTAGCTCAATATAAGGAAGATGGTCTTTACCTTGGTGGTTGAGATCGACGGTCTTTATGAACTGGGATTCGATTGGTCCGCGTCCTGGTGAAAATCCTGGTGATTTGATGCCTCTCCAAGCATATCCGGCGTATACTCGTAGTCTTGATCTTTATGTTGAAGGTTATGACTACAACACTCACCATTTTGGTAGGGGTCGTATCCGTCTGGGTAATACTGCTCTTGGCTTTGTTCCGTATAAAACATGTCTTCAGGAACAAAACGTGGTTTTTCAGGCTGGTTTACTGACCTCATGGTGACATCGGACACTCTTTGTGGTGGGTTCACCTGTTGGCGGGGTATATTTGGCTGCGATCTAAAGTTTCCTGAGTTCCTGAATATGCCTGAACCACTAGGTCTTACATTACCTGAAGCGGGGCCATTTTTCCACGGGGCTACGCCTTGTCCTCGCTGTTGCCTCAGTTCTGGGTTCCAGCTATTACGAGGGGGGAAATTGCTAGCATGGGGTACCGCTTGGTTAGGCTTAGGTATTTCTTTTGCTTTGTTTTGTATTACTAATGAATTAAAACTATTATTGAATCTATTAAAAGCTAATCGCGCCTCCTCTTGCCTAGCCGCTACTATAGCTGCTTCTAAAGTCAGAGGTTTCGCGATCCGCACGCCAATAGATACGTGGAAATCGAGATTATTGACGTATTGGTCTATGACCATGCTTTCATAGTAAGTTTTATCTGTGTGTCTGCCTACTATAATTAAAGTTTCTAATAAATCCCGCAAGCGTTTACCGAACGTTTCGGCGTCTTCGTTTTTATTACGCCGCAAACGTGTTAATTCCTGCATCAGCTGGATTTCGTTGCGCGGTTCACCTAACCTACGAGTCAACGCGGTTTTGATTGAATGCCAGGTGTCGACGCTTTCTTCAGAAGCTATAGCGCTAACTGCGGCACCGCTCAATTTGCTCTTAATAAGACTCGTAAGAGCGGGGTTTGCCCTAATCGGTGGCTCTAACAATAAAATAACATTTTCTACTTCTTTAATAAAATAATTCAATGTTTTTGGGTTGCCGTCATACCTTGGCAGAAGTTCAGAAACGAACTTGAATGTCGCTAGCTCAATGCTTGCCATAGCCATCGTTTAATTACTAAGTATTATTTAAAAAAAAATACTATACTCTGATAATATTAAGATAATTGAGTTATATAGGTTGACAGTCAGCCTTGAGCCTAGTGCCTATATCAAATTAGCGTAAAGTTTTATTAGTGTTATATGAGTCGCGATTGTAGCGGACAATAAACACATGTAATTTTAATTATGTTTTCTGATTTATAAGGGGCTAAGAAACGTGCCTACAATAAAATAGGTATGCGTTCTATACTAGTATACGTAAATGTTGACAATATATTGGCTATAGCGATTTTAGCCTATACACAAACACACATACAACATTTAAAATATTACGACAGGAAATATAGCATAGGAAACTGGGAATACAACTTGCACTCACCCCAATAACCTCTGCATCTCCAGCCGGGCCTTGTAGAACAGCAGGACTCCCAATTCTCCGGGTCTCCCGCGGGATGCTCGCCGTCGTAGATTCGAATATTATGTGATCGCGATGGTAACGATAGAAACCGTTCACTCTAGCCGAAGAGTTCTATTCGAAGCAGAGTGTCGCGATCCTACCGACTGCGCCAGTTAAGTTACGGCGAACGAGATTATTATTAAAAAAAGATTTATTTAAATACAATGTTTATTCTAAAGAATATTCTACAAGACTGATTTCTAATTACAATATTTCTATTAACTAAACTTATTGCTAAATCTGCAATTGTGCAGTTTACGTTATGACGCACAGGCGCATCCGATGCGTAGTCAGCCATGACGCACGCTAGGCGACTGCCTAACTCGTGTTAAAAATAATTTATTTTTCACGATACACATATTTAATATTGTTGTAAATTAAATTGATTAGGAATTAACTGAAAAGGCTTTTCTTTTTATCTTTCTGTAAACTTTCCTCCTCTTATCTTACTTGTTTTTTTCTTACTTTGTTAGAAATGCGAAAGTTTGTGAGGATGGAGGATGGATGGAGATTATTTTCATCCTGGAATATAGGCTACTTTTTATCCCGGATTTCAATTCCATGCGAACGAAGTCGCGGGCAGAATCTAGTGACTTATAAAGAGAAGAGATGGTAACTACCGCAAATACGTTTAGTTACGCACTAAGCCCTATAAACGGCCCTATAAATTCGCCACAAAAAAAAAGTATGTGTAAACTCGCCACAACTCTATTTTTATGAATAATAATCCGCCATATTGTTTATTACCGCACAGACAGCAGAAAAATCAAACAATAAAGAATAAAACGTTATTTATTTATTTTACATAATCACAGAAATTCATATAATAATCACAGTTCTACTTACAGCTAAAATATACGCTAATATTATCTGGTTTTGTGCGTTTTTAAGCCCACGTTGTCAAGGACAGCGTGACCTGCGTGACAAGTGAGAGTGCAGAAAGCTATTATTCTATTTTCAGGTTCACTGTCATCATCGAATAATAAAAAAGAATGTTCATATTTTTGTGGAATAATAACATCTTTGCATCTTGAAAAATGCGTTTTGGGCACGTTTAGTTTACGATTCCTCACATTGTATAGTGTTCGCGAAATGTTCGAAAATTTCGGTATGGCATTTAATATCTCATAACCCCCATCCTTGGTTGGTTGAAAAGCTTCTTCATACACTTGAGGCATAGGTGTACTTGTGTTCGCTGCTGCTTCCTTACAACGATTTACTATCTTTATGACTTCCATTTTTTCTATATTTGGTTGACACTTGTGGGCCGCTTCATGCAAAATTCTGATGTCAATATTGTCGCGTCGGTTCTACTCATGACCTTCCGGCAAGTAAGGTTATGGTATCTGTATGACTCCCTACAAAAGGAGGCTAGCATTGCCTAGATTCTTTGACACAAATTGGAGAATGTAATAGTTATACTAATTATGAATAATCTGCTTCGCTTTGATTCTATGGGGTGAGTATCTGATAATAAAGAGATAAATGCATAGTAACGGGTCCCTTGTAGTTTTATTCTATTGTAATCTGTTTGTCAACTACTGGTCAACTGTCTCACCTGCATGATGCAGATGTCTTTGCTCAGCCACACAGAACTCATCACCTCCCTCCACGAATAGGTCACTCCTGTTGTGGAAAGAAAGTCCATGATTACACTGTAGGACTACTAAGTACCACCGAATGGTATGAAGGTACATAATTATATTATTAACATGAGTTTTAGTACATCAATATGGACTCTATTAAATCACTAGGAGTGCAATCACATACTTATTGCTTGGTGTATTATTATGTTTATTTCAACAGATATACAATGTGAACCTTAGTGAGTTTGTTCACTTAAACAATCTTGACAGGCCGTTGCCTCTTGCTCCTATGGACGTAACTATCATGCTCCACGAACATGATTTACTGTCTACCCAAACATACTTGATACCTTGTGAGAAGATTGGCCAACCTACCACACACAGGTGAGCTCCTAAAGAGCTCTTAGGATTGTATGCTTACGATATTGGGAGTCGTGAGAATAGGGAGCACCCTTCGGTCACCCTATTGATATTGATATAGGTAGGTACTTGTATTTTATTACCCAAACCAAGGACTCTGTTGATTGCATTATATTAGATTGCACACATTATGATACAAACAATCGAAACTATCGGCACATTACGTCTATACGATGGAAATCATGTTTGCTCATCAGCTCATAAGAGTTTCGCGGCATCCACCATTTCCCATCGCTTTTAATTTACTCACTCCATAACTCAATACGCGAGTTCAATGCGGAATAATATTGGCTTATAATCTAGATACTTAGCTGTCGTATTATTGCTGGCTGGTAGGCGAAGATCACACACATTGCAATTTTAAACTTTGATTGAAACTTTAAGAACAGTATGTCTGTTGCAAACGTACCGGGCAAAAAGAGTGTTGCCACTTACCAAATTTGTTTTGTGGTTGGTAACAAGTGTTGCTCTATACAATATTGTTGGGTTTATTTAATAATCGCGACCCTTCGCGACACACCCGCCTCGCGAGTTTTAAACTATGGTGGTCATCAAGTCGTGAGTCCATTTGTGGATCTTCTCCAGTGCTTGGACTGCAGCTGCTCGACGCGATTTCTCATCGCTTGTTTGGTTGATTAATTTCTGGCTATTGTTTACTTCGTCTTCTAGATCACGTTCATTATGATCTTGTGCAAGCTCAATGTCGTTTATTGTGCTGACGTTCTCTAGCTCTTCTTTCGTATCGTGCGTTGAGTCGTGTCTTACATTCGCATTCGTGTTCTCATCATTAAAATGATCTCCTTTACAAAATATACAATTGAGCTTTCTTCTTTTCTGCTTGGGTCCCTGTCCACTCTTTTCTCCAGCTGACTGAAATTTCCTCTTCGTGTCAAAGGTTTTATTGAAAGCAGTTACATTAGGTTTGAATTTTTTATTCGTATCCTTTAAATTATTTCGTTTATGTATCTTAGATCCCTTTTCAGTTCTATGTTCTAGTACATGAAGTGTTTCTGTTGTGTAACTAGCATCTTCTATCTTAAATTTCTCAGAAGTACGCTTAGCATCCTCTCTAGCTGAGAGTACAAGATGGAGTTGTTTCCTTATTTCTTCGATGGTGTCGCTACTTAATTTTAATTTCAGTTCGTATACTATGTCTTAAGGGAACTTTTCCAAGATCAAAAACCTTAGGTGGTTATGTTCTGTATTCTCTCCCAGAGAACTCAATACACGAAGGTGTCTTTCGATTTCATCCAAAACTTTTCTACAATCATCTTGTTTGTCTGCTCCTTTAAGTTTGTGAAGAGCTGAGTAATGGGCATCAATTATTTGCGTTTTCTTCCAATATCTGTCTGTCAAAGTAGTCACAGCAATTTTATAATTATCGTTAATAGTCTCAAGACCATCCAAGATTGTCTTAGGTTCGCCTTTCAAAGAAGCTTTTAGGTACAGTAACTTGTCGACATATCTTAGTGTTCTTTGATCAATATTGGAAGAGAATTGATCCCAAAATTGTGTCCATTGGAGAACATCTCCCGAGAAGGTAGGTAAGTTCAACTCAGGTAGTTTGCCTCTATTGATTGATTGACTTGAGTTCGAAGAAACAACCTTGTCCTTCCTGACTTGTATTCTTGCATTCAGCTCGGCTAAGGCTTCATCACCTTCTAGCTGTTCATTTGTCATATTTGATATATCATCAGCATTTGGATTTGTAGAAGTATTAAAATATTGATACAACTCATTATTGAATCGGTGAATGACCGCTTGTAATTTTGATGACACGATGCATGCTTGTTCCATATCATCATCAGACCACGACCTCAACGCACAAAGAGTATGTGAGCTTTTAGTCAAACTTTTGATACTCGACACAAACGTAGTTAGTCTACTTAAATATATTTCCTCCATGGTATTATTGTACACTGACTGGGGTGAATCTGAAATCATCATAAGTACCTTATGATAATATGGATAAAACGTTTGCCCACAACGACAATTAAAATTTACATCAATTATAGTCAGTTTTATTTATTTAGATTTTGAATTTATTATACATTTAATGTGTATTGTTTAAGAATTAGCATTTAATCATTATTACTCTTATTAGCTTGCAATAATGACTGACATTTACCAGAGCTCCACTGTTTATTTAATTTGATTAAATATTAACTATTAATTTCTTAGTGATCTTCTTGATCTCACAATTGATTTTGTAAAAATATCTGGAGTAAGTCTGTCACACTGCTCAACTTAGTCTATAATCATAGCACTAGTTAAGCCAGTTGTTGTTTCCTTTAAAACATTTTGACTCACCCAGCCTTGGCTATGGCACTATCGTATCTTATTATTCAATTATGTGAGAACACAAGAAAGTTCACTAGACCACACTTTTATCATCACACGGCGTATAGCACTGAGTTAAATCAATTAATGTTCATTAAGTAAAGCATTACTAGCTAATGGATTATCTTTATAGTATGTCCGCATATTTATTCTACATTATTCACAAATAACTTTCTCTTTGGACCATAGGTTATCCATTATAACACAGTGTGCAAACGCTGAACATGTACACTAATTATCTTATTGGTATATCTCCATGCACTCTTTTGCATAGGTATCACATAATCACAGTGTATGTAACATTTGAATTTTACAACAATGCATGTAAAGTTTGTGATAGATAGAGTTTCTAGTAATTGTTTATCTATTTTATTTTCATGTCATCACAACATTAAGCAATTATTCACCGTTAAGTTATTAGGTTTTAAGCCATCCGAGTTGATATAGGTATTATTCTCATTATATATTTACCTTTGAAAATTAGTGGATTAAAGTTGTATTTTGTTGTGATAATCACAATTAATACTGGTTAACAAGTGAGAAACTATTATTGTAGGACACTCATAATTTGATAATCATTGTTTTAAATGTACCTATTTTGACAAGCAATGTAAATATTCGACTCACTAGATATTGTCACCATATGAAACTTGTGACTCGGAATGGTAATATTATTATATACTATAACTATGTACTCATGTGTTGTGATTTATTCTGATTTAATATGGTGATAGTGACAGGGTCTCTGGTAAATTAAATGGTAATTATAACAAATCTTCACTACTAGATTCCAACTGGTATTCATTGAGTTAAAATGTAGTATGTATAGTACATTACAACTCAATGTTGGTATTTTGGGTTTTCTTAAGTGACTTGTCGTTCATGTATTTGAAATAACGTGGTATTTAATCACACTTTTACATACCTGAACTTTGGACTCAACTATCAGTTGGTAGGTGTGTTGTGTATCTCCTTGTATTTGTACACTCTTTAAGATGTCGTAAGTACCCAAGTGTTTCCTGTATTGAATGTTTGTGTTCCTATTAAACGATAGGGAGATTAATTATGGAACAATAAGCGCTGCAATGCTAACTTGGCTAATTGAAACACGTATTGCATATATGTATCATTTCGACAATAAGTACATTTTGTTCGTTTTAGGTTTTTACAATGGTTTGTCAAGATGTAAATTATAGGTTACCGGCAAATAACTTTGTCGAAAAGATTAGTTAGATAGTTTTGAACAACATATCGTCATTCTTACCTGATGATATGAGTTAATTTCACCTTTTATTAATGTAATTTTGTACGGAATTACAATTATTTCCACTGTTTATCCAATTCACAGAGTTTTGCAGTGTCTGCTAACCAGGACCACCTGAATGATGCAAGAAATTGCAAATTCAAACACACTAGCGTCGTTATGGCGTCGCGTCGCTGTTGTCGCGCATGCGCGCACCGTTCACATTACATTTAGGCGCGGAATTTTAAATTGTCTTGGCGCGGAATTTTTAAATTGTCTTGATTTTATCCGTTATCACTGACTTAACAGTAGTAACTTTGTTGGATTAATGTTCACTGCCCAAGATCTAGTTAAAATCATGTTTTACACACTAGAGTTATAACTTATAGTTAAGGTCACAGGGTCACACAAACAAAGTAAATAAAGTGAACTGTGTTCATTTTTTTTTGTATATTTAATTTTAAAGATATCCTTACCATTCAGTAAGACAGTTGACAATTGCATATTTTAATCTAAAGTAGGTTCCCAATACACTCTCTTTAGCCATAGGTATATCAGATAAGTTTTGTTCATTAAGTTCAGTTTAGTCGGTTAGTTAAGGTTAATCAATCTACACTAAACTTTGTCTTATTTGATTTTGTCCTAAAAATTTTTTTTGTATAACTATGGATATGTAAAGGTCTCATCTTATCTTCACCAAACTTTGATGAAGATCCCAGCATCTCCACCAACTTTGTCGCGTCGGTTCTACTCATGACCTTCCGGCAAGTAAGATTATGGTATCTGTATGACTCCCTACAAAAGGAGGCTAGCATTGCCTAGATTCTTTGACACAAATTGGAGAATGTAATAGTTATACTAATTATGAATAATCTGCTTCGCTTTGATTCTATGGGGTGAGTATCTGATAATAAAGAGATAAATGCATAGTAACGGGTCCCTTGTAGTTTTATTCTATTGTAATCTGTTTGTCAACTACTGGTCAACTGTCTCACCTGCATGATGCAGATGTCTTTGCTTAGCCACACAGAACTCATCACCTCCCTCCACGAATAGGTCACTCCTGTTGTGGAAAGAAAGTCCATGATTACACTGTAGGACTACTAAGTACCACCGAATGGTATGAAGGTACATAATTATATTATTAACATGAGTTTTAGTACATCAATATGGACTCTATTAAATCACTAGGAGTGCAATCACATACTTATTGCTTGGTGTATTATTATGTTTATCTCAACAGATATACAATGTGAACCTTAGTGAGTTTGTTCACTTAAACAATGCTCCACGAACATGATTTACTGTCTACCCAAACATACTTGATACCTTGTGAGAAGATTGGCCAACCTACCACACACAGGTGAGCTCCTAAAGAGCTCTTAGGATTGTATGCTTACGATATTGGGAGTCGTGAGAATAGGGAGCACCCTTCGGTCACCCTATTGATATTGATATAGGTAGGTACTTTTATTTTATTACCCAAACCAAGGACTCTGTTGATTGCATTATATTAGATTGCACACATTATGATACAAACAATCGAAACTATCGGCACATTACGTCTATACGATGGAAATCATGTTTGCTCATCAGCTCATAAGAGTTTCGCGGCATCCACCATTTCCCATCGCTTTTAATTTACTCACTCCATAACTCAATACGCGAGTTCAATGCGGAATAATATTGGCTTATAATCTAGATACTTAGCTGTCGTATTATTGCTGGCTGGCAGGCGAAGATCACACACATTGCAATTTTAAACTTTGATTGAAACTTTAAGAACAGTATGTCTGTTGCAAACGTACCGGGCAAAAAGAGTGTTGCCACTTACCAAATTTGTTTTGTGGTTGGTAACAAGTGTTGCTCTATACAATATTGTTGGGTTTATTTAATAATCGCGACCCTTCGCGACATATATTCTCCGAAATTTTTATAGTTGCGCTGCACGAACGATTAGAACATCTCCATACACTTCCAGATTTATTTTCCCGATGCAGATTGTACATGTAAACATGTCTCACAAGCATTCGCCGTCCTCTTTCAGTTTTCGTAAATATGATCTGAAAGATCATAATTATTATATTCATGTTTTAATTTAAGTGCAAAATAAATAAGTTAGTAAAAAATTAAATTGATCAAGACCAAAAATCGATGCAAATAATCGATTATATTTCCAAATAAATCATGCATCTCCGCAACTTAAAAATATGTAAAAAGTTTTCTATTTATGAGTAGGTACTATCTCCAAAAAAATATGAACTTCCAAAGCAACGGCCAGTAATGGAAATGTTAGCCATAATAATATATAACTACTCTTTTTAAAAACAATACTGCATTAAATAATAATATACTTACACCATGTCCACCCGAGCTTGTGCCCTGCTGAATATGATCCATTTTTTCAGAGATGCACCTATCTAACTAACTACCGTCGATCTAATATATTATGTGCTATAACTCTATGGTAACTACAATATTAAGCAGATCACATTTGCAACAGAACACCCACAGAAAACTATAATAATTATTATTATAGTCATTGAGAACACCACACGCGCATCGACAACGTCAAGTGAGTCACTGGATGATTGGAGTCTGGACTAATAGTCCATCCAACAAAGAGATTGTAGAGTGCGTGAGCAAGGCCCTAAGCAATTACTTCAAAAAACTGTTCAGGGTGCTTAGAGAGTTAACATACTAAAAGTCCTGACATCTAGGGGGTGAGGCGGGGTGAGGGGAGGGGGTTAAAGTTCCCATTTTTCAGTTTTTCGCTAATATCTTTTAAACGGTGCGTCATGGAGATAAGAAGTCTTCTACGCAATGAAAGCTTATAAAATTATGTACAACTTTTATCTTACACACTTTTTCACATTCCTACCTATTTTCGAACTACACATTCCGGAAAAGTGAAAATTGAAAAAAACAACTACTTGAATTGAACACTACCTCTTGTATACTACTTCCTTCACGTTATTTGGGGATAAAAAGTATCTTATATCTTAAATCAACTCCTACTATATCAATTTACTAAATTTTATCCAAATCTGTACAGCCGTTGGGATATCAAAACTTTTATCTACACTTGTCTTATACACTTTTTCCAAATTTTTACCAGTGTTCGAGTATCGTGCTCCGAAGAAAGTGAAAACGGAGTTCATGTAGTGTGATATGACAAGCATTGCTGAATGTTAAATATGAGCTAGTATATAAATTAGGTATTTTATTGATAACATAAGCTGGGAGTACCTCCAAGCGGTGAAGGCGGTAACAGTTTGAGATCTCGTTTTCTACCAGTGGTAATGGAGCAGAAGCGGGTCGTCACTTTTCATTCCATATTTCCTGTCGTAGAAAACGAGATCTTACTGGCTAAAACTCCCATTATCATCCATGCCTTCGGGCTTATGTTATTGTTGTCGTTTATGATTTCAACCTGTTTGGCACGGTAGCCTACCCAGTAACGCAGGGGAGCAGTCAGAACAGTTCTTTGCTTTGTAATCGTCATTAGTTACGCAATTGGATTATCCATCATGAGTGCTAATAATAATAAGTGTCCTGTGTGTGATAAGGACATCGTTAAAGGGAGTAAGGATGTTTCTGAGGTGAAACAAAAAGGAATACTCGGCCTTATCAAAGCTAGTAAAGATCGGAACGATGATAAGCACCAAATTTTCCGCGCCTTGACATCCGTTTTAATTCACACTAATTGTCGTAAAAACTACACTCGAGCCGATACAATTAAAAAAGATGTAAGTGTTGCATCTACATCTCAAGAAGAGGCAGGCCCGTCTCAGCTCAGGTCTTCAGCTCCCCAATTCGACTTCATGACTAATTGTTTATTATGCGCACATAATGTAAAAGAAGAAACCAGAACGCCTTTGAGCAGAAGAAGAATAGTACATTCAGTTGAAACTCTTCCTATTCAGTATCGTATCAGGGAAGCATTCATTTACAGGTTGTGACACAACATCTGCAACTTTCAGAAGAAGCAAAGTGGGTTTCTTAAAACTGTACTTGAAGTCAGATATTATCAAGGAAGCGACTGCGATCTTTTACAAGCCCACCTCCACGCACAGTGAGGTTGAAGAGGCTGGGAAGATGTGCTTCCTCAAATGATATGGCACACCAACAAGACTGACCTCCCTCAATGAGTACCGATACCAGTCATTCGTGAGATCATTGGCAAATATTAAGCCTGATTTCAGCTCCCTCCCACCAAATGAAAACGCAGCTAAACAGTATTCGCGGCGCACTTACCACCAAATGCAGCTGTGGCTCGGAAATGAGCTGCCTCCTCAAGAGTTGGGATGGAAACATGAAGGGGACAGCCTGGTGCCAATAACAACCGAAGATTCGCCAGCACCAGAGATACTACTAAAAACAATATTTTGCCGCTGCAAGAAGGATTGTGGTAGTAGAAAATGTGGATGTCAGAAAGCAATGTTGAACTGTTCCGCGGCGTGTCTCCACTGCCAAGGGAATTGCCTCAACGGCGTGTCTGTTGACGTTGACGATGATGAAGACGACGTAGAGCCTCTTCAGCAAGTACTATCTACTGAGGATGAGGGAGCCTTGGAAAAAGAACCATTGTCAGGACCCTCACAGCCTAAACGAATTAAAAAATAAAAGATAACATGTATCAAAGATATGTTTTCATTACTCAACGGCTGAACCGATTTGGATGAAATTCGTTATGATTAAAAATTTGGATTTTTAGGCTACTTTTATCCCGAAATAACGCAAACAAAGTAGCAGGCAACAGGTAGAGATTCATAAAAGTAGTTTTTTCGAAATTTTCACTATTTCAGAATGTATATGTAAAAAATAGGTAGTAATTCGAAAAAGTGTATAAGACTAAAGTTGTAGGAAATTTTATAAGCTTTCATTGCGCAGAAAACTTCATTTCTCTAAAACATACAGTTTTAAAGATATTAGCAAAAAACTAAAAAAAATGAACTTTTATCCCCTCCCCCCACTCCGCCTCACCCCCTAGACGTCAGGATTTTTAGTATGTTTATTCCCTAAGTACCCTGAATAATTTTCTGAAGAAATCACTTAGGGCCTAACTCACGCACTCTACAACTCCTTATGGGTGATTTATTGGGTGAACTATAATGCATTGACCGGTACGGCTAGAAAGAGATAGATACAGCGAGCAAGCGAGCGCGTGATAGCATGTACAGGAGCGCAGGAGAGAAAAGAAAGATTTTAGAAATCATTTTTATTTCAACCGCTTAAAATCGATAACTTTGTTTTCTACCAGTACTTTATGCAAAACATATGTACCTATGCAGACTTGTGACGAATTTACACATACTTTTTATGCATGTGACGAATACACTTTCAATGTATGGAGTTTACAAAATGTGACGAATTTACTTTGTGGCGAATGTACAATAACCCCTATAAACCAGTGTTGCGACCATAGATAAAATAAATAAGTAGATATGGTGAACAGACGAAATTATATCGGAACCGTGTGTCTCCAGTTAGGCGCTGGGCGGGGCAACAACTACACATGCAGTTTAATAAAATCAATAGATACGCACTCGCGCACACACCCGCATTTCTTAAATCAGAACGTACTATACAATCAATAATAAACCTTATTCCGTCAAACACAGCGTGTATTTACCATGCACCGTAGAACTTACCCACACAAAAACATCGGTCGCTATCGTTGTGCTGTGCAAAAGCAATTTATTTTACATATACGCTAGTGATTGACTAAATCGGAAAGTTATCGATTCTTCCATTTATTATTGTACATTCTTTTTTGGGCACCTGAAAATGAACCAAATAAAAAATGGCATGTCCAGAAAATATTATAATAACAATAAACATATTATTAAGAACATAACATTACATAATTATTATTAAGTACTACCTACTAAGTATTAAGGGCTACCCTGGCGCTTTCGACTTAAATCTTAATATTTAATTATCATAGTGATAGGCCAAATAGAAGTCGATGTTAACTTACATTACGCTCTTGATCGGAACATACCAGCCGTATAGGTTGTATAGAATCCAGAAAAGTTGAATGACTGATTTTATAAATGCCCTATAACATGAGAATAGCTTTCAGTAATAAAATAAAATTTAACCCACTTCTGCAAAAATCAGTTGTACTCTTAATTTTGGAATTGTCCATTCAAAAAGCCTGCGACTTTTCTTTAGAGGCTGGAACATTTCTGCGTTGAAGTGAACCGAGCATATGGGGCTATTTTTCAACCGACGACCAAAAGAGGAGGTTATCAATTCGACGCGTATATATATATATATTTAATATATGATCACCGATTACTCAAAGACGGCTGAACCGATTTGGAAAATTCTTTTTTTGTTTGAAAGGGTATACTTCGAAATTGGTCCCATTGTCACCAGGTCAGGATCTGATGATGGGATCCTGGAGAAATCAAGGGAACCCTTCAAATATTATAGGCACACCTATGGCGTTTAGGGTATTTCTTATAGTAACTTGTGCAGTTGCTCTCAAAAAATACCATTTGGGGAAGTGGAACTGATGATGAAGACCACAGATGGCCGCCGAACCTACTCAATAATAAGTATTTCGTGGATTGCGATTCAAATACTTGAATATGGATGTTAAGCACTTTATGTTCGTCACAATGCATATGGTGATGTGGAGCTGATGGTGAAGTACCAGAAGAACTCCTCAAAAATTAACGGCCCAGCATTGGGAAAAGCAATATTTTGTAAAAGGTTATAAGTAGTTGACATTTAGGCTCTTTTAACTAGGTAAATTAAAAATCGACCAACTAAAAAGAGTGAAATAAAAACTCTTTACCAAAAAATTAAACCGACTCCCAAAAACACTGCAAAGTGAAAAATAACTTTAATTTCGGAAGTTGTGCCAAAAACGAAAATACAAAACTAAAGACACCGACTACCGAAATTAAAGTTATTTTTCACTTTGCAGTGTTTTTGGGAGTCTGTTTAATTTTTTGGTAAAAAGTTTTTGTAGGGTACCAGTTTGGTGGCATGCCTGTGGCATCAATCCAATCCTTTTTTATGTTACCATCTTTTGGGAAGCTGAAAAGTACGAAAAGCATTTATTTATCATTTACATACATCCTAAGCTACTTCTAAACGTCACCATATAATAAGCATCGCAATAATTACGTAACAAACTATAAATCAAGATCTGAATGATTTTCACGTATATTGCTAATCCATTGCTTCATATGTTCGAAATATTGGTCTGCTCAACAACGTAAATACCGCAGTGAGTGTTGTTGATTTAGCATAATGAAACCGATTCCTACTGTAAGTGTGTTACGCAATTACCCCGCAGGTAATAGTTTAGTAGGTTATAATAGGTTTTTGTTATAAGAAAAATCCTAGTTAGTAGAGAAATTGTTAAATATATGAAAACAAACACACATCCATGCATAACAAATAAATAGCATGAATATATTGACTTATTTTAAGCTAAATAATAATTTTTTGGTAAAAAGTTTTTTATAACATACGGAAACCTCTAAGAAAATATGTTTAACTTTTATTTTACATGAGATGACAGAAATAAAAATACGTAAAAAAACATTATTTACATCGATCTTCCAACCGGGCTAAAACGGTTGACAGATTGAAAAATGTACTATTGTAGCGACGGCGACGTCGGAAATCCTTACGCATGCTGCGGGCGTATCATATAAAATATCATGTAAAATAAAAGTTAAACATATTTTCTTAGAGGTTTCCGTATGTTATAAAAAACTTTTTACCAAAAAATTAAACAGACTCCCAAAAAACACTGCAAAGTGAAAAATAACTTTAATTTCGGTAGTCGGTGTCTTTAGTTTTGTATTTTCGTTTTTGGCACCGACTTCCGAAATTAAAGTTATTTTTCACTTTGGAGTGTTTTTTTAGGAGTCGGTTTAATTTTTTGGTAAAAAGTTTTTATTTCACTCTTTTTAGTTGGTCGATTTTTAATTTACCTAGTTACAAGAGCCTAAATGTCAACTACTTATATTCATTTACAAAATATTGCGTTTCCCAAAGTTGGGCTGTTATTTGTTGAGGAGTTCTCTTGGTAGTTCACCATCAGCTTCACTTCACCATATGCATTGTGACGAGCATATTGTGCTTCATAACCACATTCAAGTAATCGAAGCGGAACAAATGAACTACTTATTATTCCTACTTATATATTGAGTAGTTCCAGTGGCCATCGGTGGTCTTCATCATCAGGTCTACTTCAAAATGGTGCTTTTCGAATGCAACTACACAAGTTACTTAACGTGACCATTTATTTTTTGTCTCAAAACGGGACACTGGTTTATTAAGGTCAATTAACAGGTTGTCAATGAAAAAAAAAAACTTCATTTAAGTTTTTTGTTTAGGAATAGTCAGTTAGCTTAAAAGTTACGAATTAAAAATATATATATATACTTACCCGAAAAATTAAGTTATATAAAATTTATATTTATCAGATGAACAAATTTGCTTTAATATAGCTGGTGATGATTTTAGGTAAGAATGAAATTCTTAGCACGTTTTGTTTTTATATTCACCTTAATTATTAAAATCGCCATTAGAACTGTTTGTAACTGGGTTTTTCTCAGATGTCTACAAATTTTGAATAATTTCCCATGCGGGGACCTTTTTTTAATCAGCTCAATAAAATATCTCCATTTCTATGGTTTGAGTAGTAGTAGTCTGACCTTCAAGTTTCAATACAGCTTGATGAAAACTTGTTGACTGAGCGTGTAAAAAATAAAGCCACTGTTTGGATGTGAAAGCTTTAAAAAAGTTTTTTAGTAACAGGGTTTTTTTCAATACTCAAAAAGTAGTTTTTTAATGGCTGATACATTTTTGAAACCCTTTCCAAGGCAGGCATAAGAGGCTTTGCTATAGCCGAGCATTCGTTGATATTCCGTTTCAGTTTTGGCTCAAAACTCCTTTAGAGCTTCAACTCGAATCGTGTAAATATAAAAAAAATATATACATATATCTTCACAATAATTCTTTCGTACGCGCGATCAAAACATGATTGAATTAATTTCGATACACAATCATTAGACCGAAAGCTGTGGTTTTCTTGTATCTTGTGATAATCCCAGATGCCTTCTGCCGCGGCCATATCCAAATCCTTTAAAGTTGGCGCGTCCAATTTCATGAAAAAGTTTAACATCGAAAAACTCGAAGTGGCGCGCGGCGGCACGATCGGCATTTTAATGTAAGCCATACACGCTACGGTCTACCGCACAGGTTATCTGTGCAGGTTTGCCTGCGCAGGTCAACCGAACATTGGTAGCGTGTATGGGGACGTTCCGGTGTACCGGAGCGGTCTTCAGTTCTATTTGTGATGGCATCGAATGAGGACGATGACGAGCTGGCTTTGCTAGGCCTTACTTTAATTTTGAAGATAAAAGATATATAGCATACATATACAGCATAGTACATATTAGCATATACATATTAGCATAGCTACATATTTAGCTTAGTTGGAGGGATTAACAAGATGGCTAGTAATGTGAATTCTAACCACATTGCTAGTTATCTTTTTTTAAAAAGAAAAATTTCGATAAAATCGTCAAGGTTGTTTTTTAGTTGAATCTGGTGGCGCCATTTTCTATTGCTGAATTACGTGGCATTCGTGGCAACACGATGCGAGCGACGAGACAACCGTCCGAAAGAAACACTAGAAAACAACTGACGCGACCTGCGCAGGCGACCGGAGTACACGCACACACGCACAGGTACACCGTACGGTGTCACGCGAAAGAATTGATTTTCGATCTTGCGCCGGTCGCCTGTGCAGGTTCAAAAAACTGCACAGGTCTATTCCCACACACATTCCAGTCTACCTGCGCAGGCTTACCTGCACAGGTGGACCTTTCCGGTGGACCGTAGCGTGTGTGGCAGCCATTATGTTTTTCAGACTTTAAATGCTGTTCAATATCACTGGCACAACTGTAGGTAACACTAAATTCTGTACGACACTTTTCGCATCTGACATCTGAGGGAGTATTTATTTGCTTGATGAACTGCTTGTAAGTCAACATTGAACGAACACTTGCGTTTCGGCATTTTGACTTAATATTTCATTTAATTTATTTTATAAACAATTTTAACACTGTGTTTAAATTTTTAAAATTATAACTAAGTACACACAATAGCAAAAAATGACAGGTAGGCATTATTAAAATCCAAATAAAATAAGTTACAGTAGGTATACAATTTCAAATAATATTCTTAGAGTAACACTGTTACACAAATCATATAATTATGTTTTAATTTATTGAAAATATGTTTGCGTTTGACCACCATTTCACCTGATGGTAAGTGATGATGTGGTAGAAGATGGAGCACGCTTACCTAAAAGTAGCCTATTCACTCTTGAATTAAAGATTCCTAGGTTATAGCCACAGAAATCAAAAATACAGAGAAGTGGTAAGGGGGCGTATCGGTGTCCGCGCGACATGGCCACAGGGCTCATGTCAAAGGCAAGTGGCCGTCTCCGCGAACTAGTGCGCTTTCGACGGCGATCGTGATAACATATATGAATGCCGAGTTGTTCTGTGGTATCTTGTAAAAACCGAAGCCAAAATCAAATCTATGTGAATCATGGAATCACTTACCATAAGTAAGTACAAGTATTTTACAATATTTGTCTTTAAAATCATGAAAAACAATAAATCGTAAAATATTTCTTGGTTTTACTATGTTATTTTTGTTTTCAAATATCAGAGCGACTGTACTCCTTTTGCTATAAATACATTGCTCCTTAACCACTACCTGAGTTCGTCACTAAGTAACTGGACAAGCAATGTAAACATAACATACGAAACTGTATTACGCGGATTCATCGCGTAGTGAGGCCGCCACTTCTTGCGACGAATTAGTGATGTGCTTGTGCAGATCCACTAACGTAAGCTATCGACAGCAATGTCGATTGACGAATGAAATATTGCTATTATAGTTTAGGGGTTTTTCAACCGATGACATAAAAAAGAGGAGGTTATCAATTCGACGCGTATATTATTATTATTTTTTTATGTATGATCACCGATTACTCGGAGACGGCTGAACCGATTTGAAAAATGCTTTTTTTGTTTGAAAGGGTATACTTTGAAATTGGTCCCATTGTCACCAAGTCAGGATCTGATGATGTCCCATCATCAGATCCTGACTTGGTGTAATTTTTTGGTAAAAAGTTTTTTATAACATACGGAAACCTCTAAGAAAATATGTTTAACTTTTATTTTACATGAGATGACAGAAATAAAAATACGTTGAAAAGTCAAGTGTACAAAAAAGTAAAAAAAAAATAAACAATTTATTTTACGCCCGCAGCATGCGTAAGGAGTTCCGACGTCTCCGTCGCTACAATAGTTTATTTTTCAATCTGTCAACCGTTTTAGCCCGGTTGGAAGATCGATGTAAATAATGTTTTTTTACTTTTGATTTTTTTACAGAGTAGTAGAGAAATGCGTAACCAATATTCGTAAAGTAAGTTACTTTAATTTTAGGTTAATAATCGGTGGTGTTTTTCGTTTTAGAATTATCGTATGTTATGCCTTATCCTCATGCTGTTTCTTTATTTTTTATGGTTTTTGTATTTTGCTTCCATTGAAGCTTCGAATGCGTTATAATAATCGGCATGGTTTAGATAATATATTTGTGAATTGAGCTTAAAATAAGTCAATATATTCATGCTATTTATTTGTTATGCATGGATGTGTTTCATATATTTAACAATTTCTCTACTAACTAGGATTTTTCTTATAACAAAAACCTATTATAACCTACTAAACTATTACCTGCGGTTACCCCGCAGGTAATAGTTGCGTAACACACTTACAGTAGGAATCGGTTTCATTATGCTAAATCAACAACACTCACTGCGGTATTTACGTTGTTGAGCAGACCAATATTTCGAACATATGAAGCAATGGATTAGCAATATACGTCAAAATCATTCAGATCTTGATTTATAGTGTGTTACGTAATTATTGCGATGCTTATTATATGGTGACGTTTAGAAGTAGCTTAGGATGTATGTAAATGATAAATAAGTGCTTTTCGTACTTTTCAGCTTCCCAAAAGATGGTAACATAAAAAAGGAATGGATTGATGCCACAGGCATGCCACCTAACTGGTACCCTACAAAAAATAGCACCGGTATATAACTCGGTTCACTTCAACGCAGAAATGTTCTAGTCTCTAAAGAAAAGTCGCAGGCTTTTTGAATGGACAATTCCAAAATTAAGAGTACAACTAATATTTGCAGAAGTGTGTTAAATTTTATTTTATTACTGAAAGCTATTCTCATGATTTAGGGTATTCATAAAATCAGTCATTCAACTTTACAGGATTCTATACAACCTATACGGCTGGTATGTTCCGATCAAGAGCGTAATGTAAGTTAACATCGACTTCTATTTGACCTATCACTATGATAATTAAATATTAAGATTTAAGTCGAAAGCGCCAGGGTAGCCCTTAATACTTAGTAGGTAGTACTTAATAATAATTATGTAATGTTATGTTCTTAATAATATGTTTATTGTTATTGTAATATTTTCTGGACATACCATTTTTTATTTGGTTCATTTTCAGGTGCCCAAAAAAGAATGTACAATAATAAATGGAAGAATCGATAACTTTCCGATTTAGTCAATCACTAGCGTATATGTAAAATAAATTGCTTTTGCACAGCACAACGATAGCGACCGATGTTTTTGTGTGGGTAAATTCTACGGTGCATGGTAAATACACGCTGTGTTTGACGGAATAAGGTTTATTATTGATTGTATAGTACGTTCTGATTTAAGAAATGCGGGTGTGTGCGCGAGTGCGTATCTATTGATTTTATTAAACTGCATGTGTAGTTGTTGCCCCGCCCAGCGCCTAACTGGAGACACACGGTTCCGATATAATTTCGTCTGTTGACCACATCTACTTATTTATTTTATCTATGGTTATAGCTATCGCGAAACACACTCCGGCAGGAAATTCCACTCCTTAGCCGTACGCACAATGAAGGTATTCCCAAAACGTTTTGTGCGTATGGGTGGGATGTCCACCATGTAACGATGGCGCTTCGCCGTTTGTCTCGTAGTCCGATGATGGAACGGGCTTGGCGAAATAAGATTGTGTAATTCCATCGCAAACTGCCCGAAATGTAACCGATAGAAAACCGATAGACTTGCAACTCGTCGTCGATGTTCAAGGCTCTGGAGCTTTGACTCGACCAGTGCATCGTTGCCAATGAGTCTCTTGGCCCGCTTCTCGATTGTCTCAAGTGCGTCCAGTTGGTATTTCGCAGATCCATCCCAAAGATGAGAGCAGTATTCCATACACGACCGAACCGGGGCTTGATACAAATTGAGCAGCTATTCCCATGTGAAGTACCGTCTTACCTTGGCTAGGATTCCTAACTTTTTTGATGCTAACTGAGCCTTAGCCTCGATAAACGGGCCAAAATTGACTGTGGAAGTCACCCCAAGAAGCTCAATATGATCGGTTATCGGCACGGTTACACCACGGAAAGTAGGAGCCGGTTCAAATTGGCTCCTTTTTGCGGAGAAGAGTCACGCCTGGGTCTAGGGCATGTAATATCGGAAAGTTTTCAATTCCGATACTGATTTCCGATATTAGATCTCAATATCGGAATGCCGATATTAATATCGGAATTTCGTTATTTCGTTAGAAATTGCAAATTTTATTTATAAATTGCACAAATTCAAGGATGAATTGCATATAATAAAAAAAAAAACATTTTTAAATCGTGCCTATTCTTTAATTTGGTTAAAAAATTGGTTGTTTTTTAAGTATGTCCTCTGTATTAAATCACATATTTTTCATTATTTTTTTAATTAATAATAAGTATTTATTACAAATTCAACTACCTGACTCATTATCAATAAAACATCTTATAATTTAAAAAAAAATTTATAAAATTTGCAAGCACAATCTACAATTTGGAACAACAATTATTAGGAATATTTTTTTTTTCGATGTCGTCAATCGTTTAATAAAGTATATACAGGCGAAAATAAAAATAAATTATAGGGCATCGAAAAATTCGTCAACAACTCTATCGATGCGAAAAGTGCCCAGAACACTGGCCGCATTGCCACGTTGAATGGCAATGCTGATTCTCTGTCCAAAGAAAAGGCCAGCCCTCTGGCCACCTGTGGAGTTGACTAATCGTTTGCCGATGTCACGAAAGAGTCGATGCACACTCGGACCCCATGGTCCTAACGTTTCAACCCCAAACGACTCAAACATATAGCACCCAATTAGGTTGTTGTATTTGCGCCGTTTGAGATTTTCTGCACCTGCAGCTGCCGCCCCAGCATAGCCCGCCGTACTGAGAAGATGAGATGGCGCAAGGGTGTCAACACAAGTAGCATCCCACACCAAAGGCCTACCCAACTTCCAAGGCATTATAGTCATCCCGTCTCGTCTCTTCCTAACGTCCCGTGCCAAGCCGTTGGGTTCTAAAACAGATGGTACTCCAGCGGTAACAAGAGGCCGACGGATTATGTCATTTATGCTGGCATGCCGTGCTATCCAACCAGAGCTTCTGCTGCAGGAAAGGCCATGATGTCCGAGGCGGTCGACTGCCGCACCGAATTAACAGCGATGTGGAGCACCGCTGGGAGCACCCAGACGTAGACATGTAGCGATTCGGAACGTGTTATCACTTAACATAGTACCTATATTAAGTGAAGGTAATGCTTGTAGCCGAAGGCCCGACTCCCATTCACCTACAGCCAACAGGCGCGAGCGCTCAGCAGTATTGGTTGACGTATTTAAAAGATTATTCCGTACCAAACTGCAAAGCGGCTCGTCCCATTGTCTCTGGGAGGACGGGTTCTCGGGCAACGCTGTATTTTGGCAAGCCATTTTCGAGGCATTAACTGCATCGGTCGAACACGGCACCTCGTAGTTAACCTGCAATTGTGTTAAAATTTTCTTGGTTAACGTCTCAGTGCTGCGGACCGAAGACAGAAAAGCCGGTAGGCTTATACTGGAAATTTTGCGGACTATTTGTTTAACATATTTCTCATAATTATCCTATACTTATTACTAATTAAACTATCAAACTCAGAATCAACAAAGCTTCTTAGAATTTAGGAAAATCTACAAGTGGAAATAACAATTATTGGAAATATTTGTTTAAATCATATTTCTCATTATTATCGTATATTTATTAAAAAAAAAAAATAACAAAGTTTTGTTGATTCTGAGTTCGGTAGTTTAAATTACTTATAAATAATTTAAAATGTGCAAGCGAATTCAACAGAAATAAAGGACTAGGTATGTTTATATGTTAAAATCTCGTTTTTCTTGATAATATAATTCTCAAGAACAACAAAGCGTCAAGCATAATTTTGTCGGATATAAAAATTTGTCCGATTTCGATATTGGGTCACCCAGTATCGGAATTGTAATATCGGAACTTTTGTTTCGAGATTCCAATATTGCGATATTCCGAGATTCCGAGATTCATGCCCTACCTGGGTCTTAGCTGCATTAAACTGGACCAAGTAGTCATCGCCCCATTCGGAGATAGCCTTCAAGGATAAGTTCAAGCGCCCAACCATGTCCTCACGGAGAGACTGGATCTGTGACCCACCAGCTCGCGCGCTGGACACATCTCTCAGAAACTGTGCTGTCGTCTGCATACCCAAAGGTACCGGGCATTAGCAGATCGATAATATGAAGCAAGAATAAAGTTGCTGAAAGAACAGACCCCTGAGGGACCCCGGCATTAATTGCCAATTGATCAGACGAGCAGCCATCAATGACCACTCGAATGGACCGATCTCTCAGGAAGTCTTCAATTCAAACGCAAAATTGAGTGGGTAAACCGAAGGAAGGAAGCTTAGCAATAAGGCTATCGTGCTAGACCCTGTCAAAGGCCTTGGAGATGTCAAGGGAAACAGCAAGTGCTTCCCCGTGCCTCTCAATGGCCTCACTCCAGATATGAATATTAATTTCAAATATAAGGTACGTAAAAAATCAATAAATACAAATCCCACCATTAAAAGTCAGAAGAATATTCCAAAACTAAAAGTTTAAGTTATTTACTAGGTACACGAGCATTAAAGAACATCAAAACAAATATCGAGAAGTGGGCGAACGAAAAATCTGTCAAATAAATAGTCAACAAAGCACGAGCGACGGCGTCTTGGCCATTCTTAGCTATCTTCGCATCGACCGATGAGTCCGATGACGCCGCCTCAGAAAACGGGACAATTTTGCGTCCCAGAGATCATTGCGGGGACACCGGGACTCGTAATTATAAAAAGGGACAGTCCCGTTCAAAACGGGACGTCTGGTCACGTTAAAGTTACTATAAAAATACTCAAATCACTATAGGTGTGCCTATAATATTTGAAGAGTTCCCTCGATTTCTCCAGGATCCCATCATCAGATCCTGACTTGGTGACAATGGGACCAATTTCAAAGTATACCCTTTCAAACAAAAAAAGAATTTTCCAAATCGGTTCAGCCGTCTTCGAGTAATCGGTGATCATACATAAAAAAAAAAATATATACGCGTCGAATTGATAACCTCCTCTTTTTTTTTGTCGTCGGTTGAAAAACCCCTAAACTATAATAGCAATATTTCATTCGTCAATCGACATTGCTGTCGATAGCCTACGTTATACCCTGTTTTTTAATCTCAGAGACAGAATTGACACATGCAAATGTCAAGTTTAGAAATAATGTTGCCCGCTCTTTTGCGCAGTGTTGTACCTACGATATCGGTTTGTTGAATCGTAACTTTTTACCCGACTGCACGACGCAAAGGAGGGTAACGTGTTTCACAGTCTGTGTATGTATGTAAATATATATGTTTCAAACGCGTGGGCCGATTTGATTGATTCTCACGTTAATCAATTTATCTTAACTGTACGAGTGTCACTAGAGAAATGACAGTTAATTATCAAAAATCGGCAAACTATATCAAGTGGGATATCGTTGAATAGGTCTTTTTTTATAAAGAAAACTCGCAATGTGGGTATAATTCACATTTCTAGCAATCTTGTTGACCCCTCTAACAAAGTTATAAAAACATACATTATAAATATGTGATTTACTTCTATAAAACTAAATAGAATATAAATATCATATAAAAAGTCTGAAAAATCGTAACACTAAAGAAAGGATAAAGTTGGAATATTCTTTCTTCCTTGACTTATAATATTGGTATTTGATAACTTTATAGGCCAGCTAAAGTTGGTGTACCTTCACTTGGTGAAGGTGGTAATGATTTTATTGGCTTGTCCCTGACCCTGTGATGATGCTGCCGCTTATATTGTGCTGGGCAGTAATAATACATTGGGCGTTTCTTCATTGGCCGGCCCAGCCCAGCACCGATACCGACAATGACATCGGTGGACGCTTAATTCTATGAAATTGTAGGGAATAGTGTCTCATTGACCCGGCCCGACATAATTATTACTGCAGGGGACGACTTTAACTGGGATGTATTTAACTTCTAATTTATTTACAAAAGGTCTATATTGTATTGAGCAAAGTAAGGACACTAGAAGGCTCTATTTGTGCAGTTGATCCAAATAAATTTCTAAATACACTTCAAGACCACAATTCCTAGCCCGAATTAAATAATCTGTGAAATCTTTAACATATTTAAACTCACAGAACAGATAAAGAGGTTAGAAAGGAAATAGTTCCTGATTAGTATGAGAACGCGTGTCGCCGCTTGTCTCCCCACTCTTTAGTTCTACTACAAGCAAGAGGCCCGTTACGTATGCGAATTACGCACACAAATAAATTACACACACTTAAATCGAGAGCTTACTACTGATTGTAACTCACTTTGCGCCGTGCATCACGGCCAATCAGGGCAAAGGACAAAACGTCAATGGTTGAAGTGTGGCGCATGTAGTACATTGTAAGCGGACTTGGTCATTGCGTTGATTAAGCGAGTACACAACGGGCAATGTATTACTTTTTGTAACTTGTTGCAATAATGTTCGTTAATGTTCGGAATTTCATAGTGATCAGAATATTTTTATGTTTTTTACTAATAAAATTGTAATTAAATGTTATTTTCGACTTACCGATGGAAAGATATACCTCCTCGCTCTATACTTGCGGTCTGACTTTTTGTTTTACAGGTTATAATTGCACAACACGGCATTTTAAAGCAGAGGTCTGTGTTCCGAAGTAATCCGAAGCGCACTAAACGCGGTGGATGAATTAATCGGTCGCGCTATGATTGTCGTATCATAAATGTGGCGCGCTCGCCACGCCCTCATTATCATTCCAACCTTATTCATCTATTCCGTGTTTAAACTAATAGGTAATTTAAAAAAAATCCTGACTGCTCAATTGAAAGGAAAGAAACAATCACATTTTTATTTAAAAATGTGACAAGCAGGCGCGACCCATCCCATTTTTATAAATATATATGTTCGATTGGCTCCCGCCTGCTTGCAATAAATCGGTATTTATTGTGTAAATCAGAAGTTATTGTGTGTTTTTATGTGTCATCTGGGCCATATAGTTGACGACATTACTGATATGTTTACCATAGAAATAGGTGGTGATTCTGATGATTCAGAATATTTCTAAGAATTGGAGTCATTATTTGAATCTGATTAACGAATACCTGTAATTAATTATGATTTTAATAACATAATTAATTACAGGTACATATATAGATATCTTACATTATTAATTTTGTATTTCTAGTTTTAAATTAGCATCTACACATTATTTCAGGAAAACGTATTATAAAAAACCGATACTTGATTTTATCAACGTTATGTTTCGATAGTGGCACATCACTATTAAAGATTTGCAAAAAACTGGCAATCGTCGTAATGTCAACTTTGTCTCTGAGATTAAAAAACAGGGTATAGTGGATTTGCACAAGCACATCACTAATTCGTCGCAAGAAGTGGCGGCCTCACTACGCGATGAATCCGCGTAATACAGTTTCGTATGTTATTTTTACATTACTTGTCCAGTTACTTAGTGACGAACTCAGAAAGTGGTTAAGGAGCAAAGTATTTATAGCAAAAGTAGTACAGTCGCTCTGATATTTGAAAACAAAAATAACATAGTAAAACCAAGAAATATTTTACGATTTATTGTTTTTCATGATTTTAAAGACAAATATTGTAAAATACTTGTACTTACATATGGTAAGTCATTCCATGATTCACATAGATTTGAATTTGGCTTCGGTTTTTACAAGATACCACAGAACAACTCGGCATTCATATATGTTATCACGATCGCTGTCGAAAGCGCACTAGTTCGCGGAGACGGCCACTTGCCTGTGACATGAGCCCTGTGGCCATGTCGCACGGACACCGATACGCCCCCTTACCACTTCTCCTGTATTTTTTATTTCTGTGGTTGCGACGCTATATTTCATAAACATAATCTTGTTCAATTGTTTGAAAAAACATTATGATGACCTGCAATCGCCAAAGACACATGATTAAAAACTTCTTAATAATAATCGATCTAGTGCAACTATCAATTTATCACATATACTTACTAGCTTCTTTCTGTAGGTTTATTTTTTCAGTTTATAGCACTCTCCAGCTCTTCAATGAACACAGTAAAAAAGGAAGAAAAAACACACTTTTGCATTTCTTATACATATAAGTATGGATCATTCGAATGTTTTAATACCTACCTATTACTATATACTACTACCACTACTATATACTACTACTATATACTACTACCTATATACTAGACAAAACACTCAATTGGAACAAAAATAATGAATCAATCATTAAAAAAGGTGTTAAAGCCCTTAATTCATTGAAACCTATCCTAAATCGCAAATCTGTTCTTAGTCCTTCAATTAAATTACGAATTTATTCCACTTTGGTTAGACCTTGCCTGACGTATGCTGCACCTGTTTGGTCTAGTTTAACAGAAACCAAATATAATAAACTACAAACTATCCAAAACAAAGCTATTAAATTGTCCTATAACACACCATTCCGCACTAACCTTAAAACATTACACTACCGAATTAAATTTCCATTTATAAAAGACTGCATATTAAAAATTTCACGTAAATTTTATTTGCACAATAATCCTTCACATAGTAACAGTCTAATATCTGCAATTGGTAAAAGTAGACTTAGCTCATTATCTTACGCCCGCACGTACAATCGATATCGACTGCCCCATCACTATTTCCTCGGTGACGTATCATGACGATAGCTCGCTTACCAGCCGACGCCACTTGTTTGGCTGTTTACCAGTATTTTTATGTACTAACTACCCACTTATGCCACGATATCATCATTTATAATCTTAGTTGATTATTACAAAAAAAAAATAACGATTTACATTAGTAAAGCTTATATTTTGTTACCCAAACAGCATATTATGTGGGTCCATACAAAGACTTGCACATACAATGTTAATCATGTAGATATACTATAAATCATCTTAATAATCTGTTAAGAATACTATATATAATAAAAGTATGTTTAAATGTGTATAGAGGCGACGTATAGCCTATTCAACATTGTAAATCAGGACTCGTATACAAATAGAATAAGTTCAATTGTAAACTATCTTGTAAAACTTATTTTTAAATAAAGAATTTGAACAACAACAACAATACCTACCTATTCACGTGGTATCCTTCACTAGGGACTATAAAATCATACAAAATAGAATTTAAAATAACGTATAAATGGCGCGAAAATTCGACATACCTACCTCCTGCCTCGATGAGTTTCCAATCTGTGCGTTCCAATGGGTTGCGGTGCCAGTGTTGCCCACACAAAGTTGTATTGGAGCTTATCAGTCTATTGGGCATATTATTATTACTAGCTTCTGCCCGCGACTTTGTTCGCGTGGGAGGGTTTTCCGGCGTAAAATCCCGATCCCGTGGGAATTCCGGGATAAAAAGTAGCCTATGTGTTATTTCAGGATGTAAACTATCTACTTGCCAATTTTCATTCAGATCCATTCAGTATTTTTTGCGTGAAAGAGTAACAAACATACATCCATCCTCACAAACTTTTACATTTATAATATTTATTAATATAAACCTATGCTATGTCTTTCCCAGGGTCCTAAACTATTCCCATGCCAAATTTCATCTAAATCGGTTCAGTGGTTTGGGCGTGAAAAGGTAACAGACAGACAGTTAATTTCGTATTAACGTAAACGCACCTATTACCGCCAGTTTAAGGACGCATTTACGTTTTCTCACAAATATCAATGTTTTTTTGGTACCATTTTGATACATAAGGAGTTAAAATTTTGACAATGTTATGGTATTAATTTCAAGATAATTTATTCATCTCCACATTGAATGCATTATAATTACACAGTCCTATACATCTTATTCACACAAATACGTTTTTATCGCCGCAATAATCGTAGAAAATTACAAAAAATGGGGTCTGAATACGTACCTGTAAGCCAAATCTGGAGCATATTCTTAACTTCAAAATAACAAGAAATTATAGCCTATGTATTTATCTATACGTTAAGCTAATTATTTTGAACATACATAAAAAACTTTATGATTTATGAGAAAAATAAAATCGGTCTCAAATTTCTTCATACATTTTTCTACCGAAAGCTCGGCTCCGACCGTCATTCTGCGCTCAGACGCGCTCGTGAACGCAGGGGTGTATCGCTTTCCTCGAAAAAATAAATACGTCGAAACCTATAATAAAGACAGTGGTGTCTTGTATACTGTGACTAGAATACCTTGATACTTTTTCGTACCGAAACAAAAGTAAGAACGAGAACCATACTTATTTTTAGAATTGGATGGATATTGGTTACTGAACCTAGCATGAAACAACAATTTTTTTTAACCGACTTCAAATAAGGAGGTTTCGCAATTCGACCGTATAAATGTTTTTTTTTTTTCATTAAGTATCTTAAAGTACTACAAATTAAGGAAGGTCTAGAGTTGATCTGATGATGGAGCCTTTCATCAGATTGACTCCTGACAGTCGAGGGAACTCCTCAACGATTTACAGCAGTAACCTTTTGTTTGGGCTTGATTAATTTGAATTGACTAGAACTTTACACCTAGATAGTTTGTGACTGTCATTAGAGGTCTGATGATGAAGACGAAAGACAGTTAAGGGAACTCCTCAACGGTTTACAGTAGCTACCTTGTGTTTGGACTTAATTCATTTATATTGATGAGAACTTTGCACCCATATGGGTTATAAGTGCCATTACAGGTCTGATGATGGAGACCATAGACAGTCGAGGGAATTCCTTAATGATATACAACAGTAACCTTTTGTTGGGCTTACTTCATACGGTTCAATATGCCAAAATGTTCAGTTCGTACAAAAACTAAAAATTGGCCAAGTGCGAGTCAGACTCGCCCATGAAGCGTTCCGTAGTAACTACGCCAAATAACTTTGTTTTTCATAGTGTTTGTATGAATTACAAAGTTTTATTTGCGGTTTTAGAAAATATGCTGTATCTCAAAAACTGCCAACCCGATCTCGTTCAAACCAATTTTGGTTGAAAGTTTACATTAAGGCTGCGCCGAGTAAAATAACTCAAAACGGTCTTCACTACTTAAGGAATATAACCTATAATAGTACATACTTTAATTACCATACAAAAATATGTAATGAACACTAGAATAAATGTGTTAGCAAACATAGTTGGCAAAATTTAAAAATATTTTATAGTTTATTAAACAAAAATACATAAAGTTGGACAAAAATCCTTACAAAACATGCTCGTGCGTCGCTGAATTTTGATAGTAAACTGTTGAATTTTTTCATAAACTTCAATTCATATTATTCTCTAATTATCATACTATCATTTACAGCTTTAACATTTCAAAAATGTCGCTTGGTTGTTTTAATTTTAATTTTTTCTTCTAATTTGCGCGCTATTTTGAACCATACGCAACGTACACCGGTCGAAAATTCAGTCGTCCACGGGAGCTCAGAGAGGGGTCACGTCTCATCGTGGAGCGTTTCGCCGGTAACGATAATTCGCGATCTATTGTGTACGTATGTATTGCAGCAATCCGTTGAATAACATAAGTCTAATTTTTTGTTTTTTGAGTACGATTTATTATGCATACCCAACAATTACTTTTTATTGTTTTAATATATATTTCTTTAACATTTTTTTTTCAATATTTGTTTTATTATGGGAAATTGTAAAAAAAATATTATTAGAAGAAAGTTGGCGCAAATATTCGAAAAAAACGCCATTCTCATAAAAAGTACGTATTTCTATTTTGTGATGTTATTATTGCTTTTTAACCGACTTCAAAGAAAAGGATAAGGTTCTCAGTTCGTCTTAAACTTTTTTTTATGTATGTAACCTCAAACTCGAAGACGGCTGGACCGATTTGGATTTTTTTTTTCGTTTGAAAGGGTATACTTTCTAGTTGGTTCCATTGTTATGAAATCAGGATCTGATGATGGGATCCTGGAGAAAGCGAGGGAACTCTTTAAATATTATAGGCACACCTATAGCGTTTTGGATATTTCTAATAGTACCTTGTGCAGTTGCTCCCGAAAAGCACCATTTGAGGAAGTGAAAGTGATAATGAAGACTTTTCAAACATTCGATATGGGTATCGTGTAATGGGTTTTTGGGGGTGGTGATTGCAAATCTGGCATTCATTTTAAAATCCAAGATGGCGGATGCAACTTTTTCTCAAACATTCGATATGGGTATCGTATAATGGGTTTTTGGGGTGGTAATTGCAAAACTGGCATTCATTTTAAAATCCAAGATGGCGGATGCAACTTTTTCTCAAACATTCGATATAGGTATCGTGTAATGGGTTTTTGGGGGTGGTGATTGCAAATCTGGCATTCATTTTAAAATCCAAGATGGCGGATGCAACTTTTTCTCAAACACTCGATATAGGTATCGTGTAATGGGTTTTTGGGCGTGGTGATTGCAAATCTGGCATTCATTTTAAAATCCAAGATGGCGGATGCAACTTTTTCTCAAACATTTGATATGGGTACCGTGTAATGGGTTTTTGGGGGTGGTGATTGCAAATCTGGCATTCATTTTAAAATCCAAGATGGCGGATGCAATTTTTTCTCAAACATTCGATATAGGTATCGTATAATGGGTTTTTGGGGGTGGTGATTGCAAATCTGGCATTCATTTTAAAATCCAAGATGGCGGATGCAACTTTTTCTCAAACATTCGATATGGGTATCGTGTAATGGGTTTTTGGGGGTGGTGATTGCAAATCTGGCATTCATTTTAAAATCCAAGATGGCGGATGCAACTTTTTCTCAAACATTTGATATGGGTACCGTGTAATGGGTTTTCGGGGGTGGTAATTGCAAATCTGGCATTCATTTTAAAATCCAAGATGGCGGATGCAACTTTTTCTCAAACATTCGATATAGGTATCGTGTAATGGGTTTTTGGGGGTGGTGATTGCAAATCTGGCATTCATTTTAAAATCCAAGATGGCGGATGAAACTTTTTCTCACACATTCGATATGGGTATCGTGTAATGGGTTTTTGGGGGTGGTGATTGCAAATCTGGCTTTCATTTTGAAATCCAATTTAAAACACATACGATATCCATATTGAATGTTGGAGAAAAAGTTGCATCCTTGGTGGATGCAACTTTTTCTCCAACATTCAATATAGATATCGTGTGGATCTACTAAGTTAAATACACTGATAACCTTCAAGTGTTTATTGCTAAGTATAATTAACAAAGTAACGTAACGGCTAAAATTATCGCTAAATGATGAAAATGAGTGCACCCGGTTGCTGTTCGAAATACACTAAGCTCGCGGCGAACTTAGTGCGACCGCATTATATCGCTTGCTCAGCAAACGTGGTCGATTGCAAAATATTGCATCAAACATCGTGTAATAGGTTTTTGGGCAAACCGAATGCAATCCTTACATTCATTTTAGAATTTACGACGAAAGTTCATTGGCTACTTTGTTAGCTTACAATTTACACTGGGTTATTGACAATTTAACTGATCCTAGGTTAAGTGACTATTCAGTATTATCTAGGGTATCTAATAATACTGAAATTAATTGTTTAAACCCTTAGATGTAACAAAGGAGAGTTATAATAACAAAATTTTACTATATCATCAGAATATAAATCGTTTCTCCGGCAAAATATTAGATGAGGAAATGGTAATAGATAAATATGATATAGATATCTTATGTTTTTGTGAAACCTGGCTAAAACCAGATAGAATGTTGTTTAAAATTAATATTTTTCTGTTACTAGTGCATACAACAGGTCCTCAGTAGGAGGTGGTACTTTAATATTACGTAATAATTCTCTTAGATATAAAGAACAAAAATATATCACCGCTTGCTCTGTTGATTGCTTGTGTGAGGTAGCATGTACAGAAGTTGAAGGCCAAACTTTCTTAAGTGTTTATAGACCACCAGCATCAAACTTGTCATCATTCTTAATGATAATGGGAGAAATTTTAAGTACCTAAGCTTATAAGAGATAATAAATTAGTTTTCATTTGTGGTCACATCCTTCTCTTCACCAACTTCCGTGGGAGTTGCTGGCCTCCCATCGGACGCGTCCCCAGGTGGTGGATAGGGGAATGCCCCACAGATATGTGAGGTACTAGGGAAATCAAATACCTAGCGCGAACCAAACCAGCAGGCATGGGCGTGCCTTTAGTCTTGTAAGACGCGGCCTAAGGGATATCACCCTGACAGAAAAATTAAAGCTGTATATCAGCAAACCTTATGAATGGCGGAATTAAAGAGAACACTACCCCAGGAGGGTACCGCGATAAGCGGAGAGTCCCTCCCTGATCCTAGTTCACAAGAAGGATCAGGCTGCCCCTCGTATTCTGGGGGGGGCAAATCCCGCTCTAATTTAACGAACTCTACGCAAGAAGCAAACAAACCGAAAACCATCTTAAGCCAACAGGTCTTCCACAAAGCATTATTCACTAGTAGACCTAGATCTCACTCCTTGGGCGAACCACGACCTAATTTAACGGACAAAGTCATCCAGACACCTGCAACAAATAACAACGAGCATGACTCTGACTGGACCGAGGTGTCTAACCGCAAAAGACAGAGTAGCAGCCCCGACGCAATAGTCCGCAACCACAAACAAACAAAATTAAACTACTGGCTTGCAGCTCCTACTCCAACATGTAATAGTTTTTCTGAACTTGATAACGCTAATACAGTTATTGAAACCACCATGCCGAAACCAAGCAAACCGCCTCCAATATTTGTTGACAAAGTCAGTAATATACAATCATTAACCAGGATGTTGGAAGAAACTACACAAGGAGAATTTGAAATAAAGATATTACAATCAGAAAGAGTCAAAATCCAAGTAAAATCTGCAGAATTATATTCTGCTGTATATAAGGAATTGAAGGAAAGGAACACCGAATTCTTTACGTACCAACCTAAAGAGGAAAGGAGTTTCAGAGTTGTATTAAAACACATTCATCCCTCAACTGACTTGCAAGAAATAAAGTTGGCACTTGCAGACTTACAACATGAAGTTAGAAATGTCTGGAACATTAAACACAGACAGACAAAACAGCCTCTAAACATGTTCTATATAGACCTAAAACCTCAATCTAATAATAAAGAAATCTATAACTTAAGGAGCATACTTAATTGCAGGGTCACCTTTGAAGCGCCAAGACCGATACGGGAAATACCCCAATGTACTAACTGCCAACAGTATGGGCACACTATGAAATTCTGCCACCGACAATTAAAGTGCGTAAAATGTGCAGGGGCCCATCATACTCGTGACTGTCCCAGAAAAGAACGCTCTGACAAAGTAAGATGCATCCTTTGCGACGGTAATCATCCGGCAAATTATAAAGGTTGTACTGTCTATAAGGAGTTACAAAAGATTCACTACCCAGCTCCGCAACAAAAAAAGCTATGGAAACCAAAGAAACCATCTACATTAGTAAATAATGGAAAAACTTATGCTGAAACACTCCAGGAAAACTTACCGCCAAAAGATTTTACCGACACGCAAAACAAAGATACCACAGAAGCAGTCTTGCTGAAGCTAAATGAAACAATGCAAACTATTATGAGTCAAATGCTAACTCTTACAAAGCTATTAACAGAACTCACGTCCAAACTGGCATCACATTCCAACCATTAAAAATCTGTGTATGGAATGCCAATGGCCTGTCAAACCACTCTGAGGAGTTAAAACTATTTCTGAAGACGCAAAAAATTGATGTAATGCTTATCTCAGAAAGCAGATTCACGAGCAAGAGCTATTTCAAAATTCCTGACTACATGCTATATCACACACTTCACCCTAGTGGAAAAGCTCATGGTGGGTCTGCAATACTGGTCAATCGCAGGATCAAACATCATCAGTCTACACCTTTCTCTGAAGAATATCTTCAAGCGACAAGTATAACTGTGATGGACTGGACAGGTGAACTTACTATCTCAGCTCTTTATTGCCCACCCAGGCATAATGTCAAACAAGCAAACTTTGAGGCTTACTTTAAAACACTTGGTAGGAGATTCATAGCAGGTGGTGACTATAACGCAAAACACACGTTTTGGGGGTCAAGGCTTACCTTACCGCGAGGCCGTGAACTATTTAAATGCATACAAGTCAACAATTTTCACACTGTCTCAACTGGGCAGCCCACATACTGGCCCACAGATACAAATAAGATACCGGACTTAGTCGACTTTTGTGTAATCAAGGGCATTCCTGGAAAGTACTTTTCTTGCAGCAGTTGTTTGGATCTAACGTCTGATCACTCGGCCATTATCGTGAGCCTATCAACGAACGTAATAGAAAAAGAACAAAAGTGCAAATTATACAACTCCAGAACTAACTGGACATGGTTTCGATACATCACTGACAAGGCTTTTACGAAACCATTAAGACTGAAATCTGAACACGACGTATCTGAAGCAGTCGAATACTTCACTAAGACGGTACAAAATGCAGCTTGGGACTCTACTCCACCAATTAAAAACACTGCTAGTAATCACCATGTAGCTAGGCATATACTAGACTTAGTTTCCCAAAAAAGAAAGCTACGAAAAGAATGGAAAATTTTAAAATGTCCGCTTATAAAAACAAAATTAAACCATATAACTAGAGAACTCAAGAAGACTCTTGCAGAAGACAGGGACAACAAGTTTAAATACTACCTTAGTGAACTTGACGCAACCCCATCTTCAGGATACTCCCTGTGGAAGGCCACTAAAGAACTTAAGCAGCCAACTATCACCTTACCCCCACTACGTATGCCTGATGGGAAATGGGCTCGCTCAGATACTGAAAAAGCGGAAACTTTTGCTTCGCACCTGCGGTCAGTTTTTAAACCCCACCCCAATGAATGCCCACCTGATCACCAAAAAGAAGTACATGACTTTCTAGCAGAGGACACTCCTGAGACTGAACTAGAATCTGACATACCCATCTTTACCAAGGAACAAGTTTTAAGAGCAATAAAAAAATCGACCCAAAGAAAGCGCCCGGATACGATCTCATTACGAGCAAAGTCCTTACAGAATTACCCAACTCAGGATTGGTATTACTCACATCCATCTACAATGCAATGACTAGATTAAAAGTCTTCCCAATGCAATGGAAAGTAGCACAGATAATAATGATCCCAAAACCAGATAAAAATCCCGAGGATCCAAAATCTTACAGGCCCATAAGCCCATCGCTTCTAAAGTTTACGAGAGGCTACTACTGTGTTGCATGTTACCAGTTATCAAGGAAAAGGACTTAATACCTAACCATCAGTTTGGGTTTCGTCACAAACATGCGACTATTGATCAGGTCCACCGACTTACAGATGAAATTGTAAATTGTTTTGAAGCCAAAAATTACTGTGCAGCGGCATTCTTGGATATATCCCAAGCCTTCGACCGTGTATGGCACGAGGGATTGCTGTACAAAATAAAGGCTACTATGCCGCATTATTTATACGCCATTATAAAGGCCTTCTTAACAAGTCGCCACTTTATGGTTCAGAGTGGAAGTGCTATATCGATCCTTAGTCCCATATCAGCAGGTGTTCCCCAAGGAAGCATAATCGGGCCAATCCTATACCTTCTGTTTACTTCGGATTTGCCAACATGCACGACTGTTACCACCGGAACGTTCGCAGACGACACGGCCATCTTAGCTGTCCATAGCCAGCCAGAGATTGCATCTAAAATGCTACAAAACGGCTTAAATAACGTAGCCATTTGGCTTAAAAAGTGGCGAATTAAGGCAAACGAAAGCAAATCGGTCAATGTCACATTCACACTAAGAAGACAAACTTGCCCACCTGTCGTTCTAAATAATGTTGAAGTACCCCAAGCAGACCACGTACGTTATTTGGGACTGTACCTAGATAAACGGCTGACCTGGCAGAAGCACATTTTCACCAAGCGAAAACAGCTTGGGCTCCAACTTAGAAAGCTCTACTGGCTCATCGGGAAAAAGTCCCAGCTATCACTTGAAAATAAAATTCTTCTCTATAAGGCTACTCTCAAACCAGTGTGGACGTACGGCATCCAGCTGTGGGGAACAGCTTGTCATTCTAACATAGAAATAATCCAAAGGTTCCAAAACAAAATGCTGAGGATAATAACGGATGCCCCATGGTTTGTGACAAACGAACAACTACATAATGACCTAAAAATGCCCACAGTCACAGAAGAAATTCATAAATGCACCAAGTCTTACAAAGATAGAATCACCAACCACCCAAACGTACTGGCTCAACAATTAATGAACAAAAAACATAGCAACGTCGTCGGCTCAAACTAAAAATTCCCCAAGATGTGCTACAGTAGACGCACATAATTACTGAACAGAATGCGACACAGGTCGCTACCCTGAGCACGCCCTTATCGAAACAAGACCCACCTATTGCTCATTGTCCCATAATGGCGACAGATCGCAATATTACAAAAAAAAAAAAAAAATTATGGTCACCTAAATATTGATTTGTTAGTAAATTCACCTGAACACTGCAAGCTTACTTCATTGTTTGGTTCATTTAACTTAAAATGCACATACAAGGAAGTAACAAGAATAACAGCAACATCAGCTCAATGCATAGATAATATTTATACTAATTGTGCCATAAAATACTCGTCTCAAATTAGTGGAGTTAGACCATACAGGTCAACTAGTATCCTTTGAGTTGGTTAAAAAGCGGCAATTAAATAAGACTATTAAGTTTAGGCCACTAACTAAAAAGAAATTAATGTTTTTAATGATAACATGTAAAGTAATCTTTCAATGGCCAATTTTGACTCCCATGACCCCAATGAAAATTACAGGATATTTTTTCTTCACCATGCCACGAATTTAGTAAGGCATGTCCAGTTAAAAAATTTCAAATGAGTAATAAATCTAAATTTAATGAATGGGCCACTGCTGGAATAAGAATAAGCTGAGACAATGTATACAACTTATACCATGAAAAATCATTTACTTCCGATGAAGCCTTCCATAATTATGTAAGAAACTACTCAAAGATATTTAAAAGAGTATGCGCCCTAAGCTAAATCTAAATCAGAAAGTAATAAAATTAGCATTTCTAACAATAAAATAAAAACTGTGTTGAAGGTGATAAACAAAGAAACTGGAAACACAAACCAACAGGGTTAGAATGATTTGACTTTGAACATCGATGATCAGGTCATCTCAGATAAGTCAAAAGTGGCTGAGAAGTTGGAAAATTACTTTACCAATATTCCAGTAGAGGTTACTAAATCTCTACATTCTTCGCCATTATCAGCAGAATCTTTTTTAAAAGGAAAACTTCAATAAGGATATACCAAAATTTTCATTTAAGCCCATTTCTATTGATGTAATTAAAAAGCATTCCAAAGTCTTAACATAACAAACACTGATGACTTATGGAGTGCATCTGTTAGGGTTCTTGGTAATATTATTGACTCAATTGCTGCTATCCTAACAGGCACATTTAATTAATGTATAGACAGCGGTAATTTTCCCGATTTAATGAAACATAGTTAAGTAGTACTAATTTTTAAGTCGGGTTGTAAGAGTGATCCCTCTAACTATAGACCGATATATGTGCTTCCAGCATTAAGCAAAATATACGAAAAAATCATGCTGGACCAGATGCTATCATATTTTAACTCAAATGGAATTCTGCATAGTCGGCAGTTTGGTTTCACGAAAGGTAGGTCAACAACAGACGCAGGAGTAGCGCTCAACCGTCACATTCTGGAATCTTGGGAGAAATCTCAGGATGCAATTGGCATATTTTGTGACCTCTCCAAAGCTTTTGATTGCGTTGACCACAAAACACTGATCTGTAAATTACACCATTACGGAGTTCGTGGATTCGTGTTCTGCTGACCTTGTTCTTTCATATTTATCAAACAGGCAACAAAAAGTTATTGTTAATGGAGCGACATCTGCAGGATCCCTAGCCAAGATGAGTGCTCCGCAAGGTTCAATTCTTGGCCCTTTCCTTTTTATAGTGTATATCAATGACATACATGATGACCAACTTATCGGATATTTTTTATTTGTAATTCCATTGTGCTGTATTAATTGGTCTTTACGACAGTATAGACCAAAGTTTTAAATATAATTAAGCATATCTTAGAACTGGAAACATATCTTACAACTATATAATAATATAGGTTATCCATCAGAATTCAGACAGGCTTTAATTTATAATCATATTGTGGGAAGTACTAATTTCACACGGGTTCCCGTTAGTATATGCTTAAACTAGACTTATGGTCTCATGGTGCGTGGTGCGCTGGTTGCACGCTACTGGCATGATTGCTCTATGTTATCTCTTAAAAAGACTATTTTTAAGAGATAACATAGAGCAATCATGCCAGTTTAAAAATTAATTTTAAATTGAAATTTAATTATTTAATTGAATTAATTTGAAATGAATTAATTTTTTTCTTAAAATTCAAACGCGAGCCAAAAATAAAAAAAAAATCACAAGAAACAGTAGTAGGTATCTCTACTTAGTAGTAGAGATACCTACTACTGTTTCTTGTGATTTTTTCAAACTCAAAATGTTTTATTTCACATAGGCCTACATGGGCACTTATAAAACGTCAGCAGTTTGGCGCAGGGCACGGTTCGAAATTGGTCGTTTTCTATGGAGAAGATCCGGCAAGAAACTCCACAGTTACTCTTTTAAAATATCATTCTTACAATGTATCTATAATACAGGTTAATTAACTAATTAACCTGTATTATACCTATGAGAGGACATTTAAGCCTGTCTGAATTCTGATGGATAACCTATATTATTGAATAGTTGTAAGATATGTTTCCAGTTTTAAGATATGCTTAATTATATTTAAAACTTTGGTCATTACAAGATATTTTCTAAATTTAAACCCACGACCTACGTCATTTAAATTTAAAAGTCAATTATATGAAATTAAGTATTTCAAATGGCGGGAGACTTTGTTAAACATAAAAAACACAGTGATACGACGTCAATGTGAAGCTATTTTTTAGTTGCGAAGGATAGGAATAGTGCCCAATGTAACCGATGCTCAGCCATTCTCAAGACTTTGGATGGATCGACTAAGGGATTACATACACATTTGTCATCAAAACATAACATAAAGCTTATATCAGCTTCAACAAGTCTAGATTCTGATAATCTGAACACAGCACTGCCGCCAGCCAAGCGAAAGTTAAATGATTATTTTACTAAAAGTGCCGACGATAGCCTCGATGATGTTTTGGCAAGAATGATTGCATTAGATGGATTTCCATTCAGTATATTCATAACTTCAGATGATTCGAGAAAATTTGTCTTTGCAAAATACACGGATTTACCAAAGTCAGCCGTCACCATTCAAAAACGTGTCATGAATTACAGTGAAAAAATCAGAAAGCAAGTAACTGCAGAATTGAAACATTTGAAAAGTGCAGGTGAAAGATTTAGTCTTTCTTTCGACAAGTGGACTTCAACATCCAATAAACCATATAGTCAGTGGCGTAGCGTGCCTTGTCGGGGCCCCGTATAAAAATTTTTTTGGAGGCCCTTATATGGAGGTAAAGATTTTTCACAAAAGAAAAAAAATATTGTGAGAAGTAATATTTATTTATCACATAATTTACCCATTTTACAAATAAAAATCGAATTTTAAATATTCACTCTCCTTGCCTTTTTATCGGCAAACTGATTTATTAAATCATTTATGGCTGATGATGATTTTAGTTTTTCTAAAGTTTCTGCCTCTATGGACAATAGTGAGATGTCTGACAGCCGTTCTTGTCCCATCGAAGTTCTTAAGTAATTTTTTATTAGTTTTAATTTTGAAAAACTTCTTTCTGCCGTTGCGGTTGTAACTGGAAGGGTCAAGAATAAAAAGCATGCTGTGATTACCTCGGGAAAACTGGATGCAAGACTATTGAAATTTACTAGAAATAATTCAATGAGTTCTTTAATGGAATAATTTTTTTTAATTTCAGAATTTAAGCATGTTTTTAGAGCCTTTAATTGGTCACAAAGATTAAGTGAGATGTCTTTACTGTATTTAGCAGACAGTTTTCCGGAAGCGTTTAATATCTCTTCGCTTGAAGAAGATAGGAGTTTCTCCGGTTGTAATATTTCGAATATACTACTCAGGTTGCAAAGGCTCTGAAATCTTTCTTTAGTTTGAGAAATTAATATATCTAAACAGCAATAGTATACATTGACTTTGAAATAGGATTCCGGGTCGGAAATTCTCTCATCTTGTGATAACTCATCAAAAAAACGCTTCGTTATCTTTCGCCTACTGTTTTTAAAAACAGTTGTTACCCCCCACTTTTTTGCTAAATCTTTGGATTCATTTAGCAAACTATTAAATGAATTCTGATTTCTTAATTGGCACAGTCTATATAAAAGATTACTTAATAAAATACTAGATTTCTGTAAGTCATTATTGTCATGCTGTAGAGCTTTAGAAACAGGATTAATAATTTCAAATAGTGAAGAAAAAAATGTAACGAGCACTAAGAAATCAAAACTCTCTAAAATATTAATTATACTTTTACATTCTTCACGTTCATCTTTTTTATTTGAAATTAAATTTAGTTGGTACAAAGTTTTCATGATTAGTAAAAAAAATTTTCTTTACTGCTAATAAAGCGTCGTTCCTAGAAGACCATCTGGTAGGACATACCTTTTTAAGGGTAATCAAATATTTTTCAGATGAATCGTCACTTAGCATAGCCCAGCGTTTTATACTATTGCCAAAAAAAGTATATATTTTTTCTAAATTATCGAAAAAAGTCGATACTTCACGAACATGAAATGAAATGAAATGAAATGAAATGAAATATTTATTCTGTAAATTGGTTATAAATAACACTTTTACACGTCATGTTTTTTTGCGTGTTTAGTTTAGCTAGATGAGGCCGGTATTTCCTAACTGACTACTCTGAGAAGAAACACCGAAACAAACTCAGAGGTCAAAGTCTCTTTTAAAGTCCAGACAATTTGTATTTGTATATGAGAAGCATGTAGGTTCTTGTCTGTGGTATTCTTTTGAGGAAATAACCACGCAAATTTGAGCGGACCTGTCCAGACAGTGCAAGCATTTGTCAGTTATCGTGTAGCTCAACTTAGAACTTAATGTTGCATGTCTCGCAGCATCGTTCAAAACCAAGTTTAAAGCGTGCGCAGCACAATGAACATAATCGGCATTTGGAGCATGCTCTTTTATTAGGGTTTGTAATCCTCCATACACACCCGACATAACATTTGCTCCATCGTATCCCTGTCCTCTACATTTAGTCAAATCAATTCCATTTTCTTTAGTCAAATTTAAAATGACAGTTTTCAGACTTGCAGCACTGCAATCGGTTACTGCTATGAATCCTAAAAAGGACTCACAGATTTTTATTTCTTTAGGCACATTATCATCATTTTCTGTAACCGAGATATATCGAAAAACTACAGATAGTTGGTCAATTTTTGACAAGTCTTGTGTTGTATCCAGAATTATTGTCAGAAATGGAGCTTTTTTAATTTCTGAGATAATACTGTTCCTAACGTTAGTACCAAGCAAACTAATAATTTCGTTTTGAATCGTAGGGCTTAAATAATTTATTTCACCTTTCGGTTTTAGAAAAAGTTCTTTTAAAGTTGCATCATAGTTAGATAGCAGACGTGAAATTGCCATAAAATTGCCAGAATCAGAATTATAACATTAATTATACGATGCAGTACATCTCTCCAGAATGTAATTTTACTATCGATTTCACTTTTCAATAGAGTATCGATGGTATTTCCTTGCAACCAATTATTATAAGAGAGTGAGGCACTAATATGCTGCTGTGACTTTTCATGGTCAAGAATAGTTTGTGTGAAATTGCTTCTAACCGAAACACCGTTAACCCAAGCAGAGGAGTACGATTTGTTTTGACGATCTGCTAATAACCAACAGAAGTGACAGTACGGTTTGTTTAAAACGTTAGAATAACATAACCATGGTCTTATAATTTTTATGCCTGCCTGATTGAAATATGAATAATAATAAGCTGAAAAAGTCAGTTATTTTCTGAAACTTTTGGAAATAGTCCTTGTGGTTTAAATGGACCCAATTTAAAAATTATTTTTCGTTCGCATTCAGTTAAATTGTCACCAAAATTTCCTCTATCTGATGAAATTATATTACAATCTGCATTATCTGCAGATATATCAGAATCGTTGACTTGGGGTTCCTCGATTTCTGGATGGACATCCGATAAAGTATGTGCTTGGCTTTCTTCAATTTCCAGATGGATATGTGACGAAGAACATGCTTCAGAAGAATCTAAAAATGAACGAGTAATTGTTAAAAAATAAATACGAATGCTTTGATACTAAACTAAAAAGAGTTATATATAAATAAATAACGTTACTAAGGGTCACAGTTAGAGAGTGTTCAGTTCAGACGCACACAGATTCTACGCGGATTGTGCTCGTACCTATTAGTAGATACAAAATCACCTGCAGCCCGTCCGTGCATTACTATACACCTGCATGCTATTTAAACGCAGCGCGTAGTGTAGTGGCCATACAAAACGAGAACCCGAAAGCGAGTCTGCACATCTGAAGTTCTCAACACGCAATTAACGATACGATACGGACTGATAAACAAACATAGAAAAAATCGATCCTATAGATAAGTTAGAATTTTGTTTTTTTTTAATAAAGGCACGGAACCCTAAAAACAGTATAATTGTGAAAATCGAGGGGGAGACAACTTTTTGTGACGGACAGATGGACAGACCGAAATTAAAAGATTTCCTTGTTTATCACTACGGGCCCCTAATAAATGGGTTGGGTAGTAGTGTAGTACTTACCTTTCCAATCTAAATCACTCACAGTATCTTGTCTCTGAAAAAATGAAGAAATTTTGGGCACTTTTTTTATAACCTCGTCCCTTTTCTGTTTAATTTTTCTTTTCTCAGCGCCGCTGGGATAATCTCTTTTCCTTTCACTCGTTTCTTTTACAAATCGTTACTAATACTGCTAAACCAGAAGAACAATATTGTTTGTACTGAATTACAATGTAATGCACATTTATATAAAGCGCGTAAATAAACAGTGCACTGCACTCCGTGGTTTAACATCCAATGCAAAGTACAACAACGTACACGTACATCGCGATATCGATGAAGGATTCCCGGGGATTCCCCGCTGAGTTGAAGATGAAGTAAGTAAAACGGGGAAGTCCCGCAGCCCGCCATAACGATGTAGTGTTGCCAACTTTTGAACGCACGCTTAAGGCGGGAAAAAAAGGAATTGCTTTATAGAATTTTGTCATTTGTAAAATAAAATAAATTAGAAAGTTTTTATTCTTTTTCCTTACACACTTTGGGGGCCCCCGTGGCCCGGGGGCCCCGTATAATTGATACGGCAAATACGGCGGTAGCTACGCCCCTGCATATAGTGTTGCCCAAACGAGAGTCTCGCAAGAGTCTTGCAATTAGCGATTATCCTATTGCTATTTATTAAACGGTAGTTGAGATCTCAGAACAATGTAACAGAGTCTGTTACATTGTTCTGAGATCTCAGAACAATGTAACAGAGTCTGTTACATTATTGTTAAAAAGTATATTGTTAAAAAACTTAAAAGTCGAGATGACACAGAAGAAGAAGAAGGAAGATCAGGATCACAAACAGATGATGAGTTAATGCCACAAACCTCCCAATCCCAACCCCAATTGACACTAAAGGAAAAGTTATAGCGGGAAATTGATAAGAGTGTGAAATCCCCAGATCGTGAAGTACAAATACAAAATTAATCGGGGTTGGCAAAATAGACGTGAAATAAGCCTGTTTGAAAATGGAGGAATTAGTGGATATCACTTAGAAACAGCATATAAGTATCTATTGTCTATTCCTCCAACCAGTGTAAAACCTAAACGAGCGTTTTCAGCTGCTGCTTATGTTGGTAATAAACAAAGCAGGCTTGGAAGTCAAACCTTGGATGCATTGATATTTCTACGATTGTATTTTCAAAATTCGAAATAAGTTTTATTGTCTTTTTATTTCTTACAAAGTATAGTAGGTATCTTTTTGTCATTTTTTCTTTTCTTACTATACTGTGATATGTGTAGTGTACCAAAATTAAAAATATATATTTAAAGAAATTACTCGTTTTTTAGAGTTCAGTTGCCGAATGGCAAAAAACGGAACCCTTATAGTTTCGTCATGTCTGTCCGTCTGTCTGTCTGTCTGTCTGTCTGTCTGTCCGTCCGTCCGTATGTCACAGCTATTTTATTCCAAAACTATTAAGACTATACATGTGAAACTTGGTAAGTAGATGTATTCTATGAAACGCTTTCCGATATTGAGAAAAAAATTAAAAATCATTTAAAATAAAGGAACATACTACTACCCCATACATGGAACTAAAACTGAAAATATTTTTTTTTTCATGAAACTTATGCGTGTGTGGTATTTATAGATAGGTCTTTAAAAATGACATGGGGGTTTCTGAAACCACTTTTTCATAAAGTCAATCGTTTAAAAGATATAAGCTTCCAAAGTGGTCAAATGTGTATCCCTCCCTCTAACTTCTATAATAGTGGAGTGAAAAATATAAATATATATATACAACGTGTAACGGAAACCCCATATCTAACCAAAAGGGCTGAAGACAACATTTGGTATGGAGTCTCTATGCACAGTTTCAGCACAAAATAACTGACTTAAAGAATTGATACCAAATTATTGGTTTCACATATTTTTTGAATACCAATCATAACAAACGTGTCACAGCACTACGAGGGTCAATAACTTTCCACGTCACTTGCCAATAACACGATAATTCTTTTCGTTCTTCTTAATTTGAAAAATTCGGTCTCTGGTATCAGTGTACTGGAATTTGTAATAAGTTCTACACATGTAGACTTAGGATTACAAAACCCTTGCCATATCGTTTGTTATCATCCAAAGAAGCCATGCACTTGGTATGTATATACCCTTTAAATTACACGTTGTATATATATATATATATATATATCTATAGATCTTAATGTAAACTTTCAATCAAAGTTGGTTTTAAAGAGATCGAGTCAGCAGTTTTTGAGATACAGCATATTTTCTAAAACCGCAAATATAACTTTGTAATTCATACAAATACTATGAAAAACAAAGTTATTTGGCGTAGTTGCAAAAATGTAAATAAGCTAGTTTTAAGAAATTTGTAAGTTTTAGTTTTTTGTCAAGTAAATATACATATTATATTATATTATTATAGTTACTACGGAACCCTTCATGGGCGAGTCTGACTCGCACTTGGCCAATTTTTGTAAAATGTTATAATAAGCAATATAACATTAGATTTATAGATTTCTTTTATTTTTTTTTCTTTTAAATTAAGTTACACTTGATACATATATTGTTATGAAATAAATTACGCTTATATTTTCTGCGAAGTAAGTTCGCTAGACAGCATTAATGAAAAAATGTTTTTTTTGGTATGGCCCCACGTATATATAATACAGTACCGAATGTTATTAAAAATATGACAGTACATCAGAATTTAAACGAGCACTAAATGAAATTTTAATAAACAAAACTTATTTCAGTCTGGTTTTATTATGACATTACATATCTAATATTTTTTTTTATTTTATACTGGTTTTATTATTCAAATAAGTACTGCATACCCATCTACCCTAACTTGCTACTTGCCCAGTTTCGAAGCGTCAATAGCCTAATGGATAAGGTGTCGGACTTGTGATCGAGAGGTCGCAGGTTCGAACCCCACCCATTACACTATTGACGTGAACCCACTCCAGACACAAGCATATTTAGCTTAGTTGGAGGGGTTAACAAGATTGCTAGTAATGTGAAATGTACCCACATTGCTAATATTCTTTAAAAAAAAATCTGAGGAGTTTAATATATAAAATCAAAGTTTTATTGCAATAGGATGAATAGTGAGGGAACGGATAATGTATTACTACAGTAAAAACAAACGTTAATTTTTATGTAATAGGTATAATTTATTAAATTTATTTTTGTGATTTATTTACGTACTTACCTACTTGCTTCATTTAGATCCATCCAGCCGTTTGAGTGTGAAGAAGTAACAAACATGCAAACAGACACATTCATTCACAAACTTTCGCCTTTATAATATTAGTGTGATAAATAAAACCATCTAAATAATTAATATTCGTTTTTCAAGTTTATTCAACATAACGACAAAAAATAAAAAAATGCAAAGTTAGCAAACTTCGTCGTGCAACGGCAAGCGGGCCTCGAGCGAACTTGTCATTTTATTATTATTTGTTATTATTAAAAACATGTTACATTAGCATCTTAAAAATAAGCCAATGTCCCACAAAACCGTTTACACGGTTTGTCTGTGAGTACAGATATTTAAAAAACTAGATATACATTTCTAAAATAACTATAACATAAACGTAAAAGAGAGAACATTAATTATGTATTCTCGCCAAACTGTAAAGACTGGCGAGTAAAAATAACTGTAGAAAATAAAAATAAAAAATACTTGAAAATATTGAATGAAAACAAAATTAAAAATTATAAATTACTAATATACCACTTCTTGAGTGCTTTTGCAAATCTACTCTTTTTATTCTGATTTAAGATATCTGGTGACAACGCACACGACTAGCCCGCTGCAGTAAATACCTACTTTCCGCGCGTCTCGTAGGCTCGACACCCTCTTAAGGATCATAGCATATATTTTTTGGATAATTTTTCACTCCATTATTATAGAAGTAAGAGGAGGGGACACATTTTACCACTTTGGTAGTGTATATCTTTTAAACGATTAACTTTATGAAAAAGTGGTTTTAGAAACCCGTATGCCATTTTTAAAGACCTCTCTATTAATACCACACACGCATAAGATTCATGATAAAATATATATTTTCAGTTTCAGTTCCATGTGGGGTACATGGAACTGAAACTGAAAATATTTTTTTTTATATTTTTTTACTTTTTTTCTTAAAATCGGAAAGCGGTTCACAGAATACATCTACCTACCAAGTTTCACATGAATCATTCTAATAGTTTCGGAATATAAAAACTTTTACCAAAAAAATTAAACCGACCTCCAAAAAACACTGCAATGTGAAAAATAACTTTAATTTCGGTAGGTAGACGGTGTCCGACTTCCGAAATTAGTTAGAAAGTAGACAAAATATTGCTTTTCCTAATGCTGGGCCGTTAATTGTTGAGGAGTTCTCCTGGTACTTCACCATCAGCTTCACTTCATCATATGCATTGTGACGAGCATATTGTGCTTAATAACCATATTCGAGTAATCGAAGCGGAACCCATGAAATACTTCTTATTCCTACTTATACAACGTGTAATTTAAAGGGTATATACATACCGAGTGCACGGCTTCTTTGGATGAAAACAAACGATATGTCCAGGGTTTTCTAATCCTATGTCAACATGTGTGGAATTTATTAGAAATTTCAATACATTGATACCAGAGGCCGAATTTTTCAAATTAAGAAGAACGACGAGAATTATCGTTTTATTGGCAAGTGACGTGGAAAGTGATGACCCTCATAGCGCTGTGACACGTTTGTTATTACTGGTATTCAAGAAACATATGAAACCAATAATTTGGGGTCAATTTTGTGAGTCACTTATTCTGAAACTTTGCATAGAGACTCCATACCAGATATTGTCATCAGTCCTTTTGGATAGATATGGGGTTTCCGTTACACGTTGTATATTGAGTAGTTCCAGTGGCCATCTGTGGTCTTCATCATCAGATCCACTTCACAAATGGTGCTTTTCAAATGCAACTACACAAGTTACTATAAAAAATACTGAAATCACTGTAAGTGTGCCTATAATATTTGAAGAGTTTCCTCGATTACTCCAAGATCCCATTATCAGCTCCTGACTTGGTGACAATGGGACCAATTTCGAAGTATACCCTTTCAAACAAAAAAAAAGAATTTTCCAAATTGGTTCAGCCGTCTTCGAGTAATCGGTGATCAAACATTAAAAAAAATATACGCGTCGAATTGATAACCTCCTCCGTTTGTTTCGTCGGTTGAAAATGGCTGTGACATACAGACGGATGGACAAACAGACAGACAGACGGACAGGCATGATGAAACTTTTCTTTATTTCTTATTAATTGTTTTATCACATATGAGTATTTTATTTCCAAAGTCCCCTAGTACTCCTAATCGGGCATCAAACACATTAATAAACTAACATCTAATCAATAAGCATGTAACCCTTTGTAAACAATAAGTTACAACTTATTATGATCAAACAATATTAAAGAAAATATAATATTACCTTCATGTATCAATATTAGTTAAGTAATGTATAAAATCGGGCGAACAATGGTTTGTAAGTGTGTGTGCGCGCAATGTTGTTGTGTTGCTACTAGAATACCTAAAATTGAGCGAGTGATAAACGTAAATGCGTCCTTAAGCCAAGTTCACATTTATGTGCAAAAAATAAGCACATGCTTAATAACTGGTGTCATTTTTTTTTTTTATTCAAGTACTGAAACTAACGATCTTGTCAGTTAGATATAGAAACGATTCGAAAAAATGAAATAAATATTAAAAAAAATATATAAATTGATGAAAAGGGCTATGTTCCTATTACCGACTCAAACCATGGGTGTGTTCCTATTACCGTTTTTGTGGCACCTATTACCGACCGCTAAATGAACAGAACAAATTCAGTCAAATAAAAATGCTCGTGTGGGTTTAATTCTTTAGAATACAGAATGTTATAATTATAACCAGCCTTTAATCAATCTTAAGAGATATGCTTCATATAGGGCGTCCAATCTCGGAATACCGAGATCTCGGTATTGCGGGATCCCGCGTGATGCGGGATTACGGGCGCGGGATTTGCGGGACTGAAAAAAAGCATGTATACGACCTCCCGCGAGCGCGATCGCTCGGTGACTGGCGGCCGGCAGTGTTGCAAACAACGCGGGGGCCAATGTCGCCCGTTTTTCTCAGCTTAAGTAGCCTAATATAGCCGAATTTCAGTCAGTGGTAGCCTAAGTATTAACCTAAAATATCAATAAAGTTTTTTATTCAGTATTTGTTACTGTTTTTTGTGAAGAAAAAACGGTGTAATTTGATTGATCTCATACTGATAGTAATACGTAAATAAATGTGGAGTTAGTTGATTAATTCATTGTTTTATTTGCCTTATATAAATGTGAATATTTTTAAAATGCGGGATCCCGCAAATACCGAGATTGAATTCAGGCTGCGGGATTGGAAGCCCTAGCTTCATAATATGAATTACATATTGAAATATAACAGTGAATCCAGTCTATTAAATGGCGTTCTTCGTGCTTGGTGAAGACAGGTTGAACCCCACAATTTTCATTAGAGTACTTGTGATTTCTCTTGTCACGAAGAGTTGTTCTAGGAATCCCAAATCTCTTTGAGATTTCATAGATACTTGCTCCATTATCGATAGCCATCAATGCAGAGTCAAGTTGATTAGCTGTATATTACGTACGTTTTAATCGTTCCATGTTTCTGAATTAAAATTTACCTAGTCGAATATACTAAACTACTAAACCTTTGCTTAGCAGTGGGTTAAGAATTATAGTAAGTGGAAGTCAATAGGTGATTTTTAATAATAGTTTTTAATGAAAAATGAATTACAGTTTTATATTTTTTCTAAATATTTTAAATTGTTATTAATGTTAATTACATTATATTTACCTACTAGGCAAAAAAAAAAAAAAAATAATTACTAACACACTATCCATAAAAACTAAAAAAAACATACAGACGAATTGAGAACCTCATTCTATTTTAAGTCGGTTAAAAAGTACAGGTACATCGGTAATAGGTTCTATTGAAGAAATTCTGTATAACCTATTACCGACCCAATGAAATGCAGGGCCGTCTTTACCAGGGGGTGCAAGGGGTGCGGTGCACGCGGGCGCGGCGCGCCCGTGGGCGCCTGTCGAGCGCTGAATTTTTGGATATTTCATTGAACTTAACGCCATTGCACAGTTTTATATATCTACTTGTTACTTACAACAAATATGTATGCGCAAGCAAAAAAAAATAGTTATCAACAATAATATTTTTTTACTTTTATTACGCTTTCGGCGCTTGTCATACCGCATTACTAGACTACACAAATAACAATTTTATTTAATACACCACGCCCGCGGCAAAATCTCTAATCCAAAGAGAGTGTATGTATGTACGTTTGACACGTTGCCGCCCGGTCGCCCGCACTTGAAGCAAAATGATCTCTAAGTCAACAGGGTAGAGTGTAAATTCATTTGAAATGGGCGCGCGGTGCCTGTGCGTCTGTCATATTGTAATTGCGCCCTTTGACATTGCCGCCCGGTCGCCCGCACTTGAAGCAAAATTATCTCCAAGTCAATAAAGTGTAATTTTATTCATTTGATCTGTTGCGTCCTTCCTTTGACATAGCCGTCCGGGCGCTCGCGCTTAAAGTGAAATGATCTCCAAATCACTACAATTAGGTGTAAGTTCATTTGAATTTACAGCGCGGCGCGCGGCGCCTATGTAAGTGTCGGTCAGTGATTGATCTGATTTCTACTTTTATGTAATTTAATTCGTTAGTCATTTAATTTGCGACAACCGGCGAATTAGCACGGAAGTTCTTAGAGAAAAAATATAAAGGTAGTTCAATTTTATTTTAAGTGTTAGTGTTAGGTACATTACAATCATTATCATCACTCATCATCATCATCACATCATTTGTTTATGAGATAGAGTCATGACTGTTTTGTTTATTTGTTTATAATTGCAAAAATACAAATTCTTATGTTAGTGATTGATAAAAAACTACTTACTTTATTTAGAATAAAGAAAGAAAAATTTAATACTAAATTGAAATTTGATTTTATTGTAGATGGCCGAATTAGGGGATAAAAGAAACCATCGGGTGCTCAAAATAGAAAAAGGAAACTGGAGAAAGAAGAAAAAATTAAAAAGCTAACTTCTCCGATTGACTCTTTCTTTCGACCTGGTAAGTTCAGTCAGTTGGTACCATAAATATTAAATATCTGAAGTGGCATTAAATCAGTGACAGAAGTCGCTGGTGTATCCTGCCTCGGTTCGATCCCTTAGTTCCTACCTACGTTACCTGTAACTGTATACCTAATGAGTCTTAAATAAAGTAGGTTTTTATGATTTTGACAATATCTAATTAATTGTTTTTTGCTGATTGCGCACCGGAAGGCACAATGGTTAGGAACTAACACTCACTCTTGTGCCAAAGGTCTCGGTGTTTTTTGCGGATTGCGCACCGGAAGGCGCAATGGTTAGTAACTAACACTCACTCTCGGCAATTCCACCCACACTGAGCGCGCTCGCCCGGACTAACGGATTAGACTATGCCCGATTGCTCGCCTTAACTTTAAGGCGCTGTTTTTAATGTCCTAAAATATTATTGCGTCGCCCTGTTACCACACTCGGTTACAAAAATTGTTGACTATCTTATGTTTTTTTAGGTACATCTTCGTCAAAATCCACTCGACAGGAAGAGACAGTCAACTGGGAAGAGAAAACTTCTACGAGTATTTCACAAGTTCCAGCTCATACTAGTACCAATACCTCGCCTGGCTCGCTTCGCTCGGTTCACTTGGAGTAATCCAAGTGAACCAATTCTAATTGTTAACCAACCAGCAACAGAACCAGATGTACGATTTTGTGAAAATGTTGCGAATGATCCTGCTCTCTGGCCGCAAGTAGTACCCGATAATTTAAGATTATTTTTAACAGAACGTGGACCGATTCAGATAAAAAAACTAACTATCCTTCAGATAGTAACATGAGGTCGTTTTCAGATACATATTACAGTAAAAAGTTACAAAAAACAACGAAATTATTCATCGAGTTTGGCTTGTATATTCCACATCTACTTATTCTGTATTTTGTTTTCACTGTAAGCTTTTTAATAATAATGTCACTGCATTTAATGCCCCCACTGGTTACAAAGACTGGGGGCATTTGTCGAGAAATACAGAACGACATGAAAAAAGTTCAGGGCACATAAATGTTCTTTAAAAAATATTTGGATCTAAAAAATGACTTATTGAAAGGGCAAACAGTAGACTCAGTAAATCAAACTGAAATAGACCGCGAAAGAAAGAGGTGGACGGCAGTTTTGGAAAGGATAATCGAAATTATAAAATTTTTGGCAGGTCAAAATATAGCATTTAGGGGCACAACCGAGAAGTTGTATGACCCAAATAATGGTAATTTTAAAGTTGGTGGAGATAGTATATCTAATTTTGATAGTACACTATCAGAACACATTGCTCGAATTCAAAGAGCTCAGCATCGCATGCCACATTATCTGAAATGAAATGAAATGAAATGAAATGAAATGAAATGAAATGAAATGAAATATTTATTCTGTAAATTGGTTATAAATAACACTTTTACACGTCATGTTTTTTTTGCGTGTTTAGTTTAGCTAGATGAGGCCGGTATTTCCTAACTGACTACTCTGAGAAGAAACACCGAAACAAACTCAGAGGTCAAAGTCTCTTTTAAAGTCCAGACAATTTGTATTTGTATATGAGAAGCATGTAGGTTCATGTCTGTGGTATTCTTTTGAGGAAATAACCACGCAAATTTGAGCGGACCTGTCCAGACAGTGCAAGCATTTGTCAGTTATCGTGTAGCTCAACTTAGAACTTAAGGAGCTCAACAATTTGACGAACAATACCAAAGTAAGGACCTTTGGGTAGGCCACACAAGTACTCAAACTGCTTGACATCATTAAATAAATTATAGTGAAAGCAAAAACAATGAAGAAAGAATAACCTACATCGTCCTCACATTTACAATAATGAAATAATTTTATATATATAAAAAAAAACAACAATATAAAAAAAGAAAACAACAATATATAAAAAAAAACAACAAACAAAAACAAAAATTAATAGGTATATACAATACTTGAGAAAGCAAAATTTTAATTAATCAAAAATAAATCATCAATCATAATTTTAAAAAGAAATAAAAAAGGCACACGTATATCACTGGAGCATCTCATTCCCAAGCCTTCTTGTCCTCAATATAATCTTTAACACTGTAAAAAGCTTTCTGACATAGTTTACGTTTTATCAATAATTTGAATTTATTAATACTTAGTTTTTGAATATGGCTAGGAATTTTATTATAAAAACGTATACATTGGCATCTAAACGAACCACCTATTTTTTTTAACCTTGTTTTAGGAATGACATATGTGTCTTTGTTCCTTGTATTTACACTATGAATATCACTGTATTTTTTAAACAGATTAATATTTTTGTGTGCATACAAGAGGTTGTCATAAATATACTGAGATGGCACAGTCATAATATTAATCTCCTTAAATTTGTCTCTTAAGGAGTGCTTAGGACTTAATTTATAAATTGCACGAATGGCCCTTTTTTGTAATACAAATATTGTGTGAATGTCGGCGGCATTTCCCCAAAGTAAAATGCCGTATGACATCACACTGTGAAAGTAACTAAAGTAGACTAAACGTGCTGTTTCGATATCAGTTAATCCACGTATTTTTCTAACGGCATATGCTGCAGAACTTAGCTTTTTTGACAATTTATCTATATGGGGGCCCCACTGAAGCTTCGCATCCAAAGTTATGCCCAAGAATACTGTGGTATCTTCGGCTTTCAATATTTCGCCCTTTATTGATACACTAGTATTCACTTGTCTAACATGAGGTAACGTAAATTTTAGGAATTTGGTTTTTTTCTCATTAAGAAGAAGATTATTAACATTGAACCAGCTAACTACAGTTGCAAGGTCGTATCTTGGTCATAACATTCAAAATGAACTGATTAGTATAATTGCTGAAAAAATTAAAACGACTATAATTCGTCTTCTGAAGCAATGTAAATACTACTCTGTAATTCTAGATTGCACACCTGATACTTCACACCAAGAACAAGTTATTGTTATTGTGAGGTTTATTTATTTAAATCCATCGACAAAACGCGCTGAGGTACGAGAACATTTTTTAGGTTTTTTACCTGTAACTGATACTACCGGACAAGGGTTGGTGACATATTTGTTAGATTTCTTAAAATCATGCGATATTGAATTAGATGATTTGCGAGGCCAAGGATATGATAATGGGCCCAATATGAGGGGGAAAAATATAGGCCTCCAAAAAAAATATTGGACATGAATCCTCGTGCTTTTTACGTACCGTGTGCTGCTCACTCCCTTAATTTATTAGTAAATGACGCCGCTAAAAGCTCATTGGAAATTACAACATTTTTCTGTATTGTCCAAGAAATCTATGCATTTTTTTCAGCATCCGCATCACGCTGGGATGTAAATATGAAACAGATACCTACTTTGACATTAAAACCTCTTTCAAATACGCGTTGCGAAAGTAGATTTGATGCTCTTAGAGCACTCCGTTTTAACATGGATAAAATTTACGATGCATTATACCATATTTTTACAAATAACAAGTATGACAGCGACACAAAAAAGATAGCGAGTTCATTAATAGCCAAATTAAAGTCTTATAGATTTATATAGTAGTTATATGGTACAATATTTTACTAAAGATTAATATTGTAAGCAAAAATTTGTAAAAATCGGACGTAATTATTTCAGAAGCTACCAAAATGTAATCTGGTTAAAAAAGATTTGGAGAAATACCGCACCGATAGCGCGTTTGAACAGTTGTTATCTGATGCAAAATGAATTGCTGAAGAATTAGAATGCGAAACAGAATTTAAAGAAACTGCTCTTCCACGTCCCCGAAAAAGACATTTTGATTACGAGGCTGCAGATGAGCCCATTTTAGACCCAACCAACAAATTTAAAATATGTTTTTATTTTTTTCTACTGGACACTGTTATCTCGAAATTAAATGAGAGATTCGATTTGCTGACGAAACACAATTCAGTTTTTTCACTCTTCCAAAACATTGAATGCTGGAATAAATTAGAGATACATGAAAAAAAATCTCAGTGTTATCGGCTCCAAGAAAAACTAACATTTAAAAATAGATTTGATATTGATGGGGAGGATTTATATAATGAATTAGAATTGTTGCCAATATTTTTTCCCAATGCATCAACAAGTACTCCCACTGATATTTTAAGCTATATACAGGGTTAATTGTAAAACACCGAAAACCTCTCAGGACTATGTTACTAACATCATAATAAACAACTGTTGTTCTACGACTTTTAAAAATTCGTCATATTTTAGTTCACCAGATTTTCATTCAAAAATAAAAATATTTAAATTGAACGCCCTAAATGTTACGGATTCTATGCGAAACAAAAGAACGTTATAGTATAAATCGTTTTCTTTTGCTTCGCATAGACTTCTGATGTTAGTAATATAGTCCTGAGAGGTTTTCGGTGTTTTACAATTAACCCTGTATATTCTAATAATTTAATTTCCTCAATTCCCAATATCTCAACAGCTCTGCGTATATATTTAACATTGCCTGTTACAGTAGCAGAAGGTGAAAGACCCTTTTCAAAATTAAAATGAATAAAAAATTATCTTCGTTCAACCATGACCCAAGACAGACTGACAAACTTAGCCATTATAAGTATAGAATCCAAAACTGAGATAAAAATAAATGATTTAATTAAAATCTTTGCTCCTCCCCCCGCGCGACCTCAGCGCGTAAAGACGTACTCTCTGTGTGCTCGTGCTTTAAAAATTCCAAGTGCATAATTTAACTAACACTTTACTATAAATTATATACGGTTGTGTAGCTTAGTACATACCCTATACATCACAGGAACAGTATTCCTCATATTTGCACCAGTAACCATAATAATCACGGCACAAAAAAAAAATAGCGGTTGCACGTTTAAACGGACTCGACTCGGGTGTAAATCATCTCGTCGTCAGCTGGCCTAGCTACGCTTCGAGGTCAACGGCCGGCCTTCGCGACGGGTGACAACGGACTACTGTCGAAGGACGAGCGCATCGGTAGCCGCCAGCGCATAGCAACATTGTACCGAGTAAGGTGAATCATACCTCTATTCATTAGCGCTGTTTTTACCTGCGTCGTATTGTTTGTGACTGTATTGCTCACGACTTTTGCTAATTTTCCACCAGATTTTGCTATATATATTAAGTAATCACGATGAGTAGTGGATCACCCAACAAAAATAAGACGTCGCCTTTACGCAGGTCTGAGCCAGACTTAACTTGCAACAAAGATATTGATGTAAACATCACACAGCGGAGACGGAAACGTGGCCACGAGTTTGACTCTGATGACCTCCAGCGAATGGAGAATATGATGTTGGAGATGAAGTCCATGTTCTCGGAACTTGTGTCTCAGCAGGCTCAACATAATAGTAAAATTGACGCCCTTCACCTATCTCTAGAGGATATCTGGACACAAAACACGTTGATCAGTGCTCAGAACGCGGAAATTCAAACGCAAAATAATGATATTCGGAACTCGGTACAGTTTTTGTCAGACAAATATGATGATGCCATGTCTGATATAAACAATTTAAAATCAGACTACAATAACAGCCAAAAAGTCATAAAATCCCTGGAACTCAAGGTAGACTTCCTGGAAAGGACCATTAAATCAGCTTCACTCGAGATATGTAATTTACCAACTTCAAACCCTGAAACGCAACAAACCCTTAAATGCTCAATTAAAAAAATTGGAGTTTTAGTAAGTCAGGTATTGGACGACTGCGACATTAAAAGTATTTTCCGTACTAAGGGCAAAAAGGATAGTGTGGGTGTTGTACATGTGGAATTCTCATCTACAGCTAAAAAAGACCAATTCTTATTGGCAACGAAAAATTACAATAAGCATAACAAACAAAACCGCCTAAATACCACCATCTTGCAAGGAAAGGGGCCCGAAAAACCTCTATACGTCTCCGAAGCCCTAACTTCCATGACGAAACGCATCCACTATCTAGCGAGGGAGTTCATCAAAAGCAGCACCTATGAGCAATGCTGGATCGCAAATGGCAAGGTCTACGTTCGAGAAAAAGATGGTAAGCCTAGTCGGCTTATCAAAACCGAAGAGGATCTTTCTAAATTACGTAACGAAATGTGACTAGGATACAGATGTCATAAAATGTTCTTGTTACATTATATAATTTTGTGTTTGCTATTTTATTGTAAATTTATACTAATTATAGATGATAATAACATACATATATTACCCTTCCGCTACTGTCACACATTTAAACATTTACCTCTACTGCCTACATCAACAAATACACATAACATACATAAACCACTCATTACAAAACATTACTTTGAATCCAGATTGTGCAACTTACACACTCCATACTTAGGCCAACCATATCAAATAGGTGTTTTCTGTATCCTGTTAGTGAATTTAATAAATATGTCTACGATTAACCTTATCCCTCTCAAAAACAATACAGATGTTAATTGTAAAAAAGTAATTTTAAAACTCAAACGACCCAATGTTCGATAACATGGAGCTAATTACATCAAACATCGACTCGATCTCTGTGTCTGACTCATCGCTGTGTGATTTAGATAACTGCATTCCACCTAACTTTTCGCCCTGCCACTCACTCAAAATCTTAAATCAAAACATTAGAAGCATAACTAAAAATATAACAGGTTTACACACTATACTTGCCAGGACCAAAGTGGAATGGGATATTATCTCATTGACTGAATGCTGGCTACCAAGCACGCACCACATTCCTAACCTGCAGGGCTACAAGTACTATAAAACAGAAAAAAATCATACTCAAAATGAGGGCGTGGTTGTTTATGTGCTTGAAGACCTTAGTGTATCAGTAAATGAAACCGCAATTGAAGATGCAAATTGCCTCCAGTTAATAATTGACCAACACTCAGTCTTACTATGTATATACCGCCCTCCTGGCTATAGAGCTATCAACAATTTTCTTCACTCTCTTGATATAGTATTAACCGGCCTTTCAAACTATAAAAATATTATTATTACCGGGGACTTAAATATAAACAACATCAACAGTCTAACGACACAAACAAAAATAGTTACTTGGACTTACTTGCATCGCACGGTATTCTTCCTGCACACACACTGCCCACCCGACTTCAGGCATGTCTAGACCATGTCGGTTTAAAAACTAACTTACCTGCCTTCACTCTAGTAGCCCATTCCTCAGTAACCGATCACGACACTGTCCTGTTATATCTTGCAAAAAATATACCTAAATACGCGCAAAGAAAACTGCCTCTATCATCAATCACGAACAACTAGATGCAGATCTAGAACTTATTGATTTTGAGCCCATATACAAAATCGAAAACCCACACCTCGCGGCCGACCTAATGATTACTCTAATCACACAGACGATTGAGAAAAACACAAAAGTAATCAAAGTTCCTAACCGTAAAAAAATATTGAAGGACTGGATCACCCCAGGCCTTCTACGTTGTATTCGGCATAGAAATAACTTAAAGAAAAACTCAGGTAATGATCCTGACAATTCTATCCTAAAAACGACCTTTACACGATACAGAAATTACTGCAATAAACTCATGAAACAAGTGAAAATTGCTTATGACAAGGCTTGCATAAATGAGGCAGGTAACAACGCAAAACAATTATGGACAGCTATCAATACGATATCGAATAGGGTAAAAAAAAGAGACAACAGACAAGAACTGCTCAAGATATCTCCCACACCACTAGGCTCTGTTAACCAAATAAATGACTTTTTTGCAGACATTGGTAAAAACCTTGCTGAAAAAATTGATAACACCAGCACACCTAGACCACCAGTGTCTGCTACGCATGATAATTCAAAATCTATGGCAATTTTACCCACGGATGAAGCAGAGGTTGCAAACATAATTATCTCCCTTCGCAGTGACTGTGCCGCAGGATGGGATCGAATATCCAGTAACCTTTTAAAAAAACATATTGATCTGGTTGTCCCACCTCTAACTTATGTTTGCAACCTCTCACTCCACACCGGACAATTCCCCAAGGCGTTTAAAAAATCCATAATTCACCCAATCTTCAAAAATGGAGACAGAAGCTGTGTTAGCAACTATAGACCCATAGCTGTGTTGCCTACCCTGTCTAAGGTACTTGAACGGATTATGAACCACAGACTCGTAGACTACTTGACCAAGCACAATATAATTTCTCCATCTCAGTACGGGTTTAGAGCTGGTAGGTCAACCTCTGATGCTGTTCATGATCTCACTAACTATATTGTCACCAACCTAGACAGAGGTCAAAAGGTTATTGGAATCTTCCTGGATCTAGCCAAAGCCTTTGACACGGTTTCTGTCCCCATTCTCATTGAGAAAATGGATCGCCTTGGGATTAGAGGGAATCAACTCAAGCTTTTTGAGGACTATCTGAGTGAGCGTACCCAGTGCGTTAAGGTGGATGAGCATATCAGTGATGAGCGTATAGTCACCTACGGTGTGCTACAAGGCAGCGTGATTGGCCCGACAATGTTTCTCATCTACATAAACGACCTGGGTTTGCTCACTCTTCCAAACGGTAAAGTAATTACCTTCGCAGATGACACTGTCCTTCTATTTAATGCCAGCACTTGGAGTGATGTCTTTAAACACGCACAATCGGGATTTAATATTGTATCGGACTGGTTGCAAAAAATATACTCACCTTAAATGCGGCAAAAACACAATATCTCACTTTTGCAATCACACACAGGACAGCACCAAACTCAACAACACCGCATTCCCTTATAGCCCACTCCTGTCCCAAGCCTCACAACACCACTTGCTACTGCATACATCTCCAAAAAGCCGACTCGATTAAATACCTTGGGGTAATAGTGGATAGCAGCCTGCGTTTCCATGAGCACATATCTACACTTAGTGGTAGGATGCGCAAATTGATATACGTCTTTAAGACCCTAAGAGATGTGGCGGATGATAAATTAAAGAGATCCGTATATTATGCACTCGCTCAGTCCCAACTTAACTACTGCCTCCTGGGGTGGTGCCCCGAAGACTACTCTGCTTCAACTGGAGAGAGCGCAGAGAGCAATATTGAAGGTATCCTTGTTCCTGCCATTCAGATATCCCACAACTCTTCTTTACAAAAAGGCAAAAGTCCTGACTGTACGCCAGATATTCATCCAGCAGACTATTCTGATGCAGCACAGTCTTCTTGAGTATACTCCTTCTCTGTCCTGTGACAAAAGGCGCTACAATCCTGTAGGTAGAAGCCAATTAAAACTTACCACCATGCATTCCAGACGCTACTTCTGTTACCTAGGCCCTTTTCTATATAATAAAATTAACAAAATCCTATCGATATTTCAACTAAAAAAGACAAAGTGTAAAATGAAAGTAACTACCTGGCTACAGGAGTTAAGTTACGACGATACCGAAGAACTGTTTGCTGTACTAGTGTAGGCCTCTGACTCTCGCTCAAACATTCACACACACACACACATTCACTCACACCCACGTACGCATACACAATCTCACCCACGCACACTTTCAATCACAAACGTTTATAATTTTATTTCTTATCTAGTTTTCTTTTATATTTTGTTTTTTGTTTTCCTGTGTACATAGTTTTCGACGTAATCTACTGTAAATTATTCTGTGCACAAATTGTAAATTTCAAATAATTAAGGAGGAGGCCTGGTGTCCTGAAATGCGGCCATGAGCCTAGCTTAGGCACTAGTCTCCCACAATATATTTGTATATTTCAATGCATAAAATGTGTAAATTTATTGTATTGTGGCGAGAAATAAACCATTTACTTACTTACTTTGCCAACTCAAAAGCAAGAAAAATTGAGTTTGTTTGATGTATGTATGTGTATGTACATGTAATAGGTAATCGAAGTTTTAAGTTTATTTTTGTTTTTTAGAATAATAAATTATCAAAATTACGTGTATTGTGTTTTCTTGGTTGACTAGGACCCCTTTCATACTGCAGTGTGTCGTCGCTCAGTCGCGTGCCACGCTGCAGTGTAAAAAGAAACGAGGGCGCAGGTTGAGTCCCGCACCCCGGCGCAGAATAGACTTAAGACGGCCCTGATGAAATGAATATGTATTGAGTAAATGTATTGTTTTTTAGAATATTTGTATGATTATACAGGTGCCAGTAGCTATGCTAATTTTATTTTAATGGTATTTTAACTATAAAAATACAATATTAGAGAATTGTACATCCTACATTCATCAAAACATTTACATAAGAATAAAGTTGATTTTCACAGTATCGATACTCTTATTATGTATGGCGCTAATAGGTCAAATACAACTTGACACACTAACTAATCAAATTAGTATAGCCGACTACTTATTAATTGATGCATTATAACATAAATAGTAGAAATTAAAATATTCGTCAAAAACCTAACAACGACCTAGGTCGGTAATAGGAATAAAATTGAGATTATTGTTCCTATCACCGCCACATTTTAATATTGAATTTGAAGCAAAATAAAGCTGTATCTCATTAAAATTAGTTATTATTTGTATTTATGAAAGTATTAAGAAGGTATCAAAATAATTAAAAGGTTCATTAGATTGCTTTACAATTATATATTATGCTAAAAAAGAAATAGGTGTACTTACGTAATCGGGAGCGGGACACTACTAAATATGCGCTATATCCGGAGTCCGACGACAAACTGTGCAATTATTCTTTAAATCGTTGGTTTACGCGCACAAGCAAGTGATGAATATTTGCATTACAAATACATCTATATTTTCTCTAAAGCAACGACTTGTCTAACTTTAATGCAACTCTTTAAAATGATAGTTTTATGAAACGGACGGTAATGGGAGCCGATTTTGAGGGGTCGTTATTAGGCGCCTTTACGTTATTATAATATAGCTTTTGCCCGCGGCTTCGCCCGCGTTAATTTACACTTTTTCAATAATTCTTGTTGCCAAAAAGGTGTTCCGTATCTTTTTGGGTGGTTAAAAAACGCATATAATAATTAAAAAACCTTCACCAGGGTCCATCCATCACCAAAACAGACCGACAGTTAGTATTTAAAATTTATCTTTTTCAAACCAAAAACGTAGTTTACAATACATTTTTGTAAACTACGTTTCTGGTTTTCCCGTCCTTGGCGTGTTGATTTTGTATGCTTAATACTCGTGAGCACGCCACATACAATTGCCCATGGGAAAAGCAGTCTTTTTCTAAATGTACACCAGCGACTTTCAGTGTCTGTCCTTGAGCTTTGTTTATGGTCATTGCGAATGCCGCTTTTAGGGGAAATTTGAGTTTTTCGAACTGAATGTGAGGAATAAATACGTTTTCACCGCTTGCTGTTCCTGTCATAATTATTGCTTGAAAACATTGCATCCAAGGTATGTAATTTGTAGTCGCATGACAGTATAGAGCCTTGGTGCGCCCTGATTACGCACCAACAGGACTGGGACACCAAGTTAAAGCCACAAATAATGTGATGGGGTACCCTGACAATTCCAGAGAGTTGATAAACTCTACAGAGTACGACGTCACTTGCTTTATATCCATGACAATTTCGACGGACAGGTACTCAACAATATCACAATCGACATGAGACATAATCTTTTCGTTGATCTGCCCTACAATTTCGTTAGTTGGTGCCAAAATTACTCTTTCACGCAGCCATTCTTTATCCCTCATATTTGTTTTCAAATCAGAATAAACGTGGTTTATTTAATTATCTGTATCTTGGACTACGTTCACTATGTATGTTACTACAGTTTCAGCTTCAGTTTCAGTTTCAGCTTCAGTTTTGGTTTCAGCATCAGATTCAATTTCAGCTTCAGTTCGGTTTCAGCGTCAGTTTTAGCTTCAGTTTCAGCTTCAGTTTTGGTTTCAGCATCAGTTTCAGTTTCAGCTTCAGTTTGGTTTCAGTTTCAGCTTCAGCTTCAGTTTTGGTTTCAGCATCAGTTTCAGCTTCAGCTTTAGTTTCAGTTTCAGCTTCAGCTTGGTTTCAGCGTCTTTTTCAGCTACAGTTTCAGCTTCAGTTTTGGTTTCAGCATCAGTTTCAGTTTCAGCTTCAGTTTGGTTTCAGCGTCAGTTTCAGCTACAGTTCCAGTTTCAGCTTCAGTTTCAGTTTCAGCTTCAGCTTCAGTTTTGGTTTCAGCATCGGTTTCAGTTTCAGCTTCAGTTTCAGTTTGGTTTCAGCGTCAGTTTCAGCTACAGTTCCAGTTTCAGCTTCAACTTCAGTTTTGGTTTCAGCATCAGTTTCAGCTTAAGCTTTAGTTTCAGTTTCAGCTTCAGTTTGGTTTCAGCGTCAGTTTCAGCTTCAGCTTCAGTTTGGTTTCAGCGTCAGTTTCAGCTACAGTTCCAGTTTCAGCTTCAACTTCAGTTTTGGTTTCAGCATCAGTTTCAGCTTAAGCTTTAGTTTCAGTTTCAGCTTCAGTTTGGTTTCAGCGTCAGTTTCAGCTTCGGCTTCAGTTTGGTTTCAGCATCAGTTTCAGTTTAGTTTCAGCGTCAGTTTCAGCTACAGTTCCAGTTTCAGCTTCAGCTTCAGTTTTGGATTCAGTTTCAGCTTCAGCTTCAGTTTTGGTATCAGTTTCAGATTCAGCTACAGTTTCAGCCTAATTTTCAGTTTCAGTTTCAGCTTCAGCTTCTGTTTTGGTTTCAGCATCAGTTTCAGCTTCAGCTTTAGTTTCAGTTTCAGCTTCAGTTCGGTTTCAGCGTCAGTTTCAGCTACAGTTCCAGTTTCAGCTTCAGCTTCAGTTTTGGTTTCAGATTCAGTTTCTGCTTCAGCTTCAGTTTTGGTTTCAGTTTCAGATTCAGCTACAGTTTCAGCTTCAGTTTCAGTTTCAGATTCAGTTCAGCTCAAATAAATCATCCCGTTGATATCTGTTGCCACACGATCTTCTTCTATTTTCAAAAGGGCAAACGCATATTGCCCCGATTTTGAAATAGAAATGATTCGTATATTAACTTGATTGGCTAAAATTTAAGCGACATGGTTGGCGTAACTGTTAACTGGTGCATGACGTGGGTTCGACCCCAGCTCTAAACAAAGATTTGTACTTATAGCCTACATGCAGTTGTGTAGTTTAAAAAAAATGTTATGAGTGGTACTTGAATACGATTTGAATGAATTGAGAGGGGGAATACAAAGTCCCAACACCCCTTTACATCCTTAAGGAATGATTTCCAGGATAAAAACTATCTTATGTCTTTTCCAGGGTCTAAAACTATTTCCATAACAAATTTCATCCAAATCGGTTCTGCGGTCAAGTGTATTATGTGGGTGGGGAGGGCGGGGACATCATTGATTCCCTATACAAAATTCCAACACCATTCTTACATCTTTTAGGAATGATTTCCGGGAATAAAACTATACTATGTCTTTTCCAGGGTCTAAAACTATCTCCATACCAAATTTCATCCAAATCGGTTTAGCGGTCTAAGTGTATTATGTATGTGGGTAGGGCGGGGACATTATTGATTCCCTATACGAAATTCTAACACACTTATTACATCCTTTACGAATGATTTCCGGGACGAAACCTATGCTATGTCTTTCCCAGGGTCCTAAACTATTCCCATGCCAAATTTCATCTAAATCGGTTCAGCGGTTTGGGCGTGAAAAGGTAACATCAGGACAGACAGTTAATTTCGTATTATTATAATATTAGCTTGGAAGTATTGATGGATATGGAAGTATGGATAGTATGGATATGGATATGGAAGTATGGAGTTATATTATTAGTATTAAAGTATGGATAGCTTTTGTCCGCGACTTCGTTCGAGTGGGAGGTTTTCCCCGCGTGAATCCCAAACCCGTGGGAATTCCGGGATAAAAAGTAGCTTATGTGTTTTTACAGGATGTTAACTTTCTCCTTACCAAATTTCATTGAGATCCGTTCAGTAGTTTTTGCGTGAAAGACAAACAAAGATACAATTCGAAAACTATCCTGCGGGAACCTTACATCGGGATAAAAACTATCCTATGTCCTTCCCAGGATCCTCAACTATTCCCATGCCAAATTTTATGTAAATCGGTTCAGCGGCAAATATTGTTTCAAGAAAAAATACACATAGCAGCACTGAGTGAGACGTGGCTGGAACCTGATAGTAGCTTCAAAATAAACGGTTACAAAATATTCCGTAAAGATAGGCAAGATTCGTATGGCGGTGTAGCACTACTGATACACAGGTCAGTAGAAGCAGTTCCTCATTTTTTTAGGAGTAGTCATTCCGACATAGAAGTGGTAATGGTCAAAATTTACAATTGCAAATTTATTGAATGTTTTTTCTTTAGGATGTAGGTAGATACTTTTCATACAAATACTGGTAGGTATTACCAACAATATAGGTCTACCAGAATCTCATGGTACAAAAAAGTAATTAAAAAAGCGATTTTCATATGGCAATAGCTATGATCTGCTGTCAATCCGCGAGTTGACAACTTTGTAAAAATTGTTTGAAACGCTTCAAAGCGCTTCATGTGTACTCGTAAAATAATAGAGGAGAAGGTCGTAATGTGGTCCCCACAGGTATTATGACCCCCTTTCATATTTCTTATTTAAAATCATGCTATCTGGTGAAACTTTTTTTTAAAGGGAACATTAATATGAAAACTTTGAAATAATACCAAAAAATCTGAGAGAGGGCATCACATCCTCGTGTTATCCAAACTAGTTTAAATCTGCACTCGCCAAAACTTTATTATTGTGATGCACTTAATTCAATAATTTTGGAAATAACAAATCATAGCTACAGAGATTTGGACATTGAGTTTAATAAACTTTTTCCTACAGGATTACTAAGGTAAATATGCAAAATATTCGATGTTTTATATTTCTTGAGGTTTATTGATAGATTCCACCATATTGGTAATTTGGCCCCCTCATATTGCTTGCATTATGGTTCCGGGGGCCATATAACATACATGATTGGTATTTCAATATTTTATTTGTTTTTAAGTGTATGCTTCATTCTGAAAGAATGCTGAAGGCTTACGACATTGCTGAGCTTTTTGGCCGCGGAGCACTACAGGAGAAATTGCAGTGAATGGGTTCGTGCTACTGGCATTTATCAATTCAATTACAAGTTTTTACGGAAATTGATTTTATTGCAGAAGCATCAAATAGTGACCAGCCAGTTCACTCTTCCGATGATCCACAAACTAGCAGTATTTCTAACCTAGGCATTCCGAGAGGAAGTTCTACCGTTAATGAGTCAGAAAGCAATTTTGTTTTACCGCATGACATTCTGTCTGGGGTTGAGACTAAGACATCAAACCGAGGACGAAAATCAACAACAGCAAAAGTGCTAACGTCTTCACCCTACAAAAATCAATTGTGCGAATCTTTGCACTCAGTAGAAAATCGTAGACATGGAAGCGGACGTGGACGCGGACGCGGACGTGGAGGCGGCCATCAAAGCAGCCGAGGATGATGCCAGCAGATCTAATAGGTACCAAAGAGACGTGATATCCAACAGTAACTCCGATAATGAAGAAGTCGTAGAAACCGACTCGTCTGAATGTGATGGAAATGTCCGTTCTTCACTAGTACTTGAGGACTCAGATACATTTTGTATATTCTGTGACACCAGTTATTCCAGCGATAGACGTGGAGAAGAATGGATTCATTATCAGACCTGTAACTTATGGGCTCATACTGATTGTGCAGATCCTGAAGGCGAATATTATACATGCGATTTTCGATGTTAAGTTCAATACATTTAATTTGGCCCCCAGGGTGCCATATAACCCTCACTTGATCTCAAGTTGTTAAATTAGCGTTTTTTTTAGAATACACTTATTTTTAAATGTTCTGTCACATTTTTTAAAATTTCATAATAGATCTTATATAGGCAAATAAATACGGAAACTGTTAGTGTATTATTTAGATTTGTATTGCTTTTACTTTTTACACTATACCTCAAAAACAAAGTGGGGGGCCACATTACCACCTTCTCCTCTATTATATTCATCACTTAACCTTCCAATTAAAATATAAGTAATTTTTTAATTTATTAAAAAACTAGGGCCGTGATCGTGGCATTGTGGTCACGTGACTACGTATGACGTCATCGTTCAAAAAACAACTTTCCTGGCATTTGGCACATGAATGTACTTCGGGTATTTTATGATATTTTACTCTATTACGAACGTGAAAAATTATTATCAGTGCTGTGCAGTACCTTACTGTGGGAATACTACTATAAAAACGCCAACGAAACTATTTATTCATGTCCCTTTAAAAAGAGATATTTGCAAGAAGTGGTTAGAACTTCTGTATCAAATCCGTCCAAAGGTTGTTTGTAAAAGATCGCTTTTAGCGATAAGACCGCCCATTGTATCACCCTTTTTAGTTGTTAAGTCCATATTTGTTCACTGTTATGGTGTACAATAAAGAATATATCTATCTATCTGCTTTTTTGAAAAGACATAAAAAAGGAACTCATCGAACAACTATTACAGGCAACGAATTAGCCTAATTCGTTGATTACAGGACGATAAGACAAATAAACCAGAAGAGAGAGAGTTAGTTATGAAATGAAATGAAATATTTATTTGTAAATTGGTTATAAATAATACTTTTACACGTCATGTTTTTTTTGCATGTTTAGTTTAGCTAGATGAGGCCGGTATTTCCTAACTGACTACTCTGAGAAGAAACACCGATACAAACTCCCTCTGAGTTTGTCGTCAACGTCTCTTTTAAAGTCCAGACAATTTGTGTTTGTATATGAGAAGCATGTAGTTTTCAATTGTGTCTTATTCGTAGATAACACGGATTTAAATTTTGAAAAAAACATATTACATAATTCATACTTTGATCTTTCTATTTCGGTCATCCGATACACGATTACTTGCATTTCACTGCAACTAATTAAATCGCAAAGACAAGTCTAAATTACGGTCTTATTCTTATTTTATTTGAGTTGTATTAAGCTTTGAATAATAAAACTTATACCATAATAAAGGTCGTAAAAAATGTCATATATGTCTGTCGTCATAATGTGAAATTTGAAAATATTCATACCACTAATTTCAAAAATAAGTGTTTCCTATTATTTTGATGCGCGCGGCCACGCGCCCCGCGTACTTTAGTCCCGAGCGGAACGTGTTGGAGGTCGGACGTATGCCAATTTTTAGCGAACCTGCCACCCCCGCTAAGTTTGGTTCCGGTCGAGCCAATAAATCATTATAAAATAATAATTCCTATCGTTTAGTTTTAAATAGTTGTAATATAAATTGTTTTTATTAGGTACTTTAGTCATAATTTTGGTCAGTAAAACTAATGGACAAAATTATCAAAAAGAAGTGGTCATCGCTGGCTCTACGAAGGCTGAATAAACAAAAAAAGTAAGAAGGCTTTGACAATAGGTATATAAATATTTAGACCTAGGTATATACATAAATATTTTTCTTTACTAACTAGGTTCTTTTTGTATTCTGAGGTACCTACTTAGTACGCGGAATAGATTTCGAAACCACAAAATAATATATGTGTGTGCGCGCAAAAGCTGTAATAGTTTATTTTTCTCGCAGAATAGATTTGCCAACCGCAAAAAGTGTGTGAAACAATTGAATTTGAACCCTATGTCAAAGCGTATAAAGCCGCCACGTGCGCAAATGTTATAATGCTCTTTTCAAATGTCAGACTCAAAGGAAACTTTGACAATATTATTATAGGTACCTATAATTATACAAATTAATATTTTACTTTACTAAGTAGATAAGTACCTACGCAGAATAGATTTACAAACCGCAAACATGTGTGTAAAACAAAAACATTGTTGACTTTCTTTCTCCTATAAAAAAATGAAAATGTTTCTTATTTTATTCAAAAAAGTATTTCCAAAAATATCTAAATATAATATAAAAGTACTTTCAATAAAAAAGAAATCACAAAAAGACGTGATTAGAGCCTGGGTTTGATCCAGAATACTGACGGTTATCAATCCGATTCTTTACTAAACGCGCTAACAGAACTTTAGTAACCACAGTTGAAATAACTGACCGTATTCGACTGTATTAGGTTTTATTTTCGTAAATGTAATAATGGATAAATGTTACAGTCGATCATTCGTCGCTATGACCACAGTATAAAGATCATACAGTAGGTCGACGCCTTTGATCTTGTGGAAAATGCCGACAACGTCTAGCTCTAGACAGTATCGCAACGGCCAGGGTTGTCACAAGTCAACAATATTTATTACACGCAGCACACTCGTGCCATAGTGTAGAAATATACAACATGACCATTTCCTACGAAAATATCATTTATTATTTTCGGTAAACTTCGGTAAACTTTATAACTCTCTGTCTTCGGTGTTCGTATCAACTTTACGCTGATGATCTGCAGTTGTATGCATCTACGCGGGTGGAAAGTTTGTCAGACGCTATAGGAGATGTAAACCGAGATTTAGATGCTATAAAACTGGTCTGATTGATTTGGGGTGACTGTAAGCCCCTCAAAGTGTCAGGCCATTGTGATCAGAAGCTCACGTATGATCATTAGAGTGGCAACTAGTTCACTCCTTCCTATCATTTTCAATTAAAGATCTCGGTTTGCATCTTGACTCTGCTTGGCTGGCAAAGTTTGGTTTGGTTTTGATTGGAAAGGGCTTTGCGGACTTCCTTAACATGAAATGCATTTTCCAGCATTACGGAGCCAAAGTGAGGTATTTTATGTGGTAAGTTAGACGCCGTGTCGAGACGTAAACTTACCGCAAAGACGGAGGCATTTAAATTTGCTTTTTCTTGTGCGGTGTGAGCCAGTGTTCCATTCAGTTTTATCATAACTAGGAGGCAGCGAAGGACGGTAAAAGTTCGTGTTTCACTTCGCAGTTTCGGAGTCTGCAAACCCATACTTCCATACTCGCCATATGACCCTGGGGCATGTATCTGGAGGAGAAAAGGTAGATACCGTTTTCACCACTAGGTCCAAGTCATTGGGCGTGTGGCCGTCGACTTCTGGAATGCAGGTTGCTTGGTGAACCAGCTGGTCGAGATCTAGCGATAAAAAAACCTGCGGGCCTCTACCAGCGTGCTCTGTTTGTTGGTACGGGAACAACCATTCTTTATGGTGGGCATTAAAATCTCTTAGAAAAACAAGCTTTGCCATCGGATATTTGTGCTGGGCCATTTCAGCTCCTGCAGCTGCCTCCGTAAGGTGGTCGAAGAGCCTAGTCGTCTCCTGTTCACCGTTGTGCAATCAGTAAACAACACCAACAACGAGCATAGATGGTCTTGAGAAAAGTGCTTACATTTCTTTTTCATGAAAATGATTAATCAGAAAAAGTTTCACATCTTTGTGTATGTCTACTTTTTTAAGTTTTCCAATAAAGTATTCATGTATCAAAGGGAAACAGATAATATGTTGTAAAATGTCAAAAATGTGACATATCGTGTCAGGATGTCATCTATGGCTTTTTACTGCATTTCGAATCACGCGCACCCCCTAATGTTCCCCGTCCAATCTCCATTAAATGCCTTATCCCTCTTGTATTTACTCGATTTGTTTATGATCTATGTAGGTTCATTGAGATAAATAAAATAAAGCTGTAGCGTACTGTATTATCGTTTTAACATTTCTATGCCATATTTCTAATTTTCTCTTGCCACTGGTAAACTGGTAAAACATTGAGTGATAACACATTTGACATTGCAAAAGCTGTCATGTCATGTTTGCGTACAAAATAATTTTGTTTTTTTTTTACTTCAATTTTAATACTTTTCATCATCCAAAATACTTTACCAAACAACCTCCAGCGTTTATGAAATTGTGGTGGGTCCTCCACAAAAGCCGCAAGAGTTGAAGTTGAAGTCGAATCACGGCATTAGCCAGTTGTGCATAAATGATTGTAGTTTTTAGAGAAAAAAAAGTGTGCGGTTGACCCTCGTCGTCTCTCTCGTCAGAAGACAGTCGTAAGTATTAACACTTTTGCGTTACAATTTCTGCCAGTTTAGAAGCCGCGTAAAATAAATATGTTCCAAAAAGTGTTTGTGTGTTGCTTTTATTGGTATAACTATTTAATTGAAAAATATTTATATTTATTATTTTTTAAACATAATATTTCACACAGAATACGTCTAAGCCCTCTTTCAATATAACAATTGAATTGTAATACAATTCTCCTAATGTAAGTGTGCCTACCTAATACTTGATTTTTTATACTGTGCCATGAAGATTTCGCACCCTTTGGGAAAGTCGAATAGCGCGCAGCGTGTAATTTTTAATTCATGATCTACGTGTCAGTCAGATTTTTTATACACCTTATTCACAAAAATAAATAAATATACTTATTTTTAATTATTACCAATTAGGTTCAAGTTTATACAATACGTACCTATTCTATCTATAAACTTGAAAATACTTACTATTAAAACAAAACAAAATAAACATAAACTAATCAATTCAAGTTGATCTACTGAATTGCTCTATTCTGTGACGCATCTTCGTACCTACTTGAGTTCGTGAACTCATGAGCGGTGCGCTTGGCGCGCGCGTCTCCCGCGCGTCGTAATTTGTTACGTTTTGCTATTCGTTGCGGGGGCTGGGGTAAGCGTCGAATACCTACGGTGCTCGGGACAAGCCGGCCTTAAGGCGTGAAAAGGTAACAGACAGACAGACAGACAGAGTTACTTTCGCATTTATAATATTAGTAAGTATGGAAGTATGGATTAGCTTGGAAGTATTGATGGATATGGAAGTATGGATAGTATGGATATGGATATGGAAGTATGGAGTTATATTATTAGTATTAAAGTATGGATAGCTTTTGTCCGCGACTTCGTTCGAGTGGGAGGTTTTCCCCGCGTGAATCCCAAACCCGTGGGAATTCCGGGATAAAAAGTAACTTATGTGTTTTTACAGGATGTTAACTTTCTCCTTACCAAATTTCATTGAGATCCGTTCAGTAGTTTTTGCGTGAAAGATAAACAAAGATACAATTCGAAAACTATCCTGCGGGAACCTTACATCGGGATAAAGTTTTTTTGTATCCATATAAATATTGTAAGGTGTACAACAAAGTATATAATAAATAATAAATACACCTGTATCCTCTCTTCTTTTCTATTCTCATCTTGTTGTTCCCGATTACATATAAGTTTGGTTCGTCCTCTATTAACCACGCTCCATCCTTCTTCTGAAGAGTTTTCATCCCTTGGCCTTTTCTCTCTTATCAACTCCGTTTCACCCTGTGTATTGTCCTCTAATTCCATGTTTGTACCGTCCTCTAAGTTATCATCGCTCAACAATGAATTGGTAACATTTACGTTCGATTCACACATGTGCATCAAACAATCGCTGCAGACTCGACCGGACAAAACCGGTTGGCCCGCGTGTAAACAAAATAAGCGATAAGCGTTCAGTTAAATATATATATTTACCGTAATTAACAAAACGTTCGATCAAAAGGAACGCTCGTGCGGCACTGAGAGAAATCACTTTTAAGTTGAAAAATATTAAGTTAACTACAGCAACTTAATATTTTCCGGTGATTTCTTATTTTAAAAAAAAACCATGGGTCGAATATTGTGTGTGTGCTAATCTTGTGCGATGTTGCCGGACCTGTATCACTGTTGGTGGTAGTAACTTTAAGCAGCACCTCCGTCAGAGCCAGCGTATTAACGTTCTCATCGAATAATCCGGCTCTGGACAACGATCCAAACTCGGAGAACACATAAATAGTTATTTTAAGAGCTGCCTAAGTTTCATTGTTTCCCCCGCATCGCCTGCCCTTCCCCTGTGTTTTTGCAATATAAGTTTTCTCATCAACCGACGACAAAAAGAGGAGGTTATCAATTCGACGCGTATATATATTTTTTTTTTAATGTATGATCACCGATTACTCGAAGACGGCTGAACCGATTTGGAAAATTCTTTTTTTGATTGAAAGCGTGTACTTCGAAATTGGTCCCATTTTCATAAACGTCAGGATCTGATGATGGGATCCTGGAGAAATCGAGGGAACTCTTCAAATATTATAGGCACACCTATGACGTTTTGGGTATTTATTATAGTAACTTGTGCAGTTGCTCTCAAAAAGTACCATTTGAGGAAGTGGAACTGATGATGAAGACCACAGATGGCCGCCGAAACTACTCAATAATAATTATTGAGTGGATTGCGATTCGATTACTTGAATATGGATGTTAAGCACTTTATGCTCGTCACAATGCATATGGTCATGTAGGGCTGAAGGTGAAGTACCAGGAGAACTCCTCAACAATTAACAGCCCAGCATTGGGAAAAGCAATATTTTGTAAAAGGTTATAAGTAGTTGACATTTAGGCTCTTGTAACTAGGTAAATTAAAAATAGACCAACTAAAAAGAGTGAAATAAAAACTTTTTACCAAAAAATTAAACCGACTCCCAAAAAACACTGCAAAGTGAAAAATAACTTTAATTTCGGAAACATAGTGTATTACATACTCTTTGGTCGGTGCCAAAAACGAAAATACAAAACTAAAGACACCGACTACCAAAATTAAAGTTATTTTTCACTTTGCAGTGTTTTTTGGGAGTCGGTTTAATTTTTTGGTAAATAGTTTTTATTTTAATAATAATAACACAAAGAAAACGCCAGTCTGAGCTAACTGCAAGACGCAAGAGTCTCGCAGGCTTAGTCTTGGTCTTGCCAAAATTAGGCGGTCTTGGTCTTGAAAAAATGCAAGAACAAGATCAAGACTGCAAAAACCTAGACTGATTTTGGGCAACACTAAACGGAACCCTTCATGGGCGAGTCTGACTCGCATTTGGCCATTTTTTAGTTTTGATATCTGTATAAAAATAATTTTACTAAATTGCACATGATCCGATAACAATTCTGTGATCGAGTTGGACTTACCAATGGGACTTTACGTTGTATAAGCTGGTCGACAATCTGAGGGTGCGGCAGTGCAACCAAGTCGTCTTTTCCTCGATTGATTCGAGGTTTCAGATGAAGTCAAGGTTTAAAATTTTAATTATTTACTGTATCCATATATCAATATAAAGACTTATTTAGTTCATGAAATAATTCAGTACTAAGTTCTAAGATTTCGTTATTGACTGCAAGAAAGAATAACATTTACTGGAAAAGCTTTACCTAACGGTTACGTTCGATTAACTCATGAGCAAAAATTAGAAATCATCGACTTTAACTAAATTCGTAGCTGTGGTACAATTAGCATTACCAAAAAACGAAAAATAAATAAATATAGGTAGTTGACTTACGATAAGACATGAAATCCGGTCAAAAATAAAAAACGCAAGTAAAAACCTGCTAAGACTCGCAATAAATAAGGATACGAAGAGCCAAAAATATTGTTTTGTCTTTACTATAGTTGAAAATAAAATCTATAATTTTTACACACTAGCTAAGTATTAATAAAAACTTTTTACCAAAAAATTTAACCGACTCCGAAAAAACACTGCAAAGTGAAAAATAACTTTAATTTCGGTAGTCGGTGTCTTTAGTTTTGTATTTTCGTTTTTGGCACCGACTTCCGAAATTAAAGTTATTTTTCACTTAGCAGTGTTTTTGGGAGTCGGTTTAATTTTTTGGTAAAAAGTTTTATTTCACTCTTTTTAGTTGGTCAATTTTTAATGTACCTAGTTACAAGAGCCTAAATGTCAACTACTTATAATCATTTACAAAATATTGCCATTCCCAATGTTAGGCCGTTAATTGTTGAGGAGTTCTCCTGGTACTTCACCATCAGCTTCACTTCACCATATGCATTGTGACGAGCATATTGTGCTTAATAACCACATTCAAGTAATCGAAGCAGAACACATGAAATACTTATTATTCTTACTTATATATTGAGTAGTTCCAGTGGCCATCTGTGGTCTTCATCATCAGGTCCACTTCACAGGTGCTTTTCGAATGCAACTACACAAGTTACTATAAAAATACTCAAATCACTATAGGTGTGCCTATAATATTTGAAGAGTTCCCTCGATTTCTCCAGGATCCCATCATCAGATCCTGACTTGGTGACAATGGGACCAATTTCGAAGTATACCCTTTCAAACAAAAAAAGAATTTTCCAAATCGGTTCAGCCGTCTTCGAGTAATAGGTGATAATACATTAAAAAAAAAGCGTCGACTTGATAACCTCCTCCTTTTTTTGTCGTCGGTTGAAAATATTGTTTATCAATATTAGTTATAGTTAAGTCATTATGAAACCTTATCTTTTTATAATAAAAACTACCAGTCGCGCGGCGCTTCAAGCCTGTGGACTTTATCACAATTGAAACATAACCCTCCTTTTTTGCCATCGGGTAAAAAGCCTTCCCCAGCTTCAAGATACATTATCAAAGAACAATGGCGAAAGCTTAGCTGACTTCAATTTGAGCGTCTAAAAGTGACTTATATACGAAGCCAGTTGTATTATTTTTCTACATTTTTTCAAAGTATTTACCTAGTTAAGTCCGGATAAAAAAAATATTTTAAATGAAAAGTTATTTGTTTTTTCATTGACAGTTAGTGGTGCCATTTTATATTTATTCTACCAAGTGACAGTAAGTACAGTATTATTGTAATAAAATCAGTTTTAGTTTGTTATTGTAACAAAAAGGAGTAAATGAATTAACAATTATGTTTATTTATAAGTGGAAATGTTCTTTGTAGGGTGTAAAAATAAATTAATTACTTTCAATTAATGACTGGCAAAAAGACTATTATCCCAAGTCAAAAAAAATAACTCGGTTTGACAACTGTTGATTGTTCATAGCACAGACGCATAGTGTATTACATACTCTTTGACAGACGCTTGCAAGCCAGTGTTACCAATCTAGTGGATTTTCCACTAAAACTGGTGGTTTCGACCTCCCTTTTAGTGGCGAAATATTGCTTTTAGTGGCTGGTGGTTTTTTCTAGTGTCAAGTAGAATTCAGTTTCAAATACTGAAAGTGCTATTACTCAACTACTAAGCCACTAAAACTTTACGAAATATATTATTTTTACTTCATTAATGTACTTAATTTACTTTTACTGCGTAGGCACAATAAAAGTGCAGAACTTATGGCAAGAGCTGATGGTCTATGGCGACAAATTCATTTGCAGAAATGGAACGAGAGCAAAGATACAAAAAAAATTTGGTATGAAGTATTGCATTTCAAAGATGCTCAAGGGGAATCTAGATTTGTGGAATTAGCGACTTTTGCGATTACTCTCTTAATACTAACTTATTATAATGCAGATGTTGAGAGACTATTTAGCAGTATGAATGTAATAAAAAGCAAGCAGAGGAACAGAATGAAGTTGAATATTTTAACTGCAATATTAAAAACACGCTGTGGTTTAAGATTGGAAGAAAAATGCTGCAATGATTATGAAATTCCAATAAAAGTTATAACACAAATTGGTAGCAAAGCATCATATAAATGTGAAACCGAGTTATTCTTGTATGTTGATTTACTGACTTAAAATATTTTATTACGTCATATTAAAGAACATTTTTTACTAATACAAGTAATAATCGGGCACACCGCAATTGCGGCGGTAAGACCCCTCTTTGAGGAGTGGCTAGATCGGCGTCACGGCGTCCTGACCTACCGCATGACGCAGGTCCTCACCGGACACGGAAGTTTCGGGAGGTACCTGAGTCTGATGGGTAAGGAAGAGACGCCTGGGTGTCACCACTGCGAGGGTCGCCCTGAGGACACAGTCGAGCACACGGTGCAGGACTGTCCAGCTTGGGCAGAGCACCGACGTGTCCTCACGGCGACAATAGGCGGAGACCTCTCGCGCCCGGCCTTGGTCGAGGCCATGCTGCGGGGCGAGAGGGAGTGGGAAGCGGTCGCCTCCTTCTGCGAAGCAGTCATGCTTCCGAAGGAGGAGGCGGGCCGCGTGAGGGAGAGGATGGCGTCCTCCCTCCAGCCCAGCCGCAGTGGTAGACGCCCACGGCGTCGGACGTCGGCCGACGATCTCCGGCCACCGTAGGCGCGGGCATGCGGACAGCGAGTAAAGGGCAACTCGCTGTCCGAACATGGACCATGCCCGGGTCGACGGCGCGTCGTGTTCCACGCGCGCCTCAAAGAGCGTCAGCAACATGACGAGGCCCCCTCTGCAGAGGGCCGAAGCCCGCCGGGGTCGTGGGACTCATCCCGTTACCGTGGCCCCGGTATGTAAAGGGTTATTGAAGGAACACCGTGGATTTTAGTCAGTAAAAGTCTGACAGTCCCTCCCACCCTGCCCGGAGTGGGAGGACTTATTTGATAATTTTACCACGTTAAAAAAAAAAAATACAAGTAATAATAAATAAATACTGTTTACTTTCGTAAACACTAAAAAAAATGTGTAAATTTTAGCGATTTTTAGAGTAGAGCCGATTTTTGTTAGTAGTTTTCTGGTGGTTTTAGAAGTTAGATCTGGTGGAGAGCTAGTTGGACTGTTAGCAACACTGTTGCAAGCACAATTGCACTAAAACGTAGTGTATTACAGTGGTATTACATAGTATTATTTTCTTTGTATTACATTCTCTTTGAATTGCACATTGTGCCTTGTGTTGCTCTCGATTGTTTTCCGCTTTCTTTAATTTTCACTTGACAGGAATCAGTGAGTACTGCTGTAACTGCTTAGTTGGTCGGCGCACAGTAGGATGTTGCGCTCATGTAATGACGCTAGTTTGGTATTTAGGATGGACCAGATATCAGCAAAATATTACAGCACCTGCAGAATTTCTGGATGAAATAATCATAAGAGAGGATATCGAAGAATAAATATTAATGTAAAAAAAAACTTGTTTTATTGGTATTTACCAACTTACTCAACATATCCCACAAACGCTCTAGGATTTTATAAATAGGTACTTATTTATCTGAAAGTTAGCAAGTGTTTATAAAATCCCAGAATACTATTATAATCCTATTGCTTCAATACTTATTTTTAAATCAATGCTGACGTAGACTGGCAGCCTCAGACAGACCTATTGTACATACCACTTATATACCTAAGGTAAGGCCTACCAAAGAGTATTTATAACCACTGGGATTACCTACCTTTTACAAGACATTGCATTCTGTAATAACTGGGTAAGGAAAATACTAATGCAATATTGCCCTTTTTTAACCGACTTCTAAAAAAGGAGGAGGTTCTCAATTCGGATGTTTGTTTGTTTTTTTTTATGTTTGTTCGGGCATAGCTCCGTCGCTTGCCAACCGAATTGAAAAATTCTTTTTTTGTTGAAAAGGGTATACTTCCCAAATGGTCCCATGAAAATTTTATCGAAATCGGAGAAGCCGTTTCTGAAAAAACAACAAAAGTCTAAAAAATATTTACGTCGATGATCTTTTCGTTTACTCTGCATTGGGTTTTTTGTTCGCGCATAACTCCGTCATTTACGAACCAATTTGGAAAATTCACTGACCCACTAAAAAGCGCGAAAATAAAAACTTTTTTGCAAAAAAATAAAACCAACTTCCAAATGAAAACACTACAAAGCCAAAAATAATTTTAATTTCAGAAGGCGGTGTGAAAAAAAAAGAAAGTACAAAACCAATAACACCGACTACTGAAATTAAAATTATTTTTGGCTTTGTAGTGTTTTCATTTGGAAGTCGGTTTTATTTTTTTGCAAAAAAGTTTTTACTTCCTCGAATTGCAATTACCATAAATAGGGTTGCCAGGTCGCCAAGCCTAATAGCCGGACAGACCAGCCAGTTTGGCCGGACATTTGGGTAGAAAGGCCGGACACCCTACATTATTGAGGATTTTGTGTCTCAGTATTAAGCCTGCGCCGAGTAAAATAACTCAAAACGGTCTTCAGAACTAAAGGAATATAACCTATAATAGTACTTTAATTACCATACAAAAATATGTAATGAATACTAGAATAAATGTGTTAGCAAACATAGTTGGCAAAATTTAAAAATATTTTATAGTTTATTAAACAAAAATACATAAAGTTGGACAAAAATCCTTACAAAACATGCTCGTGCGTCGCTGAATTTTGATAGTAAACTGTTGAATTTTTTCATAAACTTCAATTCATATTATTCTCTAATTATCATACTATCATTTACAGCTTTAGCATTTCAAAAATGTCGCTTGGTTGTTTTAATTTTAATTTTTTCTTCTAATTTGCGCGCTATTTTGAAGCATACGCAACATACACCGGTCGAAAATTCAGTCGTCCACCACGGGAGCTCAGAGAGGGGTCACGTCTCATCGTGGAGCGTTTCGCCGGTAACGATAATTCGCGATCTATTGTGTACGTATGTATTGCAGCAATCCGTTGAATAACATAAGTCTAATTTTTTGTTTTTTGAGTACGATTTATTATGCATACCCAACAATTACTTTTTATTGTTTTAATATATATTTCTTTAACATTTTTTTTTCAATATTTGTTTTATTATGGGAAATTGTAAAAAAAATATTATTAGAAGAAAGTTGGCGCAAATATTCGAAAAAAACGCCATTCTCATAAAAAGTACGTATTTCTATTTTGTGATGTTATTATTGCTTTTTAACCGACTTCAAAAAAAAGGAGAAGGTTCTCAGTTTGTCTTAAACTTTTTTTATGTATGTAACCTCAAACTCGAAGACGGCTGGACCGATTTGGAATTTCTTTTTCGTTTGAAAGGGTATAATACTTTCTAGTTGGTTCCAAGGCCCGTTGGTATAGTGGTCAGTGGTCCTGACTGCTATGCGTAAGGTCGTGGGTTCGATTCCCACCTAGGACAAATGTTTGTGTGATGAGCACGTTCATTTGTTCTTTGTCTGGGTGTAATTTATCTATAATATGTATGTATTTAGAAATATATATGTATGTTTATCAGTTGTCTAGTATCCATATCACAAGCTCTGCTTAGTTTGGGACTAGATGGCGTTGTGTGAAAAAAAAAGTTGTGGAAGTTGTGGAATATTGTTATGAAATCAGGATCTGATGATGGGATCCTGGAGAAAGCGAGGGAACTCTTTAAATATTATAGGCACACCTATAGCGTTTTGGGTATTTCTAATAGGACCTTAAGCAGTTGCTCCCGAAAAGCACCATTTGAGGAAGTGAAAGTGATGATGAAGACTTTTTTCAAACATTCGATATGGGTATCGTGTAATGGGTTTTTGGGGGTGGTGATTGCAAATCTGGAATTTATTTTTAAATTCAAGATGGCGTATGCAACTTTTTCTCACAAATTCGATATGGGTACCGTGTAATGGGTTTTTGGGGGTGCTGATTGCAAATCTGACATTCATTTTAAAATCCAAGATGGCGGATGCAACTTTTTCTCAAACATTCGATATGGGTATCGTGTAATGGGTTTTTGGGGGTGGTGATTGCAAATCTGGCATTCATTTTAAAATCCAAGATGGCGGATGCAACTTTTTCTCAAACATTCGATATAGGTATCGTGTAATGGGTTTTTGGGGGTGGTGATTGCAAATCTGGCATTCATTTTAAAATCCAAGATGTAACTTTTTCTCAAACATTCGATATGGGTATCGTGTAATGGGTTTTTGGGGGTGGTGATTGCAAATCTGGCATTCATTTTAAAATCCAAGATGGCGGATGCAACTTTTTCTCAAACGTTTGATATGGGTACCGTGTAATGGGTTTTTGGGGGTGGTGATTGCAAATCTGGCATTTATTTTAAAATCCAAGATGGCGGATGCAATTTTTTCTCAAACATTCGATATAGGTATCGTGTAATGGGTTTTTGGGGGTGGTGATTGCAAATCTGGCATTCATTTTAAAATCCAAGATGGCGGATGCAACTTTTTCTCAAACATTCGATATGGGTATCGTGTAATGGGTTTTTGGGGGTGGTGATTGCAAATCTGGCATTCATTTTAAAATCCAAGATGGCGGATGCAACTGTTTCTCAAACATTTGATATGGGTACCGTGTAATGGGTTTTTGGGGGTGGTGATTGCAAATCTGGCATTCATTTTAAAATCCAAGATGGCGGATGCAACTTTTTCTCACACATTCGATATGGGTATCATGTAATGGGTTTTTGGGGGTGGTGATTGCAAATCTGGCATTCATTTTAAAATCCAAGATGGCGGATGCAACTTTTTCTCAAACATTCGATATGGGTATCGTGTAATGGGTTTTTGGGGGTGGTGATTGCAAATCTGGCATTCATTTTAAAATCCAAGATGGCGGATGCAACTGTTTCTCAAACATTTGATATGGGTACCGTGTAATGGGTTTTTGGGGGTGGTGATTGCAAATCTGGCATTCATTTTAAAATCCAAGATGGCGGATGCAACTTTTTCTCACACATTCGATATGGGTATCATGTAATGGGTTTTTGGGGGTGGTGATTACAAATCTGGCATTCATTTTAAAATCCAAGATGGCGGATGCAACTTTTTCTCAAACATTCGATATGGGTATCGTGTAATGGGTTTTTGGGGGTGGTGATTGCAAATCTGGCATTCATTTTAAAATCCAAGATGGCGGATGCAACTTTTTCTCAAACATTTGATATGGGTGCCGTGTAATGGGTTTTTGGGGGTGGTGATTGCAAATCTGGCATTCATTTTAAAATCCAAGATGGCGGATGCAACTTTTTCTCACACATTCGATATGGGTATCGTGTAATGGGTTTTTGGGGGTGGTGATTGCAAATCTGGCTTTCATTCTGAAATCCAATTTAAAACACATACGATATCCATATTGAATGTTGGAGAAAAAGTTGCATCCACCAAGGATGCAACTTTTTCATTCTATATGGATATCGTGTGTGTCTACTAAGTTAAATACACTGATAACCTTCAAGGGTTTATTGCTAAGTATAATTAACAAAGTAACGTAAGGGCTAAAATTATCGCTAAATGATGAAAATGAGTGCACCCGGTTGCTGTTCGAAATACACTAAGCTCGCGGCGAACTTAGTGCGACCGCATTATATCGCTTGCTCAGCAAACGTGGTCGATTGCAAAATATTGCATCAAACATCGTGTAATAGGTTTTTGGGCATACCGATTGCAATCCTGACATTCATTTTAGAATTTACGACGAAAGTTCATTGGCTACTTTGTTAGCTTACAATTTACACTGGGTTATTGACAATTTAACTGATCCTAGGTTAAGTGACTATTCAGTATTATCTAGGGTATCTAATAATACTGAAATTAATTGTTTAAACCCTTAGATGTGACAAAGGAGAGTTATAATAACACAATTTTACTATATCATCAGAATATAAATCGTTTCTCCGGCAAAATATTAGATGAGGAAATGTTAATAGATAAATATGATATAGATATCTTATGTTTTTGTGAAACCTGGCTAAAACCAGATAGAACGTTGTTTAAAATTAATATTTTTCTGTTAATAGTGCATACAACAGGTCCTCAGTAGGAGGTGGTACTTTAATATTACGTTGTAATTCTCTTAGATATAAGGAACAAAAATATATCACCGCTTGCTCTGTTGATTGCTTGTGTGAGGTAGCATGTACATACAGAAGCTGAAGGCCAAACTTTCTTAAGTGTTTATAGACCACCAGCATCAAACTTGTCATCATTCTTAATGATAATGGGAGAAATTTTAAGTACCTAAGCTTATAAGAGATAATAAATTAGTTTTCGTTTGTGGTCACCTAAATATTGATTTGTTAGTAAATTCACCTGAACACTGCAAGCTTACTTCTTGTTTGGTTCATTTAACTTAAAATGCACATACAAGGAAGCAACAAGAATAACAGCAACATCAGATCAATGCATAGATAATATTTATACTAATTGTGCCATAAAATACTCGTCTCAAATTAGTGGAGTTAGGTCTGACCATACAGGTCAACTAGTATCCTTTGAGTTGGTTAAAAAGCGGCAATTAAATAAGACTATTAAGTTTAGGCCACTAACTAAAAAGAAATTAATGTTTTTAATGATAACATGTAAAGTAATCTTTCAATGGCCAATTTTGACTCCCATGACCCCAATGAAAATTACAGGATATTTTTTCTTCACCATGCCACGAATTTAGTAAGGCATGTCCAGTTAAAAAATTTCAAATGAGTAATAAATCTAAATTTAATGAATGGGCCACTGCTGGAATAAGAATAAGCTGAGACAATGTATACAACTTATACCATGAAAAATCATTTACTTCCGATGAAGCCTTCCATAATTATGTAAGAAACTACTCAAAGATATTTAAAAGAGTATGCGCCCTAAGCTAAATCTAAATCAGAAAGTAATAAAATTAGCATTTCTAACAATAAAATAAAAACTGTGTTGAAGGTGATAAACAAAGAAACTGGAAACACAAACCAACAGGCTTAGAATGATTTGACTTTGAACATCGATGATCAGGTCATCTCAGATAAGTCAAAAGTGGCTAAGAAGTTGGAAAATTACTTTACCAATATTCCAGTAGAGGTTACTAAATCTCTACATTCTTCGCCATTATTAGCAGAATCTTTTTTAAAGGAAAACTTCAATAAGAATATACCAACATTTTCATTTAAGCCCATTTCTATTGATGTAATTAAAAAGCATTCCAAAGTCTTAACATAACAAACACTGATGACTTATGGAGTGCATCTGTTAGGGTTCTTGGTAATATTATTGACTCAATTGCTGCTATCCTACATTACAGGCACATTTAATTAATGTATAGACAGCGGTAATTTTCCCGATTTAATGAAACATAGTTAAGTAGTACTAATTTTTAAGTCGGGTTGTAAGAGTGATCCCTCTAACTATAGACCGATATATGTGCTTCCAGCATTAAGCAAAATATACGAAAAAATCATGCTGGACTAGATGCTATCATATTTTAACTCAAATGGAATTCTGCATAGTCGGAAGTTTGGTTTCACGAAAGGTAGGTCAACAACAGACGCAGGAGTAGCGCTCATCCGTCACATTCTGGAATCTTGGGAGAAATCTCAGGATGCAATTGGCATATTTTGTGACCTCTCCAAAGCTTTTGATTGCGTTGACCACAAAACACTGATCTGTAAATTACACCATTACGGAGTTCGTGGATCCGTGTTCTGCTGACCTTGTTCTTTCATATTTATCAAACAGGCAACAAAAAGTTATTGTTAATGGAGCGACATCTGCAGGATCCCTAGCCAAGATGAGTGCTCCGCAAGGTTCAATTCTTGGCCCTTTGACATACATGATGACCAACTTATTGGATATTTTTTATTTGTAATTCCATTGTGCTGTATTAATTGGTCTATACGACAGTATAGACCAAAGTTTTAAATATAATTAAGCATATCTTAGAACTGGAAACATATCTTACAACTATATAATAATATAGGTTATCCATCAGAATTCAGACAGGCTTTAATTTATAATCATATTGTGGGAAGCACTAATTTCACACGGGTTCCCGTTAGTATATGCTTAAACTAGACTTATGGTCTCATGGTGCGTGGTGCGCTGGTTGCACGCTACTGGCATGGTTGCTCTATGTTATCTCTTAAAAAATAGTAGTAGAGATACCTACTACTGTTTCTTGTGATTTTTTTTTATTTTTGGCTCGCTTTTGAATTTTAAGAAAAAAATTAATTCAAATTCAAAATGTTTTATTTCACATAGGCCTACATGGGCACTTATAAAACGTCAGCAGTTTGGCGCAGGGCACGGTTCGAAATTGGTCGTTTTCTATGGAGAAGATCCGGCAAGAAACTCCACAGTTACTCTTTTAAAATATCATTCTTACAATGTATCTATAATACAGGTTAATTAGGTATGAGAGGACATTAAAGCCTGTCTGAATTCTGATGGATAACCTATATTATTGTACAGTTGTAAGATATGTTTCCAGTTTTAAGATATGCTTAATTATATTGAAAACTTTGGTCATTACAAGATATTTTCTGAATTTAAACCCACGACCTACGTCATTTAAATTTAAAAGTCAATTATCTGAAATTAAGTATTTCAAATGGCGGGAGACTTTGTTAAACATAAAAAACACAGTGATACGACGTTAATGTGGAGCTATTTTTTAGTTGCGAAGGATAGGAATAGTGCCAAATGTAACCGATGCTCAGCCATTCTCAAGACTTTGGATGGATCGACTAAGGGATTAAGCTTTGTTTTCCTAGGAAAGCGGTGCCGTCATATAGCGGCCGTAATATTAAGGACGCAAAAAGGCGGCCGTCTTTACGGTGACGACATGTGGAAAGTTCCACGGCCGTTTTAACACACTGTCTGCTTCATCGCTATCTAGTGTATTACATTCTCTTTGGAAACGTTCACGAAACCATCTGACACCGACAAGACGGCCGTCATGAAAATGGCGGCAAGCTTTGTTTTCCTAGGAAAGCGGTGCCGTCATATAGCGGCCGTAATATTACGGACGCAAAAAGGCGGCCGTCTTTACGGTGACGACATGTGGAAAGTTCCACGGCCGTTTTAACACACTGTCTGCTTCATCGCTATCTAGTGTATTACATTCTCTTTGGAAACGTTCACGAAACCATCTGACACCGACAAGACGGCTGTCATGCAAATGGCGGCACCGCCTTTTTGATGTTACGGTGTCAGTTACCGCTTTCTAGGAAACCGCACCATTTCGTTTACGTTCTAGTGACGTCATTCACCGCTGTATTACGGCCGCTATTTGACGGCACCGCTATCCTAGGAAACCAAAGCTTTACATACACATTTGTCATCAAAACATAACATCAAGCTTATATCAGCTTCAACAAGTCTAGATTCTGATAATCTGAACACAGCACCGCCGCCAGCCAAGCGAAAGTTAAATGATTATTTTACTAAAAGTGCCGACAATAGCCTCGATGATGTTTTGGCAAGAATGATTGCATTAGATGGATTCCCATTCAGTATATTCATAACTTCAAATGATTCGAGAAAATTTGTCTTTGCAAAATACACGGATTTACCAAAGTCAGCCGTCACCATTCAAAAACGTGTCATGAATTACAGTGAAAAAATCAGAAAGCAAGTAACTGCAGAATTGAAACATTTGAAAAGTGCAGGTGAAAGATTTAGTCTTTCTTTCGACAAGTGGACTTCAACATCCAATAAACCATACATGGCTGTCAACGTTCATTCATATAAAAAAAATTGGAATTTAGGACTTGTTCCTATTTATGGAAGTATGAAAGTATGGCTGAAAATTGTCTTCGTATATTGAAAGAGCGTCTAAGTTTATTTGATATTTCCCTGGATACTGGCTTTATGAAAAACATAATTATTTGCAAGACAGCTCTACCTCAGATGATACTATAAATGAACCACCTGTGGCTGTTGATCATATGGACGACATCCATGATGATGAACATTTAGAAGACTTAGACAGTCCAGAATCAGACTTAATCTTAATGTCACAAAATGACCTTGCGCTATAACACATACCAGAGTTAACACTAGATGAAAACATTAATGAGCTGATAAAGAAAATCCGCAAAGTTGTAGAGTGTATTTCAAAAGATCACCATTGAAAAATGAAACAGTACTTCAAAAATAAATGAAAATTGAACATGGAAAAGAGCTGTCACTTCTTTTGGACTGTAAAACCAGGTGGAATAGTCTTTTAACAATGCTAGAGCGATTTTATCTTTTAAAAACCTTCATTCAAAAAGCTCTTATAGATCTCAATCATCTAATTCGTTTGGAAGAAGTTGATTTTGAATTGGTAAATAAAATTGTTGATGTGCTGACCCCAATTAAATTGACAGTGGAAGCAATCTGTCGGCGAGATGCTAATTTATGCACAGCTGATTCCGCTTTGAAATTTCTTATAAAACAGCTATCTAGCATAATCATTTTTTGGCAAGTGCTGACACTTGCCAAAAAATGAAAACATCCTTAGTGGAACGTATGAAGCAACAACGAAGTGATGATTTGACTGGTGTGTTGAATTAATTACAAAATCCATGAAAAGATGATGAAAATCAGTTATTATCGGATTTGGAATGGCATGACTTATTTCCAGTTTCTACACAGGCTTTAGTTTGGAAGCAAATAAAGTGTATTGTTAAAAAACTTAAAAGTCGAGATGACACGGAAGAAGAAGAAGGAAGATCAGGACCACAAACAGATGATGAGTTAAGGCCACAAACCTCCCAATCCCAACCGCAATTAAAACTTTTTTTTTTTTTTTAAGTCCTCCCACTCCGGGCAGGGTGGGAGGGACTGTCAGACTTTTACTGACTAAAATCCACGGTGTTCCTTCAATAACCCTTTACATACCGGGGCCACGGTAACGGGATGAGTCCCACGACCCCGGCTGGCTTCGGCCCTCTGCAGAGGGGGCCTCGTCATGTTGCTGACGCTCTTTGAGGCGCGCGTGGAACACGACGCGCCGTCGACCCGGGCATGGTCCATGGTCGGACAGCGAGTTGCCCTTTACTCGCTGTCCGCATGCCCGCGCCTACGGTGGCCGGAGATCGTACTGATCGTATCGTAGCCTACTGCGGCTGGGCTGGAGGGAGGACGCCATCCTCTCCCTCACGCGGCCCGCCTCCTCCTTCGGAAGCATGACTGCTTCGCAGAAGGAGGCGACCGCTTCCCACTCCCTCTCGCCCCGCAGCATGGCCTCGACCAATGCCGGGCGCGAGAGGTCTCCGCCTATCGCCGCCGTGAGGACACGTCGGTGCTCTGCCCAGGCGGAGCAGTCTTGCACCGTGTGCTCTACGGTGTCCTCAGGGCGACCCTCGCAGTGGTGACACCCAGGCGTTTCCTCCTTTCCCATCAGACACAGGTACCTCCCGAAACTTCCGTGTCCGGTGAGGACCTGCGTCATGCGGTAGGTCAGGACGCCGTAACGCCGATCTAGCCACTCCTCAAAGAGGGGTCTTACCGCCGCAATTGCGGATACAAAATTCATCGGGGTTGACAAAATATAGTATTAGACGTGAAATAAGCCTGTTTGGAAATGGAGGAATTAGTGGATATCACTTAGAAACAGCATATAAGTATCTATTGTCTATTCCTCCAACCAGTGTAAAACCTAAAGGAGCGTTTTCAGCTGCTGTTTATGTTGGTAATAAACGAAGCAGGCTTGGAAGTCAAACCTTGGATACATTGATATTTCTACGATTGTATTTTCAAAATTCGAAATAAGTTTTATTGTCTTTTTATTTCTTACAAAGTATAGTATCTTTTTGTCATTTTTTCTTTTCTTACTATACTGTGATATGTGTAGTGTACCAAAATTAAAAATATATATTTTAAGAAATTACTCGTTTTTTAGAGTTCAGTTGCCGAATGGCAAAAAACGAAACCCTTATAGTTTCGTCATGTCAGTCCGTTTGTCTGTCTGTCTGTCCGTCCGTCCGTATGTCACAGCTATTTTATTCCAAAACTATTAAGACTATACATGTGAATACATCGTACAAAAACAAAAAAATTATATTATGTGGTGACTTTAATATTAACACTTTTGAGAAAAACAAAGTATCCAGGCAATTTGAACAATTATTATTAAGTTTTAACCTAACATTAAAAATAAATCAACCCACTAGACTTAATAGCATGACCTGTATTGATAATATAGCACATAATATTAGAGGTTCAAAAACAAAAGTACTGGAACTCTCACTCTCTGACCATACAGCACAATTATTGACTTGTCCAGTAAAAAAAAGCTACTACATCACACACTGGTTTAAAATAAAACGTGACTATTCTGAAGAAAACGTATTAAAATTTATAGAATGTATTAAGAATCTCAGCTTTACTGAATGTTACATTAACGAAGACCCTGAAAAAAGCTTTGACTCATTTCATAATTTATTTAAGCTATTTTATGATTTATGTTTCCCTGAAAAACGTGTAAAAATACCAATTGCAAAGAAGCCTACATGGTTAAGTAAGGGTATACGAATATGCTCGAAACGCAAACGCCAATTGTTGTGGAAGTATAGGCTAACTTCGAATCCAAATGATAAAACAAAATTTAAAAATTATTCAAAACGGCTTAAAATTATAATTAAGAAAACCCAAAAGGTCCAAAACAATTATTATATTAATTCAGCTACAAACAAGGGTAAGGCAATATGGAATATAATAAATAATTATAAAACAGTAACTCCGAAAGAAAATATTACACAGATAAAAGTGAAAGACCAACCAGTCACATTGCCCAAGGAAATAGCACAATCATTCAACAACTACTTCATTGATGAAATTCAGTCCATTTCCAGAGGTTCAGTGACAAAATCACTAACATATAATAAAAACTCAAATTCTATATTTTTAAAGCCAACAAATCCACATGAAATAGATCAAATAATAAAAGGATTAAACAACACCAATAGTACAGGGTATGATAATATAAGTACGACAATAATTAAACGAGTATCTAGTCACATAGCTCCAGTAATTAGTAATATTATCAATCAATGTCTAGAATGTGGAGTTTTTCCTTCAAAACTAAAAATAACTATTATAAAGCCATTATTCAAAAGAGATAATTCCGAGGATATGCGTAATTACAGGCCTATTGCATTAATACCAGTGATAGCAAAAATTTTCGAAAGGGTTATATATAACAATTTATATAACTACTTTGAAGTCAATAACTTATTTACTAATAAACAATTTGGTTTTCGTAAAGGAAGATCTACTAGCGATGCACTTTTTAATTTTCTTAAGAAAGTAATGACGGGTTTGGATAGCAAGCAACAAATGACAGCTATTTTTATGGACATGACTAAAGCTTTTGATCATGTGGATCATAATATACTAATTAATAAATTAGATAGATACGGGATAAGAGGAAATGCCTTAAATCTTATTAGATCTTATTTATTAAACAGGTTTCAAATGACACATATAACGAGAATAGATAAAAAAACAAAATTCGAACATACATACGTGTCAGACCCTAAACTTATTAAATTCGGAGTCCCCCAGGGAAGTATCTTGGGGCCTCTTCTGTTTATTATCTACATTAACGACCTACCAAGATCTGTAGACCAGGAAATTATATTGTTTGCTGATGATAGCACGGCTATTTTCGCTGATAGTGGTCAAGAAAATTTTGAATTACAAGTGAATAAATCTCTCGAAGATATTATCAACTGGCTGACGATGAATAATTTAAAAATAAACATTATTAAAACAAATTATATGTCCTTTACAAATAAAAATACAAATTCAAATAAAATCAATGTAAACTATAAAGGCAAAACAATAAAACAGGTCAATAATACAAAGTTTCTAGGGATCCATATCGACTCTGAACTAAACTGGAAATTGCACGTGGATGATGTCTGCAAAAAACTTAACCAGTATTCATATGCTCTCCATGTACTACGAAAAGTTATAAATGAAAATGTTTTACTGAATGTTTATCATGCATATGTAGGTTCCACACTTAAATATTGTGTGGTGTGCTGGGGTAATTCTACTAATAGAGAATTTGCATTCAAAGCCCAAAAAAAATGCATCAGAAGTATATGTGGGCTTAAACAGACCGATTCATGCAGACCGGAATTTAGAAGGTTAAAAATCTTAACCCTAGCGTCAATATATATATTGGAAGTAGCATCAATTACAAAGCGAGATATCAGTAATTACGAGACAATGAGAAGTACTAGATATAAAAATGAACTTAGGGTAGTAAAGTGCAGAACAGTTAAGTTTAAATCAAGCATATTTGGTATGGGTGTTAAAATTTATAATAAATTACCTGACTCTATTAAAAATATTGAAACATTGCCTACTTTTAAATACAAGCTCAAACAATTACTGATACAGAAAGTATATTACACAATCAATGAATTCTTAAATGACAAATGTTTAGACTAAAATTTATTTAATATTATAATAATGCTTAATTTTGACAAATGACAATCGATGCATGTATAATGAACCTATTTTTTCAATTAATGTTATTTTTCCTTGTTTATTTTCTATTATTTTTAGACATAATTATATAATTGTAAATGTAGATATTGTACACTTGACATATAATTGTAAATTTAAATAATGTAACATGAAATATAATTGTAATTTTAAAATATTGTACACCTTATGGGTATGTTACAGTGATACTAGTCATAATAATAATTTTAAGAACTAATTTTCTACCTGTAACAAACAATATAATAAATCTGAATCTGAATCTGAAACTTGGTAGGTAGATGTATTCTATGATCGCTTTCCGATATTAAGAAAAGATAGCCCTACAGACCTCAATCTGAACGATAATTCTGTAAGCAGTTTTATGTCGATAGGAACCGGGTTTTCTGGTTTAGAACAAGTTTCAGCTTCCTTTGACATTCCCTCTATGTCCGACAAATTATACGCCAAGTGCCATAACAAGGTCTGTCTACTACGGGAATTAGCCAAAGAAAAATTGGCCAAGTGCGAGTAAGACTTGCCCATGAAGGGTTCCGTAGTAACTATAATAATATAATATGTATAACTACTACAACTACTAGTCTGTCTGTCTGTCCATCCGTCCGTCCGTATGTTACAGCCATTTTATTCCGAAAGTATTAGGACTATACATATAAAACTTGGTAGATTGATGTATTCTGTGAACCGCTTTCCGATTTTAAGAAAAAATTAAAATATATTTAAATTAAATTAAAAAATATTTTCAAGAATCCTATGCATGTGTGGTATCTATATACAGGTCTTTAAAATGAGATTGAGGTTTCTAAAACCACTTTTTCATAAAATTAATCGTTTAAAAGATATACGCTTCCAAAGTGGTAAAATGTGTGCCCCCCTCTAATTTCTATAATAATGGAGTGAAAAATATAAATATATATATACAACGTGTAACGGAAACCCCATATCTAACCAAAAGGGCTGAAGACAACATTTGGTATGTATGGAGTCTCTATGCACAGTTTCAGCACAAAATAACTGACTTAAAAAATTGATACCAAATTATTGGTTTCACATATTTTTTGAATACCAATCATAACAAACGTGTCACAGCACTACGAGGGTCAATAACTTTCCACGTCACTTGCCAATAACACGATAATTCTTTTCGTTCTTCTTAATTTGAAAAATTCGGTCTCTGGTATCAGTGTACTGGAATTTGTAATAAGTTCTACACATGCAGACTTAGGATTACAAAACCCTTGCCATATCGTTTGTTATCATCCAAAGAAGCCATGCACTTGGTATGTATATACCCTTTAAATTACACATTGTATATATATATATATATATATATCTATAGATCTTAATGTAAACTTTCAATCAAAATTGGTTTTAAAGAGATCGAGTCAGCAGTTTTTGAGATACAGCATATTTTCTAAAACCGCAAATATAACTTTGTAATTCATACAAATACTATGAAAAACAAAGTTATTTGGCGTAGTTGCAAAAAGTGTAAATAAGCTAGTTTTAAGAAATTTGTAAGTTTTATTTTTTTGTCAAGTAAATATACATATTATATTATATTATTATAGTCACTACGGAACCCTTCATGGGCGAGTCTGACTCGCACTTGGCCAATTTTCGTAAAATGTTATAATAAGCAATATAACATTAGATTTATAGATTTCTTTTATTTATTTTTTTCTTTTAAATTAAGTTACACTTGATACATATATTGTTATGAAATAAATTACGCTTATATTTTCTGCGAAGTAAGTTCGCTAGACAGCATTAATGAAAAAATGTTTTTTTTGGTATGGCCCCACGTATATATAATAAGGTACCGAATGTTATTAAAAATATGACAGTACATCAGAATTTAAACGAGCACTAAATGAAATTTTAATAAACAAAACTTATTTCAGTCTGGTTTTATTATGACATTACATAATTATATTTTTTTTTATTTCATACTGGTTTTATTATTCAAATAAGTACTGCATACCCATCTACCCTAACTTGCTACTTACCCAGTTTCGAAGCGTCAATAGCCTAATGGATAAGGTGTCGGACTTGTGATCGAGAGGTCGCAGGTTCGAATCCCACCCATTACACTATTGACGTGAACCCACTCAAGACACAAGCATATTTAGCTTAGTTGGAGGGGTTAACCAGATTGCTAGTAATGTGAAATGTACCCACAATGCTAGTATTCTTTAAAAAATATCTGAGGAGTTTAATATATAAAATCAAGTTTTATTGCAATAGGATGAATAGTGAGGGAACGGATAATGTATTACTACAGTAAAAACAAACGTTAATTTTTATATATTAGGTATAATTTATTAAATTTATTTTTGTGATTTATTTACGTACCTACTTGCTTCATTTAGGTCCATCCAGCCGTTTGAGCGTGAAGAAGTAACAAACATGCAAACAGACACATTCATTCACAAACTTTCGCCTTTATAATATTAGTGTGATAAATAAAACCATCTAAATAATTAATATTCGTTTTTCAAGTTTATTCAACATAACGACAAAAAATTAAAAAATGCAAAGTTAGCAAACTTCGTCGTGCAACGGCAAGCGGGCCTCGAGCGAACTTGTCATTGTGTGTGTGACAACGCACACGACTAGCTCGCTGCAGTAAATACCTATTTTCCGCGCGTCTCGTAGGCTCGACACCCTCTTAATAGGTACGACAAAAAAAAATGTATGTTATATGAAGCTTTTTTGATTATTGTCATAATCAGTCATCGGCGCTCGCTCGTTTGCGAAATGTAAAAAGCCTAACAAAAGCTGGACAAGCCAGACACCGTTTATTTTGGCTGGACACGCAATCAAGAAGCCTACCTATGTCCGGCTTTATCCGGACGCCTGGCAACGCTAACCATAAACATAGCCTACAAAAGAACATGACTGAATTTCTATTATTCTCATTCTTCTCGAACAAAAATTCTTGCACAAACTAATTCAGAAGGTGACGCCGAGTTAAGCAAGATATTTTTCATTTAAAGACGCAAAAATTTTATCTCAGCTAAATTAATGTATGGGTGGCTGCCATTGTTCTTTCATCCAGATCCACTCGGTTCTTTCGACGATTTGCGCGTTTAAAACAAACAAACTTTTCCGCTTTATATAAACTCTTTTGCAAAAAAAACGGGCACTTTAGATTTTTTTCTCTACTTCAACGAAGAAGAACAAGAAATAGGTTTTATTAATTTGACGATGTATTGGCATGTTATTTGAAGCATCCTGGCAATAATGAGTATTGTGGATTATTCTAAAATTGCTTTACTAATGGCGCGAATTGCTGAAACGATTTTTATCTGATTACGATATTTTAAAACTTTTTGGATATTTTCTGCAAATTAAACAATTTAATCTTTCTTTTTACATTAAATACCACTTTTTGATATGTGTGATAAAGCGATAAGGGCCGGTAAAATTATAGCCCTACTTGAAGAAGGTTGTTCGCAAACTTACGTGTCTCAGCGGCTAAATGTGAGTCGTTCAACTGTCCAGAGGACTTGGCAACGGTATCAAGAGACCGGTTCGGTCAAAAGAAGACCCGGTTCGGGAAGAAAAAGATGCACAGAACCAAGAGATGACCGCTTTTTGGTGAGTCAGGCGTTGCGGAACCGTAAAGCGTCACAAGTGTGGACCTGAAGAAGAGCCTTGAAGAAGTAAGAGGAGTAGAAGTTAGCTTGTGGACGGTCAGGAGGAGGCTTTTGGCTGCCAATATCAGGAGTTACCACCCAGCTCGGGGCCCTAAATTACTCCGTGAGCACCGTGTTGCTCGACTTCAGTTTGCTCGGAACTGTGCTTCATGGACTCTGGAGGACTGGAATAAAGTATTGTTTTCTGATGAAGCTAGAACCTCTTTGTGTGGCGCGGACCGACGCCGGCGAGTGCTGCGAAGACCACGGGAACGCTATGCGGAAGTGTGTTTCGAAGAAATCACTCCTTATGGCGGAGGCTCCGTTATGTTTTGGGCAGCAATTAATTCGACGGCGCGTACGGAGTTAGTTTTCATAGAAAATGGAACATTAAATGCACACCGGCACATAATGGAAGTCCTAATTCCATATGCACAACTCACATTGACTGCACTTGAGGAAGATGCTCGCCCGCACCGTTCTGGCGACGTGGAAGCGTACATGCAAGAAGTTGGGATCCGTCGTTTAGATTGGCCACCTCGAAGTCCTGACCTCAATCCAATTGAGCATGTCTGGGATGTTCTAAAGAAATGGATAAGATCAGTGCAACCTGCTCCACAAAACATCAGGGAGCTAAAAAGAGTCATTGCAGAAGAGTGGGAACGTATTCCTCAAAACGTTATTAAAAACATCGTGGAAAGCATGCCCAGAAGGATTCAAGCTGTGATTTTGGCAAGAGATTTTACACGATTATAAGTATACAGACTACGTCAAAGCAATAAATTTCATTTAATTAACTCAAATCGACCTTAGAACGTAAATTTCCTTAGGTGCCCGTTTTTTTTGCAAAATAGTGTATATTGGCAATAACCTTGCTAAATAATAGATGTATAAGCTCCACTTAGCAATTTGCTGTAATTACAAATGCCAATTCATATTTTTTTAAAGCGTGGTTCCAAAATGTGTTCTTCGATTTTAAATCGACTTTAACAGAGTCATAAACTTGCAGCATACGACCCACAAGAAATTATTGCTATTAATAAAACTGCATTATAAGTTTATCAAGCCTCATTTATTAGCAGTTTTAAAACCTATAATTATTTTAAAGAGATTCAAGAAGTTACAAGCTCCATTTTTCTATATTTTTTTCTTAGTGTTGATACAGGATCTTTAAATAATATCGGATCTAATCTTAAAACGGAACGCATAAGAGGCATATAGCCCCACGCAGTAGCGAATGTGTTGAGACAGGATTGTCTTTGAACAAAGTGCTCAGGGTCGCTCCAGGAGGATCTGTAATATAAAAAAATATATAATATATCAATAGACTTAATATTAAAAATATTACGAAGCATAATCGCCAATAGCCTAATGGCAAATGTGTCAGCCGTGTGATCGGTCGCGGGTTCGAACACCACCCATTACACTATTGCCGTGAACCCACTCCAGACAAGCATATTTAACATAGTTGCAGGGTTTAACAAGTTTGCTAGTATTTATTTATGTATGTATACACATCACACTTACAAGAAAGAAAAAATACAGACAAAAGAGCACAAAAGTGCTGCTTATTTCATAAGAAATTTCTTCCAGTAGACCTGAGTAATGTGAATTCTACCTTCATTGCGGGACAACTAACCTATAAAAAAATAAGTAGGTGACGCCTTACTTGTATCGATGATGAGTTGCTTTATAGCGTCGCCGCTGTGCTAGCTTGAGCGGCGGGCGCCGGGTGAGGTGTGACGCCAGGCAGTTGAGCAGGATGTCCTCGCAGTTGCGCGTGCGCCGCACCGCGTTTCGCAGCGCAGGCGCAGCTGCCGCGTACTGAGCGAGCAGCGCGCGGTGCACTAGCGCAGCACCCGGCAGTACCATGGAGTACGAGTCACCCCATTTGCTACTGTACCCCCAGGCCCCCTGTCCACATACAACCATCCAGTAACATTTTAAAGACAACAAATACTACACTTCTGGACACATCTATTGGCCCACCTTGTATTTTCAGTTTCGTTTGGTCCTAGCTAAAATTTTATATTAGGTCGAGCAAAAAGTTTTTATGCAGTTTTGAACCTGGCACATTCACAATTTCATTCAATAGTCTTTTTTTGAATTTCGAACACAGAATTTAAAGAAACAAAAGACAATTTGGAGCCTGTTTGTTGATATCAAACAATCGAATACTAAGAAAACTTGGTTTTATTGGTTTACTTGGATTTAATTCTTGAAAAAGTGATTGATATCTTTGCTTTTGCAACAAACATTACTTATTCTTAACATTAAGGTGAGGTTCTATCAATAATCTATGGATACTTCACCTGAAGTCGCCGCCCAAGCTGTGGCACTTATTCAGGCCGGACACAGCCAAAGAAACGTGAGTGCTCAACTTAATTTAAGTCGATCTGCGGTCCGAAATGTTTATCGGAGGTACCTAGAGACTGGCGGCTTTGTTCGTCGCCAAGGAAGGCCACGATCTCGGGTCACAACTGAAAGGCAGGATCGATTCATCGTGACGACCAGCTTGAGAAATCGTCACCTTACCTCCATTGAGATACAAAACCAACTTCGCGACTTCCACGGAGTATCTGTGAGCGCTCGAACTGTTCGGAGAAGGTTAAAAGAACGCGATATGGTACCACACAAGCCAGCTAATGGGCCCAAACTAAAGCGAGCCCACCGAACAGCGCGCCTTCATTTCGCACGCAGTCATTTAAATTGGACACAGCAAGATTGGAGCCGTGTACTCTTTTCTGATGAGTCTAAAATTGTGTTACATGGCAATGATGGAAGGAAGAAGGTCTACCGGCGTAAGGGAGAGCGTTTCGCACAATGCTGCTTTGAAGAGAGGGTTGCTTATGGCGGTGGCTCATGGACTGTCTGGGGCGGTATATCCGCGAGCGGCAAAACTCAACTTGAGGTTGTTACAGGACCACGGCTGCCAACATTAAATGCTGAAAGATACATTCGTGAGTGCTTAGAACCTCACGTGATACCATACGCGGACTATGTGGGCCCAAATTTCCTTTTTATGCATGATAATGCAAGAGCCCATGCGGCCGGCATCGTCAGGGAATATCTTCGGGATGTGAACATCACAGTTATGGACTGGCCAGCCAGAAGCCCAGACATGAACCCCATTGAGCACATGTGGGACGAGCTAAAAAGGCGTGTTAGGGCTCGTCAGCCAGTTGCCCAGACGATGCAGGAGTTGAAAACTGCCATAGAAGAGGAATGGGAGATGATCCCTCAAAATTTCATAGAGCGGTTGATAAACTCTATGCCTAATCGTATGAGAGCTGTGGTAGATGCCCATGGAGGCAACACGCGTTATTAAATTAAACCTTTATTTGATAAAACATGTTTTTTATTCAAAAATTAATTGCCTTTAACAAGGCGCATATCCGACTTGTTAGGCGTAGGTCCATGTCGTATGGTATTCTGAATTCAAATTTAAAACTATACGATCGAAAAAGATGGTAAAAATCAGGTTTAAAACTGCATCAACAGTTTTTGTTCAATCTAGCAATCATATTTCGGTAGGGGCCATCGAAACCTAAACTCTAAGGTGGGCCAATAGATGTGTCCAGAAGTGTATATACTATTGTGTCCCTAACCTATAAAGAAATAGAAGAGCTCATGGCTGAATAATAATTGCCGCATGGATTGATCTTCAAGGTCAGGGGCGGGCACAGGATTATGACACTGGTAATGCGGTTGCCAACTTTTTTTGACGAAAAAGACGTATTAAATTGTTTGAATAGGAAAAAAAAAGTATTTGAAAGAAAAAAAAGCTTTTCAAATTTTATGGTTTTATTGCCTAAAAACGTATTTTTGTGTGCGTTTAGCACAAGCTAAGTAACAATTTTTTACTATTTTTAAATGTTTCAAAGCTTGTTTGACAATCAATATTTAAAAATAAATAAACAATTCTTTTCTAATTAAATTTATTGACGCTCTATTTCTCTCTTCTCGCCGTTTCAGATTCATTACTGAAAATACCCTCTCAGTGAAAGCTTATACTTTTGTAAGACTGGTCATTTTAGCTGTTTTAGGAGTCACTGGAGTATCACTATCAGAATTACTCGTCATTTTAAGCATAAATTTTCACTTAAAAAAAATAGATTCTTTAATTATAAACCAAAACAACGGACAATTTTTTCATACAATTTCGTCGATACGTCGATAGTCAAATCTGTGATAATGTGATCTGTCACTGTCACATTAACATCTGACATCTAACATTTCGTTCAGTAATTATAAATGTTTCCAGCATCTGTTTTAACTTATATGTACCGTTAAATAGTTAAGTACTTACCCATAAATCTCATAATTAATGTTTTGTTCTATGTGTCGCAGTAAAGGTTGGAAATTAAAGTATTTTCACATACTTTATTTTATTTTTTATGAGAATAAATACGAAACTTATCAATATAAAAGAAAATCAATATATCAATATGAAAGATATTAAAAATAAAATTGTGTTTTTTATGAGAATAAATCAGTGATTCCTATTATTGTATTTATTAATCCAAAATCCTTAATAGTTAAAAAATTGTGCATAAAGCCTAAAAAATTCAAAACTTAGCAAATTCACAACTTCTTTCTGAATTTTCCCTTTCTAAAATACAAAATTAAAAATCTTGTCATTTATAAAAATAGACGTCTCGAGGAAAACAGTACTAAAACAAGACAGCTGATTTCTTTCTTTTGTTATTAGATTGCAATATAAATTACCAAAAAATAATAACACTTATTTATAAAGTATCGATATCATGTATGACTATTTGTTTGAAATCATTATAACAAAGCTGCTCAACAGATTTTGTCGGTTTTGTCACAAATGGCTAAGAGACAGTCCCTTAATATGTGGTGTTCATGGTAAGAGGCTTAATGAAAAACTATAAACAACCTGTCGCATACACTTTTTCACAAGCTGCAACAAAGGGGCCTGAACTTGCCAAACAGCTGAAATTACTGAGTTGCAAAATGCAGGGCTTAATGTAGTAGGTAGCCACTGTGTGCAATCAAGGCACAAATAATGTAAATTGCATTAAGTATCTGTTGCAAGAGGCACGGGGAATATTATTGAGAAAGGGGGAAGAAGCAAGAGATAATATAATTTTAGTAAATAACCAAGAAATTGTTCCATTGTATGACCCACCCCATTTAATGAAATGTATTAGAAATAATTTAATTTCAAAGCATTAATATATGTTAAAAATAATGATGCAAAAGTTGCAAAATGGGAACATATAATTTTATTGCACAAGGAAAACCCAGGATACAAATATTGACTTCGGATTCGACTAATACCAAAATTGGCCGATTCTCACTGTGACCCAAGCAAAATTCCCTGGATGAAGGTGAAATACGCTAGCCAGCTATTCAGCCAAACTGTGGCATCAAATATGGCATACCTTGCAGGTGAATACCATTAGTACTTAATATTGTCCTTACATTATTTTATACAACTCAATAGTATTAGTGAAAGAAAACAATATAAGTACTTGCTATACTTGACTGGCCTGATGGTCTAGTGGTTAGTGGCCCTGACTGCTATGCCGGAGGTCGTGAGTTCGATTCCCACCCAAGAAAAATGTTTAAAATAATTAGAAAATATGTATGTATTTAGAAATATATGTTTATCAGTTGTCTAGTACCCATACCACAAGCTCTGCTTAGTTTGGGACTAGATGGCGTTGTGTGAAAGTTGTAGAATAGTATTATGTTATTATACAGTCCTAATTCTTTTTTAATATTTAAAGAGTGTAATAAATACAAAACTAGTATTTTTATTTTACAGATAAAGGCATAATATCAAGAGAAACCAAAAATACAGCAGACATCCTACTCTTTTTTGACCAATTATTTGACTCCGTTAATGGAAGCTTTGGCAAAAGGAAGAAACATGGTAAGCCTCTTCTTGGACCTGCAACGCCTGCGTCTGTACACCATAAGATTTTGATGGAATCAAAAGAATTATTGAAATCTATGAGTTTCATAAATAAAAAAAAACATTAAACGCCGAGTATGTTCCGACATTAAAAAAATTGGGTATGGACACTAGAGGGCATTGAACTATCTATACTAATATTATAAAGCGGAAAAGTTTGTTAGTTTGTTTGTTTGTTTGCTTGAACGCGCTAATCTTCGAAAGTACTGGGTGGATTTGGATGCAATTTGGTATGGAAGTAGCTTGAAGCTTGAGGAAGGTTATAGGCTACTTTTTACCCGACTGCAAAAAAGGAGAGTTATGTTTTTACCGTGATAGAATCCACGGGAGCGAAGCCCCGCGTGAGTACTAGTTATTCAATAAAATTGCTTCAAAATACGGCGTAACATCAATTTGGATGCGGCATCTTAATCAGGATCCAATAGAAAACTTCTTTGGGTCTGTAAGAAGCCACGGATGCCGCAACGTAAACCCTACGCCGGAAAAATTTGAAGCAGCATTTACTACACTATTAGTTAACAGCCTCTCTAGTGTCCATGCTCCAGAGGCAAATTGTGAAGCAGACAGCTATAAGCTGTGAGCGGATATTTTGTTAAAAGCGCCAAGAAAAGAGTCTTTAAGGGGTGTGATCAACGTACTAAAAATTTAATATCAACACATGAGCCCGAATATTTAAAGTACAGGCAGCCCCGGATCTAGGAGGCGCGGGGCAAGCCGGGGCCTTTGACCACAGAATAAATAATAGTACAAGTACAGATATTTCACTATTGTTTTACTGTGGATCTATCAACTCGACCGATACCCAGGGGTACATGGTTTTAGTCTTTGGGTACAGCACACGGACCACGTGACCGGGTGCAGCGAGAGCGCGGGATGGGACGCGCTGCACGAACATTATTATTCGCGAGGTGCGGAGCAATATCAAAATAAAGTGTACCCTGCTGTAAAATTCGATCTTTTTTTCTTTTTTATTTGACCAAAATGTAATAGTAAATATAGTTTTACATCTGTGTTTACACCATTGAGTTTGTATATAAAGCATTATACATCTTTTTGAAAAAGGAATACGCACATATTATGCAGTTATGATTATTAAATAAAATTACAAAACCGACGAGGCCGTATGAGCTTGATGCCTTTGCTTTTCCGATAAAAAAATATTTTTAATTGTCATTATTTTTAATAAATGCTTATCTCATATTATTATTGTGTTAATTTTTTCGCAAATGGTACGAAAAGTAGAGTATTTTCCTCGGTGATAAAGCTGTCTTAGTCTTGGGTGAACTTAAATCCCTCGCTACACTCAGGACTCGTCTTAAATCCCTCGCTTCGCTCGTGATTTAAGTTTTTAACACCCTCGTTACGCTCGCGATTTAAATCGTCACCCGCGGCAGAAGACACTGCTTTATCCCCTTGGTTAATAATCTACTTTATTATGCTAGAAAATAAAAAGGAACGCGGAATTCGAGGCATTTTTCCTATAATATCGAAACAAAACTAACTTTGTGGCGGAACTGGTTCCGTTGTGTGACTAGATTTTATACAAAATTTACGGAAAGTATGAAACAAATACTCCATATTCATATTTATTTAAACAATTAATAAATGCACTTAATTGATAAATCAAAGTAAATAGCCTCAGCTTCAAGGTTTGAAAAATATTGTTAAGCTCTTGCATAGCTTTTATCGCGGGCTTTGAGCGCGGCGACCGAATCAAGAAATTCCGTAACGAAAATAAACCTAACACCCCCCACTCCGAGCGGCACAGCGATGCGGCGTTGAAAGCCGTGCATCGTCTAACGTCGTTTCAGTTCGGCAGACTTCGGCACGGTGTTTGTGTGCGTGCGACTAGACGTATGCGTGTAGACTAGCTGCTAATAAACCTATAGTTTCAATGATAAAAATTCCTGAATAACCTACATGTATTGTAAAATAATAAAAATATTTTAAACAATATTAACTTGTCATTTATTCAATAAAAGAAAAAAAAATGTTTTTTTATCGGTCACCACGCTCAAAAAGTGTAACTTGAATGAATATAAAAAAAACTCCATAAATAAAATATATAAATAATTATAATTGCATAAGTTGATAAAAAATGCTATGCAATAGCTTTACCGCGGCAGTCCCCGAGTGCCACACTTATTTTCTTTTATTCTGTTTCGTGTCACTGTCGCTTTTTACTTGGCATTTTTTAAATTTTACTCCAAAACATAATTTTACTCAATATGCGTACCTTTTCGAAAAGTAATACATAATTGCGCTATACATGTTTGTGGTTGCACAGAAATCAAAGGTAAAAATTCATCTGATTTCAGAGATTTAACTTCATCAATTTGAAGGGACAGTGACAAAATGAAAGTCTTAAATCATAATGTGACTCAGGCTGGCTGGACAAATCTTCAAAATAGCTCGCATTTAACTAGGTCAATAGAGCACTTTATGTGACGGCTTAACACCATTATTTCAGAATTTGTGACGCTACAGAATCTTAGATAATCGATCGAAAACGTTTCCAGCCAGCTTGAATAACCACTTTTCGCTGGTCTCTCAATCTCAGCAACGGAAGTCATTGTCACGACTTTTTGCATATTAACGGGCTTCACATAAATTTGTGACGGGCATCGAGCTAAAAGTTTTGTGATACGTACAGCGGTTTAGTAGAAAAATGCAAAAATCTGTGTCCAGCCAGCTTGAATTTACGTATAAAACTTCTGGCTGGCACTTCCGAATTCATTCATTCATTCATTCATTCATTTATTTCATAAACAATTTTAACATTGTGTTGAAATCATCGCTCTTAAATACACACAAACATAAAAAAATTACAGGTAGGCATTATTACTATACAGCACAAACTAATCAAAATAAAATAAGTTACAATATTCCATTTAATCTCAATAACAGAAGCGTTTTCAAATATGGTTCCTTTACTAACATTTAATGACACAATGTGTGACAGTAATAACGTTTGATTTATGGCGTCACATGTAAGTGTTTACGAGAAATCAATAAAAACTCAATGTCCAGATAGCCTGAGGTCAAGCTGGCTGGACACATGTACCTCCGCTGCCTGATGATCTACGTCCTTCGAAATATTTCAAATTTTTGTGACGGGGACGATAATGATAACCTGAATTAGTGACGGAGAAACTTTGAGTTTCAAAGATATTGATCATTTAAATTTTCCCTTACACAATACAAGATCTTATTCTTGCCCGTTCCATTGCACTACTTAATGGATGGTCTGCTGAAAACTGCAAAAAATGAGACTAAATCCAATGGAATATTGGATAAAAGAGGCTGAAAAGGTTGCTTCAAAAAAGTGGTGTTGACCCTATATTGCAAAACAAACGAATTCCGAAACGTAAACATTTTGATGAGATCTGTGAAGACGAATTATAAACACACCAACCTGTTCAAATGTTTTCTAAAGAAATGATTATGGTATTTGATCGAATCATATCAGAAATTAAAAAAGTTTGATTGTGCTACCATGCTGAATTTGAATTTTACGTTTCTTAATGGTAGGTACAAATATTTTAAAAATGACAATTGAAGAACTGCAAAAGTATGTAGCAGATCTGGATCGAAAATACGAGTGAGATTTAGCGCCGTTGAATTCTGCCAGGAACTCTACGTTTTCAAAGAGCAAGCTCCGCTTTTATTTGGTGATATAGAAAAAGCTAACGGTTTCTATCTCTTGCAACAGATCTATTATCATGATTTGCAGGATGCTTTTCCGAATATTTGTATTGCCCTGCGAATTTACTCTACGCTTCCTACTACATCCGAAAGCTGTGAGCGAAATTTTGGCAAACTAAAACTAATTAAAAATTATTTGCGATCTTTTATGAGCCAGGAACGCCTATCGAGTCTTGCAATTTTAGCGATAGAAAATCGAATGGCACACGAGTTAAATTATGACAAGGCTATAGATTTATTTACTGAACAAAAAACTCGACGAGTAAAATTGTAATTTTAATTCACAAATGCCATATATATTTGATTTTTTTATACATATTTTTATTTTAAATCCTATCACGTGCTGTTTAAAATATATATTCTACACGTTTATGTCTTTACATGTGTAAATAAATAGGTTTAACACAGAAAGAACAGCGATGGATACATTATTTCCGGAATAGCTATGTCCAAATGACAATCAATTAGTGGACATCTGATAGCTGGTATTATTAATATAATAAAGGTAAACATAAATATAAAGGGGTGGGGGCGTCATTTTCCAGTTTTTGCCCCGCCTAAAACAATTGAAGATCCGGGGCTGAGTACAGGGAATACGCAAATAAAAAATGGCTTTGCAGTCCTAGCGACTCTCTCTTAAATTGTATTTCGAATCTGCAGGATATTAATTATACAATATTAAAAGAACATTTAGAAAAAAAACATTTAAATGAATTAATAAAAACAATTATACTAATGCATGTTGAATTCGATTTTGTGCAATGCACCACTCGCAATGTGACATTGATTTTTTAATAAAAATATTCTGTAGATTCTTCATATATAATTATTGTAAAGATTTAAATAAAATATTAGTTAATAAGAGAGAATGTGATGATGATACAGATTTGTATAAAATGAAAGCCAAAAAACTGTATAAGAAGTGTTATAAAAGAAAGCAATAAATTAATTTAACCGAAGAAAAACATTGTTTTACTTTATTTTTTCCTGTAATACGTAAGTAACAATTCCAATGTATAGTATAGCACTAGAGGTAGGTAACATAAGTATAGATAGGTACGTACGTTTGTATGTACACCCGTATCCACCCCGTAGCTATACATATGTTAGGATTAGTTCCAAAACCAGCAGTCAGATGGCGCAAATCGCGTTACTCCATTTTCTCCCTGAGATAGACCTCTATTTTTTTTCAGCTATAAAATAGTACTCTGTGACTTGAACGGAACGCAGTAGTGATGTGTGGTGACTTCTCTAGTAGGTAGTACATATTACCTCAATGGTAACTACACAGATATAAGAAAACCATAGGAAAAGAAATTTCAAGATTAACCGAACAAATTCGAATGACTGTATAAAAGCGGCCGCGTAGTACATTGTGCCAACCTTACAAGGTTTCGTTTTTTGAAACAGTCTCACACAAAAGTGTTACATAAAATTATTTATTGAATTGTAAAACACGTACGTACACACTCAGAGTATGTAAGCCATATTATATTGAGGATTTGCAAATATTTAACTTTCAGTCAAATGTTAGAACATAACTACCTACAGAAAAACCTACAGCAATTACGGCTACGTCGTAATTAAAATAATGGTAAGCGGTAAAAGTGCTGTCATACTCATCATACATAATAATATATGTGACCTTATAAGGCCATGAGAACCATAATATCGGTAAGTTTGGAATTATGTTCAATATGTTCAAAATCTACAATTGAACTTTATTAACATTGTAATAAACTCGTCAATAAAGTCCCTAAGTACTCTCGGATAAATCTCTACATTACGTATTAATAAAAAAAGTAAGTAAATAGTTATTTAAACCATTTGTACGCGCCTGTAGCAATCAAAATTTAATTATTTATTTATTAAAACTTTATGCAACACAAAATGTACAAAGGCGGACTTAATGCCATAGGCATTCTCTACCAGTCAACCATGGGTGTGAATGTGAAGAGATAACATGGCAGGTGCATAAAAAAAAAATAAACTAAGTAGATAATATTTTCAACGTAAAAGTTTTATTACAAGTGTATAATATACATATACTTCTAACTAGAATAAACTTACATACATATTTATCATAATACATACCAAAAATATATTATATATATATAATAATAAAACGTTATAGAAAGTGGGTTCTGAAAACTCTGCTTCCACTATTTGTTAAGAAAATAATCCCGCAACTTTCTCTTTAAATGCATATTGATTGGTGGCCGTCCTGATATCGAGAGGTAGTGCATTCCACAGAAGAATAGCCTGTATATAGAAGGAAGAATGAATAAAATCAGAAGTATGCGAAGGACAGAGTAAGAGAAGATTATTGGAAGAGCGCAGACATTTAGCGTGTGAGGAACATAGAAATTGAAAATGAGAAATAAGGTAAGAGGGAGGGGTAGGAGAGTTCAGCAAAGAGAAAAGCGTAGTCAAAGCGCGCAAACTTCTTCTCTGGCGAATGGGCATCCATTTGAGCTCGGTCCTGTACCTCGATACGTGGTCATATTTTTTTAAATTAAATATGAACCGGATACAGTTGTTAAGGAGCCTATCGAGCTTATCCAACAAGACCGCATTCAAGTCAAAGTAGCACACGTCACCATAGTCGATAATAGGGAAAATTAAAGTTTGCACAAGCATTGTCTTGGTTTTTGCAGGTAAAAAGTTCCTCAGACGATACAGACATCGCAAAGTCCCGTTGACTCTTTGACTGACACCGCAGACCTGACTTTGCCAGCTAAGCATAGAGTCAAGACGCAAACCGAGATCTTTAACGCTAGAACTAATAGGGATGACGGCACCATTAAAAATGATTGGAGGGAGCGAACTTACTGTAAATCTACCGATCATACGCGAGCTTCCAATCACAATGGCCTGACACTTTGAGGGGTTTACAGACACCCCAAATCTATCAGACCAGCTTTTGATAGCATCTAAATCTCGGTTTACATCTCCTATAGCGTCTGATAAACTTTCCACCCGCGCAGATGCATACAACTGCAGATCATCAGCATAAAGATGATACGAACACAGAAGATAGAGAGTTATAAAGTTTATGAAGATTGAAAATAATAACGGAGAAAGAATACCGCCTTGTGGGACACCAGCATCCAAGTCACGCCAACTCGAAGAATTCTCATCGACACGAACCGACTGCTGACGTCCCCGAAGATAAGAAGAGAACCATTCCAGAGACTCAGAAGATACCATGAGATGTGACAGGATAGATAGGAGAATATCATGACTGACGGCATTAAAAGCATTGAAATCAATAAGCACAAATTAAAATTAATTAAATTATAATACTACAAAAAGAAGGTCGGTACAAAGTACTGCGCGGCCGCTTTTATAGTCATTTGTATTTGTTAGTTTAATCATGAAATTTCTTTTCCTATGGTTTTCTTCTAATATCTGTATAGTTACAAGGATTTTTCAGATGAAACTTTAAGAATACGCAATTGAATAAAGGTATTAATTATTTATCGAATCATAATTACCGTCACTTAATAATAACTCATGTATTGGAGTGTTACATTTTAGCGTAGCCAGATTTTAATTAAAATGGAATAGCTCTCTGAGGAGTTGGAATAGAAACATCAAACGCATGATGCTTTGAGTTTATAAAAGGTACAAACCACCATAATTGGTAAGTTTCTAGGGTTTCTCATTGAAACGCAAGGATCGATTTAAAGGTTATTGAAAATCAATTTCTTATTTTCCAACGGTGTCGATTATAGAAAAAAATAAAATTGCACAGCATAAGCACAAATTTAGACCCACCGTAGTAAAAAAAAAACGCAGTTGTATGTCATGCCGTTTGAGAGGTACAGCAATTTGCTAAAAGTTAACCCAGCGGCATATTGAATAACTCTGAAACCTCAAGACGCACAAATTCCATTTTTTGGGCTCAATTAGGCACAAATGTGATCTATCAAAGTAGCTAAAAAAAAGCATGCCGCTGGGTTAACGTTACTCCAACAGAATCTGTTTTTCGTGAATATCTTTGGCTCGGCTGGACGCACAAATCGGGCACATTTACACGAGATGGGGTACTAATTGTCTGTCAAGCCGAAATCCTAAAAATAGACAACATTCCGCTGACGTAACGCACACTACGGGTTGTCAGACAGAAAATCTGACACTGGTCTGGTCAAGGGGTATCATGTCATCACAGCTACTGGATTGTGGAGGTCAGATTGCCAGTCGCTCCATGTAAAACACGAATACTTAGCTGCATCTGGTTACATTGGAAGCCGATCCTAACGTAGTTGGAAAAAGGCTTAGCAGATAAAGATGAACCTATAAACAAACACTAACCTTTGCCTCGTCCCAGAAATGAGTTCGTGCCGGGTATCCGACTATTCGCTCTGGAAAATGTTGCCACACCCGAAAGGCAAAATCGAGCTCTTCGGCTAGTAGAGGCGCATCGCCGTCTAGAGAGAATACACCAGCTGTTGGAACTGCCCACAGTGGCTGCCACCTAGCCGAAACTCCTTCCCTGAAATGAAGCATTTTTTAAGTCCATACATTATGATTGGCTGTAAACATACGTAATTCAAGAGCCATTTTTATTTACCCCGGATAGTGAGTGGTGGCGTCTACTACAAGCACGGGTAACGGATCGCGCGTATCTCCAGCTAAGCGCGATAATGACTTTAGTGAAGGTGCAGCTCGCTCGCTATCCCACACTAAAACGACCTATAGAATAACATTTAAAAGTGTCATTTCAAACTATGTATTACACAAACAAGGTTATTGGCTAATTTCCATATTACCTTCTCGCAATATTCACTGCTTGCTATGTTGGCGAGTAGCTTATGTAACGCCGGTGATGTAGATTGAACGTATAATAAGGCAGTAAACCTATGGCCCGGTGTAGGCGGGGGCGCTGCCAGAGGCACTGACGGAGCAGGGAGAGGCGACAGTGGGGCGGATGGACAGACTGGAGCTTGTAAAATGGGGGTCGAGACAGGGAAATGAACCCGCGAATCACCGTATGTTGCTAAAGTCCCCAGCGCCCCCGGAGAAGCATTCCAAATTAAAGCTTCTCGTTGCTTTGACAATCTGTGTTCTAAGACACGCTCCAATAAAATCTGTAAATTAAATATACATTAAGTCGGCTCTGAACTTCGCAACTTATGCCATAAAGAACGATTGCTTATTAATAGAAAAGCCGCCTGATTACGTTACCAACGCAGATAAGTGTAGCACTGTCCTGCCTAGCGTAGTAGGTGGAGTGCACTCGGGATGCAGTTGACCCATTACGAATCAAATACCGTCCAACTTTCATGTTCTTTGTATCATTGCACCCGAACCATAATGTTTAAAATAATGCTGTACGATCTTCATCATTCATGTCAGTAATGAAACTTTGCAAGAATCACCGGGGAATACGATCGCCAACATTAGTAATAGATTAGATAAAAACGGTCTATAGCTACTTTCCTCTCACGCACTACAGAACGAATTCGCACAAAAACAGATAATTTCCGACATAATCATTCAAAATATGGATAGTATTCGAATATTTACCTCTATTGTAGTGAACACAATTTTTTCGATTGAAGAAAAGTACTGCTCCCAAAGGAATTGAGTTTGTTGCCGCAAAGCAAGAATACGATCCGGAGGAACAGAGCGCACCAGCTCTGGCACCTACACATGAAAAAGAAAGTATATGGCCGGGTTCACAGAAACCGGTATTCCACTGTCTGGGATTTCATATACCATACACTACAGGGAACTTGTCGTTCGGAGTGTAGCAGCTAATCTCTCAGCCACTACACTACCCCCAAACACGGTTTCACATAATACCTGCAGTAGGAGACGTTCATCTGCCCAAATAACAGCACGTCGCCAATCGATGCGTTCGTCAAAAGGTAACCGCCAACCATTGCTCAATAATACAGGTATGCATCCGGCTGCTAACGCCTCAAGAAATCGGTATGAACCCAAACGTCGTCCTCGTGCCACAAGACAAAATGTTGAGTTGGCTAATAACTGCTCATAGTCAAATCTGCGAAAGGTCAAAAAATGTGCATTCAATTAAAAATTAAATAAGTTATCAATCTTTATATGAATTGCAGTTGCAGGATAGAATCGAGCACTTAAGACGTTAAGATGACTCATTCAAGATTTAACACAGATGTTGCAGCTGCATTTGGAACTATCTATAGGTACTAATATTATAAAGCAGAAATGTTTGTTGGTTTTAACGCGCTAATCTTCGAAAATACTGGGTGGATTTGTATGAAATTTGGTATGGAAGTAGTTTGTCGAAGTTTATAGACCAGTTTTTCCGAATGCAAAAAGGGGGGGTCATGTTTTTATCGTAAAATCCACGGGAACGAGGCCCCGCGAGACTGCTAATTACGAAATAAGTAACTACCATTCGAAGTCTGCCAAATCGCGTTAGTCTAATGCAGTTTATACAACCTTAATATGAGATAAAATTAAATGAAATAAAACCTATGCTTAAAATTTTGAAAATAATTTCGATAATACTTGTTTATGTTGGTTCAAGTTAAGAAAATAGTGACGTCATCGTTGTCCGCGCCTCTCGACCAATTAGGTCGTAACAAATTGGAAAACTAAGTTCACAATGACCAATTGACTGCAGATCTTTTGACGAAACGGTTGTCTTTTATGCGTTACCTACATAAAATAATTTATTTTAATTCAATCCTATTGAATTAGTGTGGGCCTAAATAAAAAAAATGGCCAAGTGCGAGTCAGACTCGCCCATGAAGGGTTCCGTAGTAAATATAATATAATATGTATATGAACCCGCGAATCACCGTATGTTGCTAAAGTCCCCAGCGCCCCCGGAGAAGCATTCCAAATTAAAGCTTCTCGTTGCTTTGACAATCTGTGTTCTAAGACACGCTCCAATAAAATCTGTAAATTAAATATACATTAAGTCGGCTCTGAACTTCGCAACTTATGCCATAAAGAACGATTGCTTATTAATAGAAAAGCCGCCTGATTACGTTACCAACGCAGATAAGTGTAGCACTGTCCTGCCTAGCGTAGTAGGTGGAGTGCACTCGGGATGCAGTTGACCCATTACGAATCAAATACCGTCCAACTTTCATGTTCTTTGTATCATTGCACCCGAACCATAATGTTTAAAATAATGCTGTACGATCTTCATCATTCATGTCAGTAATGAAACTTTGCAAGAATCACCGGGGAATACGATCGCCAACATTAGTAATAGATTAGATAAAAACGGTCTATAGCTACTTTCCTCTCACGCACTACAGAACGAATTCGCACAAAAACAGATAATTTCCGACATAATCATTCAAAATATGGATAGTATTCGAATATTTACCTCTATTGTAGTGAACACAATTTTTTCGATTGAAGAAAAGTACTGCTCCCAAAGGAATTGAGTTTGTTGCCGCAAAGCAAGAATACGATCCGGAGGAACAGAGCGCACCAGCTCTGGCACCTACACATGAAAAAGAAAGTATATGGCCGGGTTCACAGAAACCGGTATTCCACTGTCTGGGATTTCATATACCATACACTACAGGGAACTTGTCGTTCGGAGTGTAGCAGCTAATCTCTCAGCCACTACACTACCCCCAAACACGGTTTCACATAATACCTGCAGTAGGAGACGTTCATCTGCCCAAATAACAGCACGTCGCCAATCGATGCGTTCGTCAAAAGGTAACCGCCAACCATTGCTCAATAATACAGGTATGCATCCGGCTGCTAACGCCTCAAGAAATCGGTATGAACCCAAACGTCGTCCTCGTGCCACAAGACAAAATGTTGAGTTGGCTAATAACTGCTCATAGTCAAATCTGCGAAAGGTCAAAAAATGTGCATTCAATTAAAAATTAAATAAGTTATCAATCTTTATATGAATTGCAGTTGCAGGATAGAATCGAGCACTTAAGACGTTAAGATGACTCATTCAAGATTTAACACAGATGTTGCAGCTGCATTTGGAACTATCTATAGGTACTAATATTATAAAGCAGAAATGTTTGTTGGTTTTAACGCGCTAATCTTCGAAAATACTGGGTGGATTTGTATGAAATTTGGTATGGAAGTAGTTTGTCGAAGTTTATAGACCAGTTTTTCCGAATGCAAAAAGGGGGGGTCATGTTTTTATCGTAAAATCCACGGGAACGAGGCCCCGCGAGACTGCTAATTACGAAATAAGTAACTACCATTCGAAGTCTGCCAAATCGCGTTAGTCTAATGCAGTTTATACAACCTTAATATGAGATAAAATTAAATGAAATAAAACCTATGCTTAAAATTTTGAAAATAATTTCGATAATACTTGTTTATGTTGGTTCAAGTTAAGAAAATAGTGACGTCATCGTTGTCCGCGCCTCTCGACCAATTAGGTCGTAACAAATTGGAAAACTAAGTTCACAATGACCAATTGACTGCAGATCTTTTGACGAAACGGTTGTCTTTTATGCGTTACCTACATAAAATAATTTATTTTAATTCAATCCTATTGAATTAGTGTGGGCCTAAATAAAAAAAATGGCCAAGTGCGAGTCAGACTCGCCCATGAAGGGTTCCGTAGTAAATATAATATAATATGTATATTTATTTGACGAATAAAAAAAAACCTTAGAAATTTCTTAAAACTAGCTTATTTACATTATTACAACTACGCTAAATAATTTTGTTTTTCATAGTGTTTGTATGAATTACAAAGTTATATTTGCGGTTTTAGAAAATATGCTGTATCTCAAAAACTACTGACCCGATTTCATTAAAACCAATTTTGGTTGAATGTTTACATTAAGATTTACAGACATATATTTTTTTTAGATTTTTCACTCCATTATTACAGAAGTTAGAGGGGGGACACACATTTTACCACTTTGGAAGCTTATATCTTTTAAACGATTGATTTTATGAAAAAGTGGTTTTAGAAACCCTTATATCATTTTTAAAGCACGCATAGGTTTCGTGAAAAAAAAAATATTTTCAGTTCTAGTTCCATGTATACCCCCCTTTATTTTAAATATTTTTTAATTTTTTTCTTAAAATCTGAAAGCGGTTCACGGAATAAGTAAGTTACTAAGTTAGTTACCTACTAAGTTTCACATGTATGTAGAAGATAGCATAATGTTCTACGCGGTCGCTTTTTTGTAACTACCTAAACTTGGTCGGATTACCACTGTCTTGAAGTTCCTAATGACTTTTATTTAATTATCTCGTTAATTATTGTATGTACCACTCTAAAATTTTACAGGTATATAACTGAATTAAGCAACTAATTATTGATATAACATTCAGTTTATATAACCGTATACAGGTTTATCGGTGGCCAAATAACTCCGCGCGCATTGTGACCGTGAACGTGGAGAACTGAATATCATCATAATTTGTTAATTACCTACAGGATACTAATGAAACTTCATATACATTTGAAGGTAGTTAAAAGCTACAAAATAACGTTTAAAGTAAGTCTTTGGAGCTCATATTCAGAGTGTTAGGACCTAAAGAAGTGTTTTTATATTTCATTAAATAACTTTTAAACGGTACATCATTTTGTTTTTTTATTGCGAAACAAATTAAAACTAATTCCTAAGTAGTCATGTACAAAAGATGATAAGAATCCGCTTAACCGTTTCAGAGATCCAGCAAAACCACAAATGTTACTCCAGCAAAATCTTGAATAACTTTGCAGCCGAAGAAAGAACAAATACAAAATAACGTGTATCATTTACCTCGTCTAGACAACTAAATGTATAGCTAATATTTATTTCAATATTCCCATTATTTAAAAGAAAGTTTTGCTGTGGTAACGTTTCAAACGTTACCCCAGCAGAATATGTTTTTGAGTAATAATAACTAAAAAACTATATGTGTAACGAAAAATTAATTTATTTTAAACAATAATGGAATATACACTTAATGAAAACCCTAAACTACATAATCATATACATCTAAAAATAAACTAAAATATGGCGTCCAGAAATTCGTGCGCATCGCTGTCCACTGGTAATGTGCCCAAAAGACTGGCGGCATTGCCACGCTGTATGGCAATGCTTAACCACTGTCCAAGGTAAAAGCCAGCCTTTGGGTCACGCGAAGTGTCAACTAGGCGTTTGGATAGATCTTTAAATAATCTGTGAGCACTCGGACCCCACGACCCCAAGGTTTCAACCCCAAACGGCTCGAAAATATAACTACCAACAAGGTTATTATATTTCCGCCGCTTGAGGTTTTCAGCAGCCGCAGCGGCAGCGCCAGCACAGCAAGACGAGTTAGGAAGATGGGATGGCGCAAGAGTATCGACACAAGTTGCGTCCCACACTAAAGGCCTACCCATCTTCCAAGGAAATAAAGACATGCCGTCCGGTCTTTTGCCATCGTCGCGTGCCAGGCCATTGGGTTCTAATACAGCTGACTGAACGCCGACAGTGACAAGAGCTCGTCGGATAATGTCGTTAATGTTCGCGTGCCGTGCTATGCGACCCGCACTGCGGCCGCATGAAAGGCCGTGGTGACCGAGGCTGTTGACAACTTCGCCGCAGTGGCAGCGATGAGCAGAACAGAAAGGAGCACCTAATCGAAGGGAAGCAGCGAGGCGGAAAGTAGTATCATCGAACAAGGTGCCTATGTTCGACGACGGTAGTGCATGAAGCCAGAGACCCGACTCCCATTCACTCACAGCCAGCAAGCGCGCACGCTCTGCAGCCGAAGCAGACGTGGCAATAAGGTCACTCTGAACTGCTTTACAGAGCGGCTCATCTCACCGCCTCTGAGATGATGGGTTGTAGGGTGGATTTAGATTCGGGCAAGCGATTCTCCAGGTGTCCATAGCCTCGGTGAAGCACGGCACATTGAAATTAACCAGTGACGGAGCTAGAATATTCCTGATTAATTTCTCAGTACCGTGGACCGAAGATATAAAAGCCGGGAGACTAATGCTAGAAATTTTGCGGACGCCGAGACCTCCCATACGAATGGGAAGAGTAGCTTGTGCCCAAGTTCGGTCGTCTATACCCACATTTAAAATTGCTGTCAGAGTATGCCGGATAATTTAGTCCATTTTTTCCAAAAGGTGAGGATGATGCCAAAAATGCGAAGCACGAAGAAAGTACGTTAATTTAGGTCCAAAGCAACAGTAACGAATTAAGGTGATAGCCGAATGCATGTTAATTTGGTGTAATCTGTCCGAAATGTCGTTAAAATTTTGTATTTTTTCCTCGACAAAATCGGGAAAGGTATTCTCAAAAATTGGAGACCCAAGAAGACGAAGAGACCGAGAGAAGACGAGAGCGAGTCGTACCAAAAGCGAAGGTACCTGAAGTTCTACGGCTTTACCACGATGGATGTTCAGGAGGTCATATGGGAGTAAAACGGACTCTGTTAAAGTTACGAGAGAGGTTTTACTGGAACCACTGCCGAGACGACGTAGAAGACTGGTGCCGCAAATGCACTAGTTGTGCAGCAGTTAAGGCACCTCAAACACGCAGTAGATGAGCTTTAAAGATCTATAATGTGGGAGCCCCTTGGGAACGGATAGCGCTGGATGTTGCGGGACCATTTCCTGAGAGCGAGAGTGGGAACAGGTACTTTATGGTCGTAATGGATTATTTCACAAAGTGGCCAGAAGTTTTCGCCATTCCTAATCAGGAAGCTACCACGGTGGCAGATAAATTGGTTAACGAAGTATTTTGTCGCTACGGAGTACCCTTGGAAATTCACAGCGATCAAGGAAGGAATTTTGAGTCACAGGTATTTCAGGAGACATGTCGAGTAATGGGTACTCATAAAACCAGGACCACTTCGTATCACCCGCAATCTGATGGAATGGTGGAACGTTTCAACCAGACATTGGAGAGATATCTGGCTAAAGTTGTGGAAAGCAGGCAAAAGGATTGGGACAAACACATTCAGCCGTTCTTTCTGTCATACCGAAGTGCAGTTCATGAGAGTACAGCTGTTACACCTGCTTTCGTGAACTTCGGACGAGAGCTTAGGTTGCCTGCAGACCTAATCACTGGTATACTGCCAGATACACCTTGTAGTGACTAAGCGAGTAGTAGACTAAGCGAGTGAATTACGAAACAGAATGAACGACTTATACGAACATTTCAGACAATCCGGTCAACAAATGTCTCAGAAGGTGAAGACTCGTTACGACCGAAAAATGAAGAATTCAGGATTTGATGAAGGCTCATTTGTCTGGTTCCATAATCCGGTGCGCAGCAAAGGAAAGTCACCGAAGTTACAGGCAAAATGGGATGGACCATACCGCGTTGTGACTAAAATTAATGACGTCACTTATCGGATCCAGAAAGGTCCACGAGCTGCGCCAAAGATTGTTCAAGTTGATCGACTGGCGCGTTACTACGGGTCTAACGATGCTCGGGTCGAGCATGTCTTAGGAGGGGGCAGTGTTACGCCAGTCGTTTAGCGAAGTACGTCGAGAAACTTCGACAGAAATCTAGAATGTTCGAGACACTAACGCCATCTAGCAGCGAGTAGCAGTACTGTGTATCTTGAATAGCTTCTGGAATATTTTTGGCAATATAGGCAGTGAGTCGATTTTACAAGAATGTTCTAGAACTCATAGGCCGGGGTATAAATAGATCGCAGAGGAGCGCAGAGAGCAGTCTTATTTAAAGTTCCGATGGCGGAAGCGGACTTGGTCATTGCGTCGAGTACACATCGGGCAATGTATATTTTTTGTAACTTGTTGTAATAATGTTGTTAATGTTGGGAATTTCATAGTGATCAGAATATTATACTGTTTTTTACAAATAAAATTGTAATTAAATGTTATTTTCGACTTACCCATGGAAAGATATACCTCCACGCTCTATACTTGCGGTCTAACTTTTTGTTTTACAGGTTATAATTGCACAACACGGCATTTTAAAGCAGAGCTCTGTATTCCGAAGTAATCCGAAGTGCACTAAACGCGGTGAATGAATTAATCGGTCGAGCTATGATTTTCGTATCATAAATGTGGCGCGCTTGCCACGCCCACATTACCATTCCAATCTTATTCATCTATTCTGTGGTGAAAAGTAATATTATGTTTACTGATTATTTATCGTCATTATCAACGTAATTTCACCAAAAAAATATTAGATACTTAACCATTTTTTATGTTTTTACAGCCTGCGGAGCTTATTGATGCAATGACATAAATAAACGTTCCACCCGAATCAAAAAAATTCTTAAGACTGAATAGCAACTGAACAGCGCGCGACGTTTGTTTATCGTGCGTCTGTATTAACCGGTTTTTATTGCTCTAAACCGTTTAATCCGAAAAAACCTCTATGTAATGCTCTTCCAAATACCGGTTTAAAAAAACCGGTTTATGCGAACGAAACCGAATGTAAAGGATTTGGAGTCAAGTACATCATACCGGTTTGAAAATTTAACCGGTATCCGAGCCTTGCTTTATTGAGCGGAATGCACTGGCTCCTGTCATACAGTTTACAACTAGTTCAGGAGTCAGGGAATTTCAATTGTAATGAGTATATAATCTTTCTGGTAATAAAGAATGTTTTATGTTTTTATGTTTATGGAGTTGATTTCTTAAAAACTGTAGATCATCTAAAACTGTGTCTACATCGCCTCCCAGGGTTCCATCATCGAGATACCAAACATTGAATTTTGAATTTAGTTGTCGAATAATTGGGTGAATAGCTAAACTAAAGATCGCTGGCCCGAGGGGATCACCTTGTTGACAGCCAACAGCTGATTCCAAAAGGTTTTCCTTATAAAGTAATTTAGTCGGATGTCTGTAACATTGCCAAAGAAAACTAAAAATTTGTGGTACTTCTTTTTTAGTTTCTGCTAACAAAGTGTCCCTATTGACTGAATTAAAAGCATTTTTAATGTCAACCTTCAAGATGACCTCTCCTTTACCAGAATTTAAATAGGTCGACAAGGCGTGTACGGCAGCCTCACAACCCCCTTTGGAGCCGTAACCCAGTTGTAGGGGCTGAAATTTGGTCAAAATATCCTCACCAAAAAATTTAGAGCAAATCTTGGCTGCCTTACGACGGTAGGTAGTTCCCACGGCAATGGGGCGAATGCCGCCATACCTTTTGCGTAGGGCACATAGATTGGCCCCGTACAAAATATCGGTAACGGCTTCGTTCACCTGGCCCGAGAGCATAAGGTTAATCAGAGCCGTTAGCTCCTTCAAAAGCAACTCACCAGCCTCCCCAGCGCCTGAGCAGAGTAGGTCCTTCAAGTGCTGTGGAATCAGACCATCGAGACCGCCAGCAGAGCCGCTTCGAAAGGAACAAACGGCAGTGACCACCTCTTGACCTGTAACGGTGAGGGTGTTTATTTCCTGATCGGGGGTCGGGAAAGGAAAGACCATCTGCTGGGTTGCTGAAAGTATCTGGAGAGTACGGGGCCACCACATCGCTACTGAAAAGTATCCTGGCAGCTCCGCTAATGTCACCTTCCCCTAATTTAGTTTCGACTAGGTGGGATACACTTCTTGTGGAAGTAACCCTCTGTGTCGATAATTTTGCATCCAGATTATGGGCCGAAATATTACAGTTATCTTTAATTTGTGCAGTTAGGGTCTTTTTGGTTGCCCAATTCTTTTGAACATGTAAAATTCTATACGGGAAGGTGAGAAGATGTTCCCAAGCACTTTGGGAGTTCTCCCGAGCGGCAAGGCGAACGCCTCCTGCTAGGTTTTGCGCCACTACAGGTCTGGCACCGCGGGGAACTCTCTTTAAAACGAAACAGAATTTTTAAATCTAGAGATTGTTTTCCAAAACGGATCCAAAGTATAACAAATTTAAAAATGTGCTTAATAATTACAGAATCTGGGCAACTAATTGTCTATAAGATTTAAATGACTATTTTGTACATTATTTTGCTGGGGTAACTCACACAATTTTTACTCCATTGTGAAAACACTTTTATAGATGACGCCAAATAACTTGGCAAGGTTTTGGCGTAGTGGGGGTAAGTTCGCGCATCGTGCACTTAGAGGAAGAAAAAAGTGGTCACTTTTACTGCTTGCCATTATTCTATGGTTATTGCCATCATTTATTTTTAATCATATCTGTTCAGAAGAATGTTAAAGAAAGAAGAGGAATTCATTCGTTATTTCGTTAATACATTTAAAAGTGAAAAAGATATATTTAAAAAAACATTAAAAATAATATGTTCTCGTCGGCACAATTAGTTAATAAAACTGCTACCCCTTTTATTCTTCTTTTTTCCCGGTGTCCTAAAGAAAGTGACGAATTCGGAATTTCAAAATTCCGTAACTAGTGTCTAACTGTTCTTTCTGACGTTTTAATAGACTGCGTAAAACGGTATTTGGTCCTGGCATTGTAATCGAGGTAACAAAAAATAAATTTAAAACAACAACTCGTAACAAAAACAAACACTTTCGTGTACGCAAGTGTATTCGTGAGCAAATTGAACGAGAACTACTGTTAATTTCGCAGTCTCGCTTTTATTCTTCGATCTTCTGTGTTACATTATTTCTCAGCTGTTTTTCATATGATCTTCTCTAAATTAATATATATTAAATACATATAATAAGCAATCTGACTTGGCAAATGGCTTTTTATCGGGTGGGTAATCATCAAATGACTCCTCCCACTCAGGATAGTGCGGAAGGGACCGTCAGACTCCTTCCTAATGACTTAAAACTCACCCTATTCCTTCAAAATCCCTTGCGTTCCAGGGCCGCGCTATTTCGTTAGCATCGCGACCCATCAATAGCGCTAACTGCTCTTTGAGGCACGCGTGGAACTCGACTCGACGTCAACTCGGGCCTTTACCCTTCTCGACAGTGAGCTACCCCTACTCGAAATAAGCTCGCGATTTCCGACGCCCGGGTTGAGAACAGCGGCGTGTCTGGGAAAGGTCGCAGAAGGCGGCAACTACTTCCTATTCCCCCTCGCCCCACAGCATAGTCTAGAGTCTAGACCAGGACCGGGCGCGAGAGGTCGCCGCCACCAGTCGGTTCTACGAGGACACGGCTGTGCTCCGCCCAAGCAGAGCACACTTGCACCAAATGCTCCACTGTGTCCTCCGGATGGTCCTCACAATAACGACAGTCGACACCCGATCGTGTCCTCCCGCTAAATCCAAAACAGTTGCAAAATAGCTTTATTACCGTGACTTCGTTCGCGTAGGAGGGTTTAACCGCGTAAATTCCGATCCCGTGGGAATTCCGGGATAAAAAGTAGCCTCTGTGTTGTTCCGCGATGTAAACTGGATCCGTTCAGTAGCTTTTGCATGAAAGAATAACAAAAATCCATACATCCATCCCCATAAACTTTCGCATTTAAAGTTCAGTAGCTTTTGCATGAAAGAATAACAAAAATCCATACATCCATCCCCATAAACTTTCGCATTTAAAGTAAGAAGAAAGATTTTTGCGAAATTAATTGCAAGCACCATGGTTAAAGAAGAACTCTTTCATGAGTCATGATTTCTTCTCAGGTCTGGCCTGGTTGCAAGCAACAGTCCCAAAATATCAGAAACTAAAAAATATTCTTACATGGTAAATATTGCGTTAGTAATTAAAAAAATTAAAAAACCCGACTGCAACCTTATACTAAAACTAACTGAAAAGCTAATTAAAACAAGCCCATTTTAAATTAAATAAAAGTTGGAAGCAGGCGGGGCCCATACCATTATTATAGTTTCAAACTCAAATGGGTCACGCCTGCTTCCAACTTTTATTTAATTTAAAATGGGCTTGTTTTAATTAGCTTTTCAGTTAGTTTTAGTATAAGGTTGCAGTCGGGTTTTTTAATTTTTTTAATTACTAACGCAATATTTACCATGTAAGAATATTTTTTAGTTTCTGATATTTTGGGACTGTTGCTTGCAACCAGGCCAGACCTGAGAAGAAATCATGACTCATGAAAGAGTTCTTCTTTAACCATGGTGCTTGCAATTAATTTCGCAAAAATCTTTCTTCTTACTTTAAATGCGAAAGTTTATGGGGATGGATGTATGGATTTTTGTTATTCTTTCATGCAAAAGCTACTGAACTTTAAATGCGAAAGTTTATGGGGATGGATGTATGGATTTTTGTTATTCTTTCATGCAAAAGCTACTGAACGGATCCAGTTTACATCGCGGAACAACACAGAGGCTACTTTTTATCCCGGAATTCCCACGGGATCGGAATTTACGCGGTTAAACCCTCCTACGCGAACGAAGTCACGGTAATAAAGCTATTTTGCAACTGTTTTGGATTTAGCGGGAGGACACGATCGGGTGTCGACTGTCGTTATTGTGAGGACCATCCGGAGGACACAGTGGAGCATTTGGTGCAAGTGTGCTCTGCTTGGGCGGAGCACAGCCGTGTCCTCGTAGAACCGACTGGTGGCGGCGACCTCTCGCGCCCGGTCCTGGTCTAGACTCTAGACTATGCTGTGGGGCGAGGGGGAATAGGAAGTAGTTGCCGCCTTCTGCGACCTTTCCCAGACACGCCGCTGTTCTCAACCCGGGCGTCGGAAATCGCGAGCTTATTTCGAGTAGGGGTAGCTCACTGTCGAGAAGGGTAAAGGCCCGAGTTGACGTCGAGTCGAGTTCCACGCGTGCCTCAAAGAGCAGTTAGCGCTATTGATGGGTCGCGATGCTAACGAAATAGCGCGGCCCTGGAACGCAAGGGATTTTGAAGGAATAGGGTGAGTTTTAAGTCATTAGGAAGGAGTCTGACGGTCCCTTCCGCACTATCCTGAGTGGGAGGAGTCATTTGATGATTACCCACCCGATAAAAAGCCATTTGCCAAGTCAGATTGCTTATTATATGTATTTAATATATATTAATTTAGAGAAGATCATATGAAAAACAGCTGAGAAATAATGTAACACAGAAGATCGAAGAATAAAAGCGAGACTGCGAAATTAACAGTAGTTCTCGTTCAATTTGCTCACGAATACACTTGCGTACACGAAAGTGTTTGTTTTTGTTACGAGTTGTTGTTTTAAATTTATTTTTTGTTACCTCGATTACAATGCCAGGACCAAATACCGTTTTACGCAGTCTATTAAAACGTCAGAAAGAACAGTTAGACACTAGTTACGGAATTTTGAAATTCCGAATTCGTCACTTTCTTTAGGACACCGGGAAAAAAGAAGAATAAAAGGGGTAGCAGTTTTATTAACTAATTGTGCCGACGAGAACATATTATTTTTAATGTTTTTTTAAATATATCTTTTTCACTTTTAAATGTATTAACGAAATAACGAATGAATTCCTCTTCTTTCTTTAACATTCTTCTGAACAGATATGATTAAAAATAAATGATGGCAATAACCATAGAATAATGGCAAGCAGTAAAAGTGACCACTTTTTTCTTCCTCTAAGTGCACGATGCGCGAACTTACCCCCACTACGCCAAAACCTTGCCAAGTTATTTGGCGTCATCTATAAAAGTGTTTTCACAATGGAGTAAAAATTGTGTGAGTTACCCCAGCAAAATAATGTACAAAATAGTCATTTAAATCTTATAGACAATTAGTTGCCCAGATTCTGTAATTATTAAGCACATTTTTAAATTTGTTATACTTTGGATCCGTTTTGGAAAACAATCTCTAGATTTAAAAATTCTGTTTCGTTTTAAAGAGAGTTCCCCGCGGTGCCAGACCTGTAGTGGCGCAAAACCTAGCAGGAGGCGTTCGCCTTGCCGCTCGGGAGAACTCCCAAAGTGCTTGGGAACATCTTCTCACCTTCCCGTATAGAATTTTACATGTTCAAAAGAATTGGGCAACCAAAAAGACCCTAACTGCACAAATTAAGAAAGTAAGAAAGAATAACAAAAATCCATACATCCATCCCCATAAACTTTCGCATTTAAAGTAAGAAGAAAGATTTTTGCGAAATTAATTGCAAGCACCATGGTTAAAGAAGAACTCTTTCATGAGTCATGATTTCTTCTCAGGTCTGGCCTGGTTGCAAGCAACAGTCCCAAAATATCAGAAACTAAAAAATATTCTTACATGGTAAATATTGCGTTAGTAATTAAAAAAATTAAAAAACCCGACTGCAACCTTATACTAAAACTAACTGAAAAGCTAATTAAAACAAGCCCATTTTAAATTAAATAAAAGTTGGAAGCAGGCGGGGCCCATACCATTATTATAGTTTCAAACTCAAATGGGTCACGCCTGCTTCCAACTTTTATTTAATTTAAAATGGGCTTGTTTTAATTAGCTTTTCAGTTAGTTTTAGTATAAGGTTGCAGTCGGGTTTTTTAATTTTTTTAATTACTTTTTTTTATTTCCAGCTTTTTAGTTCACAAATGGAGGTATTCCTCGAAGCGCTACCATTTTGAAGTGCACCTAATGAAGCGCTCCTTTTTTATTCCTCGGAGCGCTCCTTTTTTATTGTTATATGTATAAGGAATAAAAAAGGAGCGCTTCATTAGGTGCGCTTCAAAATGGTAGCGCTTCGATGAATACTTCCACAAATGTGAAAGATTTTGCAGACGATTTAGTTCTTGATACGTGTTTTTTACGATTTGTCACTTTGAATTACTTTTAACCATATAAGTTGTATATATGTTTGTAATCACCTTTTAAAACCCTTTAATTTGATACCCCACTCGATAGGTTTTGAGAAAAAAAACTTTTTTGAAGGCATAATATGGCGCCAAAAATCCGCTACTTTGTTTTTTTTTTTATTTTGATATACCCAGTGTCACTTTCACAGTCAATACGAATCTAAAGATACCTCTCAAGCTAAAATCTGTTGAGCCGTTCAGGCCACAGAGCGTGCCAAACAATTATACATACATACATACTCTCGAAAAACATAACCCTCCTTCTGGCGCAGTCGGGTAAAAACTAATATCTACAGTTTTTTTTAATTTAATTATTATTTTGCACAGCATAATGATTAAAAATTGTTTTCTTTTTTCATGTGGTAAAGTGTAAAAATAATGATAATGAGTAAGCTAAGTCAGTTAGCTGTCTTTAGATCCAACTAGCTTTGATACACCAGTAAGGACTAAATAAAATTGTGATATTGTTTCTGTTTAAGTATAAGTAACAAGTTACTTTTATTGTAATAATGTAAATTAAATAATAAATAGGGATAAAACTTATGACCTTTCAGCCTTTAAAGCACAAGTGAATAGGCATCTTCTGGGCTCGCTCGTCCCATCTTAGACCCTATCTATCGCTAACCATCAGCCGAGTTTGAGGTCAAGAGTGAGCCCATCAGTAATAAAAAACAAAAAACATACTTATCATATTCTCTGTTGTCTTCATCACACCTCTCATCACGTAAATCTTTCCAAGACTTTCCATGACGGCATGTGGTAACCAGAATTAGGTGATTACCATCATGTAAATGCCACAATGAATTTCGTGTCTCACTGCCAATACCATGAACATACCTCTTGCCTTTAAATGCTAACAAATGTCGCCTTGGTGCTGGGAAGGGATTGTTAGTGGCAGCTGGTGGAACTCCACCACGTTCCGGATGTTCTTTGTGAAACAATGGCAATGAAATATCAAAATTATCTCTAAAGAATGCTTCCGATGCACTAGCTCTAGCTAAAATTGCCTCTCCTGGGGTGAATCCAAGTGCATTTTCTGCATAGTCAGGCCATGTACCAGCATACAAATTAAATATAAGATGGTTTCGGCCATTGTTCCAGTAAGGTAAACGAGATAGGCGCGATGCCACATCTGGCATATGCTCAGGAGACAGTGGATCAGCATCTAATGTATCTATTGCAGGCACAAATAGACAAGCTTCAGTCGGATCTCTGGTAGCATACCGAGATTCTCTGATCACTGATAATACTTTACGATATGATGCACTAACTGGGCCATCACTGGGGTAAACGTATATTTTTGGATCTTTACCACATTTCGAGAAGTCGAAGCATCTTTCCATTCGACAGGGAATCGTTTCTGTGGTCAACTTTCTATGTGGTTGAGTAGGCAACTCGTACAGCTCTTTAGAAGATGCAAAACTGGTCAGCTGTCTCAGCCGGCTGTTTTGAGTCCGTTCTGATTTGAAATGATAATATGTACCGAAATAACAATATACCAAAACAGCACAGGTGAAAGAGAGAAGAACGAAACGTTTTTTAGCTTGCATATTGAACACGTACAATTAAAAATGTTGCATAGCATTTCATAAGCGGTTATCCAACTCTAAACATAAAATCGTAAAAAAACATTCATAATCCAAAATCTCGTATACCAACTATAAACCTCAGTAAATATATGTATCATCTATGCTATAAACCAACAGTCAATAACCGAAATGAACCGAAACATATAATTTTTTAGTGATACTGATGATTAGGGACACGAAAAAAGTATCGAAACTTTGTGGTATCGAGTACGTTTCGTTTCGATACCGATACTTTTGTACTCGATACTTTGTATTTGATACTTTTACTCAATGAGTACTTTTTGACAGGTATTAAATAATTATCGAATAAATCTTGGACGACAACGCCATCTGGTTCAACTAAACTGAACCTTCTAAATCATTACATTGAGCTCGAAATCGTTCCTTCAGTCTTTCAGTTCACGGTTCTGCTTCACTAATCAATCACTCAATCGTTCGCCGTTAGAAAATTGTTTTGTTATTATTATTTATTTATTGTTTATAAGGTACAATGTAGTTCTTATAATTTACAACGATATCCCACAAAACCGTATTATTTGTATAATTTTTCATGTTCGACTCGCGATTTGTTTTTCGCTAGTTAATCATTATTGTGCTAGACTATTATTTGACTTATTAAATATGAATGTGTGCCATCCAAAAAATCCTATTGTTTCGTGCTGTATATCTATTAGCGATTGTACGGAGGAGGAATGGGTACTATAATATGTTGCTAAAAGAATAAATAATATAATATTGTTTAAATCATTTGTTGTCACAGTTGTCTTTTTTATAGTACTTTTAGTTTTATAGTACACTAGTGTACCAATAACATTGGTGTTGATGTTATGTTCTTCTGTCCTACTGTACTAAAGCTAAATTGTCGTTACTGACTGACATTGACGGCTTAACGTTTGTGCCCTAAGGCCCTAAGAAAAGTACTCGATACTTTGAAGTATCGTTACTTTTGTTTCGTTACATTTATGAGTACGATACTTTTTATTCGATATTACTCATGAGTACAATATCTTAGTAGGTAGAAGATCCTTGCAATATCTATACTTTCTTATCGATACCGTGTCCCTACTGATGATAAGTGAAATTAGGGATGGTACGTATTTACGCGACCAGGTATTTACACCAGGTATTTACTTCCAAGTACGTAAACCAGGTACCGATCCGAAATACTTGCAAGACTTCAAAGTATTTTATACGGCTACTCGGAGTCGGACTCGCTCCGGTGGGGGCTTGACGATCGCCCGACTATGCGATTATGCTCCTTATCTGTAAGAGACTACGTAACAATTTCGTATGCAAGTCTATTCTAGTATATGGATTGTCTTTGCAAGTATTTATATGTAAACGCGATTGTGCTTCTTATTTATAAGAACTCACGGGTCAATTTCCTATGCAAGTATTTTTTCATTCAACAGGGCTTGGATTGAGTAAAAGTAGAAACGTTCGTCTCTATGCAGGTATTTATTTGTAAACGCGATTGTGCTCCTTATTCTTAGGAAGTCACGGTTCAATTTCCTATACAGATAGAAAATACTTTCAATTTCGTATGCAAGTCTATTCTAGTATACGGTTTGTCTTTGCAAGTATTTATATGTAAACGCGATTGTGCTTCTTATTTATAAGAAGTCACGGGTCAATTTCCTATGCAAGTATTTTTTCATTCAACAGGGCTTGGATTGAGTAAAAGTAGAAACGTTCGTCTCTATGCAGGTATTTATTTGTAAACGCGATTGTGCTCCTTATTCTTAGGAAGTCACGGTTCAATTTCCTATACAGATAGAAAATACTTTCAATTTCGTATGCAAGTCTATTCTAGTATACGGTTTGTCTTTGCAAGTATTTATATGTAAACGCGATTGTGCTTCTTATTTATAAGAAATCATGGGTCAATTTCCTATGCAAGTATTTTTTCTTCCAACAGGGCTTGGATTGATGTGAAAATACTTGCATAGGAAATTGATTCGTTTTGCTTCAGCAAAAAGGAGCATAATCGTATCAGAAAAAAAAATACTTGCAAGGTTCAAAGTATTTTTCATTTGCAAATGCGATTGTGTAGTATTTCTCTAAATATTCCAAAGTTGTCTGAGTACATAAACCGAAATCTGTGTAGGTGTGTGCATCAGGGAACTTTTTCTTTTCTTTTGAGTAGTTTGCGGCGCCATTCACCCTAATGACTATTAATAAAAGACACATTATTGCGTGAACGAAAGTATTTTAGAAAATATTTTGTTATGTTTACGTTTTTTATTTTTCTTTCGTCAGTTGTCGTTTGAGTGAGTGCATAGATGATACATATAAATACTGAGAAGTGAGTGCGAGCTTGTTATGCAATTTACCAACTGACCGTGACTTTCTTATTTCGCGAGTTTATTGAATTTAAACTATTAACAGTTAGTGTGTAAATAAACAAAACTGCTTTTTTATGTGTACGTGACTTTGTTTATTAGTTAGGAATGTAAATATTTAAATAGGTAAAAGACGATTTTTGAACGTAGTTGAATGTAGTTAAGTGTTTTCTTTTAAAATTGATAAGACTTACTAGTTGTAAATAAAAATACAGTTACAAACCATGGCTCCTAAGAAAAGTTTGGCTAAAATAAAGCTGAATGTAAAATGTGCAAAGCATTAATATCATACAAATCGGGAGTGTCAAACCTTATGCCTTATGCTTGCATGTGCAAAGAAAACATATTTCCGTGAATTTTAAGTGAGTGAATTATCAACCGACGACCAAAAGAGGAGGTTATCAATTCGACGCGTATACTTTTTTTTTTTTTTTTTATGTATGATCATCGAGTACTCGAAGACGGCTGAACCGATTTGGAAAATTCTTTTTTTGTTCGAATGGGTATACTTCGAAATTGGTACCATTATCACCAAAGTCAGGATCTGATGATGGGATCTTGGAGAAATCGAGGGAACTCTTCAAATATTATAGGCACACCTATGGCGTTTTGGGTATTTCTTATAGTAACTTGTGCAGTTGCTCTCAAAAAGTACCATTTGGGGAAGTGGAACTGATGATGAAGACCACAGATGGCCGCCGAAACTACTCAATAATAAGTATTGAGTGGATTGCGATTCGATTACTTGAATATGGGTGTTAAGCACTTTATGCTCGTCACAATCCATATGGTGATGTAGAGCTGATGGTGAAGTACCAGGAGAACTCCTCAACAATTAACGGCCCAGCATTGGGAAAAGCAATATTTTGTAAAAGGTTATAAGTAGTTGACATTTAGGCTCTTGTAACTAGGTAAATTAAAAATCATCCAACTAAAAAGAGTGAAATAAAAACTTTTTACCAAAAAATTAAACCGACTCCCAAAAAACACTGCAAAGTGAAAAATAACTTTAATTTCGGAAGTCGGTGCCAAAAACGAAAAAACAAAACTAAAGACACCGACTACCGAAATTAAAGTTATTTTTCACTTTGCAGTGTTTTTTGGGAGTCGGTTTAATTTTTTGGTAAAAAGTTTTTTTAATTTCTGTAAATTAAGTAGGAAGGAAAGATTTCATCTACAAAAGCCGTACTAGATTGTGGCATGGTACGACCGGACTAGTAGACTGAAATCCGAAGTGGCTCAAAATACTTTCTAGTATTTTAATACCTGGTTTCCAACCCTGGTATTTTTACAGACTCGTACTTGCAAGCCCTGGTATTGATATTTGCAAGTATATCTCATCTCTAAGTGAAATGACAACAGTGTTGCCACCATATAATTAGAAATTTCTGACTTCCGTGACGTAATAATAATAATTGGTAGAATTAACTAACTTAACTTGGCTCGCGAGGTTGTCGACAATGTGGATACAGCAATCGTTGTGCCAATAGTCGTCTCAGCCAATGGCATAATAGCCAAGAGCCTCGACCAACATCTTAGGAGGCTCTCGTTGGGCAGCTGGATCAAGGGCTTGAATTGGCTTGATCCAGAAAGCAGTATTTCTGGACACGGTACGGATTGTTAGGAGGTTTCTCTCTCAAGAGCCTTGACCACAGGTAGCTTGGACCTTGTTCCCGATGCCGGTGGGCTACTGTTTTTTTTATATTTTTTTAATGTTTTTTATTTTTATTTTATATAATAATATTAAAACATGTAACATAGCTAAAATAAATAGAATATAACAGGTAGATTGAGAATTGGTAAATCGATAAATCTATCAAATATATGTATTACATAATATTTTTTTATTTTTTTATTAAAACTTTATGCTACACAAAATGCGCACAGGCGAACTTAATGCCATAGGCAGGCATTCTGTACTAGTCAACCATGGCTGGTGAAGAGATAATATGGCACGTGCATACAAAATTAACTAAGTAGATGATAATTATATTCAAAATAAAAGTTTATTATCAAGTATTATAATTATATAAGTATGTAAACTAAACTAAATAAAATACTAATAACTAAAATAAACTTACATCCATACACCGTGAAATTTTAATGGTTGTTTTACCAAGGCAGAACAACTTGCCATACCCATAAGGAGTACTTTCGAAGCATAAAGTAAAATTAAAAAATAAAGATGTCTTGTATTAAAATAATTAAAAAAATATTCATCACTACTTTGCCGATAAGGTGGTTTTATGTGTGTGTGCGGTCAGAAGGTTTGGCAAATTAAAGAGCGTGTTCTCAGTTGAAGGTTTACTGAACGACTGACACAAAGATTACAATAATATAATACAGTGGTTAAGAGCTTATAGTTAACTTACGAGCTACGTCATACATGGCCTAAGACTAAAGATGTATAAAAAGTAATATGCCTACGCTACAATCCTCCCCCCTTAGATTAAACAATAAAGTTTTAATTTGTTAAAAGAATACAAAATTATATTGGAGTATGAACTAATTAAAACTACAGACGTTAACAATAAACAACGAACAATGGTTTTACTTATAATAAAGCCGAACAATGGTTCACACTATGCTACTTATACAAGAGAGTATATATTCGTCACGTTGTTTACACTACACCATGACTTTTTTTGAGGTTTGCAGTCCCGATTTGTTTATAGGTATGAGTGCGGCGATAGTCAGCGTTTCTTGAACAGTGACGGTTATTGATAAAGACGTTGACGAAGGCGGCTCACATGTCGAATCTCACGGTCTTCTTAACGACCCGGCCCGATTTCGTTGTTATCGGCGGTGTCGTAGTGCTCGAAGTGTCGTATGGAGTCGTAAGGTTCGCCGGATGTGGGACGGTGTCGGGTAGCGTTGTTGTTTGGGTCTCCTGGCGTGGGACCGACACATTATCAAAGTCTAATAGGTAAGCTGGTTTTAGACGATCAAGTGATACTGTGACTTGCTTACCGTTACAGTCTAGTGTATAAAATTTTGGATGTCGTTTTATTACTTTATATGGACCTTCGTAAGGTGGTACCAAAGATCGACGTGCTTCATTTCTAACAAACACATGAGTGTTCGTGGCTAAATCTTTATGAACGAATACACTATTGTTTTTGCTATGTAGGCTTGAATGTGAGAGATTGGGTACGGATGACAATGACTTGGTTAACAGTTTGATTTAGTCGCTGTCGTTAATATTGGTTGTAGATTTTGAATGAAATAGGTCACCTGGCAGTCTGAGACTACTGCCGTATAAAAATTGTGATGGACTGTATCCCAGATCTAATTTAACTGCCGAGCGCAACCCTAGGAGTATTAGGGGTAATTCCCGTAACCATTGTGTGCTATTTGAACATTTTGCCATAATAGCAGCCTTTAAGGTACGGTGAAATCTTTCGATAATGCCGTTCGCCTTTGGATTGTATGCAGTTGTGCGAACTCGTTCAATGCCGAGTCTTTTTAATAGCTGCCGAAATAAATCTGATTCGAATTGACGGCCTTGATCTGAGGTTATACGTATTGGACAACCGAAACGAGCAATCCAATGCTCTACGAACACCTTAGCAACCGTTTCAGCCGTTATATCTTTAACGGGTATAACTTCAGGCCATTTCGTCACCCTGTCGATGATGGTAACGCAATATTTGAAATCCTGTGCCGGTGGCAGTGGTCCTATTATATCGATATGTACATTTTCGAAACGATTTCCTGTGCTGTCAAATTCGCCTATCGGTGTTACTGTGTGGCGTTGAATTTTAGATTTTTGACAGGGAACACATATTTTAACGATATTTTTTATGTCGGTATTCATGTTGCTCCAGAAATACCTTGACTTAACTAAGCGTTGAGTAGCTGCGACGCCGGGATGACTAACATTGTGTAAAGTTTTTATGGCGAGTTCTCGGAACTGTAGAGGTAGATAAGGACGTATGTCGTTTGTTGATGTTTCGCAGGCTATTTTTATCTCCGAATCGGTCATTGTTATTAATTTAAATTGGAGATTGTTATGTTTGCAAAGATTTTGTAATTCTGGATCGCTTTTTTGTAGTTCGGCTAACTTTTGATAATCTACTAGTGATGGCATGATAATCTCATCGATTCGGGATAATGCGTCGGCGACTGTATTTTTATCACCTTCAATGTAAATGATGTTATCGCAAAATTGGGAAATGAAGTCTAGTTGTCTTAACCGTCTAGGTGAGTCTGAAGGCGATACCTTTTTAGATAGGGCGAAGGTCAATGGTTTGTGGTCTGTTAGTACTGTTAGCTGTCTGCCTTCTACCACATGGCGGAAGTGTTTAATTGCCATGTAAATGGCTAAAAGTTTCCCTATCGTACGTGCTGTATCTTGTTTGGGTATCGGTGAGTTTCTTTGAATAAAATCCCAGAGGTTCTAATTTGTCACTAACTCTCTGATTTAAAGCGGCGCCTACGCAAGTACCGGACGCGTTTGTCATCAACACTAATGGCACGGTTGCGTCGGGGTGCAATAACGTCACTGCATTATTGATAGCTTGTTTACATAGACTGAATGCTTGTAATGCACTTTCGGTCCATGTAATTTTTGTTTTGTCGCGTTTTTTTGAATTGTGTAAATACGCATTTAGTGGTGTTTGAATTTCTGCAGCTTTTGGAATGTTGAGCCTATAGAAATTCATCATTCCGAGGAAACGTCGAAGTTCCTCTATTGTATTGGGTCGTGGATAATCATTAATAAGTTGCGTTTTGTTTGCGCTCGGTTTTATGCCTTTTGAGTTAATGTGGTAACCGAGGAAGCTTAACTCGGATTTACCGAATTCGCATTTATCTGTGTTGATCGTTAACCCGATATTATTTAATCGTTCTAAAACTAACTCTAAATGTTTTGCATGCATTTCTTTTGAATCCGAAGCTATAATTACATCATCAAGATAATGAAATGCAAAGTCAAGACTTTTTAAGGCGTTGTTGACTAACCTTTGAAAATCTTGCGCTGCGTTGCGTAACCCAGAGTTCATTTTTGTAAATTCGAATAAACCGAATGGAGTTATGACTGCAGTTTTTTGGATGTCTTCGGGAGCCATTGGAATATTATGGTAAGCTTTCCGGATGTCAATTTTGGAAAATATAGTTTTCCCTTTGAGTAAATATGTGAAATCAAGTAATCTTGGTAATGGGTAACGGTCGGGAGTAGTTTGTGGAGGATTGTGCGTTAAGTCTACGATAATCTCCGCACGGCCTTATTTCACCGCTTTTTTTACTAACGCAAACTAGTGGGTTGGCCCAAGGACTATTCGAAGGTCTACAAATACCTAATTGATCATTCTTTCGAATTCTGCTTTGGCGACTTTGTATTTCTCCGGATTAAGCGGTCGTACTTTTTCATGGACCGGGGGTCCATTAGTGTAAAAGTGGTGTTGAACATCATGTTTAGGGTGCATTTTAAAGTTTTCTAATTTGGTGATGTCGGGATATTTTTGTAATATGAGATGGTATTCGTCGTTTACATCGATTGATCGAATACTCGATTCAGGGCTATTTGTAATATTTGTAGCGCGCGATATTAAAGTGAGTTTGTCTATTAGTTTCCTACCATGTAAATCTACCATTAGTTTGTTAGCAGCAAGGAAATCAGCGCCTATTATTGAACGTTGTACGTCGGCTAGTATAAATTTCCATTGGAATGGGCGACGTAAACCTAAGTTAACTGTGACGGATTTTTCGCCGTATGTTTTGATTTTTGTGCCGTTGGCTGCATATAATATGTAATCTGATGTGGATGCGTTTTGCCTTTTACCGGCTAAAACCGACACATCAGCACCAGTGTCGATAAGAAATCGTTCACCAGTTTTAATATCCGTAACACATAAACGATAGGAATTGACACCGGCGACATTGTGTATTTGACCCGGTGTCTGAATTAGTTTTCCGGGTTCCTTTCATTACAATTTATTGTGTCGCCGCATTTATGTGCATTTGTGCCATAAGTAAAGTGGTAGAAACATTGGTAATTCGCATCACCTGGTTTCTCTTTTTGTCTGAGATAATTCTCCCTATTTTTATAAATAATTTCGCGACTTTTAGAGCGAGTCCGGGTTATCCACGGCTGTAACGATCTCGGCTTCGCGGCTCACGGTTCTGATTGTTATTGGAATCGTTTAGTTTAGTGCGTAATTCCGAAATTTCTAGTTTCATTTGTTTCAGCTCATTTAGAATGGTTTCGGGAAGTGTTGGGTCTGCACTCGGAGTTGTTTTAGAAACCGGGGCTATTTCAGATGGTCTGGTATTTTCCAGAATTTTGTCTGCGATTTTAGCCAAACCATCGAGTTTAACCTTGTCAGTGTCGCATGCGGTTATGATGGCCCTAATTGAATGTGGAAGACGACTTGTCCACAGTAATTTTAAAGTGTCGTCTGGGACTTTATTTTTCCCTAAGTCTCGCATACGCCGTAATAATTGTGAAGGCTTTTGATCTCTGAGTTCGATTTCATTTAAGAGTTGGTTCATTTGTTTTGTTTCCCACTCTTCGTAAACCGAAATTAACCTATTTTTTAAAGTTTCATATATATTATTCTCCGGCATGTTTTCATGAATGTCACTAATATCAAGTAATTCGTCAGGTTTCAGCCTAGCTATTAGAAGTTGACTTTTGTGCAGGTCACTTGCCTTTAGGGGATCCACGATGGCGTTGAATTGGTGAAACCAGAGCCTCGGTCGATCTTGCCAGAAGTCCGGTATCCTCGGTGTCATGGAAACTGCCGTTATCTGTTGTGGCTGTGGCTGGACCTGGGTTGACATGGCTGCGTGTTGTTGGAGAGCTGCGGCCTGGTAGCGTGGGTCGTTCATTTTTACGCGCGATGATAATTAAAGTCTTTGTAACTTGGAACATGATACGCGCGCGATCACGTTGGTATCTAAATCACATTGGTATAAAATCACGTCGGTATAAAAATCACGTCGGGGTCACCACTTTGCCGATAAGGTGGTTTTATGTGTGTGTGCGGTCAGAAGGTTTGGCAAATTAAAGAGCGTGTTCTCAGTTGAAGGTTTACTGAACGACTGACACAAAGATTACAATAATATAATACAGTGGTTAAGAGCTTATAGTTAACTTACGAGCTACGTTATACATGGCCTAAGACTAAAGATGTATAAAAAGTAATATGCCTACGCTACACCACGAAGAACGTGAGAATCAATAGTAACATTAGAGGTAACTTGTAGGTACTACTCAAATCGCACGCGCTACCAACAAAGGACAGCTGTGCATTAAAATGTTCTAAGCAAAATAGACTCTCGCACGTGGTGATAAGGCATAAACTAGTTTTCACACAACAACACAAAATACAAAAGTGGAGCCGACAAAGAAAATATCGATATAAATGTTCAAAAAATGTTCAAAGCAAAATAAGCTCTCGTATTTAGTGATACGACTTAAATTACAAACTAACGACAATTACAAACGATGCCGCGTGCCGTCTTCTCGCGAATGTCGTACGCGCAGCGCGCCTTATCAGTGCAATGGATCGTCATTACAAATATTGCAATTAGGAGTACGTCACTATGGTGCAACTGTATGCTAGAGCTGATTATGACTCCCATGCTGCCCGGCGGGCGACCTTACGCGGAGCCGCAACATTTGGAGTCGCTCCGTCTTCGCGGGTTCTGAACCCACAAGTCCCATCGGCCCGGACGATCGTAGCGGCGACACAACGGCTACTAGATCATGGGTGGTTCCAAATACCAGCACATGCACAGAGCAGAGGTCGATCGGCCGTTATTTCACCGGAGCTTGACGAAGAAATCATCGAGTACTTTGAACGAGATCTAACCAGGGATCTAGCCCGGATCTAACTCCGTTAGACTTTTACTTGTGGTCTGAGCTCAAGCGCCTGGTGTATCGTTAGGAACACGAAACTTGCGACGCATTAATAAGTGCGATAGTGGACGCTTTTAATATCGTAAGAAGTGACAGAGATACCTTAATAAAATTGAAAGACAATCAAATAAAACGTGCTTGATTGTGTATTCAACGCAGTGGCTTGCACTTCGAAAAATTACTCCGTTACCGGGAAATGTAGGTAAGTACTTACTCGTACTTTTGTACACATAATTAACATTTTAAAGTAGTTAAGTTAGTTAAAATTATTGTAAATAAGTTGATACAAAGAACAATGGGCAAAACGTCCCTACCCTTGTAGCACTCCCATCTATATATCAAATGAAAGTACTTGATAAGTGTGTCATTTCATTTTATGACAGCAAACCTGTAAAGCATGGTGGAAAAAAGTTATTGAGACTTAGAAATCAAAATACAAACCCTACGTAATGTTAGGTAGAAAATAATATATTCATTTAATTATGTACTATTGCGTCCATGTTTCATATTTTACAATAAACAGCACGCGGCGCGACGTATGAGTAAGCGAGACAGACAGAATCAGAGTCAAACAAAAGCGCGCGCGCAGGAACAAAGGCATTTTATTACCTAGCGTCTTGCGGCTCACCCGATTTCCTGGAACTCACGCACGCACAGCACCGGGCACATTGGCGTTGACCGACAAAGATACATCTATATATAAAAAAAACGAGACAGATTGAGAGATTATCCGTGTTATAAACTCACTCAGTGCAGATCTTATGCTTATGCGTCGTACACGTTTCTGTATTTTTACTATTTTGACATCGATTCCCTCACTAACTTCAGCTAGTCAACGGATTTTTGAGTGCCTTAACGATTAGATTTGTCGACTTTGGAAGTGGAAGAAAGACTCAACGAGGTACAGTATATGTGCCATCGCTGCTGGGTTGCAGCAAATCGCCAAGAGGAACATTTACAGCAAGTACAACAACAAGATAATCAAGTAGGTGGAGAAAACTCGCAGGAGAGAGTAATTCCAACTTATAAAAGACTAGCAAATACCTCAACTCACTGTGCTTTTCATGGCTGCGGAAATGAAGATCTGCATAGAGTGCCATTGTTTTTAACAATATACTCATTAGTAGAACACAACTTATAACGTTCCTCCAAGTGCCAGACTTTGTACAGTACATATCACAACCAATGAATGGGAACTATTCAACGAGTTTGCCCAGACATCATTCAGGCCTGAGCAAACAAAACAAATGCTGGACACTTTAAGAAACGCTTACAAGTCTAAGTCCGTTCTAGATTTTGATAATTTAACTGCCATTTCTCCCGAAGAACTATATTTCCGAACAGGACTTACACACGATCAGTTTGCGAGTCTTCTAAATGAAACTCCGTCCCTTACAGAGCGATCTAGACGGCCTAAAACTGTTTTAGGTGCATGTTTAATAAAAATAATGTCAGGTGAGCCCGATGCCTGGATTGCGAGCCACCTTAACATTAGCCGAAGAACTCTAGAGCGTTATTTTAAAATAGCGCGTGATTGTCTCACATCATAGTTCGTTCCACGACATTTGGGACTGGATCATATCAGCCGAGATGATATAATAAGACACAATTTTATCCTACCGACAGCGCTATTTGGGAGTACGACAGAGCCAAAAGCTGTTGTGCTTGTTAACGGAACATACATATATATTCAGAAAAGTATGAATTTCGCTTTTCAGAACAAAACATACAGTTTACATAAATATAAAAACTTGCTAAAGCCTTTTCTCATGGTATGTACAGACGGATATATTGTTGACATAATTAACCGGACCTCATGCGGCAACCACTTCTGACGCTACCATAATAACCGAACAAATTAACGAAAATCATGAGCCAATACACTATTTATTGCACAAAAACGATGCATTTGTACTGGATCGCAGCTTTAGAGACGCAATTCCCGACCTAGAATAACATGTCTATGACTGTCACATGCCGCCATCTAAAAATCAAAACGCTACCCAATTGAATAACGAGCTGGCAAATGAGTCAAGAAAAATCACAATTGTGCGATGGGTCGTAGAAGTAATAAATGGATGGTTCAAAAGGGATTATAAGATATTTCGAAACCAATTGTTTAACAAATCCTTACCACATTTATTTACAGACTTTCGCATAGCTGGAGCCTTGCTCAATTCATTCCGAGAACCTTTGAAAGATGTCCACTATGCCACAATTATTGCAGAATGAATACAGCAAAGAATGAATGTTCCCAACGGGCTGGGAAACTACGTCACAGCAGAAAACGTTAACCATCAGCGAGCGGCATTCGTATCAATAAACGCCGTAGCTGATATTCCGTTTCCTGTCCTCACCGAAGAAGACGTTATTTTGTTTTGTTTGGTGACTTATCATTTGCGCCTAGCACGCTCTTATGTTAGCGAACATATGCGAGGACGTCTATATTATATGGAAGTGTGCATGACACCAGGTTCAAGGATGACACAATATGACATTCAAACGGAAGATTGTATGCTCCTGTGAGGTCGTATCGCATCGAGGCACATCTAAAATAAAACTTATTTCAGTTATTTACTGATCGATTCCACCTTGGAGGGCAGATCTGCCATAAAAGAATATTATTGCTCATGCTTAACGGGTATGAGGATTGTTGATCCTTGCACACATACCGTGAGCATTATCTGGTACTTCGGTGTCTGCCGAGATTTAGACAATTTCGTTGGTCCTGCAAGTGCACGGGACGATATTATTGTACAAAGCCGAAACACAATATACTATATTTAGTTCACATTTGTTTATTTATTCATCCCCAAACATAGTTTATTAATTAGAATAGAGGAAATTAAAAATAATTAAGTAAAATAATTTTATACAAAATACCATATTCTTGCATTCTCCCATTCATTCTTTCACATTTGTTATCTTTATAATAATATACATGTTTCCATCCAAACTTAAGATGCTACAAGGGTAGGGACGGGGTTCATACAAAAACGCCCATTGTTCTTTATGAAATATGCCTCAAATACTTTGTTAAGTCTCTAATACAGAAAATTATTTTTCTTAGATGATAAACTTGTTTTATTTAATTTCGTATTCAGTAAATTGCAGCTAAAAGTATGAAGGAAAAATTTGAATAACTTTTTGGGTAAAGCTTATTATTATCAAGAATAAGTTATCAGCTGATTGAAAAGCACGCGGGTCAACGGCCACGCGGCCGTTCGTTGCCCGGCTTGCCCGAGCGTAGGTATCGGGGAGGATTACTATTGATTCGTGGTCGCTTTCGAGTTTTGTTTTTCACAATAGTTAATCTGCCATTTTTTGTTTCTTATATTTTATTTGTTTATGAAACGATTGTATTACCAAGACAAAGCCTTGGGAAAAAGCTTTGGGAAAACAACTATTAAAATTTCACGGTGTATTTATCATAATACATACCAATATATATATGTATATATACAGCCTGGAGAGGACTATTGGACCTTAAATTAAACTTCGTATAAGTTATTATATTCTCAACCTGCACACAAAAAAAACCAATCGAATATATTTATTAGCTTAGCCACAGGACATTATTTTTCATTTAAGCATTTTCTACATGATGTATTGTACGCCACAGGTTAATAACCCCGACGCGCATCGGTATCATCGCACACTTTGCAAGCTCGCTACTGCAAAACTTACGCCTTTTTTTCTATTATTTATTGCCTGATACAAATCAATGAAAATTATACCGTATGCTTGAGACGTAAGAGTCATAAAGCGTGTCATCATAAGTCGATGTCGTTCCGGCAACGGACGAGGCGCACGGGGGTCACAGTGCGGGAGTTCGGGAGGTGTAGTCAAATTCTCTATCTAGGTCACGGTCACTAGGTCAGTGTATCACTGGACGAGCTTCGTGTCGGTAACGCATTCTGTAGCGCTTTGGAATTTCCGTTGCGCCCGCGCTCTATGAAAGTCGGCGGTCGATTGCTTTCGTATATTTTTTTAAGCCGCGTATTATGAGTGAATTTTGCGAAATTTGATGCTTTATTTTAATAGTGACAGGACACATAACGTAGAATAGGTACTTAGTTAATTTGATAAGTGAACTTTGTGAAATTAGACGCTTAGTACTTACTATGTTTGAAGTTTTTTATTTTTTATTAATTAATTGATTAGTGAATAACTCGCGGGTGAATGGTGCCTCACTATTTCGTTAATAATCTATCATTTTTGTAATGTAATTGAGCATTAATAATAATATTAATGGCGCCAAAACTTTACGTCGTTTGTAGCTACGTGGTGTCGTCGCCAGCCGCCGCAAACTGCGCTGCGTAGCCATTGACCTTACAGGTCAGTGAGCCAATATTTCTAAACGGTGTTCTATTTCGTGTATAGTTTTATGCTATTTAGTTTGTTTGAAAAAATCGTTTTTTTTTTCAATGTTAGGATATAGGTATTTGATAGTTTATAAATGTTTCTAGGAACCAGCAATGTCAGTATTTTCAATTAAAGTCATATCGTCGTATCCACGCTGTATATACAGTATGTTAACTAGCAGAGGGCGTTCCCGTTAACCCGCAATAGTATAGCATCCATACATGCTAAAAAAATATTACCATTCGAAAACAAAATGTTTTTTTTTTATATATTAAAATATTCACTAAAAATGTTAAATTGATACGTAAAAGAAACACTCTGTACACGCGTACGTATTCATAAATAAATTGCGACGTTGCCATCCTTCAAGTACGCGTGTACAGAGTAAAACTAACTTTTTTTTGACGATATTTTAAATAATAAAAAAAGAATAATTACAACCAAAACATTAACAAAGTCGACAAAAGTATATTTCTGAGCCTTGTAAATCCTGCTGAAATTTTTGGCATCTACACTTTAAAAACCGGCCAAGTGCAATTAGGACTCGCCCACGAAGAATTCACCCTTGTGGTGCGGGCCATCCCCGTCGCCCCCCGCACGAGTCTCATATAAATCATAATTGGAATAAAATCAGTTTATGGCTTAATATAAACGCTTTAAAAATTAACTTTGAAGAATATTGTAGATATTTGTTATTAGGTATAAATTATAATTTGTCACTTTCTGAAGCTAATAAAAACAACAATCTATAAACATTTACACAAAATAAAATTGCATGTACCTACCTAGAATAGAATTCTTCATGCACAGGTGTATAAAGAAATGGCTCATCTCTCACAGTTGCTGAGTTTAAAAAGGGTTCTTGTTAGTTGTATATATTACCAAAATAAAATGTAGGTACAGTAGATTTATTATTGTTTATATAATTTGGTTTTTGTGGGACATTTTGGTTGTGATCTATTTTATATTCTATTTTAAGTACCTACAAATAACCTCTTTCTTCATGTTTATGTAATAATACATGAAAGGTGGCAATTAATGGACTACGATGTATAAAAATCAGAAATAAATAATCCTAGAAATTATTATTTAGCGGATATCTTTAAGATCTTAGAAATACGTACGTTATTATTCTTAATAAAAAATGAAAACGTAATTCTGTCGTTATCAACTTGCTAAGAAATCTGTTCTAGGTATGTTTTGTCGAATATGCTCAGGCAACACTGATTGGTTTGCTTTTGGTTTCGGTCATAGATATAGAATTCCTATTGTTCTGAGAGAATTCCGATTTCTATGGATTTGGTTCTGCTGGCTGATTGCAGTGCTGCCAACGTAGGCGATTTTTCGCCATTTAGGCTACTCACGAAGAGAATCTGCAACGAAAAAACATGAAAGGTGGCCGGTCGCCTTTCATGTTTAATTAAATTAATTTTATTTACTGAATAATAAACGAGCTTAAGAAAAAAAAATATTCAGATTCATTTTTCAATTGTTTATTTGTAATTACATTGTATTGTGATTTTATGTTTAATAATATTTTAAATTTAAATAATAAATAATATTTTATTATACATGTCATAGTGTGAATTGGTAACCTCTCATACCCTACTCATTGAACGAGTATTGTGGATACATTATAAAAATGAATGATATTTTGAAGAGTAACTATCGAGTTTCTTGACGGTTCTTCTCCATAGGAATCGATCAATTTCGAACCGTGCACTAGCTTCTTTCTCGTTTTATAAGTGCCCATGTAAAATAAAATATGTTGAGTTTTGTTAAGGCTACCCCTTTTTTTATCGTTGGTTAATTTCGTGGTATACTCTATATACTTACTACCACTGGCTGAAATTCGGCTATATTAGGCTACTTAATAAGCTGTGAAAAATGGGCGACATCAGCCCCAGCGATGTTGGCAACACTGGCTGATTGTCAAATTAAAATTATTAGTGTTCTATGGTGCGGGCGGGGTGTGTTTGCCTTGTTTTAGTTGTACCGGTGCGTGCGTGAATCTAACCAGGAAATCATTGTGTTGTGAAGAATTTGTAACATCTTTTCGATTGTTGATAGTGGTAAGTTATTAGACTAGTTTTAAAAAGGTTAGAAGCATGATGGTAGATCGCTATCAAATCTAGTAGAATGTGCGTAATCCGTACAAAGGAGCAAATGGACGCCATTTTCCTAATCGCTGCCCGGTTCCTACGTTGGTGGAGTTGTGTGGTTTCAGTGATATAGTTAAACGTTTCTGTTTAATAAATGATTTCAAATCAGACTCCTGAAAATTGTCATTTACGTGATTTAAGCATTTGGAATTAACCTGTCTACCCAGCTGGGTGTGACACGACGCCGACATGCGTGGCTATATAACCACGCATGTCGGCGTACAATGTAGCAGTACTTGAAGAAAAGGCATCCAAAAAGCTAGAATAACTCGCATAAGCATTTTGCATTTACAATCAAACCAGAGATCCTTCCACAACTGATAGGGGCGGGAAGGTAGACCTGCATCTATACTACAAAGCAAAGCGTGTCGTTGTGCAACCGCTTTATCACACATACACCATAAAAATAAAATCAATACCTTATTAATAAATAAATAATAAAAATCGTTGGCTAAACTTTCCTTTATTGTCCGTTGAATTTGAAGTTCTTATATTTAGTGTAGATAGTACTCACAAAAATAAAAGCTACTACAAATTGGGAAATATGGGAAAATAGCACGCCATTTGCAAATTTTTAGGGGTTATTGTCTTAGTAGACGTCAAAGTTGACATTTCACGTTTCGTTGAAAGCAGAAATGTGTTTTGTGTAATATTATGTCATATATAATTTTTATTTTCACGTATTAAATTTGATGTTATTATCAGTGATCGGAATAGGTAGAGCTCTTTAGGTTCATTGACCGCAACCATTGATGTTAATATGGATATTCCACGGGATTCCGACTGATACTACGGGAGTTTATTGAATTTCATGATTTTTGTCAATATGTATAAAAATGGTTTATGTAGGCCAATAAGCGCATGAGCAAGGTTGTAAATTTTACAACTTGTACAACTTGAGAATAAAAATTTTTGAATGATTGTTGTTGAGTGTGCTCCATCTTCGACCACATCATCACTTACCATCAGATGAGATGGTGGTCAAACGCGAGCCTATTATCAATAAAAAAAAGACATTGTTATGTAAAAAAATATATGTGGTTTAATGAATCAAGTTTATCTATTTATTATACTATCCTTAATCTTGTCCTTCTTATATTTACCCATCAGAAAGGAAGTGTAATCTTTCATTAGTCCCGAAGGCGAGAATAGTTTTTTTATGATTTTACTACTTAAAAACCAAATCCCGGGACTCGGGGAATATCCATATTATTCTAACCTATGGCAAGTACATAAAACAGCTCTACCTATTCCGTTCTATGGTTATTATATTAGTGTGCACTATAGCTGTGCTCTGTTATGTAATTATTTGGACTTTTTTACACAAAAAGTAAGAATTTTTGTTTACATTGTGGAACGGAATGTGAACGTTGATTTGGATGTTCCTGTACTCGTAATTACTTAATACTTCAATTCATAGACCATTTCTTCTCACTGCAAACAGCTGATATTATGATTAAGATTTTGTAGGCTATTATAGCGTAGGTATTTTCGCTTTTGTATGAGAGCAATGTATCTGTTACAAAGTAACTATTTAGTAATCTGTGTCTAAACTGTGGACTCTTAAATCGTAACTTTCTACTCGATAGCGCGGCGAAAAGGAGGGTAATGTGTTTTACAGTCTATGTATGTATTTAAGTATGTATGTTTGTACCTATGTGGCATTGTACAGACCAAACGCGTGGGCTGATTTGAATAATTCTCATGTTAATCAATTCGACTTAACCATGCGAGTGTCACAAGAGATATAACAGTTAATTATAAAAAATCAGCAAACTATATCAAATATTGTTGGGGTATCGTTGAATAGGTCTTTTTTATAAAGAGAACTAGCAATGTGAGTATAATTCACATTACTAGCAATCTTGTTGACCCCTCCAACTCAACTAAATATATATGTATATATATGTATTTGGCAATAATCTAATGGCAGGGATTCTAACTTGCGATCTTTAGGTATTTTCTTTGCCATTTTTAGGTTTTTTCCTCTATTTTTCATTTAAAGCGATCGCTTAGGATATATAAGTTTTAAAACGTATCAGTGGCATATTCAGGGTGAGGTTTTTATTCTTTCAAGCCCATCGATTGGGTTATCAAAATAAAGGCCTTTCCGAGAGAATAATTAATAAAGATGTGATTTATTTGTATTAAACTAAATAGAAATGAACAATCGCAATACTAAAGAAAGGATAAAGTTGGAATTATTCCTTTTTCCTTGACTTATAATGTTGTTATTTGATAAGTTTATAGGCCAGCTAAAGTTGTCCAAATAAAAATTATTGGCTTGTGATAATGTTACCGCTATATAAGCGGTAGCATCATCACAGGGTACCGGGTCCTGGGCAGTAACAATATATTGAGCGTTTCTTCATTGGCCGGCCTGGCCCGACACCGATACCGACAACGACATTTGTGGACGCTTAATTCTATGGAGTTGTAGGGAACAGCGTCTCATTGACCCGGCCCGACACCGACATTAACTGCAAGGGATGAGCTTAGATGTGTCATCTGATATTTAACTTCAAATTTTTTTACAAAATGTCTATATTGTATTAAGCAGAGTAAGGGCACTAGAAGGCTCTATTTGTGCAGTTGATCCGAATAAACTTCTAAATATGCTTCAAGACCACAATTCCTAGCAAGACCCATCCCATTTATATATATATATATATATGTTTGATTGGGTCCCGCCTGTTTGTACACAATAAATGTTTTTATTTATTATCTGGGCCATATAATCGACGACATTACTGATAGGTTTTTAGAAATAGGTTGTTTCTGATGATTCAAAATATACCTAAGATATGGAGTCATTACTTGAATCTGATTAAAGAATACCTGTAATTAATTATGTTTTTAAAAATATACATATCTTACATGATTAATTTTGTTATTCTACCTTTTAAATTAGCACCTACACATTATTTCAGGATAACGTATTATAAAAAACCGATTCTTTATTTTATTAACGTTAAGTTTCGATAGTGGCACATCACTATTTAAGAATTGTAAAAAACTAGCAACCGTCGTAATGTCAACTTTGTCTCTGAGATTAAAAACAGGGTAGAAGCTACTTGATTTATTCAAATGATTTTTTAGGGTTCCGTAGCCGAATGGCAAAAAACGGCACAATTATAATTTCGTCATGTCTGTTTGTCTGTCTGTCCGTCCGTCCGTGTGTCATAATATGTAAAATTAAGGGGGGCTCTTCATACATAGAACTGAAACTGAAAATATTTTTTTTTCATCAAAACTATATGTATGTAGTATTTATAGACAGGTCTTTGAAAATGACATTGAGGTTTCTAAAACCAACTCAATCGTTGAAAAGATATTTGCTTCCAAAGTGGTAAAATGTGTCCCCCCTCCCTTTAACTTCTATAATAATGGAGTGAAAAATAAAAAAAAAATATTTGCGGTAGTTACGTTAGTAACTTATTAGTAATCTGTGGCGGTAGATCTTAATAAAAACTTTCAACGAAAATTGGTTTGAACGAGATCAGGTCAGTACTTTTTGAGATAAAGCACATTTTCTAAAACCGCAAATATAACTTTATATTTCATACAAACACTATGAAAAACAAAGTTATTGGGCGTAGTTACTACGGAACCCTTCACGGGAGAGTCTGACTCGGACTTGGCCAATTTTTTTATTTTCAAATCAGTCTACATTGTTCTTATTTATTGAAAATAATACAATCATCTTATACATTTTGGTATTGGTTGATTATTTAGGTAGGACTAGGAATTAGGAACATAATGAAAACTTAAACTTAATCTAGTCATTTTGCGGGAAGGCATTTCACATAGACTTTGTATAGTACAATATCAAAAAAATATAAATTACTTATTATCTAAATTTCGTCATGTCTCATTTGAAAATCAACATAGGTATCATTATTTGCAGAAACGTAAGACACCAAGTGGCAGCAATAACGGTAATCTAATAAAACTAGAAAAAATTGGCCGAGTGCGAGTCAGACTCGCCCATGAAGGGTTCCGTAGTAGTAACTTTAATAATATAATATGTATATTTATTTGTCGAAAAAAAAACCTTACTTTCTTAAAACTAGCTTATTTACTTTTTTTACAACTACGCCAAATAAGTTTGTTTTTCAGTGTTTGTATGAATTGCAAAGTTATATTTGCGGTTTTAGAAAATATGCTGATTCTCAAAAACTGCTGACCCGATTTCTTTCAAACCAATTTTGGTTGAAAGTTTACATTAAGATCAGACATAGGTATATTTTTTTAGATATTTCACTCCATTATTATAGAAGTTAGAGAGGGGGGGGGGGGACATTTTACCACTTTGGAAGCTTATATCTTTTAAACGATTGACTTTATGAAAAAAAGTGATTTTAGAAACTCCTATGTCATTTTTAAACACCTGTGTCTATAGATACCACACACGCATAGGTTTCATGACAAAAAATATTTTCAGTTTTAGTTCCATGTATGGGGAGCCCCCTTTATTTTGAATATTTTTTAATTTTTTTCTTAAAACCTGAAAACGGTTCACAGAATGCATCTACCTACCAAGTTTCACATGTATAGTCCTAATAGTTTCGGAATAAAATGGCTGTGACATACGGACGTACGGACAGACGGACAGACATGTCGAAACTATAAGGGTTCCGGAATACCGGTATTGAAAGCCCTATAATTATTTGTTTGATGATGGATTTTGAATTATTCAGGCTATTTGCTATATTTGTTAGATGTCATCTCGAGGAAGAGGCTATGGAGGCCGGGGCAGCTATACTGGTGGCAGAGGGAGTGGATATAGAGGAACATACAGAGGCAGTAGCAGTCGAGGCTCTTATGAGAGTCGCGGGGGTCGCGGTGGGGGTTACTCTTATAATAACGACTCGCGACACTACACCAGTGGCAGTGCAAGTCGATACAACTCAAGTCGCGACAGAATGGAGGACTCCTATAAAAAACCATACAGATCTGTAAGTATGTTAGATAATTTTAATAATTCTAAAGATATGTGTAGCTTTGAAATGGTCTTTGTTTTTCCTTTTCTCTTGCAATCAGTCCTATTGGTGGCCTGGCTTGGATTTCCCCGGGTTTAAGGGTGAAGGATTATCTTTTATTCTAAAGCAGTGTGAATTTTCGCCATTTGTTTTTCCATGGGACTGCTACGGCGGCACTAAGAAAATTCAACTATAATAGAAGGGATAAAATAAAATTATAGCACCCTCCTACTAGACTTATGACCCGGGTCAGATTCAATTATACGTTGAAGCCTAAACAGGTTAGTGAAAATCTAGATATTTGGCGTCCCGATCCAGAGTCAATTGGGACGTGTCATCAGACAGCTAAGAATCGTGATGTTCCGCGCCAATCCGGATATCTGTCAGCTTTTAGTGTAAATGATAAAAGAAATGTAAATTGTTTATTTTTAATACATAATTTGTATTTACATGGGTGATAAATACTCAATTAAATGTCTTATTTTTTTTAGGAAAGTTCTGCTAGTTATTCCACTCGTGACTATGGTGGTCGCTCAGGGTCTCCAGATCGAAAAAGGATGAGGATGGAGGTCAGTATAGTATGCTTGCAGGTTATTCTATAAGTTCTACAAGCATTGCATATTTCGACAAATCAACGAAAACATGAAAATTTGAATGAGAGTAATGGCCGTCACAACAACTGTATATACAGTAAGACTTGCTAAAACATACAGTTATTAAACGAGATGCTCATAGAACTGTCACAGAATCATAAGGTATAGCTATATAATATCTTCCTTGAGGAAATCAAAGTAGAGGAAAATTAAAGATATTCACTGAAACATTCCCGACAGGCTATAAACTACAAAAAATTTGGCGAATTTAGTGATTCATATAGCTGTGTATCTTGAATATAGAGAAAATGAGATTGTGGTCTATTCACTTGTTGGATTTGATGTGCAGATCTTTGGTAAGCCATGATTTACATAAGCAGATATTATAGAGATGCATACAGGTGTGAACATATTACTTCAAGAATTTGACCAGGATATTCCAAGTTGAAAAAACTATGAGCATGATAATGCTATATCACAAGGATCAATGACTAGTTAGAATTATTATAACCTTCCAGACTTTTAGATATGGACCACCACCCTGTTTCTCTAATAAAATGTCAATGTGAGCATGTGATGTAACACTTATTTCTTAATTTATGTTCCTGAGCATTGTCTACTTCTAGGCGATGCCAATCACAAAGGAAAGATATATCTAAAAAATTGTACGATTCAGATGGTGAATCTAGAGAAAAAAGATTCTATTGCATTGGACTTTGGCAACACCTTGAAAAAGGAGTTAATTGATGCCTAAGACTTGTTTGCACTTTGGCGAGGGCTAAAAAGGAAGACTATAACTATTTCCATCCATTAAACAGTTTGTTCTATTTTATATGTAAAGCGTGTCGAAAGAACCAAAGAGAGTTATGTACAGGGCTCATCGAGTGATAGACGTAGCCATGATGGAGGCGGCCATTACGGATCGTATGGCGCTCGACAAGAGAGTTACAGCAGCGAGAGGAGATCGTTCGGTGGCGAAGATCGGAGACGCTCGCCAAACCGAGAAAGCTACCGCAAGCCGAGCGGAATGGGCCCGCCGCGAGAGGTGGCCCGGCCCTCGACGCGGCCGCGCGCGCTGCGCCGCTCCTTCCGCGGCCGCACCATGCGCTCGCGGGCCACTTTCCGAGGCGCCCCGCGCTCTCGCGGTACATTTACCTCTAGGCGATACACCGAAAGATCGCTCGGATACACCCGTGCGTTCCGATCTCTCAAAGGCCGAAGGTAATTCGATACATTGAGTATGTACCCATTGCTTACATTTATTTATTTTTTTCACAAAACAACAAGACAGAGTGAGGCCGAAATCATCGCCACGAATGAAATAATAAGATGGCAAAATCGCTGACAGTGAGCCTATATTGATATTAAGGCCGATCCGTATAAAAGGAGATGTTCTAAGAAATGTAGAAATGAGAGACGGTAAAGCTGCCGTTGTACTAGAAGTAGAATAAATGATTGAATATTCCATTTTATAATGAAGAAAGTGAATGGATTGTAAAAATAGCAACTGCAATGTTCCGTTTATAGTGGTTCAGAATTATTTTTGTCCAGCGCTTTCCGAAGTACCTATTATTTTATAGTTTCTGGATTTTCAGTTAGAAAAAAAATAATAATATTGGAGTGTAGACAAGACTCGACATAATCTAGCTAATTACTCCCCTCTTTAATGCATAGCACCTTTATAACACTGGAAGGAAATTTAAATTAAAAATTCATTTCATTTGCAATTTAAACAGAGTTGTTTGTGTTATATAATTCAAAGTGGTAAACTAGGCTTAGTAATAAAATTAGAATTTTATTAGAAGTTGTTTGTTAGCTGGATAAACAGAGGGCAACGGAGATAAACCGTAATTGGTTGAAATTTATAGGCTGTGTGGTATGTCTCGTTAACATAACTCGCATACAAGAAGTGTGATTTATTGTTCAGTAAGGAATCTTGCGTGCGTGGCCGACTCGTACTTTATCCTCTTTTGTAACTGAAATAGACAATAAATTTAATAAATAAAATAATCGCTGATAATACGTAGGATATTCCGGAAAGTCCTCGATGAGGGAATGATTATAATAAAGTTTTGGACCACTCTAAACGGGCAACCCGATATGATATCTTCTAAACTTTTTTTTGTAATAGATATGTACTAATATATTTTTGTATATTAACAAACAGCTCTGTCAAGTCTAAGGAAGAGGATGCGTCCTCAACAGAAGAGGATTGGGATGCTGAAGAGAAAGAAGAAACTACTGAAGAGACAAAAGAGATCAAAATCAAGTCACCAAAGGTATTATTTATAATTTTAGTATTAACTAGCTTTTGCCCGCGACTTCGTCCGCGTGGTGAGTTACTTTGGGCTAACGTTAAATTTAACCCCGATTTTGAAGCATTCTTCATTGGCGCTCCGCTCCTATTGGCCTTGGCGTAATGATATATAGCCTATTATTCTCTATAAATTGACTATTTAATTAAAAAATAATTTTTCAATTCGAACCAGTATTTCCTGAGATTATCGCGTTCAAACAAACAAACAAACTCTTCAGCCTTATATTATTAGTATAGATAGCTGTTGCCCGCGACTTCGTCCGCGTTTCCGTCGTTTTTCGTAAAAAAAAAGTAGCCTATGTCCTTCCTCACGGTTCAGTGATTTTGATGTAACAGACAGATTTACTTTCGGAATTTAGTAGGGAAATATAATATGTCAATCTATAATACTGTTGAAAAATGTCGCAATACGGAACCGCACAATATTATTGTTAATAGCTGTGCCCGCGACTCCGTCAGCGTAAGTTAATGTATTGGTAATATTGTTTAGATCACGTCCACGACGAAATTTTATACCTTCGGCCGCGAGACGCGTCGAGCGCGGCGACCGATTCTCAAAAATAATTCTTATAGCATGATTCAGTATTCGCGCGCGATGGCTTATTATTAGCGTATTTCATGTATAACTTAGGTGTTTCTATACCGATTTATATGATTCTTTTTTATGGAATAGTTAATAATGTTAACTTTTTCAATTAGGGGTGACTGAGAGTTTTATAAACGTGAGAGTAGACAAATATTATAAACAGAAAGAGAAAGCTTCGAACTGCTAAGCTATCGGGAGTTACACGTGTTATTGTGAGTCAACCATAAAAGATAGACATATGCTGTCGTGGGATATTTTTTATATAATTTTAAGGAGAACATTTCCGTCGTGAAATGATTTCTGTGTAGCTTTAACCATTAAGGTTGCACACGCGACGGAAGCTTAAAAAATGGAGTAACTTATCCCGTTTTCCCAACATTTCCCTTCACTGCTCTGCTTCTATTGATTGTAGCGTGATGAAAAGTATACTATAACCAGCTGAGGAGTATGAAAAATAATTGTACCAAGTTTCGATAAAATCCGTCGAATAGTTTTTGTTTCTATAACGGTTATACAGACAGACAGACAAAAAATTTACTGATTGCATTTTTGGCATCAGTATCGATCCCTAATCACCCCCTGATAGTTATTTTGGAAATATATTTCATATACAGAATTGACCTCTCTACAGATTTATTATAAGTATAGATTAAGTAATACTATCATATCATATACTATTTAGCTTACTATTAGCTACTAGCGACCCGCCCCGGCTTCGCACGGGTGCAATGTTTATATTAAATATACTATAGAATGTCTTTATATACATCGTTGACAGCCTTTTTACCCGACTGCAAAGGAAGGGTTATGTTTTTGTCATTCGACATACATGTTCTCTTTAGTAATTACTCTTGAAAGTGCGACACATAATTTACCATGGGAAAAACATTCAACGCTCAAATCTAAGCAACATAGGCACGCGCGCCGTGCCTCCGCCGGCACTGCGCCGCAACCGCTATATCCTTGGATTTTAAATCTGTAATATCTTCGAAACTATTTATTTAAATTATATTCTGTAAAGGGCAATATTGATTTATATTAAATGCACAATGTATTTATGGTACTTAATTGGATAAGGATTAATGCTGTATTACTTAAAATCGCTTCGTAAAATATGCTCGTATTTCTCGTAAAAAGTAAAGGATAAAAATGGTTGTTGTGGTTTATCTATAAGAGATAGATAGATGCCATCGAGGACATTTTTGTTGACCTTTTTAAGGTGTATAATACTGTAGTACATTATTTTGATCTATCTCGTAGGGTTCAGCCAGCGTTTGCAAATCAAGCGCAAAAAAATGTGTTTATTTGCGACATCACATTAGAAACCTCAAAAATTATCAGTGTTCCTCTACTATATTATGCATGTTATATACTTAAAAACCTTTCTATTGAATCACTCTTTCTATTGAAAGAAACTGCATCAAAATCCGTTGCGTAGTTTTAAAGATTTAAGCATACATAGGGATAGACACAGGGAAGCGACTTTGCTTTATACTTTAGCTATATTTCGCTTTCAGATGAAGCAAAATCCGTTCAGTAGTTTTTTGTGAAAGACAAACATCCATACTTTGCGTTTCAAATGCTAGTGTTATCAATCTAAGAAGTCGGATTTGACGTTTCTCATTTGACATGCCGCGATAACTTTGTATGAACGTCTATGTAAGAAATTGAAAAATAAAATTTATAATCCTATTTAATTACTATGTTACTCATACACTATCACAACGCGTATCATTCGTAAGCATCAAGTTTATATTGAAAAAATGCACTCAAAAACACGAATTAATCGTTGATTAATATTCCGACAGGACGTTACTACAATTGGGTTGGTTGCCGTAGTGTTGTGACTGTTAAAGACCTGTCTATAGATACCACACACGCATAGCTTTCATGAAAAAAAATATTTTCAGTTTCCGTTCCATGTATGGGGGCTCCCCATTATTTTAAATATTTTTTAATTTTTTTTATTAAAATTGGAAAGCGGTTCACAGAATACATCTACCTACCAAGTTTCACATGTAATTCCTAATAGTTTCGGAATAAAATGGCTGTGACATACGGACGGACGGATGGACGGACGGACAGACAGACATGTCGAAACTATAAGGGCTCCGTTTTTTGCCATTCGGCTACGGAACCCTAAAAATGGCTTGGCGTACACTTTCGCTGCGCGACCCGTGGCGGTTAACAAACGGGACCAACAGAGGTTACTTTCGTTTATTGTTCGTTTCAGTCTAGGATTAGTATGTAATGTTATTGAATTTATTGAAATGAATTACTTCGTACGGCAGCAGCGAGCAAAACTGAAAGGATTAGAATAATTTACAATATAAGGTAATTTATCAATGTGTTTTTTTTTAGTTATTTGTTTTTAGTTTTGACAGGAGTATATTGAGTAGGTAAGTAGGACCACTTACCTACTCAATATACTCCTGTAAACTATGTTACTTGATTTGTTTCGTTAAGCAAAATATGTAGATTTTGCGAGTAAGAAATACGTGAGCAAGCTACGTAGAGCTGGCCGTGAGAAAAATAGGGCGTGCCTAAATGTATCCCTGATACCTTTAAAGTTTGCTTTTGTGATTTTATACCTATTGTATGAATTAATAAATCGCTTCGAAAATCGAATTTGCTGTAGAGAAAATACGCATAATAAACACAACGGTCAACGACGTCTTCGCACTTAGCTAAGACGCGTCATTGCTTGGATCACATCGCCCCTCCTCCCGCTTACTTTATTTATGTCGCTCAAACTCCATTCAAGTCAATCTTATCGTAATAACTTTTAAACTATGCCTTCAAATTACTTGAAGTTAGTTACGTGTAAAAGACAAAGTTTATCTACATTAAATACTTGGAGCGACAAATGTATATTTTGATAAGAGTTTGATAATTATTCTAAAATGTGCATTGTAAAAAAGGCTCCAATCTAATTGTATTTATGGCTCACTATTTTGGCCATAGTGGCTACCGCATAAAAGGTAGATATATGCGGTCGCGGACTTTAATTTAGAACTATTTAAGACAAAAAATTATACGGTACATAATATTTGTGTATCTCCAACGATTTTAGCAGCGCACGCAAACATAGCAGAGGGCAGATTTTTTTCTGAATTACTCGATATTTATCGTTATATTATGACTAAATTAAAAAAATACAACGTTATAAATTGTAGCCTATGTGTTATTCTGATGTATAACCTATATTACTGTAAAGTTTCATTCAAATCCGTTTAGTAGTTTTTGCGTGAAAGAGTAACAAACATACATCCTCACAAACTTTCGCATTCGGTACATCCGACAGTGGGCTGCCGCTAGAGATGGGATTTTACCCGGTAAATACCCAAAAGTGGGTAAATTCGAGGGAAAATAACCGAGAAAATAACCGATTGGGAAAATATTCGGGTATTTTAAAATTTAGCTTATGTAATGTTTAGATACACATACATTAAATAGTACATAGTGTTTAGATGTCCAACTGTTATCAAGAACAAACTTAACAAAACATCTGACGCTAACGCAACTGCAACAAATCTGCCTTTGCAAAAGTCTGCGTTTTGTCAAAAGTCTTAACACTCTTACCAACCGACATACAAGCCAATATCTTTCTCAAGAGATTATCAAAGTTATAAATATGTATGGAGGCCACAAGTTTGTAACTCTTAGAGGAGATAACGCTAGTAACATTCAAAGAGCATTTCAGATGGTAAAAGATGTGTATACACACATATTACCGCTGAGATGCGTTAGCACATACATTTTTACTTTGCGAAGATTGTATAAGACCAGAACCTGTTAAAGCATTTGTATCGATTGCCATAGAGACCATAAAAGCAATAAAAAGAAGTCAAACTATGAGTGCTTTACTAGCCCAGATTATAAAAGACAAATCGACACGCCCTATCAACAATGTCGGATCTGAAAATATGCAACTTTCCAGCAGAGCAGTTTAAAGTTTAATAGCATGATAAAAATGTTATTTTATGGATTACGATTTTGAATTTTGGAATGAGTGTCATATATCCAATATCCATATATATAATCGTAATCCATAAAATAACATTTTTATCATGTTTTTAAACTTAAAAGTGCTCTGCTGGAAAGTTGCATATTTTCAGATCCGACATTGTTGATAGGGCGTGTCGAAATGATCAGGCGAAAAATTGAAATAGCCAGGAAAAACCCGCTGGGGCAGCTACTGTACTGCTATAAAAAGCTTGAAAAATTCGAAAGTAGCATTACAGAGTTTAGCTGTTTACGAAGATGCTACTATTTCAGAAGAAATAAAGTCAAATTTATTGGATCTCAATTTCTGGAACAATTGAAAAAAAAACGGAAAAAATTTCAAACTTGAAGGAAATAGAATATTAATAAACGAAGTATTACATGGCTTTCAGATATATAATATCTACATTTAATTTTGTGCTACCCGAAATTCCTATTTTAGATGACCAGCACAAACAAGATATAATAAGTGCTGTAAACAGGTGAACAAACCATTGCATCAAACCAATCCATTATGCTGCATATTTGTTAGATCCGAGATCGCAAGGCATTGAACTCGATGAAGAGCATGAAGGAGATGCCATGGAGTTTATACATGAAGTGAGCCAATCACTCAATATGATGTTGGTGTAGAGTTAGCTAATTATAGAGCTAAACAGAGGTTATGGGCAGACCATTTACGAGTATATAGAAAAATGTCGCAGAAATGGACCCAGTCGTTTGGCGGACGGGACTTTGCAGCTCCAAATTGCTGAGTAGGGTTGCAGTACGCCTTCTGACTGCTCCCTGTACTTCCGCAGCGACTGAGTGGTCATTTAGCACACATGCTCATATACACAGTCACAAAAGAAACAGATTCACAACAGACAGAGCAGCAAAGATAGCTTTTATATCATATAATTGGAATCTTTTGCATAAAGATAATGACAACGACGAAGATGACGAGCCCTTATCAACCCCTAGACAATTGTCTAGCCCGAAAAACAGCCCAATTCATGACCAACAACCTTCTACATCTCGTGGAAGCCAAGACGAAATAGAATTCTGTGATATTGATTATTTCGACGCTGTAAAGGAAAAAATATCCAAGCGACATCAGACTAACTTTACAGTAGAGCAGTTTAAAGTTTGAAATTTCAGAAAAAAAATCGTGTAAATTCTTGTAATGGTCCAAAAAGCTTAATTCTTAGAAATTTATTTGGCTATGTTTTTATCTACATTATAGTATACGTAGCTATTAAAAATAATGCTTAGTTTTAAAGTTAGTGTCGCTTAGTAAAATTTTCCATAAAGGTAGAAACGGGAACAATTGACTAACCGCCAAGCTTTGATTAAGGAAGGTACGGTAAAAATGTAATATAATATCTGTTTTAGAATTTATATCGGAGTAAAAGTTGCCTTACCAAAATAAAAAACATGTGGAAGTTAAGGCAAAACAACCTAAATATTAATTTAATATATTTTTTTTATATTACCTCAATGCATGTAGGAAAAAAACCAAATAACTCAAAATTACCTAAGCGCCTAACACTATATTGCCAGATACTGGAAAAATTAACTAAGTGGAGTAATTACCGTACGAACAGAAATGTCAAACTTGACCAAAGGCAAATTTAGCATTTCACAATTACGACAACCACCAAATTTTCAAAAATACTCGAAAATTTTGTCGTTTTCAAAATGTCGAAGCGACATCAAAAGTCGTCGTAGAAGGACGTGAGTAAGACCAAACGACGCAGAAAAATCAGGCGATTCCAACAATGTACATTGTTGGAACTCAAAATGCCAAAAATGTCGCTTGGATAATTTTTCCTTTCCAGAGTTGATTTGTGATGATGATCATGACAGTAGCGATAGCGATTAAAATTTTAGAACGAGTAAATGAACAAAATATTTTTGTAATTATTTTCTATTGTGTAATAAATAATTGTGATTGTCTATGTTTTGTTTTATTTTTTATATGCAGAAACATGTTTTACAATCCTACTGGTAGTTCCACAGATTACCGCGTTTGAACAAACAAAAAACCGCTTTAGCTTTATTTTATTAGTGTAGATAATGAAAATACCCGTCTATTGGGTTTTTTCCCATATAAATACCCGGTATTTACCCAAATGGGTAAAAACCTGGGTATTTTCCCGTCGGGTTTTTTCCCACCGCCCATCTCTAGCTGCCGCACGCCTGCCTGAGCCTTTTTAAATAATTTTGACAACATCATAACGGATCGACCTAAAACAATTGATTTTCCTCCGCTTTGCTCCTGATTCCCTTTTGATTATTTATTTGCGCGGAATTTTATTAAAATTAAAATTATTTACACGGTTTCGGATATTTTCGACTCTAAAATTTAATAATCGGGAATTCAGGGAAGGAAAAAATGCATCTATAATTTTATTAAACTGAAACATATTTGATCAACAAATAAAAAATAATTGTTTTTCTCACAGAACAGAAAATTAAGTAGAAGTGCCCTTACACTCTCTCAAAACGAAAATCCAGTGTCGCCAAACTCACACATTTGCAAATCAAATTGTCCATTACACACATAAAAAACATTGATATAATTGGCTACAAAGTTGAAACGCAACTTAATAAACAAATCATCTTCTTAATACTGTTAAAAATTGAGTCTTATTACAACGACCGAAAGTTGTAATTATTTAATATGACATCTATACTAATATTGTAAAGAGGTAAAATTTGTAAGTTTGTAAATTGTAAGTTTGTATGTAGGGGGTAATCTCTGAAACTACCGAACCGATTTTGAAAATTCTTTCGCTTACATGTAGCTGCATTAACCCTGAGTGCTATATATGCATATTAGCCGAGCTATTATAATCTTTGTCAAGCAAGTCGGGGACGGGATCCCGTGGAATATTTTCGACTTCTACGCGGACGAAGTCGCGGGCAGAAGCTAGTAATCAATAAAGGCGTTTATCGTTTAAAAAACTTATTTCGAACAATTTATAACGACTTCAGCTACTCAACGCTAGATGGCGCTGAAACCAATTTGTTCTATTCGGAATGCTAATTACTTTGAAATAGATGTCATATTTGCATGCACATGTGATGTCTTTTGCTACTCAAATATAGATGTAGACAAACATCGATATTTTAATATCGATGTTACGTATTTTATTCGTGTGAGCAATGTAATAATTTATCGACATCATACAAATGCTCAGTAATGGAAAAAGGTTGATCATCTTCAAAAAATAGAATCTATGTTAATATTAAAGAGGTAAAATTTGTAAGTTTGTATGTAAGGGTAATCTCTGAAACTACTGAACCGATTCTGAAAATTCTTTCCCTTATATGTAGCTGCATTATTCTTGAGTGCTATAGATAGGCTATAAATTATTTTCATATAATAAAGTATTAATTTCACGCGGGCGAAGCCGCTGGCAGAAGCTAGTGATAAATGAAACGATAATAGATAGTATTAAAAATATTTATTGACATTGAAATAATACATGTTTGTTTAATAATTGCCGTTTTGATAGTTTTGTGTTTAATTTTCATAGGTGATGAAAGCGTATATTAATATATTTTGCCGTGATGGCTTTCATTAAGTCGGTAATATGATTAAAACGTAGGAAATTCCCCTAACTGATGATAAATTATGTTTTGGAATATTGATGACCCAATAAACATCTATTTTCATTAATAAATGGATTATGGGGAAAACTGAAATATTTGAATTACTTTTTTAGGTCAATATCTAGAAATTGATGTGTTACGGTTTACATTATATGATATCTTTATTAACTACTAGCTTTTTCCCGCGACTTCGTACGCGTGGGAAGGTTTTCCCGCGCAAATCCCGCTCCCGTCGGAATTTCGGGATATATGTTAGCCTATATGTTATTCCAGAATGTCAACTATCTACTTACCAAATTTCATTCGGATCCGTTCAGTAGTTTTTGCGTGAAACAGTAACAGACATCCATCCATCCTCACAAACATTCGCATTTATAATATTAGTAAGAATAAGAATTAGTAAGATTATTATTATTTCCTTTATTCAACACATATCTCAAAAATTACATTTTTAAATATTTTTCTATAAAAACTTACAATAAAAAAACATTTAAAAATATAAAAAATGGCAGTCGGTGTCGGGAGCAGGGTCCAAGCTACCGGTGGTTAGGTCTCCAGAGAAAGGAACCTCCTCACAATGCGAGCTTTATCGAGGAGAACTGCCTTCTGTATCAGGCCCTTTATCCAGCTGTGCAACGCCAGCTTCGACAGATGGTCGTCGAAGCTTTTAGCTATCAGCCCATTGACTGATATGACAATCGGCACAATGACAGCCGAGTCCACATTCCACATGTCAACAACCTCATGAGCTAAGTCGAGATACTTTATGTGTTTCTCTTTCTCAGCTTTCACGAGATTCTCGTCATGTGGGATGGTAACATCGATTATCATTGCGCGGCGCACTAATCGGTCTATCACCACTATATCAGGTTTATTGGCAACAATAGTCCTGTCAGTTATGATAGGCCGATCCCAGTACAACGTGACATGGTCATTTTCGAGAACTGGGTCGGGCACATACTTGTAATACGGTACCTCAGAATCGACAAGTTTGTATTTCAAAGCAAGTTGCTGATGGATAATTCTGGCTACTTGGTTGTGTCTATGCAAGTACTCGCCGTTAGCAAGACGAGAACAACCAGAGACAATAGGTCTGATGGACTCACCAGGATGATGGCATGCCCGACACACGTCAATCGTCCCGTCCTTCATAATATGTCTCCGGTAATTATTCGTCAAGATAACTTCGTCCATAATTGCACAGACAAAACCTTCAGTTTCCCCGAAGAGATCCCCGAAGCGTAGCCAGGCAACGGAAGCTGTCAAATCTACATCGGACCCATAAAGAGCCCGATAGTAGCGACCATGAAGCTCCTTGCTTTTCCATACCTCCTTGCGGTCATCTGTGGTAAGCATAACAGGTTTGTGCCAGTTCTCTTTAGCCATGGTCAACGGGGTGAGTCCCTTGTCCACTGCAACCACATCTCGGTGCATACCCTCATCGGCTTTAAGGAAATATTCCCTGAGACTGCAAATCTCGCGGTTGTGGAGAGTTTTGGCATTTAAAAAGCCTCGACCTCCACACTTCCGCGGGATGTACAGTCTCATCACCGATGATCGTGGGTGATGCATCCGATTTGCGGTTAGCAGTGTACGGACCCTCCTATCCAGGGCGTCCAGTTCGGTTTGAGTTCATTTGAGTATGCCGAAAGAATACATCAACACCGGCATGACCCAACCGTTGAAGGCGCGCACCTTATTTCCTCCCGACAAAAGGCTGTTTAATACCTTTGTCAGGCGGCCAAAGAAGCGCTCCCTCAACGATTGCTTCATGTCAGCAACATTAATGCCCAAAGCTTCCGACATACCCAAATACTTATAAGTTTCGGTCAAGCAGAGAGATCTAAGGTGTATAAATCTGCCAAGTTTGATAACCTTTTTATAAGATCTGTTATTTTTTTTCTTACTATTTTAGAATAAATTTAAAGATCAACTTTGCATTTTCATCTCTTATGGGCGAAAAAAGGCTGATCTTTACCCACCTCCTTTTTTTTAGGTGTGATTGGTTGACTGAATAGTACGTAAAGCCGATAATTAAACTAAAATATAAGGATAGCTTAATGGATCGAGAGGTCACGAGTTCGAACCCCACCCATTACACTATTGCCGTGAACCCTTTCCAGACACAAGCATATTATTTAGCTTAGTTGGAGGGGTTAACAAGATTGCTAGTAATATGAATTCTACCCACATTACTAGTTATCTGTAAAAAAAAAAAACAAAACAAACTATCTGAGGTAATGCTAAAATTAAAAAATTCATAGGTGGAAGAACCTGAAGTGTCAGAAGGCGAGCAAGTGGAGGGTGGCGAAGACACTGACAAAGAACCAGATGCCGCGTCGGACACCGCGCCACCTCGCCCGCGGCCCTATGTTCATTTGTCCTGCGTGCACTGCAAAGAAAAATGTGCCACTTTCGCGGTGAGTATTCTAGAAGTGGCTTGTCTAAAGTAGATATTCCATACGTGTAGATTGAGCATAAACCCTGATAATAATTGTTTTTTAGTTTTTCTCAACTCATGATTTAGTATATTTTGTTGTGGTGTGGTGTCCTGCCATGTCCGCTTATTGAAAAAAACCTGTCAACTGTGGTAGTTACTTATCTCGGATTCATCCATTACCAAGGACTAAATAGTTTTAATTAGTTAAAAAGATTTATTTGATTAATGGTAACTGCATAAATGCAATTGCAAGAATTGAGGTGGGTAGTTTCTGGGACTGCCGGAAGATTGGAAGTCGAGTTTGTGTGTAAGTATGAATGATTGACTTACCATAATAACATCCACCTTATCTGTTTCATAAGATTTAATTTAAGTTTTGTATCGGCATAGAGATTATTTTTGCTACCGCCGATTTGGGTTCGTAGTAAAGATAATCTCGGCATATGGGGATTTTGAGGTGGTTCAGATTTCAAGTGCATGCGGCTTGATCCCACACACACTGGCCAAACCTTATATCTTGATCCGCATGCCCAGTATCACCTGTATACTTGAAAATTAGCAGTCGCGTGGGGCTTCGCTCCCTTGGACTGTATCATGATAACAACATCATACTTCCAACCCAAATATCATCCAAATCCACCTAGTACTTTCGAAGGTTAGTGCGTTCAAATAAACAAACTTTTCTGCTTTATAATATGAGTAGTATAGATAGATATTTTTGCCACCGAAACGCTAAGAAGTATCAGCTGCTCATTGAATCAAGGAGGATAAAATAAGGAAGATATTTTTCATCCCCCCCATCTCGGAAAGAGTATTTTTGCTCTTCGATATCTGAGTGCAAAAGTCTTTTTTATCCGCTAGAGGATAAAGTAAATTGAATTTAGAACATCGTGTGTACTAAGTTTGTGAATTCAAAACATCATTAAACCTATTTACTTCTACCTCCATGGGGCCGAATTTATCATACAACTGTTTTTAATTTGTTAAAAACTCAGACTCTGGAACCTTCTTGGTATACTTACTTTTTTTTTATATTTGATTTGTGCGCCATTTTTTTTTGCATTTAGTCATTTCCTCGCTGAGGTGGGATGAAAAGTTACGTGTTGCACTCGAGTGCAAAGATTTTTCACCTCGTGCTCTTTTGATTCCCTCGCTAACGCTCAGGATTCTAATGTTTGAATCACTCGCTGCACTCGTGATTCAATTTTAGAATCCTTCGCTTGCTCGGTCATCAAAATTGAGCACGCGGTTAAAAAGCTACTTTGCAATCTTGTATAACAAATAACTATTGTGGTGTAGGCTTACGCGAAGCACCTGGTGTCGAGCAAGCACCGCGCGGCCATGAGCGGCGTGGCGCGGCGGCACAAGGCGCAGCTGCTGCGCATGCGCGTGGCGCAGCGCGGCGCGCAGCGCTCGCTGGAGGCGGCGGCCGGCGCGCAGCTGGCGGCGCGCACCACCTTCTGCCCCGTGTGCCGCCTCAACCACCGCACCACGCGCCACGCGCACAACCTCACCGACACGCACCGCGCCATGAAGCGCTTCCTCATGCCCTTCTGCCAGATATGCCGCCTTACCTTCCGTTCGCCCATGATTTATGAACATCATATATGTTCACTCGAACATCTCAAGGCAAGCCTCCATTTTGGATTACATATTATTTTTCATAAAAGTGTAAAGTACAAGTACACCTGATTAAACGTAGTTTTTATACACCGCCGTGTATCTCGTGGTCGAAATTCGGTACCTAATAAATAATTAAAATAGTTTCGAATGTATTCAAAAAATATAGATGCATAGTCTACACTCCTCCATACAAACTTTGGTCTAATACTAAATTTCATATGCAGTTTCTCCACCATCTGCATAAGTTCCGTAAAAACAGGTAAAAAGTTTTTACGTCTCGTAATTAATCTAAATAAAATCTCATTTTTGTTTTACTACAAATAATTATATGACAAAACTGGCTTGCTTGCAAACTATGATCATGTCAAAGTCTAACATTATCACATTTATAATTCAGAGAAAGGCTAGCCAATCGGCCCGACGTGTGAGTCCCAAGGCTGAAGCTAGTGGCGACGAAGGTATGGACGTTGATTTGGACAACTTTATGACTCTGGACTCAGTGGGCGATGTAGATGGTAAATCAAAATAACATTATAAACCAAGTAATGACTAGCATGACCTTATAACATGTTAACGTATTTAATATTTTACAGAAGTTGAAGACGACGACTCTGGTGGCGAAAAGAAGGATGAGTCTTCACCAAAGAAACTTAAAGTTGAAATTAACATTGGCAGTGAACATATTAAGAAGATGGAGGTATGTATCCGTTATCTATAATAATAAAATAAAAATGTGTATACATAATCTTTTACTGATATAAACTTAAATTGCTAGTTATCAGAACTCTTTTTTTATTGATAATAGGTTCACGTTTGACCACCATCTCACCTGATGGTAAGTGATGATGTGGTCGAAGATGGAGCACGCTTACCTAGAAGTAACCTATTCACTCTTGACTTGAAGACCCCTAGGTTATAGCTATCGGGACTAGGGCTTTCAGTCTCGATGCATTACTGAGTCCCGGGAAAAAAAAACGAGACTAGGTGTGGTCTCGAAAATCCGGAAAAAAAACGAGACTTTTGAAACTATTTCAAAACTAGGTTTCTTATTTATTAGCTGATCAAGTAGTTATTTTCATGAACAAACGCAAATTAAAAAAAAAACATTAGTTACAGTTTTTTTATCATTTTTGTAATGGGCACGTAAAAAACAAAGGGCATTTAACCCTAATTTTGTAACAAAAGTAACCCGCATTTTCTTTCATTATTCTTTCTGCACAAGCAGATAGAGCTTTTTCTACCGCTAGAGGGATACTACTTAGTACCACTTCGCGATTTCACAATTAAAGGGGATAAAATCTATCTGGCGTATCGACGTCACCATTTTGTTTTTTTTTTAATGGCGGTGCATGATGAAAGTGTGGTATGCATGGCTAGAGGAACAAAAAGTGACCAGTAACACGGTACCCCAAAGTGTCACGTAAACGTTTGAAGGTAAACATCGACATATAACTTCAACGAAAATCATTAAAAATAGACTCATTACGATGGACGCGTAATGAGTCTATTTTTAAAGATTTTAGACGCTTATTAATATTTAGCTTATTAGTCTAGCAGTACGACAAAACCGCTACTATTATTAATTATTTGCCTACTAAATCGCATCGCATCGCAATAAAACGCATGTCAAAGAATACCACACGCGCGTGTTGGCTGTGTTTCATCCCGCCGTATTATAAAATGAACAATAAGTGTTTTGATACATGTCTTTCTTTGGTACATGGATTAGGCTCGGCATCAAGAACCCCTACCCGACCTGCTGAATTTATGGATTATGTAGTATAGTAGTATTTATGATACGTGTTAGATATATTATAAATCTTTTAAAATGTCACATCTTAGTATTAATATTCACTTATGTTTGATATTATACTTACAGTTATAAATAAACGTTAACGTAAATGACATACCTTTTGCCTTTTGTTTATCTACTGCTTAAAAACGTTTTCAAGCTGAGTAACATGTCACATGATCCGCCACGCGATAGTAACATGTCGACTGCGTTTCATTGCGATGCGATTTAGTGGGTAAATAATTATTTGTAGTAGTATTCTCGTGCTCCTAGTAGCGTGTAATGTACCTACTCTCTTTCAATAAACATTAGTAATCATAATCAACCTGGGAACAATTATTTAGATACAATCTGATGCTTATAGATACGTAATAAGTCTACTTTTAATTATTGTCGTTGTAGTCATATGTCGATGTTTACCTTCAAATATCTCGGTAATGTGACATTTTGGGGCAGCATGTTCTGATATTTTTTGTTACATACATGCCACTTTCAGCATGCGCCACGATTTCTAAAAAAAAAAACAAAATGTCGGTGGGTCGACATGCCAGTCTTTATACAAAAAAAGTTCGAATCCCTTTCAATTTAATCAGAATAGTTCCATAATTAAATCTTTATTGCAATCATAATTATGTGTTAACAAGATCTTAATATAAGTAGTAGCTCACATGGACCCTTTCGGGCACAGCAATTTACATTTATAATAAATGTAGACAAAATCTGTGTTATTTGTCAATAAGGTTATTCAGCCTCCACAGATAATACTAAGCTTTACTCTATGCTCAACCGTGCTGCCATTGCCATATCCATAATAAAAATAATGAAAATTGACTGTTGGTTTAATAAATTATTTAATACAGTTTTTATGTTACTGAAGTATCAAAAGTCTCGTTATTTCCGTGACCGAAAATGTTAGTCTCGAGTCTCGAAAATACTAAAAAATCGTCGAGACTCTCGAAATTTTCGAGACCAAGATTCCCGGGATGAAAACCCTAATCGGGACTGTTCTGACTGACCATATGTCAGTGTAAGTGTATGTTACAAGTGTTCATACTTAAAACGAGATGTTTACCATGTGTATTTATTGTTACGGGTTCCCGATATTTCGGCACTATTGCAAGCGCCATGATCACGGATGAACTGAAGTTATTACGGGTTGGAGTGGGTATGAGCAGTCAAATCGGTCCACGCTTTTCTTTCGTATTTTGCGATAGACACTGATACGTCACTAGTATCACTCATAATACGTTTCTGTTCCCGACACACAAAATCATATGACCCAAAAATAAACTCTAAATAACAATAACCATGTCAGTTAGACAAGTGCTGTTTTCTCAATCAAAGCCTAATCTACACTAATTAAAGTCTGATACTTTTGCGTTTAGCTAGCTAATGTCAGGTTCTTGTCCCTATTTGAACATGATTTTATCCAGGTGTGGTGGTGCGAGCTATGCCGCGTTTACTTGCCCCGTGTGGAAGCGGGTGGCACGGAGGAGTCCGAAGCACTGCGCCGCCACTGTCGTTTACGTATTCATCTGGGTCGCTACGTACAGCATCGCGACACTCGTACTCTTCGTAAACACGCTGAGAGAATTCATCGCCAACTACATCAACAAAAAGGTAGTTATGGTCGGAATATGCAAACATACAACAATACGCTAATGCATTATTATAAAAAAATATTTGCATTGTGTACTCCACCGTATAAACTGTGTCGTATCGTATTTCATACTCCTCCGAATGCATTATCTTTCTAAAACTGAGTAAATAGTATGCTTCACATATTAATAATAGCTACTTCTAATGCAGATGTTATGAAAGATTTTACTGATTTGGGTAATTAAAACCTTATATAGTAATAAACCATATAAATGCATCACGTGAAATAATTAAGGCTCCTCGTGTTGTTATTTTGATTCTATTAACTTTGTTAAAAACAAGGCTGACCAAACTAATGAATGACTAGTATATTTGTTTTTTTTTTATTATCGTTATGTAATGTTCTGATATTGATCCTTGTTTTTAGAAGAGGAGAAAGAAGCTACGGCTGAGGCTGGGGAAACAACTAAAACAGAAGTAGTTGAGACTACTGAAGAAAACAAAAAGAAGCTTGACAATGGTGTTGAAAATGCTACTGCATCTGCAGGTACGTAAAATCCTGCGTTGCTTAACACAATACAAAAAGTACAATGTAACTTAAGTAATGGCCACTATAGTTGGTTTATGTTAAGAAAATAGTGACGTGATCAGTGAAACACAGGGTAAAGGTGTTTTCACAATGGATTAAAAATTAAAAATTAAATTCATATTTCAAAAGATTAAGTTTAATGGATAAAAATTAAATTAATATTTTTCAGTGTCACTAGAATCTTCATTTGTATTTATTATGAAAGAATGTTGTTCTGCGTTCTCTATGTCGTCATCCAAATTTCACATAATTCCAGATTTTCTTCTTGTATCACGTGGTTGCAGCATTTCTTCCATCGATTAGCATCTATTAAAGTTATAGCGTCAAAAAAATTTTCTTTTCATCACTTTCACGTTCTTACACTACTCATCTTGAATGTTGAGTTATTGGCATCAACATAATTTTTTATTTGGGCCCACACCAATTAAATTGGTTTGAATTTTTATGTAGGTAACGCACAAAAGACAACAGTTTAGCCAAAAGATCTGCAGTCAACTGGTCACTGTGAACTTAGCTTTTTAATTTGTTGCGACCTTATTGGTCGAGAGGCGGCGGACATCGATGACGTCACTATTTTCTTAACGTGAACCAACTATAAGGCTTTTACAAATGAGGTGTTAATTTTTACATCAGTTAGAATTGTAAAAAAAGCTTGTTTGGCCAACAATACATAAACACTTTTTTGGACAGTAGTGTAAAAATGGCTTGGATATAATTGTTACAATAATTTTATAATTATGTTGCTTTAAAATACAACTGTTTCAGGAAACTCGACGAAAAAAATTGCACGTATTAATGCCGTGTTTAATAGTAGTATATTATACTTTCGCATAACAAAGTTTTAGACTACTATAGGAAGTATTGGATAGTTTTAGCGACATTTTGACTTTGATTAGACTCGGAATTTTAAGTCAATAAAAAGAAGTGTTATATGTTTGTGTATTTACATCCATAATATGTAATGTAATGAAACTTCTGCCTGTTGCTTGTTTGTATTCCTAAAAATATAGCTAAACTACTTTATATACATTATGTTTCAGGGAGTGAGGATAAATTGTGGGCGGATGTTGATAAAGATATTGGAGAGTTACTCCGAGAAGTAGACCCACAAGGCAATGAAGGCAGTGATGACGATGAGGACCTTGGAAGGTACTTCAGGATTTTATATTATTTTGAAATATCTGAGTTTTTCGTCAGCTTCGCAAGTTTTATTTGCACAAGTCGCTGCACCAGTCTTACAGATTTATTAAAATACAGTTGGTGTTTTCAATAGATGGCAGCATAAGTTTATACTATAAGTGCACAGTTTTAAGGTATACAATCAGAAACTGATCTGCGGGCAGGCAAGGGATGCAAAATTCCCAACACAATTGTATAGCTTATTCATTAGAGAAGCTCTTGACACAATAAAATCTATCTCGAGATAAACTCTCTCGATTCGAGATATAGGCGCCGATAAACTTTAAGATTTAAAGGAGATCGGGCGGGTGCGGCCCAAGTGGGTAAAAATCTATCCTGGGAGAAAAAAGTTATAGTGTATATAAAGAAATACGCATTTATCGAGCTATTTTCAACTATTTATTCAATTAATTCTAGTTATTTTAACTTAATATGTTATGTTTGCTATTATCTAACATTTATGATGACTCATATGCCTGGTATCTACTACGTTGACGTTAGAAATATATAATTACACCATTGTTGTATGGACTCTGGTTCATGTGACGTTTGAAGACGAGGCTAAGTTGTGATGTTTGAATAAAAATCTGTTTTTGAGAAATTATTTAAGTGTTTAACCAACCTTGTGATAAAAAAAAAATGTCATTGTTAGTACTTTAACTAAAAACTGAACTAAACTATGGCATAGTGAGTATAAAAAATAATAAAAATAAACCAGAAATCATATTTTATTTTCACCGAAAACATTACAATAAGACTATAAGTTCAATCACAATATATTGTCCAGAAACGCTGCAGGATGTTCGATGTCCTCGTAACGAGCCCACCTGAGATACCACACTATGCTCATGATATGGGCGGAACATATGACTGTTCTTTTCTGTATGATGCAACTACAATAATAATGTTGAATGCCCTGTATTCCTTCCTCCTCTTTATACATTATATAAGTATAATATTTCCTTGACCTGACGTGACGTGACTGAATAAGACTTCGCAATAATATCAAGCCATTTTGCTCTATTCCAAAACCCTCAAGTTCTGCAGGTGGTTATCCGTCTCTGAAGACTTCAATATGGTAAATACCATTTCTCGCATGCTCACTATAGTAGCTCCGAGCCAGTTTGAGTTGGTAGATGCGAATGGCAAATAAAATCAGGTCATCCTGTGTCAGTCGCGAAAAGCGAGCCAATTCCGGAATATTTCCTGATATGCTCTGAAATCTTACACGTTGCCTATTCAGGTTTTTGGCGATAACATATTCTGCTCAGTTATTATGAGTGTTTGTTCGCTGGTTAATAATTGCGATGAAGCGCTCGGCATATATACTGTTTTGTACTGAAGGGTGGAAAGCATTTATTAGTGGTATCCTGGTTTAAAGTTTGGTATCAAGTGCTCTAAAGATATATTGACATAATCTTGCCTCAAAAGTTTATAGTCACGTTTGAAAAGGCCAATGACAGCTTCGACAACCCAACGGCAAATAGTGACTTTACTTGATTTGTTTGCCTGCAGTGTAGTTAGTTGGGTTTCGTTCTGACTCTTCGATTCGGGAATTGCTGTTCTATACCCAAAAGAGTGTAAGTCAGGCAATGCGTCCCGAAATCCCCGGTCTAATATAAACATATCACTCTCCCTGTGTTGCGCCCACATCATGAGCGTAGTGTGGTATCTCGGGTGGGCTCGTTACGAGGACATCGAACATCCTGCAGCGTTTCTGGACAATATATTGTGATTGAACTTAGTCTTATTGTAATGTTTTCGGTGAAAATAAAATATGATTTCTGGTTTATTTTTATTTCTTTATTTTGAGACACACTGTGCCATAGTTTAGTTCAGTTTTTAGTTAAAGTATTTACGATGATATATATTACAAAGTTGGTTTAACACTTATAAATTATTTCAAAAAACAGAATTTTATTCAAACATCATAACTTAGCTTCGTCTTCAAACGCCACTTGAACCAGAGTCCATACAACAATGGTGTAATTATATATTTCTAACGTTGACGTAGTAGATACCAGGCATATGAGTCATCATAAATGTTAGATAATAGCAAACATAACCTATTAAGTTAAAATAACTAGAATTAATTGAATAAATAGTTGAAAATAGCTCTATTTCTCGTATTTCTTTATATACACTATAACTTTCTCCCAGGATAGATTTTTTGTACCCGTACAAAAAAAGTAAGCTTAGTTAAGTAACTTTCAAATAAAACAAACGTCATGCTCCGACGCCACTTGGGCCAGAGCCCATACAAAAATGTCCGATCTCCTTTACTCAAATGAAGTTATGGTAGGCGCCATTATTTTGAAACGAATTTCCACTGCTGATACTTCTTGATTCTAAGTGTTGTTACTATGAGTAACTGTTCAGAAACATAAGAATGATTTGTTGGCTTTTCTAGGGTCGAGACCCTTATTCAAAGGTGGGAACCATCGAGGAAAAATCACTTTTTAGGGTTCCGTAGCCGAATGGCAAAAAACGGAACCCTTATAGTTTCGTCATGTCTGTCTGTCTGTCTGTCTGTCTGTCTGTCCGTCTGTCCGTCCGTATGTCACAGCCATTTTATTCCGAAACTATTAGGACTATACATGTAAAACTTTGTAGGTAGATGTATTCTGTGAACCGCTTTCCGGTTTTAAGAAAAAAATTAAAAATTATTTAAAATAAAGGAGGCTCCTCATACATAAAACTAAAACGGAAAATTTATTTTTTCTTGAAATCTACGCGCGTGTGGTATTTATAGACAGGTCTTTAAAAATGACACTGAGGTTTCTGAAACCACTTTTCATAAAGTTAATCGTTTAAAAGATATAAGCTTCCAAAGTGGTAAAATGTGCCCAATTTTTACTTGATTAAAAAAATGGTAGGTAACACTTTTTACTGTTTTTAGGTATGACAAATTTAGGAAGAGTGACAAGAAAACCAAAGCTGGTGAAAATGGCGAAAATCCAGTTGATGCTACGGATGAAGTTGTCGAGAAAAGTAACGCCGATATCGATACTACTGCCTGAATAATCCATGTCATTTTAAGAATTTATTTAGTCACTTAATCTTATGCATGACTTGCAATATATTAATTACTGCAAACTCCCTTTATGTTAGTAAGCTAACCTAAAATGAATTAAACACTTAGTATCAAAATGTTGGGTTTTTATTTGAGCCATGTTATGCAATAACCTGTTCACCCACATAAATATGAATTTTAAGTTAACGCCATCTAGCTCTTGTAGCCACTCTCCTGAACCCTTAAAAAATGCAGAGGCATGTACTAAAGACGAACGGCAGATTTCGTACCGCATATTTTTTTCGTTGTTTTCTGGTGCAATTTATACCACTTATTAAGGCAACTTAGCTATTTATTTTCATATAAATATGCTATCTTTAAATAGTGGGATTCATTAATAATGTCAATAAAAAGATTTTATTAATTAAACGTAGCAAAATCGTGAACTAAACGCTCTTATGTTTTTAGAAGTTGCCATTTGTAAAATAAAACAAATATCGAAATGTTAATAAATTATTTAGACATAGAAATAATATTAAATATAGTTAAATACTTACCGTAAAATGGGGTGAATAGAAAGGTTTTCAACTTTTGGATCGAAATTTTAGTATGTTTTTATCAAATTCGGAAAGTAACAGTTACAGTGTCTTGTGAGTTAAAGCGTAATAAAGTGTTTTCAATTAAAGATTAACTCATTTTCCTTCTCATTTATTTAATAAATTACAATATGTGCCCGTTTTCTATTTACCCGCGAAATGGGTGAATGGAGTCGAAAAGGGGGTCAATAGAAAAAAATGCTAGGGTTGTCAAAATGTATTTATGGGTCTAGTACCTACAAACTATTTATTATTTGACCATTAATATTCAAAACATATAACAGCGCTGGTAAATTATATTTTTAATGCAACACAGTTAGAGTAAAACACCAGTATAAAAAAACTTTTAATAAACATAACAGTGTATTTTATAGAAAAAAAAATTGTTTATTCCGTCAGTCAGATTATCAAAAAATATTAAGGCTGCGCCGAGTAAAATAACTCAAAACGGTCTTCACTACTAAAGGAATATAACCTATAATAGTACTTTAATTACCATACAAAAATATGTAATGAACACTAGAATAAATGTGTTAGCAAACATAGTTGGCAAAATTTAAAAATATTTTATAGTTTAGTAAACAAAAATACATAAAGTTGGACAAAAATCCTTACAAAACATGCTCGTGCGTCGCTGAATTTTGATAGTAAACTGTTGAATTTTTTCATAAACTTCAATTCATATTATTCTCTAATTATCATACTATCATTTACAGCTTTAACATTTCAAAAATGTCGCTTGGTTGTTTTAATTTTAATTTGTTCTTCTAATTTGCGCGCTATTTTGAACCATACGCAACGTCCACCGGTCGAAAATTCAGTCGTCCACGGGAGCTCAGAGAGGGGTCACGTCTCATCGTGGAGCGTTTCGCCGGTAACGATAATTCGCGATCTATTGTGTACGTATGTATTGCAGCAATCCGTTGAATAACATAAGTCTAATTTTTTGTTTTTTGAGTACGATTTATTATGCATACCCAACAATTACTTTTTATTGTTCAATATAATATATTTCTTTAACATTTTTTTTTCAATATTTGTTTTATTATGGGAAAATGTAAAAAAAATATTATTAGAAGAAGATTGGCGCAAATTTTCGAAAAAAACGCCATTCTCATAAAAAGTACGTATTTCTATTTTGTGATGTTATTATTGCTTTTTAACCGACTTCAAAAAAAAGGACAAGGTTCTCAGTTCGTCTTAAACTTTTTTTTATGTATGTAACCTCAAACTCGAAGACGGCTGGACCGATTTGGAATTTTTTTTTCGTTTGAAAGGGTATACTTTCTAGTTGGTTCCATTGTTATGAAATCAGGATCTGATGATGGGATCCTGGAGAAAGCGAGGGAACTCTTTTACTATTTTTTTAATTTTATTTTATAGGCACACCTATAGCGTTTTGGGTATTTCTAATAGTACCTTGTGCAGTTGCTCCCGAAAAGCACCATTTGAGGAAGTGAAAGTGATGATGAAGACTTTTTTCAAACATTCGATATGGGTATCGTGTAATGGGTTTTTGGGGGTGGTAATTGCAAATCTGGCATTCATTTTAAAATCCAAGATGGCGGATGCAACTTTTTCTCAAACATTCGATATAAGTATCGTGTAATGGGTTTTTGGGGGTGGTGATTGCAAATCTGGCATTCATTTTAAAATCCAAGATGGCGGATGCAACTTTTTCTCAAACATTCAATATGGGTACCGTGTAATGGATTTTTGGGGGTGGTGATTGCAAATCTGACATTCATTTTAAAATCCAAGATGGCGGATGCAACTTTTTCTCAAACATTCGATATGGGTATCGTATATTGGGTTTTTGGGGGTGGTAATTGCAAAACTGGCATTCATTTTAAAATCCAAGATGGCGGATGCAACTTTTTCTCAAACATTCGATATAGGTATCGTGTAATGGGTTTTTGGGGGTGGTGATTGCAAATCTGGCATTCATTTTAAAATCCAAGATGGCGGATGCAACTTTTTCTCACACATTCGATATAGGTATCGTGTAATGGGTTTTTGGGGGTGGTGATTGCAAATCTGGCATTCATTTTAAAATCCAAGATGGCGGATGCAACTTTTTCTCAAACATTTGATATGGGTACCGTGTAATGGGTTTTTGGGGGTGGTGATTGCAAATCTGGCATTCATTTTAAAATCCAAGATGGCGGATGCAACTTTTTCTCAAACATTCGATATAGGTATCGTGTAATGGGTTTTTGGGGGTGGTGATTGCAAATCTGGCATTCATTTTAAAATCCAAGATGGCGGATGCAACTTTTTCTCAAACATTCGATATGGGTATCGTGTAATGGGTTTTTGGGGGTGGTGATTGCAAATCTGGCATTCATTTTAAAATCCAAGATGGCGGATGCAACTTTTTCTCACACATTCGATATGGGTATCGTGTAATGGGTTTTTGGGGGTGGTGATTGCAAATCTGGCTTTCATTTTTAAATCCAATTTAAAACACATACGATATTCATATTGAATGTTGGAGAAAAAGTTGCATCCTTGGTGGATGCAACTTTTTCTCCAACATTTAATATGGATATCGTGTGTGTCTACTAAGTTAAATACACTGATAACCTTCAAGGATTTATTGCTAAGTATAATTAACAAAGTAACGTAAGGGCTAAAATTATCGCTAAATGATGAAAATGAGTGCACCCGGTTGCTGTTCGAAATACACTAAGCTCGCGGCGAACTTAGTGCGTACGAACGAACGTAGTAGATGTATTCTATGAAACGCTTTCCGATATTGAGAAATAAATTAAAAATCATTTAAAATAAAGGAACATACTACTACCCCATACATGGAACTAAAATTGAAAATATAATTTTTTTTTTCATGAAACTTATGCGTGTGTGGTATTTATAGACAGGTCTTTAAAAATGACATGGGGGTTTCTGAAACCACTTTTTCATAAAGTCAATCGTTTAAAAGATATAAGCTTCCAAAGTGGTCAAATGTGTATCCCTCCCTCTAACTTCTATAATAGTGGAGTGAAAAATATAAATATATATATACAACGTGTAACGGAAACCCCATATCTAACCAAAAGGGCTGAAGACAACATTTGGTATGGAGTCTCTATGCACAGTTTCAGCACAAAATAACTGACTTAAAGAATTGATACCAAATTATTGGTTTCACATATTTTTTGAATACCAATCATAACAAACGTGTCACAGCACTACGAGGATCAATAACTTTCCACGTCACTTGCCAATAACACGATAATTCTTTTCGTTCTTCTTAATTTGAAAAATTCGGTCTCTGGTATCAGTGTACTGGAATTTGTAATAAGTTCTACACATGTAGACTTAGGATTACAAAACCCTTGCCATATCGTTTGTTATCATCCAAAGAAGCCATGCACTTGGTATGTATATGTTACCGGCCAAACCAGATTTCAGGACAAACTAGTTTTGCCTATGCTAAACTAGTTCTTCCTATACGCGATAGGATAAACTAGTATAGCCTAGTCCAAACTAATTTGTCCTAAGCCCGATAGGATAAACCAGTCTAGCCTAGGCCAAACTAGTTGATCCTGATATAAATACGCACTCTCTAGGATAAACTAGTATGGCCTAGTCAAATAGGACAAATTAGTTTGGACTAGGCTATACTAGTTAATCCTATCGCGTATAGGAAGAACTAGTTTGGCCTAGGCAAAACTAGTTTGTCCTAAAATCGGGTTTGGCCGGTAACATATATACCCTATAAATTACACGTTGTATATATATATATATATCTATAGATCTTAATGTAAACTTTCAATCAAAATTGGTTTTAAAGAGATCGAGTCAGCAGTTTTTGAGATACAGCATATTTTCTAAAACCGCAAATATAACTTTGTAATTCATACAAATACTATGAAAAACAAAGTTATTTGGCGTAGTTGCAAAAAATGTAAATAAGCTAGTTTTAAGAAATTTGTCAGTTTTAGTTTTTTGTCAAGTAAATATACATATTATATTATATTATTATAGTTACTACGGAACCCTTCATGGGCGAGTCTGACTCGCACTTGGCCAATTTTTGTAAAATGTTATAATAAGCAATATAACATTAGATTTATAGATTTCTTTTATTTCTTTTTTTCTTTTAAATTAAGTTACACTTGATAGGTACATATATTGTTATGAAATAAATTACGCTTATATTTTCTGCGAAGTAAGTTCGCTAGACAGCATTAATGAAAAAATGTTTTTTTTTGTATGGCCCCACGTATATATAATACAGTACCGAATGTTATTAAAAATATGACAGTACATCAGAATTTAAACGAGCACTAAATGAAATTTTAATAAACAAAACTTATTTCAGTCTGGTTTTATTATGACATTACATAATATTTTTTTTTATTTCATACTGGTTTTATTATTCAAATAAGTACTGCATACCCATCTACCCTAACTTGCTACTTACCCAGTTTCGAAGCGTCAATAGCCTAATGGATCCTTATCCACACCTTTGTCGGACTTGTGATCGAGAGGTCGCAGGTTCGAACCCCACCCATTACACTATTGACGTGAACCCACTCCAGACACAAGCATATTTAGCTTAGTTGGAGGGGTTAACAAGATTGCTAGTAATGTGAAATGTACCCACATTGCTAGTATTCTTTAAAAAAAAAATCTGAGGAGTTTAATATATAAAATCAAAGTTTTATTGCAATAGGATGAATAGTGAGGGAACGGATATTGTATTACTACAGTAAAAACAAACGTTAATTTTTATATAATAGGTATAATTTATTAAATTTATTTTTGTGATTTATTTAAGTACCTACTTGCTTCATTTAGATCCATCCAGCCGTTTGAGCGTGAAGAAGTAACAAACATGCAAACAGACACATTAATTCACAAACTTTCGCCTTTATAATATTAGTGTGATAAATAAAACCATCTAAATAATTAATATTCGTTTTTCAAGTTTATTCAACATAACGACAAAAAATTAAAAAATGCAAAGTTAGCAAACTTCGTCGTGCAACGGCAAGCGGGCCTCGAGCGAACTTGTCATTGTGTGTGTGACAACGCACACGACTAGCCCGCTGCAGTAAATACCTATTTTCCGCGCGTCTCGTAGGCTCGACACCCTCTTAAGAATTATTATATTTTTACCCAATAAACATTAACGATCTTATAAAGTAAACAATTCCTTCTAAATACCTACTTGTGTATGAATGCTTATAGAATCATACATACACATGTAGGTATAGAGTTGTCCTTTGCTTCAGCATCATATATTGGCCTATACCAATATATGATGTGAAGTTTATAATTACGGTGTATTCCCGTTGTCCCCGTAGTCCAACCTAGCAAAGAAACTAAATAAAATCAACAAAAAACAAAATATATGTGAAATAAAAATTAATCAAAAATGAAGTTAACATATTCTAATCATCAGTACGTAATTAATTATTAAAATATTATCTGGAGTTAATAGATTATAGTACTATATTTAAGTATTATCATCTAATAAGTCTTTTAGAATAGCCTCATCATCTCTATAATACTTGTTCGGCCTTGCAGTTTTCTTTAAAATTATTATAGGCGCTTCAGGGGAAGCTTTTTTATATTTCTTAACATAACTAATATTTTTGCGGGTTTCTAAAAAGTTTATATTTTCTATTATCTTTGGTTTCTCCTTTTTTATCTTTGGTAAATCATTAGTTAGAACTTCTGCTACAGAATATTCTTCTCTGTTACTTCCTAATGGACAGTTTGATTGACCATCATGATCAGACTCATAGATATTATTTAGACCGGTTCCGATATTTTCAGCTGCTCCTGTTGGGTTTATTATTAACTCATCACTTAGGAGACAATTTTCAATAGTTAGCTCTCCTCCACATTCCAAGTCACCTTCAAAATATACAGGCATATCCAACACAGTGTCATTGATGTCTATATTATAACTAGTATTTGCGTGTTGCGCGAGGTGCAAGCACCTCGCGTGGTTGTGAAAAAAAAAGGGGGGGGGTGATGAGGGGAGATGGGGGGGTTTAGTATTTGCGTGTTGCGCGAGGTGCAAGCACCTCGCGTGCTTGTGAAAAAAAAAAAAAAGGGGGGGGAGATGGGGGGTTTAGTATTTGCGTGTTGCGCGAGGTGCAAGCACCTCGCGTGCTTGTGAAAAAAAAATAAAAAAAACGGGGGGGGGTGATGGGGGTGATTTAGTATTTGCGTGGCGCGCGAGGTGCAAGCACCTCGCGTGCTTGTGAAAAAAAAAAAAAAAAAAGGAGGGGGGTTGCACAAGTATTTCGACTAAAGCATTGCCCCTCTAAATGAATCTGAAAAAAAAAATGTACCAAGTCTCTTAGATTCCGAGATCCGCCTAAAGGGGGGAGAAGGGGGGCGGGGGGGGGGGGACTTTTAAAAATGGTTTTTACTTTACCGAGCCTCCTCTATACGAATCCGTAAAAAGAAAAAAATACGGGTCTCGTAGTTTCCGAGATACGATAGGGGGGGGGGAGGAGGGGGGGGGAAAGGGGAGGTTTGGCACTTTTCCCGTAGGTTTGAGAGTTACTTGTTTACGAATCTGTCAAAATATACCCACCTCCCCATCCACCATCTGGGAGAACAATTATGTCAATGAGTGAGTCAGTCAGTCAGTGAGTGGTAATTTAGCTTTATATAATATAATTTGGTTTATCTGTAAATGCACTGCCTATGTCCATATTTGCCTCTCTGATGTTATATAATTCGTCTATCGATGTGCTTGTCTCTCTCTTTGTCTTCTTACCTTTTCCTTTTCCTTTAATACTTTCTTTAATGTTTATTGTTTTTTTAGGCAATAGATTTTCTTTTTCCATTGAATTATCAAGCTTGTTTATTTTTCTTTGTGGTTTTGATGTACTCGGGCTGGGTGTTGCTTCCGAGTCTACGTAATCCTCAGTAGATTCACTGACACTCTTTCCTGCCACCACATCGAGTTTCCGCTTTCTTTTTATTTCTTTCACGCCCATTGTACCATATCGCATGTCGTTTAATAAATTTAGTACAGACTCATCCACTGCTTCCCTATGTCTATTGGTATCGGTCGACTGTGTTGGTATTCGGGATAGCACTTGTAAGGGATATATACCAGTTTTTTTAAAACCCGCTTTTATATTAGACTCGGCATTTTCTTGTATAACCTCCATTAATTTCTTTAATAATTTAGGGAAGCAACCCTTTGGCACACATGTCTCATTACTGCCATCGGTTTTCTTCCACTTAAGTAGTATTTGCCGCCAAGCTGCCTTCATAGGCCTAAAAAAGGCTACATCGAGAGGTTGAGTAAGGTGTGTTGAATTGCTCGGTAAAAACACAAAATCAATTTGATGCTCTTTGCATAGTTTTATCATGTCAACCGACAAATGTGAAGATAAATTATCGCCTATTAGCAGCTTTTTTAATTTAATATCTAATTTATTTTACATTTAACTAATTAAAATAATATCAACAAAAATTTGCATGTCATAATATTATGATTAAATATGTTAAGCTACTATTATACCATTATAAGAACTTGTAACCATATTTATTTGCAAATAAATCTTTGACTTTGACTTTGACTTTGACTTTGAAGAATGGAATAATGATGGATTGTACCCAATCTACAAAAATGGTACCATCGAACCATCCTGATGCCGAACGATTATACCTTGCACCTTTAGGCCCGTGAGAAACCCATGTGTTGTACAAATTTTGGGCTTTGTACACCACATATGGTGGTAAAATTTCGCCCTCTGCCGATCCAGCTATCATTAAGGAAACAGTAGCCTTTGAGTGGTTCATGACGCGTTCTGGATCGTCCGCAAGATTTGTCTCGTCATAATTGACGATATTTGCTGCTGGAACATTGGCCGAAGATTTTTGTAGCTCTTCAAAATATTTTGTTACGATTTCTGCTGACACGGCAGCTCGAGACCTTTTAATATTTTGGCATATCCGTTGGGAAATTTTATCTTTATGTCTATTTAAAAAACATTGGATGAAATCGGGCCCAGGGAAATTATTTTTGAATCGCTTATGCGTAATTCCAATTTTGTCTAGGTACATTTTAACAATATATCTTAAGTCTAGTGTGTCCAGTGGATATCCCCATTCTGCACAAACATTGATATACTGGATGATATATTCTTCCGTTTCCAACGAAAGGGCTCTTTGCCCACCTTGAGATTTGACTAGTCCTTTGCTGTGACGATACAACACTGATGGATGCATATTGTGTTTGATAGCTACTGTTTTTATCGAATCATTACCCATCAAATAATCTTCCACCGCTTGCTTAAGAACATTTTCGTCATACCTCTTATAGCGCTTGCTTCCAGGTTCCGGTTTATAAATACGCGGCATTGTCCAATATAATCTGAACGAACAAAATACGCAATTATTTTCATTAGTCATAAAAATATATACTACAATAACTGTACTATAATAACCTAAGTATTTCATAAAATAACAGTCACTAGGTACCTACAATCTACGTAAATACAAAAATGTATCAGGTATAATTTTGGTTGGCAGCCCTAGCAATAACAATCCTAATCACCCCAGACGTATTGCTATTCACCCCTCGTGCACTTCTATTCAGCCTTTACGCGTTTCTATTTACCCCATACTCAATTCTATTCCCCCCTCAGGCGTATTCTTTTCACCCCGAATTTATTCGATTTATAGGTAACATAACTTTTGGGCATATTTAGAACAGAAATCATGCTTAATTTGGCTTACCTTTAAGTTTTCTCAATAGTTAAATAACAAACAATTTTTAACAATTCGAATTGATGGCAAAATTCAATCGTAGTACCGAACAGAAATAAAAGTTTTACACAGCCCAAAATCGCAACCGTTAGATGATCACTTTTACACATTATTTATCGCATTTAGGAACAACTTCACTATTAATGACGATATTGCCATAACAGAATCAATGTTGCTGTATGTGAAAAAATCAAATGTAGCTAATTTCATGTAGCACAGTGAGAACATTAATGCAATGTAAAAAGTTTCGCTTTTTTTTCTATTCCCCCCTTGAATTCTATTCACCCCATTTTACGGTATATATTAAACCAAAGAATGCATAATTGTTGCAAACAATCATAATAGTAAAGGATTTAATGATAGGAATGATTTTCGTCATCAATATTTTTCGTGCTTTTGTTCATATGGCAATTATTTATTGACTTTTATTTAGTTTAATGACTACGACTGACGGACTTGTATCCATGGTTATGAATAAATAAAAAAAAAAAAACTGGCTCAGTTGCCAAAGAAGAGAAGAAAAAAAAAAAAAAAAAAAAAAAAAAAAAAAAAAAAAAAAAAACTGACAGGTGACAGTTAAAGAAAATCTGTCTTGCATTGCTGTTGTTTTGGATCGGTGTTTACTTTAATACTTTTTAAGTTTTCACCAGACTTTTGTTGGTAGTGGTGAAGGCTTAACACGTGCTTTTGTTAGTGCTAAGATTTTTTTCGATTTTGGTGTTATTTTAGTGTGAATCCAGGTCGAAACAGGTCTTTGTGTGTGTGTTTAAGGGTTTAAGGTTTGTAGTTAGTTGTATTTGTCCTTTTTGTTTGCTATTTTATCTATTTTTGACAACCATAATTACCTAAAATGAGTTCCAACAAACCACCTGATCCTGACCCCCCTGATAAACTATTTGACCTCTCCCCGGGTCTTACTATTACCCTCCCCCATGATATAGGAATACCCACCCAAGACCTAAATATGGATACGCAGACCGCCAGTCGTAAAAGGACCGCTGGTTCACCTCCCACTGTGTCTGATACAAAATTAAAGGTTCCGAAAAGTACAATTGGTCGATATTTATACACAGTGAGAGATAATCCACCCTACATTGTCCATGTATCACTGAAAGATCAACAGACATCAGGTACTGTGCTACAACCTGTTAAGTTTGGTATGTTTTTGACAATGAATAATGTGAATAACATACGTCTTGATGGGATCAAACGTATTGGCAGAAATCGCGTATCGGTTGAGTTTAAGTCGCATCAGGATGCAAACAGTTTTCTCAACAACAAAATACTTACCCAACATAATTACATTGCAACAATTCCACAATACAATATCTCTAGAATGGGTATTGTTAGAGATATTCCAGTAGAATGGTCTGATGAAGACATAATTAAAAACATCCAAGTCCCAGAAGGGTGTGGGGCTGTCATAAAGACCAGAAGGATGAGCCGTAGGGTGTCCTCTTCTGGTGTGACGGAATGGAAGCCTACACAAACCGTTGTACTCACATTTGACGGACAAGTGCTTCCTAAACGTGTTTACAGCTTCTTCTCTGCTCTACCAGTTGAGAGATACACCTACCCTACTATTATGTGTTTCCACTGTTGTCGATATGGCCATACCCGCACTCTCTGCCGCTCGAAACCGAGATGCTATAAGTGTGGTGCAGATCATCCAGGCGATGGATGTGAAGTCACCCAGGAATTGAGCTTTTGTGTTTCGTGTACTGGAAACCATTTTGCAAATGATAGTTCTTGTCCTGAATTGGGCCGACAAAAGAGCATCAAAGCTCTTATGGCGGAGAAGTCAATCTCATATGTGGAGGCAAGCCGTGTTTTCCCACCTGTTTCCAGATCATATGCAGATGTTTCCAAGTCTTCCACTCATAAATATGTAAGAACCAGTAATTCCCTATCCCAGTCATCAAGCCCAATACACCCTACTCAAAAATCATACCGTCAAACGGTCTTCCAAAAGCCTAAACCCCGCACCCCCCTTTCACCTGGCTATAATAAGCAAGCCCACCAAGAACTTTCCCGAAACTATTCCTTCTCCCCAATTGGCAATGGCTGTGCCTATCCAGCAGATATTGCACAACCAATGCCAGTCTATGGCCACTCTGATAACTCCAAAAATATTTTAGAGTTAATAACTAATATGTTAATGTCAATACTAGCCAGTCCAACTCAAACAATACCTGACCACGTTGCCTTGAAGCTGACATCGATTTTAAATTATATTCAGGATGTTCCATCCCCTGACATTCCTTCAATGGAACATCAGAAGCATTAATACCAAAAAGTCTGACCTCTCTTTTTTAATAAATAAGTTCAAACCATCAGTCTGCGGCATAGCTGAGACATGGCTCCTGCCTGGAAGTAATTTCAGGCTACCATGTTTCAGCTGTGTTCGTAATGATAGACCTGATGGATATGGAGGATGTGCCTTGCTCATCAATAGCAAGGTTTCATTCTCCCAGATTCCTCTAACCTTTGTTGGTGATAACCTAAATGTTGTTGCTGTTAAGGCTGAGGATATAAATATTTTTTCTTTTTATATTACGCACCCAAAAATTGAATATCTTCCTGTTATAAAAAACTTGTTATGCAGTGTAAGCGGGCCAATATTGGTCATGGGGGATTTTAATTGTCACCACTACCGTTGGGGTTCAGATACTTGTGATAACTTTGGCATAGGCTTACTTGATATACTGGATGACCTGAATCTCTGTGTCATTAATAATGGTAGTCCTACACGCAGATCTGCTCCTGGGCAGAATAATAGCTGTGTTGACTTGACATTCTGTTCACCCAATATATCTAGTCTTCTCATTTGGCGTCGCTTGGATATGACCTATGGAAGTGATCACTATCCTATCATAATTGAGTTCCCTTCCAAAAATACTCCCACCAAAGTTTCCCCTCCTCTTTTAAAACACCAACTCAATGCAGCGGATTGGGATCTGTATTCCAAAATTTTGGATTTAAGGATATCAACCCTGCCAAAAGTGAATGAGAATAATGCCCATGAGTGTTTTTTATCCTTTTCTTCCACTGTCTCCTCCACAGCAGATGATTGCCTCCCTTCCAAAAAACCCCACTCCGGTAGACTTCCTTCCCCGCCATGGTGGGATAGGGAATGCACTAACATGGTCAGGGCCAGGAATGAGGCCGAAAAGACAGTTAATAGCGATATGAACCTGGACAACCTCATTGCTTTCAAGCAGATATTAGCTAAGTCCAGAAAATTCTTTAAAAGAAAAAAACGCGAAGGTTGGGCAAAATTTTGTAGTTCGCTGAGTCCATCCACTCCGGTTTCGGTAGTTTGGCGTAAAGTTAAACACTTTAGGAGCAGTTTAGCACCCATCTCTTCGAATAATATCACGGAGGAACTGGGATACCGGTTTTTCTCTAAAATCGCTCCAGCTTATGTTCCAACTAAGGAAGACGCCAGTGTTGACATTGAAGATGTAGACAACACTGACGACCCTATGAACAAACCATTTAGCTTGGACGAACTAAAAACCGTGTTATCCCATGTAAGAGACTCTGCCCCAGGAGTGGATGGATTCACTTACTCCTTTATTTCTAAAGCGGGTCCAAAAACTCACGAATATTACCTGGATTTGGCTAATTTCTGCTTTACATCCGGCTTCATTCCCACAGAGTGGAAGGTTCAAGTTGTTATTCCATTATTAAAACCAGGCAAAGATCCTAATGATCATTGCTCATACAGACCCATCGCCTTATCATCCATACTCTTAAAACTTTTAGAACATTTAATTAAAAATCGGTTAGTGTGGTTGGTTGAAAACAGGAGACTGCTCCCGGCGACTCAGTTCGGCTTTAGGAAAGACTCCACAAAGACTGCTTAACAAAAGTTGAAGTTGGATTGGTGGTTTTTGACTACATCTGAGCAATTTAGCGGATTATGGGGCTGGTACTACGTTGAGTTGATCATCTCCTTCTCCGTATTCTAGCTCTTGATACCGTAGTCCTAGTGATAAGGCATAAAACTGTTAAAGTAGGTACTTTAATTACCCATTCCAAAGCATATATCTCTATGGAGAAGAACGGGCAGGAGAGTCCATGGTCACACACAAGTCAGAATATTATTACAATACCTTAGTTACATAATAGGTACATCACCATTGTTTTTATTTATTGATTGATAAATAGATAAATAATATTACCATAAAGTAAATGTTGTAAATTGCTTGGCGTTATCTTGGTAGTTTTTTCCTTACTATTAAGTAGGTAGATTGAGATGAGGTAGGAATGTACCTACTTGGTGAGGTGCGTTACCCGTCTCCAGAAGCGGACTGTAACAGTTTAATTTTAATGTTGATGTTCAGATGGGGTTTTGAGTGTAGATAAAATAAAGAATACTTCCTTTTGTGTAATTACATTTATTTTATTGTATGTATAATGAAATACGAAATAATGATTTTTAATTTGGAAAATACGTTACAAATAACACTTTCACAAGTAATTTTTTTTCATAAATGTAAACTAGATGAGGCCAGTGTTTCCAAAATAGGTATAACATTACCAAACAACCTCCTGCATTTGATGGTCTATCATTATACCCGTGACATTGGCAAAATTGTGGGGGCTCCTCCACAAAAGCCACTTAACATTAATATTGATACCTTATTAATACTTCTTGCCCAGTTTCTTCAGGCACAACATTTCGCTCGGGTTCCATGCATTCTTGGAAAATACAATCCCTTGTTGTTTCAGCCGCTCTTATTATATGTGGCAACACAATATGCTGGGCTCTTTCTTGTCTGTCGTCTGGAACACGTAAGCTCAAATCTTGAATATGCGCCCAGCAAATTCCACAAACTTCATTCATGGATGACATCTGTAAAAAATCATCTTATGAGATAGCTATAATTATCAAAGTAGTATTGTTGAAATATAAATCAAACAAAGTTCAATAGACACCAGTTGAGCCCAACATGCTCAAACAAATAAAATATACACAAAGAAAAACGAAATTCCCGATTGAATTTGACAATAATTGTTTTCCTTCAAAACCTTTACCAAATAGCTATTATGAGTGAATAAGTTTATTGCTCATTGTATTATGCTCGCCCACAGGTTTGCTCGTTGTTCAGTAAAAGTTTCAATTACTCTTTTCAGAGCGTACTGATCTACGTTCTATATGAGTAGCCTTTTTTTACAATAATGCTTTTAGAGTTCTGTTGAGTCATAGAAACTTGTAATAAATAAAATTGAATTAAATTAGAGAAGAAGGGCTCATGACTCATGACAATGGAAGGACCAAAATCCTTTTGTTCTTAGTAGAGCCAACCGCATGAGTGTCACAGAGTTAGCAACATATAATAATAATATACATTTTGCGTGGCAAATATTTTAAGCTGCTATGAATATATTTTCGCATATATATTATATGTACCTGCTGATGCTCCAACCAACGGGAAATGTTGTCGGGGTTCCACTCTTCCTCTGATGTTGTGGTGGATAGATTCTGACCACATACAGCACACATTAAAACAGACTGATCATCATCCACATGATCAGGTGCATGAGGTTGAACGTCTTCAACTAGTAGAGCAATTCTGGTTCTTCTTGCTCTTAGCCAACATGGCACATGCTTGGCACAAGCTTCATCTCCAGAATGAAGCTAAAATAAAAAATGAAAATAAAGAAAAGCTTGAATTCAAACATGCATGGTTATAATTTATATTATTTTATTTCTTAGTTTAAATCAAATAAGGAAAATTAATAATAGTTATAGTAGATACATGATTATTTACATACCTCTTGTGGTTGTATCCAAGTAGCAACTATATCAGCCACTCTTTGTTCTTCATCATTTGCCCCTTCAATCAGAATCCTGCATCGGCTAATTTGCAGTATGGACTAACTGCATGCAATACAAACACTTGTATGTCCAACCCGTCTTCTCGGCATATTATCAGACGAATGTGAATGAGAAGCTATCTGCCAGCATTAATGGCAAATATGGTCAGCAGGTGTTATCTGGAAATTAAGATGTGATTTCGAGTACCGTTCAACATTATTTTAAATACTTTTCTTTCCTTGTTATCATACTATCAGATTAATATCTATTCTTATACACATAAGCAAACCAAGTAAGATACATGTAATTACAATTTGTATGTTATACATACTATCATAGTTACACATAACCGTGTTTGTTAGTTTTTCGAATAGTACACTAAAATATGTAAGTCTCCTAAAACTAATCTCATTAGTTTTAGCAGCTATGCATATTTAAGTGTGGTACGATGTAGTTTTTAAATGATAAGGACAACTTTTCAACACGTAAAACTTATCACAGAGATCGTCACTGGCCTACTCATAAAAAATGCAGAATGTCTCTCGTAAACTACTTACCTCTCTAGGATGTGTCCACAGTCGAATAGTATTGACGAGATCTTTGCTCTCATCGGATAAGGCGAGCCTTCTTCGGGAGAAGCGAACGTTGCAATTAATACATTGCAAACTCGTCATTTTAATCAAAGCACGTACACCCACGGCACTGTCAATACAGCGTTTTTTCGCGAAACTGGTATCAAGAGATAGAGTACGGAAGAGTAAATGCTCAACTCAATGTAATAACAACAGGATAATCCGCTAAATTGCTCTGATGTAGAGAAAAACCACGATCCAAAACAACAGCATTGCAAGACAACGATAAGATAGATTTTCTTTAGACGTCAATATAATAATTGCCATATGAACAAAAAAGTATGACTACAAAAATCATTCCTATCATTAAATCGTTAACTATTATGATAGTTTGCAACAATTATGCATTTTTAGGTATGATATATTAGTGTTTAATTATTTTTAATATTATTTCTATACCTTAATAATTTATTATCATTTCGATATTTGTGTTATTTTACATACGGCAACTTCTAAACATATAAGAGCGTTTAGTTTACGATTTTGCTACGTTTAATTAATAAAATCTTTTTATTGATATTATTAATGAATCCTACTATTTAGAGATATTACATTTACATGAAAATAAATAGCTAAGTTGCCTTAATAAGTGGTATAAATTCCACCACAAAACAACGAAAACAGTATGCGGTACGAAGTTCCCATACAAGCCTGCCGATTGAAACGCCATCTACCAAAAAATGTTCCTGCAGTTTGCGGAACTAGTCTTCAACAATTTTGCAATAATTGATTACAAACCTGTCACGACACGCGCGCTTTTCTTCTGTGACAATTACGATAAAATTTTGTTTTCACTGAAAGTTTCAGTGAAATTTAATATACGTGTAGTATTTTGTAATATTCATGAAACTGGGTTGTCTGAATTTTATTAGTTACAAGAGCTTTTAAGTATCTACTTGCTGCAACAAGGCACACGGTAAGTTTTCAGTGTTTGATTTTAATGTTTTCTCATATTCTATATAATCAATAACGCACTGAAGTAGTTTTTCTCATCGTAAAGAACCATGGAATTGGAATGAAATTAAATAATTTCCCGATAATTACGAAAAAAATGACAATTTAAATTTGTGTAATTTATGACTCGTTATTGCTTTAATACTCGTAGCTTAACGGCCGCTTAGTGTATTTATCTTTTTTATATTATTCTATAATTTAATCCGAAGAGAAGCTGATATTATTATGATATGAAAAGTATTAGGTGTGTGCTACAACCATGCATCGTATAATACTTTTCATATTACGAAACTAAAGCCAATAATAAATTATTTTCAGGTATTTAACATGAACTCTAGAGCACAGAATCTTGACGCAATGGCTCGTGACGAGCATTTATGTAATAAAAACGACGACAAAGAAGAATCTGAAGAAGAAGAATCTTTCAACAGTGGAGATATAACAACTTTAGCACAGTTGAAACAGGATTTACATCTTAAACGTCATAATAGTGCTTCATGTTCGATAACTTATAAACATTTTGAGCGTGACAGCTATAATGATTTAAATATAAGTAATATAGAAGAGTCTATAGATACTTCTTAGTTAATATATCTGGATGATTTAGATATTGTTCCTAACAGCCTTTCCAGTATGTTTAATGATTACGATAACAAAGGAAACGAAATTATCGCGGAAATAGAAGCAGTAGCTTCAACTTCTAATACTGATAACGTTGTTCAAGATTGTATAGATATGTCTGCAACACAACTGATTGAAAATGATAATAATGAATCAAGCATTTTAAACTGCATCGAACAACCACAATCAAATCGTGAGAATGAGCATCAATTAGAGAAAAATAATATCGGTAGACCCAAGCGCGGACGAAAAAGAAAAGTAGAAGACCAGCCTAGAAAAGAGCGAAAACGAAGAACCAATGAATGTAAACGAAAAGTATATCAGTGCGAAAGGAAAAGAAGTATTACCAAAAAAATTCGACAACACATACCATTGTGATTGCAAAAAGAAATGCACAACAATCTTGTCAATTGATAGCCGGAAACAAGTATTTGACCAATTTTGGTCTCTTGGGTCATTCGAAGGTCGATGTGCTTTCATTTGTGGTAAAGTAACACAAACTCATAAAGAATATATTCACGAAAATATATCGCACCCTTAATAAAGTAAAGGCATATTTCAAAAATATCAACTTTTGGGAAAACACGTTTTAAGATTCAGGGAATCCGATGTTTTTACTTTATTATTCATAATATCATAATTTAAAGTGCTATAGCTCTGATTTTTTTGTACCTAGTCTACGTTAAACGTACTACGGTATTAATAGCAGAAAAACTACAAAAAAAATGATTTAGGTACTAATAAATAGAATTATTTAATTAAACTAGTAACAATCCCGCCATATATATACATATATATATACTAAACCTAACTATGTACATAAAAAATTAAAATAAAGAAATAAAATAAAAAAGAAACAAGCTAATAAATATATATTTTAAAACTCTTCCGAGTTAGGCCTCTTTTTTACTATTTTAATTTTTGTTTTTGATTTTGATTTGGAATGTGCCTTTATAAGACACATTCCACACACACATTTGTGCCTAACTAGTATTTGCGTGTTGCGCGAGGTGCAAGCACCTCGCGTGCTGGTGAAAAAAAAAAAGAGGGGGTTGATGGGGGGAGATGGGGGGGGTTTAGTATTTGCGTGTTGCGCGAGGTGCAAGCACCTCGCGAGCTTGAGAAAAAAAAAATGGGGGGGGGTGATGGGGGGGTTTAGTATTTGCGTGTTGCGCGAGGTGCAAGCACCTCGCGTGTATGTGAAAAAAAAAAAAAAATGGGGGTGGGGGGTGATGGGGGTTGAGTATTTGCGTGTTGCGCGAGGTGCAAGCACCTCGCGTGCTTGTGAAAAAAAAAAAAAAAAAAACGGGGTGGGGATGGGGGGGGGGGTTGCAGAAGTATTTTGACTAAAGCATTGCCCCTCTAAATGAATCTGAAAAAAAAATGTTCCAAGTCTCTTAGATTCCGAGATCCGCCTAAAGGGGGGGAGAAGGGGGGCGGGGAGGGGGGGAGAAGGGGGGCGGGGGGGGGGGACTTTGAAAAATGGTTTTTACTTTACCGAGCCTCCTCTATACGAATCCGTAAAACGAAAAAAATACGGGTCTCGTAGTTTCCGAGATACGATACGGGGGGGGGGAAAAGGGGAGGTTTGGCACTTTTCCCGTAGGTTTGAGAGTTACTTGTTTACGAATCTGTCAAAATATACCCACCTCCCCATCCACCATCTGGGAGAACAATTATGTCAATGAGTGAGTCAGTCAGTCAATCAGTGAGTGGTAATTTAGCTTTATATAATATAACTAGTATTTGCGTGTTGCGCGAGGTGCAAGCACCTCGCGTGCTTGTGAAAAAGAAAAAAGGGGGGGGGGGGTGATGGGGGGAGATGGGGGGGGTTTAGTATTTGCGTGTTGCGCGAGGTGCAAGCAGCTCGCGAACTTGTGAAAAAAAAAAAAAAAAAAGTGGGGGGGGGTTGCAGAAGTATTTTGACTAAAGCATTGCCCCTCTAAATGAATCTGAAAAAAAAAAATGTTCCAAGTCTCTTAGATTCCGAGATCCGCCTAAAGGGGGGGGTGGACTTTGAAAAATGGTTTTTACTTTACCGAGCCTCCTCTATACGAATCCGTAAAAAGAAAAAAATACGGGTCTCGTAGTTTCCGAGATACGATAGGGGGGGGGGGGGGGGGGGAAAGGGGAGGTTTGGCACTTTTCCCGTAGGTTTGAGAGTTACTTGTTTACGAATCTGTCAAAATATACCCACCTCCCCATCCACCATCTGGGAGAACAATTATGTCAATGAGTGAGTGAGTGAGTCAGTGAGTGGTAATCTAGCTTTATATAATATAATGATATTCAAAATAATAAGGACTATCACAAAATAATGCTTTATCACACAATATATCTATACTTATAATAAATCTGTAGAGAGGTCAATTCTGTACATGAAATATATTTACAAAATAACTATCAGGGGGTGATTAGGTATCGATACTGATGCCAAAAATGCAATCAGTAAAATTTTTGTCTGTCTGTCTGTCTGTCTGTCTGTCTGTATAACCGTTATAGAAACAAAAACTACTCGACGGATTTTAACGAAACTTGGTACAATTATTTTTCATACTCCTGAGCTGGTTATAGTATACTTTTCATCACGCTACAATCAATAGGAGCAGAGCAGTGAAGGGAAATGTTGGGAAAACGGGAGAAGTTACTCCATTTTTTATGCTTCCGTCGCGAGTACGCCCTTAATGGTTAAAGATACACAGAAATCATTTATGACGGAAATGTTCTCCTTAAAATTATATAAAAAATATCCGACGGCAGCATATATCTATCTTCTATGGTTGACTCACAATAACACGTGTAACTCCCGATAGCTTAGCAGTTCGAAGCATTCTGATTATTATTCTGCTCCGAAATTTAAAACCACCACAACTTTGCAATGGAACTCGGCTAAAAGTAACCCAGTTGCAACAAAATATAATCGAGGCTCAAATTTTAACAGGTTGCGGTGCAGGAAAAACCGTCTTTATTCCCAGAATTCCCATAATCTATCTATACTTATAATAAATCTGTAGAGAGGACAATTCTGTACATGAAATATATTTACAAAATAACTATCAGGGGGTGATTAGGTATCGATACTGATGCCAAAAATGCAATCAGTAAAATTTTTGTCTGTCTGTCTGTCTGTCTGTCTGTATAACCGTTATAGAAACAAAAACTACTCGACGGATTTTAACGAAACTTGGTACAATTATTTTTCATACTCCTGAGCTGGTTATAGTATACTTTTCATCACGCTACAATCAATAGGAGCAGAGCAGTGAAGGGAAATGTTGGGAAAACGGGAGAAGTTACTCCATTTTTTAAGCTTCCGTCGCGAGTGCAACCTTAATGGTTAAAGATACACAGAAATCATTTATGACGGAAATGTTCTCCTTAAAATTATATAAAAAGGTAGCACGCTTACCTTTTAGGTAAGCGTGCTCCATCTTCGACCACATCATCACTTACCATCAGGTGAGATGGTGGTCAAACGCGAACCTATTCTAAATAAAATAAAAATTAAAAAAAAAATCCTACGACAGTATATATCTATCTTTTATGGTTGACTCACAATAACACGTGTTACTCCCGATAGCTTAGCAGTTCGAAGCTTTCTGATTATTATTCTGCTCCGAAATTTAAAACCACCACAACTTTGCAATGGAACTTGGCTAAAAGTAACCCAGTTGCAACAAAATATAATCGAGGCTCAAATTTTAATAGGTTGCGGTGCAGGAGAAACCGTCATTATTCCCAGATTTCCCATAATACCAAATAATTTTCCTTTCCAATTTAAAAGAACGCAATTCCCAGTATCGGTGTGTTATGCAATGACAATTAATAAGGCTCAAGGGCAGACTTTTCGTGTTGCTAGAGTAGATCTCGGTGTCAGTTGTTTCTCGCATGGTCAGTTGTACGTCGCTCTTTCCCGGGTTAGCAGTTCTAGAAATCTTTATGTTCACGTGCCGGACGAGGCAACTTTTAACATAGTTTACCTGGAAGCTTTGCGCTGAAGTATTTTCGTTCTATAGGTACTTAAGCCTCATGTGAACGTGATACAGATATTAACAATAATATTGTGCAGTTCGGTATTGCGATATTTTTCAACAGTATTATAGATTGACATATTATATTTCCCTACTAAATTACGAAAGTTAATCTGTCTGTTACATCAAAATCACTGAACCGTGAGGAAGGACATAGACTACTTTTTTGTTACGAAAAACGACGGAAAAGTGGACGCAGTCGCGGGCAACAGCTACCTATACCAATAATATAAGGCTGAAGAGTTTGTTTGTTTGTTTGAACGCGATAATCTCAGGAACTACTGGTTCGAATTGAAAAATTATTTTTTTAATTAAATAGTCAATTTATAGAGAATCATTACCAGTGATCGGAATAGGTAGAGCTATTTAGGTTCATTGACCGCAAACATTGATGTTAATATGGATATTCCACAGGATTCCTACTGATACTACGGGATTTTATTGAATTTCATTATTTTTGTCAATATGTATAAAATAAATAGTTTGTATGATAATATGCTTTTGTACAACCTCAGAATAAAAATGTTTAATTGATTGTTGATTTTTTAATAAGAAATTGTTACTTAAAAAAATATATGTGGTTTAACAGGTTAACAGTCCACAGCCCACATATGGGCTGTGGACTATCCACAGCAACCAGTCCGCAGCCCATATGTGGGCTGTTTACCCGTACACTGTCTATACTGTTTTGTGAGATGGGACTCACTAGGTTTGGAGCTTACAAAAGTGGACTTGATAGAACAAACTATAAGCTATCAAAAAAGTGCTGGGACATGAACATCAGCCTTTTTTTTATGTAAAACTGCAGAAAATAAAAATAAAACCAAAAGAAAGGTATATTTTTATGGTTTATTCAATAAAAATGTGACAAAAACAATAGAATAAGGTTGCAAATAAGATAAAAAAAAAACTAAATCTCTAAGTATGCGCCTGTGTGAAACAACTTAGGCAATAAGGCTTCAAACACGTATTGCAAATCGTCGAAACTTTCTTTGCCTTATTAGTGGCAGCCTTTGGTGTTTCACCATTCTGACGATGTATATTGTAACATCCCGCACATCTACGTCTCTTGTTTTCCAGTTCTTGAAGGAAATGTTGAGCTGCTGTTGTTTCTCGTGATGAGCTTGACACACTGCTTGAAGATTGCTGTGATCGCAGGAGATTTGTTGACACGTGTGTTTCATTTAGGTCAATTAGTTTTTTTGCTATGTCTGTTTGGGCATGTAAAATTGAGCACTTCTGTGAAGGGTTCAATTTGTTATATAAATAAATAGAATTTATCAAGGCCACGCCAAAAAGTACGTCAACTGCGATCTTTTTGTACCACGTAAGGGTCTTTCTAATTGGAGAATAAAAACTGGCGAGTTCGTCGGCGAGATCGATGCCTTTTTTTCTTTGGTTATACTCCAATATCATATTTGGTTTCAAACGTGGGTTTCTACCAGAAGACATTGCCTGTTCATCGCCATGAAACGTAGATATCATCAGTACGTCTCGTTTGTCTTTCCACTTGAGTACAGTTATGTTATTGCGTTGAGCAGAAATATGCTCACCCCTCTTGAGTTTTTTACTTTTGACCAACTGAGGCAGATTTTTACGGTTCTTGCGCAAAGTGCCACAAAGATCAGTTTTATGACGATGCAAATATTCCGCCAATGGGACACTTGTGTAAAAGTTATCAGCTATTATAATTCTTCCTTCGCCAAGTAATTTCTCACAAAGCTGAACTACTACGCTTCCTGGTTTGTCCAAACCAGGATACTGTGGATCCTGTCCAGTATAAACCTTATACTGCCAGACATATCCGTCATCGGTCGTAGCCTTGTAAATTTTCATGCCGTATTTATGACTTTTGCTCGGATTATATTGTCGCATAAGTAATCGACCTTGAAATGGCACCATTGATTCGTCAACGACAACGCACTCTTTGGGAGTAACGAGTTTTCTGCAATTATCCATAACAATGTCTATCAATGGCTGTACTTTATACAACCGAACATTTGGGTCCCTTTCAGCCAAATTGTCAACAAAATGCCAACAACGCAAGATTGCCACAAAACGGTTATATGACATGTTTATTTTGTGCATCAAAGGATAATAAAAGAAAGGATCAGTCTTCCAGTACGATTCCAGCGTTGGAAACTTGATAATTCCAGTTAATATGTAAATGCCAAGAAATTTTTTCATTTCCGCGTTGTCAACAGGTTTCCAGCGAGACATCCGACCACTTGGATTAGAAGCCATAGTTTGTTCGGCATAAATGTTAGTTTGTTCCGTCATCAAGTTCAGCACATTATCATTGACTATTGTGCGGAATAGACTATACAAATTCGCATCGTCAGGAATATTTTCAATTCGAATAAAATCTTGAGAAAGTAATGGTTGCCGAGATAATGCCTGGACTCTGTAAACCCAACCTTCTTGTTCGTCTTGACTTTGTAGGACTCGTTCATAATGTGGCCTACCATTTCCACTTCTATCAACTGCATCATCAGCTTCTGACGAAGATCCATCGACGGGGCTACGGGGGTTAACTGGACTGCGACTGCGTCGGGTGGTTGGTGACGATGAATGTTGGGAGACAATATTTTGACGAGTTGCAGAAGTGGGACGGCGATGGGTACCTTCTGATGAACACCCAGCGACGGGGCTGCTGGGGATCATTGGACTGCAACTGCGTCGGGCGGTTGGTAACGATGATGGTTGGGAGAAAATATTTCGACGACTCACAGAAGTGCCAATACTGGGGCTGCACCGAATCACTGGTCTAGTAATTTCATTGTAACTTACATCAGATTCCGGCGAATTTGGCACAAAGTCCGGATCAGCTACACTATCATCATTGTCATATTCAATCGGCTCTTCACTTCCAACACATAAGCGGACACGATTTTCCAAGACATCATGTTGACCTGACCAATTTTCCGTTTCGTCTACACTACTGTCCTCATCCGAACTCGAGGACTTTTCTTCTTCGCAGTCACTACTTTCTAAAAGTTTCCGCAACTGCTCGTCCGTGTACTTTTGACGACGATTCATTATAAATAAAAAATAACAACAACTATAACCTTGACCAAATACAACAGAAGTTCTAACCGACAAAAAAGAAAAAAACATATGATTTTGATTGATGTCTGACATTGACACTACAGACAGTGACATTTGAAGTATTGCCAGAGTGGAAAAATACATCGAAGGTAGTTCTATAAATAGTTTTAGGATATGTTAACATTTTAATTCAAAAAACAAATAAAAAAACAAGAATAATCGGAAAAAAATAACAGCCCATATCATGGGCTGTGGGACTTATACAACCAGCAGTAAAAATTTAGTCCTTATAAGTCCACAGCCCGTATATGGGCCGTAATAAAAAAAAAAACCCGGTTGTTATTTTTATTTTTATGTATACATCAAATATCCCCTGAGACCTAAACTGACACAAATATCACAAAAACCTACTTGGACTTGGGGGTCATATCTTATGATTTGGCTTGGACTGTGAACCTGTTAATGAATCAAGTTTATCTATTTATTATACTATCCTTAATCCCGTCCTTCTTATATTTACCCGCCAGAAAGGAAGTGTAATGTTTCAATAGTCCCGAAGGCGAGAATAGTTTTTTTATAATTTACTACTTGAAAACCAAATCCCGGGACTCGGGGAATATCCATATTATTCTATCCTATGGCAAGTACATAAAACAGCTCTACCTATTCCGATCTATGATCATTACGCTAAGACCAATAGGAGCGGAGCGCCAATGAAGAATGCTTCAAAATCGGGGTTAAATTTAACGTTAGCCCAAAGTAACTATTCCACACGGACGAAGTCGCGGGCAAAAGCTAGTCCTATCATAAATTAGTAAAAGTGCCCTAATAAAAAATACGAATGAAATAAAAAAAAAACAAAATGTATCAAAAATAAGCTTTATTATTCCTAAAAATAAAACATACGAAACGGCAATTAATTAATTAAGTAGGTACTTTTCAAATGTTAAATAAACTTCAAATAAACATTTTTTAAACTCCGATCAGCATTATCCGAAACTCTCTTTAAATAATCTAAACTACAATTTCCAATCTCTACGGCACCTCTTTTCCCTTACGTCTCGTCCCAAAAGTAACAATGTACAACGCCGCAAATTATAACTGTTCAATTTATATTTGTAGTAGAATGATGATGAGTCCCTATTCAGGCTTTGCATTATTGCCTGAACTTCGAAGCAAACGCATAGGTTACAATCGTCAACATTCTTCCTATCTTTCTTCTTCTCTTCTCTGCTTAAGTTTTTTCCTCTAAGTGAGTATCATATTTTTCTTTGAGGTCACGTTTTTGATCAGCTGTCGAATTATTGTACTGCAAACAAAGATCGCACTAGTCTTTTTTGGGCTGAAAGAACCCTATATTGAATTGGGTTGTAAGCACTTCATAAAACGTGTTGAACCGGCCAACATCTCGATTTTTACTTCTTTGCAGCTGTTCAAAGTCTCTGAATAGGTCTGCAATACTTTTTCCACCGCTAATATATTCTCTTGATGTCAATGCTCTCAGGTAGTGGGACTCAATTCGAGGTATTAAATTAATAAAATCTTGAACGTCATTTTTCAAAGCGTAAAAAAAGTTTTGCGAAATTTGATTTTCTCATTACCATCATTTAATTAGTAAGCCTTGATAGGATCTCTAGGTCTTGCAGCGTTGGTATAGGTATTTATATTTCGGTGTAACAGTAATTATGCTTGATGAAATAAACATGCGCTGAAGTTGTAAGTTTCCTAACGCCCATAAAGATTTGAAATGTTCCTTCCTTTTGTCGTGATCAGGTTTTTCGCTGCATTTCACATTATTTACATTAAACTACATTTTTGAGAGCATGGTGGTTTCATTTCTCGGGCAGGAACCAGTTTCATGGTACAAGCAGAAATGTATTGTTCGCTTAAGTTTCGCTTAATCTTTTGGTTATTTTGCTTCCACCGAGTCGGGTCAGCTTTTTGTTTTCTTGATAAAATTCTAGTCGATGTAAAACCAGCAGCAGTTGTATCAGCGTTATTTATAGATGACAAATTCGATGATGTGCTATAGTAGAACGCTGTCTAGCTACTGGTTCTCCGTTATAGGTTGGATCGTTATCACTAAGTTCAGCATCACTTTTTGCAGAATTAATCGGTGAAATACGATGATCCACGGTAGGAACTCGCAGTGTTATTATTGGTTCAACATTTTGAAGAGTCAAAAAAGAGAGAGACGTATATTGTGGCCGAGGAATTAGTGGTTGTTCATCAGATAGTATAAAATCATCTTAAGAAATAGGTAGTGCTCGAGATTCTGGGGAACATTTGCGTGACGATAGGCGGCTGCTAGAAGTTGTACTCGTGGAACTACTACTATCGGAACTTGAAGATGAGCTGGAACTAGGTACTTGACGACGATCTGGATGAACGTTTTATTGGTGTTGCGATAAAACCATTGGTTTCAGTCAAGGCCGCGGGTGTATCGGCTGATGGTTGAATATTTTCAGCTATTTCTGGGTTTGGAATCATAATATCAAACGTAATTTTGTTACCTGTGTAATGTTCACTTATCTTGGGAATTGTGTTGGGAATATTCTCCTTTTACAAAATGCGTCCAATAATATACTGAAATAAAAATTAAACGATTAGATGCTATACTTATGTAAGTACCTACCTAGTAAGATTTAACCAATAAAGACGTAGCACGTAGCAAAACAACTTACTTTTTGCTCCTTAGGCAATTCGCTTTGCTGTTGATCTGGTGATTCTGAGCGATTAAGTAAGTTCAAATTTTTTTTGCGACCGCGACTTCTTGCTTCTGTAAATAAAAATGATAATTATAATAGTAGTTTTGTTTAACTACGTACTTCAACATATTTAATACCCACTTAACCAATCAATAAAGCGTTTATTTATTGTTTGTATTTACTAACCATACTTGAAACTATGGACGTAACTTGTAATTTGATTAAATATTGTACATCATGTAAATAACTAACCTTAAATGCAAACACAGTTCGTTCATAAAGTTTTGTGAAACAAGGAATTATTTCGAGACTATCATCGAAAAAACTTAATATTTTCGTAAAATAAGGAACTAATCCATACTAATATTATAAAGAGGTAAAATTTGTATGTTTGTAAATTGTAAGTTTGTATGTAGGGGGTAATCTCTGAAACTACCGAACCGATTTTGAAAATGATTTCGCTTACATGTAGCTGCATTATCCCTGAGTGCTATAGGCTATAAATTATCTTTATATCATGCATATTAGCCGAGCTATTATAATCTTTGTCAAGCAAGTCGGGGACGGGATCCCGTGGAATATTTTCGACTTCTACGCGGACGAAGTCGCGGGCAGAAGCTAGTTTGATATAATGATGTATTTTAATACATTGTGGTGATAAGAGGGCCTAACTCTAAGTCGACCTTTTTAGTACTAAAAAATATTGCAATACTTGCCCGATAATTTGTAATAAAAGGCACAACTCCAATTTAGACAGCACGTCAGTAGTCCGGCTTCGACAAGTACTGGCACTTTACTGGTTGGGCCTCTCTAGTAGGAAGACGCAGGTGCGGGAGAGGGTGGTGTCAAAGAGTACATTTTATGGGTGGTGTGAAAAAGATACAATTACAGTATTCGCTTTAACCCTTTGACCGCCACGGTTCGCGCAGCGAAAGTGCACGCTGTACGCCAAGCCGTTTTTTATCACGGTAAGCTAGTGATGAGGTTAAATTCGGGTATTACTAAATATCTATAAAATTATAATCCATAATATTTATTGATTTTCGCTATAAATATTTATTTAATATATAAATTTATATACATTTATATTCACGAGAACATGCTTAATATGTATCAATGCTAATATTGGCTAAACTAATATTTGACTAATATCCACTAATAAGTATGGTATCCTAATATGAGATTACTAATATATTCAATATTATGAATATTGAATATATATATATATATATATGATTTGACCCTAATATAACATCTCTAGTACCACAGTCCACAGACACATATAATAATTAATACACACATGATGTAAAACAGCTATCTGATAAACGCAATATTGAAAGATAACTCTTTAAATATTTCGTTAATCAGATAGCTGTTTTACATCATGTGTGTATTAAAATAACGATTGAAACTGCATAAAAGAACGAAAATGACTATTTACCACATAGCGACTTTTGCACGCGCAACGACGATATCATAAACATACCTACTCAGTTACCAAAACGGTATTTTTGGGTTACTACCCAAAAATTTGAATTCTTAAGTACAACCTCACAAGTAGGTACTCCTACTTGTGAGGTTGTACTTACATCTATATCAAATTCAGGGTCATATTCGAATACAAATTCATCATCGTCACCCTTTAAAACACATAACAACTCCTCGTGTGTATAATAACTCATTTTCAAAAAAGGTCGGTCAACACACTACAAACGTCCAAAAGCGACAATGGCGTTACATCCAATGAATGATGGCTTCGAATTAGTGACGTGACAAGCACAACTAAAATGGCAACAAATAAATTTCTTTTCATTTTACATTGCAGGTAGGAACCAATAAATGAAAGATTAAGCCGAATCGCAAACTTTGAATATTTGTAATTAAATTATCTTAATAGTTGAAGTTGTTTTTCTGTTTATTTTTGATGCTCGAAAATGATAAAATTATTTGAAAAATAAAAAAAATTGTCTCATGAGTTTTATACAAAATAAGAATTAATAAAAAAATGGGTTTTCCCCCTATAATTGAACACTGATCCCCAATTAGTTGAACTAAGATTTTGATATGACTTAAGAGAAGGCGTAGAAATTGTGTATCTAATTTATTAGTATATTTTTAATGAAAATAATAGAAAATAAAGGAAAAACTTGTTTATTTAATAAAATAATTAGGTAGTCTAAAATGGCATAGTATTCTATACCTTAGTAACAAATTAGGAAAATACTTGACGAAAGAAGGTAGAAGAACTTTTCAAAAAGGTACTAGGTACCTTTACAACTCTAACTTAAAACTAGTATAACCTCAATTAAAAAGAAAACCTTCTCTATAATAAAAATAATTCGTACATATTGAGATCACAATTTTCAAAAGTAATCATCCACTTCACCCAGTTCGAGGATATGGCAATCTCTTGGTTATAGCTGACATCGATACTTCTTCTAAATCTTCGGTAGATGGTTCAACAAAATATGTCAGTGTCAGGTCATCAAATTTGCTTGCTTTCCTTCGCAGACTGTGTAGACCGCATCTGTAATAGATTACCTCTTTGTTTGAATGTATGAACATAAGTAGCTCATCATGCACCTGAGCAATTTCAAAAAAATTTGTACCCCCGGATTTTGCCTTGTCCCTCGAATTTAATCATTTATTTTGTTGAGATGAATGACTTCTAGGAGATTATATTAATATAAGTGAAATAAACATATGTTAAAATATACAAATAAACTGTAGTTTTGTCGTTACTTTAATAAATATAAAACTTACGAAGATTTTAAAATACTGAAGAACATCGAAATTACCTGTCCCCTTCCCAACTAGCGTCAGACAAACTTTAATTAAAAAAAAAATCCGTGTATTGAGAGTGGTTTATAAATATATTTGAATTCTCAAAAGTTGAATTTATCAGTTACAAGTATAAATAATATATTTTCTTACATATTTTCTATAAAAAATAAGTTTAAATTAAAATCGTAAATTTTGGCCAACCGGAACATTCAGTTTTGTGACCGCTCGTTTTCAAAAAAATTCTTCCTAATTGTGGAAAGTATTTGCCACAATAGCAGCACAACATATTGTACTTCATCGAGAGACGCTATTTTGCTTTCATTGTAAAAATAATTAGGTAGCAGTGCGGACTTATTGTTGAAGTGTTCCGTGTTTCAATTTCTTGACTCGGGTATGTGACCAAGTTTTACTATTATAAATCACTTTTCTATAAACATTGTTATTGTTGACACATTGCAAAAGTTGTATAGTATTTGATCCTGAAAAGTTAATACTGCTAAGTACGATGAGTAATTTTTAAACAATTTAAAACTACCAGAAGGTTGTATTATGTGACCTCCGTTTTGTGACTTATTCTACGGTCACATTTAACGGAACGGCAAGTCACAACAGGTCGGAATGCATAAAACTTAGTTTACATTGCTATCCTTGCTGACCGAATTAATGTGATTTTAAAGTTTTGAATTAAATAAGTTCTTTTTTTAATTTATATTTAAAATTTATAGATCATTGAAGTTTGCTGACGACATTTAAATGTTAGGTAAGCTTTTCTTAACTTTGGTGGATATTGCAATGCCGCTTACTGGCGCGGAGAAAACTAGAAGATACAGAGAGAGATTAAAAAATTAATACCCGGATGCTGCCCAATGCAAAAAGAAATTTAGATCGACTGAAATCAAAATGTTCAATTAGGAAAATTTGATAGTTTGAGATAGCTCGATCTGCTGGCGTCTATACAATTTATAACAAACCTAACCCAACCGTGTATAACCTCAAACACAATTACCTATTTTATTGTATGTAAGTACACCAATACCTACATTATAATAATTGGGTTTGAGGTTTCTTTTGTGATTTCACTCATTATAGTAAGGTAAAAATATAAGAATACTTAAAATTATTGTTTTATTTCTTACCTACTCGATTCTTCAAAATTTTCAGTTATTATTGACTTTTACTTAACAGAAATATATCCAATTTGAAAAGTAGAGCTGATAATGTTTAAATCATCATTTGATATCAAAATTTGTTAATTTGTTTAATACTCTACTAACTATGTAGGTCCGTATTATTTTGGCAATTAATAAATCATGTGAGCACACCCTTATGATTTTAAGACTTCCATTTTGTCACTGTCCCTTCAAATTGTTGGAGTTAAATCTATGAAATTTGATGAATTTTCACCTTTTATTTCCATGCAATCACAAATATGTATAGCGTCATTAATTCATTATCTATTGCTTTTAGAAAATGTACGCATATTGAGTAAAATATTATGTTTTTGGAGTAAAATTAAAAAAATGCCAAGTAAAAAGCGACATAGTCACAAAACAGAATAAAAAACAATATTTTTGTGTTAATCCTTAAAGCTGTGGCTATTTTCTTTGATTTACCAATTAAGTGCATGTATTAATTGTTTAAATAAATATGAAAATGGCTTATTTATTTCATACTTTCCGTAAAATTTGCTTTTAAATCTAGTCACACAATGTAATGGAACCAGTTCCGCCACCAAGTCAGTTTTGTTTCGATATTACAGGATAAATGCCTCGAATTCAGCGTTCCTTTTTGTTTTCCTGCATATTAAACTATATTACCTATTACATTTTGGTCAAATAAAAAAGAAAAAAAAAATTAAAAATATAGGTAATCGAATTTTAGAGCAGGGTACACTTTATTTTGAAATTGCTCACCTGCATCATGCCCCCTTAAATTGTTTAAAACGGTCTACATAGATGCAAGTATTTCATTTTGTATTTTCTAGGTGTACATTCGTTAAAATTTAGGAAACAAAACAAAAAGTATTATTATCCTAAAAGTGAACACTACTGATTTCATACTATATTGAAACCAATAAATCTTGAAAAATTTAAATAAAGATACCCGTTCAACTTTTGGTTTTTAGTTTATTAAATAAACAAATATTTTTAAACAATACATAGATCATTTTTATCCACTAGGTAAATGGTAATGATTATTAAATATTCTATGTATTTTTTACCATTACATGAACGGTGTTCAATTATTGGCTAAAGTCAAAAATATTAAAACCATTACTGAACAGTGTTTTATACGCTATAAATATGTTAAATTTTATAAATATATATATGACTACGTTTTAGTCACTTAGTTAATCAAGATTTTACTTGGCAAAGAGAAAAATGATTGTGTCAATAATTCTTAATTTAACTTAAATCTGCGGAGTACTCACCTTAAGTAGGTTTCCATACAATGGTGGTTTTTGGCGCGAATCACACACATAATTATTAAACGCAAGCGCGCCTGACGCGTGACTGCCGACGTTTTTATGGAGGCGGGCGGTGAAAATGTTGCTATAAGCGAGAAAAAAAATTACTCATAAAAGTCAATCAGTATTGTTACAATTCTACTTTTATTTACAATTGTTCATCTTCTGGGGGGCGTTCATCTTTTGGTTCCACTACCCTACATCATTTATTTATTTCATTTAATTTATTTTTGATTAAAATGTTTTTATTTTGCAAATTGTTCAGAATTATAACTAATTTTTAGTATTTGTATTGATTGCAGTCATAGCATCATGTAGCTTAGTAAATGAATATCGACTATAACCTCATCACTAGTGCGCTTTAAAGCGACTATGGCGTCTGGTGGGCCTATATTTTTACGAGTTTACAGATGGTCTTGGAAAAATTTAAATTTCAGGATTATACGCCAAAGAACAAGCTTTTATTTTATTTACTTTAAGTTAGTGAAGTATGGGGATGATATTAAAAAAACTGTTAAAATATTCATTGACTTTATTTCCTGTAAATAAGGGTCGAAATTGGTGTCGCCTACAGGCGTCGTTGGCGGTCTGGACACTTTTTTTTGTTGTCGCCTGTAGGCGTGGTTGGCGGTCAAAGGGTTAATATTGTTTTTTTCTCTTTGTGAAAGCCAAGTGATAGAACAGGTGATATTGTGCCCATCTAACGCAAAAAACCGAAAACTCAATTTTTGGAATTGTGCCCTTACATTACTAAGGGTGCGATATGCTTTGTGATACCGAAATATGCAAGAAAACGTTTTTGAAAGCCTTAAGTATTTGTCAAAGTAGAATAGATGTAGCGATGCAGAAAAATAATAGATCATCTAATTTCAAAGACAATAGAGGAACAGCTAGTGGTGATAAAAATAAAATTAATGAAGATGACATTAATCTAATAGTTGACCATATTGATTCGTTTCCCAAATATATTAGCCATTATTGTAGAGGTAAGACTGATAGTCGTTATTTGAAAACTGAACTCAACCTATTAAAACTTTACGATTTATTCAAAGCTAAATATCCGACAAATGAAAACCTAGGTACCGAGTCTTGCAATATATAAGAAAATAGTTTATGAAAAACTTAACCTCAGACTTAAACCTCTAAAAGTGACACATGTAAAACTTGTGACACTTTTGCAGCTAATATAAAATCATTAACAGGCACAGAAGCTGAAGAAGCTAAAAAGCAACGAGATTTGCATATTAATAAAGCATCAGAGCTTAGAAAGCAAATTAATGTAGATCTGAATTTGGCGTCAGAAAAAGATACTGTAGAAACACTTTTGATATGCACAAAACCCATCCACTTCCAATAATACCCACTAATATAGCTTATTACAAACGGCAGTTAAATTAGTATAATTTAGGGATTTATATAGGAAGTAGCAAACGCTCAACTTATGGCTTAAATATGAGGGTGGAAAGGGTACTCAAGAAGTTGGATCCTGCTTGCGAAAGTACATTTTGAATAACATACAGTCTCCAGTAACGGATCTAATCTTATGGGCGGATTCTTGTGGAGGCAAAATCGTAGTATTAAGTTAGTTCTCATGTTAATATATATCATGCAACATCACACATATTTACAATCGATTACATTGCAGTTTCTTTTGTCGGGGCATAGCTTCCTACCAAATGATGCCAATTTTGGTGTTATAGAATGCAACAAAGGCACTAGAAGATTATGCAGAAAGTATTCAGAAGAAAAAGAAGTTTGAGGTTTCGAGAATGATACCCTCCGATATGCCCTCTGTCAGGCCACTAGAACAGGCTATAACAAATAGTTCCTTAAGTTAATTGGTTGGAACTGCACGAGTTTCCACACTTGGTTGATATACCGTCTGGTCGTACCAAGTCCTCTTCCACATTTATTGTGCGCACAGCCAAGCTGTGGAATTCTCTGCCGGCTTCTGTGTTCCCTGCCACTTATGACCTTTCAGCCTTTACAGCATGTAAATAGGCATCTGGGCTCGCTCGTCCCATTTTAGACCTCATCTATTGCTTACCATCAGGCGAGATCGAGGTCAAGAGTGGGCTCATCAGTAATAAAAAAAGGTGATAGAAAAACCATTTCCCTGTATTTTGAAAGTCAAAACCGAAATTCCACAAGAAGATGCTCAGATAGTAAATCTTGAGAAGGCAGGGAAAGGCCGTAAGCCTGTGCTAAAGAATATTAATTTGCCCGAATGCTGGCCAAACGGAAAGTCTGAGTGTAGAAAAATTAAAAGGTCTAAAAGAATTACGCTAAACCATTTTATGATTTCCTAAAACATACATAAGTGTTTCTATTGATGAAGATATAGATGGATATCATGTTGAAGATAATGAACAGCTATCAGAGGATGGAGAAGACTGATCTGTTATTTTCGATTATTTACCGATGTGATATCCTATCGATCTCAATTTTGTTGATTTTTCAAATTTATAATTATGTTAGTATGTTTTCTGCATTTTTTTGTTACCTTGTTCTGTCCCACTGCTGGAAAGAGGCCTCCCCATTTCTTAATTATTTTTATTAATTAACAATAATATGTCAAGGGCTTGCAAAACATTTTAGCACTTAAAAATGCTCTGGTTAAATTTTGCAGTAAACTATTTGGGCTTAAATGTTTGTTTCAAAAATCTTAATATCTTGATTGTAATTTCGCAATAAACAATTCATCATTATTTCATTTATTTTTATTTTCCTTATAACTCTCACTCTATTAGGCTGTGTTTGAATCACTACAATACATGATGACCTATTTAATAAGTTTTGGATACAATCAGAATTAAGGTAGCTTATGAGTATTTTTTTTAGTTGTAAATTTCTTTGATCTGAGATTTCTCCGGTTTAGGTTTTTTAGGGTTGACACGTTACTGCATAACATAGCTCATTTATCCCTTTATCCCAACCACATTACATGGATGGAGGCAGCTTGGCACATAGCAAAATGTGGTTCCACAAGTGATGCATATCAAGTTGATATTTTTTTTTGTGGTTATTGTTACGTTTTTTGGTAGGTACTATAATTTTAGACTGGCATTCAGGCTGGTTTCACTGCTGTACGGACGATCCGTACGGGCGCGGGAAGCGGAAGCACATGTTAGGCGCTAAAACATCGTTTCACAGCGACGCAGGCAAGGGCGGATCCAGCTTTGGGTCCAGGGGGGGGGGGTCACATAGTCGTGGTCAAGTAGACGGCTGGACCGATATGGTTTTTTTTTTTCATTTGAAAGGGTTTACTTTCTAGTTGGTCCCATTGTTACGAAATCAGGATCTGATGATGGGATCCTGGAGTAATCGAGGTAACACTTCAAATATTATAGACGCACCTATAGCGTTTTGGGTATTTATAATAGTACTTTGTGCATTTGCTTTCGAAAAGCACCATTTGGGGAAGTGGAACTGATGATGAAGGGCCACAGATGGCCACCGAAACTACTCAATAATAAGTAATTCGTGGATTGCGATTCGATTACTTGAATATGGATGTCGTCACTTTATGCTCGTCACAATGCATATGGTGATGCAGAGCTGATGTTGAAGTACCAGGAGCTCTCCTCAAAAATTAACGGCTCTGCATCGGGAAAAACAATATTTTGTAAACGTGATAAGTAGTTCACATTTGGCCTTTGTATCTAGATAAATTACAAACCGACCCACTAAAAAGCGTGAAAAAACCTTCTTCGCAAAAATCAATTTCGGAAGGCGGTGTCAAAAAAAAATACAAAACCAATAACACCGACTAGCGAAATTAAAGTTATTTTTGGCTTTGTAGTGTTTTGATATGGAAGTCGGTTTTATTTTTTGCAAAAAAGTTTTTTATTAATAAACACCTACTTACCCATATTTAAATAACAAAATCAATTTTTCGGTTAGGTCTTCTCCCGAAACACGTTATCATTTCATCTACATCAATAGGTACGCTTTTATGGACGTGGTCAAGCCATTCCGTTTGGAAACTGAAAATTTTCATTATCTTCAGAAAAGGGAAGCCTATGTTACCGAGTTGAATGAAGCCCTTAATTCCCTGAATATTGAAAACGATGACCTGGAAACCATTTGGCAGTCCGCAACATCTTTTGTCACGGAAACAAGTTCTCAAATCTTGGGCCATAGAAATACTACATTGGATGACTGGTTTGGATGAGAATGACGATACAATTACAAGTGTACTATATGGTCACCGTCAGATACTTAATATACAGCACAATTAAAACAAACGAATCCAGGAAAGCACTTCAAGATTGAGAAGACTAACGAGAGATGCGATAGTGTGGCAAGAGAAGGCGAAATTGTTACAGTGGCTTATGGACACACAACAACTGATTGCATTTTATAACGAGACTAGTACTCACGCGGGGCTTCGCTCCCGTGGATTCTATCACGGTAAAAACATAACTCTCCTTTTTGCAGTCGCATAAAAAGTAGCCTATAACCTTCCTCAAGCTTCAAGCTACTTCCATACCAAATTTCATCCAAATCCACCCTGTACTTTCGAAGATTAGCGCGCAAACAAAGGCACCAGGAAAAATTTAAACGTACCGGTAAAGTCACTAGATGGAGTATCTCTCGCTAACAAGGACAATATTTCGAAACCTTCTGAATATGGATCGCTCTGCTGATATAACTTACATTAATTTCCTCCAGCATACTAAACCTAGGGAAGAGTTACTTGAACCTTATACTTTCGAGGAAGTCACAACGGCCATCAGGCAACAGCAGAATAAGAAAGCAGTAGTAGGGGATAATATCTGCGGCGAAATGCTAAAGTATGGGGAACAGGAGTTACATCAGATCATGTGGAAATTGTTATTGCGTATGTGGGTGGAAGAAGATGTACCTACTAAGTGCTTTAAAATCTCTCGCATTTGCTCACTGTACAAAAACAAAGGAGATCGCTCTGAGTGTAGTTCGTACCGAGGCATTTCCCTTCTCTCCGTTCCAGGAAAAAAATTCACCCGAGTCCTTCTAAATAGATTGCTACCTTTATCCGAAGAAATACTGCCAGAATTTCAGTTCGGCTTCAGACCGTAGAGAAAAACCTGCGAGGCCATCTTCTCAATCCCGCCAGCTTTTGAGAAGGGCAGGGAGCAAGGTCGACCAATATTTCTGTGTTTTGTTAACCTTGAAAGCACATTCGCGCTTTCGATAGGTATCACTTAACCCTTAATTCGACGGACTTTATTTTACATTTTATTTGTAAAATCGTTATAGGTTTTGGTTCTTAGATTGTAAAAGACTCTAGAAAAAAACCTGAAAAATTCTACCTATTTCAGTTTTCTGAAAAATACATGTCCATTATATTGGACAAAATGAAGTTCGTAAGAAACTGATGCACTCCAACCATGTGCAGCATATTTCCCATTGTCTAAAAGAAAGGATAAAAGAAACAAGTGCTTCCGTGATAAAATATGTATTAACTATATTTTGGAACATTAGTCTCATAGTTACGTTGGTTCATGCTTAACACTAATAAGAACACCAAAAACATATAAGTACGATGAACTCACTTATGTTCTGAACATATTAATTAAATATCTATAACGGCTCTTGGAAGATGTTCTGTAGAGAACTATCAACGTGTCACAAAGGTCAACTCCTCCCATATGTTGATTATAGTGCAGGTTGCACTATAATCAATATATATTGATTATAGTGCAACCTGCACTATAATCAATATATGGTCTGTTTTGCCGTATGGGTCCAACACTGAAAATCCCCCAGTATTCACATAGATAGCAAATGAAATCGAGCGTCGTAAAATAATTATCAAAATAAACAGCAAATCCTGGAGTCTGGATGACAGAATTGTCATCACCCGGTGTCATCTGCTCTTCCTCCTCGCTAAAATCGGTATACCGAAAGGTGTCATTGCCGCCGTATAATAGAAAATCATAGACGATTTCAGAAGCGCCAGCGCGTACGACACTCATGAATTCCCATTTATTCGGTTTCATGGGGTTACACTGTTTCCGGATTCCTGCTTTAGAACGTTTATAGGGTATAATTATCTCATCTATGCTGTACTTTATTTCTTCTTATGATGCTAGGCAGTTTTCCCTATTTTTTCGATGAATGGTCGTATCTTGTATATCTATCCTCATCAGAAAAGATATTGTCGACAAAGTGAATGTTACGTCGAATCTGCTCGAATCGTTTCAATGGCATGACGTTAGCCACTTGGGCATATCTGAATTTTGTAGACCAATAGTCTAGACAGCAAGGCATTTTACAATACCCATGATAAGAAGAATCACAAGAAAATCTTTCAGCTGCTCGATGGTCAATTGTATACATTTCCCAGTCGAGTACAAGTTTGTGTTGTCGAGTATCTGAGAAAAAGAACAGATAAAAAAAGTCCAACGGAGAGTCAGTATCCGGTAAACCAAACAAGAAATCATTGGATTGAATATCAACATTGTGTCTGAATTGTCCTTTTCTCCATTTGTAGGTCACAACGCTGCACGACTTTTTGCATATCAACGGGCTTCACATAAATTTGTGACAGGAATCAAGTTAAAAGTTTTGTGATGCGTACCGCTGTACGCATCACAAAACTTTTTTGCATTTTTCTACTAAACCGCTGTTTAGTATAAAAATGCAAAAAATCTGTGTCCAGCCATCTTGAATTTACGTATATAACTTCTGGCTGGCACTTCCTAATCTCAATAACGGGAGCGTTTTCGAATAAGGTTCCTTTACTAAAAGTTAGTGACGCAATGTGTGACAGTAATAACGTTTGATTTATGGCGTCACATGTAAAGGTTTACGAGTAATCAATAAAAACTTAATGTCCAGCCTGAGTTCAAGCTGGCTGGACACATGAATCTCCGCTGCCTGACGATCTCCGGCCTTCGAAATGTGTTCAAAATGTTGTGACGGGAAAGATGATGATAACCTGAATTTGTGACGGAGAAACTTTGCGGAGTTTGCGTAGTTAGACGGACAGACAGACATGAAATCTAACAACATCGCAATCATCGAATAAATATATAAATAATAAATAAAATTCATTTATTGCAGGCACGCAGGCCCATATAAAAGCTAATAATATTTACATTAATTCTATTCTAAATAACATAATTCAATAATAATAAAAACACATCGACTACAAAAAAAAGAGTTAAAACATAATAAATTAAATTAATTAAATATAAATTATTACTAATACTAACTTAATTATTAATAATCTTACACAATGTTGACAATCATTATACGACTGCATGCAGTCTTATCCAGTGAGCCAGCATCGGGGAGTCCCACCGGTCCACCAGCGTTCGCAGGATGGTGTTGGGACTGCCGCGCGTTCGGTGCAAGATGATGCGCACCGCTTACGCATAATGGCCGCAAAGCAGTCTGTGCCAGCCGCCGCAAATATCGCGGAGGCGCTGCAGTAGCGTGGCAGCCCCATCAGCACCCGGAACGCGTTATTGTATTGAACACGCAGGCTGCTGTATGTCCGCTGCGTATAGTTAACCCACAGGCTGCAGGTGTAAAAGGACTGACAGTACGCTTTAAAAAGCGTAACTTTGACAGTCCTCGTACACCGTGAAAACCTGCGGGCCAACATGTTGCATCGGACAGACAGCGCCCTGCGCTCCCTTTCTATATCCCTACTGTCCTTAAGGTCCCCAGTGACCCAGTGGCCCAAGTACTTAAATTGCTCGACTATTTGTAGAGCTATACCACATAAAGTGAAATTCGGGACGAATGTAGCGCTGGGTGTCTGGTTTGAAAAACATTATTAAACTCTTCTTTGAGTTGTATTTGAGCTCATGTGTCACCGCGTAGGATTCACAAATTTTCAGGAGTTTTCGTAACGCACCGATCGAGGGGCTTAGCAGCACCATATCGTCAGCGTAGCTGATGTTATTCACACAAACTCCGTCGATATGGCACCCCATACCGGTGCTGCTGAGCTCCTCGATCAGCCGGTTGATGTACAGGTTAAAGAGCGTGGGCGAGGTCAGCCCCCCCTGCCTCACCCCGCACTCCAGCCCGTACTCCTCCGAGAGAGAGCCTGCCCACCTTACAGAATTCTTTTGATTATTGTACCATTGCATAAATAATAGCACAATTTCCCCAGGAACACCAGTTTCATCCCTTAATTTACCCCATAAAATATCATACGATACAAGGTCGAAAGCTTTCGATAAATTAAGGTAGCATGCATAAACTGGGGTCTTTCTATTCGTGTAATACTGTACAATCTCCTTGAGGCACAGGATAGCACTCTCGGTAGAAAGCCCAGGCCTGAAGCCGAACTGCGCGACGTTAAGCGAGACGTGCCTATCCAGGTGCTGACCAAGCAGACTGTCCAGCACTTTGGCTACCACTGTGGCTAAAGAGATAGGTCTATAGTTGTTGAAATCTGATGCATCACCAGTTTTATTTTTGACTAGCTTTTGCCCGCGACTTCGTCCGCGTGGAATAGTTACTTTGGGCTAACGTTAAATTTAACCCCGATTTTGAAGCATTCTTCATTGGCGCTCCGCTCCTATTGGCCTTAGCGTAATGATATATAGCCTATAGCCTTTCTCTATAAATTGACTATTTAATTAAAAAATAATTTTTCAATTCGAACCAGTAGTTCCTGAGATTATCGCGTTCAAACAAACAAACAAACTCTTCAGCCTTATATTATTAGTATAGATAGCTGTTGCCCGCGACTTCGTCCACGTTTCCGTGGTTTTTCGTAAAAAAAAGTAGCCTATGTCCTTCCTCACGGTTCAGTGATTTTGATGTAACAGACAGATTACCTTTCGTAATTTAGTAGGGAAATATAATATGTCAATCTATAATACTGTTGAAAAATATCGCAATACCGAATCGCACAATATTATTGTTAATAGCTGTGCCCGCGACTCCGTCAGCGTGTAACTCCTTGTGTGTTATTAAGTTAATGTATTGGTAATATTGTTTAGATCACGATCACATGAGGCTTAAGTACCTATAGAACGAAAATACTTCAGCGCCAAGCTTCCGGGTAAACTATGTTGAAAGTTGACCCGTCCGGCACGTGAACATAAAGATTTCTAGAACTGCTAACCCGGAAAAGAGCGAAGTACAACTGACCATGCGAGAAACAACTGACACCGAGATCTACTCCAGCAACACGAAAAGTCTGCCCTTGAGCCTTATTAATTGTCATTGCATAACACACCGATACTGGGAATTGCGTTCTTTTAAATTGGAATGGAAAATTATTTGGTATTATGGGAATTCTGGGAATAAAGATGGTTTCTCCTGCACCGCAACCTGTTAAAATTTGAGCCTAGATTATATTTATTTGTTGCAACTGGGTTACTTTTAGCCGAGTTCCATTGCAAAGTTGTGGTGGTTTTAAATTTCGGAGCAGAATAATAATCAGAAAGCTTCGAACTGCTAACGCTATCGGGAGTTACACGTGTTATTGTGAGTCAACCATAAAAGATAGATATATGCTGTCGTGGGATATTTTTTATATAATTTTAAGGAGAACATTTCCGTCATAAATGATTTCTGTGTAGCTTTAACCATTAAGGTTGCACACGCGACGGAAGCTTAAAAAAAGGAGTAACTTCTCCCGTTTTCCCAACATTTCCCTTCACTGCTCTTCTCCTATTGATTGTAGCGTGATGAAAAGTATACTATAACCAGCTCAGGAGTATGAAAAATAATTGTACCAAGTTTCGTTAAAATCCGTCGAGTAGTTTTTGTTTCTATAACGGTTATACAGACAGACAGACAGACAGACAGACAGACAGACAGACCGACAGACAGACAGACAAAAATTTTACTGATTGCATTTTTGGCATCAGTATCGATCCCTAATCACCCCCTGATAGTTATTTTGTAAATATATTTCATGTACAGAATTGACCTCTCTACAGATTTATTATAAGTATAGATAGATGATAGGTACAACTATAGTACGCATAAGGTTATCAGGCAGATGTGAGTGGCCTAAACACAAGGTAAAAAACATAGAAAGCACTCTGGGTAAGTGCACACCTGCGTGCTGCAGGTGCTCGATGCTAAGGCTATCGTGACCCGGGGATTTACCCCTCACCATGCCTTTGATCACCGCGCCCACTTCTTTGGCAGTAAAATGAACACTACGCTCACTACCTTCCTCAGCATCGGGCACCTGCCGCGCTCGTCCTAGCGGAGAGTCCACTCTGAAATGTCGGGAAAACAAAGCGACGATCTCGCTCGGTTCGTGCACTCCCGCCACGCTGACGGGGAGGCCCAGCTTATGATTCAATTTGTTGGTGTTTTTCCAGAACTGACCGAATTTCTTTTTTGAGTGAAGCTCAGCTATAATATCCATTTTTATCTGATATTCATTATTCAAACACCACTTTAACCTCGATTTAAAAGCGCGTCTAGTTTCATACATGTCATTATATAGACGGCCCCGGGCTTACCCCATACAACCAAGTTTGAAAACACAGCCGAGCCTTCCCGTGAGCATCACGGACGTGCCTATATTCCACCCGGTAATGTATTTACCTCTGCGCTTTTTGCTAACATTATAGCTACTTAAAACGGCCTCCGAAAGTACACAAATAATCTTGTCATACATGTTATCTAACAGGATTTTGTGGCTTTTGTTACAACACATACTATCTGAGCAGTTTCTTAGTTCTGCAGGAAAATCAATTTCACGTAGTCTAGAGTGACATACATTTTTAAATTTCGCTATTTGAGTCGAGTCACGTTCACCCCAGACTATTCTATTTATACAAACAGTTGATTTACAAACCTTAGGCTTTACTAAATTAAAATTACATAGTATAGACACAGGATAATGATCCGACCAGTCTGTAGGTATCGTATAACACAGCGGCCGCGGACACAGAGTGCCTCGCGGCACTAGTCACAAGACAGTGGTCGAGCCAGCGCCGACAGTAGACGTGAGTCGTAACGTATTTTAGGCGTAATCGGTTATACGTAGTTTCGTGGATATGAGTAACTGGTTTCAAAAACGATTATTTTTGTAACTAGTTACTCCTTTAGAAGTATTAGTTTTGTGGTATGATTACGGAAATGTATCGGCTTATAGTTATAGGTGTGCAATTTAGTTTTGTATTATGTTCTGATTATGAATAAGTTATAGCTTATAGTAATATATGTATGTTATGGTTATTGCTTATGTGTGTAATTAAAGCAGGTATATAATTTCATTCTAAAGTTATTTATGTGTTTTTTTTTAAAGAGAATACAGGCGTATTTATAAGTTCATTTGATTTTATATACATTTTTTTCTATTTACAATTTCGATTTTACACATTTTATTATTGTTTTTTTTTATATTTAGCTTGATTGCGTTTGAACACCATATCACAAGAAGTTAAAAACAATAAAATTCACTGAAAAAAGTTTTTAAGAGCTCAGTTAACAAATTCGAGACAATAATCATCCATTGCACTTGTTACGTAAGTGCCTAAAATTTATATTTAAATAGAAACACGGTAAATAAAAAACAACAGTATCATAGTGAACCTTAACTCTTTCAAATTACGTATAAATTCGCTTAGACATTTGCAATGAAAAAGAGATGCACCGAATACTATATTGCCGTCTCTCTTTGTCTTGCGTGTAAGCCATGTCTATCCTGAAGAGACTACTTTCGTTGCTCGAGTCGTATTACGTTACGTATAATCATTTCTGTTGAATATACTGTGTTGAATGCAGGAACGAATGAACGTTACGCTTACGCGCCAATCTTTGAGTGTCAACCTGTTACTAAAATAATCGTTATATTTTTGTCCACGAAACTAGTTACGCGATTATCAGCCTCGTAAGCAGTTACTTAAACCGATTATGTTAAATAACGCCCACGTCTAGCCGACAGCCGTGCGCGTCACTGACAAACGTATGACTGTCCGGCGGCAACATTTCAATGTCTTCACATAACCATGATTGCTCCGCACAAAAAGTTAAGGCCGGCCGCCCATTACAACTTTTTGTCACCGTGACTTATTGTTACTGTCGCCTGCTGTCACCCACGATGCGCTCACTGAGGTGACTTCTTGGGTAACAAATCACGTTCTAGACATGGGCCTTACTAGTTATTTTTGATAACCGTTATCTAACCGGTAATTAGTGGCAATAACGTTATTGATAACGGTTGCTGAATAACGGTATCACAAATGCAGTTAATCTAACTATTCAGTTGTTGTATCTCTATAGTTATTACAACAACTGGATAGCTAAAATAACCACAGTATGAATATAACAAGGAGTGGAGTAAAGGGATTATAACGATACTGGTAATTTCCCTTCATAGCTTTCTTCTAGGCTTAGGACTAGCACATTTTTTATATGAAAGATATACAAAAAATGCGGCGCATTTAAAAATCATTATATTCACATTGATTGATTAAATTAACATGGCTCGCTAACTCACCTTCACCTAATAATTACTATCATCATAATTATACTATTTACACAATGGTAAATTAATCAATCCTACTGTTATTATAAATGCGAAAGTTTGTGAGGATGTATGTATGTTTGTTGCTCTTTCACGTAAATACTACAGAACGGATTTCAATGAAATTTGGTAAGTAGATAGTTGAGATACTTGAATAATACATAGACTACTTTTAATCCCAGCATTCCCACAGAATCGGGATTTATGCGGGAAAAACCTCCCACGCGATCGAAGTCGCGGGCAGAAGCTAGTATCATCATATTATTACAGTGTTAGCTCTATATAACTACACTCAAGGGACTTCGTGTATTTTGATATTATAGGAAAAAACTATATTAGAAAATAAAAAAAGAAATATTTCAGACTAGTGTTAGAAAAAAACAAATCTTATTTGAACGCTATTTCGTAGTGTGTTTTTTGTCATTTTCATCTGACGTCTTTTGCTGCACCAGTAATTTTGTTGTATTTTTTAGTTTGTAATCCACGAATCCTACTAATAACCGTCTACACGTGCAATTTGTGAATAAAAGAACAGATGTCGTAAAAAGTTTAATATTTATGATGCCGACAGTCGAGTTTATTACGTACTAGAATAATAAAGTAACAAAAGAACCTATAGCTCCGCAGTTTTTACTAATTTTGGCCACTTAAAAAGTACATTTTATTATTTAATCGCTGTCGTTATTGAGACTGGGTGTAACGATTATAGAGTGTACCATTGTATGAAAGACAAGCTAAGCTTTAGGGAGTTGAACGACACTCGATTTTTGTCATTAAATTCATTTTTATAAGTCAGTTTATGTCTACACGAGTATATCTAGCACTAAAAACTATTAAATTTAATACACAACTACGATTACGCACTTAACTTTTATAAACTAAAGAATTTGAATAGTCTCTTCTCAGAAAATAATAAATCGTCTCAAATCTCCAAAAACAGAAATCATAAAACAATTAACAAGTTCTTCAAATAACCGACAAGAAAGCAGACAACCGACACCTGCCAAGTATAATTCACTCAATAATTCGAAACAGACACACACAGAAACATGTTGGAAAAAACGTCATTACATTAAACATAATAATAATGAGTAAGTTATAACAAAACAAAAAACAATGTAATCACAACAACAGCTAAGAGATATGATGTGATGAGGAGTCAAGCTAGTTTAGTTCAGTTTAGTCCACATTCAAGTAAACTATTCTATTTTAATAACTCAACAAACTTTCAAATTAGTCAGCAACTTCAAAATGACTGGTATCTAATATATTCAATTCTTTAATAACTTTAGTTCTAAAAGTATTTCTATTTAGTAAAAATATCTGTGATAACCAGTGATCGGAGTAGGTAGATTGAAATGGGGTCATTGATCCGAAACGTATATATTAATATGGATATTCCTCCGGAATTGGTGGATTATTAAAAAAAACCGGAACTTATGTAGGAATTTTATTCTGCCAGAGTGGAAGGAGTCATTTGATGATTTGCCATCCTCAAAAGAAAGGTAGGAATTGTAATAAAATGAGCAATATTATTCTTTATTATTCTTCATGACCAATCAGAACAAAGGATCATGGGTGGTACAATAACCGGTTATCAGAACAATGCGTACGCCCGCCGACGACATGCCAGGTAGCTCACTCGTTTACTTCGGTTCGTAGAGTGCGCATCTTTGTTTGTTACTGTGTTGTGAAAACGTTACTTGACCCTGGCTTGTGTACATACTGACTTCTGGAATCTGCTCTAAACCACGATTTGGCTCGAATATACGGGCTCAGATTTTTCACTATTGAATTGGATCTACATATTTAAACCAAGCTTTGGTAAGTAATATTTTACTAGTTACAAGGAGTATAAAGCATGTTTGGATCTACTATAAGAATATTTTTAGTCTTGTGTTTGTTCGCTTAACCTGCTGAACATACCATGAGTCTTAATATTGTTAAATCTTTAATAGAGTATGAACCAGTGAGCTTAGTGCGAAACAAAATTATGATATTCTAGTAATGTAGTCGCAATTCAGCTAACTCCACTATTAACCGACATTTTACTGGAATCCGTATATAATTTGAATGCCCTGTGTGCTGTGTCCTCTTGCAATGTATTGGTAAAATAAATTACTATAGGCCTTATCTACTTCTCTACAAAATATTCTACGTAACAAGCCCTTTCATTTGATACCCATATTGATGGGATTGAAAAAAAACTAAGTTGTCCGCCATCTTGTAGCGGCAGCCATTTTGGATTGACAATAATATTGAATATACATAATTGTATTGTCACCAGAATCAAAGGCGAATACCAAATTTTAGATCAATCGGTTGACAGGAAGAGGGTGAAATTTCAATGACTAAATTTGATCCACGAAAAATAAAACAAACGGAGTAAGCTAAATAAACTAAATAAAATGTATTTTTTTCATGTCTTTGTTTTAGGTGATATATACGAGGTTCCATCTCTACAACAGAGTTCAGATATGGCAAACGTCAAGGCTGAAACTGTAGAAAAATGGATATCCGGTCATCCCGAACTACTTTACGATCACGCTAGTGGTACAATATACTGTTCAAAATGTGAAAGCCATTTGAAAACCATAAATAAAAGAAACGTTGAAAGACATATCGAAGGAGCAGTACACCAGGGAAAGTTTGAGCGGCCCGAAGAGGAATTTTATTTCGATCTTATAAAATTTCTCATTTTGTGCAATATTCCGTGGTCTCAGATGAAAAATACTACTTTTCAAGATATCTTTAAAAAATATATGTGTAGTACCTGTTGTTGTACGTGTACTAATCGTACTCTGCCAGATGAATCACAGTTACGGAAAGTTTACTTGGACAAGTTTTTTAAGAATAAAATCAATTCGATTCGGCAAAATTATAAAAATGAGAAACTATGGATATCATTAGATGAAACGACAGACTTTTTAGGTCGCTATATAGTCTATTTTTTAATAAAACCATTACATCCTAGCAATTTGACTAGACCTTATTTGGTAGCATGTAAAATGCTAACTGTAGTTAATGGACAAACAATCACGCAATTTGTGTTAGAATGTTTGGAAAACTTTTGGGAAGATTCTTTTGAATCGAAGGTAGGTAACATTCTTGTCCTCTGCACTGATAGCGTTGCATATATGCTGTCTGCAGGACGAAATTTAAAACAATACTTACCTGAAATGAAGCACGTAACATGTTTGGCGCACTCTCTTCATCGCGTATCTGAGCAAATTAGGTTAGAATATCACGATGTTAACATTTTAATAGCAAATGTTAAAAAGGTATTTTTGAAAGCCCCAAGTAGAGTCAAAATTTTAAAAGAAAAATATCCAGATTTGCCGCTACCTCCCCAACCAGTTGTTACAAGATGGGGCACTTGGTTAGAGGCAGCATTTTATTACGCTCAAAACTTTGAAAAAATAAAAGAAGTATTATCTTGTTTAAACAGCTCTGATGCGGTATCTATTCGAGAGGCAAAAAATATTATAGAAAAAGAAAATTTAAAAGAAGATTTAAATTACATTAAAGACAATTATTTTATAATTCATTTGTCTTTAAAAGAATTGCAAAAGCATAATTTATCGTTGACAGGTTCACTTTTAGCATTTGACAACGTCAGAGATGCTATAAATCAGTGCAATTCAGAAAATATAAAAAATAAATGTCCTGTTCCTTCGTATGCCCTTTACGTTTCAGAGTCGTGGTGCATCCTTAGAACAGTCTCACGACCCCAGCAGGCATTGGCCCTCTATGGGGCCCCGTCATTTATTCTACCCTTAATGCAAATTACCATGACCACTATGAAAATATTTAAATTTAAGTGCAACAATTTATGTCTATCTATAAAAGTTCTAGCCATAAAAGGCTAAAAATAAAAAAATAAAAATTAAAGCTTCGATCGGAATTAGATTGTTTTTATTATTCAACAGATAAATAATGAATTAATTTAGTTTTTATACCTTCCTTTAAATTTTGAATTGAGTAGGAATAATATCACTATCAACATTAACAATGTTTAATTGAATCCGGAAATACCGGAATTACTTTCCGGGAAAATGGCTTATCCATGTTATTCTTTCTGTGTGCATTTATGATACAAGTACCAAAAATCAATCTACCTACTCCGATCACTGGTGATAACCGACAAACACATCAAAACTGTTCATCATTAGACCAGCAATTGGTATATACGACCATATTATTTCCTTAAGATATCCATGATAACCAATGCATGCCAACAAAACGATAATCGCATCTTCTCTTTCTTGCACCTAATTATCGGCTAAGTGAGAGAGGGAAGGCATGGTTGCCAGTTGCCGGTTGGTTATCATCGGTTTCGGTTTCTAATGTTTTCGTAGTTGCGCGTTGAGCTGTAGCTACTCGCTCGCTACTCGTACTCTGCAGATTGATAACCGTTGCCGGTTGAGACGATACCGATACCTAACGTTATTGCTACGGCAACCGTATTCAGTTGCGTTTTGTTATAACTGACACATGTCTATCGCGTTCATTTTTGTAATGGACTTCAACGAGGTTGTCAAACTAATCTGCTTATACGCTTATTTTAAATAACATGTTTTATTATATGCTTTTCCTTTAAACGCCCATCTTTACGGCTGAGTGACAAAAAGTCACCAGTGAGCGGACTCCCATAGTAATGTACAGGGCGAGTGACAGTCACGTCACTCCGGTACTGCCTGTCGCTGCAACTTTTTGTCACCGTCTTATCAAGTCACCATAATGAGCGCACTCAGTATAGTTTTCATAGCACTTGACTGAGTGACAAGTCACGGTGACAAAAAGTTGTAATGAGCGGCCGGTCTAAGAGTTCATTAGCAAATGACTCACCGGGGTGCGCATTGTAGTCTCCCAACATAAACACCGACTCAACACTGTGACTGTCAATTATAGCTGTCATTTCACTCAGACACTGTAAATTCCACTAAATTTTCACTGGACTCGGTAGGCATATACACAGAGAAAATCAAAATGGAACGATCACTGAGCTCGATTTTTATCGCGGCAAGACGCACACTATTGCACTTTACTACGGACACCATCGTAAACGCAACTTTTCTCCACAGTAGGGCAACTCCGCCGTAGGGCCTACCGCGTAAGACACCTGCCGCGGTATCGACTGCAGAGGTATTATTATAGAGAGCAGAGGTATTGTATATTATATATACATGGCCACTATACACGACGACTTCGCTTGCACGGGCAAGCGAAGTCGTCGTGTCGAGGTCGTGCGGTAGGAGCCACGTCTCCTGCAGCGCCACAACATCCGCCGAGCGACAAAGCTTCCGTACACATTCCACTGATCTCGTCACATTTTTGCAATTAAAACTTACTAAATTAATAACTAATATTATTATTCACTAGCGACCCGCCCCGGCTTCGCACGGGTGCAATGTTTATCTATCTTCTATATCTATATCTTCTATACTTATAATAAATCTGTAGAGAGGTCAATTCTGTACATGAAATATATTTCCAAAATAACTATCAGGGGGTGATTAGGGATCGATACTGATGCCAAAAATGCAATCAGTAAAATTTTTGTCTGTCTGTCTGTCTGTCTGTCTGTCTGTCTGTCTGTATAACCGTTATACAAACAAAAACTACTCGACGGATTTTAACGAAACTTGGTACAATTATTTCTCATACTCCTGAGCTGGTTATAGTATACTTTTCATCACGCTACAATCAATAGGAGCAGAGCAGTGAAGGTAAATGTTGGGAAAACGGGAGAAGTTACTCCATTTTTTAAGCTTCCGTCGCGTGTGCTACCTTAGTGGTTAAAGCTACACAGAAATCATTTATGACGGAAATGTTCTCCTTAAAATTATATAAAAAATATCCCACGACAGCATATGTCTATCTTTTATGGTTGACTCAAAATAACACGTGAACTCCCGATAGCTTAGCAGTTCGAAGCTTTCTGATTATAATATTTGTCTACTCTTACGTTTATAACACTCTCAGTCACCCCTAATTGAAAAATTTAACATTATTAACTATTCCATAAAAAAGAATCATATAAATCGGTATAGAAACACCAAAGTTATACATGAAATACGCTAATAATAAGCCATCGCGCGTGAATACTGAATCATGCTATAAAGATTATTTTTGAGAATCGGTCGCCGCGCTCGACGCGTCTCGATTGGCTAAGTGCGAGCCAGACTCGCCCATGAAGGGTTCCTAAAAACCTTAAAATTTTCTAGAAACCAGCTTATTTACATTTTTACAACTACGCTAGATAACTTTGTTTTTCATAGTGTTTATATGAATTACAAAGTTATATTTGCGGTTTTAGAAAATATGCTATATCTCAAAACTGCTTACCCGATTTCGTTCAAACCAATTTTGGTTGAAAGTTTACATTAAGATGTACAGACATATTTTATTTTTTATTTTTCACTCCATTATTATAGAAGTTATACCACTTTGGAAGCTTATATCTTCTAAACGATTGACTTTATGAAAAAGTGGTTTTAGAAACCCTTATATCATTTTTAAAGACCTATCTATAAGTACCACACACGCATAGGTTTCATGAAAAAAAATATTTTCAGTTTTAGTTCCATGTATGGGGATCCCCCTTTATTTTAATTTTTTTTTTTCTTAAAATTGGAAAGTGGTTCATAGAATACATCTACCTACTAAGATTCACATGTATAGTCGTAGTAGTTTCGGAATAAAATGGCTGTGACATACGGACGGACGGACAGACAGACAGACAGACAGACAGACGGACAGACATATCGAAACTATAAGGGTTCCGTGTTTTGCCATTCGGCTACGGAACCCTAAAAAGGCGGGGCGTCCGAGTGCGAGCTTCTTTTGTTTTTTTTTATAAAATAGGTATTAGTTATTTTAGTATACCGATAGGTAAGTTTTGGCTAATTTACGTTCACTTTTTTTATATTAGTTTTATTTTCACCCAGTTGCAACAAAATATAATCGAGGCTCAAATTTTAACAGGTTGCGGTGCAGGAGAAACCGTCTTTATTCCCAGAATTCCCATAATACCAAACAATTTTCCATTCGAATTTAAAAGAACGCAATTCCCAGTATCGGTGTGTTATGCAATGACAATTAATAAGGTTCAAGGGCAGACGTTTCGTGTTGCTGGAGTAGATCTCGGTGTCAGTTGTTTCTCGCATGGTCAGTTGTACGTCGCTTTTTCCCGGGTTAGCAGTTCTAGAAATCTTTATGTTCACGTGCCGGACGGGTCAACTTTCAACATAGTTTATCCGGAAGCTTTGCGCTGAAGTATTTTCATTCTATAGGTTACTTAAGCCTCATGTGAACGTGATCTAAACAATATTACCAATACATTAACTTAATAACACACAAGGAGTTACACGCTGACGGAGTCACGGGCACAGCTATTAACAATAATATTGTGCGGTTCCGCATTGCGATATTTTTCAACAGTATTATAGATTGACATATTATATTTCCCTACTAAATTACGAAAGTTAATCTGTCTGTTACATCAAAATCACTGAACCGTGAGGAAGGACATAGACTACTTTTTTTACGAAAAAACGACGGAAACGCGGACGAAATCGCGGGAAACAGCTATCTATACTAATAATATAAGGCTGAACAGTTTGTTTGTTTGGTTGAACGAGATAATCTCAGGAACTACTGGTTCGAATTGAAAAAATATTATATATCATTACGCTAAGGCCAATAGGAGCGGAGCGCCAAGTAAGAATGCTTCAATATCGGGGTTAAATTTAACGTTAGCCCAAAGTAACTATTCCACGCGGACGAAGTCGCGGGCAAAAGCTAGTATTAAATATAGGCAGCGTTCGCGAGAATCGTTAACGTACGGCAGTTTTTTCGACGCCTTACTCCACAATTTTCACTACCACGAAAAATCCTATCTATTTTCCGGGATAAAATATAGCCTATACGGATTCGGAAGTATCCCTCTAAGTAATGGTAAAAGAAATTTTGAAATCGGTCCAGTAGTTTTTGAGCCTATTCAATACAAACATACAAAAATACAAAGGTTTCCTCTTTATAATATTACTAGCGACCCGCCCCGGCTTCGCACGGGTGCTATGTTTATATTAAATATAGGCAGCGTTCGCGAGAATCGTTAACGTACGGCAGTTTTTTCGACGCCTTACTCCACAATTTTCACTACCACGAAAAATCCCATCTATTTTCCGGGATAAAATATAGCCTATACGGATTCGGAAGAATCCCTCTAAGTAATGGTAAAAGAAATTTTGAAATCGGTCCAGTAGTTTTTGAGCCTATTCAATACAAACATACAAAAATACAAAGGTTTCCTCTTTATAATATTAGTATAGATATAGATTAATATTAATATATAGTATAGATAACTAACTAATATTATTCATAACTTAGAACTGCTAATATTCTCGCCAGTAATAACTTCTCTCGCTCTAAGTGGAGCACAAAAGAGTGTCAGACTTCTACTGACAAAAAACCCACCCTGTTCCTTCAGCTGCCCTTGCGTTCCGGGGTCGCGGTATCTCGTTAGAACCCCCCCGCCCCGTCACAAGTGCCCGTCTCTTTGAGGCGCGCGAGGAACACGACTCTTTTTTTTGTGGAATCTCTCAGGTGAACCTCTGAGGTTGTCGGTTGCTTAACCGGACTTGCCTGTGGTTGCCTTAATTAATAAATTAATTAAAGCCTCCAGCCAGAACTGGCAACACGACATGCTGCCGACCCGGGTCTAAGTATCTGTACCTGGCTCGCAAGCTTGTCGGCAAGTGGGACGTGGATAGCGTGGACCGTGTAGTCTGTGTATATATGTATTAATTGTGCCTTGACTTGATCCAAAAAGCCATAGGTATGTACCTATTTAGTATTTAGAGAGAAATAATACCTAACTTACTGGTTTTGTAACAGGTCAGCCATATATATTTTTTGATGTATTAGTATGTTAGTTTTAAAAACATATTGCAATTATATTTATAACTAGCTTTTGCCCGCGACTTCGTCCGCGTGGAATAGTTACTTTGGGCTAACGTTAAATTTAACCCCGATATTGAAGCATTCTTACTTGGCGCTCCGCTCCTATTGGCCTTAGCGTAATGATATATAATATTTTTTCAATTCGAACCAGTAGTTCCTGAGATTATCGCGTTCAACCAAACAAACAAACTGTTCAGCCTTATATTATTAGTATAGATAGCTGTTGCCCGCGATTTCGTCCGCGTTTCCGTCGTTTTTTCGTAAAAAAAGTAGTCTATGTCCTTCCTCACGGTTCAGTGATTTTGATGTAACAGACAGATTAACTTTCGTAATTTAGTAGGGAAATATAATATGTCAATCTATAATACTGTTGAAAAATATCCCAATGCGGAACCGCACAATATTATTGTTAATAGCTGTGCCCGTGACTCCGTCAGCGTGTAACTCCTTGTGTGTTATTAAGTTAATGTATTGGTAATATTGTTTAGATCACGTTCACATGAGGCTTAAGTAACCTATAGAATGAAAATACTTCAGCGCAAAGCTTCCGGATAAACTATGTTGAAAGTTGACCCGTCCGGCACGTGAACATAAAGATTTCTAGAACTGCTAACCCGGGAAAAAGCGACGTACAACTGACCATGCGAGAAACAACTGACACCGAGATCTACTCCAGCAACACGAAACGTCTGCCCTTGAACCTTATTAATTGTCATTGCATAACACACCGATACTGGGAATTGCGTTCTTTTAAATTCGAATGGAAAATTGTTTGGTATTATGGGAATTCTGGGAATAAAGACGGTTTCTCCTGCACCGCAACCTGTTAAAATTTGAGCCTCGATTATATTTTGTTGCAACTGGGTGAAAATAAAACTAATATAAAAAAAGTGAACGTAAATTAGCCAAAACTTACCTATCGGTATACTAAAATAACTAATACCTATTTTATAAAAAAAAACAAAAGAAGCTCGCACTCGGACGCCCCGCCTTTTTAGGGTTCCGTAGCCGAATGGCAAAACACGGAACCCTTATAGTTTCGATATGTCTGTCCGTCTGTCTGTCTGTCTGTCTGTCTGTCCGTCCGTCCGTATGTCACAGCCATTTTATTCCGAAACTACTACGACTATACATGTGAATCTTAGTAGGTAGATGTATTCTATGAACCACTTTCCAATTTTAAGAAAAAAAAAAATTAAAATAAAGGGGGATCCCCATACATGGAACTAAAACTGAAAATATTTTTTTTCATGAAACCTATGCGTGTGTGGTACTTATAGATAGGTCTTTAAAAATGATATAAGGGTTTCTAAAACCACTTTTTCATAAAGTCAATCGTTTAGAAGATATAAGCTTCCAAAGTGGTATAACTTCTATAATAATGGAGTGAAAAATAAAAAATAAAATATGCTGTACATCTTAATGTAAACTTTCAACCAAAATTGGTTTGAACGAAATCGGGTGAGCAGTTTTGAGATATAGCATATTTTCTAAAACCGCAAATATAACTTTGTAATTCATATAAACACTATGAAAAACAAAGTTATCTAGCGTAGTTGTAAAAATGTAAATAAGCTGGTTTCTAGAAAATTTTAAGGTTTTTAGGAACCCTTCATGGGCGAGTCGCGTCGAGCGCGGCGACCGATTCTCAAAAATAATCTTTATAGCATGATTCAGTATTCACGCGCGATGGCTTATTATTAGCGTATTTCATGTATAACTTTGGTGTTTCTATACCGATTTATATGATTCTTATTTATGGAATAGTTAATAATGTTAAATTTTTCAATTAGGGGTGACTGAGAGTGTTATAAACGTAAGAGTAGACAAATATTATAATCAGAAAGCTTCGAACTGCTAAGCTATCGGGAGTTACACGTGTTATTTTGAGTCAACCATAAAAGATAGACATATGCTGTCGTGGGATATTTTTTATATAATTTTAAGGAGAACATTTCCGTCATAAATGATTTCTGTGTAGCTTTAACCACTAAGGTAGCACACGCGACGGAAGCTTAAAAAATGGAGTAACTTCTCCCGTTTTCCCAACATTTACCTTCACTGCTCTGCTCCTATTGATTGTAGCGTGATGAAAAGTATACTATAACCAGCTCAGGAGTATGAGAAATAATTGTACCAAGTTTCGTTAAAATCCGTCGAGTAGTTTTTGTTTGTATAACGGTTATACAGACAGACAGACAGACAGACAGACAGACAGACAGACAGACAGACAGACAAAAATTTTACTGATTGCATTTTTGGCATCAGTATCGATCCCTAATCACCCCCTGATAGTTATTTTGGAAATATATTTCATGTACAGAATTGACCTCTCTACAGATTTATTATAAGTATAGAAAATATAGGCAGCGTTCGCGAGAATCGTTAACGTACGGCAGTTTTTTCGACGCCTTACTCCACAATTTTCACTACCACGAAAAATCATATCTATTTTCCGGGATAAAATATAGCCTATACGGATTCGGAAGTATCCCTCTAAGTAATGGTAAAAGAAATTTTGAAATCGGTCCAGTAGTTTTTGAGCCTATTCAATACAAACATACAAAAATACAAAGGTTTCCTCTTTATAATATTATTAATATTAATATATAGTATAGATAACTAACTAATATTATTCATAACTTAGAACTGCTAATATTCTCGCCAGTAATAACTTCTCTCGCTCTAAGTGGAGCACAAAGGAGTGTCAGACTTCTACTGACAAAAAACCCACCCTGTTCCTTCAGCTGCCCTTGCGTTCCGGGGTCGCGGTATCTCGTTAGAACCCTGACAGGCAATGGCTCTATGGGGCCCCGTCACAAGTGCCCGTCTCTTTGAGGCGCGCGAGGAACATGCGACTCTTTTTTTTGTGGAATCTCTAAGGTGAACCTCTGAGGTTGTCGGTTGCTTAACCGGACTTGCCTGTGGTTGCCTTAATTAATAAATTAATTAAAGCCTCCAGCCAGAACTGGCAACACGACATGCTGCCGACCCGGGTCTAAGTATCTGTACCTGGCTCGCAAGCTTGTCGGCAAGTGGGACGTGGATAGCGTGGACCGTGTAGTCTGTGTATATATGTATTAATTGTGCCTTGACTTGATCCAAAAAGCCATAGGTATGTACCTATTTAGTATTTAGAGAGAAATAGTACCTAACTTACTGGTTTTGTAACAGGTCAGCCATATATATTTTTTAATGTATTAGTATGTTAGTTTTAAAAACATATTGCAATTATATTTATAACTAGCTTTTGCCCGCGACTTCGTCCGCGTGGAATAGTTACTTTGGGCTAACGTTAAATTTAACCCCTATTTTGAAGCATTCTTCAGTGGCGCTCCGCTCCTATTGGCCTTAGCGCCTATAGCCTTTCTCTATAAATTGACTATTTAATTAAAAATTTTTTTTCAATTCGAACCAGTAGTTCCTGAGATTATCGCGTTCAAACAAACAAACAAACTCTTCAGCCTTATATTATTAGTATAGATAGCCGTTGCCCGCGACTTCGTCCAGGTTTCCGTCGTGTTTCGTAAAAAAAAAGTAGCCTATGTCCTTCCTCATTTTGATGTAACAGACAGATTAACTTTCGTAATTTAGTAAGGAAATATAATATGTCAATCTATAATACTGTTGAAAAATATCGCAATACCGAACCGCACAATATTATTGTTAATAGCTGTCCCCGTGACTCCGTCAGCGTGTAACTCCTTGTGTGTTATTAAGTTAATGTATTGGTAATATTGTTTAGATCACGTTCACATGAGGCTTAAGTACCTATAGAACGAAAATACTTCAGCGCAAAGCTTCCGGGTAAACTATGGTGAAAGTTGACCCGTCCGGCACGTGAACATAAAGATTTCTAGAACAGAAGAACCCGGGAAAGAGCGACGTACAACTGACCATGCGAGAAACAACTGACACCGAGATCTACTCCAGCAACACGAAAAGTCTGCCCTTGAGCCTTATTAATTGTCATTGCATAACACACCGATACTGGGAATTACGTTCTTTTAAATTGGAATGGAAAATTATTTGGTATTATGAGAATTCTGGGAATAAAGACGGTTTCTCCTGCACCGCAACCTGTTAAAATTTGAGCCTCGATTATATTTTGTTGCAGCTGGGTTACTTTTAGCCGAGTTCCATTGCAAAGTTGTGGTGATTTTAAATTTCGGAGCAGAATAATAATCAGAAAGCTTGGAACTGCTAAGTTATCGGGAGTTACACGTGTTATTGTGAGTCAACCATAAAAGATAGATATATGCTGTCGTGGGATATTTTTTATATAATTTTAAGGAGAACATTTCCGTCATAAATGATTTCTGTGTAGCTTTAACCATTAAGATTGCACTCGCGACGGAAGCTTAAAAAATGGAGTAACTTCTCCCGTTTTCCCAACATTTCCCTTCACTGCTCTGCTCCTATTGATTGTAGCGTGATGAAAAGTATACTATAACCAGCTCAGGAGTATGAAAAATAATTGTACCAAGTTTCGTTAAAATCCGTCGAGTAGTTTTTGTTTCTATAACGGTTATACAGACAGACAGACAGACAGACAAAAATTTTACTGATTGCATTTTTGGCATCAGTATCGATCCCTAATCACCCCCTGATAGTTATTTTGTAAATATATTTCATGAACAGAATTGACCTCTCTACAGATTTATTATAAGTATAGATAAACTAATGGACTACTAACTAATTGACAGGCCCGTTGGTATAGTGGTCAGTGGCCCTGACTGCTATGCGCAAGGTCGTGGGTTCGATTCCCACCTAGGACAAATGTTTGTGTGATGAGCACGGTCATTTGTTCTTTGTCTGGGTGTAATTTATCTATAATATGTATGTATTTAGAAATATATATGTATGTCTATCAGTTGTCTAGTACCCATACCACAAGCTCTGCTTAGTTTGGGACTAGATGGCGTTGTGTGACAAGTTGTGGAATATTATTTTATACTAGCTTTTGCCCGCGACTTTGTCCACGTGGAATAGTTACTTTGGGCTAACGTTAAATTTAACCCCGATTTTGAAGCATTCTTCATTGGCGCTCCGCTCCTATTGGCCTTAGCGTAATGATACAATATAGCTGTGCCCGCGACTCCGTCAGCGTAAGTTAATGTATTGGTAATATTGTTTAGATCACGTTCACATGAGGCTTATGTACCTAGAGAACGCTTCGACCGCGAGACGCGTCGAGCGTGGCGACCGATTCTCAAAAATAATCCTTATAGCATGATTCAGTATTCACGCGCGATGGCTTATTATTATAAGCGTATTTCATGTATAACTTTGGTGTTTCTATACCGATTTATATGATTCTTTTTACGGTTTCGTAGCCGAATGGCAAAAAACGGAATCTTTATAGTTTCGACATGTCTGTCCGTCTGTCTGTCTGTCTGTCTGTCCGTCCGTCCGTCTGTCACAGCAATTTTATTCCGAAACTATTAGGACTATACATGTGAAACTTGATAGGTAGATGTATTCTGTGAACAGCTTTCCGAATTTGAGAAAAAAAATAAAAAATATTTAAAATAAAGGGAACTAAACCTGAAAATATTTTTTTTCATGAAATCGATGCATGTGTGGTATCTATAGACAGTTCTTTAAAAACGACATCGGGGTTTCTAAAACCACTTTTCCATAAAGTCAATCGTTTAAAAGATATAAGCTTCCAAAGTGGTAAAATGTGTGTGTGGCGGACACAACCTCTAACTTCTATAATAATAGAGTACCAACCAAACCAAAATTAGTTTGAACGAAATCAGTTCAGCAGTTTTTGAGATACAGCATATTTTCTAAAACCGCAAATATAACTTTGTAATTCATACAAACACTATGAAAAACAAATTTATTCGGCGCAGTTGTAAAAAATGTAAAAAAGCCAGTTTTAAGAAATTTGTAAGGTTTTTTTTTTTTCAAAACTTATTTATTTGGCGCAGTTGTAAAAAATGTAAATAAGCTAGTTTTAAGAAATTTGTAAGGTTTTTTTTTCGTCAAATAAATTTGCATATTATATTATAGTTACTACGGAACCCTTCATGGGCGAGTCTGACTCGCACTTGCCCAATTTTTTTATGGAATAGTTAATAATGTTAACTTTTTCAATTAGGGGTGACTGAGAGTGTTATAAACGTAAGAGTAGACAAATATTATAATCAGAAAGCTTCGAACTGCTAAGCTATCGGGAGTTACACGTGTTATTGTGAGTCAACCATAAAAGTTAGACATATGCTGTCGTGGGATATTTTTTATATAATTTCAAGGAGAACATTTCCGTCATGAAATGATTTGTGTAGCTTTAACCATTAAGGTTGCACACGCGACGGAAGCTTAAAAAATGGAGTAACTTCTCCCGTTTTCCCAACATTTCCCTTCACTGCTCTGCTCCTATTGATTGTAGCGTGATGAAAAGTATACTATAACCCGCTCAGGAGTATGAAAAATAATTGTACCAAGTTTCGTTAAAATCCGTCGAGTAGTTTTTGTTTCTATAACGGTTATACAGACAGACAGACAGACAGACAGACAAAAATTTAACTGATTGCATTTTTGGCATGAGTACCGATCCTTAATCACCCCCTGATAGTTATTTTGGAAATATATTTCATGTACAGAATTGACCTCTCTACAGATTTATTATAAGTATAGAAGATTATAATGGACTTTTAACGCTATTTTGCCATTTGCCAACCCCATTACATGCCATTAGATACTAACTGAATAGACCCTTTTAGGTACAGGACTGGCCAGTTCTCCGTCTATTGTTTTATGATTTTAATTTTGACAAGTAGGTATCTATGGACTTACGTAATAAAATAAAATGATGTGCAAATATATTTGAAAGAATTCAAAATTATGCCTTTGATATAGTTTTTTTTTGTATTTTCTGGACGAGCAAATAAAACCATGGACGGCGAGCATGAAACTTTATCAGATACTGCGACTAACTGCAATTTCGCATCTGCATCAGAAACATTGTCGGAAAATAATCAGGCTAAACTAGACTCTCTAGAGAAGAAAGCTGTTCATTTAAGGTTACTGCCAACTTGTGTTCTTTATCATCACCATCTTAGACATCTGTGGCCCATAAATAAATACCTGACAAAATATCATATAATTTCAATAATACAAATTGAGTTAGTAAATAGAAACTGAAACCTTTGTTAATAATAATCCAAATAAGCACAAATTTACAGTACGCTCGTGTGGCATTCGTCTATCTGCCTATGGGACTTGAGAAGAGTGATGGAAGGGAGAGATTTTCAGCGTTTCCTCACGCACTTGTGCGCAATAATAACTCTCGACGTAGGCTTACTGTCTATTGAGATTGACCGCCATTGCTGAAGTCGGTATCGGAAGACTATTATTGCAATACAAGCCTAAGTACTAAATGTTGTTTATTTTTTCAGATTAGTATTGGAAAAAGATTTTAAAGCCGCAGATATAAAATGGAGTCTATTTGTAGCAGCCGCTTTTAGTTTTAGATATGAAAGCTGTTTAAGACCATTTCCACCAGCTTTCTTGAAAAATGGAATTAAAGATATGGATGAATTGGTATGCTTATCTTTCCAAAGATAGTTTTGGCTTCCTTGCACTCAAAAGAATCGTGAAGGTGCGATGCGTCGGTTAGGTAGGAACTTTTTTGAATCAATAGAGATAAAAGAAGCTGGTCACAGACATCACAGCGTTTCGCATCAGTAAAACGATGCTTGCCTGACGATATTATTAAAAATAGGAGACATGGTTACAATTGCTCCACGTCTCACACCCTAGTTGTACGGCTAACTAATAAAATCAGAATGTTATTTCAGATCCTTTGTTTAATCATTTTTTTTAATCATCTACCTCCTGCAGACTACACATTTCTCTCACACTACTGGATTACCCACTAGACGGGCTGCAAGTCTAGCCACTAACATCCAATCACTCAAAATAAGCGCTTCTTCACTTTGTTATGTTCACAGCCAAAGTGTGGAAGTCACTTTCAGCATCCAAAGACATCCGCACCGTAGACAACGTACATCGTTTACCATTCAATAAGACAGTTTAATATTCATTCAAAACTTTCAATTTCAGCTTTGTGTGATAACCGACGTGCCAGCTTTGGATTTGGTTTTGCAACAGCTGGATAACTTAGATAATCTGTCGAATATCAGCGATATTATTGATTTGCTGTTTTATGTGCTCGTACGATTAAAGGAGCCATCATTGAAAACGGTGCCCCCTGAAGCGGTAAGTTGATTATCCTTATCCTACTAAGTCACATTAGAAATGAATAGTTATTTGTTATACAAGATTGCAAAGATGCTTTTTAACCGCGTGCTCAATTTTGATGACCGAGCAAGCGAAGGATTCTAAAATTGAATCACAAGTGCAGCGAGTGATTCAAACATTAGAATCCTGAGCGTTAGTGAGGGAATCAAAAGAACACGAGGTGAAAAATCTTTGCACTCGAGTGCAACACGTAACTTTTCATCCCACCTCAGCGAGGAAATGACTAAATGCAAAAAAAAAACATTTACATTCACAAGATACTTTTATTTCAGTTTAGGTATTAACTACTACATTATGCTAAGTAAGTATTACAGAATAATCTTTAAATTATAACAAATAATACTTAGGTATAATTAAGAAAAATTGAAAGTAACGTTGCTACAGTTAAATTCAATTTACTTTATCCTCTAGCGGATAAAAACGGCTTTTGCACTCAGATATCGAAGAGCAAAAATACTCTTTCCGAGATGGGGGGATGAAAATGATATTTTATTTTATAAATTGGTTATAAATAACACCTTTACACGTAATGTTTTGTCGTTTTAAGATGAGGCCGGTGTTGTGTATCTTAACATAATTATCGAGATACCTCCGTACCCGCTGGTACCCGCTGTCATTAGTCATTTGTAAATCTTTGACAAGCGTTACGGGTAGTCAGCCAGGAAAACTTCAAAAACTTACTTCTTCACATTCCTTCCCACCGCACCGGTTTTCTATCTAATTCTTACGCTATTTCTACTATTAAACTCTGGAATTTGCTACCTCTTGACATCAAGAAGGCTGAGTCAAAATTTTCTTTTAAGCGCAAAATTAAAAACCACTACTTAAGGGGCTGTTATTCTTAGTTTGGTCTTCGTCATAATTATTATGAGCTCTCTTATTCAGAAAGAATATTATAAAGCACCGTATCTATTAGTTTGTCATTTTAGCATATATGTGTATTTTATTAGTATTATTATATACTAGCTTTTGCCCGCGACTTCGTCCGCGTGGAATAGTTACTTTGGGCTAACGTTAAATTTAACCCCGATTTTGAAGCATTCTTTATTGGCGCTCCGCTTCTATTGGCCTTAGCGTAATGATATATAGCCTTTCTCTATAAATTGACTATTTAATTAAAAAAATATTTTTCAATTCGAACCAGTAGTTCCTGAGATTATCGCGTTCAAACAAACAAACAAACTCTTCAGCCTTATATTATTAGTATAGATAGCTGTTGCCCGCGGCTTGGTCCGCGTTTACGTCGTTTTTCGTAAAAAAAAGTAGCCTATGTCCTTCCTCACTGTTCAGTGGTTTTCATGTAAGAAACAGATTAACTTTCGTAATTTAGTAAGGAAATACAATATGTCAATCTATAATACTGTTGAAAAATATCGCAATACGGTACCTCACAATATTATTGTTAATAGCTGTGCCCGCGACTCCGTCAGCGTGTAACTCCTTGTGTGTTATTAAGTTAATGTATTGATAATATTGTTTAGATCACGTTCACATGAGGCTTAAGTACCTATAGAACGAAATTTTATACCTTCGGGCGAGAGATGTGTCGAGCGCGGCGACCGATTCTCAAAAATAATCCTTATAGCATTATTCAGTATTCACGCGCGATGGCTTATTATAAGCGTATTTCATGTATAACTTTGGTGTTTCTATGCCGATTTATATGATTCTTTTTTATGGAATAGTTAATAATGTTAACTTTTTCAATTAGGGGTGACTGAGAGTGTTATAAACGTAAGAGTAGACAAATATTATAATCAGAAAGCTTCGAACTGCTAAGCTATCGGGAGTTACACGTGTTATTGTGAGTCAACCATAAAAGATTGATACATGGTGTCGTGGGATATTTTTTATATAATTTTAAGGAGAACATTTCCGTCATGAAATGATTTGTGTAGCTTTAACCATTAAGGTTGCACACGCAACGGAAGCTTAAAAATGGAGTAACTTCTCCCGTTTTCCCAACATTTCCCTTCACTGCTCTGCTCCTATTAATTGTAGCGTGATGAAAAGTATACTATAACCCGCTCAGGAGTATGATAAATAATTGTACCAAGTTTCGTTAAAATCCGTCGAGTAGTTTTTGTTTCTATAACGGTTATACAGACAGACAGACAGACAGACAGACAGACAGACAAAAATTTAACTGATTGCATTTTTGGCATCAGTATCGATCCTTAATCACCCCCTGATAGTTATTTTGGAAATATATTTCATGTACAGAATTGACCTCTCTACAGATTTATTATAAGTATAGATTAGTATTATATTTATTAGTATTAAATATATTATTTCATTCCACTTTCTTGTACACCTACCACAGTGTGTTTTTTTAACCCAAAGGTTGACTGGTAGAGAATGCCTTGCTGCATTAAGTCCGCCCATGTAATACAATTGTACATAAAGTTTAAATAAATAAATAAATAGAACTGGTCTTGCCAAGGAGTATCGTGTTGCTCAGCTATGGGTTGTGGATGTCAGATAGACAATGATCGCTCCATGTAAAACACTAGCACTACATCCGGTTAGACTGGAAGCCGATCTCAATATAGTTGGGAAAAGGCCATGTGGACGATGATGACGATACAGGCAAATTGAGGCCATGAGAGCCAGGGTGGCCTAACTGTGATTTTTTTAATACTGATTTTAATTGATAAAACTGCTCTAAACGGTAAAACTCATAGCACCACAGTGGCCTAAAATTTAGTTCAACATATTGATCTTATTTCGACGGTTGAAATTTTTGAGGCCATGAGAGCCAGAGTGGTCTAGCTGTCATTTTTTTCAATAAGTCGATTTTACGGTTAGGCCACTGGCTCTCATGGCCTGAATTGTCTTTGACGTTTTAATCGTCTATTAGATACCGAGATTAGATATCGTTGTTTCTTTTTTTTAAATGTAATGGGATCTATCTAATATAATTTTGTTTAATAAGAGGTACTACCTATGTTTTAGCAATTAAAATGCTCTAAATTTGTATTTTTTGTTCATCTGTCCCTCTCTACCAAATTAACCGTTATTTTTGTTGCGAAGTCTAAAGGAAAAAACTATCATAGCTAAGAGCAAATTACAAGTTGTCCAATATACGTCGTAATAATTCCATTTAAAAGCACCATAAACAGACTTGAAACGACCTGCAAGTAAAGAATACATGGGAAAAGGTATTTCTTTTCAGGTAGTCAATAATTAAATTTTACTTTCAGCATGATTTAGTATTAGCAAACGCACATTCTACAACAACTTCAACAAAGCCACAATATATATTCCAAGTAACAAGCTCTTGTAAGTCCACTGCAGAAACTAAATGGAAAGAGCTGGCTAAGAACCATCATGTATTTTACGCCTATCATGGAAACCGATTGGAAAATTTCTACACCATTCTAAATTTTGGTTTACAACAACACTTAAATAAGGTAGGTTAGGTTAATTCCTCATTTTAATTAAAGCTTCAGGAAAAAATATAGTATATTATATACATATGTATACATGTATATAAGGACAAAAGTATATGCATTTGGCGTAGGTACTACGTTACCTTTAGGTAACGTAGTACCTACGCCAAATGCATATACTTTTGTCCATGAATGAGCGACTACGACTAAAGTCGTAGTCGCTCATTCATGGAGAAGGAGAGTCGACTGAAACGTAACGCGGACGTAATAGTTTTAGGATAGAAGTATAGAGAGACAAGATAATTCAAAGGAACAATTAGTGGGTCTTGGGTACTCCCCCAAGCAAAATGAATGTCTGTAATGAGACCGGTAAACTGTACGGATTGGAATACTAGGTTATGAAGAATACGGATGCGAAAAAGATGCATATAGCGAAGGTGAGATATTAAGACGGACGGTTGGATTACGAAAACGAATATACTTCGTACGAGGATATCTGACAGTAATTGTACCTATATATAGATATTTTTTTTTGACTGTCGGCTGTGGGAAATTTTGCGTGGACCTTGATCCTTCTACTTAGCTTTCATAATAATAAGCTATAATAGGAGTCATTCTTGCAAAGTGGCTCTCACAATCGTATCCCAACTGTTTCTAGGCTCGCTATGATGAAGTGAAATGACATTTATATTCTGAAAATAACAACAAGATCCCAATAGGCTTGTACGCAGCAAAATCCCAAGACTAATTAAATATAATAAAAGCTGTATAGCAATCAGCATAGTTTATATTCTTCTTCGTATGTGCAGCTAGTAACTGGTATAGCTAGATAACCTACACTGGCCACGACCAGCCTGGCGCACGAAGTAAAAACCGTGAGCCATAACTCACAATAATAAGTCTATTCGGAATCGATTGTGCAATTCCATCGCCCACTGAAACCGAAATGTAACTGATAGAAAATTAACAACCCTCTATTTTTATCGAACAGAACACTCTACTGGGTAATGGCGTGTACTTGTCACCTGAATTGAACATAAGCTTGCCAACAAGTCATGGAGGTTTCGGATGGGGCGCCAGTTGCATCGGCGGGCACCTGTCCTGCATCGCTATGTGTGAAGTCATTGATGCACCGGAAGGAATTAACTACCAAAAGCCCGTTTCTAATGAAGGTAACGTTGCTAACCTTTCGTTATTACAGTGTAAGATACAGTATATACTTACAAGGTACTTAGTCCCTAGTTGGGTTTTATTCTCTTAGAATGTATTATTGTATTATCTAAAATTATATTGATTGTGACTTGTTTTCGGGTTTCAGGTGACGGTATATATGAAGATGAGAAAAGCAAATTACTGACAGACCAAGGCTGCGACGGACCAATGACTCAATACATCGTTACAAACTGTGATCTCGTAAGAGTGCGGTATATGCTTGTCTATGCCAAACAGCCCGCATCTATGAGGTTCTCTTCAGCAAACATCGATAGAAATGGTACGTCAAAACATTACGTTAGCTTTAATCACTGTTATTTACAAAATATTTTAGAACTGGATCGACTCGGTAATTGTGCGATAGGAAGAAGAATAGTGTTATTCGTATCACACCATTTTGTTAAATAAATAGGTAGTAGGTATTTATTTCCAATTAAAAATATGCATTCCACCTTGTAGGTTTAAGTAGGTATGTATTTTACTGAGTCATCCCATCAATGGATGGATGTATAGGCACTATACATAGGATAGATACAGCGCTTTCTACAAATTAAGGAGCTAATATCCAGGCGCCTCTCTTGAAATCATCAACACAACCATGACATCCGTCTGACTCACTAAAAGACTATCAGCACGGCAGATGATTATTCTGTTAAAGTCTATCGCAAGGAATACATTTTATTCAGCCGGAATTACGCGGAATGCTTATACAGGAATTTGATGATTATTCTATACTATTCACTCGAGGCTAGATAATTTTATGGGGTGCTTTCTGTGTCTCAAAATATTTTATCATAATCTTAACGAATTTACAATAAGTAATCCAGTGACATATAAGTACTAACATTGTGTATGATTGATATACCCTTTTTCATTTCAGTGGGAGGGCTGCGCCAATGGCTAGTGAGGCACAAGCTTTTTTCAATTCTTCTTGGCTACGGATTAATGTTGGCAACCATAGGCTTTGCAAACAATCAACCAATCCACCATTACTATAAAATTCTGTTAAAGAAGCTCGATATGGCGTACAGTACTGTAAAAGTGTGATGTTTTTGTAATTATCTCGTGTACTTCGCGGCCACGACTATGACTGGCCGCTGCAACTTTGGTTTTAGAAGTTACGCAACCAAGAGGCACGCTTACAAGCAAAAAATATAGCACCACCATGTTTGGCCACTATTTATCGGGCGGCCTAACTTCGGAATCACTGGCATCGGCGGAAAACAAAATAAAGGGAACTTCGGATTAAAAAAATATAAATTATAAAAAGGTCAGCAATCCGCCTTGGGCATGCAGCGTAATCGACTGTCACCGGTGACAGTACATGATTGCACAAAAAATACTCATCTGTGGGATGCAGTGGGATTAATTTTTGATTAGGTCTAGTAGATTTTCCCAAATCTGATATGATTATGAAACCAAATAATACTGAATTTGATCTGATGGTCATCTGTTATACATGGGTATGACAAGTAACACCGCTAAATATGTACTAAATCTACCTCCTTTTCACACCGTACCGCAGTTATAGTTAACTTCCACCGGCTCTTTTCAAATATCCTTGAGTTGTCGCGAAAAATCATTCAAACCGTTCACACTACCGGCGATTTCTCTCGCTCTCCACGAGTTGGTCAAAGCCATACAAAGTACCTATGAAAAGACATTTAAAAAGCATATACAAGGCAGGTAGATAAAACGCTGCTCTTTGTGTGTCAACTCGTTTCGAACTATTTCGTAGCTCTATCCGCTTGTTGCTCGTGGGCGGTAAGACCTCTCTGTGTGCAGTCGCGAGCGGTCGTGCCCGCGTAGTATGCGAGATCGACATTGCAGCATTGTTTAAGTAGTATCTAAAATTGGAAGTATACTGCAATACTACATTTTTAGATTTTTTTTCTTTTTTTTATAATTTGGAAAATGTATGTTTCATTTATCGAATATTAAAATTGGTGCAAACTGTACCTACGCCAACCAAAAGATTTATTTTATTACCTATAGCAGTCGCGTGAGACTTCGCTCCCATGGACTTTATCACGATAAAAACATAACCCTCCTCTTTTGCAGTCGGATAAATAGTAGCCTGAAGCTTCAAGCTATATGCCTGAAGTTTGAGGAAGGCCATACCAAACTAAGCATGAGTAAGTTAAATTATGTACTTATCTACCTATTTCTGACAACCAATTTTTAAGACGGTAGGTTTATATTATTAAACATTGCCCCATTCTAGAAATCACTCAGGTATCGTGTTTACAAACTAGAACAACTGTTTGTAGGCCATAGAAACATTTTGTTCGGATGTGGGAGTCGAACCCGCGACACGCAGCGCTGCAGCCAATTAACCACTGAGCCAATCGTGTCGTCAAAATTGAATGTGCGTGTGAACTGAGGGACCACACTGGGAATTCGCGAAATGAAAATCCTAGGATTTAGTAGTAGACTTAAAACAATTGTAGAATGAATCTGGGAATTTGTAAGCAAATAAATTAAATACTACGACCCATAAAGTGTGGTCCCTCAGTTCTCACAGACGATCAGCCAGATCTCGGAAAGTATCTTAAAAAAGAAGGTTTTGTGAATACAGACATTTAGTAAAGAATTTGTAAATATATTATGTGCGTGTGAACTGAGGGACCACACTGGGAATTCGCGACATGAAAATCCTAGGATTTAGTAGTAGACTTAAAACAATTGTAGAAAGAATCTGGGAATTTGTAAGCAAATATATTAAAAACTACGACCCATAAAGTGTGGTCCCTCAGTTCTCACACACGATCAGCCAGATCTCGGAACGTATCTTAAAAAAGAAGGCTTTGTGAATACAGACATTTAGTAAAGAATTTGTAAAGATATTTACTAAATAACAGACTACAAAGCATTAAAGATAAAAATATATAACGACTGAACTGTGGTCCCTCAGTCCACATAACAAAGATAAATATTTTAGTGAATATTACTGAATAAAATTAATAAAACCGTTCTTTTTCTACATAAAGTTTTAGTAAAAGTCTTAAAACATATTGTAAAAAAGAAATGGAGCAATAATATCGAAGCATTTTGAAGATAGCGATGATTAAAACTGGTCCATCAATCCTCTCCTCCACTGACATATGTGCGTGTGCTAGCTGCTAGACGAGAGGAATATCAGAAAGTCTAGTGTACTTAACTTTTAGTAATAAGTTTCTACTAAATAATAGGTATCTAAAATTGTGTATTTCTTACCTCTATCGTATTTCTTTTTTAAGGATTCGTATAGAGGAGGCTCGGTAAAGTAGAAACCATTTTTCAAAGTCGCCCCCCTTGCCCCCCCTTTAGGCGGATCTCGGAAATTAAGAGACTTGGAACATTTTTTTTTCAGATTAATTTAGAGGGGCAATGCTTTAGTCAAAATAATTGTGCAAGCCCCCCCCATCTCCACCCCCCCATTTTAATTTTTACTACTGAAAAAACTGTTGATTCTTACTTTTAACTATAAACGGGCCTTAAATTTTTTTATGCCATGCCCTCCCCTCCCCAACCTCCCCTAAAATTGAAAAGGATGTAACTTCATAACGGTTAGAGATAGCCATTAGGTGTTTGAACAAATATTATAGTAGGCGTCGAAACTTACTACACTTAGGGGTTTTAAAAGTGAACAATCCACCACCACAAGCACGCGAGGTGCTTGCACCTCGCGCAACACGCAAATACTAGTTGTAATTATAACGTTGTATGTAGGTACCTAAGTACCATAGAAATATAAATTATATCTATGCTAGGTACAGTTAGCCGTTAAAGTTACATTCAATCAATCATAACAATTGACGGCCGTTTGACTTATTCCGTTGGTATTAATTGTCGCTTACAAACTGAAGTTTTGTAAATAATTAACTTTTCCTGTCATAGCCCCAAACCCAAACTGTGAATTTCTGGTGGAATTAGAACAATGGTAACCAGTCATCGTCACAATTCTCTCGTCATGGACCGGAGCACAATCATTGTACGATCAAATTTTTATTGTGTAGACAATACCTACCCACTAACATATTTATACTTACCTACACTACATACACAGTCACACGCACTGAATACAAAGTAACAAAGCATCAGTTCCAAATGGTCAGTACACGCACTGCAACATTATCTGAGACTGCGATACAAACTCGGTGTTACTACGCTACGAGACCAAAACGGGGGATTAGGCAATTAAGTGTAGTTCGAATATTTTATAACATTCTCAAGTGGCACAATGTGCAATTTTCTATCGATAAGTATCTGGTGTACTTTAGTTTTAAGTACTGTTTTGACTCAAGACCCAGTAGCCAATTTACCGCAAGGACGAATTGTAGGGGTAAGTTTTGCACAATAACCACGTACAAAAATAATAATTCCGTATGAAACAAAACTGACTTCAAAAATATCAGACGGATCTCAAATCGTAGAGAACATCGTTGTTTGTTGTGGTCACAGATCATTCGTAAAGCCTGCAATACATGTTGGCCGAGCGTTGTCGAGTGAAAGCCAATACCAATATGTAGACGGCATATTTGCCTTGTTTTGCTATCGCTCGGTGTCACTTGCCTAGTTGGCCGAGTGGAAGCCAGCGCCAACGTGTATAGAGCTCATTTGGTGCAACTTGTCTTCGCTCGCCGTTGCTCGTGATCACTTGCCTCACTTCGGATCGGTGTCGGTTTTTGGTCGCAAATCAAAGGCGCTCGCCTGCGCTCGGCCAACGTGTGGGCAGCTCTACAGACCCTCTTCTACATTGGTCGTCTACATTGGTGTTCGACGAACTTGTCAATACATGTTGGCCGAGCGTTGGCAAATTCGAGATTTCTCGGGTTTCTTTCGGCTGTTTTTGGCTTCGCAAACGCATTTCGATCGTATTCTCTTGACCACGCATCGCGTCTGCCTACTTCTGATTTAGTTACATTTTTGTTTTCGTGTTTTGTATACAACGGTAATCGTCAAATTGGTACCCACAGGAAATTTTTATTATTTAATTATATTCTGTCTCAGTATGAATTCCAAATTAAACTTTATCTATGCACTATTTTTATTCAGTAACTAGCTTTTGCCCGCGACTTTGTCCGCGTGGAATAGTTACTTTGGGCTAACGTTAAATTTAACCCCGATTTTGAAGCATTCTTCATTGGCGCTCTGCTCCTATTGGCCTTAGCGTAATGATATATAGCCTATAGCCTTTCTCTATAAATTGACTATTAAAAAATAATTTTTCAATTCGAACCAGTAGTTCCTGAGATTATCGCATTCAAACAAACAAACAAACTCTTCAGCCTTATATTATTAGTATAGATAGCTGTTGCCCGCGACTTCGTCCACGTTTCCGTCGATTTTCGTAAAAAAGTAGCCTATGTCCTTCCTCACGGTTCAGTGATTTTGATGTAACAGACAGATTAACTTTCGTAATTTAGTAGGGAAATATAATATGTCAATCTATAATACTGTTGAAAAATATCGCAATACCGAACCGCACAATATTATTGTTAATAGCTGTGCCCGCGACTCCGTCAGCGTGTAACTCCTTGTGTGTTATTAAGTTAATGTATTGGTAATATTGTTTAGATCACGTTCACATGAGGCTTAAGTATCTATAGAATGAAAATACTTCAGCGCCAAGCTTCCGGGTAAACTATGTTGAAAGTTGACCCGTCCGGCATGTGAACATAGGTAAAGATTTCTAGAACTGCTAACCCGGGAAAGAGCGACGTACAACTGACCATGCGAGAAACAACTGACACCGAGATGTACTCCAGCAACACGAAAAGTCTGCCCTTGAGCCTTATTAATTGTCATTGCATAACACACCGATACTGGGAATTGCGTTCTTTTAAATTGGAATGGAAAATTATTTGGTATTATGGGAATTCTGGGAATAAAGATAAAGACGGTTTCTCCTGCACCGCAACCTGTTAAAATTTGAGCCTCGATTATATTTTGTTGCAACTGGGTTACTTTTAGCCGAGTTTCATTGCAAAGTTGTGGTGGTTTTAAATTTCGGAGCAGAATAATAATCAGAAAGCTTCGAACTGCTAAGCTATCGGGAGTTACACGTGTTATTGTGAGTCAACCATAAAAGATAGATATATGCTGTCGTGGGATATTTTTTATATAATTTTAAGGAGAACATTTCCGTCATAAATGATTTCTGTGTAGCTTTAACCATTAAGGTTGCACTCGCGACGGAACCTAAAAAAATGGAGTAACTTCTCCCGTTTTCCCAACATTTCCCTTCACTGCTCTGCTCCTATTGATTGTAGCGTGATGGAAATATACTATAACCAGCTCAGGAGTATGAAAAATAATTGTACCAAGTTTCGTTAAAATCCGTTGAGTAGTTTTTGTTTCTATAACGGTTATACAGACAGACAGACAGACAGACAAAAATTTTTCTGATTGCATTTTTGGCATCAGTATCGATCCCTTATCACCCCCTGATAGTTATTTTGTAAATATATTTCATGTACAGAATTGACCTCTCTACAGATTTATTATAAGTATAGATATTTAAACTTTGTCCTATTTACTTCTTAGTAATACTATAAAAGCGAAAGTTTGTGAGGATGGATGGATGGGTGCAAACACGACTGAACGGATTTAATGAAACTTTACAGTTACAACAATTTGTAAAGATTTTGGTTAATTTAGCTACATATAACGATAAATATCAAGCAAATCGGAAAAAGCCCTGTCCTCTGAGAGCTATCTTGGCGTGTTACACGAATATAATGTAAGTACATTTGGGATTGTTTGCCGTAAATAATTTAAAAAAGTACGCAACAGCATTTAATATTGACTTACCTACTATGACCTTTTTTACGGTAATTTAATTTGATCTAACATAATGCAATATTTGCAAGAGTGTTTTTATAAATCAATCTAAGATGAAAGTAGAGAATATTTTTTTTATTCATTCATTATTTTTTTATTTTATTTTCAACCGACGACAAAAAGAGGAGGTTATCAATTCGACGCGTATTTTTTTTTTTTTATTTTTTTTTTTTTTTATGTATGATCATCGAGTACTTGAAGACGGCTGAACCGATTTGGAAAATTCTTTTTTTGTTCGAATGGGTATACTTCGAAATTGGTACCACTATCACCAAAGTCAGGATCTGATGATGGGATCCTGGAGAAATCGAGGGAACTCTTCAAATATTATAGGCACACCTATGGCGTTTTGGGTATTTCTTATAGTAACTTGTGCAGTTGCTCTCAAAAAGTACCCTTTGGGGAAGTGGAACTGATGATGAAGACCACAGATGGCCGCCGAAACTACTCAATAATAAGTATTAAGTGGATTGCGATTCGATTACTTGAATATGGATGTTAAGCACTTTATGCTCGTCACAATGCATATGGTGATGTAGAGCTGATGGTGAAGTACCAGGAGAACTCCTCAACAATTAACGGCCCAGCATCGGGAAAAGCAATATTTTGTAAAAGGTTATAAGTAGTTGACATTTAGGCTCTTGTAACTAGGTAAATTAAAAATCATCCAACTAAAAAGAGTGAAAAAAAAAACTTTTTAACAAAAAATTAAACCGACTCCCAAAAAACACTGCAAAGTGAAAAATAACTTTAATTTCGGAAGTCGGTGCCAAAAACGAAAAAACAAAACTAAAGACACCGACTACCGAAATTGAAGTTATTTTTCACTTTACAGTGTTTTTTGGGAGCCGGTTTAATTTATTGTTAAAAAGTTTTTTTTTCACTCTTTTTAGTTGGATGATTTTTAATTTACCTAGTATTTTAAGGCGATACCAAAATAAATTAGGGGTTTTTTCGTCACCATTTATTTCACTATTCCAGCAAGTATGGATTTAATTTTTGGTAATATATTTATTGACTATTTCATTAATACTTTTACTGAAGGAAAACGCAATTGGGTTAAATTTGCTCCATCGAATTTGATTCCGAAAAGACCTCTATTTTTTTTTATTTTTTCCTGTAATTCTAAAATCCCAAGGAATTTCATTTCAAAATTGCATTCAAAATGTGCATAATAGGTAATTGAAAACTCTGACTGAAAATATTTTTGATGTATAGCTTAATTTATTTTTAATCAATTTTTATTTGGTTTGGCGCTTACGTTGTTTTATTTTGGTTCCAGCGCATTGTTGCGCTCTCTTTTTTTCGCACGTGGAAGTAATAGACTCGGTCACTTTCTTATGCCCGCCCAGTTCGCCTGCGGCCTTTGTCAGTGATAGACCTGTGTCAGTTCCTCCCGCAACCGTGATTATATTTTTTTATCGAAATAGTTATTGTTTAGTCTTGTTTTCTGATTTTATTTATCTATATTTGACAAGTGAACAAGGTTTATATAACATTAGTTTACCGATATGGGGAATAAGCATAAAAGACAACGAAAGGTGAAAAAATTGGCCAAGTGCGAGTTGGACTCGCCCATGAAGGGTTCCGTAGTAACTATAATAAATATAATATACTTAATATATTTTTTGAAAAAAAAAACCAAAAACCTTACAAATTTCTTAAAAGTAGCTTATTTACAATTTTTACAACTATGCCAAATAACTTTGTTTTTCATAGTGTTTGTATGAATTACAAAGTTATATTTGCGGTTTTAGAAAATATACTGTATCTCAAAAACTGTTGACTCGATCTCGTTCAAACCAATTTTGATTGAAAGTTTACATTAAGATCTACAACATATGGTTTTTTTTAGATTTTTCACTTCATTATTATAGAAGTTAGAGGGGGGACACACATTTTACCACTTTGGAAGCGTATATCTTTTAAACGATTAACTTTATGAAAAAGTAATTTTAGAAACCTTAATGTCATTTTTAAAGACCTGTCTATAGATACCACACACGTATAGGTTTCATGAAAAAAATATATTTTCAGTTTCAGTTCCATGTATGAGGAGCCCCCTTTATTTTAAATATTTTTTAAATTTTCTCTTAAAATCGGAAAGCGGTTCACAGAATACATCTATCTATCAAGTTTTACATGTATAGTCTTAATAGTTTCGGAATAAAATGGCTGTGACATACGGACGGACGGACAGACAGACAGACGGACAGACATGTCGAAACTATAAGGGTTCCGTTTTTTGCCATTCGGCTACGGAACCCTAAAAACCGACATTTGGAACGCCTGAGGGATCATGCTCGTGAAATGACGGAAAATAATTGGCCAAGTGCGAGTCAGACTCGCCCATGAAGGGTTTCGTAGTAACTATTATAATATAATATAATATAATATAATATGTATATTTATTTGACGAAAAACAAAACCTTACAAATTTCTTAAAACTAAGTTATTTACATTTTTTACAACTACGCCAAATAACTTTGTTTTTCATAGTGTTTGTATGAATTACAAAGTTATATTTGCGGTTTTAGAAAATATGTTGTATCACAAAAAATGCTGACCCGATCTCGTTCAAACCAATTTTGGTTTAAAGTATACATTAAGATCTACAGACATATATTTTTTTAGATTTTCATTCCATTATTACAGAAGTTAGAGGGGGGAGGTACCACTTTGGGAGCGTATATCTTTTAAACGATTGACTTTATAAAAAGTAGTTTCAGAAACCCCTATGTCATTTTTATAGACCTGTCTATAGATACCACACACGCATAGGTTTCATGAAAAAAAAAATTTTTCAGTTTCAGTTCCATGTATGGTGAGCCCCCCTTTATTTTTAATATTTGTTTTTATAAAATCTGAAAGCGGTTTACAGAATACATCTACCTACCAAGTTTCACATGTATAGTCCTAATAGCTTCGGAATTAAATGGCTGTGACATACGAACGGACGCACGGACAGACATGACGAACTATGAGGGTTCCATATTTTTTAATATTTACATAGGTACCAGTTTTATTTTACAGAGACAAAATCACAGCGCCGGAGCAGACCTCGGATAATACATGTGATTCGGAAAACAGAAGATTAGAGTCGCCATTATAATTTTTAAATTTGGATGATCAACAGTGTCTAACTACTAACTTCTTGGAAAAAAATTAGTCAGTAAACTGTTTATTTCCTATTAAGATAGAAAGATACATTGGCGCGGATTGTCTTGTTCACAAACTAAACTAAAGTTCAGTGCATCTTTTTCTTACTATTTCATTATAAAAAGGACAGAAAATATTAGTTTATTTCTGTCAAATTAGTCAGCGCCTGACGTAAATTGACGTATTTTTAGTAACCAATTTTTTAATCGAGTCTAAAATTGTCTATGGAATATCTTAATTTGACAAGACTAAACTATTTATCTTCTGCTTTTTTCTTAATGAAATAGAAAGAAAGTGCGTTGCCAGGGCCAAAATTCGTGGTGGCAAGGTATCTGCCGGAGATATTTCACTCTTACTTTAAAGGTGGCAGACGGGTCATATGTGGAAAAGAACACAGAAGCCGACAGAGAGTTCCAAACCGATTCGAAGACCGGTCGAAGTCCGACCGAAGTCCGACCGACAAAGTGCGCACAATAAATGTAGAGGAGAATTACATAGTATGACAAAGTGGTATATTGACCAAGTGAGGATGGTGCCCTGTAGTACGTCTGGTATATTAATACTGAAAGCCATTACCAATGATATTGCCGTTATTCATGAAATCAGTCATCTTTTTTTTCTATATATTTTATTTCTGTTTATCAAAGTAATCACCCATGCAATCCATGCATCTTTTCCAACACACTGGTAGCTTATTGATACCCTTCTTGAAGAAATCAGTTGGACGGGAGGCAACAAATTCTGCAAAGGCATTTTTAATGCCTCTATGATGTTGATTTTTTTTCCGAGAAGTTTAGAATTCAGGAAAAAGTAGAAGTCTGTAGGTGCAAGGTCTAGTGAGTACGACAGATGGCGGAGAACTTCCAACACCAGCTCTTGTAACTTGTAGACCGTCTGCTGTGTAGTAGGAGGACGCGCGTTGTCGTGCAAGAGCAGCGGAGCCGAGCGATTGACCAAAGCTGGTTGGCGATGTGCGAGCTTCTCTATAATTGTGTTCAGTTCTGCAGTAATGCTCATCCTCTTTGGTAGATAACTCATTACACCAGGGTTAAACCACCAAACAGGGACCATCACTTTTCTAGGGGTCAGTTTTCGTTTAGGAAAACGTTTAGATGCTAATCCAGGATCCAACCAATTTCGCTTACGATTGTCGAACAGGATCCATTTTTCACCGCAGGCAACAAAATTATTTCGGTTATGTGCCTGTTAAGCAGTGCAAGGTACGTCTCGATGCGTCCTTCGCGGTGATGATCACTGAATTCGTGGGGCAGACGTCAAGCTTTTTTACCTTGCCAATTTGACGCAAGTAAACCAATATTGTTTTGATACTAGCTTTGAAAGCTGCTTCTAATTCAGCCGCAGATTGGGTGTCATCAGCTTCCACAATCGCCTTTAATTCGTCATCGACAACCACGGGGTTCATTTTTCACGTCGAAATTTCCAGATCGGACACGAGCAAACTAATAACGGGTGGTGCATTCATTTTTAGAGTTCGTTTTGTAAACGTCGTTGAGGTTGTGGGCCGTAGGTACAAGGGGCACGGTTATGCCAAACTTTGAAACAAGAATTCCAAATTATAAAATAAAATTAATTTGAAATTATAATTATTAGCCAAAACAATATGATTATCGAACTCAAACTCAACATATTTATTTCACATAGGCCCACATGGGCACTTACAATACGTCAGAAGTTAGTGCATGGTTTGAAATTGGTCGTTTTCTAGGGAGAAAAACCGGCAAAAAACTCCACAGTATCCATGATACAGATTAAGAGGACAGTATATGATTTAATATTATAATTTGAAATTGCCAGTACGGCAAAACAGCGATTTCATAGGTAAAGCCCTGTTATTAAATATCAAATATTTATAAATTATTTAAAAATTAAACATAACTGACAACAAGCAGTACTGAAAGTGATGCTCTTTAAACCAAGAGACTTCTCTACTGACCAGCTATATTCTGACACACAAATCCTCACAGTCAGACAGCTATATATCCTCCGTTCTATCCAGCGAAGACACCGTACTCTTCCTCTAGACAAAAACCTACTTCAAAGGCGCAAAGGTTTTCCAGTATGCAAAGCAATCCCTTGTCGATATGCATTTGCAAGTCGTCAATTTTTAGCACAAAGTTCACGTATTTATAACAAAATTAATAAAATTATTTCCATTTATAGACTCACCACTCACGAATTAAAAAAAACTTAAGAACTGGCTACTTCTTTTATCTTATGACGAAGCAGAAAAAATATTGTGTATCGAAACTTAAATTTATTTATAGTCCTATGGAATCATACTATCTCTCATTCACACATAAGCACACCGTCGCCCACACACGCATATACACACACCAACTCACACAAACACATACACACAAAAACCTTCCAGACACTCATAAACACACACACAACCTTCTTTTGCTGTTGACAACAGAAATATTGTAACCGAAATGTCACGGTCGTGTTATTTATTGCCAATGCCGAAATATCTCCGACACCTAAGATACAGGTCTGAGTACCTAGTTTAGGTGCCGGAAATCTGACACTAATTTTTAGATTTGCTGTACAACCTACTGTTTTTCTTTTATGTATTACGTGTCTTTTCCTATGTACAAATAAATTTTATCTTATCTTATCTTATATTGAAGGAAAATATGCAAAGACTTTACAAACTAGCAGTCGGGTAAAAAGAAGCCTATAACACTTCTCAAGCTTCAACCTACTTTAATACCAAATTTTATCTCAATCCACCCAGTACGCATTCAAAGAAACAAAATTTACTGCTTTATAATATTAGTGTAGATTTCTTAAATTAGGAGCATTGTAGGATCATATCATAATCAGATTACTTTCAATTATTATAAGTACGATAAGTCACAAATTTGAGCGGACCATCCAGAGTGCAAACATTTGTCAGTTATCGTGTAGCTCAACTTTGAACTTAAGGAGCTTAACGATCTGACGAACAGTATCAAAGTAAGGACATTTGGGTAGGTAAGACAAATACTCAAACAGCCATACATCAACTATAAATTATAATGAAAATAACATAAAAAGAAATAATAACCTTTATATTCCTCACATTCATAATAATAAAAATATAAAATATCAAAAAACGAAAAAAGAAATAATTAAATACAAAGTAGGTATATACAATACTTTAGAAAGTCAATCATTAACTCAGCAAAATATATTAAAAAAGAGCACATAAGTACGTATATCATTGGAGCAACTAATTCCCAAGCCTTTTGAGCCTCAATATAATCTTTGACTGTGTAAATAGCTTCCTGAAATAGCTTACGTTTTATAAATAATTTGAATTTGATTAGAATAAGTTACTTATCACTTAATAGCACACTAAATACCCATACTCACACACAGTTGTGACAATTAAACACTAAGTTTGTATTTAGATGACAATAACAAAATTGTGGCGGTACAACCCAACGCAATAGGGTAGTTTCCTGTGTTACAAAATAATTATTTTATTTGGTTCATCAGGTAGAATTTCAAAAAATATTGATCACGTATTTTTTGCCCTTTCAAGTCAAGAAAAATTCACAAAATGGAAAGCTTCAAAGTATAGGAGTGGGGGCTGCTGACGTCACACAGTGCCAAGAATTATACTGGCGTGTGACGTCACGCGAAACTTCAACTCAATGTATCGTCTTAATTTTTCAATTACGTGAAAAAATAAAAAATACGTATCGAATGTTTTTTGTTAAACTACGTGACGGACTAAATAAAATATTTTAGGAAACTACCCTACGCCCTTCCTAGGGGTATTAATTATTTTTTAACACTGAATACCCGATCATTATAAGAGACAAGGGAATTCCCTGCTTCGTTCTCGATAGTCGCACATACGGATTGGCCGATTATGGCGTTGCCAAAATTGTGTTTGAATTTTACATATTTTCGATTTCATATATAATATAGATTTAAAAGTATCGTCTATTTTATTAATGAAAACTGGCAGGGGGGGCCTTATATCCATGGGGCCCTGGGCTGCAGCCCAAATAGCCCATAGGTAGATCCACCCCTGATGCAAGCAAGCATGCAACATGCAGCAGGCATAGTTTCTGTCACGGCTCCGGTGCTGCAGGGCTCCGGCAGTCCCATGCAAGCTTATCCTCGCAGATGTGTTTCACGCTCACCACCGCGGCTGCGGATTGCTGGCTGGCTTCGCCGACCAGCCTCAGCCGCGGCGGCGAGTGTTAAAACCACCTGCTCCTCACCTCGCGGGCCGCCTCGCCCCTCCGCGCCTACGCGATTTTACATAACACTCTAGGGGTAGGACAGACATGGAACAGACGTGGAATCGGTTTCGCAGCAATTCGTTTCTGTCACGCCGCTTCCGCAGCACGCTCAATCAAATTACTCGCAATATTATATATTTTAAACGATAGGCTTAATGATTTTCGATTAAATAAACGTTATATCCAATAACGTTATACGAAATAAGTTTTAGCGTATATAAATGTTATGTCTAAAGAAATTACATCAACAGTTGTATAACTCACTATCTTGTGAACGTTATTGAAATGAAAATATACCAAATAACTTTTATGATATGAGACGCACCCCGCTAAATCAGTACGGATTTGTTTCGAACAGACCAGTTAAAAAACCGTGTTCAATTCAATTGCACACTATTTTGTAAAACCTCTTTTAACGTTGCTTGACCGCAAAAACGTACTCATTTGACGCGAGTTGAGCACGGGTTGGTTGAATTGTGTAGTAATACAAAAGCGTGTGTATTTCGCGAGACCGATGTCGCCAGTTGGACACGGAAAGGGAAATACGCGACGATGATTTGGTGCATTCACTAGAGGTCAGTGAAGATGATGAGCCTCTACCATATGAAATAGAGATTGAAAATAATGATATGACTGGTAGATCCTCGGTACATGAGAGATCCGTGATCCAGAATATGTAATTAATAAAAATGGGGGCAAGGATACAAACAAAGAAAATAAAACATGCGGGGGAAATGTCTCTGATGAAATATTAAATGAAGGCGAGAGACATGTATTCCAAGAAAATAGTGTAGTTATAGATTTTAGTAATTTTTAATTAAATCTTATATATTTTACATACTCTGACTTTTATTCGTAAGAAAATATCCATCAAATAATTTAATTGGATGAATAATCTTTAATTAAATAATAAATTAATAGTTTAAAAATCACTAGAAAAACACGCTTTTATAAGTGCACGTAAAAACAAAAAATTTGTTCGCGCTTTTCCTTTTTTTTGTAGCCTCCGTTTTCTTTGTGTTGCTGTTTCTTTTTTTATATTATTCCCACGAGTAGTGAACAATTAAACGGTCAATCACCCCAGAGGATTTGAAAGTGACATCACAAAAAATTGACAAAATGGTTAAGAAAACCGATAACGGATTTTCTTTAGGTTTGTTATCCTGAAACCTGATCCTGTTTGAAACCTGATCGTGTTCAAAGTCCATTACGTGGCTTTTCTCACAAGTACAAACACGACTATGATACGATATTCCATCATGGAATGCCACTGCCTATCTTCCGGCTTCATCATCAGACCTTGAAACCTAATTGTGGTCAAAGTTCATTACAAGACTTTTCTAAAAAATTCAAAACAGCTATGATACGATTTTCCATCATGAAGTTCCAGTTCATATCTTCCGGCTCCATCATCAGATCAGTTCGACAGTACCATATTATTGTATTGTCATCAGAACTACATACAGTTGCCAATTTTCATTACGCTACGACCCTTGGAAGATGGTTAAAGTAGTTACCTTAGATTCCATTACATAGTTTGTTACATACAGGTCGACCTAATAAAAGCGTGTTAAAAAGCGTAGTTTTGAAGCAATTTTTTGTTACTACTCATTTTAAGTAAATGAATTAAATAAAATCATAGTAAGAATTTGTTTACTACACTAGTAGTTCTTTTTCTTAGGTCAATATGATCATTTACTGTTACGGTCTGTTCATTTACACACGTTATATTATTTTTTGTCATTCTTAAATAAAGTAAAACACTAAATACCTAACAATATAATGAATAAGTTAGTTTAATTCAGATTAAAAAGAAATGTATTTGATTTTGGCGACTCCGTGCCTTCTCTATTCTAAAACATCAAAACACACAAACTACATCGCAAACTCACCGCGAGCGTGCGCTCGAGTTTGCAATGTATTCTAGCGGGGGTGCTCCCCGCGTCTTCCGTTAAGCTACGCCCCTCGAGCTATGTCTTATTTTTTACGTATCACCTTAAGTCTTTGCCTAAGCCTGACAGACCGCTAGGTGAAAATTGCCTCTGTTCCATATATCCCTACTGACATATCCCCGCTGATAGGGATACTTGGATTTTTTTTCCATTTATAGCTACCAGTAGTGATAAGTTTTCATGGGTTTCTTTATATGATTAACTAGCTTTTGCCCGCGACTTCGTCCGCGTGGAATAGTTACTTTGGGCTAACGTTAAATTTAACCCCTATTTTGAAGCATTCTTCATTGGCGCTCCGCTCCTATTGGCCTTAGCGCTTATAGCCTTTCTCTATAAATTGACTATTTCATTAAAAAATAATTATTCAATTCGAACCAGTAGTTCCTGAGATTATCGCGTTCAAACAAACAAACAAACTCTTCAGCCTTATATTATTAGTATAGATAGCTGTTGCCCGCGACTTCGTCCACGTTTCCGTCGATTTTCGTAAAAACAAAGTAGCCTATGTCCTTCCTCACGGTTCAGTGATTTTGATGTAACAGACAGATTAACTTTCGTAATTTAGTAGGGAAATATAATATGTCAATCTATAATACTGTTGAAAAATATCGGAATACCGAACCGCACAATATTATTGTTAATAGCTGTGCCCGCGACTCCGTAAGCGTGTAACTCCTTGTGTGTTATTAAGTTAATGGAATATTGTATGTAAAAATATATGGTAGTATGTGGAATGGATGTATTGGTAATATTGTTTAGATCACGTTCATACCTATAGAACGAAAATACTTCAGCGCAAAGCTTCCGTGTAAACTATGTTGAAAGTTGACCCATCCCGCACGTGAACATAAAGATTTCTAGAACTGCTAACCCGGGAAAGAGCGACGTACGACTGACCATGCGAGAAACAACTGACACCGAGATCTACTCCAGCAACACGAAAAGTCTGCTCTTGAGCCTTATTAATTGTCATTGCATAACACACCGATACTGGGAATTGCGTTCTTTTAAATTGGAAAGGAAAATTATTTGGTATTATGGGAAATCTGGGAATAAAGACGGTTTCTCCTGCACCGCAACCTATTAAAATTTGAGCCTCGATTATATTTTGTTGCAACTGGGTTACTTTTAGCCAAGTTCCATTGCAAAGTTGTGGTGGTTTTAAATTTCGGAGCAGAATAATAATCAGAAAGCTTCGAACTGCTAAGCTATCGGGAGTTACACGTGTTATTGTGAGTCAACCATAAAAGATAGATATATGCTGTCGTGGGATATTTTTTATATAATTTTAAGGAGAACATTTCCGTCATAAATGATTTCTGTGTAGCTTTAACCATTATGGTTGCACTCGCGACGGAAGCTTAAAAAATGGAGTAATTTCTCCCGTTTTCCCAACATTTCCCTTCACTGCTCTGCTCCTATTGATTGTAGCGTGATGAAAAGTATACTATAACCAGCTCAGGAGTATGAAAAATAATTGTACCAAGTTTCGTTAAAATCCGTCGAGTAGTTTTTGTTTCTATAACGGTTATACAGACAGACAGACAGATAGACAGACAGACAGACACAGACTCCGGCAGGGAATTCCACTCCTTAGCCGTACGCACAATGAAGGTATTCCCAAAACGTTTTGTGCGTATGGGTGGGATGTCCACCATGTAACGATGGCGCTTCGCCGTTTGTCTCGTAGTCCGATGATGGAACGAGCTTGGCGAAATTAGACTGTGTAATTAAACTACTGTGTAAGTAAACTTCAAAGATTCACGACCAACCATTTATATTTTTACTAGCGACCCGCCCCGGCTTCGCACGGGTGCAATGTTAATAATAAAATAAATACTATAGAATGTCTTTATATACAACGTTGACAGCCTTTTTGTCATTCGAAAATACATACATGTTCTCTTTAGTAGTTACTCTTGAAGGTGCGACATATAATTGACCATGGGATCATTCAACGCTCAAACCTAAGCCTGCAACGTTGAATATTTGACCCTGGGATTTGTTAATGGTCATTGCAAAAGATATCTTTAACGGAAATTGTAGACGTTTATACTGGAACGGTAAATCCGATGGTATCAGAGGAATTCGGGGAATCAATACATCTTCACACATCCGATGAGTATTGTGCACTCTATTATGAAAGTTTTAGTGATTTTACCAGCAAAGGCGTGCCATTGCAAAGTTTAGGTGGATTCAGGTTTCTTAATAAAATAACAGGACAACCTACTTTTAACACCATTTTATGAGGAGGGAGTCCAGATGGTCCAAAGAATTAAGAAATACTATAGGATTTTTTTCAAAAGTTCTTCCAAATCCAGATCTGGGAACAGTATCAACCGAGTAGTATATTTGCGTCGGTGCAACAATCTTTGAAAGAATCAAGTTATTTACCTTAGCATACTTGTTCGTTAGTGGGTGATAGAATTGCTCTTTCTACCAAGATGACCAAGATATAGCCTTACAACTTATGTTATTAATGTCGGTATAGACATTCTTGATCAACTCTTGGAGGTTGTCTATCAAAAAACAAAGGTTTTCTAGTTTAATCCTTCCATCAATTTGTGTTAACTCTCCATTGCCAACTTTTAGCAGCATCTCTGAAAAAGCCTTTTCTCACGTGAAGACAAGGCGGCCGATATAATCAGGGGGTTTGTGTGTGTTTTTAGCAGAGGCGAAGTAACGCACTGAATGGCGTTTCAACACTTGCTTTATGGTCGGGATTTTGAGGTCCAAGTGGAGATCCTCGTTCCTCAAGTACCAGGGCGCGCCCGTGGCTTTTCGGAGAAATCGGTTTTGAATGACTTGCATCCTATGGATCTGAGCCGAACTGGATTGAGTAAACACCGGACAGGCGTATGTCAAAATAGGGCGTATGCACGTGGTAAAAATGCTTAGTTTGCATTTTAGGGAGAGTTTGCTGTGTGCATTCAGCATGCTGTGTAACCTACCGAGAGCAAAAGCGTCTCGCGAGCGAACCGACTTTATATGCTCTCTGTTTTGGTCTAGGATCACTCCTAGCACGGCCTGCGACGCCCTATTTCGCCGGCACCGCGCCGCAACCGCTATGTCCTTGCATTTTAAATCTGTAATATCTTCGAAACTATTCATTTAAATTATATGCTGTAAAGGGCAATATTGATCTATAATAAATTCACAATGTATTTATGTTATTTAATTGGATAAGGAATAATGATGTATTGCTTAAAATTGCTTCTTAAAATATGCTCGTATTTCTCGTAAAAAGTAAAGGATAAAAATGGTTCTTGTGGGTTACCTATAAGAGATAGACATATACCATTGCGGACTTTTTTGTTGACCTTTTTAAGGTGTACAATACTATAGTACATTATTTTGATCTATCTCGTAGGGTTCAGCCAGTCTTTGTAATGAAAGCGCAAAAAAATGTGTTTATTTGCGACATCACATTAGAAACCTCAAAAATCATCAGTGTTCCTCTACTATATTATGCATGTTATATACTTAAAAACCTTCCTATTGAATCACTCCTTCTATTGAAAAAACTGCATCAAAATCCGTTGCGTAGTTTTAAAGATTTAAGCATACATACATGTGCAGGGACAGAGAAAGCGACTTTGTTTTATACTATGTAGTGATAGTGAAGCTAATAAACAAGGGTTTCATAGATAGCATGTTCCAAAGAGCAATTTATATTTATATCCCAAATTCCCAAACCATAATTAGCCACCATAAATAGGTTTTCAATATTGTCAATACCTACATTAAAACTTAACTTCTTTATAATATTAATAAAATATACTCGTCATAATACATATTTAATTTTGAGAAAATAAGTTTGATAAATAAATTAAAAAGGACTACCTACCCACCCTATCAATGAAAAAATACAAAAGTAATCAGCCTGTATAGTGGCGTCCGAATTTGAGGCTGGTCGACATTACGATCTTTAATATTTCTAATGTCGGCCCCTATTTCGTGTACCTAATTTCTCGAGATTCAACTAATATCACCCCGGCCGATATTTGGAAATTAAACGTAAAATAGATTTATTTGCCTGTAAGCTTTGCAAATTCTCTTGTTAAACCAATGGAATTAGTACAATTGGAATATATAAGGTGTATCTATTCATACACGAAATATTTTAAGAGATACACCTATATGTGGTAAGGAAACCATAGCAACAAAAAATAAAAAAATATCTAGGTATATTATTAATCAAATTAAATAATTTAATATTACTTGACACACATAATAAATACTGGTTCTTTCTTATTTTTAAACATCCACTACGCTAGTTTACGCGGGCGGCGGTATTTGAAACGGCGCGCAGCTTTTGTGAATATTATGATCAAAGAAAAAACATGCGCGCGCAGCGGGTGGCGGGGGCGCCTGCTACCCTTCTCGGCGCCCGCGCCTCAGTCGCGACGTCTTGCTAGGCCAGTCCCAATCGTCCCGCTCAATCCGCGTGTCGTGTCGCTCGCGCGCGCCTTAGCAGACAGCTGACACGCGTCGGACTCACTCGGGGAACATATTAAACAATGCCTAACTACAGGAGTACCAGAACATGGTGGTGGTGCTACAATGAGGGTGGAAATATTTTGCTCACAGCTCAAGCCCTCTTCTTGAAGCGATTTGGGAGAAGACCATCACTGCAGACCATCCTTGGAACTGTACAGCGGCATATGGACTATAGGATCTACATGCCACCAGCTGCAGACGGAGGAAGGCAACGAGTGCCATTAAGAATCGAGGACGACATCGTCGACTTCTTTTTGCAGCACCCAATAGCCAGCACATCAGACGCCGCTCGTGTTTTTAACGTGAGCAAAATGACCGTTTGGCGCCTTCTGCGGGATGAGGGCAAGCACTTGTTCCACTTCACTAGGGTGGAAGAATTAAAGCCGATAGACTTAAATCCACGCGTGGAATTTTGCCATTGGTTACTTGAAGACCCGACGCGGCGCATACTCTGGACGGACGAGTCCACCTTTACGCGCGTTGGGATGTTTAACATCTACAACGCACACTGGTGGGCATCAGAAAATCCACATATTGTATTGTTAGGCCGACGCGGTTCAGTGTAAATGTGGGGTAGGGCTAAAGACCTGGTTTATGGTAATGACGGCCATACCATATCAAGTGTGGAACAATTAAAAACGCGAATTGTGAACGCTTTCGCAGTGATGGTTAGTGATAGAGACACATAATTAAAAGTGCAAGGAAGAAGGTACTAGGTATGTACATTTTAAATTATTGTAAATAATTTGATTCTAATTTTTAGACACGCCAAATTATTGTTACTGTAATTCGTAAAAGGCGTCACAATTACGAATTTCTTGTAATATAGACAGGTTTCCGACTAACTTCACTGCGACATAAAGCCAAAACAATAATAATGTAGAATAATAAGTACCTATTATTTCATTATTGACGGCATTCTTAAAGTTCACATGTGTATGAGTAGATCAGCTGACGGATACGACTCGCTCGACACATCTTAATAACCTCACAGAGGTCATTAACATGCGAATTCGAGTTGAACCTATCAGCTGTTTATTGGTATTTACCTAGCTTACAGATGAAATAAAGTAATTATTTATTTTGTAAATTGGTTCTAAATAGTACACTTTTACACGTCATTTTTTTGTGTTTTGAGTAAAGCTTGATGAGGCCGGTGTTTCCTGACTACTCTGAAAAGAAACACCGAAACAACGAACTCAGAGGTCAACGTCTCTTAAAGTCCATTCAATTCGTATCATCGTATGTGATGTAGGTAGGATAGATGTAAATGTAGATGGGTAATAATAATAATTGTAGGTTAGGATTATAAATTATAATTGAAAAAATATTGTAATCGCATCTAGGTTCCTTTTCGTAAAACTTTAATGGAGTGAATTTAATAATTTGCCTACTTAGCTTTAAATGGTATTGTAATTTAAATTCACATTTATTATCCATTGTAAGCGATACGTTATTAAAATGACACTAGAATGAGATACGAAGTCTAGCTACATTGGTTTATTTTTAACATCATCACGCCTGATTTCTCGGTAGAGATAGGCAGAGGTGTATTTTCGTAAGTCCACTAATGTTCACCAGTGATATTGTTAGGTCTCATGTAAAATGAGGTGGGGGCAGGTGTTTGAATCCGGCAGAACACAGACTGGAGTGCGGTAACCTTCAGGACGCGAAATAACTACCATGTAGCGCCGTCACGTGGAGACATGCATGCGAAGCGAATACTCGCACAATCTCACCAACACGCGGCTGCTCGACACACGCGCGCGGGGGCACGTTACTTCACCGCGGCGCGGGCGGGCGGGTCATTCATAGAGTATGGAGTAAAGATTTTATGCAAAATGTCTCAAGCAGTTTTAAAATTATAATGATTACGTAAAATAAAAAAAAATTGATAAACATTTTTTTGTCGTGTTTATTGTTTCTTTACAAGCTAATAGATATATCTCTTAAAATATTTCGTGTATGAATAGATACACCTTATATAAAACAAACTACATTTACTTCAAGCCGGCCACGGCCGAGAATCGCGTTTTAAGTCAAAACTGGCGCTCTATTGACGGCCTCCTATTTTTTCCTTAAAACAATACGCAAAACGTTGAAAAATCTATCTAAAAATATAGTAAAAATAACGTTTTAGTGATAATAAAGCTCAAAACAAAAAAAAAGAATTAGTACAATTGGAATATATAAAAGAAACTACATTTACTTTAAGCCGGCCACGGCCGAGAATCGCGTTTTAAGTCAAAACTGGCGCTCTATTGACGGCCTCCTATTTTTCAACCGACGACCAAAAGAGGAGGTTATCAATTCGACGCGTATATATATATATATATATTTTTTATGTGTGATCACCGATTACTCGAAGACGGCTTAACCGATTTGGAAAATTCTTTTTTTGTTTGAAGGGGTATATTTCGAAATTGGTCCCATTGTCACCAGGTCAGGATCTGATGATGGGATCCTGGAGAAATCGAGGGAACACTTCAAATATTATAGGCACACCTATGGCGTTTTGGGTATTTCTTATAGTAACTTGTGCAGTTGCTCTCAAAAAATACCATTTGGGGAAGTGGAACTGATGATGAAGACCACAGATGGCCGCCGAACCTACTCAATAATAAGTATTTCGTGGATTGCGATTCGATTACTTGAATATGGATGTAAAGTACTTTATGTTCGTCACAATGCATATGGTGATGTAGAGCTGATGGTGAAGTACCAGGAGAACTCCTCAACAATTAACGGCCCAGCATTGGGAAAAGCAATATTTTGTAAAAGGATATAAGTAGTTGACATTTAGGCTCTTTTAATTAGGTAAATTAAAAATCGACCAACTAAAAAGAGTGAAATAAAAACTTTTTACCAAAAAATTAAACCGACTCCCAAAAACACTGCAAAGTAAAAAATAACTTTAATTTCGGAAGTCGGTGCCAAAAACGAAAATACAAAACTAAAGACACCGACTACCGAAATTAAAGTTATTTTTTACTTTGCAGTGTTTTTGGGAGTCGGTTTAATTTTTTGGTGAAAAGTTTTTATTCCTTAAAACAATACGCAAAACGTTGAAAAAGCTATCTCGAAATATAGTAAAAATAACGTTTTAGTGATAATAAAGCTCAAAACAAGAAAAAGAAATGTCTTACCGTAGTAATGTCAATTCCCGAAGTGTGGGTATTCACATCAAGTAAACTACTGTATTCATGCCAATAACCTTGACCATTTGGGCGGAGCTAACGACCCCTCTCCGCGCAGCTCTCCGCTACCCGCATGCAACAGAAAAGAGAGGCGCGCTCGGCCCGCGCCTGCGCCGCCAGCATGCGTCGTCGCTTCGCCTAGTCTCGGCACAGAGTATCGAAATCACAGAAGGTCAAGTCATCGTGAAAGTTAAATTCATTTTTATTTGTACCGCATCAAAAGTGGTCAAATTTTGTTTTTATTTATTATCTATTGATATAGATGCACTTTGAGTATGTACTGTAGAAACTATACCTCTATTATAGATCAGCCTGGCTCGAAACATGAGGTAAATAACTTGATGTATCTTTTAACTAAATTATATATAAATAAAAATTAATGGCTAAATGTGTTGCTAAGCACAAAACTCAGGAATGGCTGGACCAATACGGATTTTTTTTCGAATATTCGTTATAGTCTGAGGAAGGTTTCTATTAAGAGAAAAATGGTAGGTAGGTAGGTAAGGTAGGTATGTAGGTAGGAACTTAGAGTAAGGTAGATAGGTAGTATAATTATTACTAGTGTATGTCATATTATTTGTTACATTTTTTATAAACAAATAGATTATAACTAAAATTTAACTTTCTTTCAGCAAGTATTTTTATTCTTTTGGTTGGTTGAACTTCTTCATCCTCATTTATTTCTCCGTGTTCACATATATTTATTTTTAGAAATTTTGATAGCCATATAAAATCTTGTTCTGTGTTTTCTTTTCGTCCTTCGTTCTCGTTTTCTTCATTTTTCTCATCAATTTATTTTTCTTTCCTTAGTTCTATTTCCTTCTCTTTGTCGTTTTCTTCTTTCTCTTGTACATTATCTTAACTCTGTCTCTCTATCTCAACTGGCGGCTTCGTCCGTACGAAGAGAAACCAGTGCATATCGGCTCAAGCCAGGCCTCGCTCAGACGAAGCGCACACCCGCGCCTTGCTTGTAGTAGTGTACCTATCATAGCGCAGTTGTATGAAGCTTACCCTCTGTCCGTTTACTCTGTGCTATCTACTTTTATGCGAGGTAAGTAAAGCGATAGTTTTTAATGAAATATGTAGATAAAACTTTAAACTTACCTTGATAATAAATGTATACCCTTTTGTTTGTAATATTTTTTTAGACCTCTCTTCATTCGTTTCTGCTTATTCCCATGTTTTACAAACTAAATTTAAACACTACTAAAACTGTAATATACTATGAGTTTATAACACTAACACTACTTATAGATACATAGAATACTCTTTAACTTATAAACAAGAATCAGAAATAAAACTTTTTGACGAATCGAAAGTCGGTTCTATTTTTTGATAATAAGTTTTATTTCACGCTTTTTAGTGGGTCAGTTTGTAATTTATCTAGTTACAAAAGCCAAAATGTCAACTACTTATCACTTTTTACAAAATATTGCTTTTCCCGGTGCAGAGCCGTTAATTTTTGAGGAGTTCTCCTGGTACATCACTATCAGCTCTACTTCACCATATGCATTGTGACGAGCATAAAGTGCTTAACATCTATATTCAAGTAATCTAATTGCAATCCACGAAATACTTATTATTGAGTAGTTTCGATGGCCATCTGGGGTCTTCGTCATCAGTTCTACTTCCTCAAATGGTGCTTTTCAAGAGAAACTAAACAAGGTACTATGAGAAATACCCAAAACGCTATAGGTATGCCTATAATATTTGAAGAGTTCCCTCGATTTCTCCATGATTCCATCATTAGATCCAAACGTGACGATAATGGAACTAACTAGAATGTATATTCTTTCGAACAAAAAAAGAATTTTCCAAATCGGTCCAGCCATCTGCGAGTAATGAAGTAACATCATAAAAAAAAAACTTATTTAAAAATCAAAAAAACCCCGACTGCTCAACTGAAGTGTAAGAAACAAGCACATTTTTATTTTTAAAAGTGAAAAACAGGCGGGACCCAATTGAACTTATTTTTTTTAAATGGTATGGGTCCGCCTGCAAAATATTAATTTACAATTTTTTAGTTTTCCCGGTCGTGTCACATTGGCACTCCACCGGATTCAGAAAGTGAAGTCCATATTTTTAAACTTTCTCATTGTGTTATTTTGCTAGTATTACACTAATGATAAACATGATATACCTTTTTGAAATCCTTTGAAAACCCTTTAATTTGATGCCCACATTGTAGTATTTGAAAAAATATATTTTTTTTTCACCATGTATAATGGTTTCGCACAGCCGCCATGTTTAATTTTTTTAAATGTCACCTATCTAAGAACACTCGGGCGGTTAAGGCAAATCTAACGATACCTCAATTGTGTGAATCCGTTCAGCGGTTCTGGAGATATGAGGTAATAAAGAATATTACAAACATACATACATATATACATACATACAAGATACGCGCGAAAAACATAACCCTTCCTTTGCAGTCGGGTAAAAAGTTCAAGACGAATTGAGAACCTCCTCCTTTTTCTAAAGTCGGTTAAAAAGTTATTCCACTATTTACAAAATTAATTTTTGCAGTAATATTTTACGATATTATTTCGTAGTGCTTGAGCTCTCGCAACGCGACGTAGGTCCACCTAGCATCACGATGCGCCCCGCACTGAATTTGTGGACGAGTGCGGGGGTGATGTAAACGCAGTCTTTAATTGGACGCATTTTTAATTTATTGTAATAAAAATAATACATATTTGTAAAAAGTAACAAAACCAAATCATTTTCATTTGTATTGCAAAGCAGTAGTATATTTTTTTATACTCTTTTGATAAGAAATTAAGGAGTAAAATGGTTTCATCTCAATGATTTGGAGGTGATTTGGCATTTTTTTTTTCCTTATTATGTGATACCGATAGAAAAATTGTGGCTAAACCAAATTACGGTTCATATCATGTAGATTACTAACAATTTTTTTCAGATGTAATTTCTCTGTAATTGCCGACGAAAAGTTGCTTCATCTGAATGCTTTTTTCAAGCTTTTTTCGAGAGAGCAGCCTTAAACTTGACGCTTCAACGGCGCGGTCGCGACTTACGTCCAGTGTGCGAAGAGCGAGTGACGTAATCGAATAGTAACGGTTTGTACATATAGAGTATGAACTAAGGCTGTAATTCGGGTAGTAAAATTGTCACTTAATTACCTTTTGAATGAACGCAAGCTGAAAACGTATAGACGGCCGAAGATTGGGGAGGGGCCGACGTTTAGCGTATTTACTCAAATTTTTTATTTTTATTTATTATCACCGATTACTCGAAGACGGCTGAACCGATTTGGAAAATTCTTTTTTTGGTTGAAAGAGTATACTTTGAAATTGGTCCCATTGCCACCAAGTCAGGATCTGATGATGGGATCCTGGAGAAATTGAGGGAAATCTTCAAATATTATAGACACACCTATAGTGATTTGAGTATTTTTTATAGTAACTTGTGTAGTTGCATTCGAAAAGCACCATTTGTGAAGTGGACCTGATGATGAAGACCACAAATGGCCACTGGAACTACTCAATATAGGTATAAGTAGGAATAATAAGTATTTCATGGGTTCCGCTTCGATTACTTGAATATGGTTATTAAGCACAATATGCTCGTCACAATACATATGGTGAAGTGAAGCTGATGGTGAAGTAGGTACCAGGAGAACTCCTCAACAATCAACGGCCCAGCATTGGGAAAAGCAATATTTTGTAAAAGGTTATAAGTAGTTGAGATTTAGGCTTTTGTAACTAGTTAAATTATAAATCGACCAACTAAAAAGAGTGAAATAAAAACTTTTTACCAAAACATTAAAACGACTTCCAAAAAACACTGCAAAGTGAAAAATAACTTTAATTTCGGAAGTCGGTGCCAAAAACGAAAATACAAAACTAAACTAAACTAACACCGACTACCGAAATTAAAGTTATTTTTCACTTTGCAGTGTTTTTGGAAGTCGGTTTAATTTTTTGGTAAAGAGTTTTTGTCATTGCAACCGCATGCATTCCTTGATAGGTTGTCGAATTTCACGTAGACTTCGGGGCACCATTATTGGGCCGAAGGCTACGTGCAAGCCGAATATTCAGGCGTCGTTAGAGAGGTAATTAGTACTGTCTTCTTATCATTTCTGCCATATCTTCAACGACCTCAAGGCTGAAACAAAAAGTGAATGATCTGTCCCTACGAGTCCAGGGCACTCTTATGTACTGATCAATGCCGTAGAGTTAGTTACCAATAAGTTAGCAACCGGTCCACTGGGCGTCGGCTATCGAATTATGCGACACAGGTAAGTACTTTCGAAACCTGTAAGTCCGAAGAGCAGCCAATTCCTCATAACTTTAACGCTTCTGTTCCTTTTGATTGCGACTGGAGTTTGTTGTAATTATACATAATGTAATATTATAGAGAAGTTAAATTTTAATGTAGGTATTGACAATATTGAAAACAGTTAAACATGGTTACATGATGGCATCTTAGACTCAGAGCTATGTAATGACATTTATGATCTGTTTAGACGTGATCGCGGCTCGTTGGGCGGTGGAGTAATGATTGCTTGTGCCTCGCGACTTCAAGCGCGCGTACGGACCGAGTGGGACCGTCCTGATCTTGAATGCATTTGGGTAACTATTCCGGCGCGAGTGCTTGGTGTACGTCGTAATTTGCACATAGCGACTGTTTACCTGCCGCCAGACCGCGCGATACCGGAACGTATTGAGTCATTAACGCAGATACTATCGGAAGTAATTGACCAGAACCCCAATGATTATTTACTTATGTCTGGCGACTTCAACTTACCTGGTGTTGAATGGACAAGTGGACAACCTGTATTGCTAAAGAAGGGCTCAGTTGAGGTACAGAACTCCGCATCTCACCTTATAAACACAATGCTATATTGTGGTTTGAATCAATATAACTTTCTCACTAATTCTCATGATCGTACTCTGGATCTAGTTTTTTCTAATTTTCCAAGTACTACTGAGATCACACTGTCCATTAGTACCCGAAGACACGTTTCATCCTGCATTCTTAGTCAAAGCTACTGATATCTTAGTTCCTCCTTTGAAACTCAAGTTCTTTCAAAAACACGTTTTTAGGCGGCGGAATTATGAAAGTATTAATAATGAATTGCTGGAGTATGATTGGGGATCAGTGTGCAATAATGCTGTTAAACTTGACCATGTGATAGAAATGTTTTACTCCGTGATTAATTCACTTATAGATAAGTTTGTCCCAAAAATCTCAGTCGGGGGTGCCCATAGCTACCCAGTCTGGTACAGCCGAAGTTTAATTAAGGTAATCAAGGAAAAGTCTAAAGCACATAGCCAGTGGAAGAAATATTCAAACCCTCATGATTACGCAACTTTCGCTCTGTTAAGAGATCGACAAAAGAAAATGCAAAAAGAGTGTCATAAAACTTATATATACAGGTCACAAGATAACATAAAAACCGCACCTAAACAATTCTGGTCATACGTAAAATCTAGGAAAAAGAACAAAAATAATTACCCAAAATATATGACTTATTATAAAAATATACTATCTAGCGAGGCCGAAATATGTATTGCTTTTAATGATCATTTCTACAAGAATTTTAGAAGTAGGCTTGGAGCCTATATGCCTTTCTCAACTGAATATGAAACATACGGTGACACTCTTCACAACCTAACTGAGACTAGACAATGAGAGTGTCCTGAAACTCTTGCAGAATCTAGATACATCAAAGGGAAAAATCTCTCTTTTTACCAATCACTTATATACTTAACAGGTGTTTCCGTGAGGGATACTGTCCATCTATATGGAAAACCGCTCATATTGTACCTATACATAAAAAAGGTTGTAGAACTTCTGTAGAAAACTATCGCCCCATTTCAATATTAAATGTTTTAGGAAAAATAATGGAAAAAATTGTTCACAACTATGTATATCCAATATTATCGAAATTAATTCCGCAACAACAACACGGGTTTATCAAAGGCCGATCTACTAACACCAATTTAGCAGTATTTATTGAGAGTGTTGGCCGAGATATGGATGGTGGTGGACAGGTGGACGTGATCTACACGGATTTCGAGAAAGCGTTCGACCGTGTGGATCATTTCATCCTTCTGCGCAAGCTGCAAGAGCTTGGGATTCGGGGTAACTTGCTTAGATGGTTTGAGTCCTACCTTAGGAATCGATCTCAAATTGTTATACTAGGTGGAGTAAGGTCTGACTGAGTAACCGTACCATCTGGTGTGCCCCAGGGCTCAACTTTGGCCCCTCTGTTGTACTCTGTCTACCTATACGATATAGGGGGGCATGTCCTTAACGCACGGTTTCTAATGTATGCTGACGACACCAAGATTTTTATGACCATTAAAAATAAGGATGACTGTGAGAAGCTACAGCAAGACTTAAATAAACTATCTGACTACTATAATATCAATAGAATAAATGTTAACGTTAACAATTGTCAGATCGTAACATTTACTAGGAAGCGAAATTTCACTAAATACAGTTATAATCTTAATGGTAGCAACATTGTACGTTGTGATGTTGTTAGGGATCTTGGTGTCGTCCTGGATTCAAAACTGTTGTTTTCGGAGCATGTGTCCCATATCGTCGGTAAGGCATACAAAAGTCTAGGATTTATTATGCGAATATGTAAATTATTTACCGATATAGATTGCATTAAAATACTATATTTTGCATTCATACGCAGTATTTTAGAATACTGCAGCTGCATCTGGAATCCACATTACTTGGTTTATATGCAGCAGATTGAATCTATACAATCTAAATTTGTAAAGTATATTAACTACCGCTCTGGCTTTAAACAAAAAGATTATCTTCTATCATGTAAACATCATAACATCCTTCCTTTGCAGGACAGACGTACGATTTTGGACATGCTGTTTCTTTATAATATTTGTAGTGGAAATATAGACTGCGCTGATCTAAGTAACTTAGTTTTGAGAGCCGTCATGACGGACTAGGCACACTCAGCTTTTCGATGTACCACATGCCAGTACTAACTACGCTCAGAATTTAGTTATTAGTAGAATACTAAGGACTTTTAACAAAAACTTCTCCCATCTGGATATATTTAACTCCAAAAAAGGTATGTTTAGGAAGCTACTTTTATCCTCTGGACATGTCGATTTACCTAATCAGATCCTAACAGAAGTAAAATAGTATGAGATTAAGTATGGTACACTACAGGCATTCATCATACACCACATACCTACCCACACACACACACGCACACACACCAAGACACATTCATTTAATACTCCCCATGCAGACTTCTTAATACTGTATAATAATGTTAATCTAAAAAAATATATTTCCTACATGTTTGTTACTAGTGAATAAATTGTAAATCCGTAATTGGCTGTAAGATTAGATATAAGTTACTATAAAACATTGTGTTAAGAGCTGTGGATTTTGTTATAAATAAATAAATAAATAAATATTTATGGTAGCTAATTATGGTTTGGGAATTTGGGATATAAATATAAATTGCTCTTTGGAACTTGCTATCTATGAAACCCTTGTTTAATAAAAAATATGTTTAATAAAAATATAAATGGTTGGTCGTGAATCTTTGAAGTTTACTTACTTTCATTGATTCATTAACCTGCATGTGACAAAAAGCTCGTTCGTTTTCACTTAATGCTTTTAATTTAAGGTACTACAATGACAGAGCAGGTAAAGCCTTCGTGAAAGCAAAGAAAATTATGCGGTTACGATCGCAATAAAACAAAAGAAGCTATTGAGGCAATAGGTAATGGGATGCCCATTCGTGCATTAAACTATTTGGCGTCCCACGAGCAACGTTACAAGTATTTTATTTTATTGTGATGTTTTTACTTTGTTATAATTTTAGTACCTAACATTGTTGAGGGGAAAAAATATATTTTAGTAATAAACAAATACAATTACAAATGTATACTTAGTGTGATATTAGACTCCTACCAAAATAAACCATATTAATAATATTTGTCACTCTCTTAATTTAAAACAGCCTATACCCGGCCGACATTTGGGAAAAACGCGACCGACCATGGGCCGTAAATGGCCGACTTTAGGGTTTTTTCGTTCTCGACTCATCTAAACCTTAATACTTTTTCTTTTAGTAGAAATGTCAACCTTATGCCTATAAACATGAAATAGATATATGAAACTATCCAAAACCGCATCAGAAGCTATCCTTCGTTGCAAACTGATGGCGCCAGAGTGATCCCCAGTCAGAAAATCCGTTAGGGGGCCGACATTTAGCGTATTTACCCTAGCATGTGGTTTTAAAATGTATACAGATTGGAATTAACATAGATTTAAATTACAGATAAAAGCTTATACGGAAGGTTCTGCGGTGGAAATTTACTACGGAGTGCCATATGCGACGCCCCCAAAAGGCCGATATAGATTTTCGGTATGATTTATTTTTCTATTTTTAGGGTCCTATGGTAAAAAGGATCTGTATGTTGCCTGCTGCTTCTTTCGGGAACAACTTACTTATCTACAACTTGTTATTTTAAGCTTATTTTTGTTTTATAAGTAACCCTGTAAACCATAAAAATACACCTATGGCGAAAAGTACATTATTACCTACCTAGACATGTTCATACCTAAACTACGGAAGCAGCGAAGATTACTCTGGTGTCTGGATGATGAAAATATAACTAAGATGACCGACACCAAAACGTAGACTTAAAACATCTCTTATTTTATTTGTTTTAGGCTCCAGAACGACACACAGGTTGGAGGCGAACCTTTTTTGCTCATCGAATACCTCCACACTGTCCTCACGTTGGAGATGGTGATACCGACAATTACAGTGAAGATTGTCTATATCTAAATATATGGACACCTCGGGTAAGGCGTAGCATATATTACATTAATGGTGATATCCATTATCATTGTGATTTGTGTTATCTAGTGGTAAACTCTCCTTTTATTTACCAGATGAGCTAAGTAGGCTAAAGGCTAATAATTTACTATGAGAAGGATGAAGATGTAGCCATCCTGAATACCTACCTTTCGCTTTTGATAACCTCACCTGCAATTAATTATAAAGAGGAATACTTTTCTAAATACTATAAATTAAAAATAATGTAAACAGTTATACGAGACGCGTGCCCTCAGAGCCGCGCTCATACAATGATCACTGTTACAACCTATGTAAACATTACGAATTATAAAATAATATACTTACACAATTCTATTTTAATAAAGAACATTCATTTCACATTCATTACTGTGACTCTGTGACTTCACGCCTTGTCATTGCTCTCCCTAACTAATTCTACAAAGTGCTGTGTATTAAATCTCTGCTACCTTAAATATAATCTCTAAGGGTTCCTACAGGCCTACCGATTGATCGATGAATCGCCAGAACCTCTTGACCTATTATTATTCAAATTTCTATTAATATATTGAACAGAGGCAGCACGGCAAACGGAACGTTACAGATGAACTGTTTTGGCGTATTGGGAAAAGTTTCAATAAAATAGAAATTCAGCTTGACCTTATACTGGTTTCGTTATACTACTCCACCAATTAATGTTTGTTCTAGATAGCGCTCCGACGGTAAAACCATACCAGTGGTCGTTATATTATTCAGTGAATCTTGGATAAGGGGAGGTGTGTCACTGCCATGCCAAGAACTAGCGGCCGATGGAGTAGTGGTTGTGACAGTGATGTATCGTTTACACTTGCTTGCCTTTTTTACATTACGATCTTTGTCGGCTCGCGGTAACCTTGCACTGTTGGATCAGTACCTAGCACTTCTGTGGGTGCGAGACAATATTGCCGCATTCGGTGGGGACCCCACTGCAATCACGTTGCTTGGTCATTCCGCTGGTGCTGACAGTGTACTGCATCACATGACATCGCCTCGCTCTGTTGGTAAGTATATTGCCTAAGTGAAAGTTGGTAGCTATCAGGTGCCGGTTGGCAAGCAGTTTACATTGAATACGTACCAACTTTTTGTAGGCACCTGTAAGAATAAGTCTCTGATTCGCTTTTGTCGGTTCTTCGTTTGTTTGTTTGGCACCAGCTACCAGTTTTCTACTTGGATACATATACATCTGTTTGCTATAAACATTGATTCGCTATTACTATCGCAATATTTTACCTGCACAGGAAGTCAGGAACCATACGCAGTAACTTTTACGTTTTTAGTAACGTCACATTTAACACAGTGAAGTTAAAATAATAAACCGAAACTAATAAATCTGTGAAAACGCTATGGAAATCCATCAACGAATGATTCAGAAAATATTTATTTAAGTTAAATTACCTTAACGAATAACAATTGCTGTCTCTCACTCGAGTATGACATAATTTCGTAGCATCATAGCCAAAACATCGCCCCATAAATAAGTTTCCCAAGTGATCTCATGCGCTGTTCCTAGGTTATCGCACACAGTGAAATTGCGAGTACCAAGCAAATACTAGCCGCGTCAAGATAGTGTTGTGATACAAAATTATTCTTGCAATTAGTTTATATGTCCAAAACACTTTGTTATTATATTTATCATATAATGTATTTGTAATTATTCTCTGTTTTTCTAATGAAAACTGCACCTTAATTAATTAAGCGGTTTCATCGACAGGTTTATTTCAAAGGGTACTTATAATGTCACCCATTGATATCTGGAAGGCAATAGATGAACAAAAGGTTGTAGATGCGTCTGAAGTTGAACTGATATCTCGTGAAATTGCAAGTTCTCTCGGCTGTAACGGTGGCACAGATCATGAAATCCTACATTGTATGAGGGAACGCCCATTGTCGGATTTTATGTCATTATATTCGGTAATAATATGCGTATGCAAGGTCACCTATTTATAATTTACACATGACAGATTTATTTTGTTAGTATTTTAAACTACCTATAGTGAAACTTACTTTTGCAGAACAATACATGGAGCGGAGCTATGCAACCGATATCTGATGTTTTTTTGCCAAATTCTGAACAGTTTTTACCACATTCATTGCTGAAAGTTCTATCAACTTCTACTCAAAGTAACAGTATCCAAATTGACGTAGTTCTTGGAGCTACCGACCTTGAAGCTTTAAATTACAACGGTACGTTCTCTACATAAAAATTCAATTTTAAATAAGTAATTACCCTTAACAGCGTTAGTCGGTTGCTGAAAATGAGTGTACCCAACCTATCGAGAAATTTTTACCAATTTTGAGTGGTTTTTAGTTGATATTATGCATTAGCTTCTGGGAAAAGGTTTCCTTTTTCATTAAAACTAAACTTGTTACCTACTTGCTGTGTAGGTCCAGTAGCTTTTCAGTTTATCCATTACAAAAAAAAACGTGGCATTCCTCTTAGTAATGAACGTTCCTCTTAGTAAAGTTCTATAATATTTATGTAAGTTTATATAGTATAGACCAGGGCTTCCCAAACTGTGCGTCGCGATGCCCTGGGGCTCCGCAGTATTATTCTGGGGCGTCGTGAGGCGATCTAAATAGTTTGGCTGTCTGTGTCGATAAATACGAAACGTATAAAAACGGAAGAAGTAAGTACCTATAGAATTTAATTTCGGATTTACCTACATTACCTACTAAAGACAATTTAGAACTTCCTCAATGTGTTGTTTGTTGGTTGTTTGTTATAAAGTGTAGGGGACTGAAAGTATCCTTTCTTCTGTTTTTCTGACAAATTGTTATTAGGCTAGAACTACAAATAGTAGGTAAATGTATGGCAAGAAGGCCCGGGTGTCGCAAAAATATTGCAACTTCCCAAGGGCGTCACAGTTAAAGTAAGTTTGGGAAGCCCTTATCAGTGTTATGACCCTACGTGATGCTTTGTTATATATATATGTACTAAGTTCTGCCCGCGACTTCGTTCGCGTGGGAGGGTTTACCCGCGTAAATTCCGATCCCGTGGAAATTCTGGGATAAATATACTTACCAATTTTCTGTCAATGTGAAAGAGTAACAAACATCCATCCATCCATCCTCACAACTTTCGCATTTATAATATTAGTAAGAATAGTAACGATAAGTCAGTAACGAGTTCGACTTTTCATTCCAGGTAACAGATATGACGAATTTATGAAGCAAGGCAAACTCTACGCGTCGGAGTATGCAAATTATAAAGTCATACCCGAAAGCCTTCGGCTGTTTTCTCTGGACCGATCGGGAACTATACCAATGGTAAATTTATTAATGTTTTATGTTTCATCTAAATGATTCCCTATGATGATTTGAACAATTATAGACTTTGTATCTTGTTTTCCTAAAGATTAACATGATCCACAGATGACGGAAGCAGTACGTTGGGAATATTGGGAAGATAAAACAAGAAATTTAAGAGAGGTTCTTAGTCATATGGAGTCTCTCGGCCGAATAGAATCGTCTGCAAAATGGAACGCAGGAATCGCACTGGTAGCAGCTCGCTTAGCAAGCAGAGTGGGCCGCTTGTACGTCTACAGATACTCCCAACCTGCAGGAGTGGACTTAGAGGGACGCCAGTATAATTTTACAGGTTTACTTATTACAGCTAGGAAGATCCTGTATTACAAAAAGTTTTAGGGTACCTACTCAGAACTTACCTAACACAAGTTTCTCCTAGCTCGATAAAATTTCTTATTTTATGTTCACTTTATTATTAAGGAATATTTACCTGTTTACTTAGCTAATACTGAATTACCTACTTGTACAAGTTGTTCAGTATTTACATAGGTAAATACTTTTATGCCGTAAATCCAAAGGAACTTTAAAAAAAAGGTCAAGTGCTTGTCGGGCCACGCGCAGTGTAGGGTTCCGTAGTTTTTATAACAGCCAAGTGCGTGTCGTATTCGCTGACTGATTGTTTCGTACCATGCTCTAACTAAAAGCCAAACATGACTACCTAACTAATTTGACTTCCTATACAAATCCTCACCTGATCCGACAATTTTGCACGGAGTTTTAATTTTTTTTAGAGATTTGTATAAAACTTGTCAAAGCCGGTGTTTTGAATTTAAATACAGGACACAGAGCTACACTACTCAATCGCCACAAAAAAATAAAATTGAGGAAGTAGTTTGCTGGGGGAGCTTTGTGTTTGATATTATATAGCAAAATAATAAATAAATAAAAACATATTAATTTGAATTCACTCTAAAAACGGGCCCACATAGGGCGATGGTAACTGATAAAGGAATTATAAAATCAAACTTCACAAAAAAATATGATCTATTTGAGTACCACCGCGTGTAGAGGGAAGTGGTTGTAATAAAGACTGGTAACCAGCGTCACGTATTAATTTGAAAACTGCAGTGTTGTCGTTGCGGAGATATTCTTCATTAAAATCTCCAAATATTATGCAAGGACTGTTATGCGATAGTAAATTACTTACAAAACCTACTGCACGACTGTTGGGACATTTGCATGATCTATAAAAAGCTATAATCTTCACTGCATTTATTTCGAAAATTACTGCTTCACAGTAGTCACATCCAGCAATGTCAATGTAATACCGTGGGTTGCTATATTCAATATAATTTTTTTCCCATGCACACACACCAAAACCTGGGTTTGAACTAGACTGTTTAGGGCCATTTGTTCTAATTATTTCCTTAAAATCTATACTATAATATTATAAAGCGGAAAAGTTTGTTTGTTTGTTTGTTTGCTTGAACGCGCTAATCTTCGAAAGTACTGGGTAGATTTGGATGAAATTTGGTATGGAAGTAGCTTGAGGAAGGTTATAGGCTACTTTTTACGAGACTGCAAAAAAGGAGTAGTTATATAAAAAGAATCTTGAGAACAGCTCCACATGTCTACTGCTAAGTAGATATCCGAAGCCATTATTTGAGGATCGTTTACAGTATCTTGCAAGTGTGCACGTAAGGATTGAACATTATGGAACATAATTTGGTATGAACTGTGGGGCTCCCTCAAAAATCGATACATAGGTATTAGAGGATTTCGACGCAGCTTTTCCATTACGACTGAATCTTGGTCGGACGGTGGACGTGGAGGATGAAAACATTCAGTAACGATAAATAAACCTTCAGCACATGTGGCACGTGAGCAAGCCACATATAACATTGACCTTGAAATACCGGGCTTCACATGTACTATCACGGTCTTTTCCGCCTGATCAGTTAAATTTTTTTTCGCCTAAACCATGCGGAGGCGCCGAGCCACGCCCCCTTAAAGTTTGGGCTTTTTAGGAAAGCTTCAACGTAATTAGTTGCAATGTGCACTGCGCAGCTTAGTGACGTATCCTGTGACACCTTTTTGCGAATTTTACGGACGAACTTTGGCGCGCTTATCGGACCTTTCGAATATTGACCATTGCTCTGTTTACCTGACTTTTGATTGCCTAAACGTTAACCAGTGCGATAATACTGGACTCCTGAGAACTTGTGCTAGAACGTTTCGTGCATAATGTTTTCCAGAAATCTCATACGAGAAGAATGAAATGAAATTATCATTTTGCATGGACAAGGATTTAACATCAGTGAAATCGCTGAGCAGCTGCATATGAGCGTAAGTAATAAAATATTTTAATAATTATTGTTATGATCAATTTTGTTATTTTCAATTACCTTAATTTACCTATAAATAAAATGTTATGCAAATAACTATCATCTTGTGTAAATAATTAGACACTTTTTAGCTTGTTATATACAAGAGTAAAAGTTTTTGATAAATATAATTAAACTAGAAACAAGTAGAAAAAATATTCAATTTTCAAACTTGGTAAAACAATTATTACTTATTTTCCTTTTTCTCGCTAAGACACGCACTATTTGTTTTTATTTCTGTTGTTGGTTTCAAAGGCATAATCTTTGCCACTGTGTATCGTATAAAAGTATTTTATTCATTAATATCCCAATTTTGTTTAACACTTTTGGTGCCAAGCACGATCTAGCTCGAACAATCATTCCTACCTGAGCCCACAAGGCCACAACCCCCCTTCCGAGTCGTCGTTATACGTAGAGCTATAGATGATTTGTGCTCATGCCCAGGGGCTAAGATGACCGATTTGGCAGAATCGTAGTTGGATACTATGATATGAATCACGTTAATAAAATTCTTAAAATAGTCATAAACGCAGTTGTCATAAATTGTCACTTTGTGACCATTTTACGAATTGTAATGTAATTCATATTATTATCCTATTAAGATTCTGCTAAAGCGGCAATCTTAGGCCCCCAGGACACGACTAGCGAGACCAAATAAAAAAAACGAATTATAAATCTTCTTAAGGTTCTGTAGCCGAATGGCAAAAAACGGAACCCTTATAGTTTCGTCATGTTTGTCTGTCGGTCCATCCGTCCATATGTTACAGCCATTCTATTCCGAAACTATTAGGACTCATGTGAAACTTGGTAGGTAGATACGCTGCAAACCGCTTTCCGATAAAAAAAAAAATAAAGATTTAAAATAAAGGGAGACTCCCCATACATGAAACTGAAACTGAAAATATTTTTTTTCATGAAATTTTTGTGTGTGGTATCTATAGACAGGTCTTTAAAAATGACATTGAGGTTTTTAAAACCACTTTTTCATAAAGTTAATCGTTTAAAATATATACGCTTTCAAAGTGGTAAAATGTGCCCCCCTTTCTAACTTTATAATAATGGAGTAAAAATTATCCCTTAACTATTTTCTTTGTTTCAAATTGCACGCCGAAGTAAAAACATGCTTTGTTCTATAATATCTCTAATGTGCCAAAAAAATCGGGCCCAAGCCGCAGTTTTATTATCTAAATATAAATAACACCATTTAGAAATGAATAGGTGTAAATAAAGGGCAAAACAGATATTTTGTTCTGATTAAAAGTTTCAGGTTAACATTGTAAACTGGTATTTATTGTTTGTAGAGAAACACTGTGCGGCTGTGGATCAGACGCCATGAAGAAGAGGGTGTCTGAGGATAGACCGCGGGCACCGCGTCCATATCTGAAGTAAACGTCCAACGTACGGTGAACACCTATCAACAAGAGAACGCGTTCACGCCGACGCCGACGAGAGTGTTCGCCGAAGACTACGACGTGTCACTACGCACAGTTCGTCGTGCTTTACATAGAGCAGGGCTTCATCACAGAAAACCGGCAAAAAAATCTACTGCTTACCGAGCAACTAAAAGCGACAAGAATATGATTCGCAAGAGACTATAGAGATATGGATTTCTTAAGAGCCATCTTTGCAGATGAGAAGTGTTTCAGGTCGAGCCAACATGATCGTCAACACTTATAGCGTGTGATGAATACACGGTATGAACCAAGAAACGTGATTCCAAAAAACGATTCTGGAAGGGTATGCGCCAATATGTGGGGCTGGATGAGTGCTGGTGATCCCGGAGAGCTTGTCCATATCCCAAGGCGAGCAAATGGCACGAACGTGGTGAAAGAACGAGGTGCGACGCTGTAATTGACGCAGGAGGCGCAATGACTAAATATTAGTGTATAATTTCTTTTATTTATTTGTTTACACATTTTTTACATTTTTATTTAGTTGGTGACTTTATTTCTAATTTCCTTGACTTTTTTGCCACCGACTACCGAGAGAAAAGTTATTTTACACTTTTTGTGTTTGTTTTATAAGTCTGTTTAATAATTTTTTCAAAAAGATTTTTATTGTAGTATGAAGATTGAGTGGCCATTGAGTGATTATTGTGATAACCTTTGTTATTTACCGACTGTTTATTTCTGTAGGTGAAAGCTAAATGACCTTAAGTCCATTTTTTGACATTTTTATATTTTAAATGATACTTATTATTAAAGGCAGCAGCAAAGTCTAAATTCAAGTGCAGACCTAGTCGAGAAAGTCGAGAAAAATACGTCGCTATCCGAAATCGCAGCAACTTGGTTTGTAGGGATGCCCAACGCCGCCACATTCATAAGTCCGTTGAAAACGGTGATCCAGCTAAAGTCTGGAAATTTCTTAGATCTATGGGAATTGGGAAGTCACGTCAAGAGTCTATTCCTAAGGATATATACCTTGAATCACTCAATCAACATTTTTCCACCTCTTGTAGCTTCAATGGTGCTGTTAAAACCAATACTCTAAATAATCTTTCTTCTCTTCCCACTCCCAATTATTCTCCTTTTATTTTTAATCAATTTACCAGTTGTGATGTTAAGAAGAGCATGCTATCTATAACGTCAAATGCCGTTGGTAATGACTGTATTAGCCGTAAGATGATACTCCCTATCCTGGACGAAATTCTTCCTGTCATTTGCCATGTCCTCAATTATTCCGTATCCCCAGGTGTTTTCCCATCTTTGTGGAAAGAAGCTCAGATAACTCCTCTCCCTAAAAAGTCTAATCCTGTTTCTTTCTCTGATTTCCGCCCTATTTCCATATTACCGTTCCTATCCAAAGTCCTCGAACGCCTTATCCACAATCAACTTAGTGCCTTCCTTTGTAAAAACCAACTCCTAAATTTGTACCAATCCGGGTTTCGTTCAGGACATAGCACTACCACAGCTCTAGTTAAAATTACTGATGATATCAGATCAGGTATGGATAATAGGAAGTTGACCGTCCTTTCGTTACTGGACTTCAGCAACGCCTTTAACACTGTCAATTTTGATGTCCTGCTCGGTATACTCTGCTCTCTTAACATATCTCCAACCAGTGGCGGTACCTTCATATAAGCCCAAGTCCGGCCATGCCTTACTAAAAAATGCTCGATAGAGAATCAATGTCAAACCCGAACTATTTAAAAGTTCGCGCGCTTAATTCTTATCAAAATAACACAATGTATCTACTGCTACACTACTACACATCGCGATTGTTCGCGCGCAGAGTTTCGCATTTGTAGCATCTAATGATCTACATATTGCTATCTCGCTTACACGCACCGGCTTTTACCGGGCTTTCAAATACTATATCTGTCACTTTCGCACTTATAGCGATGTGCCGTATAACGAGTTAGGCCTTGTGCACAGAACAAATCGATCACTATGGCAGATTTAAGCAGGGCTTTTGGTATGAAGTTGCATGCATATGCGTGACCTTGTCAGCTTGCCAACTCTGCAGTGTTGCCGTTTTAGCCACACGTTGAAAGATCTTGGAGATTTTTAACGAGTTTGGAAACTTTTTTAACATTTAGCAACAATAAAAACTAGCGACTTTTAAAATAACGAAATTAAATACAGTCAAAACCGTTTACAACAACATCATTTAGAACAACATACCGGTTATATAGACCAAAATCATAGGTACAAAATACTTTGTACCTTGAAAACATCACCGGTTATTACGACTATCGGTTTTTACAACCAAGTATGAGTGGTCCCTTGGATGTTGTTATAACAGATTTTGACTGTATTCAAGCAATATCTTAAAAATAAAAAAAAATTAGCTAGATTTTTCATATACCTGGCGACTTTTTTTGCCTAAATGACAACACTGAGTAGTTCCCGACATCCGAGAGTGCAACTAACTTCAGTTTCATTTGCTTGAGTGGGAAAAGGTTTTGTTGTTAAAGTTTTTGTTTGTTTTCTAAGATTTCCTCAGTGATACAATTGATTTGGTGATTTACCTACAACAATGGAGGTAATTGTACCTTGTGAGGATTTAAAATGCGTTCAAGTTTTGATTGGCGAAGATAAGGTAAAATCTTTAAACTTTGCTCAGAAAAAACAGTTAATTTCTTCATTAAAACCGACGCCTAATCTGTGTATTTCTCAGACTAGTAAATCGCATAAACGAAAATTTAATAGATCAGTGTATAAAACTAGTTGGATTGTTGGCTGTTCGCACACTAATAAGTTGTATTGCTGGTGCTGCATATTTTTTTCGAATGAAGATTCCGTTTGGAATATATCTGGTTATAATGATTTAAATAACATATCTGGCGCCATTAAAAGGCACGCAAATTCCCATAAACACCTGTGTGCAATGGTTTCTTTCGGTAATTTTGGTAAACAACGAATTGAGACATCTATATCACGCCAGTTATCTGAGGAAATTTCAAAATATAACACGCGCGTTGAAAACAACCGTAGTGTTTTTCAAAGATTAGTCGATATTGTTTGTCATTTAGCACAACAGGAACTTCCTCTAAGAGGACATGATGAGTCCAAAACTTCATTAAATAAAGGCAATTTTTTAGAACTGGTCTCGTTAATTTCAAAATACGATGTCGTTTTAGAAAAACATATGCAGCATCAGGAAAGTGACAAACCGGGGCCGAGTTATTTATCTAACAAAATTCAAAACGATATTATTCATTCCGTAGCCGATGTGATGCAAACTTGCATCGATTACGAAGTTAGACAAACAAAATTTGTTTCAATTATTATTGACGAAACCCCCGATGTTAGTCATAGAGAACAACTGTGCTTGATTCTCAGATATTATTATAAAAATGAAATTCATGACCGTTTTTTGGGCTTTCTTAATGTGTCGGAAAGTCGCACAGCAGACTCACTCTCTAATATTATTTTAGAATTATTGAATAGACATGATTGCATCGCAAAATTAGTAGCGCAAAGCTATGACGCACGGTGGGCTGAAAAACGGCTTTCATAGACTTAGGCATTTTATTTTGCAAGTGCCAGTTTTTGTGCCGGATATCACTTCTATTTGTTATAACAATATACAAAAATGACACCAGAATTGATTCTGCACAAAAACGAAGGAATTATAATTTTTTTACGAAAATTTTGTATGGAGCTAGTATGAAAAATCGAAATATCTCTGAAACGGCAGCGATAACCGTAATATCCTTATAGGAGGTTTTAGTACTAATTATTTATGATTTTTTGACATACGTTACATAATGGTTGTAGATGCCTTTTTTTTTTTAAATCGTCAAAATATTTTTATTTATTTTTACATATTAAACGTTCCTTTTAGTGTTTAAGTTGAAGAATTCAGAGCTTTAACAACTCTTAACATAAAATAGCATCACCCCTATAGACCTGAAGGACTAGACAGAGGTGTGTAGTATCTTGTTGATCTTGTAAGATTTCCAACAATACCAAATAGTTGAATATCAGTGTCAAAGTGCCCATGCTGTCGCTTCTTTTAGAAAGATAGGGGAATGAAATTGTTAATTGATCATACCCTAAAAGTATGATTACAACATAACCGGACACATAATAATATCGACACAAAAGGAATTTTAAAACCTTGCATACGTTCAAAATACAAAATAACATATTGTGTAGTCATCTAATGAGTCTGATGACAAGTAATTAAGTAATTAGAATGATGGTTGTAGTCTTCTGATTCTAATGAGCCTATTAAGTGATTAAATGATTTGAAATATCTCGCAACAATACCAACTAAGAACTGCATTCACCTTTTTATAATTAGTGAGCTAATGTGATTTGCTAATGTTGATTAGTTCTACTATGAGTTCTACGAAATGTTTTTGACGATTATAAATTTTTATTATCATATCTTTTATAACTTTAATGAGGGTAGTTAACTAATTATTGACTTTATACAATAAAAGGGCTATAATTTTGTTCCATAATTTAGATTGTTCACAACCGTGTAACTGCTAACACTAAAACTATTTGCTTTGCGACTACAAAATCTTAGAATGGAAAGTTTAATCACCAACTTAGATTTGTTTGTTCTTCTAAAAAGTGAGTGTCCTTCATTTAATCATGAAGTATTGTTTAGTGCAATTGTGTCCCGCATAGGCGATTGCCTTTCTGCCGAAGATCAAGTAACTCTCAAAGAATTTTGCCGGAGATTCACGCGAGCTGCTTTAAACAGGTGGCAGAAATCTAAACGATTCTTTGATAAGTTTAGAAATACGTACGGAGAGTGGTTGCAAGCAAATATTGATTGGCCGAGTTGCGTGCAAACTTTAATAAATCAAGAACCAACTGTTGATGAGATACCAAGAGCACGCTCAGTCTCTCCAGAACCTTCGACATCATCGACTGTTGGAACAATGACAAAAAGGTCCCGAAAACCATTCAAAGATCTGGGAAGCAAACAGAAAAAGAGAAGATCTAGTGAGCACATAGGCGAGGATTCCTGTGAATTGGCATATGCAGCTGCAGCACGTTTAAAAGAAGAAGGTTATGAAGATATCGCATCTGTAATCAATTATATGATCAAAAATCCAGAAGCTGCCGTTAAAATCAAGGAAAGCATTAAGAAAACAGTAATATTTACACCAGAGAAAGCACTTGGATTGCTTCTTTCACTTAAGCTTTCAAAGTGGCAATATATTACGTTGAGAGAGACTGCCATTCGGGAAGGTGCTAAGGATATTTACCCATCCTACTATAAACTGCAACAAACTAAGCTTGCATGCTACCCTCCTAATCAATCAGTATCAGTTACGGATTCATCAGCTAGAATTACACTTCAAGCTTTACTTGACATCACGGTGAAGCGGATTCTTCAAAGTCTTTCTGATAATGTGGAAAATAAGCAGTTAAAGCTGATATCGAAGTGGGGATTTGATGGTGCTTCCAATCAAAGCCGATACAAGCAGAAAATGGACGGCGAGCATGATGATTCAAGCATTTTCATGACCTCCTTGGTGCCACTGAAACTGACAGATGGAGATAATACTATATGGACAAACCCGAAACCATGCTCAACTTTTTATTGTCGTCCGGTTCAGTTCACTTTTGTAAAAGAAAGCCATGCAGTTGTCATTGATAACAAAAGAAAAATGGATGAGGAAATTGAGGCCCTTAACCCCACAGAGTGCATTAATAGTAACAGGGTGACTCATAAACTAATGATGACAATGATCGACGCAAAAGTCTGCACGTACCTTTCTGAAGCTAGATCAAATGCATCATGCTACCTGTGCTTAGCAAAACCAACAGAAATGAACCACTTAGATGCTGTAACATCAAAAACTGTGTGTTCTGACATATATGAATTTGGCCTATCATCCCTACATGCCCGTATAAATTGCATGGAATGTCTGTTACACATTGCGTACAGACTTGACTTCAAACAGTGGGCAGCAAGAAGTAATGAGCATAAAGATATGTTACAAAACAGAAAAAAAAACATTCAAAATAAATTTAAAGAGGAGCTCAATCTGTTAATTGATATAGTAAAACAAGGCTCGGGAACTACCAATGAAGGGAATACCGCAAGGAAGTTTTTCGAGTTTCCCAATAAAACTGCAGCTATTACTGGGTTGGATCAAAACCTGATAAAAAGATTTGCTGTTATTTTGCAAGCAATAACATCTGGTGAGAAGATCGATGTCATCAAATTTAAAGATTTTGCTCGCAAAACAGCAGAAAAGTACGTGGAATTATACGACTGGTACTACATGTCATCAACCGTACATAAACTATTAATACACGGAGCTGACATAATCGAAAAAAATGATATTGTCCCGATTGGGACTCTCTCGGAAGAAGCCTCAGAGTCTCGAAACAAAGATTTTAGGAGGTTCCGGGAACATCATTCGCGGAAAAGAAGCAGGCAATATTCTAATCAAGATATCCTAAATATGCTTGTTGTTTCTTCGGATCCTTTTCTAAGTGCACAAAGGCCGAAGTTAGATGCCAAAAGGAAGACAACCTTTTTTGCTGAAACTCTCGACCTAATACAGTTTCCGGAAACTGAGTTCGAGTTTGTAGGTATATCCGATCTGGATTCTGACTCGGAATTGGAGTCCGACAACGAAAGTTGTAAAGAAAATTTGTAAAATTTAATTATTTTTCTTTATGTTCTTTTGTTATTTATGTTAGTTTATTGTACCAATATGTTTAGTTAATAATTTCATAAATTATAGTTTCAAATATGTATTTTGTATAATTGAATTTATTAGATATTATTTTTGTTACTTCTGTTTTATTTAAATTACCTATCAATAAAAAGTTTATATAGTCTTTTTTTTTCACATATTCTTAATATTTGGGGAAAAAGCATGCTTCCTAACGATGTTCTTAACTTTGACACAGTTCATGGATCGTTTTGAACAGTTTCATATGTTAAAATAAATAATGTTAGTACTATAATCCCCTATAAGGATATTATTATTATTATGTGTCCGGTTATGTTGTAATCATACTTTTAGGGTATGATCAATTAACAATTTCATTCCCCTATCTTTCAAAAAGAAGCGACAGCATGGGCACTTTGACACTGATATTCAACTATTTGGTATTGTTGGAAATCTTACAAGATCAACAAGACACTACACACCTCTGTCTAGTCCTTCAGGTCTATAGGGGTGATGCTATTTTATGATAAGAGTTGTTAAAGCTCTGAATTCTTCAACTTAAACACTAAAAGGAACGTTTAAATATGTAAAAATAAATAAAAATATTTTGACGATTTTAAAAAAAAAAAAGGCATCTACAACCATTATGTAACGTATGTCAAAAAATCATAAATAATTAGTGCTATAACCCCCTATAAGGATATTACGGTTATCGCTGCCGTTTTAGAGATATTTCGATTTTTCATACTAGCTCCATACAAAATTTTCGTAAAAAAATTATAATTCCTTCGTTTCTGTGCAGAATCAATTCTGGTGTCATTTTTGTATATTGTTATAACTAATAGAAGTGATATCCGGCAAAAAAACTCGCACTTGCAAAATAAAATGCCTAAGTCTATGAAAGCCGATTTTCAGCCCACCGTGTGACGGTGCTAGTGTAATGTCCGGTGTAAGAAATGGAGTGCAACAAAAAGTTAAAGATGTTTGTCCACAAGCAATTTACATTTGGTGTAATGCGCATATTTTGGCCTTAGTGTTGTCTAAATCATGCAATAGAATTCAGGAGGTTAGTTTATTTTTTTCAGCCCTTCAGGCTTTGTGTAATTTTTTTAGTAATAGTACAAAACGAGCTGCTTTTTGCGATACTCATTGCAGCAAAAAATTGCCTAATGCTCCCGCAACTCGTTGGACATACATGTCGCGAGTTGTAAACACGGTTTTTGAACAAAAAAGTAAACTTATTGAGTTGTTTTCTGATCTGTGCGACAATCCACAGAACTGGGACGGGGATACGATTTTAGCTGCGGAGAATTTTGAAAACACTTTGCGATCTTATAATTTCAATTTTTTTCTTTTTATCTTTCATCGGATATTTGAAAAAACTGACTGCTTGTATAATATTCTACAAAAATCACAAGTTGATGTCGGTTATTGTATTAATAAAATAAAGGAATTTCAGGCATGGTTACGTGCTGAATTTCAATCCGAATTTGATCAAATTTATGAGAACACGTTGCAAAATAACTCGGCTCCTCGTTTGAGACGCAACGTACGCTGTGCAAAAACGGAATACAGACGACTTTTTGTAGAAGTAATTGATAACATTAATACCGAAATTACTGACCGATATTCTGAAATTTATAAATTAAAGTTTTTCCAACTGCTCAACAACAAAAAATTTGACAATTATCACTCACATTTTCCTACAGAGGAATTAGATTCATTATTTGACATTTATGCAAACTATTTCGACAAACAAACATTAAAAAGCCAATTGATTTGCTTGTATTCTAGTCCTGATCTGAAAGATCGTAATGTTTTCGAATTAATTGATTTCATTCATGAGAATAACCTCGAAGATGCCTTTCCCGAGCTGTTAAAGTTAGCGTACCTTGTTGTAACTATTCCGGCTACAAGTTCTTCCGCGGAACGTGCTTTTTCGTCTCTTAAACGTATCCATACCTATCTGAGAAATACACAAGGTCAAGAGCGTCTTTCCGAATTATCAATGATAGCTATTGAAAAACAGTTGTTGGTAGAATTAAAACGATCACCAACATTTTACTCTGATGTAATTAAATCATTTCTTAAGAAAGATAGACGATTCCAATTAGAATATAAATAATTTATTTAAATTCCTTATTACATTCTATCTAGCTATTTTTTAACTTTCGTTTTGTAACTTTTTGTTTTGTTTTTTTTTGTCTGTAACCTGGGTCCTGTTACGAAGGAAGCAACTACTTACCATAACTTTGTTCCCTCAAGCAATGAAGCAAACCAAACGGCTTTTTTCAAAGCCACCGGAGGTATGCAATTGCTGATATGTTTATTATATTCAATCTAGCACTAGCATGCCTTCAGTGTGCTTTGGTTACCTCATTCACCGCACGACAAGCAAGAGTGAAATTAAAGAAAGAAGAGGAAAGTAGAAGATGGATGAATTCACTTTTAATTTATTGTACCTAACCAGTAGTTTATGAGAAAATTGCGATGATACATAAGTAGGTACCTACATACTCAGTCAAAACTGAACTTTCTTTTTTTGAAATCGGTTAAAATTTTATTGGGCTTGCGTTATTTTGAAACCCTAGGCACGCCACTGTCTCCAACAGCAATTGATTGGTTTCGTAGTTACCTGTGTGGCCGCCGACAACGTATTTGCATTGAAGGTACATCATCTTCATAGTGCAATACTACTGCTGGCGTACCACAGGGGGGCGTTCTCTCTCCTCTTCTTTTCGCCATATTTATAAATTCTATTTCAAATGATCTTCTCTCATCCTATCACCTTTATGCTGACGATCTGCAAATTTATTCGCAAGCTCCCGTTGAAGAACTGTCTGAGGCGGTGAAGATTGTGAATAAAGACTTAGCGCGTATTTCTGATTGGAGTTTGAATAATGGTTTGAGGGTTAATCCTGCGAAGACTCAAGTCATTATTGTTGGCAGCCCTAGGCTACGTTCCAAAATTAACTGGGCGACCCTTCCTCAAATCGTTTTTGATGGAGCTGCTATACCTTACTGTGACTCAGTAAAAGACCTAGGTATTTATATTGATAGGGATTTGTCTTGGGGTCCCCAGTTGCAAGAAGTAAGCCGCAAACTGTTTGCCTCTGCGGGGTCTTTACGCAGATTGCGCAATTTCCTGCCGACTGCCACTAAAATTGCGCTTGCCCAATCCCTTCTTCTCCCTGTTCTCGACTATGCTGATGCAAGTTATTCAGATCTTACTGAAGTGCAGCTAGATAAGCTTGAACGACTCCAAAATTTTTGTATCAGATTCATATTTGGTTTGCGCAAATATGATCATGTTTCTGAGTTTCGCATTAAACTCAAGTGGCTGCCGATCCGCCTTCGCCGGAATGCACATATTTTATCATTACTTTACAGTATTCTCTTCAATCCCACAACCCCGTTTTATCTCAAAGAACGCTTTAAGTTCCTTCATGACACACATGTAAGAGATTTGAGATCATCGGAGAATTTGAGACTTTCAATGCCTGCACATTTCACTAAATTCTATGGCTCATCGTTTACGGTGCAAGCTATTCGTTTGTGGAATGCATTGCCGGTGTCACTAAGACAAGCTCAGTCACTGGCTACTTTTAAAAGCTCGGTTGCTAATTATTTTCATTCCAATTTATGACTATTCTTTTGATTTCTCTCCACTTGATGTTAAAGAACACATTATATGTATTGTATTATTTAATTACCTATGTATTACATTGTATTTATATGTATATATATATGTATATTTGCATATACATTTATTTATTTTAATATTTAAATAATTTTTGTTTCTCTGTTTTTATGAGTAATGTAGTTAGTACACTAATTTAGCCCTCCCCACTTTAATTCAAGTTTTTAAAGTCCTTCCAAAGGTTGTCTGGAAGATATCGCTTTCAGCGATAAGACCGCCATTGTTACCATAGAATAAGCAATATTGTTAAATAGGTGTGTTTAAATTTTGGTGTACAATAAAGTATATTCTATCTATCTATCTATCTTATTCAGAATACCCCAATTGATCAAATGGTAAAAGCCATAAATTCCTAGAGCCGCTAATTTCGGAGATGTAAAATTATAAATAACATTAAGTCCCTAGACGTGAAAAAGTAAATGATCGTATGGTTACTTAATATTGTTCACTATTTAAACAATAAATATAGATAAATGTTAAATGATTGTATGTGGGACTTACTGTTCTTTACCATTACGCTCGCGCGTTAGATTTGCGCGGATGCATCGTACCTACGATTCCCGCTGCGCCCCCGGCCATGCTTTCCCTCCGTTTAGTTTGATTTGTGTTTCGTGCAATACTAGACTTACTCGAAGACGTACTCGCGGCTGCAATCCCTCTCTCTCCAAGTGCACCTCAGCAATATCCAGGGTCTGCAAATCTCGTTGCAGTCCACCACCTCCTCGAGACTGAAAAACCTGCACTTTTGTTTCTTTCGGAGACGCAGATCAGAAGTCCGTGAGACGTGTCGTATCTTTCATACCCAGGGTTCACCTTGGAGCACAATTTCAAACCACGTGCGGGTGTATGCATGTACGCCCGCGACGACATCTGATATCGGCGTCTCCGTAACCTTGAGGACTCCAGGTTCTCGACGCTTTGGGCTCTGGTGGACACAGGCATGGACAAAATTATTTATGCCTGTGTCTACCGCTCGCACAGTGGAGATCAGGAGACAACCAGGCTCACACAGTACATCAGTGAGGCGGCAAATGCGGCCCAGCAGCGGTACCCCTCAGTTCAGTTCGTGTTACTGGGGGACTTTAATGCCCATCACCAGGAGTGGCTCTTCCCATACCAGTGCACGGGTAATGCTGGGCGAGAGATGCACAATCTTGCGCTTGCATTAAATCTCACTTAGCTGGTCCAGGGAGCAACGAGAGTGCTGGATGTTGAGTCGCACACAGCCAATTGCTTGGACCTTCTGCTGACTACAGATTCAGACCGCTATTCGGTAACGACATCTTCACCGTTAGGTAGTTCCGACCACTGTCTGGTGAAGTCTGTATCCGTCTACTACCCGCCCGATCCCAGCCTTAATGGCAAACGGCGGATATGGCGATACAAGTCAGCGGATTGGGATGGCATGCGATCTTTCTTTGCATGTTATCTTTGGCAGCTTACTTGCTTCTCTTCAAATGATTCATCGTCGTGCACAGCCGCCGTGGCGGATGTTTTGCGACAGAGAATGAAGTACTACATTCCGTTCTATGACCTAACAATCTCCGGCAAAGCTCGATCGAAAGCTTGGTTTGGCGCCGAATGTGATCGCGCTGTAGCGCTTTAACACGCGGCGTACCTAGCATGGGTCGATGCTCGAAACTGCAATGCACATGACGTGATTAAGAAGAAGAGAGCTTTCAACAGGGCTGCCAAGTCCTGTAAAAAGGTTTTGCGGAGGGCTCGGTTTGACCACGTTAGCCGAATCGGGAACAAACTTGCTTCATACCCTGCTGGCAGCAAAGCTTTTTGGTCCTTGGCAAAGTCGGTCGAATCGAACTTCTGTCACCCCTCACTACCACCACTGCTTAAACCTGACGGGTCTCTGGCCCACTCCGCTGAGGAAAAAGCATTCTTGTTTGCCGCTCTTTTTGCGGAGTCTTTACGTCTAGATAGTAGCGGCGCTCACCCTCCTGTTGCTACTATTGGATGCGGGACGTGTATGTCGGACATTCGCATCCATCAGAAGGACGTCCGTAGAGTTCTGCGTAATCTTGACGTGAACAAAGTTAGTGGCCCCGACGGGATACCAGCAATTGTTGTTAGAACTTGTGCGCTTGAACTGTCTCTAATTTTGACGCGCTTGTTTCGCCTTTCGCTTGAGACTGGAAAGGTGCCGAAAGCATGGAAGCTGGCTAACGTGCAGCCTGTGCCCAAAAAGGGCAGTCGTGCTGACCCGGCCAACTACAGACCTATTTCAGTCACGTCCCATACTCTGTAAGAGTATGGAGCGTGTACTCAATAGTAAGCTCCTGGCATACCTAAAAGCCAACGACATCCTCAGTGACCGACAATACGGCTTTCGAAAAAACCGGTCTACTGGGGATCTTCTAGCGTATGCTATTCATATCTGGAGTGAGGCCATCGAGAAGCACGGGGAAGCACTTGCTGTCTCCCTTGACATCTCTAAGGCCTCTGACACGATAGCCTTATTGCTAAGCTACCTTCTTTCGGTTTACCCACCCAACTTTGCGTTTGGATTGAAGATTTCCTGAGAGATCGGTCCATTTGAGTGGTTATTGATGGCTGCTCATCTGGCCAATTGGCAATTAATGCCGGGGTCCCTCAGGGGTCGGTTCTCTCAGCAAATTTTGACTTTGCCGTGCCTATATTGCAGCCTATTCGATTAGGCCACAAACTTATAAGCACTAAAAAAATTCAGGATTCACAGAAAGCTCTGCAATGGATTCCACCCATTTTTCATAATTTTTATAATACATTAGCCCACGAGGGTACAGCATGTGACTTACCAGAATAACATTAAGTGTTTTGTTTAATTTCATTTATTTTATTAAAGGTTTTAAAATACAAAGATTTTTTATTTTTATTAAATAAAACATGTTATGAATAATGTTATTTCATTTTTAATGTCATTAAAACTTTTTAATATATATTTCTATGATGTTGTATCGTACCTAACTTATAAAATAATAAAATTTACTATACATTATTGACACAGGAGAGACGTAAGTACCGTCATACTATAAGATATCTAGTAAAGCTTCAAATTTAAAGAACCTTAAGTCCGATAATACAGCCTTAAGGAACTATATTTGTTAAAAAATATCTCAATATAATAGCTTAAATACCCATCATAATCATACTTTTTATTCGACAATGATACGATAATTACTTTTTCAACACACTTGCTCGTAAAGTGAGCCTTATTATATCGTTCTTAGGGCCATAAACCGAACTATAACATACACGTGCATAATAATATTACACACTAGTGCATAATAGAATGATCCCTACAAAGTTAAGTTAGTACCTAACTGCAAATTATATGCGAGTAAACAGAGCATTTTCAATTTAACCGGGTAATACAGTTTTTTTTTTTTTTTTTGTAACAACAAAGAGGTTTTATGCCACCGAAAATCTATTTACATTTTTGAAATAAATAAATGTGTCCCTAATTAAGACGAAAAAACATTTATTATTATCAAATTATTTATAATTCACAATAATTTCTTATAAAATATTTGCATTTTATCACAAAAAATATCATTTTGAAGTAGGCTGTATGGCTGTAATCAATCAACTTACATTTGGCGCGTGCAAAAAAAAAAATTGCGCGCCATTTCCCAATTTTCCCCTAATTTTCATATTTTGTTTGTATCGCATTTGTTGCTGTGTGGTAAATAATTATAAAAATGACAGGTTTTAGTACAGAAGATGAACAATTGATTGATTTAACCCCGCCAGAAATACTAAATGCAGCACAAAATGCAAACGAAAGCCTAATACCTGCAAAATCTAGAGAAAAGTATTTAGCTGCTTACGATAGTTTCCTGCAATGGAAGAGCAACAAAAAACCCAGTCATTTTCTGAAAATGTGTTTTTGGCGTATTTCTCTGAACTCGCCAATACATACAAACCTAGCTCCCTGTGGTGCATCTATTCCATGTTAAGAAGCATGGTTAAGCTCAAACATGGTGTTGATATCAAAACGTACTGTAACCTGATGGCATTTTTGAAGAGACGCTCGGATGGATATATTGGTCGGAAATCTAAAGTTTTGTCACCAGCCGACGTTGAAAAGTTTTTGAATGAGGCTCCGGATAGTCAGTATCTAGCAACAAAGGTACGTTTCATATTTTTAATCGAAACGAATCTACAATATACAAGTGTGTAACTTTAGCATAATTTCTTAGAACTAATTAATTGATTTCTTTGCAGGTTGCCTTAATATTCGGTGTTACTGGTGCTTGTAGACGACAAGAGCTGTACAATATTACAACAAAAGATGTAGAAATCCACGGAGATATGCTTCTTGTCAAAATTACCCAGACTAAAACCAAGATTCCACGATCTTTTACAATCCAAGGAACGTTTCGTGAAATAGTGAAAAAATACCAAGATCTCCGTTCAACAAAAACAAAGAATGACCGCTTTTTCCAAAACTTTCAGAAAGGAAAATGTACTGCACAAACAATCGGTATTAACAAATTTGGTAATATGCCAAGAGAAATAGCGAAGTATTTAGGTTTGCCTGAGGCCGATTTTTACACTGGACACAGTTTTAGAAGAACGTCGGCTACAATGTTGGCTGATTCGGGGGCTGATATACTAACTTTGAAGCGACATGGTGGATGGCGTTCTGACGCAATCGCTGAATCGTACATAGAAGACTCAATTCATAACAAAGCAAAAATCAATGACAAAATAACGCAAGCCATTAATTTGGAGCCAAAGGCAAAAAAGTTTTGCCCCGAACCACAACCATGTACATCTGCGTGAGTTATTTGGTGCCCTCTCCTTCCAGTAATTTGTATGATTTACCTTTGTCGCCGACATTTACACAAGAAGTAAATGAAGGTACTAAAGAAGTGGCAAGTACCAATGTAACACAAACTGTGAAATTGCCATCAAAAACAATCCAATATCGTTTTGAAAATTGTACATTCACCAATTGTTTTAATAATTAAACGATTTATGCAATACATATTTGTTTTTTCCTCGCAAGTGTGTTGAAAAACGTCGTATTATACACGTGTGTATTGATGATTACCGTCCTCGGCTCTCTTAAGACCCTCACCTGACGGCTCGGGTCTCAATGGCGCCTCAGCGGTAATCACCAACATTACACACTTGTACCATAATGTACTATTTATACTCTGTCGATTTTAATGTCAAATTTCGGGTATGGACATCTTTAATGAGCTCTACTGAATACTTTATAAAATGTGACTTAAGGCCCTTCACCTTTCACCTACAGATTTAATTTTAGGGAAGATATTGTTTATTGTGTTTTTTATTTTTTTTGGGTTTATTTTGATTTAGTGAATCTTTTAAATAGAAAGTCTATGTTTAATAACAGCGAAAATGAAAATGAAATAATTATGTAAACGGATATTATTGTTTTGTTGTTCGAGGCGAACTCGAATAATTTCTCGCTTACCACGCACTATCTGTTTCATTTTCTTAGGTTTAAAAAAAAAACAATGAAAAAACTATTTATAAGTAATTATAGTTTAGGGTTGACTGAAAATCTGTTTTAAATTGAGCTTCTTCTTACGGGAATTACTGATTATATTATTTTTTCTAATGCCTTTTAAATATTACAATATTTAAAAGGCATTAGAAAAAATATGATTTACTGACTGTTTTAATTCTAGCAAAGTTTTTGTTTATGTTATCTTTTTTATTATAGATATATTAGACATTGTTGATTACTTAAAAAAATATTTTATTTTTTAATAAGAAACAGCAAAAAGCCAATTATTTTGCATATTTGTTTATTATCAGAGCTTTTATTTATTTTTTAAATTTTATTCTTTCATATTTGAATCTACAACCAACACAATAGATCGTAATTTTGTAACGAATTACAACAATCGAATAACTGTTGTTTATAGTAATAGGTAGGAAGGGAGGTTTTGTATTTCTTTAAATGTTAAGCTATTTGAAGATGGTTCTAATACTTGTTATTTGATTATATTATTTACTTTACTATAATAATAATAAAATTGATAAACCTTTAAAAATTATTTTACTTTTTAATAAATGTCTAAACGATGATAGAATTTAACAAATCAAAGTTCTAGTTGGAATAAATATTATAGTTAGAATAGTTTAAGTAATATATCTGGGTGACCGAGCTCCGCTCAGGACAAATATTAACACGCAACGAATTTTTCCACAGATGAAATCTAGCTAGATCAACTTTTCACCACCTAAAGCCTATGCGAAGCAAAAGAAAACGACTTATACTATCACTTTCTTTTGTTTCGCATAGACTCCGTAACATTTAGGGCGTTCAATGTAAATATTTTTATTTTTGTATGAAAATCTGGTGAACTAAAATATGACGAATTTTTAAGTCATAGAATAAAAGTTTTTGATTAAGATGTTAGTAACATAGTCCCGAGAGGTTATCGGTGTTTTACAATTAACCCTGTATACCTACAACAAATATAAATTTTCAAAAATAAAGGTTTTTTTTTAATACCACAAAATACCACACCCCGCTCTTACATGGTTACGTTAGGAGCAGATCTTGCCGATTGATATTGTAGTTCATACTAGTTCTAATAGATGGCGTTAGTGTTTTTGTAGGGCGAGCACGTCCACCAAACGTTCTTTTATTATTTTTTTATTATATCGCTTACAAGTGGCCAGTTCTAAAAACTTTCAGTGCCGCCCTCGTATATGAACAAAGTTTTATACATACATCCCATCATACATCAACACTCTGTTAAACCCATAACAGAGGGTTGGATCAACGGTTTCCTAGGAGTAGGGGACTTCAATACCTTCCAATTTAATCCCCATATAACTACATAATAGACATAATATATGTTCAGCATTAACAAGCGTTGCACGGATAACTCCGCAGCAGTCTCCTAAGAGGACCCGGGGCTTCGCTCCATGTGAGGATGGTGAACATTATGGTGGTTTTGCTAGGTAAAGTTCCCACAAGCCTCGGACTTGGTCCCAAAGACCAAGCGCTCTTTGCAGTTTTCTCCTGATAACAAAAAAAAAAATTACACTTGTGATTATTTTCCTCAAAGTAGCTCAATTCATACTCATGCATACCTACCTACTTAGTACTTAGGTACTCGAATCTATTACATTAAGAGAGATTCAGGGTTGTGAATTTTTATGTGATATTTATTGTAATAAATGTTCCCCCTTAAATGTTTACTTAAATTGTTTAGTAAATCATTCACCAACCTATAGTAAAATAAATTAACTCGTAAGAATAGTAGAATTATAACTGTCATTAAATCAATTATATTTTACAGGGGCTGTCCATGGATCCGATTTAGTGTCACTGTTAGGAAATGCCTTGATGCTCCAAGTAGCTCGTCGTCCAGCCACTCCAGATGAGAAACAAGTATCGTTTCTTTTAAGAAGATATTTAATCAACTTCATTAAATTTGGGTTTGTTGAATTCTCTGAAATCAAACTTTTTAAGTATGTTTCCTCGTTGCAAATGTAATACCTACAAGGGCGGATCCACCGTTGTGGGCATGATGGGCATGCCCACAACCCTAATAGACTTGTGTCGTCACACTTTCACGGTCTTTTGAAATCGATAGGCTGATGTCTTAATAAAATTAAAAAAAAAACACAGAATGATGAATCGTGCGTAATTCAAAACGCAGCAAAGAGCCAAAGATGATATTATGATACGTTATGTCACACAATTGAAAAGTCGAGTCGAGTGAGTTCGTACTCCGAATCTCACTTGGCCGATTTTCGGGTGGCTGTGACCACAACCTTTTTTGAGGGCTGGATCCGCTCCTGAATACCTACCTAAGTTTTTAACACACTCGCCTACTCTGTGTTATTAAATATTATCTTCAAAGAATGAAGTTCATTTGATACATGTGGATATTAATTATTACAGTTCATCGACTCCATAACAGCTTCGTTCTGGCCCTGGCATCTAGTAGACTAGTAGTCAGCCTCGGCCGATATAGCACAGTTTGCCCATTTTCACCAAAATGTATCTGTAAATTCAATAAATTTAAAAACTCAATAAATAGGAACTTAAATTTCCATCTACAAACAAAAATCTTATTTGCTTTCACGTATAAAGCATGTTGTGTCACATCACAGAATATAACAATCCGCTTATCATTGCTGAGTGCTGTAAGTGAGCCGCAAGATCCAGATTCCAGATCTTTAATCAACCTGTCTTCTAGATCCAGTTAGTTACCCGGCCACATTTGCTTATTAAGTAATACCTTTACCTACTCATATAAGATTAGAGTGGTCAAGCAGAATAACGTGTTAGAGGAAGTCTTTGAATTGTCTTTAAAGACTATCAAAACAAACATCAAAATCAAACATCGTAATCAACGAAACCTTTTCGTTTTGAGCTTGCTTCATCTTCGACAACATCATCGCTTACCATCAGTTGTGATGGTGGTCAAACGCAAGCCAACAATAAAAATAAAAAAAAAAGCTAGTGAAGTTTCAATAGGTCCCTAAAATGATGCTCAAATTGATATTGTTACCGCGGTCGACTATCCTTGCAAAATATAGTACCCAACTAGTGCAAGATCAAGTGACCGATGGAAATAAGGCAATATTTACCTCTATGTGTCCAATCGCATTCTCTCGCAATTCGCATTCAATCGCATTATTGGCATATTTCTATTATAACAACACAGATCACCTGGAGATGACGGCTTATGGCAGCCTTACAAGACGGGTAACGCAAACATATATGATATCCGCGACGCAAGAACTGCCTACGTTAACCAATACACTGCTAACAGAGACGTCAAATTTTGGCTTCAATATTTGCCACAACTATACAGTCTTCTGAATTCTGCAGAGCAAACTGGAAAACTGACGGATTACAAAGGTATGGTAAATAGCCATTCCCAATTCATATTTTTATGGTTTCCTTTGTCCTTTCTGAAAGTCTAGTTTATAGGTACTCGGTACCTACAATTTAAACAAAATTGTATCAGTGATTTCGGTGTGAAAGCGTAACAGACAGACAGAACCTTTCTGTAGTTTTTCTTCTTTGTGTTTGTTCATGTACCCATCTAAAAAAATACCAATTGTATAATTTATTCGGCCGATTGACATTCCAATTCTTTATAATACAAAAAACAAAACACAAATCCTGCTATCGAAATCCTGTAATCTTATTGGCTACAATTTAAATGTCTGCCAAAATGTATAAATGTACACCAATTTTACTGAAACAATAACGTAACGGAACGGAATTTGAGGCACCAAAAACAGGAGGAGGAGGCAAACTCCGTTGAGTTACGTGTTTAAAAAAAAGGTTATCTACGCAATGTGGGTATTATTCACATTACTAGCTATCTTTTTAACCCCTGCGACAAAGCAAAATTTATGCTATATCTGAAGTAGGTTCACGGCAATAGTGCAATGGCGTCTCGATCACAAGCCTGACACCTCAGGCATTAGAATTACGCTATTCACGCTTTTCTTCACCTGTTATGACCAGGGAAGAGATGAAAGACGTACAAATACAGACCTACTTTATCTGTTTTGTGCTTTAGATCCATTACACCCTTAATACATCTATTGTATATATAAAAGAAAGTCGTGTTAGTTACACTATTTATAACTCAAGAACGCCTGAACCGATTTGGCTGAAAATTGGTAGGGAGGTAGCTTAGAACTAGGAGACGGATATAGGATATTTTTTTATCCCGGTATTCCCACGGGATCGGTATTTAAGCGGGAAAAACATCCCACGGGAACGAAGTCGCGGGCAAATGCTAGTTATATATATAGTACAACGCATTGAAGCACAATTTGGTGAGCATATTCTAGAGCATATTATACATTCTGGTCAGATATTTAGTATCAATTAGTCGTAAAATAGGTGCATATCTGATAGGTGCTTAAATACAAGCCATTATTATTTAAACTAAGCACCTGTTTATAACTATTAAGTATTAATTATGACCTTTCGTCTTGTCCTAGGTGAAAATCGACTTCGGGGTGGTGTGTTTGCAATGTGTGGAGTCACAATATTACTCCTGTTACTGCTGCTTATTTGCGCCCTAATACTGTACAGACAAAAGTCGCGACGATTTACTGTTGAAGATGAAAATCATCACTAGTAATCACATAGTTTATAATGGCTTTAATACCGTCTTAATTCTTATTGTGTAAGATAAAAATAAACTATACCTACCTAAACTGATCGAACTATTTTATTGCTTTTATAAAATATTTAATTAAAATTTTTCTCATTTACATTTTAAGCCTCTATCTAAAACATGAACCCTGAGACAAAATGGCCATTGCCTACTGGGTCACGACAAACACGAAACACGACGCGACGTCGACTCGGGCCTGGTCCTTACTGAACGGTGAGCTATCCTTGCACGCCGCCCGCAAGCCCGCGCTTACGGTGGCTGGAGAACGGCTTACTATCTCCGACGCCCGGAGTGTCTCTGTACAATCGCTGATATTCTAATGTTTCTTATAATAATAATAATCAATTAACGTGCCTTCCGAGGTACGCAGAAATCTCGATACGTTACGTTAAGATGGTCACCCTTCCAAGGGCAAGCGTTGCTTAACCTGGAAGATCGACCTGTGGAAATCGTGGCTGTTATTATTTAGCCACGATTTCCATCACCACTGTATCAATTAGCCACTTATTATTGTTGTATGTGTAAGATTAAGTGTAGACTTCTTTGTTTTCTCAATAAAATAAAATAAAAATAGTAAAACATAATCAAATATTTTTAAATTTTGGTCTATGTGTCTATCTATCGTAAGTACTGTTTATCTGAGCTAATCTATGGAAAAACTGAACTGTCTGAACACATAGGACTTTCACTGGAAGATAGTCAAGAACTTCATTAAATACTAAGATTTTGACCCAGCCTTCAACTTTGATTACAGTTTGGTCTTTAGGTATCGTGTCAATTCTGGGAGCATATATGTCAAAGAAAGATTAAATATAGATAGATAGAACAATTGTCCCTTTATGTTACCGATTATGTCTTAAAACTTATCTGATGTTCTTTTATTCAGTGTTGGTCAAATCTCTTAAACCTTCACATATATCGTCTAGCCAAAAGTTATCAGAACTCAGCGTGCTATGAGACAGAATTTTCTATTATTTCTCTTAAATAATCTTAAGACTTACAGTTAAATTAAGATCAATTTTGTAATTTCTCCATTCACACAGAAGAGAAGAGATTTCACAGAGAAGAGAAGAGTAGGTTATAGGGTAACATCCGCCTGCAGGCGGTTGTACGTGGGGATCGTGGCGTCCATGGCCCTGTATGCGGCCCCGGTGTGGGCAGGTGACCTGACGACATGCAGCATGGCCGTCAGAGGCACGGCTATCTTTTAGGGCAACGCAGGTTCTCTAGGGGCACGGCTGCTTCGGGAAGAACCTGCATCGCATAAGCCAGACGATCGGTGTCATCACTGCGTCCATTAATTTATCTAGGTTTCTAAACAAAGAATACACCTACATTCTAAAATCTATATATATGTATAAAAGCGAAATACCACTGATTAATCACGAAATCTCAGAAACTACAAGTAGTAGGGCTCTCAAATTTTGCATGGGAGTTCCTATTAGTACGTAAATGCTCGCTAAGACGGGATTTTGCAAAATTCCTACGGGATCGGGATTTACACGGGAAAAAATTCCCACGCGAACGAAGTCGCGAGCAACTGCTAGTATGTTATAAAAGTATATTGCCTTGTGTTTCTCCAATTAGGCTGCGTTTCCACCAGAGATGTGCGATGGAAATGTGTCATGCGAGGATGTCTAGCTGTGCTGTGGAAATGTGTGGGCGTTTCCACCAAAGCTGTGCGATGAAAATGTGCCTACGAGGATGTGTAGCGGAGCTGCGAAAATGCGCATTAATGTGTGGTGCGAGGATGCGCAAACCTCGCAACACATCCTTCTCAACACACATTCCACGCAACACATCCCTCGCAACACATCTCTCGCACACATCCCTCGCACACATCCCTCGCTTGTTTTGTATGCGCAAAAATCTAGCTCCGCTGAGCCGTTTCCACCAGAGATGTGCTGACCGAGGCGAGGTAAATGAAGCCATTCTATTGGTTCTTTACAAACACATCCCTCGCTACGCATCCTCGCACATCTCTGGTGGAAACGCAGCCTTATAGGGGAACACATCATGCGTCAAAAAAGAATTAGTTACAAGAAAAAGAAAAATATGTCACTAATCTATTTAAAATATATATATATAATACTAATATTAACAGGATAAATGAGTGTCTGTTCCAAACACCGAAGAAAAAGAAATATAACAATAAAAATCAAAATTATAATGAGATTAGTAGGTAGATATATGTATTACATAAATAATACCTATACCAACATACCAACACATATCTTTCAACTGCAAAAGGATAGAGGATTTATATTTTACCAATGTATTTGAGAAAATGCCTATGTCTACCGAGGAGCAAGCGAGTATTAGAGGTATAGTATTCTTGCAACGGGTGAATGCCTACCAGGGGCGGATCCAGCCCTCCAAAAAGGTTGTGGGCACAACCACCCGAAAATCGGTCAAGTGCGAGTCGGAGTACAAACTCGTTCGACTCGACTTTTGAATTTGTTTATTTCCTTTTTTACGCGCATCCAGGACTTTGGCCTTAGGTACGGAAATAATCATTAGGTGAAGTCAGACTCGATTTCGTCCAATTAATTAGTCAGACAATTTCGATTTCGAACCAATTTTAATCAATAAATAATTATTTTTTCTTTCTAACGAAATGGAAAAGCTCAAAGTCGAAAGATCTATGGAATATAACCAAATTATCTACTAAGGCACAGACAATAAAAGAAACGGGGTGGCTCTATCTCTCATACTCTTAGACAACAACTTTAAGTCTCGCATCAGTCGTATCATAAATATCACACGGAAAAGCGACCGTTTAATTTTCGTTAAACATGCTCTGGATTATCTACAAATAACCAACATCATATCAGCCTATACACCTCAAAGAGGATGCATAGAAATAAAAAAAGCACAATTCTGGAAAGACATGGACGACCTCAACCAGAGCATTCCAGCAAACGAATACAAGATTATGGGGGGGACCTTATAAATGTGCGGGTAGAGCGTCACAGATATACTTTATCATGTCCGACAAGACCGTCAAACAAAAGTTTAAAGGCTGTAAAGTAATACCTGGTGATGATCTTACATTACAGTATCGCATACTCGTATCTGTGTACGAGCTGACAAAACCTATAAAAATTATAGTAGATAGAACACCAAAAACTAAGTGGAGAGAGCTGGATGATCCAGGGGAGACAAAAATGAACATGATAAAAGATTATCTGGAGACCGATTTGGAAGTAAGTTATGACAACGCAAATGATATCTGGTCTAAGTTTGAAACCTGGTACAGGACAAAAGCGGCAGGGATCTTAGGAGTCTCCAAATTTCAGAATCAAAGAGCGAATTTAGCGAATAAAAAGATCTAAACTAGCGAAAGATAAGGACCGACATAAAGTGGCGAAGCAGGATGCTAAAAGATGTATAGCACAATAGGTCACCAAATGCAATCAAACGATTTATGAAAGTCTGGAGAGTGCTCAAAATGCGGACGAAGTACTGAAATTAGCAAAACGCAATAGAGCATCCATGAACATAAAAGTAAATTGACGAGAGATGGTTGAATAGGGTTCCTTCTATTTGGCAGAATCTTGATACTCCGACATTTATTTGGCATAACACACTTGGCATAATTATGCCAAGTGTGTGTAGTGGGTATTTCTTTTTTTTCGTGCATATTACGCGTCCAGTGTCAAAATATGGAATTAACCATTAAATATCTACACTGTTTATATATGAAATCAAAAGTTATACTGGTAAGCTTCCATGCATGTAACAATTACTGATTTAAGTAACGTAATTAATTAAATATAAATCAAAAACTTCATAAATTTTCATTTCCTTCGGTGTCCATTTACTACCACCCTCAATATTTTTGTTTTTTATTCAAAATTACCATCATTAACTATAGTCAAAGTTACTAAACTAAAAAAACTTTATTAAAAATGACAACATTTTCAACTCAAATTAATAAGTTTAATACCGTTATTTAATCAGTTTTTATTTCATAAATAATTATCATAAATTTTTTGTGATTACCATCGGTTTGAAAGAAAGTCGAAATTATACCCTGCGTATTGCCCTTAACGTCGCTAGAACGCTACCACGACCCGCGCACGTCCCTCAGTGGGCCAGCAAACGTCGAAGTAGGTGCACGCTTGGTTGTAGAAAAAAAATATTGTCGTGTTAAGTTGCGCGGGAGGAGATTATCCTGGAATTGATCTCTTTACAATCGTATGTATTATTCAGTAAGTATTAATTATTTTTTTATAATAGAGCTGAATTTGACTTATTTAAATATCCTTGATTGTTTGGAATATGAAACAGTCCCCTAAATTTTATGTTCTATGAGAAATCTTGGATAAAGAATTCAAACCTCATTGCATTCGTCCTCACTGCCTTCGTTTACCGTCGCTTTTAAGAGCGATGGTAATGAGGTCAATACGATGGCAATTATATTATTTTAATTGAAATTTGTGGTAAATTTTTTGATAATTTCAAATGTGTTATAAATTGATGTAGTTTTAAGAAAACTTGTTGATGTGCTTACATTCTTTGTTTTTTCATAGATAACCAAGAATTAAGAATGCCGAAGAAAACTAAACAAACATTGGAGGAGAAAAGAGAGCGCGATCGACTACAAAAACAAAAAAAATATGCAGAAATTAAGAAAGATCCTGAGAAGTACGCAGAACAGAAGGAAAAAAAGAGCACGATACCTTAAAAGAAAGGAACAGAAGAAAATAAAAAATGTAAGAGATATGACACCTAGACAATTAAGAGCTCAGAGAAAAAGATGGAGAGTTAATTCAAAACGTAACTATGAAAGAAAAAAGAAAGAAAAAGCTATACAACAACTATTACTAGTAAATTCCCCACCAAATAGTGACACTGAAGTACTTCCAGCTGAACAAGATCCTCTCACTGCCAGACCAGCTCTAAATATACCTAAGTCATCTCTTGATTGTATGGACTCCAAATATCAAAATTCTTGTGAAAAATGTGTCAAAAAGGACATTATTGTGAGAAAGCTTCGATATCGACATCAAAAAGAAATAGGTATGTTAAAAAAAGAAATAGAAAAACAAAGAAACAAAGAGATTCCATTAAAAAGATGTTTTACAGGCTAACCATGACAAATAAGAAAAAAAAGAAAATATATCAAGTGAAGAAAAAGTAGATAGTCTAATAGAAAATGTCACAGTCACAGAAAAGCGTGAAGAAATTTAAAAAAAAACTTATATTTGGGGAAATTCTTTCAAGAAGTGTTGGAGAAGGATACAAATCCTTGAGAAAAAAAGATAAGAAAGAGTTTTCTAATGTCATTATGTCTGAAAAAGAAAAATTTAAAAAATATAAGCTCCTGACAGAAACAAAAAATTTTACAGTAAGAGATAAAAAAGAAAATAGACAGAAGAGTGAAAACTTGACTGAACAACAAATTTTGGAATTTTTCGACGATGATACAGTGACTAGAATTGCGGCTGATAAAAAGGAATATATATAACGAAAAACAAAATAAGTAAGCAGAAAAGATACTTGTCAGATACATTAACTAATCTCTATAAAAAGTTTCAACATCATTCAAATATCAAGGTAACGTATCAAACTTTTTGTAAATATCACCCATTTTGGGTTTTATATCCAAAGGAGTCCAGTAAAAATACTTGTGCTTGCAAATTGCATATTAACTTTGATTTATTGGTAAAATGTTTAAACATAAATAAAATACTAAACGAAGCTAATGGGACAGCTATTTTAGAAAGTTTGTGTTGCAACTCTAATGATGAAAATTGTTTGAATCGATCATGTACTAAATGTAAATTTAAAAACTTAAATTACTCTGAATTTCGGAATGATAAAAATATTAAATATCAGCAGTGGTGTACTTGTTCAGAAAAGTATTATATGAAAGATTATTTTTAAGATTAGAAAACTAAATTAGTAACAAAAAAAGAAACATTATATGATTTTCCAAGAGATATTATTATTAGATTAGAAAATAGTCTCGTGGGATATATGAAACACTGCACCAATATATTAACACAATATAGAAATATTAAAGAGCTTAAAAATAATCTTACTCCTTAAGAGGTAGTGATTCATGTAGATTTCAGCTAGAACTACTGCGTTAAATATAATGAAGAAATCCAAAGTTTTCACTTTGGTGGCAGTAGAATGCAGTTATCGCTGCACACATGTGTTATCTATTTGATAGACCCAGAATTTAGCATTCAAAAACAATTTAGCTTATGCACTGTAAGTGAATGTACTCAACACGATGCAGCAGCTGTTTGGGCACATTTGATACCCACCATAATCAGTGGCGGTACCTTCATATAAGCCCAAAAGCCCCGGCATGCCTTACTAAAAAATGCTCGATAGAGAATCAATGTCAAACCCGAACTATTTAAAAGTTCGCGCGCTTAATTCTTATCAAAATAACACAATGTATCTACTGCCTGCTACACTACTACACATCGCGATTGTTCGCGCGCAGAGTTTCGCATTTGTAGCATCTAATGATCTACATATTGCTATCTCGCTTACACGCACCGGCTTTTACCGGGCTTTCAAATACTATATCTGTCACTTTCGCACTTATAGCGATGTGCCGTATAACGAGTTAGGCCTTGTGCATAGAACAAATCGATCACTATGGCAGATTTAAGCAGGGCTTTTGGTATGAAGTTGCATGCGTATGCGTGACCTTGTCAGCTTGCCAACTCTGCAGTGTTGCCGTTTTAGCCACACGTTGAAAGATCTTGGAGATTTTTAACGAGTTTGGAAACTTTTTTAACATTTAGCAACGATAAAAACTAGCGACTTTTAAAATAACGAAATTAAATACAGTCAAAACCGTTTACAACAACATCATTTAGAACAACATACCGGTTATATAGACCAAAATCATAGGTACAAAATACTTTGTACCTTGAAAACATCACCGGTTATTACGACTATCGGTTTTTACAACCAAATATGAGTGGTCCCTTGGATGTTGTTATAACAGATTTTGACTGTATTCAAGCGATATCTTAAAAATAAAAAAAATTAGCTAGATTTTTCATATACCTGGCGACTTTTTTTGCCTAAATGACAACACTGAGTAGTTCCCGACATCCGAGAGTGCAACTAACTTCAGTTTCATTTGCTTGAGTGGGAAAAGGTTTTGTTGTTAAAGTTTTTTGTTTGTTTTCTAAGATTTCCTCAGTGATACAATTGTTTTGGTGATTTACCTACAACAATGGAGGTAATTGTACCTTGTGAGGATTTAAAATGCGTTCAAGTTTTGATTGGCGAAGATAAGGTAAAATCTTTAAACTTTGCTCAGAAAAAACAGTTAATTTCTTAAACAACCGACGCCTAATCTGTGTATTTCTCAGACTAGTAAATCGCATAAACGAAAATTTAATAGATCAGTGTATAAAACTAGTTGTAACACGTTGCAAAATAACTCGGCTCCTCGTTTGAGACGCAACGTACGCTGTGCAAAAACGGAATACAGACGACTTTTTATAGAAGTAATTGATAACATTAATACCGAAATTACTGACCGATATTCTGAAATTTATAAATTAAAGTTTTTCCAACTGCTCAACAACAAAAAATTTGACAATTATCACTCACATTTTCCTACAGAGGAATTAGATTCATTATTTGACATTTATGCAAACTATTTCGACAAACAAACATTAAAAAGCCAATTGATTTGCTTGTATTCTAGTCCTGATCTGAAAGATCGTAATGTTTTCGAATTAATTGATTTCATTCATGAGAATAACCTCGAAGATGCCTTTCCCGAGCTGTTAAAGTTAGCGTATCTTGTTGTAACTATTCCGGCTACAAGTTCTTCCGCGGAACGTGCTTTTTCGTCTCTTAAACGTATCCATACCTATCTGAGAAATACACAAGGTCAAGAGCGCCTTTCCGAATTATCAATGATAGCTATTGAAAAACAGTTGTTGGTAGAATTAAAACGATCACCAACATTTTACTCTGATGTAATAATTAAATCATTTCTTAAGAAAGATAGACGATTCCAATTAGAATATAAATAATTTATTTAAATTCCTTATTACATTCTATCTAGCTATTTTTTAACTTTCGTTTTGTAACTTTTTGTTTTGTTTTTTTTTTGTCTGTAACCTGGGTCCTGTTACGAAGGAAGCAACTACTTACCATAACTTTGTTCCCTCAAGCAATGAAGCAAACCAAACGGCTTTTTTCAAAGCCACCGGAGGTATGCAATTGCTGATATGTTTATTATATTCAATCTAGCACTAGCATGCCTTCAGTGTGCTTTGGTTACCTCATTCACCGCACGACAAGCAAGAGTGAAATTGAAGAAAGAAGAGGAAAGAAGAAGATGGATGAATTCACTTTTAATTTATTGTACCTAACCAGTAGGTACCTACATACTCAGTCGAAAACTGAACTTTCTTTTTTTGAAATCGGTTAAAATTTTATTGGGCTTGCATTATTTTGAAACCCTAGGCACGCCACTGCCACCATTGGGTATATTATGGAGATTTCGAATCAATTTAATACAATACACTTTGTTTCCGACAGTCCAACTAGCCAATATCGAAATCGTTTTATATTTTATATGATCAGCCAACTATACCTTGATTTTCCGCAATTGATATCTGTGACTTGGAACTACTTAGAAGCCGGGCATGGCAAAGGGGCACCAGATGGTGTTGGTGCTGTTCTCAAACGAACAGCGGATCAAGTAGTCCGTTTTGGCAGTGACGTGGACTCATTAGAAACATTCTTAGCCTGTCTTAAGCCTAGAGTAAATATTGAGATTCGCATTGTTACTAGAAATGAAATTGAAGCCAGAAGTTTTCCTACAGATTTAAAAGCGGCCAAAGGTACAATGATGGTGCACCAAGTTCTTTGGTCATTTGGGTGTTCTAAAATGACTCTAAGAAAACTAAGTTGCATTTTGTGTGGCAATGACGACATTTGTAGTCACGGCAAACATTTAGGATATTACGATATTCCTTCTTTTGAGGACGTCAATACTAACCAATTTCAGAATTTCCTTGATGAGAATACAACACCAGAATTAATCCAAGAAATAAATGACACAGGTTTTTCAGTTTCACGTTCTGACCCAGTTATCTACTATCAAGATCAATGTTCAAACAGACCGCACTCACCGAAAGTCAAAATATTATCTGATATTAATGTAACTGATTGGGAAAACAGAACATTTTATATTAATAAAGAGAGTTTTGATAAAAATAAATTAGTAGGCAATTCTTATCAAACAGATTTTGAGAAATTCATACTAACATTCGATCGTGAAAAAGAAGATCGTCCTTCCTCCGCCTCTTCTTCCCCATTTCTTATTAAAAACTATTAATGTAGACTATAAACAACTTATAATACAAATATTTACAAAGAAAATGTTAATATTAAACAAAAATAAACTTTTTTGAAAAAACTAGATCAAAAGGCGCGCCTTTTTACTTTCACAGTTTCCCGCCTTTCTATTCGTTTTGCTGTCACGTCTTCTCAGTACAGTTGTCTTTTGTCGTAGTTGTCTATGATGATAGGCTGTATGGGCTTAAGCTCTTCGCCTTTTCCGTTGGAAGGAAAGAAAAATACCAAAAAAAAAAAATGTCTATGATAATATGAGATTAAAACAAATATTGCTTAGTTAGAAAGTGGAACTGGACACGATAGAGATTGTGTTGAATTGAACCCTTCTATTTCTCATCCTTCACTAATTAGTTCTTAGTACAAGTACTATGTTCGGTGTGTCCGCTTAAAAAAGAAGGCAGCCCACCGCTAGGAGTCGATATAAGCCTGCCGCATTTTTACCACCACACTTGGAACGTCGTTTGGTTATCAAAGCAAAAGAAAATTTAAATCTAACATAATATTGTATGTTGCTTCTTTACTCTGAATTAAGTCAAGCGGTGTAAAATATGGCTTTAGCTCTTCAAAGACGAGCAAATGTAAGTATTTGCAACAACAAACATACACTGTTCTGTACATGTAGCAGAAAACAAACAACATACCAAACTGTACACTATAATTATAAATTTTATGTTACTGTTCAAATGATGCTGTAAATATTTAGCTTACAATGAAATCTACAAATCTTTGGTGTTTATGTGGTGTTTACCTTTGACTGTTTTTACACTGCATGTTAAGTTTTAAATGCATGATTCTTTTTTGTAAGATTTTATTCATCATGTGCTTAGTCTTTTCTCAACTATATTGGGGTTGACTTCCAATCTAACTGTGCAGCTGAGTTCTAAGTGTTTTAGATGGAGTGATTGCCTATATAACCTCCACAACCTAGTTGGCTGGGTGCCACTGTACCCATTGGCCAGACTAGTGTCAGATTTTCTGGCTTCTGACTACCATAACAACTTTCAAAAATGTCCTAATAACAGCGGGACATTGGCTTAACATGCTTTCCGTGGCACTGATGTTTCACACTGGCAACTTCCAGACTCTGGGCTACTACTGAGAAATATCTTATAAAATCAAAAGTAATCAATCATGAGGCCTCATGCTTGGCAGTCGTGTTTGCAACCTAGTGGTTGCAAACACGACTGCCAAATTTTTGATGAATTTAGTGATTGCATTTTTTTGTAATACAAACAAGTAATTTATAAACTTACTGTTCTAGGTTCGATTACCACCTGAAGTAAACAGAATACTTTATGTAAGAAATTTACCATACAAAATATCTGCAGAAGAAATGTATGATATATTTGGAAAATATGGTGCAATACGACAGATACGTGTGTAAGTATTCATAATAAATATAATAGTAATAGTATGAGTGTAATATGATTTTATTAGTGAACTAGCTTTTGCCCGTGACTTGAAGTCCTCTGCACCACCAATTCACAAAATTACTGTATTTTTGTCACAGTTAGATAGACAAACACTTGATTTACAATATTGCAAAATATGGTTACAATGGCGGTCTTATCGCTGATAGTGATATCTTCCAGACAACCTTTGTATGGACTTTAAGAACATAAAACAAAGAGGAGAGGGGAAAGTCGGTGTACTTACTTCAAGTATATAACATACACAAAAAGTAACTAAAGTAGTTAATATAAGTATGTATATATATATAGATATATAATACAATATAATACATAAATAAGTATAAATAAATGTATATATATAACAGACCTTTTAAAAGCAGCAAGTGACTGCACTTGTCTAACTGACAACGGCAATGCATTCCACAGACGACTAGCCTGTACCATATATGATTAATCATAAAATTTTGTGGAATGTGCAGGCATTGAAAGTGTCAAATTTACCGATGATCTCAAATCTCTAGTATGTGTGTCATGAAGGAACACGTTTTTTGAGATAAAGGGGAATTCTTGGATTGAACAGAATATTGTAAAGTAATGATAAAATATTCACATTCCGGCGAAGACGGATAGGCAGCCACTTGAGCTTAATACGAAACCAAATATGAAATAATAATAATAATAAATAATAATAACCAAATAATAAACCAAATATGAATCTGATACAGAAATTTTGGTGTCGCTCAAGCTTATCTAGCGGCACTTCAGTGAGGTCTGGAAAACTTGCATCAGCATAGTCAAGAATAGGAAGAAGGAGAGATTGGGCGAGCACAGTTTTAGTGGCAGTTGGCATGAGATTGCGAAGTCTGCGCAAAGTTCCCGCAGATGCAAACAGTTTGCGACTCACTTCTTGTAACTGGGGCCCCGAAGACCTTATCTATGTAAATACCCAAGTCTTTCACTACATCACTATAAGGTATTACTCCACCATCAGTAACAATTTGGGGAACGTTCATTCAGAGTTGCCAACCACAATGACTTGGGTCTTCACAGGATTAACCTTCAAACCATGATCCAAGCTCCATTGAGAAATATGTGCTAAGTCATTATTCACATTTACACAGATATGTGACACATAATGTTCGAGATACATACAATATGCTTTCAACATGTTGAAGATACATACAATATGCTTTCAATTGTCACACACTTATAGGTCACCATTGCATTTACTAGGTTAATCTACTTAGCTCACTACGAGTTAGGAATGTAATAATGGTGTCATAGAAATATGAAACTTACCTTCAATAAATAATTGCTGGCTTAATAATGAGCTGATTTCACTGTTGTTTAATCATATACAGGCAACATACTGTTTTCATGGTAATAAATTACTGTTCACAGTCCACTTATATGTGATGTAATATCTTTTATTTTTGATATTTTTAAATTTAAGGGACTTTAATTAAAGACAGTCCCAACATACCTTCACACAAAATAATATCTTCTATATCATGACATCAGCCACACTTAGTAATTTCATAATTGTTCTTTTTTTGCAGAGGAAATACGCCTGAGACAAGAGGCACTGCTTTCATAGTATATGAAGACATATTTGATGCCAAAAATGCATGTGATCACCTATCAGGCTTTAATGTTTGCAACAGGTACCTAGTAGTATTATACTACAGGTCTAATAAAGCTTTCAAAGGCATGGATATTGAGAAGAAACAGGAGGAGATAGATGCATTGAAAAAGAAATATGGTATTTCAAGTGAGGATCTTCGTAAATAAATTTTTATCAATAAATATAATTGTTTTTTATTCTATATTTTTGTTCAGTGTACTTGCTGATAACATCGAAGCACCAATTGTACCGTGTCAATCCAAAACACTGTAACTACAAAAAACAAAATTTGAGAAATTGAGCAAATTAGTTTTTTTCTGTTTTTTGAAGATTACTCCAAAAGTTACTTTGGAAAGTATTCAGTGTTTGATATCAAATTAAAGGTAATTTTATAAGTAATCTAGCCCGCTAGGTTTTATATACAAGTAGAATATACACAAAAAATAATCGTGAATAACTTGTATTGCCATAATAGTCATCAGAAGCAAATGAAGAAATTGTTATGACAATACACTGTATGTGTTAGGTTAGGTTAGGTTAAAACTGTTAGCTACTGGACTCTATTCTCCCTTAATTATGTATTTATATTCGCTAAGTGAACAATGTAGGTATGTTCTTTTAGAATAAATAAAAAAACCTTAAACCAACTTTACACAGCCGAATAGTAAATACACACATCAAAAGTGTCTAGGGATCAACATATATTTTTGCAATAACTTTTCTCCTGATTGATATTAATTAAAATTTTCTTTAAGGATTCATCAAATAAAGTGTTTTCGTTTGTCACAGTAATGATAAACCAAGTCACCTTTGCATTAATAAAGAAATTTGCCATTTTCCTAATAAAGGGATTTTTGACATTTGAACCACTAACATTAAAGTTCGAAAAAAAGACTGAAATAACAGTTTTCTTTAAAATTTTATTGGGTAACTAATCCGTGTTTCTACCGCGAACACTAACAACACAAGAACATCGGTTTGGCATACTCAAAATGAGTTCATCCAAATCACGCTGTGGAATGGCCGCCCATGTTCGTTGCAACAACAAAAAAAGGTCTTCTTGCGACTGGATAGGGGAAGGTGGGGCAGCTTCATACAGTTTTTATATTTCGTCTTATAGAATGCTCTCGGGTATCGATATCTATATCGATTCATCAAAAATCAATAGTCTTACTATCTGGCTTTATATAAAAAACATGAAATTTGTGTAAATACACTTGTACGACTTTTTGTAACACTTGAAAGAAAAAATTAAAAATGTATGAATGTACCCCACATGCGGGGCACTTACATACAGCCTATGGGGCAGATTCATACATGTGACAAAATGGACAAGTTTTGCGTGAAATGTTTATTTATTTATCAAAATCAAAGTATCAAAACACAACATTCATGAAAACAAAAGCAATATTAGTCTCTATTACAAAATAATACTTACATAATCATATTATAAAAAAGACAAATATAGTTAGTTTTTATTTTTATGGCACCGAGGGAACTAACTTAACCTAACACACACAGCTCACAGAGAGATACTTATCCAGTTCTAGAGCTGACAGGGACGAAATTGCCACTCTCAGAAAGGCCATGGTAGAGCGCATGAATTTGACCTTATATCTCGTTTCCCAATGGGGTGACGACAATCTGGTCAAATTCAACGCTCTGAAAACACAGGCTTGTCTTTTCAGCGCTAAAAGGAGCCCTTTTGAATTGACCCCTACTTTCCGAAGTACATCTGTGCCAGTTACCAATCGCCTGGAGCTTTTGGGCATGGAGTTGACGTCAGACCTCAACTTCGGCTCAACCATCGTGTCCAGAGCTCAGACTGCAGCAAAAAAGCCTGGAATCCTACACAAGGTGAGGTGGTACTTCACGCCTGGACAGCTTCTAAATCTGTATAAAGCACAGGTCCGTTCCTGCGTGGAGTATTGTAGCCACTTGTGGGATGGCTCTGCAAAGTACCAACTTGCTGCATTGGACTCGATCAAGCGCAGAGCTAAAAGGCTTATAAGCGACGAGGTGCTGGTGGACAAGCTTCATAGCCTGGCTCATCGGCGAACCGTTTCTTGCCTGTCGGTTTTCTACAGATTGTACTTCGGGGAGTATGCGCAGAAGCTCCATGACGTGATTCCTCCATATCCCTTTCACTACCGGTCTACCAGACGTACGGTTGGGTACCACCCACACTTGGTTAATATACCGTCTTGTCGTACCAAGCGCTTCTCCTCCACATTTATTGTGCGCACAGCCAAGCTGTGGAATTCTCTGCCGGTTTACGTGTTCCCTGCCACTTATGACCTTTCAGCCTTTAAAGCACGAGTAAATAGGCATCTTCTGGGCTCGCTCGTCCCATCTTAGACTTCATCTATCGCTTACCATCAGGCGAGATCGAGGTCAAGAAGTGGGCCCATCAGTAATAAAAAAAGACAGTCTTTCTGATCAGTCACATCACTTTTTAAATATCTACATCCTATTGCTTAATTCTTATTTATTAGTACTCCATATTTGGCTGCTGATTTCCGAAATGAGAGTTTGTTTTCCAAAACTGTATCGATAGCTTTAAACATTGCCTCTTCGTCCACCTTGGAGAGGCTAGTCTCCTAGTTCCCCTTTTCTTGTAATTTCTGACTATAATCGTTCTGCAAAACAAACTTATGGTATAACTTCAATTTTACAAACAAAAAATGGGGCACATTCATACAGTATGAATGTGCCCCGTACACTCCTGTATGAATCTACCCCATCACAAGAAAATGAAATCAAAATATTTCTTGAAAAAAGGCAAGCATATATAAAATTATTCACAGATTAATTCACAAACTTGACTCTATTATCTTTTAAATAAAATAGAATTGAATAATCTAGAGAGCAGCTTTTATTAAAAAAAAGACGTTAAAGTGAGCTTATAAAATTACTTATGCCTGGCCGAATCACGTTCCGTGTCACACCGACGCGCGTTTCACACCGACTGCTTTCAAACTCCGTGAGCAACCACACACAAAAGTAAGCTACGCATACACGCATAAGTCATTCTGTTGATGTGCGCCTAACATCAGATATACTTGGTGTATGACGGTGCCCCTTGTATGAATCTGCCCCACTTCCCCCTACCCTCCATATTCGGCAGAGCTCTTCTCTGTAGCATATCCCATGCATGCTCAATCGGGTTCAAGTCTGGCGACTGAGCAGGCCAGAGCAGGACATTGATGTTAGCTGCGGCGAGAGTCTGTCTTACAACTCTTGCGGTGTGCGGTCGTGCATTATCATGCATTAACTGAAATAAGGGACCGATTTGCACTTGTAGAGGAACGATGACGTCAGATACAATCGTCTCAGCATAAATTTGAGCGTTGAGGTTGCCTCTGATCCAAATCAACTCAATTCTTCCGCCGATCCAAATACCCGCCCATACCATGATGGTTCCACCACTATAAGGATGGACTTCCTGGCAGGATTTTAATCGCTGTTGGCGTCCAGGCGTTCTCCAGTGTCGTATACGTCTTGTATCCGGTCTCATACCAAAACGAGACTCATCAGAAAAGCACACGAAACGCCATTGTTCTTCTGCCCAATTTCTGTGTTCAAGAGCCCATTGATATCGAATCCTACGATTGTGCATTGCTATAGGTGGTACCCGTAGGGGTCTTCGGGAATGAAGGTTCACTTCATGCAAGCGGTTTCTGACTGTTTGGTCGCTAATTAAGTTCCCTGAAGAGTGATGAAGCCTCACGGCTAACATCATGGCGGTTATTGTTGGAGCTCTTCGAGTTAAGATTTGAATGTATCGGTCTTGTCTCAGTGTGGTGCAGCGATACCGTCCTCCATGGCGCTCAGCCACGGTACCAGTGCTTCGGTAACGTGTCCAAAGTCGACTGATAACACTCTGAATTGTATTCAGAGCTAAAGCCACAGTACGTTGCCGGGAACCAGCTTCTATCATTCCCACGGTTCTGAGCATTTCTTCCCTGCTTAATTGACGTCGCCGCTCCATAATAACGTTGGTTTTAATCAGTAGTAGGGAAACAGTAGCACTAATAATGTCTTCAATGCGTTGTATGTTTTTATAGGGAAAATATTGACAGCTGATTTTCATCTTTTACTCTAATTTGATTAACAGTTCCTGTTTCAAATTATGAAATGCACCAAAAAGGATCCATATAAATTTATAAAATCATAAATTTATTACAAAGCCACATCTCAATCTCAAGAAATCCGCATAAAAATGCTTGATCCCTAGACACTTTTGATGTGTGTATTTGGAGGTGTAGTACTTCAGATCTTGTGTTTTATTTTGTATTAAAAAATAATGTTAGTATTTTAATGGCAGATTTTCTAAAGGAATTGTATGATGAATTATTAAAAATAAGAACCTACTTAATTACAATAGTACCAACTTTTCTTGCCTCCTCCAGGAAAAACATTTAATTTGTAACGAAAAGCGTGTTGAAGCCGATGTTTTGTGTAGGCAGTATAATAAGTATTTAGAGGATATCAGTAGAATTAAGAAATTTAAAGAGGCAACTGAAATTCAGTTAATTGAAGAATACTGTGAGAAGTTTAATAAAACTTATTCAGAAATTGTTGTTTTGTGTCACTCGAGCAAAGAGCAAAGCTGTAACATAATGGAGAATTTTAGCTTAAAAGTAGCACTTAACTTGTTACCAGTTATAAACGACGAAGAACAGGTCATAAAGCAATTAATTGACGGTATTGACTATTATAGTTCTATTTTAGAAGAAAGCTCTCATAAAAAGTTAATTGAGTTTGTCTTAAAAAGCAGATTATCACAGTCCGCGAAATTACGACTCGAATCAAAATATAATAATATTACTGAGTTACTTAAAGCTATGAGGTTGCATTTATTACCAAAAAAGTCATCTGCTGCTATGCAAAATAAATTACAAAATATTAAACAACATGAGAAAACAATTACAGATTTTGGACAGGAAATATCTAATTTATTTGTTGACCTCACGATTTCACAATCCGAAGGAAATTCTGAAAATTATAAATTACTAAACAAAATCAATGAAAAGCTAGCTATAAAACGTTTTGCCGACGGATTGCGAAATCGAAGGCTAAGTACAATTATTGCTGCTAGAAATTTCGAATCATTAAATGATGCTATACAAGCTGCAGTCGATGAGGATCTATCCTCACCTTCTACGTCTACGGATGTTTTCATAGGGCAACGTCATTTACATCAACGTAATAATTATTACAGAGGAAACTTTGGATTCCAACGTCAGGGATATCGTCGTTCTAGTTCTAATAGAGGGAACGGCCAACAAGGGCATAATGTACCGTATCGTGGTAATTACCGTGAGTGGAAACGTGGTGCTAAGACCCCACGTCAATCAGTGCCACCACAGAACAGCGGCAAGTTTTATAACAGTAGAGGAAATAGGCAGAATAAAAGAGAAGAGAATGTTCGCGTGATGGATGAAAAACCAGAGGAAAATTTACAGTTGAATACATTTTTTCGAGACTAATTTAGAACATACTATATTTTCTTATGACGAAGCATTACGTATACAAATTTCTGCGAATGGGCAGGAATGTTCTTGGCTACTTGATACCGGAGCTTCAATATCTGTGGTAAAATACAATAGAATATTGCACAAAAACATTCCCATCCACAACTGCAAAGTAATGATAAATGGTATAGGTGGGAAAATATGTGCAACAGGATATTTACATTTACAACTGTCGGTAGGTAATGTTACATTTACTCAGAAATTCTACGTGTTTGATTCTTTACCGTGTAAAGCAAATGGTATTCTTGGATGTGATTTTTTAAAACGGTATCATGCTAACATAAATTTTTCGCATAATTCGCTATCATTAAAAACATTATCGGGTGAAGAAGTTAGCATACCTTTATTGTCTTACAAAAACAAAAACTTCTTGTATATTCCGGCAAGAACTGAGTCTATGCATTTTATAGAGACATCATTTAAAAATGATGCTGTAGTATGCGCATCAGAGCTACAAAATGGAGTATTCATGGCTAGTAGTTTAGTTACACCCAGAAATGGCAAGATCCCAATTAGAATATTAAATACTACTGAGAAAGATTTAATGTTAGATAATATTCAGCCACTCATATATAATGCTAAGGATTACGATGTTTGTTGTTTTGATAAATGTAATAAAGATGCGCAAAGAGTTAAGCAGTTATTTTCATTACTGCAATTGAATCATTTGAGTTCAGAAGAACGAATATGCATAGAAAACCTGTGTGCTAAATATTCTGATATTTTTTATTTAAAAGGGGACAAGTTAACAACCACTAACATATATGAACACAAAATTACTTTAAAACCGAATACAGAGCCTGTTTATTTAAAACCATACAGGCTACCTCATTCACAAAAACATGAGATTTCGAAACAAATTAATGATTTATTGCAACAAGGCATAATTGAACCTACTAACAGCGATTGGTCTAGTCCTGTATTGTTAGTGCCGAAAAGATCAGATAGTTCGGGGAATAAAAGATTTAGATTAGTGATAGATTACAGAAAATTAAATAATACGATAGTGGATGATAAATTTCCCCTTCCCAATATTACGGAGATACTTGATTCACTATCAGGATGCATTTATTTTACACATTTAGACCTTAATCAAGGCTACTACAATGTTAACCTTGAGCCGAGTAGTCGTAAATATACAGCTTTTTGTTCCGGGCAGTACCAACTGACTAGAATACCCATGGGTTTAAAAACAAGCCCAAGTTCATTTTCACGCATGATGACGATGGCTATGTCTGGATTAACTTATGAAAAATGCTTTGTTTACCAAGATGACCTTGTAGTTTTTGGGAAAAATTTAGACAACCATTGTAAAAATTTACAGGACGTATTTTCAAGGCTTAGGAAGGTTAATTTAAAATTAAATCCTCAGAAATGTGATTTTCTTAAAAAAGAAATTTTATATTTAGGGCACGTAGTATCCAAGGATGGTGTGCTACCCGATCCAGAGAAAGTTAACGCTATCAAAAATTATCCAGTACCTCAAAATACAGATGATGTACGCAGATTTGTAGCTTTTGCAAACTATTATAGAAAATTCATCAAAGATTTTGCTAAATTAGCCTACCCTTTAAATAAACTCTGTAGGAAAAATGCTATTTTTGATTGGGATTTACATTGTGCAAATTCGTTTAATTTACTTAGGGAAAAACTTATTTCCTCGCCTATCCTTCAATATCCAGATTTTTCCGATAAAAATACTTTTATTGTACAGACTGACGCATCTGGTTTTGCTTTAGGAGCAGTGTTAGCAAATCAAAATGAAAAACCGGTAGCTTACGCAAGTAGGAGTCTAAATAAATCGGTAAGTATGTACCCAACTATAGAAAAAGAACTACTTGCCATTGTATGGGCAGTAAAGCATTTTAGACCGTACCTATATGGGCGTAGATTTAAGATTAAAACGGATCATAAACCACTTATTTACTTATTTAACATGCGAGATCCGTCAAGTGGACTGTTAAAATTTAGGCTAACACTCGAGGAGTATGACTTCTCAGTCGAATATGTAAGAGGTAAGGAGAATGCCGCGGCCGATGCATTATCCCGGATATGTATAACCAGTACAGAGTTAAAAGAAATGAATGAAAAAGTGACATCATTATGTGTTATGACTCGCGCTCAATATAGATAGATGCACTCAAATTCTTCGGATATTATTGTTTCTGAAGACGGTCAGCCTGATCAACTGAAAGTCGTAGAAACACATAATAAACCAAAGAATTCGGTGGAGTTAAGACTTGCAAATATTAATGAAATACTTAAGTTTCGTAATAAATCGGAAATAAGTGAAGAAAATAATTTGTTTGTTTATATACCTACAAGGTTGACAATATATATAAATCCAGCCTCTCAATCACAATTTACGCCACGCGACTTTGTGAGGGAGTTACGCGATTTTTGTAAAATAATTAAAGTGGAAGAAATATATGTTTTAAAACAAGAAGATAATAAAATATTTATAGAAAACGTGTGTAATGAGATTAAAAAATATAATGACTGGTCCGGACTGAGATTATGTGTAGTAAAAGACGTAAAGCGTATAACTGATAGGACGACAAGCGAGTAATTCTTAATGATTTCCATCTGCTACCTACTAGTGGCCACGCAGGTATCAGACGAATGGTCAAAAATATTAAAAAATATTACTTTTGGCCAGGAATTTATCAAGATGTTACGGATTTCGTAAAACGTTGTCATAAGTGTCAAAAACAAAAACATTGTGTAAAAATTAAAGAACCTATGACAATAACTACAACAGCGCACACTGCGTTTGAAAAAATCTATTTAGATTTAGTAGGTCCTTTGGATAAAGATGAAATTAATTATTCTTATATTTTAACGTTACAATGTGAATTGTCAAAATATGTGGAAGCATATCCTTTAATTACTAAAAGTAGTGCAGAAGTAGCCAGGTCATTAGTAAATAATTTCATACTTCGTTACGGAATTCCAAAAACAATTGCAACTGACCGAGGTACAGAATTCATGTCAGCTGTTATGAAAGAGACTTGTGAATTGTTAAAAATTCATAAAATGAACTCTACAGCTTATCACCATGAAAGCATAGGGGCACTTGAAAATTGTCATAAACATTTAGGTGCGTATTTACGAATACACACAAACAATCACCCAGAACACTGGAGTTCCTGGTTACCTTTCTGGTGTTTTTCGTTCAATACGTCTGTACATAGCTCAACTAATTACACTCCTTATGAATTGGTTTTTGGGAAAAAATGTATAGGTACTCCCACATAATTTGACTCAGAGTGTCGATCCCCTCTACAATGTGGATCACTATCCTCTAGAGTTGAAATATAGGCTTCAGACTTCTCAAAAAGAAGCACGTGAAAACTTAATTAACTCAAAGATAATACGGAAAACTAAATATGATGAGCATTTAAATGCGATAACTTATAAAAAAGATGACTTAATTCTTTTAAAGAGTGAAACTGGTAACAAATTAAGTGACCCTTAGAAGAAGTGACCCATATTCAGGTCCGTACCCTGTAATACAAGATTTATCTCCAAATGTAGAGATATTAATCAACGGTAAATCTAACATAGTTCATAAGAATCGCACGAAATTGTTTGTGTCTTAATAGCTAAGTAAGTACTTACTTTAATAGTTTTAATGACCTAATAGTTTGATAAGTAACATAAATGTTTAATGAAATATAATACTATGTTTATTGAAATGTAAAAGATATCATAGTGAGTAGCACGCGCTTGTTATTGTTACTGTTACTAACCAGTATCTACTGTATTTTATTATGTATACCTATGTAGTTACAATTGTGTGCATAGTACTATATACTTATGTTTGTAAACTTAAGCTAATAAATTATTATTGGTTAATCATAGCATTTAAAATCACGCATTCGAACATGTTAAAGTAAACACTAGTATACTCTACTAACAATGTACATACTTTTTTTAAATTTCGAGTTACTACATTCTAGGTAGGGTTGCCACCTTTTTTTGTGCAGTTAAAGTACATTGGTTAAAATAGGTAAGAAAAAAAAAGTACATAGCATCAAAATAAAGTACAATTTATTTTCAAAGTCGCTTTCCGCTGTCTGTCCCTATGTATGCTTAGATCTTTAAAACTACGCAACGGATTTTGATGCGCTTAGATAGAGTGATTCAAGAGGAAGATTTATATGTATAATACATGCACAATATAGTAGAGAAACAATGATAATTTTAGAGGTTTCTAATGTGATGTCTTAATAAACAATTTTTTTTGCGCTTACATTGCTAACGCTGGCTTAACCGTACGAGATAGATCAAAATAATGTACAAGAGTACTGTACACCTTAAAAAGGTATACAAAATAGTCTGCAATGGCATATACCTATCTCTTACGGATAACATACTATACATCCATTTTAATACTTTAAAAAATGGGCAATTATAAAGCGCTAATTCGAAAGTTATTTGTAAAATACTGTATTAATCCTTATCATAAATACGTTAGTTAGCTTGAACATTTCATGAAAATTAGTTTTTCCCTTTACTCCATCCAAATTTAATGTATACCTTAGGAGATATAGCAAAATCAAAATTATGCGCAAAGAAATTAATTTCGTGTCTCCGTGATTTGACCGGGCGCTTCGCTTCCGAGCCGAGGGAGTCCAAAAGTTTATGTAGTATATCAATGTATGGTGGAATTGTGTGTCTTATATATGCCTACAGAAAAGTCCGCGATGGCATATGTCTATATGTTAAAGATAACATCCTACCTATGTCCATTTAAATACTTTAAAAAATTGGCAATTATAAAGCGGTAATGCAAAAGGTATTTACACAAATACGGTATTAATCCTTATTATCTAAATTAATATTATGTACCTATAACGAGGAAAGATGATTGATTTTTTGTTTGTTGCGATTTAACTCAAAAACTACTCAACCATTTTTACCGAAAGCTACATCTCCTCGGAGTAACATAGGCTATTTTATATTTTCTGTAAAGAACCCGTGCGAAGCCAGGGCGGGTTGCATACTAAAAATTAATTGCCGAATGAAATAATGATGTTTATTTTGCAAATAGGTTATTTTCGTAAATGTAAACTAGATGAGGCCAGTGTTTCCTAACTGACTACTCTGAGAAGAAACATTGAAACAAACTCAGAGGTTAACGTCTCTTTTAAAGTCCATACAGAGCCATGTAGGTTTATGTCTGTGGCGCCCTTTAGAGAACAGAATCACACAGATTTGAACAGGCCCGTCCAAACAGTGCAAGCATTTGTCAAATATCGCGTAGCTCAATTGCTTTGCAAAGTACCAACTTGCTGCATTGGACTCGATCGAGCGCAGAGCTAAAAGGCTTATACGTGACGAGGTGCTGGTGGACAAGCTTCATAGCCTGGCTCATCGGCAAACCGTTACTTGCCTGTCGGTTTTCTACAGATTGTACTTCGGGGAGTGTGCGCAGGAGCTCCATGACCTGATTCCTCCATCTCCCTTTCACTACCGGTCTACCAGACGCATGGCTGGGTACCACCCACACTTGGTTGATATACCGTCTTGTCGTACCAAGCACTTCTCCTCCACATTTATTGTGCGCACAGCCAAGCTGTGGAATTCTCTGCCGACTTCTGTGTTCCCTGCCACTTATGACCTTTCAGCCTTTAAAGCACGAGTAAATAGGCATCTTCTGGGCTCGCTCGTCCCATCTTAGACCTCATCTATCGCTCACCATCAGGCGGGATCAAGGTCAAGAGTGGGCCCATCAGTAATAATAATAAAAAAAGAACCTTAAGGAACTCGAACGATTTGACGAACAATACCAAAGTAAGGACATTTGGGTGGGCCGTATAAGGCGCTCAAACTGCCAGACAGTGCGGTAATCTATTCATAATATTCGTTGTTATCCCACAATGCTATTAGATTCACAACATATCTTTTGCTTTTACAAAAATAAAATATATTACTTGAAAAGAAAATGATATTTTATAATAATATATAATATAATATTCCACAACTTTTACACAACGCCATCTAGTCCCAAACTAAGCAGAGCTTGTATATATATTTCTAAATACATACATATTATAGATAAATTACACCCAGACAAAGAACAAATGATCTTGCTCATCACACAAACATTTTTCCTGGGTGGGAATCGAACCCACGACCTTGTGCATAGCAGTCAGAGCAACTGACCATTAGACCAACCGGCCTGTCGTATTGTCATCTTGTACAAACAAAATTAAAAATGGTAAAGTAAAAATAAGTATATTCTATTAATTGAAAAAGTAAATAATATTGTCATGTCAAAATGTATATGAAAAAATCATTATAAAAAAAAGATATGAGTAAAAAATCAAACAAAACAGATGTTAGACTCGTTTATAGAAGTAATTCTGCAGTTTTTTTTTTTTAAAGTGGCTCATCTCAGTTTTTATTCAATAGCTGATTTTTTTTAATTAAAAAAAAGGTTCTTGTCCATTACAGAAATATATTGTAAATTTATTATTATTGTATAAAGTCTGGTTGGAAATTTTGGTAGTAATGTTTGGTTTGTTTTTATATTTTGTTTTTACTTCATGTTTTTTAAATATTATTATAAGTATTCAATTAGTTATAGTTAAGATTATATTAGGCACCCTATTATAGTTTAATATTTGCAAGCCAATTTATTGCGAAATGTGTCATTGCGTTAAGTATTATATTATGCTAACATCTTTTGTACCACATTTTAAGCAAATAAATGAATTTTATTTGATTTGTTAAAATTATATAATAAACTTCCGGATGCCATAAATGGAATTGGTGAAATATTATTTATTAATGAGAATAATGATAATTAAATTATATGGGCATTGGTCTTAATATATATAATTATGATTTATTTTACTTAGACATGATAACGGTTAATATTTCGACTGGTTTTTCTTATTCTATGACACGTATTATTATTATTATTTTAATCTATTTAGGTACACGTTTTATGTATTCTAAAATTTAATTTTTGAATTATTGTATTAATTTTATGTTTTGCCGAATCCCACAGGGTCCATAATTGTATCTTAGCTATAAGCGATTATTATTACATCTAAAACGATATTATGGAACGAAAACAAATATATGAATAAGAATCAGATTTCCTGTAAAGATTGTATCTACCTACTTAATGCAAACCTCTGTTGCAGTGATGAACTTGTCAGTGGTTTTTGCTAATTACCATAGTAACGAGTCAACAATCTTTGTAAAATAAAACCAATATGATTTAAGTGAATTTTATTATTTAACAATAATATTAAATTCTTCACATGGTAGCAGAGCGTGGTTGCTTAATCTGAAAAGAGGCAAAGATGAACAGAATAGAAAGTCTAAATAAAGAAAATTACGATACATGGGCAATACAGGCCAAAGCCGTACTTGTTAAAGGAAAACTATGGAAATTTGTAGATCAAAAGATTGACCTAAACAATGCAAGTGAGTCAGATATTGAGGGAAACTTGCTGGCTGTCAGTGAGCTAATTTTAATAATATCGCCGTCGGAACTAAAGCAAATAAAAAGCTGCAAAACAGCTTATGAAATTTGGACAAAGTTAAACGAAACTCATGGTAGTAAATGTCCTGCGAGGAAAGCAACGCTACTGAAGCAACTAATTTTAACAAAATATGAAAAAGGAAATGACATCAGGGAGCATCTAGACAACTTTATGGACATTGTAGACAAACTGGAAGAAATGAATGTTTCAGTTCATGAAGATTTACTAAGTATTATGATGCTTTACAGTCTTTCCTCAGAATTTGAAACCTTTAGAGTTGCAATTGAGTCCCGTGATAATCTTCCGAAACCGGATGAACTAAAAATAAAAATTATAGAGGAATTCCAAGCGCGGAGAAACACTCAAGGACTCAACCCGAGTACAAGCTCAAGCGAACAAGAATCGTTTTATGCAAAGTCAAATTTATACTGCAAAATATGCAAGAAAAAGGGGCATATGACTAAGAACTGCTGGAAAAATTACAAAAATAAGAACAGGATTTATCCCAACAATAAAGGGAATAAAGTTGACCAAAAGGAATTTAATAGCTTAGCATTATTAGGAAAAGATGAAGCATTTCCATTCCAGAAACAATGGATTTTGGACAGTGGATGCACATCCCACATGTGCTATAGCAAAGAATACTTCAGTGAAATAGAACACATGAATAAAACATTGAAATTAGCTTCTAAAGATCACAACACAAACATACTGGGAAAAGGAAGAGTTGATCTCTTATTAAACACAAATAAAGAAATAAATCTACACAATACATTGTTCATTCCAGACCTTTGTACAAATCTCCTATCTATTGGGAAGATTACAGATGCTGGTAATACAGTACTCTTCAAAAAGGATGGAGCTACAGTAAAAAATCCAAAATATGGTATTGTAATTAAAGCGAAGAGAACTGAAGATGGTCTCTATGCGATTTTTCCCAAGACAGTGATAAACTCAAAATATGAAAAAGTTAATTTTGTGCACAATAATAATATTTCAGAATGGCATTCAAAGCTGGGACATATGAACTACAAGGATATGAAACTAGCACTTAAGAATAAAAGTTTGATTGGACTTAATTTCAAAATAGATGAACAGCCAGAAGAATGTGAAGTTTGTATTAAAGCGAAAATGAAAGCTACGATCGGCAAACCAAGAACTGAACCTCGCACTTCTGAACCACTTCAGATTATACACAGTGATGTGTGTGGCCCGATGCCAAAAGCTTCTTGTGCTGGAAACAAATATTTTGTCACTTTTATTGACGACTTCACGAGGTATAGTCGAGTATTTTGCATAAAGACTAAAAATGAAGTCATAGATATGTTCAAAGTCTATAAAGCTGAAGTAGAAAACTTCATGGAAAAGAAAATTAAATGCCTACAATCTGACAACGGCACGGAATATTGTAACAATGAGTTCAACCATTTCTTAAAAGAAAATGGCATAACCAGAAGATTATCTGCACCATATACACCGCATCAAAACGGTATAGCGGAAAGGAAAAATAGAACTTTACTAGAAAAAGCAAGGAGTCTAATGATTGAGTCTAATGCACCGATGTATCTATGGGGCGAAGCTATCTACACAGCAAACTATCTGTCAAACAGAAGTCCAAATAATAGCATCGGAAATGCAACGCCATTTGAAAAATGGGTTGGTAGAAAACCAAGTGTTGCACACTTTAATAGATTTGGAGCAAAGGCATTCTTTCTCGTAAAAGGAAGACAAAACAAGTTTGATGCTAAAGCAATACCTGGAGTCTTTATTGGATACTCTGAAGTATCCAAGGCCTTCCGGATTTGGGTACCATCAACGCAAAAAGTGATTGTAACCAAAAATGTAAACATTATGCAGAAATTCTACTATGACATAAAGGAAGAAGAGAACACTAGCAAAAATAACAATGTTGGAACAAGAAAAGAAAAAGAATATGTTGAGATTGAATTTCTAGAACAAAACATAAATAGAGAAGTACAGGAAAGTCAAGAAAGAGAAGAAGACACGTACGTTGATACAGAAATGCAATCAGGAACTAATAATAATTCAATTTCTGAAGAAGATGAAATTTATTCCGCAGAAGAAGAAGTACTACCAATACCTCAAAATGAAGTCGCTGTAGAGCAAACAGAAATCAGAGCTTTGCGTGATCGTTCATTAATACGCAAGCCCATACGTTATGATGATTGCGTTATGAACGCTGTTGCAGAGTTAGAAGACATTTACACTGAACCCAAAACATATAATGAAGCTATATCATCGGAAAATAGAGAAAAATGGGAAGAAGCTATGCAAAGCGAGATGAACTCACTTCAGAAAAATAATACCTGGGAACTTGCCACATTACCTAAAGGTAGAAAAGCTTTACCAAGCAAATGGATATACAAAATAAAGAGAAATGCTGATGGAACCATAGAACGGTTTAAGGCAAGACTGGTTATCAAAGGTTTTTCTCAACGTGAAGGTATTGACTATGATAAAACCTTCAGTCCAGTTGCACGACTTGCAACTATCAGAGCAATACTAGGAACTGCAGCTAACGAAAATCTGAATTTACAACAATTCGATGTCACAACTGCATTCTTAAATGGTACAGTGGAAGAGGAAATTTATATGGCACCACCGAATGGACTTAATGTACCTAAAGGAAAAGTATGTCGACTTTTGAAAAGTCTCTATGGCTTAAAACAGGCACCTCGATGCTGGAATGAGTGCATACATAAGTTTCTGATGAATGCAAAATTTCAGAGAAGTGAGGCAGATCCCTGCTTGTATGTAAGAGTCAATGGAAACTCAAAGGTTATTGTAGGACTGTATGTCGATGACGGCTTGGTAGCTTCCACTGACAACGCTGGTCAAGAATTCTTAAATGAAATTGAAAGAAACTTCAAAATCACATCGAAGCCAGCGTCATATTTCCTTGGTATGGAAATAAATAAAAACAAAGACGGATCAATAAACTTAAGACAAACAGCCTACGCCAAAAAGGTACTAAAACGATTCGGCATGGAAAACTGCAAATCAGTTACATCTCCGGCAATTAAGATGTCAAAATTGCAAGAAACTAATGAAAATGAAGATGTGAAATTTCCGTATCGAAATTGTGTCGGAGGACTGGCTTACCTGATGGTCGCAACAAGACCAGACATCTGTTATGCAGTGTCAGTAGCTTCCAGACATTTAGAAAACCCCAGTAAGGAGGATATTGTGGCTGTAAAGCGAATTCTTCGCTTTCTTAAAGGAACTCTCGATAAAGGTTTAACATTTTATCCAAAGAGTAAAGCAAATGAATTAATGTGCTACTCAGATGCTGATCATGGAGGAGATCCAGAGACTGGGCACTCTACCACAGGCATGGTTTGCCTTTATGCTGGCACTGCTATTGCCTGGAAGAGTCAAAAACAAACTTCAGTGGCTCTATCAACCACAGAGGCCGAACTTGTAGCAGCAAGCGAAACCGCACAAGAAATTGTGTGGTTGAAGAAGCTTTTTGCAGACCTAACTAACACAGAATCTTTAAAAGTTACACTGTGTATTGATAATGAGTCTGCTGTGAAATTATCATATAATCCGCCTTATGAATTTCACCGTCGAACAAAACATATTAGTTTGAGACACTTCTACATTAGAGAATGTGTATCAAAAGGAGAAGTAATTGTTAAACAAGTTGCAGCACAAGTTCAACTAGCAGACATGTTTACAAAACCTCTGTATGGACCAAGGTTTAACGACCTGTCTCGTGGAATTGGTCTTGAAGCAAATTCTTAAAGAAGTGTGGGTGTAAAGATTGTATCTACCTACTTAATGCAAACCTCTGTTGCAGTGATGAACTTGTCAGTGGTTTTTGCTAATTACCATAGTAACGAGTCAACAATCTTTGTAAAATAAAACCAATATGATTTAAGTGAATTTTATTATTTAACAATAATATTAAATTCTTCACATTTCCTATAAGGCATTCCCTTATTAATGTGACGTCACTCCCATCAGTATATAATGACTTCATTGACCTTAACTAGAAATTCTGACTCAACGTCATCTAATTTATTTTATAACTATTGGGTGGGACACAGCTGATCTGTATTCAATATGGAAGATCTGTATCATGTACTACCTATACTATGACCCACAATAAAAGGTTGTATTGATTGATTAACATTATTTTACGAACTTCATCATGTTCAGTTAAAAGAGAGCTATCCGGTAAATTCTTAAATTTATGACTGCGTTCAAATGAATTACCAGAATCCTTATACTCATTAATGAATTGTAATAGTTGATCAGGATTAGAACAGCGCAATGCTAATTTTTATTTCTACAATAGGACTTTTGAACTTAGACATTTTTGCATGTATTCCCTATCGATTTAAAAGGCTTGTACTTGTTTTACTACTGTTGTTGTTTTAATACTTGTTTTAGAATATATATATACATTATACCATATCTATATTAATTTTATAAAGTAGAAAAGGTTCTTTGTTTGTTTGAACGCGCTAATCTTCGAAAGTATTGGTTGGATTTGGGGTGCAATTTGGTATGGAAGTAGCTTGAAGCTTGATTATCTTATTAACTTAACTTATTTCTCTTTTACCCGACTGCAAGAGAAGGAGGTTATATTTTTAACGTGATAAAGTCCACGAGATATAAACCCCGCGCGACTGCTAGTGTATTAGTATATTTTTATTATTATATATAAAATGTATTTGTAACCAAAGCGATTATTTTCACTGTGTTGTAGCCTATCAATACTCAGTGAAGAGCGTTGTGGGCTGCAATATTGATTAAACGTTTTGTGTATTTATTCTTTCTGTGTTTTGTATTGTGACTGTTGTGTATTGACAGTGTGAACAGTGTTATTCTTCTTAAATATATAATATATAATAACTACTCACAATAATAATTAAGTTCCATTGATTCATTCAATAGACTTTTACGGTCAAACGTGTTCGTTAATTTTTCTTGCCATAAAAATGAAATTATGTTTAAAAACTTTCGTACCAAAGTTTTATCATCCCAGCCATACACTAAGGCACATTCGTTTTTTTTTTAGCCAAATACGAAACCGTTAGTTTCTAGAAGAGGCGGTCACAAAATTTGGGAGAATTTTTTTTTATAGTTTAACTTTTTATTAATGGGATTACTAGGGTTTGATGGCTGAGATGGTAAATTTAATCTATAATTTTCGCAATAACGTTAGTGGAAAAATCAAATGGGCTACGAGTCTACTTACGATCTACATTACATTAAAACTATGACTAGGGGATTCAGAGAAAGAAATGCGTCTGCACCTATAAGCACGCGATCGCCTCTTGCTCTCACGGTACCTTTTCTATGCTCTTCAGCGTCAGTATTCCGACCACGAGTAGCCCAGTTAAGGCCGCGGCTGGGCCCGTTTAATTTACTTCGCACGTAGTCAGATCCAGGATTGTCCTCACGTGGTAGACGAGATTCACTACTTGTTGGAGTTTGCAAGCATCGGCGTTTACGTCTTGCCTCCTGATCGTTATTGTCCGTGATCTGCGAACTCAAATAAAATAACCATATTTGAGAATACTTGTAAGAATGTATAGATTGTTTTTTTCTTTTTCTAATAAGCGTGGCTGAAAGAATTCTTTTTTTAATAATAATTTAGTAAATGTAATAAGTCCTTATTTGTTAATGTTGTGGTGTATAATAAAGAATATATCTATCTACGAGTTATATACTGTGGTTCGATTTATATCTGTGTTAATTAGTTTTTTTTTTTACACCGTCATAAACTTTCTCACTGCCTGCCAATCCCGACACTATCGGAGAGTAACCCCGACCAAGCACAGGATCTACAGACAATGCTTAACCCTTCCTTATTGAACACAACACCGGAGAGTAGCCCCGGTCAGAAACATTCAACAAGTAAGTCCCTACCTAACGTAGGTATTCTTAAAACAATTATGAAATTAAATCTAATAACCGTCTGCAACCTTACACTGTCAGAGAGTAGCCCCAACCAAGTGCAAGATCCACAGACAATTTTCAATCCTTACTTATTGAACACAACACCGGAGAGTAGCCCCGGTCAGAAACATTCAACAAGTAAAACCCTACCTAAACGTGGGTATTCTTAAAACAATTATGAAATTTAATCTAATAACCGTCTGCAACCTTACACTGTCAGAGAGTAGCCCCAACCAAGCGCAAGATCCACAGACAATTTTCAATCCTTCCTTATTGAACACAACACCGGAGAGTAGCCCCGGTCAGAAACATTCAACAAGTAAGAGCCTACCTAAACGTGGGTATTCTTAAAACAATTATGAACTTAAAACAATTATGAAATTAAATCTAATAACCGTCTGCAACCTTACACTGTCAGAGAGTAGCCCCAACCAAGTGCAAGATCCACAGACAATTTTCAATCCTTCCTTATTGAACACAACACCGGAGAGTAGCCCCGGTCAGAAACATTCAATAAGTGAACTTTCCTACCCTAACCTACAATGATCAGTCTTAAAAGAATCAAACAGACATTAAATCAAATCATCGTCTATAGTTCCAACACTATCGGAGAGTCGCCCCGACCAAGTGAAAGATCCACACACAATGCTTAACCATTGCTTATTAAACACAACACCGGAGAGTAGCCCCGGTCAGAAACATTCAACAAGCAGGTCCCTATACAACGTGAAAAAATAAATCATTTTATTATTTCTATTTTCTGATGCAAGCCACCCAAGAAAACTATTAAAACTAACAAAGCTCGTGCTATTGCAGTTCTTATTATTCATTAGCGATTTGCACCAGAAAAGCAAACAGCCTGTTTATTTAATTTTCATGCACAAAGGGAATTGTTCTATTATGGCCTTGCTTGAACAAGTTGTTCTGTAAAAAGTATATCTACAGAAAAATACAATTATATTTAAAATTAATATTCCTTGATGTCTGGTCGCCAGAAAGTAAATATAAAAATAAATTAAATAAATAGTATGTTTGTTGAGGAAGTTTAACGACGGAGTTCAGCCATTGATTTCTGTGTTGCTATTTTACTGAACATGCGATTAGATAATTTATTCAAACATACAAAATCGATACCCGCAGTCAGACTTAAAAATATACATAAATAAAATATTCTCTTACGAACACACTAAGATTAAGTGATTCTACCCATACATTATTATTTCTCTCTAAACATACTAAAACAATCAATAATACTTAGTTTTAGTCAAGCAAATAGTTTCCCATACGATTAAAAAAATATCGATTTTATTTTCTTTATTTGTACATGGCAACTCCACTGACATTGTCAACAAAGAGTTCTTGAAAAAAAATATTCGCTTTGCCGTTGTGTACTGTGAATGTTCGTTCTCGACTTCTTTTTGTGAACCCGATTTTCTTTGATAATGGACTCCGATACCTCTCGAAATGAAGACCCGGCATTACCCTTGGACACCGAATCTGCTTCTGACGATGACCCCAGCTCTACTTTGGACTCTGAACCGGCTACAAATGACTTGGACGTTCCTTCGACTTCGAGTGGGAATGAAGAACCGATTCGATGCATTAATTGCAGCGCCGATATTACACATCGCAGAAGACGCAGTCTGGAGCACGTTGAAGTACTTACAGTAATTCGACAATGGACCGCTCCACAACTTGTAAGCACATTTTCTATTTCAATCCGATTTGCAACAAACGCGATCCCCGTCGCTAATTACTCACTGTGAGCCTCATAATGCATGATTTACTAAAACAGGGAATACCCACTGACCAACAATTGTTCACTGTCCTTAATTGAAAATCATTTTGTTTGCAGGTTGCAGCCCACAACTTGGTCTGTTATTCTTGTTGGATGTTTGCATTAAATGCTACATCACTTCAGGAAAACGCACAAAGCACAAGTAGAACATATTACTTGTTTATGATTCTGAATAAATTAATATGAAAAAAGAAAGGTTTTTATTTTATTTTATATTCATTTATATTACCTCAACGAGTGTAATTAACCCATCAAAAGTGATCCAATAGTACTTTAAGTCATACAAACAACCATAATTCACTCTATTCGACCAAAATAGTACAATATTGCACATGCTTATTGTGGCACATTTTTAGACTTTGTAGCCACCTAATTACTATAATTCATGTCTTTTAGGTACAAAATGTTCAAAATGAATGTCATTTATAATTATATTTAATGTTCACGTAAAGCCAAAGCCCCTAACAAACTGAACAATTCCCTTTTAACGAAATAAAATGATTATAGACGTGTACTTACGTGAAACGCAGTTTCATCCCACTTCTGAAGTGTTAGACTCGTTTAAAGAAAACTCCGTGCGTCTCATGTATTACTTTTATTCATACATTTATAACTTTTTCTATATTTCAACAGTACAGTAAAACATTCCAATACTTAGATAAATACTACACTCTTCGCTGGTTACAACAAGAATGCCGAGTCAGCCTCACGTATTACGACCACCGCGTTTTACGAAAACAATCATTTAACAACTACCCTCAACTAACAATAATTGAATAGAGTTTAACAAAATATACTTCCATTTTAAATTAAACCTAACACAGATGTAATTGAAGCAGTTCAATCCCAAGCATTATTGTCCGCAAGATAGTCAGTCTTTAACAGAATAAAAAGCTTTCTGGCAAAGTTTCTGCTTCACAAATGATTTAAATTTATTGAGGCTTAGTTCTTGCACATGACTGGGAAGTTTATTGTAAAAGCGTATACACTGACATTTAAATGAGCCCCCAATTTTCTTGAGCCTAGTTGAAGGAACAATGTACATGTACGTAAGCGCATTAGTTCAGAACAGCTGCATTTATTGAAATAATTATTTTTTTGTTGTTATTGCAATAATTGTCTGGATAGGGTTTGGACAGAAAACTGTATGATACCGAAAGAAAAATTGCACCCGAGCGAAGCCGGGGTGGGCACCTAGTTATGTTTAAAAACATATTTTTTTATTACAGTTTGTATCAATTTAGTATCTCTACTAAACAATTGCACAGCATCTTTACAGTCTATGTTTAAATTAAAGTAAATAAGTAATTCATTTGTTATCAAATTCAGAGACGCTTTGTTTATTACGACTAAAGTTTTAAAATCCCGAAGAAATCAAATCATGCGAAATAAAGTATTTTCGTGTACTTTATTGTTCTCATAAAGTATATAGTACAATTACCTGAAATAACGTACAATACTCTATTATAAAGTACGGGTGGCAACCCTAATTCTAGGTAACATAGGTTCAATATTAAGTGTGTTTTACTTATTATATTTTTTTTTAGATTAAGTATGCACCGTGGGCGATTGCTTGTTGGTATAGCGACTAATTCAACGTCAAACAATTACCAGGAGAAGGAAAATGAGGAACCTGTTGAAGAAATCTTGCTCCCTTTGAATTCTTCGACTTCATTATTGACTCCAAAAAATTGTTAAATTTTATTATAGGTTAATCGTTGGTTAGGTTATGTTTATTAATATAGGTAGGTTTTAGTATTATTTTTAACTTTTTAGTGCTTTTATGGTTTACTAGTACTCACGCGGGGCTTCGCTCCCGTGGATTCTATCACGGTAAAAACCTAACTCTCCTTTTTTGCAGTCGCGTAAAACGTAGCCTGTAACCTTCCTCAAGCTTCAAGCTACTTCCATACCAAATTTCATCCAAATCCACCCAGTACTTTCGAAGATTAGCGCGTGCAAACTTTTCCGCTTTATAATATTAGTATAGACTAGCTTCTGCCCGCGACTTCGTACGCGTGTGAAGGTTTTCCCGCGCAAATCCCGATCCTGTGGGAATTTCGGGATAAAAAGTAGCCTATGTGTTATTTCAGAATGTCAACTATATACTTACCAAATTTCATTCAGATCCGTTCAGTAGTTTTTGCGTGAAAGAGTAACAAACATCCATCCATCCTCACAAACTTTCACATTTATAATATTAGTAGGATTAGTAGGAAGTAGGATTGAAGTCGGTTTCTTTTTTTGCAATTTTTTTTTGTATTGTGTTTTGGATGGTTTAGTTTGTTGTTTTTTTTTCGTTTTAATGAGTACATTATGATTAAATAACATTTTAAATATGTTTTATAATATTAATAAAAGTTTTCTCGACTGATTTTACTTGATTGTCCAATTTTATTTATTAATTTCCTAACCCTCGATTGAAAGTGATTGTGTTTGAGGTAGGTACCTATATAACTTAAAACTGAATAAAAAAATTGTCTTAACTAAAAAAATGTTACTCAAAACCATAAAAAACTCACCTTTAGATTGTAGCAATTCCAAATGATTGAACAATAATGTCACAACTAAAAATAATTCATTTTTCTGAAAACTTTTTTCAAGCAATATAGTCTTAACTCAAAAATTGGCTATTAATTATCTGTATTTTTTTTAATTATTGGGAAATATTTAATTGCTTTAATTTTATTAATAAACCTTTTATAGTATTATTTTTTTTATAATCTATAACAGGATGGGAAATATACATTTTTCGTCGATTCTCAAAAAACACACATTTTGAGTTACAACAGTATTGTATTATTAGTGCGATATGTATTTAAAAATAAAATATCGAGTTAACCTTTTCGCCGCCAACGTACACAAAACGCAATGCCTCGCCGAGCGCCAAGCTATAAATGTATAACTAAATATACAGTAAACAGTAGTGATGGGGTTATCGTCATATCGATGAATAAGATTTGTACGCGTAAAGTTAAGATTTAAAGTACATTTCACGAATATAAATAAAAACCGATTAAATATTTCCAGATTTGTTTTATTTCACAGTATCCTCAATAAGAAAAAACAGTATAAATTATGAGTATCAAAGAAACTAATACATAACTCAATTAGAACTATAAGGAATGGGGTACATCTCTATTTGTTTCATGATCTCATTCTTTAACTTCATATCAAGTTATTGGCACTGAGGGCACGTTGAATTCGATTCTGATCAGGGGTGGGGTCTATGGTCTTTCTTTCTTCTATTTTTGTTTATTCCTGTGTTTTTTTAATAACTTCAGTCAACGTTTTTTACCATAGGTATCTAAGTGGCAGATTTTTAATTGTTTTTAAAGTGTTTTTGGAAATGGAAAGTAAGTATATATTTAAATTCTATCACGCTTGTAGCCGTGTACTTATCAAAGCATTGTTTTTTAAGTGTTGTTTCTGTTCTTTTCTTAAGTCATGTATCGGTAGCGTTTACCCATCTGCGCGCGGGGGACCCCGCGCAAATATTGCGTTTCTCTATTTACCCACGACGGAACGGAGCAGGTATATGCGTTTAGGGTGAGAGATGTTTGTGTGTGTGTGTTTGTGCAAAGTAATGTTCCCACCTATCTTCTAAACTAATGATCCGATTTTGATGCGGTTTTCAATAACAGGTTTGTGTTTGATGAGTTCATGTTCTTAGATAGGTGTCATGGCTGTAACTCACTAGGGGGCGCCACAATAAACATTATTATTATCATCCAGTTAGACATACCTCAGAATTATCTTCTGGTTCAATGTTCTCCACAAAATACTCCGAGTCCGATTCCACACCTTGCAAAATTTTAAGAAGTTCGTCCGAATCAAGTTCTTCACTCATTTTTCTATTTGTTATCAAGTGAAAGAAAGAAAGAGCGTGCGCGCGAATCCGATTTTATCCTGCACTATGCCAAAGTGACCTTGACAGCCGCACGCCTATGACGTCACTGACTAACTTCTATAGTAGTTCGTGGCACTCGGTGGCGCACAGGGGCATAGACGACCAATTGTTTTGTAGAGATGGGAAAATAACTATCGACAAGAATTGGTAACAACTTTATAATTACGTATCGGCATCTACCTGAAGGTCAAAATTCATCTACTATCCTTTGTAATGAAGTAGATAACTAAGTTCATATTTTATTGACCTCAAATTGTTTTCGATATTCGTAACTTTCTGTATTTATAAATATTTCAATGGTGAAATCAACCTTTCACGGCACATCACTGGCCAACTTGATATGAAGTAATTGGCGTTCTGAGGAAAGTAACGAAATTCGGAGTTTCTGTTTTTGCCGATTTTAGGACAAACTAGGGCTTATTTTGTGTAGAAAAATAAAAAACAGGGAAGTAGACAGTGCTATCTTAAATAATAAAATGAAACAAAGCTTTTAATCACAGTAAATTTATTTTAATAAGATAGTTAAAATGAATAACTTGTATAGAAGTTATGGCGCTGGTGGCACGAAAATCCCGAACTTCTATAGAAGTGCTTGGCGGTGAAAAGGTTAAAAAGACTCGTAGGTGCACAATTAGGTATATAGATATTTAGCGCTAGGTCGTAGCACTTGTTTAGTGCTATGTTTGAGCACTATTTTTAGGAGATTATATTTAAGTCAGCAGAGATTTACTTTAGACAGCACTTTGGAGAATAAGTTAGGGAGAGCAATGACAAGGCGTGAAGTCGCAGTAATGAATGTGGAATGAAATGTTCTTTATTAAAATAGAATTGTGTATATATAATTGTAGTGTTTACATTAGTTAAACAGTGGTCACTGTGTGGGAGCACGGCCCTCCGCCCACGTCTCATATAACTGTTGATATTATATTTAATTTATAGCACTTAGAATAATATTCCTTTGTGCATTGTATGAGCGATTGGTTATCAAAGTGAAGGGTGTGCTGGTATGCTACAGGACTCCCCTTCAAGCGAAGCGTACCGGCAGTTTGATGATACGTCCTGAACGTGTCTGCTTGTTTTCAGCGAGATGTGACGTCAGGCTTGCTCTTGGTACTTCTGTTTTCTTGGTATCGCTAACTGGAACTGGTGTGGTAGATGGTAAAGTTTCTTCTGAGATAACGTATGCAGGTTTTAATCTATCGATCGATATGTTTGCTTGCCGATCGGGTTACTGTACTGTGTAAACTTTTTCTGTTCGGCTTATCACTCGGTAGGGTCCTTCGTATGGAGTTTGAAGTGGTTTCTTGACTGCGTCGGTTCTGATAAACACGTGGGTGCACTTCAAAAGGTCTTGATGAATGAATACGGTTTTTTTGTTGCTGTGGTGTTTGGTAACGGCTTGCGGCTTGTTTACTTGAATTATGTCACGTAGTTTATCGACGTAAGTATAATTCATAGTAGGTGTGCAGGTATTTTCTGTGAAAAATTCGCCAGGTAATCGTAAATTGTAACCGTAGGTAAGTTCAGCTGCGCTTACTCCGGTGTCGGTGTCCTCTCAACTCACGGAAGGCCGCCGGCGGCCACAGCAACCACCTTAAGTTGACCTCTAAAATTTTTTTCCCCTATCGATTTTAGAGGTCAACTTAAGCTGGTTGTTTGTTTGACAGGAGGTTGAGGGGTTAAAGGCTCGTAGACCCATTAAAATTGTTGGGAGCTCGTCTATCCAGGAACTTGCGTTTGTGAGTTTCGCGCGTAATGCTGTCTTGAGGGTGCGATGCCATCTCTCGATTATGCCGTTGCTCTGTGGGTGATAAGCTGTTGTGCGAGTTTTCTTTATTCCCATTAGCTTCATTAGGTTTTGGAAAAGTTGACTTTCGAATTGGCGGCCTTGGTCGCTTGTTAGTGTAGTCGGACATCCAAATCTTGTGATCCAATGTTGGTGTACAATTTGGGCTATGCGATCAGCTGATATTTCGTCGGTAGGAATTGCTTCGGGCCACTTAGTTAATCGGTCGATCATTGTGACTAAGTACCGATGTCCTTGAGATGTTGTAGGTAGAGGTCCTACGATGTCAACGTGTAAATGTTGAAAACGTTCGGCTGGCGGGAAAGATGCGATGTTTGAGAATGTGTGTCGTTGAATCTTGCTTTTCTGACAAGGTATGCACGTTCGAGTCCAACAGCTGATGTCTGCGTTCATTGATGGCCAGAAATATTTTTGAGTGATAAGCTTGCGAGTCGTGCGCGTACCAGGGTGACAGACGTTGTGCACGCTGTTAAATACTTGTCTTCTATATGGCTCTGGTATGTACGGTCGTACATAAGCAGTACCTAGAGGTTTCGCAGAATAACTCGAGGTCGCTGTTGGGTATAACTATTTTCTTGAGACGAATGTTGTCTTGTGATAATAATTGTTTGATGTTGGTATCCTTTTCTTGCGCGCTGGCTATGTCGGTATAATTGATTGTAGGTGGGCATGAGATTGTTTCTATGCGGCTAAGTGTGTCGGCGACGACGTTTTGTTTACCGCTTACGTGTCGAATGTCGGTCGTAAATTCGCTGATAAACAAAAGTTGCCTTTCGCCTGTTGGTTTCTGAGTTTGAAGGAGTTTGTGATCGGTAAATATTATGAGATTTCGTCCTTCAAATATCTTGCGGAAGTGTTTGACTGCCATGTAGATTGCAAGTAGTTCACGATCGAATGTAGAGTATTTCTTTTGCGCGTCGGTGAATTTCCTCGAAAAATATCCAAGCGGTTGCCATGTTTCATGTATGTATTGTTGAAGTACGGCTCCAGTTGATGTATCGGATGCGTCGCAGAATAAAGCGATTGTTGCATGGTGAGATGGATGAGCGAGTAAAGCTGCGTTTATTATGCTGGCTTTACACTGCTCGAAAGCTTGCGTTGCTTCATCAGTCCACGCGATTTGCGTTTTATTTTTCTTCTTGACGTTGTGTAGGTATGCGTTCAATGGTGCTTGTTGAGATGCGGCGTTTGGTATATGATCGCGATAGAAGTTTATCATACCAAGAAATCTTCTCAGCTCTTCAATGGTAGTCGGCTTGGGATAGTTAATGATAGCTTCGACTTTATGTTTTGGAGGTTTGATACCTTGTGCTGATACTGTGTAACCAAGGAACTGAACTTCTGATTGGCCTAAGTTGCATTTGGCAGAGTTGATAGTTATTCCGTTTTGTTCGAGTCTCTTGAGTACAATATGCAGGTGTTCTCGGTGTTGGGTTTCGTTTTCTGATGCCAAAAGTAGATCGTCGATAAAAGGAAAACAAAATCTAATCCTCGTAGTACTTCATGGATATACCGTTGAAATGTTTGTCCCGCGTTCTTTAAACCAGGGCACATACGTGGGAATTCATATAATCCCATCGGTGAGATGATTGCGGTTTTTTCTATGTCTTCTTCTCGGACATTCAGTTGTTGGTAAGCACGGTTGAGATCTATCGTAGAGAAGACAGTTTTACCAGATAGATGATGCGTAAAATCTTTGATGCGTGGCACGGGATATCTGTCTGGTACGGTGATAGAGTTGAGTCGGCGATAGTCATCTCCAACTCTGATATCGCCATTCTTTTTAGGCACGATATGAAGAGGTGATGCCCATGGACTCTTGCTAGGACTGCATAGACCTTGTTCGATCATGTTTTCGAATTCCTTCTTTACAATCTCGAAGCGATGCGGTGGAATAGGACGGGCGCGGCAGTGTACCGGTGGTCCGCGAGTTTCAATACAATGTTGCACATTGATGTTGCAGTTCAATTGCATTGATGTTAGTCGCGTTATTTCGGGATACTGAGCTAGGATGTCGTGGTATGACTGCGACATGTCAATACTGCGTACGGTAGGAACATCTGATACACGTACCGGGACATTGACCTTTAAGCTCGTGACGCCGTCGATAAGTATGCGGTTTTTCAAGTCGACGATAAGTTGATGGTACTTGAGAAAATCGGCTCCGAGTATTGGTTTCGAAACATCTGCTATTATGAACTTCCATTTGTACGGGCGTCGTAGGTTGAAGTTGAGAGTTAATGTTTTTTCGCCATACGTAGCTATTTTTGTGTTGTTTGCAGCGTAAAGTTGAAATGGTAGCGGCGTTGCGACTTGACCCTTTCTTCTCAGTAGCACGGATATGTTTGCTCCCGTGTCGACCAAGAAAGATAATTTAGAGTTTTTGTCGGTAATGTATAGGCGGTGTGAATTTTCTTGAACGCCGGTGTCCGCCTCTGCCAACGTTCGGTTTAGTTTTCCGAGTTTTGTTTCTTGAAAGAGCAGGGCGATGTGCAGTGTCTGGTTTGTTCCTTGAAACGTCGGTGATAAAAGCAGTGTCGTAATGTTCCTCGGCTTCGCGATTGTGGTGCGCTACGGTGGTGAGATGGGTAGCGGCGGCGGCGATGGTTGTGATCATACGACGGTCTTGCTTTTAGATCGGCTATTTCTAGCGAGAGTTTTCTTACTTCACTGATGAGATACTGCGTATCCGACTGCGGTGCTGATGTAGGTGCTGCGAATGAGTGTACGGCTGCGACTTCGTTTGATGTGGTCTGCTCCATCATTCTGTCAGCGAGTAGAACGATTTCTTCGAATATGTCTTAGTGCTGAATGATTTACTGACCTCAGATATGTCTGGTTCGAGGTTTCCTCAGCTTATGTTCGCTTTGGGTTTTCTCCGCTTCGTGTGTTTCTTGTTCGGGGTTTTCTCCGCGTCAGACGTTTCTCCGCTTCAGGTGTTTTTCCGCGTCAGATGTGTTCGGTTAGGGGTCACCACTTTAGCGCTAACTCGTAGCACTACTTTAGTGCTATGTTTGAGCACTATTTTTAGGAGATTATATTTAAGGCAGCAGAGATTTACTTTAGACAGCACTTTGGAGAATAAGTTAGGGAGAGCAATGACAAGGCGTGAAGTCGCAGTAATGAATGTGGAATGAAATGTTCTTTATTAAAATAGAATTGTGTATATATAATTGTAGTGTTTACATTAATTAAACAGTGGTCACTGTGTGGGAGCACGGCCCTCCGCCCACGTCTCATATAACTGTTGATATTATATTTAATTTATAGCACTTAGAATAATATTCCTTTGTGCATTGTATGAGCGATTGGTTATCAAAGTGAAGGGTGTGCTGGTATGCTACAGATATTTTACAAAAAGTTTGTAAAGTATTTTTTAATTATTATGGCAACAGAATTAGTCTTACAGTTTCATATAAAAACTGGAAGATAAGAAAACTAATAAGACAATAAAATTGTATGAACTTACATAATAATTAATCATCAAAATTAATTTTGCGACAAGAACACCAAAATTAGTAGGTAATGAATGAGTAGATTGGTTTGCCATTTGCAATTTCACTAAAAGGTTTTGTGCATCATTTCTTTTCAAGAAATGTATTTGTTTATATTCTCCTTCCATAATCATTAGCAAATATGGAAACCTTCTAGATTATTTATTAAAACTTTATGTAACATTAAATGTACAAAGGCGGACTTAATGCCTTAGGCATTCTCTACCAGTCAGTCACGGGTGTTAAAGAGATAACATGGCAGGTGCATAAAAAAATTAACTGTGTAAGTAGATTATATATTCAAAGCAAACGACAAGGTTTTGAAAAGACGATCATATCTTTTTGAGTAAGTCACAGCCACTTCCGTGTTTTGTAGCTACGTCTTTATAGGGGGAAGTGGGGCAGATTCATACAAGGGGCACCGTCATACACCAAATATATCTGATGTTAGGCGCACATCAACAGAATGACTTATGCGTGTATGTGTAGCTTACTTTTGTGTGTGGTTGCTCACGGAGTTTGAAAGCAGTCGGTGTGAAACGCGCGTCGGTGTCACACGGAACGTGATTCGGCCAGGCATAAGTTTTTTTATAAGCTCACTTTAACGTCTTTTTTTTAATAAATGCTGCTCTCTAGATTATTCAGTTCTATTTTATTCAAAAGATAATAGGGTCAAGTTTGTGAATTAATCTGTGAATAATTTTATATAGGTATGCTTGCCTTTTTTCTAGAAATATTTTGATTCCATTTTCTTGGGATGGAGTAGGTTCATACAGGAGTGTACGGGGCACATTCATTCTGTATGAATGTGCCCCATTTTTTGTTTGTTTGTTTGTAAAATTGAAGTTATACCATAATTTTATTTTGCAGAACGATTATGGTCAGAAATTACAAGAAAAAGGAAACTAGGAGTGGAGAGGTGGACGAAGAGGCAATGTTTAAAGCTATCGATAAAGTTTTGGAAAACAAACTCATTTCGGAAATCAGCAGCCAAATATGCAGTACGAATAAATAAGAATTATTAAGCAATAGGATATAGATATTTAAAAAGTGATGTGACTGATCAGAAAGACAAAAGTTTTTTTTTATTACTTATGGGCCCACTCTTGACCTCGATCTCGCCTGATGGTAAACGATAGATGAGGTCTAAGATGGGACGTGCGAGCCCAGAAGATGCCTATTTACTCGTGCTTTAAAGGCTGAAAGGTCATAAGTGGCAGGGAACACAGAAGCCGGCAGAGAATTCCACAGCTTGGCTGTGCGCACAATAAATGTGGAGGAGAAGCGCTTGGTACGACAAGACGGTATATCAACCAAGTTGTAGGTGGTACCCAGCCGTGCGTCTGGTAGACCGGTAGTGAAAGGGAGATGGAGGAATCAGGTCATGGAGCTTCTGCGCACACTCCCCGAAGTACAATCTGTAGAAAACCGACAGGCAAGCAACGGTTCGCCGATAAGCCAGGCTATGAAGCTTGTCCACCAGCACCTCGTCGCCTACAAGCCTTTTAGCTCTGCGCTCGATCGAGTCCAATGCAGCAAGTTGGTACTTTGCAGAGCCATCCCACAAGTGGCTGCAATACTCCACGCAGGAATGGACCTGTGCTTTATACAGATTTAGAAGCTGTCCAGGCGTGAAGTACCGCCTGACTTTGTGTAGGATTTCCAGCTTTTTTGCTGCAGTCTGAGCTCTGGACTCGATGGTTGAGCCGAAGTTGAGGTCTGACGTCAACTCCATGCCCAAAAGCTCCAGGCGCTTGGTAACTGGCACAGATGTACTTCGGAAAGTAGGGATCAATTCAAAAGTGCTCCTTTTAGCGCTGAAAAGACAAGCCTGTGTTTTCAGAGCGCTGAATTTGACCAGATTGTCGTCACCCCATTGGGAAACGAGATTTAAGGTCAAATTCATGCGCTCTACCATGGCCTTTCTGAGAGTGGCAATTTCGTCCCTGTCAGCTCTAGAACTCACAGAAATCAAAAATACAGAGAAGTGGTAAGGGGGCGTATCGGTGTCCGCGCGACATGGCCACAGGGCTCACGTCACAGGCAAGTGGCCGTCTCCGCGAACTAGTGCGCTTTCGACGGCGATCGTGATAACATATATGAATGCCGAGTTGTTCTGTGGTATCGTGTAAAAACCGAAGCCAAAATCAAATCTATGTGAATCATGGAATCACTTACCATATGTAAGTACAAGTATTTTACAATATTTGTCTTTAAAATCATGAAAAACAATAAATCGTAAAATATTTCTTGGTTTTACTATATTATTTTTGTTTTCAAATATCAGAGCGACTGTACTCCTTTTGCTATAAATACATTGCTCCTTAACCACTACCTGAGTTCGTCACTAAGTAACTGGACAAGCAATGTAAACATAACATACGAAACTGTATTACTCGGATTCATAGCGTAGTGAGGCCGCCACTTCTTGCGACGAATTAGTGATGTGCTTGTGCAGATCCACTAACGTAGGCTATCGACAGCAATGTCGATTGACGAATGAAATATTGTTATTATAGTTTAGGGGTTTTTCAACCGATGACATAAAAAAGAGGAGGTTATCAATTCGACGCGTATATTATTATTATTTTTTTATGTATGATCACCTATTACTCGGAGACGGCTGAACCGATTTGAAAAATGCTTTTTTTGTTTGAAAGGGTATACTTTGAAATTGGTCCCATTGTCACCAAGTCAGGATCTGATGATGGGATCCTGGAGAAATCGAGGGAACTCTTCAAATATTATAGGCACACCTATAGTGATTTGAGTATTTTTTATAGTAACTTGTGTAGTTGCATTCGAAAAGCACCATTTTGAAGTAGACCTGATGATGAAGACCACCGATGGCCACTGGAACTACTCAATATGTAAGTAGGAATAATAAGTAGTTCATGTGTTCCGCTTCGATTACTTGAATGTGGTTATTAAGCACAATATGCTCGTCACAATGCATATGATGAAGTGAAGCTGATGGTGAACTACCAGGAGAACTCCTCAACAAATAACAGCCCAACATTGGGAAAAGCAATATTTTGTAAATGAATATAAGTAGTTGACATTTAGGCTCTTGTAACTAGGTAAATTAAAAATCGACCAACTAAAAAGAGTGAAATAAAAACTTTTTACCAAAAAATTAAACCGACTCCCAAAAAACACTGCAAAGTGAAAAATAACTTTAATTTCGGAAGTCGGTGCCAAAAACGAAAATACAAAACTAAAGACACCGACTACCGAAATTAAAGTTATTTTTCACTTTGCAGTGTTTTTTGGGTGTCTGTTTAATTTTTTGGTAAAAAGTTTTTTATAACATACGGAAACCTCTAAGAAAATATGTTTAACTTTTATTTTACATGAGATGACAGAAATAAAAATACGTTGAAAAGTCAAGTGTACAAAAAAGTAAAAAAAAATAAACAATTTATTTTACGCCCGCAGCATGCGTAAGGAGTTCCGACGTCGCCGTCGCTACAATAGTTTATTTTTCAATCTGTCAACCGTTTTAGCCCGGTTGGAAGATCGATGTAAATAATGTTTTTTTACTTATTTTGATTTTTTTACAGAGTAGTAGAGAAATGCGTAACCAATATTCGTAAAGTAAGTTATTTTAATTTTAGGTTAATAATCGGTGGTGTTTTTCGGTTTAGAATTATCGTATGTTATGCCTTATCCTCATGCTGTTTCTTTATTTTTTATGGTTTTTGTATTTTGCTTCCATTGAAGCTTCGAATGCGTTATAATAATCGGCATGGTTCAGATAATATATTTGTGAATTGAGCTTAAAATAAGTCAATATATTCATGCTATTTATTTGTTATGCATGGATGTGTGTTTGTTTTCATATATTTAACAATTTCTCTAATAACTAGGATTTTTCTTATAACAAAAACTTATTATAACCTACTAAACTATTACCTGCGGTTACCCCGCAGGTAATAGTTGCGTAACACACTTACAGTAGGAATCGGTTTCATTATGCTAAATCAACAACACTCACTGCGGTATTTACGTTGTTGAGCAGACCAATATTTCGAACATATGAAGCAATGGATTAGCAATATACGTCAAAATCATTCAGATCTTGATTTATAGTGTGTTACGTAATTATTGCGATGCTTATTATATGGTGACGTTTAGAAGTAGCTTAGGATGTATGTAAATGATAAATAAGTGCTTTTCGTACTTTTCAGCTTCCCAAAAGATAGTAACATAAAAAAGGAATGGATTGATGCCACAGGCATGCCACCTAACTGGTACCCTACAAAAAATAGCACCATATGCTCGGTTCACTTCAACGCAGAAATGTTCTAGTCTCTAAAGAAAAGTCGCAGGCTTTTTGAATAGACAATTCCAAAATTAAGAGTACAACTGATATTTGCAGAAATGTGTTAAATTTTATTTTATTACTGAAAGCTATTCTCATGATTTAGGGTGTTCATAAAATCAGTCATTCAACTTTTCAGGATTCTATACAACCTATTAGGGCATGAATCTCGGAATCTCGGAATATCGCAATATCGGAATCTCGGAACGAAAGTTCCGATATTACAATTCCGATACTGGGTGACCCAATATCGAAATCGGACAAATTTTTATATCCGACAAAATTATGCTTGACGCTTTGTTGTTCTTGAGAATATATTATCAAGAAAAAACGAGATTTTAACATATAAACATACCTAGTCCTTTATTTCTGTTGATTTCACTTGCACATTTTAAATTATTTACTCGATCGAACGCAGAGCCAAAAGGCTCATAGGTGACGAGGTTCTGGCGGGTAAGCTTCACAGCCTGGCTCACCGGCGAAACGTTGCTTGCCTGTCTATCTTCTACAGACTGTACTTCGGAGAGTGTGCGCAGGAGCTCCACGACCTGATCCCTTCATCCCCCTTTTACTACCGGTCTACCAGACGTACCGCAGGATACCATCCACACTTGGTCGATATACCGTCTTGTCATACTAAGCGCTTTTCTTCAACATTCATTGTGCGTACAGCCAAGGTGTGGAACTCTCTGCCGGCTTCTGTGTTCCCTGCCACATATAACCCGTCAGCCTTTAAAGCAAGAGTGAATAGGCATTTTCTGGGCTCGCTCGTTCGATCTTAGACCTCATCTTACACTTACTATCAGGTGTGATCGAGGTCAAGAGCGGGCTCATTCGTAATAATAAAAAATAAAAAAAGTAATTTAAACTACCGAACTCAGAATCAACAAAACTTTGTTAAAAAAATTGTAATAAATATAGGATAATAATGAGAAATATGATTTAAACAAATATTTCAAATAATTGTTATTCCTACTTGATGATTTTCCTAAATTCTAAGAAGATTTGTTAATTCTGAGTTTGATAGTTATTTAGTAATAAGTATAAGATAATTATGAGAAATATGTTAAACAAATATTCCGCAAAATTTCCAGTATAAGCCTACCGGCTTTTCTGTCTTCGGTCCGCAGCACTGAGACGTTAACCAAGAAAATTTTAACACAATTGCAGGTTAACTACGAGGTGCCATGTTCGACCGATGCAGTTAATGCCTCGAAAATGGCTTGCCCAAATACAGCGTTGTCCGAGAACCCATCCTCCCAGAGACAATGGGACGAGCCGCTCTGCAGTTTGGTACGGAATAACCTTTTAAATACGTCAACCAATACTGCTGAGCGATCGCGCCTGTTAGCTGTGGTTGAATGGGAGTCGGGCCTTCGGCTACAAGCATTACCTTCACCTAATATAGGTACTATGTTAAGTGATAACACGTTCCGGATCGCTACATGTCTACGTCTGGGTGCTCCCAGCGGTGCTCCACATCGCTGTCAATGCGGTACGGCAGTCGACCGCCTCGGACATCATGGCCTTTCCTGCAGCAGAAGCTCTGGTTGGATAGCACGGCATGCCAGCATAAATTATATAATTCGTCGGGCTCTTGTCACCGCTGGAGTACCATCTGTTTTAGAACCCAACGGCTTGGCACGGGACGTTAGGAAGAGACCAGACGGGATGACTATAATGCCTTGGAAGTTGGGTAGGCCTTTGGTGTGGGATGCTACTTGTGTTGACACCCTTGTGCCATCTCATCTTCTCAGTACGGCGGGCTATGCTGGGGCGGCAGCTGCAGGTGCAGAAAATCTCAAACGGCGCAAATACAACAACCTAATTGGGTGCTATATGTTTGAGTCGTTTGGGGTTGAAACGTTAGGACCATGAGGTCCGAGTGTGCATCGACTTTTTCGTGACATCGGCAAACGATTAGTTGACTCCACAGGTGACCAGAGGGCTGGCCTTTTCTTTGGACAGAGAATCAGCATTGCCATTCAACGTGGCAATGAATCAGCATTTCCATTCAACGTGGCAATGCGGCCAGTGTTCTGGGGACTTTTCCCATTGATAGCGATGTTGACGAATTTTTCGATGCCCTATAATTTATTTTTATTTTCGCCTGTATATACTTTATTAAACGATTGACAACATCGAAAAAAAATATTCCTAATTGTTGTGGATTGTCTATGTTTGATTATGATTAAAGCAGTTGTCATCCAGACTTATATTTCATTACACTACATGGTGACAGCGGTGAGATATTTATTGGATTTAAATGGTTTAAGTCGGTAATAAAGGCACGTTGTGGACTATAAAATCGTCAGGGACGGTTCAAGAGCGCTATGGAACACGCGCGGCCGCCAACAGAATTGTGTTTGGAGGGCAGCTCCGTCAGCCGGGCTGACGCATGGCGGCGCTGGAGGTCGCAATTTATGTTATTTTTAAAAGCATCGGGGGTGCAAAAAGAAGAAACTGGTATTCAAGCGAGCTTAATGATAAATTTAATTGGACCTGAGGGGTTTGAAGTCTTTGAGACATTTTCTTTTGACAAGGAGAGCGATAAGGATGATTTGAATCTATTGCTTACGAAATTTGATGAATATTTTGGAGTCAAACAGAATGTAACATTAGCAAGGTACAATTTTTTTACAAGGGGTCAGGAAGTAGGCGAATCAATTGATCAGTACGTTACAGCATTGCAATTATTGAGTAAAAATTGTAACTTCAAAATTTTGGAAGAGGAGTTGATTCGTGACCGTATTGTTTGTGGGATCCAGAGTACTGGAGCAAGAGATCGGTTATTGAGAGCTGAGGACCTCACGCTGGAAAAAGCTATTAAAATTGTCCAGGTTGACCAAATTTCATTAGATAATCGACGTTTATTAGAGACGCGTGGTGCTGGCACTTCAGGATTGGTGCAGATCGATGCAGTTGGCGTGCGCGGTGCAGGCGGTCGCGGTGGGCGCGGCGGCTGGCGCGGCAGCGGACGTCGACAAGGTCGCGGTGTGGCCAGTGTTGTTGCTGGTTCCAGCACAGCGCGAAGATTTCTTCATTCCAGCGAGACTGGAAATTGCCTCAGGTGCGGAGGAAAATGCAATGAACCCAGTCTATGTCCGGCTATTTCTGTGCGGTGTTATCTGTGCGAAAATCATGGACATTTTGCTAGAATGTGCAAGTTAAAAAAACGAGCTAAGGAAATGTTTGATATAAGTTTAACTGAAGCAAACGACAATGAAGAAGATGATTGTGAGTCATTTTTTGTATCAGTTTTGTGTAATGTTTCAGAGATTAACTGTTCGTCGGAGAATTGGTATGAAACACTCCAAGGGGAGTGCGGTCCCGAAAAATTTAAATTAGATACGGGAGCAGACATTAATGTTTTATCATATAAGCGATTTTTACTGTTAGGCTATGACAGTAAGCTAATTAGTGGCAAGCACGATGTTAGATTGCAATCTTTTAGTGGTGATTTTATTCCTATAAAAGGTATTTGCACATTAAAATGGCGTTATAAGGATGTTTCGTATAAATTAAAATTCGCAATTACGGTTAGTGATTGTCAGAGTGTGCTGGGGTTGCAAGCTTGTCTAACTTTAGGATTAGTTAAAAGAATTCATAATATAAATCTTACAGATTATCGAGATTTGTTTAATGGGTTAGGCTGTTTGCCAGGTGAATATCACATTGTTGTAGATAAAACTGTGATGCCTGTGATTTGTGCAAACCGTAAGGTACCATTAGGAGTTCGCGATAAGTTACAAGACGAGTTAAATAGAATGATTGAGTTAGGGGTTATTAGGAAAGTGAGTCATCCAACTCCATGGGTGAATTCATTAGTGATTGTTGCTAAGAAAAATGGACAGTTGCGTATATGTTTAGACCCGAGGCCGCTTAATAAGGCGATACAGCGTGCACATTTTCAACTGCCAACAATAAATGAACTGGCTACTAAGTTTCACGGTGCTAAGTATTTCTCTGTTTTAGACGCATTTTCAGGGTTTTGGTCGGTAAAACTGGATAATGCAAGTGCAGACTTATGCACATTCAGTACACCGTTTGGGCGATATCAATATTTGCGATTGCCATTTGGTCTTAATTGTGCACCTGAAGTGTTTCACGCAAAAATCAAGCAATTACTTGAAGGCCTAGAGGGGGTAGATTCGTTTATCGACGATATCATTTGTTGGGGAAGAAGTAAAGATGAACATGATCTGCGTTTGAAAGAGTTGTTGAACAGGGCACGTGAAATTAATTTAAAATTCAACAAAGACAAATGTCGTATATGTGTTGAGGAAGTTACTTATTTGGGTCATATTTTTAACAAAGATGGAATGAAAATGGATTCTGAGAAAGTAAGAGCGATATATAATATGCCAGAACCGACGGATCGGAAAAGCTTAGAAAGGTTTTTAGGGGCTGTAAATTATCTTTCTAAATTTATACCTAATTACTCGGAGCATATTTTTCCATTGATTAGGTTATTGAAAAAAGATATGAATTGGTGTTGGGAAGTTGGTCATAAAAATGCATTCAATAAACTTAAAGAACTGATATGCAATGCACCAGTTCTATCTTTGTACAATGTTAGTAGTCCGGTGGTGCTGTCTGTGGATGCAAGTAGTGTGGCACTAGGCGCCGTGCTCATGCAGGAGGGGCGTCCAGTAGAGTATGCGTCACGCACGCTCACTGACACACAACAAAGATATGCGCAAATAGAAAAGGAAATGTTGGCAATAGTATTCGCTTGTGAAAAGTTTCATCAGTATATTTATGGAAAAAGTTGTGTGGTCGTCGAATCAGACCATAAACCACTGGAAAGTATTTTTAGGAAATCTTTGGACTCGGTCCCAGCTCGCTTACAGCGAATGATGTTGAAGGTTCAAGGTTATGAGTTGGTGGTCATTTATAAACCTGGGAAGTATATGTACATACCTGATACGTTGTCACGGGCACCCCTTCCGGATTTGTATGACGATAAAATTAGCAGGGCTATACTATGCCAAATTAAAATGGTAGTTAATAATGTACCTATGTCGCAGAATAAGTTTACCCTCGTCAAGCGGGAAACAAGTAAGGATGAGTGTTTAAAATTGTTGCTAAAATATATTAATCAAGGGTGGCCTGATAAGTTTAACATACACAACGATTTAAAATACTTTTGGTCATTTAGAGATGAATTGTACTGTGTAGATGGTGTAATATTTAAAGACAAACAGGTTTTGATACCACATTCTATGCAAAGGGACATGTTAAAGATTATTCACGAAGGGCATTTAGGGATTGATCGTTGTAAGAGACGTGCTCGTGAAGTATTATTTTGGCCAGGTATAACAAGAGATATTGAGGATTATGTGAGAAGATGTAAAATATGTCAGGAAACGGCAAACAAACCGTGTAGGGAACCTATGATTCCGGTACCTATACCAGAATTGCCATGGAATAAAATTGGAACAGATATATTTGAGTATGGAAAGCAAAGTTATTTAATATTAATTGATTATTATTCTGGTTTTATTGAGGTCGCACATTTGAGAGACACTTCGTCGAACTCAGTAATATGTGTAATGAAGGAAAATTTTGCACGGTATGGTATACCGGATACGGTCATCAGTGACAATGGTCCACAATATTCTTGTCGTAATTTTATAAAATTTGCTTTAGAATGGGGTTTTAAACACATCACTTCATCTCCATACTATGCTCAATCTAATGGTAAGAGCGAAAGGGCAGTTCAAACCATTAAAAAAATATTAAAAAAATCAGTAGACAGTAAATCCGATTTTTATTTAAATTTACTTAGTTACAGGAATACACCACGGGAAAATTTGAATTCTCCTGCACAGTTAATGATGGGCCGGCGTTTAAATTGTAGACTACCAGTCCATCCAGATTTATTAAAACAAGCAAGTTTTGATAACTTGCAACATAAAAAAATATTGGAGAAACAAATAAAAATTAAAAATTTGTATGATCAGCATTGTAAACTGCTACCTGAGTTGAACGTGGGTGACGAAGTTATAATGTTAGGAAACACAAATAAAAGAGTTCGTGGCAAAATTATGGGAAAAGCGTCGACTCCACGTTCATATATTATTGGAAACAAAAAAGGTATTTATCGCCGTAATCGCCGACATTTGATGAGGCCTGTGAAAGATCCTGTAGACAATATTTTGTCTGATATTGAAGAATATTTTTCGGGGGATGATAGGGATACTGATTATGTGCCAAGCACCAAAATAGATGTACCATCATCTTACTCGCCACCACATACCCGTAGTAAGACTTAACTATTTGTATACCTGTGTATTTTATAATTAAGAAATGATTTATTTTATGTTTTGGTGTTTAAGTAGAATTAATGGAGTTTAAGTTTTTTATTATCTTATTTAAGGGGAAGGTGTTGTGGATTGTCTATGTTTGATTATGATTAAAGCAGTTGTCATCCAGACTTATATTTCATTACACTACACTAATAATTGTTGTTCCAAATTGTAGATTGTGCTTGCAAATTATATATATATATATTTTTTAAATTATAAGATGTTTTATTGATTATGAGTCAGGTAGTTGAATTAGTAATAAATACTTATTACTAATTAAAAAATAATGAAAAATATGTGATTTAATACAGAGGACATACTTAAAAAACAACCAATTATTTAACCAAATTAAAGAATAGGCACGGTTTAAAAATGTTTTTTATTGTACGCAATTCAACCTTGAATTTGTGCAATTTATAAATAAAATTTGCAATTCCTAACGAAATAACGAAATTCCGATATTAATATCGGAATTCCGATATTGACATCTAATATCGGAAATCAGTATCGGAATTGAAAACTTTCCGATATTACATGCCCTACAACCTATACGGCTGGTATGTTCCGATCAAGAGCGTAATGTAAGTTAACATCGACTTCTATTTGACCTATCACTATGATAATTAAATATTAAGATTTAAGTCGAAAGCGCCAGGGTAGCCCTTAATACTTAGTAGGTAGTACTTAATAATAATTATGTAATGTTATGTTCTTAATAATATGTTTATTGTTATTGTAATATTTTCTGGACATGCCATTTTTTATTTGGTTCATTTTCAGGTGCCCAAAAAAAATTGTACAATAATAAATGGAAGAATCGATAACTTTCCGATTTAGTCAATCACTAGCGTATATGTAAAATAAATTGCTTTTGCACAGCACAACGATAGCGACCGATGTTTTTGTGTGGGTAAATTCTACGGTGCATGGTAAATACACGCTGTGATTGACGGAATAAGGTTTATTATTGATTGTATAGTACGTTCTGATTTAAGAAATGCGGGTGTGTGCGCGAGTGCGTATCTATTGATTTTATTAAACTGCATGTGTAGTTGTTGCCCCGCCCAGCGCCTAACTGGAGACACACGGTTCCGATATAATTTCGTCTGTTGACCAAATCTACTTATTTATTTTATCTATGCTAGAACTGGATAAGTATCTCTCTGTGTGTTGTGTGTGTTAGGTTAAGTTAGTTCCCTCGGTGCCATAAAAATAAAAACTAACTATATTTTTCTTTTTTATAATATGATTATGTAAGTATTATTTGGTAATAGAGACTAATATTGCTTTTGTTTTCATGAACGTTGTGTTTTGATACTTTGATTTTGATAAATAAATAAACATTTCATGCAAAACTTGTGTATTTTTTCACATGTATGAATCTACCCCATAGGCTGTATGTAAGTGCCCCGCATGTGGGGTACATTCATACATTCTTAATATTTTCTTTCAAGTGTTACAAAAAGTCGTACAAGTGTATATACACAAATTTCATGTTTTTTATATAAAGTCAGATAGTAAGACTATTGATTTTTGGTGAATCGATATAGATATCGATACCCGAGAGCATTCTATAAGACGAAATATAAAAACTGTATGAAGCTACCCCACCTTCCCCTATATTGTACAAAATCGAAAGAATTATAAGGAAGTGGCATTGACTTATGAGTTAATTCTTAATAATTTTTACATTTTGTACCTACATGTCATTCACTAGCTCTGTAGAAAAAATTTTCATTTCTTTATCCATCTTATGGAAATGAGACCAACTACACGGTTTCTTAAATTCTTCTACACAATAACTTTAAAGTCTTGGAAAATAAAGAAAACAGTCTCTGTCTCTACACAAAAAATATTACAGCTGATCCCGATTATTCCCGATGTCCACCACTTTTCTGGCCACCACTGGGGGACAGCGAGACAACTATAAAATATTATTCTCGTTGTCCACCACTGGGGGACAGCGTCACAACTTTGTAAATTATATCTAATCATAAGAAATGATGAATCTCACACATTACATTTTTGGCTTCTTCAATACAAAACACTACAATTCGGTTGCAGTTATATGAGTAGTCTGCTAAAAGAAAGTCCTTATAATCTTTTGGAACATGGAATTTTTCCACATTTTTGCATTTAAGTCTTTTCATTCCAGCGATTGTATTTCTATATCTGTATAAACTTGACTTGATGCTATGAAATGACGGTATGTTTTGAATCAAACTATGTATGACTTTGAATTGACTCACCATAGGTGAGTGGCGGCCACCAGTGGTGGCGAATGGAAACAATTTAAAAGTTGTGACGCTGTCCCCCAGTGGTGGACAACGAGAATAATGTTTTAAAGTTGTCTCGCTGTCCCCCAGTGGTGGCCAGACAAGTGGTGGACATCGGGAATAATCGGCTGATCCCCGCTCCCGGCAGTCGTCCGTTCGTTCTCTGTCAAATCATACAATAACCATTGAGATCGCCGCCGGTTCTCGCTCCTGATTGGCGCGCCCGCAACGCGCATTGCATGCTACTTTGTTTTGACAAAACACTGTATCTTGCAACCAGTGTTGCCGTTTTTAGCGACAAAAGATCTAGCGGTTTTTGGATGTGCTTAGCGACTTTTTTTTTCGATCTAGCGACTAAAATAAATTTAGCGATTTTTAGCGACTTTTCAACCGACGACAAAAAGAGGAGGTTATCAATTCGACGCGTATATTTTTTTTTTTTTTTTTTTTTTTTTTTAATGTATGATCATCGATTACTCGAAGACGGCTGAACCGATTTGGAAAATTCTTTTTTTGATTAAAAGGGTATACTTCGATACTGGTCCCATTTTCATAAACGTCAGGATCTGATGATGGGATCCTGGAGAAATCGAGGGAACTCTTCAAATATTATAGGCACACCTATGTCGTTTTGGGTATTTATTATAGTGACGGACGGCCCCGTCGACGTCGAGGCGGTGGCGCTGTGGTTTCGGGGGGCGATGACGCAGATCTGCGACGCGTCCATGCCCCGTGTCCGCCAACAGTCCGCAAGGCGCCAGGTGTACTGGTGGACCGCCGAGATCGCGCAATTGCGCGTAGCGTGCGTTGCGGCTCGCCGCCGGTACACCCGATACCGGAGACGACGTCGACGGGATTCCGCCGAGGAGGACGCGCTGTATGAGGTGTACCGCGCGTCCAAAGAGACTCTGTGGCTGGCCATCGGCGACTCAAAGTCGCGCGCCAGGGAGGAGCTGCTGGGGTCCCTAGATCGAGATCCGTGGGGGCGCCCCTACCGTTGGGTACGGAGCAAGTTGCGTCCCTGGGCGCCTCCACTGACGCGAAGCATGGAACCCCAGTTGCTAGAGGCGGTGGTGTCGGCCCTCTTCCCAGGGCGACGGGGACACGTTCCCCCGGCGATGGCTTCGCCCTCAGCCACAGACTCTCCAGAAGAAGAGGAGAGCACCGATGTCCCCGAGGTGACGCAAGCAGAAATGGGAGCGGCCGTGTCGCGACTCCGGGCTAAGAACACAGCGCCCGGACCCGACGGAGTGCCTGGTCGAGCTCTCGTCCTGGCTCTGAAGGAGCTAGAGCCCCAGCTGAGGAGGCTTCTCACGGCATGCCTCGAGCAGGGTCAGTTTCCCAGTGTGTGGAAGGAGGGGAGGCTGGTCCTCCTCAGGAAGGAGGGGCGCCCCGCGGACTCGCCGTCCGCGTATCGGCCCATAGTGCTGCTTGACGAGGCGGGCAAACTTTTTGAGCGTATCATCGCAGATCGCCTCGTCAGCCACTTGTGCAGGGAGGGGCCGAACCTGGACGACAACCAATTCGGTTTTCGTCGGGGGCGCTCCACCATAGACGCCATCATGCGCGTGAGGGCCCTGGCGGAGGAGACGGTGTCCCGGGGTGGGGTGGTGGTGGCGGTGTCTTTAGACATCTCCAACGCATTCAACACCCTACCCTGGAGTTGTATTCGGGAGGCCCTGAAATACCATCGCGTGCCTCCCTACCTCCGCCGTACAGTAGGGGCTTACCTGGAGGGTAGATGCGTCACCTATCGGGGACGTGACGGTGCTGGTCGGCACCTCACGTCGTGCGGTGTTCCACAGGGATCGGTCTTGGGACCGCCCCTGTGGAACATCGGCTACGACTGGGTGCTGAGAGGCGAACTCCCGCCGGGCGCCGACGTGACGTGTTATGCGGATGACACGCTCGTAACTGCCCGGGGGGGCTCGCACAGGGAAGCGACGTTGTTAGCCACGGCTGCGGTGTCACAGGTGGTGAACCGCATCCGGCGCCTGGGCCTGGAGGTGGCCCTGAACAAGTCGGAGGCCATGGTGTTTCATGGCCCTCGACGAGCGCCGCCGCCGGGATCACACATCGTGGTCAGCGGGACCCGGATAGCTGTCGAGTCCACCATGAAGTATTTGGGATTGGTGCTCGACAGCCGATGGGAATTCGGGCCCCACTTCCGGCGGCTGGTGCCCAAGTTGATGGGCGCAGCGGGCGCGCTTTCAACGTTGCTTCCCAACTTGGGGGGCCCGAGCGCCGCCTGTAGGCGGTTGTACGTGGGAATCGTGCGGTCCATGGCCCTGTATGCGGCCCCTGTGTGGGCGCTGGACATGACGGCCGGCACTCTCACCATTCTGCGCAAACCGCAGAGGGTGATGGCCGTCAGAGTCGTCCGCGGGTACCGCACGATTTCCTACGAGGCGGCTTGCGTCCTGGCCGGATCCCCGCCCTGGGACCTAGAGGCGAAAGTACTCGCGTCGTTGTATCGATGGCGCGAGGAAGAGCGGGCACGGGGCTCGAGGCCGGTGCAGCGGCAGATCGCGCTGCGCCGAGAGGAGCTCCGTCAGGTCTTGGTGGCGGAATGGCGGCAGAGGCTTCTGCGCCCTACCGCCGGCCTCGCTACCGTCGAGGCGATCCGGCCAGTACTCGACGACTGGCTCGGGAGAAGGCACGGCGCCCTGTCGTTTAGAGTGACACAGGTGCTGTCGGGGCACGGCTGCTTCGGCAAGTACCTGTGCCGCATAGACAGGGAGCCGGACGCTCGGTGCCACCACTGCGTCCATTGCGGGGAGGACACGGCGCAACACACGCTCGCCGAGTGTGTAGCTTGGGAGGAGCAGCGCCGTGTCCTCACAAATGAAGTAGGAGGCGATCTGTCGCTGCCGGCCGTAGTGCAGAGTATGGTCGGCAGCGCAGAGTCGTGGGACGCGGTGGTGTCCTTCTGCGAGGACGTGATGTCGCAGAAGGAAACTGCGGAAAGGGAGAGGGAGATCTCCACTCCCTTCCCTGGCCGCAGAAGGCGCACCGGGCGCAGGGGAAGGGCGGACAACGCCCTTTTCCAGCCCCCCTGAATGGGTCCAGGGGCGAGGGACTTGGGGAAGTCCCCCGCCCCCTATTCGATGGACCCGAGTCGCAGGCGCGCGCGGGTGTCAGCGCGCGCCTCTGAGGCGATGCACGGGGTAGTTCAACACCTCACTACCCCGTGCAGGAGGCGAGGCCGGGACAGACCCGGCCAGCACTAGTGCGGGGCTGCGGAAGAATTAGGTTTCCCGCGGCCCCCCGCGCACGTGTGAGAAGACACCGGGGTGGTTTTAGCCGGTAAGAATCCGGCACGCCCCTCCGCCGTTCCCCAGGCGGAGGTAGTCCATGAGGATTTCCCCCCGTAAAAAAAAAAAAAAAAAAAAAAAGGGTATTTATTATAGTAACTTGTGCAGTTGCTCTCAAAAAGTACCATTTGAGGAAGTGGAACTGATGATGAAGACCACAGATGGCCGCCGAAACTACTCAATAATAAGTATTGAGTGGATTGCGATTCGATTACTTGAATATGGATGTTACGCACTTTATGCTCGTCACAATGCATATGGTGATGTAGAGCTGATGGTGAAGTACCAGGAGAACTCCTCAACAATTAACGGCCCAGCATTGGGAAAAGCAATATTTTGTAAAAGGTTATAAGTAGTTGATAATTAGGCTCTTGTAACTAGGTAAATTAAAAATAGACCAACTAAAAAGAGTGAAATAAAAACTTTTTACCAAAAAATTAAACCGACTCCCAAAAAACACTGCAAAGTGAAAAATAACTTTAATTTCGGAAGTCGGTGCCTAAAACGAAAATACAAAACTAAAGACACCGACTACCGAAATTAAAGTTATTTTTCACTTTGCAGTGTTTTTTGGGAGTCGGTTTAATTTTTTGGTAAAAAGTTTTTTTGCATGTAAAGCTATCCTTACAAAAATCACTAAAACCATTAAAAAACCAAATACTTCTATAGTGGAACAATCAACTTCTGCTGCTTCAGCGCCATTAGTAGTCTTGGGTAGTTCGTGAACGATGAATGAATAAGAACCGTATCTTCGTACTGTACTAGAAGAAACGTTTCCGAAGGCTGACTTATAATCGGTCTAATAGGTCAAATGTGCGAACGAGAAATGAAATACAGTCACTGATTGTTTGACAGAAACGTTATACGAATTCATTCGATGTCTATGAATGAATCAGAACGGGAGAGAATAGCCGATGAATGACGATGCTACCCGAACCCTACCGACTGAATTCGCAAGAATGAGATAAGATGCGTGTTATTTCAATTGCAAAATGTCTAATTTAGCTTATCACCCGAACACGCGAGACAGTTCTAGTGACCGCTGACTGCTGAAAGCGATGACCGTATAGAGCTATTAGAACTAATAAAATTAAATAGTTCACTGTCCGAAATAAACTAGTACGGAGCAATCTCAAAAATGACCGAGCATGCACAAGACTAGCCATTAGAAGTTGTCGAAGTCGAAAATGACGCAATAGATAACGAAATTTTTGCTTGTTTAAAGCAAAAAAAAGCATTTATAGACCTACAGGGATTTCATTATTATGATTAAATGCTTGATTATAGAAATTTGCTTTTATTTACACCATATTTTGTTACCATGGAATATTTAGAAATATTTAGCGACTTCTAGCGGATTTTTTAATAAATTTTTTTTCAAAATCTAGCGACTTTTGTATCGATGTCTGGGGACTCTTTTTATTCCTAAACGGCAACACTGCTTGCAACGCGCGGAAATTATTTTGACAGTACACGGTATCTTAAGTTGCCGTGTTTTGTTATAGTAAAACAATTCGTTGAGTAAAACTGTATTTTTAAGTAAATACAGTGTTATTAGTATAGTCATATCTCAGAACTTTTCATACAAAGTAAAAAATGTGTGAATGCAGGACGATAGAATAGGGTAAAAGAAATCGAATGAGCGTTGTTAATCCAAAATACTGTAGGTATCTTAAGATACAGTGTTTTGGATTTACACGGTACAATTGCTCACTAGCATCACACACTATACTGTGGTTGCACCTAGGCTCTTCGTTCGACGAAACTACTTTTAGCCTCACTGCTTCACTACTTCTAGCAGCCCCTTGTTCTCCTCATCGCTGTTACTGTGGCAAGGTTATCTACAAGCTGCTAGGAAGGCACCACGGCCTCCTTAGCAGCCTGCTTATAGTATGGCGCCGCATAATCATACGACGAGCTCTTGTCGTCGATAGTTTAACCCCGTTTTCCTAGTTCATTATGTTGTGCTGGCGCTAGCCCTGCGACATCGGAAAGATTTAAGCATCGTAAATATACATAGTAACCAGTGGCGTAGCGTGAGTCACTGTCGCCCGGGGCAGAGTCATAATTTGCCGCCCTTTTGACGTAGTAAAAATAATAATGTTGGTGTTGGTGAGAAAAAAAACGTAACGAAATGAAAGAATTGAGCAAAAAATATTTAGTTCAAAACCATTTACATGTGTAAGTAAAATGACTGTTAAAAATATTAACAAATTACACAATAACATCAAAAATAACATTAAATAAAGTCTAAAAATTCTACTTTTCGGTACTTACGCGCAGCGAAATCATTTATAACTTCATCAAAGTTAATATCGTCTGTCACACTATGTTCTATCGATAAAATAGCCAAATTACTTAATCTTATGGAGCTCATGATAGACCTCAAGTAATGTTTTATTAATTTCAGCTTTGAGAAGCTACGTTCACATGAAGCAACACTGATTAGCTATAGTTAAAAAATTCAAAGTATTATTACGATACGCACGCAGATACCATAGCTGTATTGCTGAATAAATTCTAAAAGCTCGAGCGATCCTTTCTTGGCGTTGTCTTTAGCATCAGCCAAAGCAATGAAATTGCGTAACCTCTCGCTCTTAATTTCAATATCATCCGCATCGATATCATTGTGTTCCTCTCAGAAATTACACTTGTATTCTGGGTTCAGTAAGTTAGTTGTCGTAAGAAAAGAGTACTTGACATCCAGCTCGTACAGTGAGTGAAATCTGGTCTTGGTTTCTGGTATATATTCTAGCCACCGATTCGAACATTTCTTACCACCGATTTTCATAAGTTAAACCAACATCAGCAGCGTTTGCGTCAGCCATATTTTCACATATATTTCTAGCATAATCAAGTCCATCATTGACCAGAACATCTCAATTGTCAACTAGAAACGAATCCAAAACAAAAGCATGAATTTTCATAGCACATTGATGCACGTTTAGTCCTTTTGTCTGAAGATATAATTTTGCATCATTTACTTCGCGAAGAACTCGACGCCATAGTCCAAGGAAGGTTAAAAATTATAGCGACTGGAGAGCAGTAAGCAATAAACCAGCGTCTGATCTCTTTTTTTCTGTTTGGGAAAATCATCAAATGACTCCTAACGCTGTGGGTGGAGCGGAAGGGAGTGTCAGACTTCCACTGACTAAATACCCACCCTGCTCATTCAGTTGCTCTTGCATTCCGGGGCCGCAGTATCTCGTTAGAACATTCCCGCAACCCCGTAAGGCAATGGCCCTATCGGGCCCGTCAATGCTGTTAACTGGTCTTACAGGCGCGCGCGGAACGCGACGTGGGGTCGCTGCCGCTGATCGCCTCTATGAGAACACCAAGGTGTTCCGCCCAAGCAGGGCACACCTCGAACATATGCTCCACCGTGTCCTCCGGGTGGTCCTCACAATTACGACACTCGGGCGTATCCTCCTGCTGTATCTGAAACAGGTACCACCCGAAACAGCCATGTCCGGTCAGTACCTGCGTCAGGTGGAAGGTGAGGACGCTGTGGCGTCTCTCAAGCCACTCCTCAAAGAGGGGACTTCCAGCCAGTGGCGTAGCGTGCCTTGTCGGGGCCCCGTATAAAAATTTTTTTGGAGGCCCTTATATGGAGGTAAAGATTTTTCACAAAAGAAAAAAAATATTGTGAGAAGTAATATTTATTTATCACATAATTTACCCATTTTACAAATAAAAATCGAATTTTAAATATTCACTCTCCTTGCCTTTTTATCGGCAAACTGATTTATTAAATCATTTATGGCTGATGATGATTTTAGTTTTTTTAAAGTTTCTGCCTCTATGGACAATAGTGAGATGTCTGACAGCCGTTCTTGTCCCATCGAAGTTCTTAAGTAATTTTTTATTAGTTTTAATTTTAAAAAACTTCTTTCTGCCGTTGCGGTTGTAACTGGAAGGGTCAAGAATAAAAAGCATGCTGTGATTACCTCGGGAAAACTGGATGCAAGACTATTGAATTTTACTAGCAATAATTCAATGAGTTCTTTAATGGAATAATTTTTTTTAATTTCAGAATTTAAGCATCTTTTTAGAGCCTTTAATTGGTCACAAAGATTAAGTGAGATGTCTTTACTGTATTTAGCAGACAGTTTTCCGGAAGCGTTTAATATCTCTTCGCTTGAAGAAGATAGGAGTTTCTCCGGTTGTAATATTTCGAATATACTACTCAGGTTGCAAAGGCTCTGAAATCTTTCTTTAGTTTGAGAAATTAATATATCTAAACAGCAATAGTATACATTGACTTTGAAATAGGATTCCGGGTCGGAAATTCTCTCATCTTGTGATAACTCATCAAAAAAACGCTTCGTTATCTTTCGCCTACTGTTTTTAAAAACAGTTGTTACCCCCCACTTTTTTGCTAAATCTTTGGATTCATTTAGCAAACTATTTAATGAATTCTGATTTCTTAATTGGCACAGTCTATTTAAAAGATTACTTAATAAAATACTAGATTTCTGTAAGTCATTATTATCATGCTGTAGAGCTTTAGAAACAGGATTAATAATTTCAAATAGTGAAGAAAAAAATGTAACGAGCACTAAGAAATCAAAACTCTCTAAACTATTAATTATACTTTTACATTCTTCACGTTCATCTTTTTTATTTGAAATTAAATTTAGTTGGTACAAAGTTTTCATGATTAGTAAAAAATTTTTCTTTACTGCTAATAAAGCGTCGTTCCTAGAAGACTATCTGGTAGGACATACCTTTTTAAGGGTAATCAAATATTTTTCAGATGCATCGTCACTTAGCATAGCCCAGCGTTTTATACTATTGCCAAAAAAAGTATATATTTTTTCTAAATTATCGAAAAAAGTCGATACTTCACGAACATGTCTCGCAGCATCGTTCAAAACCAAGTTTAAAGCGTGCGCAGCACAATGAACATAATCGGCATTTGGAGCATGCTCTTTTATTAGGGTTTGTAATCCTCCATACACACCCGACATAACATTTGCTCCATCGTATCCCTGTCCTCTACATTTAGTCAAATCAATTCCATATTCTTTAGTCAAATTTAAAATGACAGTTTTCAGACCTGCAGCACTGCAATCGGTTACTGCTATGAATCCTAAAAAGGACTCACAGATTTTTATTTCTTTAGGCACATTATCATCATTTTCTGTAACCGAGATATATCGAAAAACTACAGATAGTTGGTCAATTTTTGACAAGTCTTGTGTTGTATCCAGAATTATTGTCAGAAATGGAGCTTTTTTAATTTCTGAGATAATACTGTTCCTAACGTTAGTACCAAGCAAACTAATAATTTCGTTTTGAATCGTAGGGCTTAAATAATTTATTTCACCTTTCGGTTTTAGAAAAAGTTCTTTTAAAGTTGCATCATAGTTAGATAGCAGACGTGAAATTGCCATAAAATTGCCAGAATCAGAATCATGCCCCCTCAAAGGTAGATTACAAGATACTAAAGTAATTATAACATTAATTATACGATGCAGTACATCTCTCCAGAATGTAATTTCACTATCGATTTCACTTTTCAATAGAGTATCGATGGTATTTCCTTGCAACCAATTATTATAAGAGAGTGAGGCACTAATATGCTGCTGTGAATTTTCATGGTCAAGAATAGTTTGTGTGAAATTGCTTCTAACCGAAACACCGTTAACCCAAACAGAGGAGTACGATTTGTTTTGACGATCTGCTAATAACTAACAGAAGTGACAGTACGGTTTGTTTAAAACGTTAGAATAACATAACCATGGTCTTATAATTTTTATGCCTGCCTGATTGAAATATGAATAATAATAAGCTGAAAAAGGTCGGTTATTTTCTGAAACTTTTGGAAATGGTCCTTGTGGTTTAAATGGACCCAATTTAAAAATTATTTTTCGTTCGCATTCAGTTAAATTGTCACCAAAATTTCCTCTATCTGATGAAATTATATCACAATCTGCATTATCTGCAGATATATCAGAATCGTTGACTTGGGGTTCCTCGATTTCTGGATGGACATCCGATAAAGTATGTGCTTGGCTTTCTTCTATTTCCGGATGGATATGTGACGAAGAACATGCTTCAGAAGAATCTAAAAATAAACGAGTAATTGTTAAAAAATAAATACGAATGCTTTGATACTAAACTAAAAAGAGTTATATATAAATAAACTAGTGTTTGCGTGTTGCGCGAGGTGCAAGCACCTCGCGTGCTTGTGAAAAAAACTAAAGCATTGCCCCTCTAAATCAAGTATTTGCGTGTTGCGCGAGGTGCAAGCACCTCGCGAGCTTGTGAAAAAAAAAAAAAAAAAAAAAAAAGAGGGGGGGGGTGATGGGGGGGGGGGTTGCACAAGTATTTCGACTAAAGCATTGCCCCTCTAAATGAATCTGAAAAAAAAAATGTTCCAAGTCTCTTAGATTCCGAGATCCGCCTAAAGGGAGGGGAGAAGGGGGCGGGGGGGGGGGACTTTGAAAAATGGTTTTTACTTTACCGAGCCTCCTCTATACGAATCCGTAAAAAAAAAAAATACGGGTCTCGTAGTTTCCGAGATACGATAGGGAGGGGGGAGAAAGGGGGGGAAAAGGGGAGGTTTGGCACTTTTCCCGTAGGTTTCAGAGTTACTTGTTTACGAATCTGTCAAAATATACCCACCTCCCCATCCACCATCTGGGAGAACAATTATGTCAGTGAGTCAGTGAGTGGTAATTTAGCTTTATATAGTATAACTAGTATTTGCGTGTTGCGCGAGGTGCAAGCACACCGCGTGCTTGTGAAAAAAAAAAGTGGGGGGGTGATGGGGGGAGGGTTACACAATTATTTCGACTAAAGCATTGCCTCTCTAAATGAATCTGAAAAAAAAAATGTTCCAAGTCTCTTAATTTCTGAGATCCGCCTAAAGGGGGTGAGAAGGGGGGCAAGAGGGACGACTTTGAAAAATGGTTTTTACTTTACCGAGCCTCCTCTATAAGAATCCGTAAAAAACAAAAAATACGGGTCTCGTAGTTTCCGAGATACGATAGGGAGGGGGAGAAGGGAGGTGAAAAGGGGAGGTTTGGCACTTTTCCCGTAGGTTTGAGAGTTACTTGTTTACGAATCTGTCAAAATATACCCACCTCCCCATCCACCATCTGGGAGAACAATTATGTCAATGAGTCAGTCAGTCAGTCAGTGGTAATTTAGCTTTATATAGTATAAATATAACTAGTATTTGCGTGTTGCGCTAGGTGCAAGCACCTCGCGTGCTTGTGAAAAAAGAAATTGGTATTTGCGTGTTGCGCGAGGTGCAAGCACCTCGCGAGCCTGTGAAAAAAAAAAAAAAAAAAAAAAAAGAGGGGGGGGGTGATGGGGGGGGGGGTTGCACAAGTATTTCGACTAAAGCATTGCCCCTCTAAATGAATCTGAAAAAAAAAATGTTCCAAGTCTCTTAGATTCCGAGATCCGCCTAAAGGGGGGGAGAAGGGGGGCGGGGGGGGGGACTTTGAAAAATGGTTTTTACTTTACCGAGCCTCCTCTATACGAATCCGTAAAAAACAAAAAATACGGGTCTCGTAGTTTCCGAGATACGATAGGGAGGGGGGAGAAGGGGGGTGAAAAGGGGAGGTTTGGCACTTTTCCCGTAGGTTTGAGAGTTACTTGTTTACGAATCTGTCAAAATATACCCACCTCCCCATCCACCATCTGGGAGAACAATTATGTCAATGAGTGAGTCAGTGAGTGGTAATCTAGCTTTATATAATATAACTAGTATTTGCGTGTTGCGCGAGGTGCAAGCACCTCGCGTGCTTGTGAAAAAAAAAGTGGGGGGGGGGTGATGGGGGGGGTTTAGTATTTGCGTGTTGCGCGAGGTGCAAGCACCTCGCGTGCTTGTGAAAAAAAAAAAAAAAAAAAAGAGGGGGGGGTGATGGGGGGGGGGGTTGCACAAGTATTTCGACTAAAGCATTGCCCCTCTAAATGAATCTGAAAAAAAAAATGTTCCAAGTCTCTTAGATTCCGAGATCCGCCTAAAGGGGGGAGAAGGGGGGCGGGGGGGGGGGGACTTTGAAAAATGGTTTTTACTTTACCGAGCCTCCTCTATACGAATCCGTAAAAAGAAAAAAATACGGGTCTCGTAGTTTCCGAGATACGATAGGGGGGGGGGAGAAGGGGGGGGAAAAGGGGAGGTTTGGCACTTTTCCCGTAGGTTTGAGAGTTACTTGTTTACGAATCTGTCAAAATATACCCACCTCCCCATCCACCATCTGGGAGAACAATTCTGTCAATGAGTGAGTCAGTCAGTCAGTGAGTGGTAATCTAGCTTTATATAATATAACTAGTATTTGCGTGTTGCGCGAGGTGCAAGCACCTCGCGTGCCTGTGTTAAAAAAAAGGGGGGGTGATGGGGGGTTTGGTATTTGCGTGTTGCGCGAGGTGCAAGCACCTCGCGAGCTTGTGAAAAAAAAAAAAAAAAAAGAGTGGGGGGGGGGTGATGGGGGGGGGGGTTGCACAAGTATTTCGACTAAAGCATTGCCCCTCTAAATGAATCTGAAAAAAAAAATGTTCCAAGGCTCTTAGATTCCGAGATCCGCCTAAAGGGGGGGAGAAGGGGGGCGGGGGGGGACTTTGAAAAATGGTTTTTACTTTACCGAGCCTCCTCTATACGAATCCGTAAAAAAAAAAAAATACGGGTCTCGTAGTTTCCGAGATACGATAGGGAGGGGGGAGAAGGGGGGGGAAAAGGGGAGGTTTGGCACTTTTCCCGTAGGTTTCAGAGTTACTTGTTTACGAATCTGTCAAAATATACCCACCTCCCCATCCACCATCTGGGAGAACAATTATGTCAGTGAGTGAGTGGTAATTTAGCTTTATCTATACTAATATTATAAAGAGGAAACCTTTGTATTTTTGTATTTTTGTATGTTTGTATTGAATAGGCTCAAAAACTACTGGACCGATTTCAAAATTTCTTTTACCATTACTTAGAGGGATTCTTCCGAATCCGTATAGGCTATATTTTATCCCGGAAAATAGATAGGATTTTTCGTGGTAGTGAAAATTGTGGAGTAAGGCGTCGAAAAAACTGCCGTACGTTAACGATTCTCGCGAACGCTGCCTATATTTAATAGAAACATTGCACCCGTGCGAAGCCGGGGCGGGTCGCTAGTATAGTATAATAACGTTACTAAGGGTCACAGTTAGAGAGTGTTCAGTTCAGACGCACACAGATTCTACGCGGATTGTGCTCGTACCTATTAGTAGATACAAAATCACCTGCAGCCCGTCCGTGCATTACTATACACCTGCGTGCTATTTAAACGCAGCGCGTAGTGTAGTGGCCATACAAAACGAGAACCCGAAAGCGAGTCTGCACATCTGAAGTTCTCAACACGCAATTAACGATACGATACGGACTGATAAACAAACAACAAAACAAATCGATCCTATAGATAAGTTAGAATTTTGTTTTTTTTAATCAAGGCACGGAACCCTAAAAACAGTATAATTGTGAAAATCGAGGGGGGAGACAACTTTTTGTGACGGACAGATGGACAGACCGAAATTAAAAGATTTCCTTGTTTATCACTACGGGCCCCTAATAAATGGGTTGGGTAGTAGTGTAGTACTTACCTTTCCAATCTAAATCTTTCCGCTGAGTTGAAGATGAAGTAAGTAAAACGGGGAAGTCCCGCAGCCCGCCATAACGATGTAGTGTTGCCAAATTTTGAACGCACGCTTAAGGCGGGAAAAAAAGGAATTGCTTTATAGAATTTTGTCATTTGTAAAATAAAATAAATTAGAAAGTTTTTATTCTTTTTCCTTACACACTTTGGGGGCCCCCGTGGCCCGGGGGCCCCGTATAATTGATACGGCAAATACGGCGGTAGCTACGCCCCTGCTTCCAGCCCAGCGTCTAATCTTGTCGCTGCATTTTCCGCTGTCAACCTCTCAGTCATCGTATCATTCTCAACCATCTTTTGAAGCATCGAGTGTATTAGATTATGATTTTGAAGGAATTTAGTCACTATGACTTAATCAAGACGACAAAAACAAAAGCTCTCATGAGACTGTTTCCAATAAAAATATTTCAATAATTGCATATCTGTATTTTATTAAACTCCTAAAACTATATTACAATCCAACTAGCCACCTTGGAAGAGCATTTCCAATATAAATATTTGAAAAAAAAAGGACGTACCTTAAACATATGGACAGCCTTTGTTGTGGACAAATGCACTCTCTAAATCTTGTGTCTTGTAATTTTATGTCCATTGAAATTCTTCCCAAGAGATCGTCGAAAGAGGAAAAAGACATTCGAAAGTAGTTAAAGAACTTCGCCTCATCATTCCTTAATTCACCCATCAAGGTTTCAAATATGTTGAAAATCGGTCTCGAAGTATAGGATGCACCCAGTGTTGTCTCCGTTTTCTACTACTTTTTCGTCTCAAATACCACCACAATATAAGAACATCATCGTCGCCGTCCATCGCGTACGAAATACAAATGTAAACTGGCGGCGAGTCGAACCACCGACCTTCCGGCATAACAGACTGATCGGATAGGTGGGAACGGACTCTACGCTCCGTTTAAATAGCTTTCTTTTATTTTGTAGATTTTTCAATTTGACGTGTACAATTTTGTGGGGGGGGGGGGGGGGGGGTCATGTCCCCTGTGACCCCCCCCTTCGGACCGCGCATGTACCTACTATGCGTCCGCGGGGCCGCTCCGTCGCAGTTTCGACGTGTTGTCTTTTTTTAACCGACTTCTAAAAAAGGAGGAGGTTCTCAATTCGGATGTTTGTATTTTTTTTTTTTTTTTTTTTTTTTTTTATGTTTGTCCACGCATAACTCCGTCGTTTGCCAACCGATTTGAAAAATTCTGATCTTGTTAGAAAGGGTATACTTCCCAAATGGTCCCATGAAAATTTTATCGAAATCGGACAGGCCGTTTCTGAAAAATCAACAAAAGTCTAAAAAAATGTTTACGTTGATGATCTTTTCGTTTACGCTGCATTGCGTTTTTTGTTCGCGCATAACTCCGTCATTTACGAACCGATTTGGAAAATTCACTGACCCACTAAAAAGCACGAAAATAAAAACTTTTTTGCAAAAAATAAAACCGACTTCCATATCAAAACACTACAAAGCCAAAAATAATATTAATTTCGGAAGGCGGTGTGAAAAAAAAAAGAAAATACAAAACCAATAACACCGACTACCGAAATTAAAATTATTTTTGGCTTTGTAGTGTTTTGATATGGAAGTCGGTTTTATTTTTTGCAAAAAAGTTTTTTTACTGTTTCCATTGCATAAAATCATCCAATTCAAATATTTAATGTAACATACACTTAATTAAGCCATTTTTAGGAAAAAAAAACCACTAGAAACACGTTTTCACTATACTTTTTAAGACAATCTGAAAAATATCTATTAAAGTATTTTATCTAGACTTAGAAGTCTGTTTATAAGCAAAGACCAATAGATAAAATAGAATGTTTTATCTTAAAATATATCATATTATCTATAAAGTTATATCAAGTTAGGTACCTTTAGGCTTTATTAACTACTAGCTTTTGCCCGCGACTTCGTCCGCGTGGAATAGTTACTTTGGGCTAACGTTAAATTTAACCCCGATTTTGAACCATTCTTCATTGGCGCTCCGCTCCTATTGGCCTTAGCGTAATAATAGCCTATAGCCTTTCTCTATAAATTGACTATTTAATTAAAAAATAATTTTTCAATTCGAACCAGTAGTTCCTGAGATTATCGCGTTCAAACAAACAAACAAACTCTTTAGCCTTATATTACGTCCACGTTTCCGTCCTTTTTTTTGTTTTGATGTAACAGACAGATTAACTTTCATAGTTTAGTAGGGAAATATAATATGTCAATCTATAATACTGTTGAAAAATATCGCAATACCGAACCGCATAATATTATTGTTAATAGCTGTGCCCGCGACTCCGTCAGCGTGTAACTCCTTGTGTGTTATTAAGTTAATGTATCGGTAATATTGTTTAGATCACGTTCACATGAGGCTTAAGTACCTATAGAACGAAAATACTTCAGCGCAAAGCTTCCGGGTAAACTATGTTGAAAGTTCACCCGTCCGGCACGTGAACATAAAGATTTCTAGAACTGCTAACCCGGGAAAGAGCAACGTAAAACTGACACCGAGATCTACTCCAGCAACACGAAAAGTCTGCCCTTGAGCCTTATTAATTGTCATTGCATAACACACCGATACTGGAAATTGCGTTCTTTTAAATAGGAATGGAAAATTATTTGGTATTATGGGAATTCTGGGAATTAAGACGGTTTCTCCTGCACCGCAACCTGTTAAAATTTGAGCCTCGATTATATTTTGTTGCAACTGGGTAACTTTTAGCCGAGTTCCATTGCAAAGTTGTGGTGGTTTTAAATTTCGGAGCAGAATAATAATCAGAAAGCTTCGAACTGCTAAGCTATCGGGAGTTACACGTGTTATTGTGAGTCAACCATAAAAGATAGATATATGCTGTCGTGGGATATTTTTTATATAATTTTAAGGAGAACATTTCCGTCATAAATGATTTCTGTGTAGCTTTAACCATTAAGGTTGCACTCGCGACGGAAGCTTAAAAAATGGAGTAACTTCTCCCGTTTTCCCAACATTTCCCTTCACTGCTCTGCTCCTATTGATTGTAGCGTGATGAAAAGTATACTATAACCAGCTCAGGAGTATGAAAAATAATTGTACCAAGTTTCGTTAAAATCCGTCGAGTAGTTTTTGTTTCTATAACGGTTATACAGACAGACAGACAGACAGACAGACAAAAATTTTACTGATTGCATTTTTGGCATCAGTATCGATCCCTAATCACCCCCTGATAGTTATTTTGTAAATATATTTCATGTACAGAATTGACCTCTCTACAGATTTATTATAAGTATAGAATAGATTTGTAGAGCATTGTGTCTTAAAACATTCAATATACCTATAAACGTCCTTAAAATAAGTGTGCTTTAGAACAAATGCTCTAAAAATAATCGAGCTTGAGAAAAAAAACTATAGGAATACATGTTCTTTATTGAAACCATCTTTAGAAAGCCCCTATCTAAAGATTTACCATGAATAGACTGTCTATAGACAAATTTGTTTTAAACCTCCAAGACTGTGTTACTTGGGCTGTATAGTTATAGTAAGGATATGTCTGTATTTAGTGCCTTTCGAATCGTATAAGTAAAAAAATAGTACCTTAATATTATTGTTACAGCGAAATCTTAATTATTTTCCAGCAGGACCCTCCACTGTTTGAAGGTCTATATAATTATGGTCCTGTATAGACAAATCTTTTATGGTCCCGTTTAGCGTTGTATTAGTACCTACCTTAAAAATACCTTAGTTTAATTTTAAAATTATTATTATTTAATGAGGAATGCACCAGCAAAACTTTTATCAAGCTAGCAGGACCCTATTTTGTTTTGAGGCAGCTGGGAGCTGTAGGGTACGTGGATGACAGCACAGTCATAGACGCTTATCCAGTGCTAGAGCTGGCAGGGACGAAATAGCCACTCTTAGAAAAGCCATGGTATCTAAAGCGAATGAATTTGACCTTAAATTTCGTTTCACAATGGGGTAATGACAATCTGGTCAAATTCAACGCTTGTCTTTCCACCGCTAAAAGAGCGCCAATTTGAATTGTCCCTCACTTTACCGACCGCCTGGCATGGAGTTGAAGTCTGACCTCAACTTCGGCTCAACCATTGAGTCAAAAGCTCAGACTGCAGCCAAAAAGCTAGGCATCCTGCATAAGGTGAGGCGATACTACACACCTGGACAGCTTATGAACTTGTAGATATAAAGCACAGGTCCGTTCGTTTATGGAGTATTGTAGTCACTTGTGGGATGGCTCAGAAAAATACCAGCTAACTGCACTTGACTCGATTGAACGCAGAGCTAAAATGCTCATATGCGACGAGGTTCGCTAATAGGAGGCGCTATACCGTCTTGCCGTAATAAGCGCTTCTCCTCTACATTTAGTATTTATTTAGTAGAGCTCTCTCTGCTGGCTTCTGTATTCCCTACCACATAAGACCCGTCAACCTTTAAAGCAAGGGTGACAGAACAGCCATTTTCTGGGCTTGCTCGTTTCATTGTAGACGTTGTAACGCTTACTGCGTTAAATGAGGTCTACAATCATCAGGTCTACAGTCATCATTTGACTTGACTAGTTTTTACCAGCAAATCAAATATTTAGAAGAATAGAACCTTACAAAATAAAAACAATAACTTGCAATAACATAAAGTTGATAAGTTGTTTAGCTACATATAAGATGAGTAGGGTTGCCACCCGTACTTTATGATAAAGTATTGTACGTTATTTTAGGTAATTGTACTCTATACTTTATGAGAACAATAAAGTACACAAAAATACTTTATTTCGCATGATTTGATTTCTTTGGGATTTTGAAAAGTTTAGCCGTAATAAACAAAGCGTCTCTGAATTTGATAAAAAATGAATTACTTATTTACTTTAATTTAAATATAGACAGTAAAGATGCTATGCAATTGTTTAGTAGAGATACTAATTTGATACAAACTGCAAAAAGTAATAAGAAATATGTTTTAAAACATAACTAGCTGTCAGTGGCGTAGCGTGCCTTGTCGGGGCCCCGTATAAAAATTTTTTTGGAGGCCCTTATATGGAGGTAAAGATTTTTCACAAAAGAAAAAAAATATTGTGAGAAGTAATATTTATTTATCACATAATTTACCCATTTTACAAATAAAAATCGAATTTTAAATATTCACTCTCCTTGCCTTTTTATCGGCAAACTGATTTATTAAATCATTTATGGCTGATGATGATTTTAGTTTTTCTAAAGTTTCTGCCTCTATGGACAATAGTGAGATGTCTGACAGCCGTTCTTGTCCCATCGAAGTTCTTAAGTAATTTTTTATTAGTTTTAATTTTGAAAAACTTCTTTCTGCCGTTGCGGTTGTAACTGGAAGGGTCAAGAATAAAAAGCATGCTGTGATTACCTCGGGAAAACTGGATGCAAGACTATTGAATTTTACTAGCAACAATTCAATGAGTTCTTTATTGGAATAAAAATTTTTAATTTCAGAATTTAAGCATGTTTTTAGAGCCTTTAATTGGTCACAAAGATTAAGTGAGATGTCTTTACTGTATTTAGCAGACAGTTTTCCGGAAGCGTTTAATATCTCTTCGCTTGAAGAAGATAGGAGTTTCTCCGGTTGTAATATTTCGAATATACTACTCAGGTTGCAAAGGCTCTGAAATCTTTCTTTAGTTTGAGAATTAATATATCTAAACAGCAATAGTATACATTGACTTTGAAATAGGATTCCGGGTCGGAAATTCTCTCATCTTGTGATAACTCATCAAAAAAACGCTTCGTTATCTTTCGCCTACTTTTTTAAAAACAGTTGTTACCCCCCACTTTTTTGCTAAATCTTTGGATTCATTTAGCAAACTATTAAATGAATTCCGATTTCTTAATTGGCACAGTCTATTTAAAAGATTACTTAATAAAATACTAGATTTCTGTAAGTCATTATTATCATGCTGTAGAGCTTTAGAAACAGGATTAATAATTTCAAATAGTGAAGAAAAAAATGTAACGAGCACTAAGAAATCAAAACTATCTAAAATATTAATTATACTTTTACATTCTTCACGTTCATCTTTTTTATTTGAAATTAAATTTAGTTGGTACAAAGTTTTCATGATTAGTAAAAAATTTTTCTTTACTGCTAATAAAGCGTCGTTCCTAGAAGACCATCTGGTAGGACATACCTTTTTAAGGGTAATCAAATATTTTTCAGATGAATCGTCACTTAGCATAGCCCAGCGTTTTATACTATTGCCAATAAAAGTATATATTTTTTCTAAATTATCGAAAAAAGTCGATACTTCACAAACATGTCTCGCAGCATCGTTCAAAACCAAGTTTAAAGCGTGCGCAGCACAATGAACATAATCGGCATTTGGAGCATGCTCTTTTATTAGGGTTTGTAATCCTCCATACACACCCGACATAACATTTGCTCCATCGTATCCCTGTCCTCTACATTTAGTCAAATCAATTCCATATTCTTTAGTCAAATTTAAAATGACAGTTTTCAGACCTGCAGCACTGCAATCGGTTACTGCTATGAATCCTAAAAAGGACTCACAGATTTTTATTTCTTTAGGCACATTATCATCATTTTCTGTAACCGAGATATATCGAAAAACTACAGATAGTTGGTCAATTTTTGACAAGTCTTGTGTTGTATCCAGAATTATTGTCAGAAATGGAGCTTTTTTAATTTCTGAGATAATACTGTTCCTAACGTTAGTACCAAGCAAACTAATAATTTCGTTTTGAATCGTAGGGCTTAAATAATTTATTTCACCTTTCGGTTTTAGAAAAAGTTCTTTTAAAGTTGCATCATAGTTAGATAGCAGACGTGAAATTGCCATAAAATTGCCAGAATCAGAATCATGCCCCCTCAAAGGTAGATTACAAGATACTAAAGTAATTATAACATTAATTATACGATGCAGTACATCTCTCCAGAATGTAATTTTACTATCGATTTCACTTTTCAATAGAGTATCGATGGTATTTCCTTGCAACCAATTATTATAAGAGAGTGAGGCACTAATATGCTGCTGTGACTTTTCATGGTCAAGAATAGTTTGTGTGAAATTGCTTCTAACCGAAACACCGTTAACCCAAGCAGAGGAGTACGATTTGTTTTGACGATCTGCTAATAACCAACAGAAGTGACAGTACGGTTTGTTTAAAACGTTAGAATAACATAACCATGGTCTTATAATTTTTATGCCTGCCTGATTGAAATATGAATAATAATAAGCTGAAAAAGGTCGGTTATTTTCTGAAACTTTTGGAAATGGTCCTTGTGGTTTAAATGGACCCAATTTAAAAATTATTTTTCGTTCGCATTCAGTTAAATTGTCACCAAAATTTCCTCTATCTGATGAAATTATATTACAATCTGCATTATCTGCAGATATATCAGAATCGTTGACTTGGGGTTCCTCGATTTCTGGATGGACATCCGATAAAGTATGTGCTTGGCTTTCTTCTATTTCCGGATGGATATGTGACGAAGAACATGCTTCAGAAGAATCTAAAAATAAACGAGTAATTGTTAAAAAATAAATACGAATGCTTTGATACTAAACTAAAAAGAGTTATATATAAATAAATAACGTTACTAAGGGTCACAGTTAGAGAGTGTTCAGTTCAGACGCACACAGATTCTACGCGGATTGTGCTCGTACCTATTAGTAGATACAAAATCACCTGCAGCCCGTCCGTGCATTACTATACACCTGCGTGCTATTTAAACGCAGCGCGTAGTGTAGTGGCCATACAAAACGAGAATCCGAAAGCGAGTCTGCACATCTGAAGTTCTCAACACGCAATTAACGATACGATACGGACTGATAAACAAACAACAAAACAAATCGATCCTATAGATAAGTTAGAATTTTGTTTTTTTTTTAATCAAGGCACGGAACCCTAAAAACAGTATAATTGTGAAAATCGAGGGGGGAGACAACTTTTTGTGACGGACAGATGGACAGACCGAAATTAAAAGATTTCCTTGTTTATCACTACGGGCCCCTAATAAATGGGTTGGGTAGTAGTGTAGTACTTACCTTTCCAATCTAAATCACTCACAGTATCTTGTCTCTGAAAAAATGAAGAAATTTTGGGCACTTTTTTTATAACCTCGTCCCTTTTCTGTTTAATTTTTCTTTTCTCAGCGCCGCTGGGATAATCTCTTTTCCTTTCACTCATTTCTTTTACAAATCGTTACTAATACTGCTAAACCAGAAGAACAATATTGTTTGTACTGAATTACAATGTAATGCACATTTATATAAAGCGCGTAAATAAACAGTGCACTGCACTCCGTGGTTTAACATCCAATGCAAAGTACAACAACGTACAAGTACATCGCGATATCGATGAAGGATTCCCGGGGATTCCCCGCTGAGTTGAAGATGAAGTAAGTAAAACGGGGAAGTCCCGCAGCCCGCCATAATGATGTAGTGTTGCCAACTTTTGAACGCACGCTTAAGGCGGGAAAAAAAGGAATTGCTTTATAGAATTTTGTCATTTGTAAAATAAAATAAATTAGAAAGTTTTTATTCTTTTTCCTTACACACTTTGGGGGCCCCCGTGGCCCGGGGGCCCCGTATAATTGATACGGCAAATACGGCGGTAGCTACGCCCCTGCTAGCTGCCCACCCCGGCTTCGCCCGGGTGAAATTTTTCTTTCGGTATCATACAGTTTTCTTTCCAAACCCTATCCAGATAATTAAGAACACAAAAAAAATAATTAGTCCAATAAATGCAGCTGTTCTGAACTAATGCGCTTACGGACATATACATTCGGCAATTAAATTTTAGTAAGCAACCCGCCCTGGCTTCGCACGGATTCTTTACAGAAAATATAAAATAGCCTGTTACTCCGAGGAGATGCAGCTTTCGGTAAAATTGGTTGCGTAATTTTTGAGTTAAATCGTAACAAACAAAAAATCAATCATCTTTCCTCGTTACACATAATATTAATTTAGATGATTAGGATTAATACCGTATTTGTGAAAATACCTTTTACATTACCGCTTTATAATTGCCAATATTTTAAAGTATTAAAATGGACATAGGTAGGATGTTATCATTAACATATAGACATATGCCATCGCGGACTTTTCTGTAGGTATATATAAGATACACAATTCCACCATACATTGATATATTACTACTACATAAGCTTTCGGACTCCCCCGGCTCGGAAGCGAAGCGCCCGGTCAAATCACGGCGACACGGAATTAATTTCGTTGCGCATTATTTTGATTTTGCTATATCTCCTAAGGTATTCATTTAATTTGCATGGTGTAAAGGGCAAAAATAATCTTCATGAAATGTTCAAGCCAACTAACGTATTTAAAATGATAAGAATTAATACAGTATTTGTGTAAATAGCTTTCCAATTACCACTTTATAATTGCCCATTTTTCAATGTATTAAAATGGATATATAATAATACTTAATATGTTATCCGTAAGAGATAGGCATATGCCATCGCGGACTTTTTTGTAAACCTTTTTAAGGTGTACAGTACTGTAGTACATTATTTTGATCTATCTCGTACGGTTCAGCCAGCGTTTGCAATGTAAGCGCAACAAAAATTGTTTATTAAGACATCACATTAGAAACCTCTAAAATTATCATTATTTCTCTACTATATTATGCATGTATTATACATATAAACCTTCCTCTTGAATCATTCTATCTATTAAAAAAATTGCATCAAAATCCGTTGCGTAGTTTTAAAGATCTAAGCATACATAGGGAAAGACAGCGGAAAGCGACTTTGAAAATAAATTATACTTTATTTTGATGCCATGTACTTTTTTCTTACCTATTTTAACCAATGTACTTTATGTGCAAACAAAAAGGTGGCAACCCTAAAGTCCCCCCCCCCCCCAAATCAAATGATGAGGTTCAATAGATCATAAGTTTTTTGCTTTGTGTAGGTAAATAATTCGACTATTCAAATTGAAAACGTCATATTTTTAAATAAGCATTGTTCTAGCAGAAAAATACAAGAATATTGTGTTTTAAGTTTACTTAAGAATGTTATACGCTCTTATAAATTTTCAGGATTGTCTACAGAACTTGGCACACATTCAGATCTCAAGTCTTTTGTCGGCGAAGTCGACAATTAAACTTGACTCTCATTTTCACATTTGTTTTTGGTGGGATATCATTACTTTTTGTAAATAAAATGACTATGCAAAATTGATCTTTTTTTTAGGCCGTGCGCGCACTGCCTTGCGGTGGCCACAATAGCGGTAGTTCTACCGCAACGGTAGAATGACCGGGGCCACCGGTGACTCTACCGCACGCGTTTATTCCACCGCAGTGCGCGCACTTCTATGACACTCCATACTTCACAGATTTTGCGTTTCCAAAACGCAACGCAGTGCGCGCACGGCCTTATAGTTGATAGGCTTGCGTTTGACCATAATCTCACCTGATGTTAAGCGATGATGTGGTCGAAGATGAAGCACGCTTGCCTAGAAGTAACCTATTCACTCTTGACTTAAAGACTCCCATGTTTTAACTATCAGGAAACACAGACTCCGGCAGGGAATTCCACTCCTTAGCCGTACGCACAATGAAAGTATTCCCAAAACGTTTCGTGCGTATGGGTGGGATATCCACCATGCAACGATGGCACATCGATACTGGAAATATGAAATAACGTAAGGGACATTTTGTCGAAAATGAGTTATATATATCGTTGGATTCGGAATTTTTTGCTTTATCGATTGGTATATTTAAAATCTCGATATCTTAAGAAAAATGTCCTTTACATCACATATTTTCCATAGGCCTAGACCATTTTTTTTCTAGAAACTGGCTGTATATGACATTTAAATTAATATTTTTATAAAAACTAATGTAAGTCTCTTTACTCACAGTATTTGGTATTTACATTAAATCAAAATCGAGTACATTTTACACACACACACACATGAGTTATTCCATAATTTGAGATTTTGTATTATTGTCTTATACATTAGTGTTCCCTGAGAAGGTACAAATACCATGTCCCTTACATTAAATTGTGACTCAAAATTATCATAATTATATTGACCCTTACGTTAATTTGTCAGCATCGAAAATAAATTGATCTGTCCTTAATAATTGACACTGGACTGCGTGATCAGTACAATTTCTCAAAATTTATCTGATTGAATATTATTATGCGTCTCTGTCACACACGCAAAACTAAAAAGTACATTGAAATGTTACCACCTTTGCCATCCCATTATAGTGGAAAAAAGTCAACAAAATGTTATCTTCCAGAATAATTTAGAAATACGTCTAATTTATACAGAATATACTTACGTTAAAAATTGTAACGAGAAATCCGAGGCATTCTTAAGCGAAAAGCTTTTCATTAACCTATTTCGAGAGTACAACATAGCCTTTCATGTCCCTAAAAAGGACAAATGTTCCTTGTGTACCAAGAATGAAAACAACCCCGATCAGGCGACTGTTGAAGAATTACAAACACATGAGGAAGAAAAAGAGGCAACATATAAACGTTTTCATATCCACCAGAATTTAAAACCTGATAATACATTAGTCGTAGCCAGCTTTGATCTTCAAAAAGTTTTGGGAACACCTTACGGTGAAAGTATGATGTACGGTCGGCCAAGAAAGTGGTGTACCAGTTTTGATTTAGTTTCCCGGTCATCGAAAATTACAACAAGGTTCGTTATAAAAAGATATTACTGAAAGAGACAACATTATCATGACGTAAACCTATGTATTTAGTATTCATACGTCATATGTCACATATAAGTACATGACATTTTAACCTTTAGTATAAATGAAAAGGACATTAGTTTCTACAAAGCAATTGAAATGTTTCCAAACAAAAGTAATAAAAACTATTTAGACAACCGAATTCCATTTGAAAAAGAAAACTGACAATTGACATTTTGTCAAATATATGCAAAAAATCGATATATTTTCCGTGTTATTTTTCAATCAACTGCATATAAAATCATCTCAATGCCTGCCAACTTGACCATTGCCGAAAGAGCACAAACAATTGCCCAATTTAATGAGGGAAGCAGTATCAGTGCGATATCCCGGAATTTGAATATATCGAGCCGTTCTGTCCGCTTTTGGATTCGTCGTGAAGGAGAGGAGGGAAGTTTGTTGGATCACAGAAGAAGTGGTCGCCGGCCTGCACTCTCCAATAACGATAGAGAATTCATGAGACGGGAATATGAAATCAATGGTTTTAAGCCCACAAAACATTTTGCGGAGATGTTCGATGTGAGTGCCCAAACAATAAGGAATCATCTACATTACATGGGGTTGCACCACAGGCATTACGCCAAGAAAATATATTTGACGGATGCTCACAGACTTGCTCGTCTGAACTTCGCCAGAGAGCACTTAGAGTTTGATTGGTCTAATACAGTGTTTTGTGATGAAAAACGTTTAAATCCAGTCAGCATGGACGTCTTCACCTTTGGCGATATAATTCAACACGGTATAAAGATGATCATGTAATCCCAAATAGAGAATCAGGTCGAATTTCCGTAAATATTTGGGGCTGGATGAGTACGGATGGTGTAGGAGAATTGTGTTCTCTACCTCCTCGAGCGACGGCTGTAAATTATATCGACGTGCTTCAGAATGCAATGCTACCGACAGTCCGTAATGTTTACCCGGAGAACGAAGTGCCACAATTTGATTTTGTTCAAGATAATTGTTCAATTCATAATGCGAGGATCGTAAGAGCCTGGTTTCGTTCACACACTGACGTAAGGGTAATTCAGTGGCCCTCAAGATCGCCGGACCTCAACCCGATAGAAAATCTTTGGGGCCTTATGGTCCAACGATGGTCGCATCAAAATGAAAGAACCAAACAAGCTCTTATTAGTCACTGTAATTATATCTGGGAGGAAATGCGGGGAACCGATATTTGCTCACGGCTTGTTGGTTCAATGAGGTCTCGTCTTTTAAGCCTGCAATACATGTTGGACGAGCGTTGTCGAGTGAAGGCCAAAACCAACATGTAGACGGTATATTTGCCTTGTCTTGCTATCGCTCGGTGTCACTTGCCTAGTTGGCCGAGTGAAGGCCAGCGCCAACGTGTTAAGAGCTCATTTGGTGCAACTTGTCTTCGCTCGCCGTTGCTCGTGTTCACTTGCCTCACTTCGGATCAGTGTCGGTTTTTGGTCACAAATCAAAGGCGCTCGCCTGCGCTCGGCCAATGTGTGGGCAGCTCTACAGACCCTCTTCTACATTGGTCGTCTGCATTGGCGTTCGACGAACTTGTCTAACGTGTGGACATTACTTCTTGCCTTGTACCTATTTGCCATTACTTGCGTTGGCCTACGCTCGGCCAACATGTATTGCAGGCTTTAGAGGTTATAGAGGCCAACGGCGGTTACACCCGTTTCTAATTTTTTAAAATATTCAATATCTTCTAAATATTACTATATATGCTATGTTTTTGTTTGTTATAAGTATTTTAAAATTGATTGTAGAAATTTAATAAAAGGATAAATCTATTTTTAGCTTGTTTTTTATTGATATTGTAATTACAAGTTTACAGAAATTGTAGGTTTGTGGACTCGTCTTGTGCCTTTACAATTTTATGTAACTTGTTGATTACAATTCTGAATTTGTAGATACAATTTTGTCATCAAAATCTACAGCCCCCCGCCGTTGATTTTACGACGTCATTGGTTCCATCAAGTTCAAACTAAGAACAGCTGTCACGTTACAAACAGTAATAGTCGTTATCAATAATCAGATAAAGACAGCAATAGAAGTTGTCAGATCGATCTGCAAGCGAAACTAATCTTTATCACCTATGAATCTGCAAGCGATATTCAACCTTAGGGTGGTACACCACTTTCTTGGCCGACTGTACTACTCGAGAAAGTATACTGTTTATAATTTTACTGTATACAAAAGCAGAACACAAAATGGTTATTGCTACACATACGGAGAAGCAGATGGCAAACGTGGAAGATGTGAAATTGCAACATGTCTGTTTCACTACCTTAAGGAACTTGATTCCAGGAGGGTTACAACTGTGTCATTCTATTGTGATAACTGTACGGAGCACAATAAAAACAAAGTGATTTTATCAATGTTAAAATATTTTTTGGAACGTTCTGCGAATATACAAAGGATTCAAATAAATTACTTATTAGCTGTACATACATACATGCCAGTAGATAGCATGCTATCATTGAAAGGGAGGTTAAAAAACTGATTGTTTGGGGACCTTCCCAGTGGCCATCATTTATGGAATCAGCCAGAAAAAGACCTCATGCTTATCGAGGGAATGTGTTAGGACATAAGGATTTCTTTGATGTCAATGATTTTGCTGAATCAGTTTTTACTCCTGCTACTCTCAAAACCAAAGACCTGCATTTCAAGAAAATTCGAATATGTACGTTTCGAAAATCGAACTTGGCACAACTCACAAAATAGAACTCTGCAAAGAAATGCAAACTGGAAGAAGGACAGTAAAGGGAAAAGGGAAGGATAAGGGCCTTGCAAAGAATGATCAATCCGAATTAGAATTTCAAAGTTTAAAGATCTCAAAAAAATATGTGACAATGTTATAATTCCAAATAGGTTTCGCAATGAATATTTGAATCTTCCTAATACGAGTATAATTAAAGATAGGCTCAATGATACCGACGATTATGAGACTGATAAAGATAATGACTAATTTTTGAGACTTTTTCAATTTAACTGTAGGCTTTCTATTAAGGAAGAAGTTAGTTTGTTTTTTTTTTTATGTTTAATGATTACTTCTTGGGGTAACACTAACTTCCACCCTCAATTTTGGTCCGTTTATCGAGGCTAAGGCTCAGCTAGCAGCAAAAAATTTAGGAACCCTAGCAAAGGTAAGACGGTACTTCACACCGGAACAGATGCTCAATCTCTATCAAGCCCAGGTTCGGTCATGTATGGAGTACTGCTCTCATCTTTGGGATGGATCTGCGAAATACCAACTGGACGCGCTTGAGTCTCGAGAAACGGGCCAAGAGACTCATTGGCAACGATTCACTGGTCGAATCAAAGCTCCAGCCTTGAACACCGACGACAAGTTGCAAGTCTATCGGTTTTCTATCGGTTACATTTCGGGGAGTGTGCGATAGAATTACACAATCTAATTCCGCCAAGCCCGTTCCATCATCGGACTACAAGACAGATGGCGATGCGCCATCGTTACATGGTGGACATCCCACCCATACGCACGAAACGTTTTGGGAATACTTTCATTGTGCGTACTGCTAAGGAATGGAATTCCCTGCCGGAGTCTGTGTTTCCCGACAGCTACAACCTAGGAGTCTTTAAGTCAAGAGTGAATAGGTTACTTCTAGGCAAGCGTGCTCCATCTTCGACCACATTATCACTTACCATCAGGTGAGATGGTGGTCAAACGCAAGCCTATTATAAAAAACCGGTCAAGTGCGTGTCGGGCCACGCACAGTGTAGGGTTCCGTAGTTTTTATAACAGCCAATTGCGTGTCGTATTCGCTGACTGATCGTTTCACCTGATCCGACAATTTTGCACGGAAAGTTTTAATTGGGGTCCCCCAAGGCTCAATTTTAGGTCCCTTTTTGTTTCTTATTTATACACGGTTAATTTTAGGTCGTTCTGGAACCGAAAGTTCTGAACTCGATCATCGAACTCGAATCGATTGAGTCTATTATTTTCAATAAATAACAATAAAAAAATTTACGAAATATTAAATTAATTGTTATTTTTGTGAAATAATGAGAACCCGAAGTAACGCTTCCTTGCGATCAATGTTTATGTGCGTGTAAAACGTATCGCCAAACGGCAACACATGCGAACGGTACCCATTGAAAAATCTATTTTTATTTCAAAGAACACCGCCCTACAGGACCGAGTTGTAGGCACTCTTTTAACTAGTCGCCGACTCTTTGATGTCGCCGACTAGCTACCTACCGGTACCCGTGCCGGTACGCTCTCTAGAGTCTAGTAGCTCTACTTGTTGCTTCGCCAGTCTTTCGTGGGGGTTGCTTTTGATCGGACGTCTGTGCGTATCACGTGCCGCTATCATTTCGCGAACAATGTCGTATTCCAATCAGGAAAATTTTGTTGATATGCTTAGGCAAGACCGACTGTAATTATGCAGCTGCGCGTAGAACGTATGAGGTGCGTTTTGCAAATAAGCCAGGTGTGACAGTACCTCGGAGCGTGCATTCCAACGCCTGCATAACCGTGTGTAATGTGTGTACACCACAGACAGTGTTCATGGGCACGAGTGCAGACCACTGATGCTGGAATTCCTTGTGGTCTACTCGTCCTCGTGGACCTGGTAGCGCAATGTGGCAATCAAGGAACAAGTGCTGGATATGTTTGCCGCGGACCCCACGTGTGTGAAAAGGTGTCGAATGTGATGTGGACATGTGAAGCACGAACGCCGAAGTATGCAACAACCTCCTAAGACTACCCACTGACCAACAAGTCAATGTTTTAATGAACTTGATACCTACAGTAGGTAAGTACATTGCTAAAAGCACATCACGTAAAAAAACCCTTATCAGGGTTACGTTTAATTTAATAACTTAATTGTTTCTTGATAAACACACAGAATTAGGTCTGAAATCCGGATCACTATGCCTACAAGCAATGTCAGCTGATACCTACGCGTCCTCTAAGGTATGACGTAGCGTAGGTATCTTTCGTTATAGGTAGGTACGTTTGTTTGGCGGCGCGCGAAAAAGAATCGTAAAAACCTTCTCGTTCAAGCGGCTTCTTTGACTCAAAACTTTAGGTAAGTACTAAACACGTGAACTTTGTCGTTTTTACTGGGGAAAAATTATTATCTCAAATCCATTAAATGGTTACGTAATGCCGAATAATACCCTTACGGATCGGACAAGGTTTTTGTTACATGCTGTAGATAAATAGGTACATAAATAAAAATACGAAAAGCGAATTCAGACTTTATTTGTGTCTAGTTGAATAGTACGATTAGTAGGTGATTTCGTGATGCGAGAGTGGTGAATTAAATGTCAATTAATTTCTCTCGTTTATGGGGAGATGTGCTAGTGGTAAACATCGTGCCGTGCTTACGATACAACGAGAAATAATGAAGATAAATGGACTTACACCAACCTAAATCATACCTGAAATGAAATACCTACTTGTAGGTACTTACTTGCAGCCGGTTATTCGTCCGACGTCTGTTGACCCACCGCGAGTGCGCTATCAACTGATTTGCACACGAACAGCTGTGCCGCGCTACGTCATCAACGAGCGGATCGCGTACGATCTTGCGTTTATGAATGAAATAGTGGCAGTGCTACTAAAATTTAACTCGAATGACAGAATAAAAGTGATAAATTTCTAACTTCTTTATGAGATGTCCTAAAAAAACAATAACAATGCCAATAGTACCTATTACTCATTTGGAGTTACTGTGTTTCGGTTCCAGAACGATGTAAAATTAATCGTGTATAAATGATTTGCCGTACCTGATCAAAAATCATGACATAGTGTTATTCGCTGACGATACTTCTCTTTTATTTAAAATTAAACGTCAACAGCAGGTTACTGAAGAAGTAAACAGAGCCCTTGCGACTGTAGTTAGCTGGTTTAATGTTAATAATCTTCTTCTTAATGAGAAAAAAACCAAATGCCTAAAATTTACGTTACCTCATGTTAGACAAGTGAATACTAGTGTATCAATAAAGGGCGAAATATTGAAACCCGAAGATACCACAGTATTCTTGGGCATAACTTTGGATGCGAAGCTTCAGTGGGGCCCCCATATAGATAAATTGTCAAAAAAGTTAAGTTCTGCAGCATATGCCGTTAGAAAAATACGTGGATTAACTGATATCGAAACAGCACGTTTAGTCTACTTTAGTTACTTTCACAGTGTGATGTCATACGGCATTTTACTTTGGGGAAATGCTGCCGACATTCACACAATATTTGTATTACAAAAAAGGGCCATTCGTGCAATTTATAAATTAAGTCCTAAGCACTCCTTAAGAGACAAATTTAAAGAGATTAATATTATGACTGTGCCATCTCAGTATATTTATGAGAATCTCTTGTATGCACACAAAAATATTAATCTGTTTAAAAATACAGTGATAATCATAGTGTAAATACAAGGAACAAAGACAAATATGTCATTCCTAAAACAAGGTTGAAAAAAATAGGTGGTTCGTTTAGATGCCAATGTATACGTTTTTATAATAAAATTCCTAGCCATATTCAAGAACTAAGTATTCATAAATTCAAATTGTTTATAAAACGTAAGCTATGTCAGAAAGCTTTTTACAGTGTTAAAGATTATATTGAGGACAAGAAGGCTTGGGAATGAGATGCTCCAGTGATATACGTGTGCCTTTTTTATTTCTTTTTAAAATTATGATTGATGATTTATTTTTGATTAATTAAAATTTTGCTTTCTCAAGTATTGTATATACCTATTAATTTTTGTTTTTGTTTGTTGTTTTTTTTTATATTGTTGTTTTTTTTATATATATATATATAATTATTTCATTATTGTAAATGTGAGGACGATGTAGGTTATTCTTTCTTCATTGTTTTTGCTTTCACTATAATTTATTTAATGATGTCAAGCAGTTTGAGTACTTGTGTGGCCTACCCAAAGGTCCTTACTTTGGTATTGTTCGTCAAATTGTTGAGCTCCTTAAGTTCTAAGTTGAGCTACACGATAACTGACAAATGCTTGCACTGTCTGGACAGGTCCGCTCAAATTTGCGTGGTTATTTCCTCAAAAGAATACCACAGACATGAACCTACATGCTTCTCATATACAAATACAAATTGTCTGGACTTTAAAAGAGACTATGACCTCTGAGTTTGTTTCGGTGTTTCTTCTCATAGTAGTCAGTTATGAAATACCGGCCTCATCTAGCTAAACTTAACACGCAAAAAAACATGACGTGTAAAAGTGTTATTTATAACCAATTTACAAAATAAATATTTCATTTCATTTCATTTCAATTGTTTTTAGAGATTTGTATAAAACTTGCCATAGTGTTTTGAATTTAAATACGGACACAGAGCTACACTACTCAATCGTCACAAGAAACTAGCACGATACAACTGGCACTTAGCGCCATCTATCGACATTTCTATAGAGTTGTTCGAAATTTTTGAGTCAAATACAATTGGTCGACTATAACTCGTAAACTTGTAAAGCCCACTTATGTGTGATAGTTTTCCTTTAAATTTAGTTATATATTGGTACTACTGCCATGACATTTGAATTTCTAACTACAACCGTTTAGTTGATAGAGGGGGCGGACACTTGACTCTAACGAAAATTGGTACTTTAAAGCTTGATAAGTCACGAACGGTTTACTTAATCAAAAAACGGTCTTACTCAACCCCTAATATTTTTAAAAGACCTATCCAACGATATCCCACACTATGGGAAGAACGAAAAAAAAAAATATCATCCCACTTTACATGTATGGGAGGTACCCTAAATAATTGTTTTTTTTCAAAATTTTATTTTACCACTTTTTCGGCGTCTTTAACGTGTATACTCATGCCAAAGTACAACTTTCTAGTACCAATAGTTTTTGAGCTAAACCGCGGACAGACGGACAGACAGACGGACATGGCGAAACTATAAGGGTTCCTTGTTGACTACGGAACCCTAAAAAAGAAGAAGATTGATTTTTTGATTTTGTTTATTATCTTTAAGTGAATTTTATTTTTCTTTTGGGACAATGAGTCTAATTTTAGTAATCCAAAATAGCTGGTTTTATTATGATTTAAAACAGAATTTAATAACGTTACACTTAACGTAATTTACGAGAGTGCCTAAATTGCGTTTATAAAAGAGGATTAGTGAGCACAAATAAAAGTTTGATCTATTTTATTCGTTTATTTTTTTATCCCTATGAGTCAGCAAGTAGTTTTAAACTGTATAGCATAGGCATAGTAGATCACGAATGTATAAAATTCTGTTTTTTATATTTGTTAACAGCATTAACAATATAGAGTGTACCATTAAGAGACCTTTACTTTGAAAAACTCTAAATGTTTCTTGCCTTAAATGTCCCATACATCAATGCCGTTTATTTATATCTAAAATTTTGTAAACGTATATCACTCGTATTCATTATTATTTAACGTAAGGGACATGCTATCTTTAAAACTGTAGGCCTTATTGATTTTTTACTATTTTAGCTTCAAAGAATGAAGAAATCTAAGAAACTTTGTCCTAGATACTTTTTACATAAAACATATAGTTAAAAAATTATAGCCAGTTTTGTAAGAAAAATATCTTATTTTTGCTCTCCTGAAAACCTTAGTTTTGTCCCTTACGTTATTTCATATTTCCAGTATCGACATCGCCGTTTGTGTTATAAAATTATTATTTTTTCTTGCGTTAACGCTGTATAGTTTTATGTTTAGAACTACTTTCTATATTTTCTTGAATGTTTGAAATATTAGAGCGCATTGTCCATTCATTATCTGCAATTTTTTTACACGTTTTCTTCATAATTATGCTTAACCTGGCTATGATAAAATTATAAGTGTTTCTAAAAACGTTAAAAACAACCATTGGTGGATGGAACTTATTTTTCTACGAAGAATACGATAGATACAAAAGATGACTTTTTTGCTCTTATAATTTGGCAAGGCGCTACCTTACCTTGTAATAAAATCGATTGATTATAAAAAAATTCAAATCCGATAAATTCTGTTTTCTGATTTTTTCCTTTGTTTACACACAATTACCTAGCTGGATACCAAATTTTAACTTTCTAGGTCATCTGGAAGTGGGTTAGGTTTTGTATCTAGCTATAGATCAGTCAGTCAATCAGTTATAAAACCGGTCAAGTGCGTGTCGGGCCACGCGCAGTGTAGGGTTCCGTAGTTTTTACATTAGCAGCCAAGTGCGTGTCGTATTCGCTGACTGATCGTTTCGTACCATGCTCTAACTAAAAGCCAAACATGACTACCTAACTAATTTGACTTCCTATACAAATCCTCACCTGAATAACTTTAATTTCGGAAGTCGGTGGCAAAAAACTAAAATACAGATCCAAAGACACCATCTTCTGAAATTAAAGTTATTTTTCACATTGTACCTAGTGGTTTTTTGGAAGTCGATTTTTTTTTGTTAAAAAGTTTTTTTTTATAAAACTTATTTAAATATGAAACCAGCGCGATACAACTGACGCTTAGCGTCATCTATCGACATTTCTATGGAGTTGTTCCAAATTTACGAGTCAAATACAATTGGGCCGAATACTGAAACGCCACTCAACTTATGTGTGATAGTTTTTCTTTAAACTTCTTTATATATAGGTACTACTGCCGTGACATTTGAATTTCTTACTACAACCGTTTAGTTGGTAGAGGGGGATGGGGGACACTTGACTCTAACGAAAATTGGTACTTACTTTAACGCTTGATAAGTCACGAACTGTTTACTTAATCAAAAAACGGTCTTCCCAAACCACTAATATTTTTGAAAGACCTATCCAACGACATCCCACACTATGGGAAGGCCGAAAAAAAAATTATCATCCCACTATAATTGTTTTTTTTTTTAATTTTATTTTACCACTTTTTCGGTGTCATTAACGTGTATACTCATGCCAAATTACAACTATTGGTACTAGAAGTACCAATAGTTTTTGAGCTAAGCCGCGGACAGACAGACGGACATGGCGAAACTATAAGGGTTCCTTGTTGACTACGGAACCCTAAAAATGACGATTTTTGGATGTTAATATCTATATAACCGTTTAAGCTGTATTTATAAAATTTAGGGTAGTTTATCTAGGGGGTCTCATTATATAAACCGTGTATTTAAGTTGAATAGTTTTTGAGTTATGAAGGGGTCAAAAGTGGCTCCAAATGGTTCGTGTAATGGCACATTAGACACGGCCGCTGCTCCCCAGTTCTCTTTGCTTGAACTTGGCTTGACACGCTGCTGCGTGTTTAGATAGTATGCCAGGACCCGGACAGTTCCAATTTCCAGCTCAATAAGTACCGCAGTGGAGACCTATTTATTTCCAACCTCGTCAGTTTGATGGTTCGACCCGAACTCAGCAAGTTTTCAGGGCGCTCCCACCGTACTATAACCCTCAGAATAACCCACTTCAAATAGTTCACCAGAATTCACCTAACCAGCCTAGTAGATCAGTGCAACCACGTCCAATGAGTGGTGTTAGCAATTTCGTAAGCAGACAATTGCCGCCTACTAACGCTTTATCTACGCATGATTGGATCAAATCAGGAAATCCCCCACCTAATAATTATTTCAAAACTCAGGAGATGCATTTTAATGATTATTTTGTAAACCCGTCGTTCAATGGTTTCTTTGCCGATTGTGATGGAACTTATTACGCTTTGTGAAGAAAATGTGTTCTATGAATATCAACCAACCATCACCTCAGGAATATTTTGAACATCTAAAAATCCAAGGAGCCGGACTTTCAGAAAACTCAGAAATCAGACAAATTAAAATATAAATAAATCTCCAAACTCAACGATACCTACCATACGTTCAAATTGCGTCACCTCCACTGAAACTTTTAATAGATACAGGAGCAAATCAGTCATTCCTTAGCCCTAATATAAAAAAATATTATATAAATTATCCCTGGCCCCTAATTATGACAATAAGGTCCTGATCCCATCTTATCCTTTTATAGCGGTTCACGAAAAAGATCTATTGTACATGGAGACAGAATGTCCGAAGTATAACCACGGTTACCTTTGCGAAGATAATTTAAGTCACCACCATGGCAAACAATCGAACTGTATCCGACAGCTTATACTACATCAGAAAATTAACGAGTCCTGTCAATTCACATCAGTCATCCTGTCTTCTGAAGCGATGGAGCAGTTAGACGACCAACACTTCATTGTAAACTTTCCTAAACCTACGAAAGTCCGCCTAACTTGTTCTGAAGATAACTATAGAATGCTGAAGGAGAGCTATTTATCTATCATACCCATAGGATGCACGCTGAGAACTACAACCTTTACTGCAAGTAATCGTCATGACCAAACTAAAGGCAAGATATTGAAAATTATGGACTTACCAACTATAAAGGAAAATTCGTATAATGTACCAATGCAAACTATAAAACTAGATACCATAGACCTCGGCAGTTTGCATTCAAGTAACTCTGAAATCACTCTTCAAGAACCTGTAACGCTACAGTCGTTGAACACTGAAGCCATATACCACACTACTATACCGGTATACATTCTACTATCCGGTGCATGTGTGCTCATTATCACCATTATACTTCGTCGTCGCAGTCTGAATAAAGTACAGATAACCACTGAAGGAATCAGTATCAAGGAACAGGATGAGGTGGCCTGCAGTACCGGGATTGATTCAGCTTCGCCATCGACACTATTCTCGACCAAAGTCTTCAAATAGTTGCCGATCTCGTGGAGGGAGATGTTATGTTGCTACTTACGACGCTCCATATTCCTAAGAAAATGACTAACACCGCGCTGTGCGGTGCACCGTGAGATTCGCCTTCTCAGCATTCCGATAGCGTGGGATCGAAGACTGTTCAATAGCAGTGATTAATGTGAATTTAATGTTTAGTGCTTCACTCATGTTTCTCACATCGAACAACTGTCACGCAACTTAGTTTTAGCGACTTAAATGTATTTTTTGTATTAATTTTTAATTAAGTAAATTGTGTCGGTCTTATTTGCATCCTCGACTGCACCCGAACGTAATTAACTGAACTTATTTGTTTGTTTAACGTCGAAAAAACATAAATATCATTCAAAACCACACTTTAGAGGTGTTCCGAATGAGAAGTGTGATGTATATACCTAATTATGTTCGTAAGGAAAAGCAATATCCAGAGCATAACTATAATAAAAGCCGCGTACGCTTCAATAATAAATCAAGTACCCAACAATTTAAATTGTTTAAATAAAAGATTATTATGTATATCATGTTTTTGGCAAATAAATATTGACATTATTTTAGTGACACTAAACATTGGGACAGAGGCCTTTGCCTGTCTTGGTTCCGCTCTAGCGGATCAATGTGTTCGGGATCGAAAAATATATTTGCAGTAATCCAAAGGAATCTGGTGCGAATTAAAATAATGTCACAATCGACAGTCTGCCTAGAGCTATTGAAAGCTAGCCAGGTGTTCGCCAGGTGTTTAAAAAAGTCGATAGAAATAATAAACACAAACTGAGATTACATATTTATTTTCCATGTGCATGCATATTGGTTCAATGCTTGAATGCTAGTAAGCTGGAATCGATTATAATTTAATTAATACAGACACTACAGTAGGTATTAAATATATCCCAAATAGATAGCAGTTGAAATATTACCTACTATTACTACTTCACATACATATATACAGCTGATATTTTTAATAATGTAAGTAATTCAAACTTTTCCACATTGACAAAAAAAAAAACCCGCAGGAAACATCTACCTACATATTATTCAAAATGTTGATAAAGTTGTGTCTGTTGCTATCATTCTTACAATATTATAGTAATCGTGCAGGAGTGAATGAATGAATATGATGAATGGCTATACTGAAGCGATAAAGAGCTGTTGTGAAAATAAATACATACAAAAGGATTGTACTTATAAATATATTTTACTCAAATAACTGTATTTAAAAGATTGTCACTGTTCTTTAGGGACTGCCACTGTACTTAAAGTATTATCACATTACTTTAAGGACTGAAACTGTACTTAAAAAATTGTGACTGTACTTAAAGGACTATTGCTGTCTTTTGGTTATTATTTTTAAGATTATTATAATACTATATCGAGAAGATCTCATGATAACAAAATACTTACATTACAAATGAGTATGTTCCAAGGTATAACAAAATATTCTTTGTATAATCTCAACTGTTTCGTTTTAGTATCAATATACAAATTTAATTCTTAAATTGAAACTGAACTTTGTTTGTCTTTTGTCTAGATAAACTGATGTGAATACCCGTTACTATTTTTTTATATAAGGTGTATCTATTCATACACAAAATATTTTAAAAGACATACCTATAGCTGGTAAAGAAACTATAAACACGTAAAAAAAATTAATCGCAATGTTTTTTATTTTACGTAATTATTATAATTTTCATATGATACTCTCTTTAATCATCATAAAAGTCGCGCACCGTCTCAAATACCGCCGCCGTACGCGTAAACTGGCGTATTGGATGTCAAAAAATAAGAAGGAACCAGTATTTATTACGTTTGTCAAGAAATATTAAATTATTTAATTTGTTTAAATAATATACTTAGGTTTATTTTTTGTTGCTATCGTTTCTTTATCAGCTATAGGTATATCCCTTAAAATTTTTCTTGTATGAATGGATACACCTTATATATATGTGACTTACATTAGCAACCTTCAGTTTTATTATTTTAAGGCTCAATGTCGTCGTACCCATGTTTTCCGGAGAGGTGGAAACATGCGGTCTAGCAGTCACGTATGATGAAAACGTTGTATGCTCACAACTAGAATGATTGCTACAAATTCTCCTAAACTAAGATTGTGTGTCGTCTGCCCCCAGTTGGTGCACGGTGCAATGTAAATCATCTTGAAGACATGTCACAAGAATATATTTAAGATTAGGCATATCGCCGAGATATCTACTAGTTTGGTTTATGGAAAACTAGCAATAATGTCGTTTTTTTTGGCGAGCTACTTGGCTCATTTTTGCGTTTTGTCCAAAGCAATACTACAACGTATTTATTTAAAAACTTAAATATAAAAAACGATTATATGTATAAAACACGCATTAAATATATAGAAAATGTACACTAGTATATCAAACGTTTTTTATAACTGGGACCGACTGCCGTTATAAATAATATGGGCCGCTATATTCGGATCTGAAAACAATTGATACTCTATGTTGTCCAAATGCAGCTGTATGTTTGTGAATGCACCCACGATACACGAGAAATTTCTAATAGAAAAATAATAAAACTAATATAAATACGGAAGTAAATCTGTTTTTAACCGACTTCAAAAAAGGAGGGTCTGTATTCGACCAGTATGTATGTATATCTGCGATTTTCTTGAATATTCCTGATCCGATTTCGATAGCGTTTTTTGTTTGAAGGAATATTTTACAAGGAAAGTTTTAGTACATAACACATTTGGTTCTGATGAAGATCTTCGGAGATAAGTGATGGAACTCTTCAATTAAAAACAGCAAATCTCCCGCAATTGCTGCCTTCGTACATATATGTACTGTTAAGCATAAGCAGCCTATTAATATCTCCACTGCTGAGGATCATAGAGGTGCATAGATCTTCTCTACGGATAAACTCCGTACTTGACGAGAATGGGCTAGACAGAACCCACAACGCAAGTCCAATGCGGATTTGTGGGTGCTAATGACTGTGGATGCAGCCAGGACTAATGGCTTAAGGTGCCTTCCGAAGCTCAAAAAACTAGAGATGATAAATATTTGATCACCCGTCCGGCGACCGGACTGGGACCGGCGACTGGGACAAATCATAGCCGAAAACACTAAGCCGTTTACGCCATCAAGCTACTTACACCTTACTACCCTACTTAGTTTACACCTTTCCATAATAAAAAATCACGTCTGGTTTAAAAAAAAATATGAAAACTCAAAACATCAAACTCACTTTTTTAACCGACGAAAAAAAAGTGCGAACTGTATGTACGTATTTCAAATAACACAAATAATTACACACTAAAAGGCATAAAATAAAAACTTTATAACAATAAAAATTACCGACTTCTAAACAACCAAAAACACTACAAAGCGAAAAACACCGCAATAAAATTGTATCATTGGATGTCTAATTTCGTTTAAAATAATGGCTAGATACCTACTCACATGGCTAAAGTCGGTGGCAAGAAAAATTTCAAAAAACGAAACAAAAAAAAATAGATTTGATCACCTCGGGCGTGCCTGAACCGCCATCTCGCCCTAAATTCTGTAAATACTGATCCAATAATAAAACTAACTACTAACTACTTGTGATCAGTTCACTAACTAAATTAATGTCATTATCGTATTTGGTTTCAAATATACGACCGTGCGCAAAAATTCTAGTATTATCACAAAATAAATATATTTTTAATATTCGGAAAGTAGTATTTGTTGGATCCGAGTAGCGAATGGAAGATGCCACTTCCGACCTTTGGGCGGGTTAAGACTCATAGTAATTGCTTTGCTCTCTAGGGTGGTAATAAATTTTAAAAATAGAACTAAATTTGGTTAGGCAGTCGGCTGCAAAAAATCTAACATAATAATAATTAAGGAAAAAATGCTGCGGTCTTGTGAGTGCATAAACAGCCAGTGTGAATTAAAAAAAAAACTAAGCGGGTCCGCCTGCGGTAGTGACGCGGTGTGTTCCATAGTTAAAATTTTAAATAGACTACATAATTTGGCGGGATACTAACTCTGTAACTTAGTAGAATAACGTATAGAAAGGGTGTCTAGAACAAAACACGAGCGATTTCGTGTGTTCACTTAATTTTCTTTGTGTGCGTGAGCCGAATGTGTCTACATTCCTCAAACGTACACAAATATAGCTTTCAGTGATACCATTACCAGACCATTACCCACAAAAATGGGAAAATGCACTATTATGTTATTGGATCAAATCAAGTATTTCATGTTATTAAACCGGATAAGAGGATGTTTTTTCATGTAATGTGACTTATACGACATATTTTTACGGAAGGTAAACGAAATGGGATATCGTTCATTGCATTTAGAATGTTTGATGTGTAATGTGTTATATTATAGAAATGTATTAATTGCTAAAAAAATCTCGTTTGATATCAATTAAAAGTATGTGTTGTATTTATGAAATAGAAAAATATTATTGAGAACATTACTTAAATGAAAAAAAAATTAATCAATAAAATTGTAATCTTTATGATGCCACTCTTCGAACTAACAGTAACTTTTAGTTTTAAAACACTGTAGGTAGTAGCTGTAAATAAATATAGTTTAGTTTGACGCATACATAATTGCCGCTAAAAGGATATTTTTTTAAACAAAAATAAGCACAAAAGAAATCTATATTAGGTACTTTGTTTATGTACTTATTTCATAATAACTTTTGTGTATAAAATCAACACTGTGTTCACTTGTGCATAATACTGTTTTTAAAATGTAAATGGCTGAACCCTATCTCTTAAGATACAGGCCTGACCTAGTTTAAGAGATAGAGTATAAAACTGTGCTTAAAGCGTAACAAATTGTTACATGCTAAATGCTATACGTAATGTCAAATATAGAAAGTGCAATGTGTTATCCTGTTTTATGAAATAAATATTTTTATTATTATTTATTATTTTTTTCCTCACTGATAGCAACATAGAAATGTGATAAGTTAGGTTATTAGAATTTTTGTTTTATGATTGATTTACGTAAAAATAATGTATAAGATGTAAGGAATTACTTGTGAAATGTAATTTGATTACACGTTTTTTGTTTTCCTGAAGGACTATGATATCCCTTTACGCTACAAACGATCGTTTTAAATTATTTACTCGCGAGCTCTGTTCGGCGGTATGTGACCTTGAGTACTGACGGCTCGTCGAGAAAAGTTAGCCAAAATGGCAAAGTTTTAGTTGCCTCACTTTTTGCACTCGTACTAGGCTTCTATGCTCTGTAAGCTGTATCGAAATCTCGGTTTAAATTTAGACTAATATCTTATTAAAAATGAGTTTAATCGATTCTGAAATGTTGACCCTAGATTCTATTAAGGACGAGGCAAATACAGTCATCGAAAATATTTTGCCAGAAATTTCAAATGAAAGATACTTAAATACATACAATGACTTTATGAAGTGGAGTGCAGATAAGAAAATAAAATTATTTTCCGAAAGTGTATTTCTTATATACTTCAATGGACTATCTGGCAAAATAAAGACTTCTACGCTATGGAGCAGGTATTCAATGCTAAGAGTAAAACCCAATGTCGATTTGAAAAGATTCCATAATCTAATATCGTTTCTGAAAAGACAGTCCCAGGGGTTCAAGAGCAAAAAATCTAAGGTTCACCTCTTACGAAGTGGAATTTTTTTTAAATGAAGCCCTGACGAGATATATTTGGCCGTGAAGGTAAGCTATAAACGTTTATCTAGGTAGGGAGAGGCCTTGTACTCTAAAAATAAACATCGCTCGCAACGAATTTACTCTGATGTATTATAGATAGGTTTGTAAAAAAAGAGGCAATCATAACAATCAAACACACTGACTAGATTGCGTAAATTAAGAGTAAAGACATTGGATAGGTGTGCATTTCTGGAGTAAAAGATGTCTGCTTGTTATTTTATCTACATAGGTACCCAAAAGATTAATAGTAATTGAAGAAATCATGTTTTCCACAGGTCGTATTGATACTCGGTATAAGCGGCACCTGAAGAAGCAGTGAACTCACAAATTTAACAATTAACAACTTTGAAAATCAAGGCCAGTTATTACTCGTAAAATTAACTAAAACAAAAACAAATATTGAGCGCACGTTTATTGTACGAGAAGAGTTTACACAAGTAGTAAAATAATATAAAAAATCAGAACTAATGACATAAAAACGGATCGCTTTTTTCTCAACTACCAAAAGGGAAAATGCTATAAACAAGTGATCGGTAAAAATAAAATCTCAGGTATGCCGAAGCAATATAATGCAACATATTATTATTTGAATTTAGCAAACTGTGAACAGTATACCGGGCATTGTTATAGAATAACGTCAGCGACACTGTAAAGCCGGGTCCGCTGCGACGTGTTTTCGTGTTTGCAAACAGTATAACATTGTTTGTAAACCGAATATAGGCGTGGCCTAACAGTTTTGTTAGCAAAAACACAATAACATGTTTGCCGAGACGAATGGATAACATCCCCCGCGTTCGCCAGGAAGTGACGTATTTTGTGTTCGCGCTCACTAGAGGAAGACGGAATCGTTCGAAGAGTGTGTTGATTGTCTATGACAATTCTCTTTGGTTTGTGATGAAGTGGAATAAAGAAAATACTTTGTTTTTAATACTTTGTTTTCTTCTCTATATCTGGTAAAATTAATGATAACAGCTCTTGATAATCACTTTCTGAACATCTAAAACAATTTTTATACCGAACCTATCATCAATTTTCAGTTCTTGTTATTATATTATATTGAACGAACGAGGTTGCAGGTAGGGTCGGACCCGGAATCTATTTCCGTTTCTTCTTTGGAGAACTAAATCTACTATTGCTATAACAGCTATCACGTCTTCTTCGTTGGAACTCATTTTTGAAATTAAACAAAAACATTACAACAATTGGCGCAGCGGACGGGCGGTTTTACTAACATGTTTTGCTAACATGTTTTGATAACATGTTTTGTTAGAAAATTGGCGCAGCGGACCCGGCTTTAGTCGATGCTGTGGCAAACTTGACAATGTTAAAAAGACATGGAGGATGGAAATCCAGGACAGTCGCGGAAGTCTACATTGAAGATTCTGTCCAAAATAAAACTAACATTTCAAACAAATTTACTGAGACTATTTTACGCCACACTTCGCCTCAACCAACTACTTCAATGGAGTCTGCGCCATGGATTCCACCGTCTAATCAAATACTGGAGTCCCTTTTACAGAAATTCAACACAGCCAAATTTGTCATAACATATCAAACAGCGCAAATATTCCAAACAAAAATGTAACTTTAAATTTCACAAATTGTTCTAACTTCTCAATTAATTTTAAATAGGTACTACTCATGTTATTATTATCAATAAATATTTTAGAAAAACTACTATTTTTTACTTTCCTTATATTCGAAATGAAAAGTAGAGTGCTTAACACGGGTGAAAGACATCAATTCCTACTCGGACTATAGCCGCCCTCGCTGTGCTCGGTCGTCTAAATACCTCGTATGGGAATTAATTCCTTTCGACCATCTACTATTTATTAAAAGGTACTCCGACATAATAACACTTTTTGCTATACAAAATTTATTACGTAAAGAAGGCTAAAAAAGGATGGAATATCGAATTTTCGGTAAGTAAAAAAGTTTATTGATTAGTTTTTATTGTTTTTATGACTGATTATAGGAAGCAATATCGCACGCTTAATCCAATACTGTCACTATCCAAAATTTTGCCAAATTGACTTTTTAATGCCATCTGTTGGGAAACGTAGAACTACGCGTAATCGCGCTTACACTAGTCTAAAAGTAACAGAAATAACCGCTATACGGGCAGTAGTCCGCTTCGTCACTAAACAAAAATGTTACCATTCTCATTCCATTTTTTGCCTCTCCTAAAAAGTTGACTTTTTGGGATAGTGACAGTATTGGAATAAGCGTGCGATATGTGATTTGAATTTACTCAACGGTCAGTGTAATACGGCAAATTTCAATGGCCGCTTTTTCAGTGTCAAAACAATGTATTATGGCATCTTTTTCATTTTAGTCGCATAGTAAAATTACCCTGTTGAACAAATAATGGAGTCGATTTTTTTTATTAATAAGTTTATGCTTTATTGTCCATACTATAATATTATAAATGCGAAAGTAACTCTGTCTGTCTAGGTGTTACATTTTCACGCCTAAACCGCTGAACCGATTTAGATGAAATTTGGCATGGAAATAGTTTAAGACAGTGGGAAGGACATAGGATACAACGGCTCAACTGCCCAACCATCGAGTCCAGAGCTCAGACTGCAGCAAAAAAGCTGGGAATCCTACACAAGGTGAGGCAGTACTTCTTACTAATTTGATTGCCTTTCGCACACTGCTTTGTAAAAACAACTTTAAACAATTTTCATAAGATGCAATTTGTAAAAACACATTTTATACTTATAGCATAACTATTACTACGTAGGTGGTGAGTGTTTGGCGACAGTTTCGAGCGTCACTTTTCATCGAGACTGTGCATCTTGGTTTTTTGTTATCGTGTTTTTGCTATTTAAATTAATGCGTAAATGAAACAATCAGTCCGTAAATTGGTACTTGAGGATTGGGTGGGTATTCACATGCGTTTTTTTACTGTCAAAGTAATGATATCTTCGTAGTATGAGAAAACTGAGTTTTCTTTTATAAAACTGTCAGGAATAAAAAGGAATGTTATTACGTAAAGTTCAAAATAATCTCAATTAGTCGTTCCTATTTTTTTTTTCAGTACTCTTTTGATCAAAACGGCAAAACTTATACTGTTTATTTAGTTTTTTTGGAGAATCAAATAAAGAAATCTTCATTGAATAAAAAGGTTAAGCATATCAGGGTTCATACAAAATTGGACAATAAAAGGTGACATATCACCCAACTTACGAAAAAGGAATGTATTAAAAAATCCTAACCTTTTCGTTCCGCTAATCCTCTTTAATACTAAATCAGTTACCTATAATAGTACGAATCAACGTAAAACCCCTCCACTAAATTTTAACAAACAATTTGTTAAATATGTCAAAAAAGGAAGTTAGTATCAGTTAAATCATATTCTAGACGTAGATCTCGTCCAGTGCATGCGCCCAATTTCACAAAATGGCCGCCGGCAAATATCAGGACTACACAGAATACGAACGCCAAAAGCACTATTCGGGAGCACTTACATTACGACTTTTTATAGAAAATTTGTCGTATGAGTACCTTATTTTGTAACCATTAAAGTACCATGTTGCTGATTTAGTAACTCAGTCTGATATCCTCTCTCATAATAACGAAATTAACAGTGGATAGTATCTTAAAGAGTAGTCTGTTACACCTTGTAATTTGGCAAACTTAACGTTTTTTATAAAAAATAATAATTTAACTTAAGAAGTAGATGAAAGACGAGCTCTTCCTTCAGCAACCAATTGTTTGTTTAAATATACATCTTCATCCGTAGAGGTGTCAATGATGTCAAGTGTTATTAATGGCTCGTTTGGATTTAATGGATCCTTTCCAACATCTTTACAAATACCCACAAACTGCTGTTCGACGCATAATTCTTGAAACCTAATGCAGTCTTCTACAGTCCAGTCCTGGTGCAAAGGCCACACATCTGCAACAAGAACCATACACATATGAAAAGTTAATGTAGTTGTTTGGTTAAACGCGCTAGTCTTCGAAAGTTTTGGGTAGATTTGGATGAAATTTGATATGGAATTAGCTTGAGGAAGGTTATAGGCTACTTTTTACCTAACTGCAAAAGAAGGAGGGCCATGTTTTTATAGTGATATCTTCCACGGGAGCGAAGCCCCGCGCGGCTGCTAGTATGTCATATTTTAAAACTAATTATTATATCACTCCAAAACTATGAAGTAATGAAATACCACGCAAACCATGGGTTAAACTTAAAATAACTAACTAGTGATCGCACGGCGGTCGAAATTCGTGTTTAATTTAGATTGTACCAAATGCATTATTATAGAAAAATATTAGCTTTCTGCACTGTTTCTCCATATAAAGTTTAACTTTTATTTATTTTAATTATTTATTTGTAGGTACATAATATAGTATCTTAACAAAGGATTGCTTTGGTATTCGTACTAGGATTACCCTGTATCACGAATGCCGTAACCTTCCTTCGGACCAAATAATATCACCCTATAAAGTTATATATAAAAATTGGCCAAGTGCGAGTCGGACTCGCCATGAAGGGTTCCGTGGTAACTATAATAAATATAATATACTTAATATATTTAATTGAAAAAAAAAACAACAAAAAACCTTAAAAATTTCTTAAAACTAGCTTATTTACAATTTTTACAACTACGCCAAATAACTTTGTTTTTCATAGTATTTGTATGAATTACAAAGTTATATTTGCGGTTTTAGAAAATATACTGTATCTCAAAAACTGCCGACTCGATGTCGTTCAAACCAATTTTGGTTGAAAGTTTACATTAAGATCTACAACATATGGTTTTTTTAGATTTTTCACTTCATTATTATAGAAGTTAGAGGGGGGACACACACATTTTACCACTTTGGAAGCGTATATCTTTTAAACGATTAACTTTATGAAAAAGTCATTTTAGAAACCTTAATGTCATTTTTAAAGACCTGTCTATAGATACTACACACGTATAGGTTTCATGAAAAAAAAAATATTTTCTGTTTCAGTTCCATGTATGGGGAGCCCCCTTTATTTTAATTTTTTTTTTATTTTCTCTTAAAATCGGAAAGCGGTTCACAGAATATATCTATCTACCAAGTTTTACATGTATAGTCCTAATAGTTTCGGAATAAAATGGCTGTGACATACGGACGGACAGACAGACAAACGGACAGACATGTCGAAACTATAAGGGTTCCGTTTTTTGCCATTTGCCGGCTACCGAACCCTAAAAAAAGAAAAAAGACATTAACATAATTTACCAATGACTTAATATAACAAAAACATTAAAATAACATTGAACTTACACAAGACAAAACAGGTGTGAATAGTGTGCATCTGTATGTGAAGTGTGCGACTGTGTAGAGTGTGTGACAGTGTGTATAGACTGCAACTGTGTGTATGGTGTGTGACTGTATGTATAGTGAGCGACTGTGTATGTGTAACATTTGATGATTCTAAGAGTCACCCCAATTTAATAAGTCTCTCAGATTCCTTAAAATTGAGACTCTTAAGCCAGTCACTAACAGCGATTTTGCATCGATGTCGGGTAAGTAGACAGATATCCAAGACCGCATTTATTTTATTATAAACATGTGAACCCAAAATCCAGTAATGCCTTTGAGCTAGAGTAGATTTGTGCCTCTCCCTGTTGCACAACTTCGTTCTTTTGCGCTTCCCTTCTCGTAATTTTAAGGCCTGTGGTATGGTGGTATGTTTGCGTAACGTTATTTGGAGCACAAATAGTTGTCTAGTCGTTCAGACCTCACACTCTTTGAAAAGAAGTGTGGTAGGATACCTGAAGGGTTTTCTGCTCATGACTTTTAGGACTACTCTTTGTGCTCGCTCTAGACGTAACATACTGACTGCAAAGGTGCCACTCCAGGTAGAAATACAGTAGCCCAGCAAAGATTGGGCAAGCGTAAAGGAAACTGTTTTCAGTGTTTAGGTATCCGCTACAGATCTGAGACTCTTGAACACATAAATGAGTTTACGGATACGGGGAACTAGTGCATCAATGTGGTTTTTCCAGCTCAGCAAACAATCGACCTGAACCCCAAGGTACTTTACACTCAAGCTGCTCCCAATGGACAAACAATCGCAATAGGGGTTTGCAGAATCGCAGCCATGTGCCCGTACGGAAAATGTCTCTGGTAGAGATGTTTTTGATAAAGAAAAACATACAACTGATGTTTTATAAAGGTTAAGTGTTAAAAGGTTATCAGACAACCAATCCATAACTAGTCTAAGATTGTCCTCAGCGTATATTTTAACCTGCTCCCAGTTCAAATTATCAATTAGCAGTGCTGAGTCATCAGCATATGACAGAATTCTAGTATGGGGTAGAGCTAGCATGTATAGATTGTTAATGTAAATTAAAAACAAGGTGGGACCCAGCACAATGCCCTGGGGCACACCGTAAGTGATCCGCTGCTCATTGCTGATAAGAAAACCGATCTTAACGGCCTGACTGCGTTCAGCAATATAATTACGGAAGATATCAAGAACCATCCCTCTAATTCCTGTGGATTCTAATCTATCGAGAAGGATGGGCATGGATACAGTGTTAAAAGCCTTGGACAGATCCAGACAAATACCGATACATTTGTTGCCAAAATCGAGTTTCCTACTGATATGTTCTGTCAAATCAATAATAGCATCTTCAGTAGACCTACCACGTCTAAATCGAAACTGATTTTGTAAAAGAATGTTGTTTGTATTTAAGAACCTAATTAAACGTGTATTGAGTGCTTTCTCTATAACTTTAGAGATTGTGGTCAATACTGTGTTAAATATTAATGTAAAATACGTAAATTTCATAAAAAGGGTTGCAGTTTTTGGTTCACACATTAAAATATAGATACAAGCAAAAATAAATTAAATGCTTACCATATAATCGAGCTTTAATCGCTTGAGGTGGCAACGAGCGTGCTAAAGGTGCAGCTAGAGGTATAGGCCGCAACGCTTTAGTGGCAAATAGGGCCAAATCTCCATAGTCGCAAAAATATACAGACACCATCTCGGATGAAACTGTCCCAGCAACTGTGACTCTATGGAAAAAAAAAAACAGACAACTGTTAATGTGAAATACACAGAAATATAATATTCACTATAATTATACAATAGATTCAATAGTAATCTTCTTTTTGTCCTCATTATTTGGAGGTCCTCAAGATCATCAAGAATCGACCAATCTGGCTGTTATTATATTGTGAGTCAACCATAAAAGATAGACATATGCTGTCGTGGGATATTTTTTATATAATTTTAAGGAGAACATTTCCGACATGAAATGATTTCTGTGTAGCTTTAACCATTAAGGTTACTCGCGACGGAAGCTTAAAAAATGGAGTAACTTCTCCCGTTTTCCCAACATTTCCCTTCACTGCTCTGCTCCTATTGATTGTAGCGTGATGAAAAGTATACTATAACCAGCTCAGGAGTATGAAAAATAATTGTACCAAGTTTCGTTAAAATCCGTCGAGTAGTTTTTGTTTCTATAACGGTTATACAGACAGACAGACAAACATTTTACTGATTGCATTTTTGGCATCAGTATCGATCCCTAATCACCCCCTGATAGTTATTTTGGAAATATATTTCATGTACAGAATTGACCTCTCTACAGATTTATTATATTGGTATAGTGGTCAGTGGCCCTGACTGCTATGCTCAAGGTCGTGGGTTCGATTCCCACCCAGGACAAATGTTTGTGTGATGAGCACGATCATTTGTTCTTTGTCTGGGTGTAATTTATCTATAACATGTATGTATTTAAAAATATATATGTATGTTTATCAGTTGTCTAGTACTCATACCACAAGCTCTGCTTAGTTTGGGACTAGATGGCGTTGTGTGAAAGTTGTGGAATATTATTATTATTATTATTTATAGAAGATTTATGAAATGAATAAAAGGGGGACTCCCCATACATGGAACTGAAACTAAAAAATATATTTTTGCATGAAACCTATGCGCGTGTGTTATCTATAGACAGGTCTTTCAAAATAACATTAAGTTTCTAAAACCGCTTTTTCATAAAGTTAATCGTTTAAAAGATATACGCTTCCAAAGTGGTAAAATGTGTGTCCACCTCCCCACTAACTTCTGTAATAATAGAGTGAAAAATCTAAAAAAAATATATGCTGTAGATCTTCTTTTTTTTTTCTTTTTTTTTCCGTGGTAAAATCATCAGATGAGTCCTCCCACCCCGGGCAGGGCCGGAGGGACTGTCAGACTTGTACTGACTAAAATCCACGGTGTTCCTTCAATAGCCCTTTACGTTCCGGGGTCACGGTAATGAGATAAGTCCCACGATCCCGGCAGGCTTCGGCCCTCTACAGGGGGAGTCTCGTCATCTTGCTGACGCTCTTTGAGGCGCGCGTGGAACACAACGCGCCGTCGACCCGGGCATGGTCCATGGTCAGACAGCGAGTTGCCCTTTACTCGCTGTCCGCATGCCCGCGCCTACGGTGGCCGGAGATAGTCGGCCGACGTCCGACGCCGTGGGCGTCTACCACTGCGGCTGGGCTGGAGGGAGGACGCTATCCTCTCCCTCACGCGGCCCGCCTCCTCCTTCGATAGCATGACTGCTTCGCAGGAGGCGACCGCTTCCCACTCCGTCTCGCCCCGCAGCATGGCCTCGACCAATGCCGGGCGCGAGAGGTCTCCGCCTATCGCCGCCGTGAGGACACGTCGGTGCTCTGCCCAAGCGGGACAGTCTTGCACCGTATGCTCTACTGTGTCCTCAGGGCGATCCTCGCAGTGGTGACACCCAGGCGTTTCTTCCTTCCTCATCAGACACAGGTACCTCCCGAAACTTCCGTGTCCGGTGAGGACCTGCGTCATGCGGTAGGTCAGGACGCCGTGACGCCGATCTAGCCACTCCTCAAAGGGTCAGTCTCAGAGGGGTCTAACCGCCGCATTTGCGGCGTGCCCGATGCTGTAGATCTTAATGTAAACTTTCAACCAAAATTGGTTTGAACGAAATCGGGTCAGCAGTTTTGAGATACAGTATATTTTATTAAACCACGCAAATATAACTTTGTAATTGATACAAACACTATGAAAAACAAAGTTATTTGGAGTAGTTGTGAAAATTGTAAATAAGCTAGTTTTAAGAAATTTGTAAGGTTTGTTTTTGTCCAATTTATATATTATATTATATTTATTAAAGTTACTACGGAACCCTTCATGGGCGAGTCTGACTGTTTTATGAAGGCAATTGTCTGTTAGTCGAAATAAAATGTCTATATTCAGCATGAACATAGATGCTGAACAGGCCATCATACATTTGTTTTTAATCCGATGGAACTACTAATACCAACCACGACTGATACTTTCCTATCCAAGAGCAGTTTCATGTCAGATGAGAACCACTATCACTATATATATAGCTCTAGTCCACCCTATAAATCGTCTATATTTCATTATACCCACATCCACTGACAGCGCCACTATGTTGTAGCAGTATGGTAGATCAAATGTAACTAGTGACGTAGTTGTTAGGTAAAATTGCTTTTCTTATAAATTGTAATTAATTTTCAGCCAAAAAAAAAACGTTTGTTTTTTTGCAATGTGCGCAGGAAATGAATTTCCATTGAAGACCATAAGGATACCAAGAGATGATACGTTTTGGGTGACCAAAATGGAACGTAAGCTGTTCGATTTCTAAGATAAATGTCTTTTGCCCGAGATGATTGATCCCAGGAAAATTCTGTCAATGGACATCAAAATGTGTGAAAAATATTGAAATAAAATATCAAATCTTCGATTTTGTTTTATTTTGTAACTCAACTAGCTTTTAGCAGCGGCTTCGCGCGCTGATCTTAATGAACTATATAGCCAATAGTTATGGTACTCTGATGTCTGTGATGTAAGTAAGACCTATGTTAATTTTAAAGTTTCATCAAAATCTATTTAATAATGTTTGCGCGAAAGAGTAAAAAACATCCATCCATACATCCTCACAAACTTTACACTACTACACTTACCTTACCTATACACAGTTACCCATATTTTAATGTCGGTTTAAAGAGTTTCATACGTGATTTTATGTTCTGGAAAGGTATAAATAATACTCAAGGAGCTTGGCGTAAACGGCTCAGCACGTTCGGCTAAGATTTGAGCCATGAACCAAGCAATGTTTTCGCAGTGGCCGGTCATCGGGCGGGTGATAAAAACTTATTATGTCGATATTTTCTATGCTTTGGAAGACACGTTAAGCCGTGTTGGGCTTGCATATTGGTTTATGTCTAGCCCATTCTCGTTAAACACGATGTTTATCCGAGAGATGTGATAAACGACTTAAAACTTTTAACGAACTTATTCATTTACTTTTTATTAAGTCACTTAAGTTAACTGCTTAATTGCTTATCTGCTTATTTACTTGCTTACATTAAAAATAATGAAATTATGTTGTTTGCTTTTTTAGTTGGTTTTTAAACGACATCAATGAACTTTCCTTCGTACCTGGCAGATCCGTTTTATTAACTCACCAATTTGTTTTTATCGAAAAAGTAGTTACACTATAAACTATCTATACTATTATTAACACAATTAACTACACCTAAAAACTATATTATATACAAGTCCAAAAGTCACAGAATTATTTCCTTGGTAAGAAATAATTCACCACATGAAAAAACGTTTTACACTAGTAGAATACCGATTATCCGGATCAATTAAAACCGTAATTCCGTATAATCGAAAATCCGGATAAACGATTTCAAAGTCAAATCAAACAATATTTAAATTTATTCAATTTTTATTATGATAAAGGTTTTACTTGCGTCGTTTAGATATTACGATATATGTATAAAAAAATGAGCTATAACGATAACGAATTATATATCAAATTTAAAATTTTGATTGAAAATAACTTGTTATTGATTTTTGACGTAATGAATCACATCTATTCATTACGGCCAAGTCCCTGATGCGCTTCAGTTGTAACAACAGTATGGGATCCGATTTGTCCTGTCTTTCAAACCAGGTTTTAGGTTTGTTTGATGGTACTTGACATACATCCCCAGTTTCAGTCTCTTCTTCATCTTCTCTCTCATTACTGTTCAAATTGTCAATGATTTCTTCATTACTTAATATTTGGATTCCCGGGTCTTCATTATCGCACTTCAGCCACTACTTAATATTCTCTTCATCGCACCCTTCACCAATGCTAAGAATTTTCATTTCTTCTGTGATTTCTTATAAATCGTCGTGCGGTTCAATAGAAGAATTAGATAGAGTTAATTTTAATAATTTATTCCATGCTCTTTTTGTTTGCGAATTCACAGAGTTCCACGCTTCTACCAGCATATAACAACAATCTTTTAAATTAATTTCCTTAAAAAACTTTAACATCGTTTCTATTTCACTGTTGTCTGCTGATAAAAGACGCGAGCGGGAACGAGAGCGGAAGTAGAAGTACACGCTCGGAGGCGGGAATAAACTTGTCGTAACATGTCTCGTTGCGCCGTCTAAAAGTTGACAATGGGGCGTGCAACTGTCAAAGTGGCGCTAGTAGCACACTTACCAAAATCAAAGCAGTTTCTCTATGGAACAGTAATGAATTCCTAAATTAGAGACAGTTATTGAGAATTTTTCGATTAAAGAACATGTATTATGTTCTTTAATCGCAAAATTGTACAGAAATCAATTGAAATCAATGAAATGAAAATAAAAAATATTACCACAGATAACCATAGATGATACAGATAACTATATAATATCTCACAATCTAACTAACACTGACAGTGACAAAGGTTCTTACGGTGGTGGCGCCATCTGCGATTAGCTTTCACTTGCACGCCCCATTATAGCAGAAACGAATGAGTCCGAATAATCGGATGTTCGGATAATCGGGATTCTACTTTATGTTTACGTAAACAAGTCCAAGTCACAAGTTCAAAAACAAATTCACAAAACATAACACTTTTGACCGGGCGGAGGAAAAGCTACTAAACGTAAAAAGCCAAATAAGCAATAAGCAGTAAGCAGTAACTGAAACCCCGTTTTAATTAAATTGTCGTTTTTGAAAGTGAACTACGGAATCCAATATTACGTTTAAAGCATATTTAATTTGGTAGGTTTACCAATTTCGAGTAAGTCAACGCGATTCAGCACATTAACAAAAGATGTAAATATTTTAAATTAAGGTCGATTTTCGCATAATAATTGTTTAGCTTTCGATTAAAATTGAATCGGGCGCCCTCTATCAGTTGTTACGTAATTCATTTGAGCACGTTCTTATACTTACTTGGCTTAGAACAACAACGCATAGGATAGTACGAGTGCAAAAAGTGAGGCAACTAAAACTTAGCCACTTTTGGCTAACTATGCTCGACGAGCCGTCAGTACTCAAGGTCACATTCTGCCGAACAGAGCTCGCGAGTAAATAATTTAAAACGACCGTTTGTAGCGTAAAGGGATGTCATAGTCCTTCAGGAAAACAAAAAACGTGTAATCAAATTACATTTCACAAGTAAATACTTACATTTTATAGATTATATTTAAGTAAATCGACCATCAAACAAAAATTCTAATAACCTAACTTATCACAATTCAATGTTGCTATCCGTGAGGAAAAAAATACCCATATTGATTTCTTTTGTGCTTATTTTTGTTTAAAAAAAATATAGTTTTGGCGGCAATTATGTATGCGTCAAACTAAACTATATTTATTTACAGCTACTACCTACAGTGTGTTAAAACTAAAAGTTACTGTTAGTTCGAAGAGTGGCATCATAAAGATGACAATTTTATTGATTAAGATTTTTTTCATTTAAGTAATGTTCTCAATAATATTTTTCTATTTCATAAATACAACACATACTTTTAATTGATATCAAACGAGATTTTTCAAGCAATTAATACATTTCTATAATATCATTATAACACACAGGGGCGTGCACAGGATTATGACAGGGCATGCGGCGGAGTAATCGGTCACAAAAACTTTGCCTTTTATAGATTTTTAGCATAGCCACAGCCACGCATCGTAGCATGGTGGCGATGCGTGGCTGTGGCAATTAAATAGTTCCATCACTTGTCTCCGAAGATCTTTATCAGAACCTGATGTGTTATGTACTAAAACCTTTCTTGTGAAATATGCTTTCAAACAAAATACATACATTCGAATACAGAACCTCCCTTTTTGAAGTTGGTTAAAAGGTTTATTTATTTACGGTTACGGTATACACTGTCCCAGGTATTATTTCCAGAAAACCTCATACTTACAGTCGTGAAATTTGTTTTTTAAGATTTGATCACACCCTTGAAGTCGAATACGCGCTCTTAATCTGTTACTCCTTGTATAACCCTAATAATTACTCTTTAGATTTAAGACAACACAGGCTACAGGTAGCGCTCAGAGAAGCTAAACATAATTTAGAAACTAGTAAGGAAAATAGAAAATTAGCATATGATAAGAAATGTAATCCTGTTACTTATAATTAAGACGATTTATGTTTAGTCAAAAGTGAACGAACAAAGAAATTGGATTATATTTTTGACGGCCCTTATATTTTGTTGGAAGATATGGGCCCTTATGTCAAAATTCTAAAACAAAATAAAATCGAATTGATTCATAAGGATAGGACTAAATTGTATCATAGTTAATTTAAATTTTTTGTCTATTATTGTTATAACCTAATGTAAAAAAATATTATGAGCTCTATTTTTTTTTATTTTATTCCCGGAGGTGTAGTGTATGTAAGTTAATATTGTAGTGTGTATTATACAATAAATCGAACCGTAATCCAGAGCAGATGTCGTCAAATCCACGCCACTAAACGTCCGGACCATAGAAATAAAAAATACAGGAGAAGTGGTAAGGGATCGTATCGGTGTCCGCGCGACATGGCCACAGGGCTCATGTCACAGGCAAGTGACCGTATCCGCGAACTAGTGCGCTTTCGACGGCGATCGTGATAACATATAAGAGTTCCGAGTTGTTCTGTGGTATCTTGTAAAAACCGAAGCCAAAATCAAAATCGTAAAATATTTCTTCCTTTTACTATGTTATTTTTGTTTTCAAATATTAGAGCGACTGTACTACTTTTGCTATAAATACATTGCTCCTTAACCACTACCTAAGATCGTCACTAAGTAACTGGACAAGCAATGTAAAAATAACATACGATACTGTATTACGCGGATTCATCGCGTAGTGAGGCCGCCACTTCTTGCGACGAATTAGTGATGTGCTTGTGCAGATCCACTAACGTAGGCTATCGACAGCAATGTCGATTGACGAATGAAATATTGCTATTATAGTTTAGGGGTTTTTCAACCGACGACAAAAAAGTAGGAGGTTATCAATTCGACGCGAATATTTTTTTTTTTGTTATGTATGATCACCAGTGATCGGAGTAGGCAGATTGATTTTTGGTACTTGTATCATAAATGCACACAGAAAGAATAACATGGATAAGCCATTTTCCCGGAAAGTAATTCCGGTATTTCCGGATTCAATTAAACATTGTTAATGTTGGTAGTGATATTATTCCTACTCAATTCAAAATTTAAAGGAAGGTATAAAAACTAAATTAATTCATTATTTATCTGTTGAATAATAAAAACAATCTAATTCCGATCGAAGCTTTAATTTTTATTTTTTTATTTTTAGCATTTTATTACAATTCCTACCTTTTTTTTGAGGATGGCAAATCATCAAATGACTCCTTCCACTCTGCCAGAATAAAATTCCTACATAAGTTCCGGTTTTTTTTAATAATCCACCAATTCCGGAGGAATGTCCATATTAATATATACGTTTCGGATCAATGACCCCATTTCAATCTACCTACACCGATCACTGATGATCACCGATTACTCGGAGACGGCTGAACCGATTTGGAAAATTATTTTTTTGTTTGAAAGGGTATTCTTCGAAATTGGTCCTATTGTCACCAAGTCAGGAGCTGATAATGGGATCCTGGAGAAATCGAGGGAACTCTTCAAATATTAGAGGCACCCCTATAGTGATTTGAGTATTTTTTTTAGTAACTTGTGTAGTTGCATTCGAAAAGTACCATTTGTGAAGTGGACCTGATGATGAAGCCCACCGATGGCCACTGGAACTACTCAATATATAAGTAGGAATAATAAGTATTTCATGTGTTCCGCTTCGATTACTTGAATGTGGTTATTCAGCACAATATGCTCGTCACAATGCATATGGTGAAGTGAAGCTGATGGTGAAGTACCAGGAGAACTCCTCAACAAATAACGGCCCAACATTGGGAAAAGCAATATTTTGGAAATGAATATAAGTAGTTGACATTTAGGCTCTTGTAACTAGGTAAATTAAAAATCAACCAACTAAAAAGAGTGAATTTTTTTATCAAATAATTAAACCGTCTCTGTTTAATTTTCGACCGAGTCTGTTTAATTTTTTGGTAAAAAGTTTTTTATAACATACGGAAACCTCTAAGAAAATATGTTTAACTTTTATTTTACATGAGATGACAGAAATAAAAATACGTTGAAAAGTCAAGTGTACAAAAAAGTAAAACTTAAAATTAAAGAGTACCTACTTAATAATAATTATGTAATGTCATGTTCTTAATAATATGTTTATTGTTATTATAATATTTTCTGGACATGCCATTTTTTATTTGGTTCATTTTCAGGTGCCCAAAAAAAATTGTACAATAATAAATGGAAGAATCGATAACTTTCCGATTTAGTCAATCACTAGCGTATATGTAAAATAAATTGCTTTTGCACAGCACAACGATAGCGACCGATGTTTTTGTGTGGGTAAGTTCTACGGTGCATGGTAAATACACGCTGTGTTTGATGAAATAAGGTTTATTATTGATTGTATAGTACGTTCTGATTTAAGAAATGCGAGTGTGTGCGCGAGTGCATGTCTATTGATTTTATTAAACCGCATGTGTAGTTGTTGCCCCGCCCAGCGCCTAACTGGAGACACACGGTTCCGATATAATTTCGTCTGGCGGGCATATCTACTTGTTTATTTTATCTATGGTCCGGACGGTTCGAACCGAAATATTTTTTTTTTGCCACGGTTTGTAGTACCACATTACCTACAGTTTTTCATCTAAAAATCGATTTTACCAAAACTACAGATTCGTAAGTTTGCCGTGGATGTAACGATTGTGTTGCATTTACCACGACACTCCACGTGAAACAGTTATAAACATCCATACATCTATACATCCATCCCCACAAACTTTCGCATTTATAATATTAGTAAAATATTTATTTATTTATTTACACTTTATGCACATAGTTACATACATACACACAAACAAATGTTACCTCTTTAAAATATTATAGTATAGAAGTATAGATTTGGCTTTAATGTGTGACAAAATGCTTACCTGTACCACGATGAATCTTTATCGTAGTACACTGTGTATAGTTCTCCAGTAGATGGGCTGACGGGCGCATCTGACTCGGACATTTTCGGACACTCTGCTTGTAAAGTCGCCATCATCGATTGAAGAGTGGGTCGCGTAGTATTCGGTTGTACCTGTAATAAAAAAAAAAAAACGTTAACGAATAAACTTCACTTGTAAGTATTTGGTACTTCATTGTGAGCAAGTAAGAATTTACCCGGATGGATTTTATAAAGTGAATTAGTTGCAACAATATAGTACCCGATGAACTCCATGAATACCGCAAAGTTGTTTGTATGGAAATTTAACATATTTTTCCGGGATAAAACAAGCCTGTTATTGTTATTCCAGGTTGTATATGTGCCGTCGCCTCCTTCTGTGAAGGAGGCATAACAGCGAAGAAAGAAGGTAGATCGCGTGAGGGAGAGACAACTCTCTTCCTCACGCCCCAACCACCGCGGGTGACGCCCCGATCGTCGGAGATCTCGAGCTGATCTCCGGCCACCGTAAGTGCAGGCTGGCAGGCGGCGAGCAGGGGTACCGTGTAAAGCCATAAAAATGTTTTGGATTAACAACGCTCATTCGATTTCTTTTAGCCTGTTCTATCGTCCCGCATTCACACATTTTTTATGGAAAGTTCTGAGATATGACTATGCTAATAAGACTATATTTACTTAAAAATACAGTTTACTATAACACAACACGGCAACTTAAGGCTGCAGTCTTGCAAAATACACTCACGGGGAATTATTTGCGCAACTTTGTATTTTATTTTTAACAAAATAATGAAATAACATAAAATATTTTTATTGCACATAGATAACCATAATATAAGTAATCGCAAGTTATTTTTTTAAGTTCATCTAGGTGGATTATGTTAGGTAAATCAAGTGTTAAATACAGCTCTTTCTCGCCCAACATCATTTCGAGTTCTGTTTGTGCGCTTAGTTTATGGCAATGAAGAATTAATTTACAAATCTGTTCAGCGCATAATTAGCTCAACATTCTCGTCTTCAAAGTTTTTTCTAATTATGTTTCATTTTCTTAATTCAGAGGTCACAATTTCATCAAAATTCTGTTTTTATCTCCTAATAAACAGTTTGTACCATAATAACTATGCATCGTATGTATGTAATAATTAGATTATTTTAATGCCAAGAGTTCATTAAGCAAATACTAAAATAATAGCACCTAAATCACATTACACTAACAATAATAATAATCTCAAAAGACTTCTAAAAAACGAGTTTATAAACAAGAATTATTGAGAGAGAAATTTCTTAGTGGCTGCACTGACTGCACGGCCGGAGCGTTCGGATGTGTGGTCCACGACGAATTTTAATTGTTCCCTCTCGCTCTAACTTTGCTCCTGCTCTAACATAGATTGCGTTGTGTATCTAAAGTTGCTCTACTTTATTATTATTTTTTTGTATATAATTTTTCGAGTGTTTTGTAAATATTTGTTTTAGTAATAGTTTTGTAAATATTTGATTTCAATATGGATCGTAAACGTAAAAATAATATGCATGCAAAAAAAAATGGGCTCAAACCAAGCTCAAACGTAGAAGTTATGAAGAGAAATAGAATCCAAAGGTAAGTAGAACTGTTTACAGTATTCATGTTTAGGGCCTAACTACAAGGTCAAATTAAATTAGCTAGCGAGACTCCACAGACGTGATGGGTATACAATTTTATCAATTCGCACTTCGAGTAACAATACTACCGGCGGTCATTAACCCCAAACAAATCATCCATCATCATTGACATAAACACTGCAGATCCGTCTAACACTTGTGATGTGAACCACGGTATAGTTGCAGGTATTATTAGTATTCGCTGTGGGTTGGGAAATTTAAATGAATTGGCAGGTAATACTGATATACCTGGTATGTCAAAAAAATTATACGCCCAAACAAGCAAAAAAGTTTACGAGTGGTTCCATAAGACGGCAGTAGAAGAAATGGCCAAGGCAGGCATCGAAGAGGCAGAACATGCGACAGAAATTGGCAGTGTCGATTGTGAAGGTATACCAATGATTGATGTAATAGCTAACGGATGTTGGTCCAAAAGATCTTTCCGTAATAACTATTCAGCATCATCAGGTGCAGCAGCAATAATCGGTGCATACACTGGTAAAATTTTATATCTTGGTGTAAAAAATAAATACTGCATAGTATGTGCAAAAGCTGAAAATAAAAAAATTGAACCTGCAAATCATATATGCTATAAGAACTATTCTGGTAGCTCTTCCAGTATGGAGTCAACGTCGCTTGTTGAAGGATTTGGTAACTCTCTTGAAACTCATGGTTTAATATATGCTAGACTAATATCAGATGGTGATTCAAGTACTCATAAAAAAATATTAGAAAGTAATCCATATAAAAACTGCAAGGTTCAGAAGATCGAGTGCAGAAACCATCTGCTAAGAAATCTATGTAACAATGAGAGCACTTAGTAAAGATACTCATATTACTATTCAATTAAGGAAACTTTTAACTGACTTCAAAATCATGAAGTTGCGCAGATACACAGTGCGGGCTATAAAGATAAGGAAACACGAAGACATTTTTGACAGTCAAAAAATGGTTAAATTTCGTGCAGATATTTTGAATGCATTACACCATTCTTTTGGTAGTCACTCTGATTGCGATGACGCTATATGCCCAGAAAATATAGATTAACCGCGTCTATGTTTGGAAAAATATGTAAACGGAAAGAAAACATTAGCTGCGCTCCTTTAGTGAAAGCTATTGTGAAACCGCAAAAGTTGTCAAATGTCCCATCGATCACATATGGTTGAGATAATGAACAAACAGCATTAACCCAATTATCTCTGCAGGAAAACGTCACAATTGCCCGTTGCGGTCTTTATATTCATAAAACACTCCAATATTTAGGAGCAAGTCCCGATGGTAGGTATTTATAAAGACAAAGATGGAAAAACAGGACTGGTAGAAGTAAAATGCCCATTTTCTTCAAAAAATATGCAAGCTGAAGAAGCTATAAAAGCAAAAAAATAAAGTTTTGGAAATGGAACACTAGGAAAAATACGTTTGTGATTGACAAAAACCACGATTATTATTTTCAAATTCAGGGTTAATTAAACATTACGAAGATGGACATGTGCTTATTTGCCGTATGGACTGGAGAGGAGTACTCAATGAAAGTCGATTATATAAAGAGACCCTACGTTCTGCCACGACAAAATGGTAGGCCCATTGTCTAAATCATCACTCTCACACTCATTTATTTGCATTGTCTGCTTCCTGAGCTAATTGATCCCCGCCTTGAACGCTCGATGCCAATAAAAGACCCACCATATATCATTCAAGCTATTGAGAAAAAAGTTAAAAAAAAGAACGCGTTCACGTCTTCTACCGCAGACGCTGTCGTTCAGGAAAATTAATATCTGAAAGAAAGAAAAAGTATCTATTGCGACTCGTACAGGAAGATCTAAACTAAACACAGTCAAAAATAAAACCCTAAATTATATAAAAAAAGTAACAAAGAAAAATGAAACAGAAAGTCCTATACGAGAGTCCTACAAAGAGTAATCGTTACACAGTGCACTGAGTTACGTATAGTTTGAAAAATAAGATACAACAATGTTGTGTTTAATAACTACTTCATAAAAAATTATAATAAACTTGTTTTACATAAAAATATGGCGTATTCTTTTAACCTTAAAAATAACGCTTCACACTCCCACTCATTGGCTGCCCCCACTATAATTTTCTATGTCGGGGATACTACGGAACACACAAAAACACGGACAACTAACACCCAGACCCAAGGTACCATTCAAATATAAATAAATATTGAATAATACTTAGTAGAGCAACTTTCCGACCGTGTCAAATATTGTTTTATAATATTACGCTAGGTAGGATGAATGCGGGGGGCCCGGGTGCAGACGCTCGGCGCGTGGACTCGCCACACGCGATTCTTATATTGTGCATTAGAAGACTAGGCCCTTAAGGTGAAAGGATACGTCAAACTACGAAATAGACCTCTCTTTGAAGGACTACTACTTCTAGAAGGATGGACCAAATAGATAAAAAAAAATACCTAATACGCGTAACATATTTGACTTTAAATATTAAATTTAATTTTTTTGTTATTGTTCATACTTTTCTCGGAAAAAAATCGAATATAACCTCTTTATTTTTGCAATAATTTGCTTACTGCTTTCAAATAACTGGACTGATTTAAATATTTCTTTCACATTATTATAGAGAATTTATTGCTTTATAAAATTTAAATTCAAAATTTTACAAAATTATTACTTACGTGCCGTTAAATCAATAATACTATATTATTACATTCGCGCTCGGCGCGCGCGCTCGCTCATACGCAAGGACCAGTCTGACCCTAGCGTTCGCACGGGGAGGCTGTGTCGCATGTTAGCGCGCCCCGCTTTTTAAACTTTGCGTCGAAGAGTAAACAGCGTAGATAGTACGTTTGGTACAGTGGTACGGTTGAGCTATTTAAAAATGGGACATTTCGTTTGCGCTTGGACGTATGTGAATATTTAGTTTTAGTGTTGATTGCGAGTGGACTAAACTAAATGTTAAGTAAATAAAGATAGATAGATTTTATATTTTAGTTTTTATTGTTTCGTAGCCAAATGATACAAACCATTTTTTCTCCAAGTCAATTGTTTGAAATATTATTATTATTTAGCCTGCACTGTCCCACTGCTGGGCAAAGGCCTCCCTTCATTCCTTCCAATGGTCCCGGTTGTGCGGCAATTCTTTCCAATTCTCAAGGAAGACAACAAGTTCGTCCCGCCATCTCCTTCGTGGTCTGCCGCGACCTTGTGTCCCTGTTTCAGGGCACCAATCTTGAGGTTTACGGGCCCACAGCTCGTTCGGCATGCATATCGTTCGTTTGAAATATATTTATTTATTTTATTAACACTATGAAAAACAAAGTTGAAAGCAAAACTGCTTGCTACTATGGAACTCTTCATGGGCGAGTCCGACTCGCACTCGGATAGTTTTTTATTAGGGCTCCGTAGCAGAATGACTTGAATGACAAAAAACGGAACCCTTATAGTTTCGATATGTCTGTCCGTTTGTCTGTCTGTCTGTCTGTCTGTCCGTCCGTCCGTATGTAACAGCCATTTTATTCCGAAACTATTAAGAATATACATGTGAAACTTAGTAGATAGATGTATTCTGTAAACCGCTTTCTTAATTTAAGAAAAAAATAAAAATATATTTAAAATAAAGGGGGTCCCCATACATGGAACTAGAACTGAAAATATTTTTTTTTTCATGAAACCTATGCGTGTGTGGTATCCATAGACAGGTCTTTAAAAATGATATAAGGGTTTCTAAAACCACTTTTTCTTAAAGTCAATAGTTTAAAAGACATACGCTTCCAAAATGGTAAAATGTGTGTGTCTCCCTTCTAACTTCTATAATAACGGAGCGAAAAATCTAAAAAAAAAATATATGTCTGTAGACCTTAATGTAAACTTTCAACCAAAATTAGTTTGAATGAAATCGGGTTAGCAATTTTTGAGATACAGCATATTTTCTAAAACCGCAAATATAACTTTGTAATTCATACAAACACTATGAAAAACCAAGTTATTTAGCGTAGTTGTAAAAATGTAAATGAGCTAGTTTTAAAAAAAATTGTAGGTTTTTTTTTATTCGTCAAATAAATATACATAATTATTATATTATTATAGTTACTAAGGAACCCTTCATGGGTGAGTCTGACTCGCACTTGGCCAATTTTTTTAGTGCATTAAAAAAAAACATTTACCAAAAATTAAACCGACTCCCAAAAAACACTGCAAAGTGAAAAATAACTAACCACATTCAAGTAATCGAAGCGGAACACATGAAATACTTATTATTTCTACTTATATATTGAGTAGTTCCAGTGGCCATCTGTTGTATTCATCATCAGGTCCACTTCACAAATTGTGCTTTTCGAATGCAACTACACAAGTTACTATAAAAAATACTCAAATCACTATAGCTGTGCCTATAATATTTGAAGAGTTTCCTCGATTTCTCCAGGATTCCATCATCAGATCCTGACTAAGTGACAATGAGACCAATTTCGAAGTATACCCTTTCAAACAAAAAAAGAATTTTCCAAATCGGTTCAGCCGTCTTTGAGTAATCGGTGAAAATACATTACAAAAAATATATACGCGTCAAATTGATAACCTCCTCCTTTTTTGTCGTCGGTTGATAAAAGCGTTATTATTTATTTTCACAAAAACAAATTGATATTTTATATATTTTGATTCACTCTAACTACAATAACTGTACTCACTAAAGAATATTTTGTTTTCAAAACAAGCATTGCAAATGTTCTGAGTCCGACTATATTCAATCGATTTCATGATGATAAAAGCTAATAGGTAGCGACAAAAATGCTTCGAACGTATCTGCGTCCGGTGATACCTATGACGTTCGGGGGAGCGCGCGGGCGCTCGGGGTGGTCAGCACTGGCCGCTTGTTTCACGTTCAATGCTCAAGGACGTTGGGCTATCCTTTCACCTTAAGATACCGTGTACTGCCAAAATAATTTTCGAGCGTTGCAAGATACAGTGTTTTGACAAAACAAAGAAGTATAACGCGCAAGCGTTGCGGGCACGCCAATCGGCAAACCGGCGGCGATCTCAAAGGTTATTGGATAATTTGACAGAGAACGAACGGACGGCTGCCGCTGCTGATCAGCTGTATTTTTTTTTTGTATAGGTACAGAGATTGTTTCCTTTATTTTCCAAAACTTTAAAGTTATTGTTTTGAAGAATATATGAAACCATGTAGTTGGTCTCATTACCATAAAATGGTTATAGAAATGAAAATTTCTACTGCAGAGCTTGTGCATGACATGTACAAAATGTAAAATTACGAATTAGCTCATAAGTCAATGCCATTTCCTTATAAATGTTTCGATTTTGTACAATATATAAAGACGTAGCTACAAAACATGGAAGTGGCTGTGACTTACTCAAAAAGATATGATCGTCTTTTCAAAACCTTGTCTTTTGCTTTGAATATATTATCAACTTATATTATTATTTTATGCACCTAGAGAATGCCTAAGGCATTAAGTCCGCCTTTGTACATTTTGTGTTGCATAAAAATTAAATCTAGAAGGTTTCCATGTTTGCTAATGATTATGAAATGAGAATATAAACAAATACATTTCTTGAAAAGAAAGAATACACAAAACCTTTTAGTGAAATTGCAAATGGCAAACCAATCTACACCATTCATTACCTTTGGTGTTCTTGTCGCTAAATTAATTTTGATGATTAATTATTATGTAAATTCATAATGCTTTATTGTCCCATTAGTTTTCTATTATCTTCCAGTTTTTATATGAAACTGTAAGACTGAATCTGTTGCCATAATAGTTAAAAAATAATTTTACAAACATTTTTGTAAAATATATACATAATTGTGAACCTACGAGTTTTTTTAACTCGATATTTTATTTTTCAATACATGTGATAGACTCCATCTAATAAAAAATCCGACTGCAACTTCCTATGATATATTTCTTGGCCCTGTTTTATAACATACAGTGTATTGTCATAACAATTTCTTCATTTCCTTCTAACGACAATTATGGCAATTCAAGTTATAGACGATTATTTGTTGTGTATATTCTACTTGTATATGAAACTCGAAAATAAAAAATTTTGATTTTGAACAAAAAAAAAAACATTTTTGCTCAATTTCCCAAATTTTGTTTTTTGTAGTTTCAGTGTATTGGATTGACACGGTACAGGGGTAGCTCGTCCGATGCGAACCCCTCCCACCGTTATTTGGGAACCCGAAGGTAGCGCGTTCTGACGGCTAAGGTAACGCTTGCAGGGCCACCTCGTAGTTGCCAGATCCTTTCTACGACTGTCGCAACTCCACGCATCGGCAGTTCGGCCGCCGCCTGGTTCGACCTCCCCACCACCAGCATACGCCTGCAGGGAGGTCGGCGCGCAGCACCCAGTCGTTACCGATATCCCGCAGGACGGACCCCAGAACCGATCGCTGTGGGACACCGCGCACGACATCTTTCGCCGTTTCCACTCTCCCCGGTGAACAGGGTAGATGACGGTTCGTCCACAGCCCTAAAGCCTAATACGTAATGGAAAAACTAACATAAAAACATACCTACGAACTTTTACATTTATAATATTATTAGGATTTAGTGCCTTTTATGTAATAACTAAAACGTCGTATCCTTTATACCTAACTGTGGCTAAGCGCAAAGGGAGTATTTCTATTAGACGATGAGCAAAGTATGACCTATCTATAACTTACATGCTTAAAAATTAAGTTGACAGTATAAATTGTGTACCGACCTGTAAAAAACTGAATTGACTTGTTTCTAGATCGAGTGACATTATTATACTAATCTGGCTTCCCATGTCAAAATTGTATTATTTTAGAGTTTTTATTGGTGAAATCTAATGTTGTCGTTTCTCATACTTATTTTTATATTTTTTATAAAGCTCCTTTTCGAATACTAGTGAATACTATTGTGAATACTAGTACACTGTAGACCATTACGTTTTTTTTTTATATTTGTATTTACATTCTACTACGTTAGTCGGTGTGTACTGTCCTCTAATGCCAATAAAATTTGTATTATGAAAACATTGTAAAAATCAATTACTTATCTTTTGAAAAGAGTAACCATAAAATTTCCTGCTGGTTCTTCTCCATGGGAATCGCCTAATTTCAAGCCGTGATTCTAACGTTTTATTAGTGGCCGTGCAGGCGTATGTGAAATAAAATATTTTAGACTAGCTTCTGTCCGCGACTTCATTCGTGTGGGAGATTTTCCTGCGTAAATCCCGAACCCGTGGGAATTCCGGGATAAAAAGTAGCATATGTGTTATTCCAGGATGTCAACTATCTACTTACCAAATTGAATTTAGATCCGTTCAGTAGTTTCGCATTTTTAATTAATATTAGTAAGAATACTAAAATTATAAAGCGGAAAAGTTTGTTTGTTTGTATGAACGCGCATTAGCGCAAATTAGCGCAAACATCCAAATCCACTCAGGACTTTCAACTATTAAGTTAAAAGTCCTGAGTGGATTTGGATGTTTGGTATGGAAGCAGCTCGAGGAAGGTTATGGTTTTATCGTGTTAAAGTCTACGAGTACGAAGCCCCGCACGACTTTTAGTAAGATAAGACTTGACTTTGATTATTGAAATGGAATATTTATTTTGTAAATTGGTTATTGTAACTAACACTTTTACACGTCATTTTTTGTGTTTTAAGTTAAGCTAGATGAGGCCGGTGTTTCCTAACTGGTAGTCATTTAGGAAGCCAGCTGAGAAGAAACACCGAAACAAACTCAGAGCTCAACGTCTCTTTTTAAAGTCCATACAATTCGTATTCGTCAAACCATATTAGAAGCATGAAGGTTCATGTCTGTTGTGTCTTTTGAGGAAAGGAGCACGCAGATTTGAGCGGACCTGCGGGCCTAAACAAAATCCATTTTCTGTAAGCGTTAACGCCAACGGAAAAATTAAATTGTATGGAGTTGACATTTACTAACACGTGACATGTGGTTAGCAAATGTCAACTCCATACAATTTAATTTTTCCGTTGGCGTTAACGCTTACAGAAAATGGATTTTGTCTAGGCCCGCTGCCGAGACAGTGCAAGCATTTGTCAGTTATCGTGTAGCTATTAGATTGCATAGTAGGGCAGTAACTTACCACGAAGTTCCAGGGGTTGGCGGCCATGGCGATGTATACATCGAAGTAGTCGCCAGGCGCCGGCAGCGAAGGCGGCGGCAGAACGGCCGGCGTCGTTCGCTCGTCGCCCAACATCGACAGACTGCGGAAAATGCGCTCTTTCTTCTTATGTAGCGCCTCCACATGATTCGTCGTGTCTTTTTCGTCTTCCTTTAGTCTGCCACTGAAAAAAAAGCGATAATAATTATATTCACTGTGTGTCTGCTCAGAACTGATTGGCAAATTTGGGCTACGTGTTCCATTCGTCACGTTAAGAATCATAACCTCTGTATGTTCCTTCTGTGCGGAGTTAAACTCTCATATGATAAGAGATAGATAGATAAAATATACTTTATTGTACAGTCGGCCAAGAAAGTGGTGTACCACCCTAAGGTTGAATATCGCTTGCAGATTCATAGGTGATAAAGATTAGTTTTGCTTGCAGATCGATCTGACAACTTCTATTGCTGTCTTTATCTGATTGTTGATAACGACTATTACTGTTTGTAACGTGACAGCTGTTCTTAGTTTGAACTTGATGGAACCAATGACGTCGTAAAATCAACGGCGGGGGGCTGTAGATTTTGATGACAAAATTGTATCTACAAATTCAGAATTGTAATCAACAAGTTACATAAAATTGTAAAGGCACAAGGCGAGTCCACAAACCTACAATTTCTGTAAACTTGTAATTACAATATCAATAAAAAACAAGCTAAAAATAGATTTATCCTTTTATTAAATTTCTACAATCAATTTTAAAATACTTATAACAAACAAAAACATAGCATATATAGTAATATTTAGAAGATATTGAAAATTTTTAAAAATTAGAAACGGGTGTAACCGCCGTTGGCCTCTATAACCTCTAAAAGACGAGACCTCATTGAACCAACAAGCCGTGAGCAAATATCGGTTCCCCGCATTTCCTCCCAGATATAATTACAGTGACTAATAAGAGCTTGTTTGGTTCTTTCATTTTGATGCGACCATCGTTGGACCATAAGGCCCCAAAGATTTTCTATCGGGTTGAGGTCCGGCGATCTTGAGGGCCACTGAATTACCCTTACGTCAGTGTGTGAACGAAACCAGGCTCTTACGATCCTCGCATTATGAATTGAACAATTATCTTGAACAAAATCAAATTGTGGCACTTTGTTCTCCGGGTAAACATTACGGACTGTCGGTAGCATTGCATTCTGAAGCACGTCGATATAATTTACAGCCGTCGCTCGAGGAGGTAGAGAACACAATTCTCCTACACCATCCGTACTCATCCAGCCCCAAATATTTACGGAAATTCGACCTGATTCTCTATTTGGGATTACATGATCATCTTTATACCGTGTTGAATTATATCGCCAAAGGTGAAGACGTCCATGCTGACTGGATTTAAACGTTTTTTCATCACAAAACACTGTATTAGACCAATCAAACTCTAAGTGCTCTCTGGCGAAGTTCAGACGAGCAAGTCTGTGAGCATCCGTCAAATATATTTTCTTGGCGTAATGCCTGTGGTGCAACCCCATGTAATGTAGATGATTCCTTATTGTTTGGGCACTCACATCGAACATCTCCGCAAAATGTTTTGTGGGCTTAAAACCATTGATTTCATATTCCCGTCTCATGAATTCTCTATCGTTATTGGAGAGTGCAGGCCGGCGACCACTTCTTCTGTGATCCAACAAACTTCCCTCCTCTCCTTCACGACGAATCCAAAAGCGGACAGAACGCCTCGATATATTCAAATTCCGGGATATCGCACTGATACTGCTTCCCTCATTAAATTGGGCAATTATTTGTGCTCTTTCGGCAATGGTCAAGTTGGCAGGCATTGAGATGATTTTATATGCAGTTGATTGAAAAATAACACGGAAAATATATCGATTTTTTGCATATATTTGACAAAATGTCAATTGTCAGTTTTCTTTTTCAAATGGAATTCGGTTGTCTAAATAGTTTTTATTACTTTTATTTGGAAACATTTCAATTGCTTTGTAGAAACTAATGTCCTTTTCATTTATACTAAAGGTTAAAATGTCATGTACTTATATGTGACATATGACGTATGAATACTAAATACATAGGTTTACGTCATGATAATGTTGTCTCTTTCAGTAATATCTTTTTATAACGAACCTTGTTGTAATTTTCGATGACCGGGAAACTAAATCAAAACTGGTACACCACTTTCTTGGCCGACCGTACACCAAAAATTGAAACACACTTACATAACCTTATTTATATAACTTTGGTTACAATGGCGGTCTTATCGCTGAGAGCGATCAGATCATATATTATAATATGTCAGTGTGGATGATCTTGACTTATTTTGCACCAGCGTTACTAAATTCAAGGAAATGATGTGTAACCAATTTTTCGAACACTACCGAAACTATGACTCGTAAACACTTATCTAGAGATGCGCCGAATGTTCGGCCGAATATTCGTATTCGGTACATTCGGCATATTTTTTCACGTTCGTATTCGGCCGAATATTCGGTTGATTTGTCGAATAATTACCGAATATTTAAATTATTTTTAATATTAAAAAAAAGAACATTTTATTATACAGTAAAGTTAACTTATTACTAAATAAGTGTGGTTTATTCCGAAAGTTGCACATAGTTTTTTTTTTTGTAAATGAAAGAAACTTTACTTTTTGTACCAATTATTTATTGACTATATAAAAAAAGATTAACTTTAACAGTCAATTTAATTAAAATTTTCGGTCATGTATTTTCTGCTAGGTAAGTTCGTATTAGTTTTAATAATTTAATTAATCTATTAAAGCCAGTGTCTTCGACTATTGATATCGGTTGATTGATGATATGATTGGATGATATCATTTTTATATTTCTGCTTTAAGTGATTTTTTAATGCCGAATATTCGGTTCGGTACATTTTGGATAGAATATTCGGCCGAACATTCGTATTCGGTTGAACCTACATTCGGCGCATCTCTACACTTATCTATTAATAACTCGCTCTGAGTGCTTTACTTCTAGCTTTCTTTTAAATGTCTACTGTCTCTTGTTCAGTGCGAAAACTTATAGTTGGGTAGCACACTGACAACGTTAAAACCTAAAACGCCAAATAATTTGGCGAGTAGCGTAGTGACATGAACATTCTTAAATGTTAGTTACCAGCCGCACCTTACACTACCTGCGAATATATCGAATGCACAGGGACGCACTTAATGAACATCTGTTTACTGCTAAAGGGAATATGCATGTATTTTTAGTTATTTGCCAAATAAATAACTTATTAGGTCTAGTGAGTGATCACGAAATTCTTTTTAACTAACGAAGTTATAAAGTTGATAATACTAGATACTAGATAGAGACTAGATAGATAACTGGTTGACTTTTCGATCGATTTCCATTATGTTTTCACCGTTACTTTTATATTTATGTATATTTTATGGTAAACTGGTTGCATAATAAATATTTTGTCATGCATATTCCCTATTTCAATGATGTTTAAAATTGATTTTAAGATGACCAAACAACAATAACGCATCTAAAATTAAGAAATTAGAGTAACATTCGAGCGACATGCAGAGTACGCTCGCGCTCGCAGACGGCGACAACCAGACCAACAAACTAGTCGTAGAGATCGGTACGATGCGACACGCACTGCTGCAGGAAATCGTACTCCATGAGGATGGCGTTGTTGACGGAGGCGAGGATGTTCTGCGGGCCGGTGCGCACGAACAGCTCGACGTGCGGCGCGCCGGGCGGGTGCGCGGGGGAGGGCGGCGCGGGGGGGGGCAGCGAGCGGCACAGCACGCGCGCCTCCAGCAGCAGCTCGCGCAGCCGCGCCGCCATGGCGCCCGCCGCGCGCTCCGCCGGGCCCAGCCGCACCGACATCGCCTGCGGGACGACACATCAGGGATGTTAGGGAGCTCCGTAACCGAAACTTTAGGATATCCGGTATAAAATATTATCCGTAACCGTAACCGAATCCGAAATAAAAGTTTCGGATAATATCGGATAGGGGCGGAGCCTAATTGAGACACGTTATGACAAGTTGTTTTGATCGGCCGGGCGGCGGCGAAACACACAAGTAGACATGCTCAAAACAGTGCGTTAGAAAGTGAAGTTATAAGACATTACATTTAGTACCGGGGAATGTTGCATTATACCATGACTCCAAACATGAAGCGTAATGAAGCGCCATACGATGTTATTGTAATGAAATTCTCGCGTTATAAATGTAATACATCATTACATGAGATGAGAAAGCGCGTTATGGTATGATGTATCTATTTGTGTTTTACTTTTCAAATTCCTTAAAAATCTAATATTCGTAACCGAAATTATCCGAAACTAACGGATAATCCGAAATAATTTCATATCCGTATCCGTATCCATATCCAGTATAATAATCATTCCTATATCCGTATCCGAAATTTCATATCCATAACATCCCTACAACACATCACCCGTCCACTATCTACAGTCGCCTCAACCAGCTTTGCCGCTCTGCTCTGAAGTACGTCGCCATTGACAGCGCAGTACTCAATCTTACAATCAATCAATAGTCAATCGCCATTTTTTTGTGCGATATACCTAAACTTGGTTATTACTTACAATCGCAAACTGCTACTACAACTTTATTCAAGTGAGATAGTAATACAATTTACAAGAACATACATGAATACGTATAAAATACATAGAAGAGTATTCCACAAACGTAACACGATTTTTACGTGATTGCATCTGCGCGGCCGTCACGAAGACATAACTTCGGAACGGCATAGTTGGTTGACGCGAACTATACATAACGGATTTCTACAACGTGAGGTTGTCATGTCTTATATTTTTGTTAAAATGTTTTTATTTTCCATTTTTTGTGTAATTAGGTAATATTGTCTCTAATGCATGTTCTATTAAGACCAAACACGACTACAACTACTTTGTTTTAAATAAATCTAATCAATAATTTTGAGATAACTCTTTGAAAAACATTCAGGTGTTGTTACTTCCATCATCAGCTCAGCACCACGAGATGATGACTGTCATACATAAATATCTGAATTGAGTTAGAAAGTATATGAAAAACAATGCATTTGCCTACAAAAGAACATGGAACAAAACGTACGGTCGGCCAAGAAAGTGGTGTACCAGTTTTGATTTAGTTTCCCGGTCATCGAAAATTACAACAAGGTTCGTTATAAAAAGATATTACTGAAAGAGACAACATTATCATGACGTAAACCTATGTATTTAGTATTCATACGTCATATGTCACATATAAGTACATGACATTTTAACCTTTAGTATAAATGAAAAGGACATTAGTTTCTACAAAGCAATTGAAATGTTTCCAAACAAAAGTAATAAAAACTATTTAGACAACCGAATTCCATTTGAAAAAGAAAACTGACAATTGACATTTTGTCAAATATATGCAAAAAATCGATATATTTTCCGTGTTATTTTTCAATCAACTGCATATAAAATCATCTCAATGCCTGCCAACTTGACCATTGCCGAAAGAGCACAAATAATTGCCCAATTTAATGAGGGAAGCAGTATCAGTGCGATATCCCGGAATTTGAATATATCGAGGCGTTCTGTCCGCTTTTGGATTCGTCGTGAAGGAGAGGAGGGAAGTTTGTTGGATCACAGAAGAAGTGGTCGCCGGCCTGCACTCTCCAATAACGATAGAGAATTCATGAGACGGGAATATGAAATCAATGGTTTTAAGCCCACAAAACATTTTGCGGAGATGTTCGATGTGAGTGCCCAAACAATAAGGAATCATCTACATTACATGGGGTTGCACCACAGGCATTACGCCAAGAAAATATATTTGACGGATGCTCACAGACTTGCTCGTCTGAACTTCGCCAGAGAGCACTTAGAGTTTGATTGGTCTAATACAGTGTTTTGTGATGAAAAAACGTTTAAATCCAGTCAGCATGGACGTCTTCACCTTTGGCGATATAATTCAACACGGTATAAAGATGATCATGTAATCCCAAATAGAGAATCAGGTCGAATTTCCGTAAATATTTGGGGCTGGATGAGTACGGATGGTGTAGGAGAATTGTGTTCTCTACCTCCTCGAGCGACGGCTGTAAATTATATCGACGTGCTTCAGAATGCAATGCTACCGACAGTCCGTAATGTTTACCCGGAGAACGAAGTGCCACAATTTGATTTTGTTCAAGATAATTGTTCAATTCATAATGCGAGGATCGTAAGAGCCTGGTTTCGTTCACACACTGACGTAAGGGTAATTCAGTGGCCCTCAAGATCGCCGGACCTCAACCCGATAGAAAATCTTTGGGGCCTTATGGTCCAACGATGGTCGCATCAAAATGAAAGAACCAAACAAGCTCTTATTAGTCACTGTAATTATATCTGGGAGGAAATGCGGGGAACCGATATTTGCTCACGGCTTGTTGGTTCAATGAGGTCTCGTCTTTTAGAGGTTATAGAGGCCAACGGCGGTTACACCCGTTTCTAATTTTTAAAAATTTTCAATATCTTCTAAATATTACTATATATGCTATGTTTTTGTTTGTTATAAGTATTTTAAAATTGATTGTAGAAATTTAATAAAAGGATAAATCTATTTTTAGCTTGTTTTTTATTGATATTGTAATTACAAGTTTACAGAAATTGTAGGTTTGTGGACTCGCCTTGTGCCTTTACAATTTTATGTAACTTGTTGATTACAATTCTGAATTTGTAGATACAATTTTGTCATCAAAATCTACAGCCCCCCGCCGTTGATTTTACGACGTCATTGGTTCCATCAAGTTCAAACTAAGAACAGCTGTCACGTTACAAACAGTAATAGTCGTTATCAATAATCAGATAAAGACAGCAATAGAAGTTGTCAGATCGATCTGCAAGCGAAACTAATCTTTATCACCTATGAATCTGCAAGCGATATTCAACCTTAGGGTGGTACACCACTTTCTTGGCCGACTGTACCCACCCATGTAGCAAATTGAAATTGGTACCATTAGAAAGGTCTTTGAAAATATATATATTTATTGTATGGGGGCAACTTTGTAGCTTGCGGGGGAAAAAAGATATTCGACGTTGAAAATGCCGAAAATCCTTAGTAAAATCGACCCACGCACGTTCGAAGTTTTTGCGATTTTATCCGTCATAGTACCTGTTTGGAACTGTCTTTGAGCGCACGCATTTATGTCATCTTAGTTTATTTTATTCGTATCTATTAGTATCTCTTAGTATCTTAGTTTATTTCAGTGCGCTTCAGCGGATTGCTTAACGATTGGATTAAATATTACTCACCTGCTTCGACTAAATGGAAGGTGAACGCCGCGTATTGTGTATTACGTGTACAAGAAACCGTCATATACTCGTCATATATATAGATCGTGACCGAAACCGGCATATACTGACGCGAGCCAAGCGTTTTTATATTAGATCGAGGTTTTAGAGACTCTATACCAGATATAGAAAGTGCTGGTTATGTTGCCCATATGCCGCCAAGCAAAGATAGGCATGCCACACAGCTCACAGATATTCAAGCAAATAAATCTCGACAAATAGTGCGATGGGTCATTGAAGTCATAAACGGATGATTTAAAAGAGACTACAAGATATTTACGCATACACTTATTAACAAAACACTCCCTCACGTATTTGAAGACTTTCGCATTGCGGGAGCCTTTATAAATGCATTTAGGCAGCGTCTGACAGACAATGAGCATGCCCACGCCTTTATAGATATAATAGCTCAAAGAATTATCGAACCTAATAGACTGGGCAATTATGTAGTCGCAGAAAATATGAATAGACAACGGGCGGTGTTCACTACAATGACGGCTATCAAAATGAATGTCCAGAGCAGAGAAGCCATCGAAGCCTATTATTGCTCCTGCATGACGGGTATGAGAACTCTAGGTGCCTGTGCCCACACTGTTAGCATAATATGGTACTTAGGTGTTGGCAGGAACCTAATAACTTCTTAGGTCCGGCAAGTGCGTGGGATGATATAATCATTGAGAGTAACAACACGATTTAAAAATGATGTTTTTGCTGTCTTTTGTAATAAAACTGCTTTTTAAGACTGATGGATTTTATTTAATATTTTTTCCGTACAGAAAACGAACGGTAGGACGTTAAGTCGGTCTCTCTTTAGACAGAAAAAACGACTGGTTATTTATTTAGTCTACAGAGTAGAATGAGGTGCGATTATTATAAAACTTGACAATTCAAAATGTAATAAAGAAGTTATCATAACTTCGGTCTCCCATTCATTTATTCATTGGTTCATTTATTTTTGAGTTAGTCAATTAAGCCTCTTTTAAATGACACCTAGTCTAAAATGCTACAAAGGTGGGTACAGGCTCCTTACAAAATGACCCATTGTTCTTTGAGGGGTTTCCACTTAGGGCGTCCAATCCCGCAGCCTGAATTCAATCTCGGTATTTGCGGGACTACGAATTTTCAATCCCGCGGGATCTCGGTATTTGCGGGATCTCGCATATTGAAAATATTCATATTTATATAAGGCAAATAAAACAATGAATTAATCAACTAACTCCACGTTTATTTACGTATTACTATTAGTAATGAAATCAATCAAATTACACCGAATATTTATCACAAAAAAAAACAATGAAAAATGATGAAAAAAAAAATTTCTTATTAGATACGGATGTCAATGAAGTACTAACAATTATTTCTGGGTTAAAGACTGTTTGTGCCGTTGGGTGGGATGATATATCAAACAAGATACTTAAACATTTTAAATTCTTACTCGCCCCGCCGCTAACTCATATATTTCAGTTATGCTTAACAAATGGGGTATTTCCTAAGTCACTTAAAAAAGCTGTGGTTACTCCTGTATTTAAAACTGGTGACAAAAGCTGTATTAATAACTATAGACCAATCTCAGTTTTAACAGGACTCTCCAAAATTTTAGAGAAAATCATTAATATTAGATTAATTAAATACCTAGAAGATAATAAATTACTCTCAGAGAGACAATTTGGTTTTAGGCCGAAAAAGTCAACTAACCAAGCAGTACATCAAATGACAGATTTTATCACTACTAATTTGGATAAAGGCATGCACACAATTGGGATCTTCTTAGACCTCGCCAAGGCTTTTGATACCATTTCTTGTCCCTTACTTTTGCACAAGCTTGAAACTCTCGGAATAAGAGGAACAACGCTTTCATTATTAGCTGACTATCTTACTGACCGCGGTCAATGCGTCAAAATTGGCCAATACGTTAGTTCTGAGCTAAGAATCAGTAATTACGGAATACCACAAGGTAGTATTTTAGGTCCTACTTTATTCCTAATATATATAAATGACCTCTGCAGCATGGCTCTCCAAAATGGTATAATACTCTCATACGCAGACGACACAGCACTATTGTTTTCAGACAAAACTAGAGATGATGTATATAAACAAGCCCAGAACGGTTTTAATATAGTTTCTAAGTGGCTACAGGATAATCTACTAACACTAAATGCCGATAAAACTAAATACATATTATTTACTCTTAGAAATACTAACCTGCCAGTTACTAAAATAAACATTTATGCGCACAAGTGCAGCACGTATGCTGACAATGCATGTGGTTGTCCTACGTTAGCAAAAACCGATTATATAAAATATCTAGGTGTAACGATTGACACAAATCTAAATTTCCGTAAACACATCGATTTATTATGCACTCGAATACGTAAATTAATATATATTTTTAAATATTTACGAAATATAGTAGATTACAATCTAATTAAACAGGTTTATTTGGCTTTGTGTGAATCTATTCTCAGTTATTGCATAACATCATGGGGTGGGGCAGCTAAATCAATCCTTTTGCCATTAGAACGTGCGCAAAGAGCGGTCCTTAAGGTAGCCACTTGTCGTCCATTTAGATTTCCCACACATGAGCTTTACAAGGCATGTAAGGTACTGTCCGTGCGGCAACTTTTTATTCTGAATATAGTACTACTCCAACACAGTAAGCTTCCTTATATCCCTATAGATAAGAGAAGAAAAGACCTGGTCTGCATTAAGCCTCAAACTAGACATACTTTTACACACAATTTTTTTGTATTTTTAGGTCCATATCTATATAATAAAATCAACAAGTCTCTAAGTATTTACAGTGTAAGTCGTAAAAAATGTTGTGATATGTTGAGGGAATATTTAGCGACATTTAATTATTCAGATACAGAAAAATTGTTAGATGTTACGCAATAAATGTAATAGTGTTTATTTAGTAATTATTTATTTAAAGTTAAGATTATTTTTCCTCTGTTTAGATTATTTTAATATTTCACATAAAAAGCAAGCTATTAAAGTATAATACGTTAAGTAACAATGTTGGCTCTATGTTCTGTAACCTATTGTTCACCAAGCCACTCAGCGCTGAAAAGTGATGGCCTGAAACACAGGTTTGAATAAACTTACATCAGGCAGGTCGCTATAGTATTTTTAGACTATTAATCAATATTATATAAGTTATGCACTAGATGATTTATTTTAGACCCACTGTAACAACTTCCACTTACGAATTAATATGTACCTAACCTTAAAAACTGTAACTTCCATGTAATCTATATTGTGTGAACTTATGAATAATTATGAATAATAAATTATGAATAATAATAAAATGAATTAATCTACTAACTCCACATTTATTTACGTATTACTATATTAGTATGAGATCAATCAAATTACACCGTATTTTCTTCACAAAAAAACAGTAACAAATACTGAATAAATAAAAACTTTACTGATATTTTAGGCTACATACTTAGGCTACCACTGACTGAAATTCGGCTATATTAGGCTACATAACTTGTGAAAAACGGGTGACATCGGCCCCCGCGTTGTCTGCAACACTGCCGGCCGCCAGTCACCGAGCGATCGCGCTCGCGAGAGGTCGTATGCATGCTTTTTTTCAGTCCCGCAAATCCCGCGGATCCCGCACCCGTAATCCCGCATCACGCGGGATTGGAAAATGCCGCGGGATCCCGCAATACCGAGATCTCGGTATTCCGGGATTGGACGCCCTAGTTTCCACGATTTCCCCGGGATCCCATTATCAGCTTTTTACTTGATGACAATGGGACTACCTCAGGAGTATCCCGACTTTCGAACAAAAAACAATTTTGACATTCGATCCACAATCGCGGAAAAATAAGCGAACGTACATAAAATAAGAACATCATCAGCGTATAATATACGCATTATTAAGGATAAATGAAAACTACTCGTTGGTTAAAAACCTTTTTCAATTCTTTTCAATATTCACCCACTGCGCATTTATATGATTTCACTAATGTGAGTGAGTGGGAAACGATAGAAAAGGGGCCTCACTGATGGGACTTCACCAAGTCTTAGTCCACACTACGCCTCTGACTACTTGTTAGTGTTTATCTCAAACCGTATCATGACATCTATATTATTATGTACTAACCTGATATGGGTATGCATTAAGAGCTGGTGAAAACGTTTGAAGTGGCACGAGGGACGACAATGGTGCTCTCAAAATGAGACCGCTGTCCACTAGCTGTGTCCTCACAGTACCTTCACCATCAAGCCCACTTATAATAGTGCAGCGAACCCTATGGAAAAAGAAGTATTTTAAGACGCTGTTAACACCGAGAGGGCGAACACATTAAATATAAAACCATAATCTACATATTTACTCACTAAATAGTTGCTTATTTAAAAAAAAAATGAACTTTCGGATTTGATACTTTATAAGTTTCACCTACTTAGTTTAGCGGCGGCGCGGGCTTGTAATCCTTATAGAATTATGCAATAATTTTTAGGGGATGAAATACCGGTTACCACCTAGTTTGGATGCAGTGGTGCTTAAATTTGTTCATGAAGTATTTGGCATTGTATAATGTTACTGTCAAATAATTCGTGACTGAGTTTGTAATTTTTTTGTGAAATTATTTTTATCTTATTTACTGACATTATATAATAATAATAATATGTTTATTTCCAAAACAACTTTTAAGTACTTAACAATCGCATTGTGGCAACAATTTCTGTTAAAGTGTTGAGTTTAGCATCTGTAGCCGAACTAGGCATAGCCTGCATTTCGGCTATCAGTTTCCAATTGTTTTCAATTTCAAGTTTTCAATTGGTGCCAGACAGTGGAAGCATGCATAATCAACAATAGAGAAAAATAATTATAATTGAAAACAAAAATAAAAAACTTATTATTATGATGGTGGCGGTGGAATAAAACCAACGTTGGATGACAGATAGGGTTTTATTTACTTTACTTACTTACTTACTTAAACACTTGACAGGCTTTATCAAACAAAGTTAGACTGACGTAATAACTATTAGTGGTCCTAGGGATGGACTGCGGGGCTATCCTATCCCTTAACCTCCTAGCTCGCTATTCCTGAGGGCGACGGGGCCTCCGCTCAGTTTAAGCTTAAGACAATAGTAGTGACTGCGGGGCTATCGACCACTATGCCTTCTAAGCTGCGAATGTATCGTTTCTTTTTTTTTTTTTTTTTTTTTTAGGTAGGGCCACTTGTAGATCAGCACACTAAGGCTGTGAGTCTACTTAACCGGACTTTAGTGTATCGTTTCTCCTTGGTGAGGGCTTATATAGGCGGCTTGACACGTTAGTGTGCGTCTTCATCATGTGATCCTTGTATGTGTTTGTAACTCGTTAACGTCACGACACTTCACACGTTGTATGTTAGATGTCACTAGTACTCTACAGGTACTGTATATACAATCTGATAGATGGCGTAAGGCGTCGTGTTATATTATTATTATTATGGAATATTATTATTATTAATATGTTCCCTTTTTTATCTTATTACATACATAAAATCAAAAGTAAAACCTTAATGACAAACATTATCCACACAACTGTCATAAAAAAAGTATTTTTTGAACCTTCGCTAACAGTATATTGTCATAAAAAACCCTGCCATAGTATCGCTCGAATAGAATCATTGCTAATAAAAACTCATTGTTAATAAAAGCTCATTAGACGTTTCGCACTGTTGGGCATTTAGCTACTTAGACCTTCTGATCAGGAAGGGATTACAAATGTAATAAATATTGCAATTCTAAAATACTTTGGATTCTCAAACTATAAAGGAAAGTGTTTCAGGAGGTATTTCAGCAAGTACTCTCCCAACCTCAGTATAGTCCACCCTCCAATCAGTGTCTTTGCTGCAATTGCAATATTTTGACATTGTTTCAGGCCATTGATGTATTGTTGGTCTCTAACGAGTTAATTTGAATGCTTTTGGAGCCTTTCCTTATTGTTTGTGGCATAGTTTTTACTCAAAAACTTTAATAGAGAACCAGAAATGTGGGTCGAATTCACATTACCAGCAATCCCGTTAACGCCGCCAACTAAGCTATATGTATATGCTTTTAGTGGGTTCACGGTAATTGTGTAATGGGTGGGGTTGAAACCGGCGCCCTCTCAATCACAAGTCCGACACCTTAGTCATTAGGCTATTGACGCTTAAATGTGAATGTAATGAAATAAAATGAAATCATAATAATCATAATCATAAATCATTTATTTGCTGGTCAAGGGTATACACAGTGGTGTTAACATTATACGAATGTGATGAAATAAAATGCTTTCTGTATGTGACGTACCAATTTCCTGCCAGGGTGCGTACGATGTAGAGCGTGCCGGCGTTGGGCGAAGGGGCCTGCGGCGCGGCGGGCAGCGGGCGGCGGTACGTGCCGGCCGTCAGCAACGCCAGCGCGTTACGTACCGTGGCCGCGCCGCCCGCGCGGGATACCCACACGCGCCCTTCTTCCGACACACAACCCACCTCCACCTCGCAGGGTTTCTGTTCAAATAAATAACTTGTTGAGCAGTGAATAACACTTATAATAATATATAATAATAATATTCCACAACTTTCACACAACGCCATCTAGTCCCAAACTAAGCAGAGCTTGTGCTATGAGTACTAGACAACTGATAAACATACATATATATTTCTAAATACATACATATTATAGATAAATTACACCCAGACAAAGAACAAATGATCGTGCTCATCACACAAACATTTGTCCTAGGTGGGAATCGAACCCACGACCTTTCGCATAGCAGTCAGGGCCACTGACCACTATACCAACGGGCCTGCCAAACGATCTGATCCAGCCTGTCCCTAGCTGCCCTACCCCTGTGAAGCCCTAAGCCGAGGTCCGTACCCCACAGGGGTGCCCTTAGCGTGTAGTCGCCTAGTTTATAAGTTTTAGTAATAAGCCCTGGCTGGAAGCTTTAATTAATATCTTAATTAAGGTAACCACAGGCAAGCCCGGTTAAGCAGCCTATAACCTCAGAGGTTGACCTGCGAGATGCCACACACAAAAAAGGAATAACACACGCCATCTTCAACCACATCATCACTTACCACATTAGGTGAGATGGTGGTCAAACAAAACAAAGGATGGCGGGCTGTGAATCAGGGTTGACCTGTGTTGTGACCGTGCTGCACACAGCTCAATATTTGCTGTGACTGCTTCGTTTACCACACAAAAATACGTCCTTGTTAGAGTTCCGTAGTCGAAAGGCAAAAAACGGAACCCTTATAATTTCGTCATGTCTGGCTGTCTGTCTGTTCGTATGTCACAGCCATTTTATTCCGAAACTATTAAGACTACACCTGTGAAACTTGGTAGGTAGATGTATTCTGTGAACCGTTTTCCAATTTTCAGACAAATATAAAAAATATATAAAATTTAGGGGGGCTCCCCAGTCCCCATACATGAAACTGAAACTAAAAACATTTTTTTCATCAAACTTATATGTGTGGTATCTATAGAAAAGTCTTAGATCGCGGTTCCAAAAACCACTTTTTCTTAGTCATTCGTTTAAAATATATACGCTTCCAAAGTGGTATATCGGTGTAGTATATTTTTTATAACCATTATACTACTTGTTATAAGTTTTATAATAGTTGATACTCTATTTTTTTCTAAACTCCTATAGCTATCTGTGGACAGCATAGTGAGCTCCATCATAGTCAAAACTTATTTTTTGTGAAACTAATTGCAAGTTCTTATAATATAACTGTTTGTTGTTCCATCTAATAAAAATTAAAAATTTTAAGTAACCCCCAACAACCTTGAAACACTTGAACAGATCTTGATAAATTATAGGTAAGAACCATCTCGATCACGTCAGCTTTCTTACAAAAAAAACACGCGTCATAATCAGTCCATTCGCTTATCAGCTTACCAGGCTGACACACAGACACGTCACACATAACACCCCTCTTTATGCGTCGGGGGTTAAAAATAAAGTAAAATTAAAGTACCTGAGTAATATTAAAGGCTCCAGAGATGCAGAAGTCTTGGATGATCTCCTTGTTGAGGTTGAGGTCGCGTTGCGTGGAGGTGTCGTACAACACGACTGCCACGGACGGATCTAAGGGGTCATGGCGCGGGCCGGGCGCCGCCACCAGCACTTCGCCGGGCAGCCGGTGCCGCACCAGCTCCACGCCCTCCGCGCTCGTCGATAGCTCCTCCGCGCCTTCCAGTCGGCAAAGGATCGCCTGTCGGAACCATGCCATTACTATACTATGCCATCTTACTTATATACCTAACTACTTATAACTGCCTCGGTGGTCTAGTGGTCGTAAGCGCGATTGCTGAGCAAGAGGTCTCGGGAGCGATTCTCTAGGTAAAAAAAAAACTTTTTTAACAAAAAATTGAACTGACTTCAAAACTCACAAAAAAGACTTGCGCTATAAAGAGAGAAATAACCTTAAATATTGTTTTATTGGATGTCTAATTCCGTTAAAAATAAGGCCTAGGTATCTAGTCACATGGCTGAAGTCGGTTCCAAGATAAATGAATATACGAGAGAAGTGATTTTAAGTTAGAACATTCCCGAAACACTGGCAATGTTACATTGCCGCAACTTGCATTAAATAATTTTTTAATGATTTATATTTACGACCGCGTCATGGCTAGTAGAACCTATTTTGCTTTGGGTAATTTGCATATCATAATTCATTCAAATAACATCATATGTATTACATATACATATGATGTTATTATACATATATATACACCGTGAAGTTTTAATGGTTGTTTTCCTAGGGCAGAACAACTTGCCATAAGGAGTACTTTCGAAGCATAGAGTAAAAGTAAAAAAACAAAAATGTTCAGGTTTTAAAATAATTAAAAAAGTATTCATCAACTCGAAAAACATGAGAATCCATAGTAACACGAGGCTTTTTGTAGGTACTACTCAAATCACACGCGGCGCCAACAAAGGACAGCTGTGCATAAAAATGTTCTAAGCAAAATAAACTCTCGCACGTGGCGATACGGCATAAACTAGTTTGCACGCAACAACACCAAATACAAAAGCGGAGCCGACAAAGAAAATATCGATTTAAACTCGCCACTCATTAATAACTGTGATAGTGGACGTTTTCAATATCGTAAGAAGTGACAGAGACACCTTAAAAAAATTAAAAGATAATAAATTAAAACGCGCTTCATTGTGTATTCAACGCAGTGGCTTGCACTTCGAACAATTACTCCGTTACCGGGAAGTGTAGGTAAATACCTACTCGTACTTTTGTAAATAATGAACATTTTAAAGTAGTTACGTTCAAAGGAGACGGGGATTTCTGGGCCATATTGCAATAAGTTGAGATATGGTTTAAAAAAGCGTCATATTTTTCTATGTCTAAATACAAAAAAATAGCCTAATTCACAATCTGGAAGACGAGAAATCTTAAAAATAAGTTTTAAGTCACGAATAAAATTGGTTATCGATTACTATAATCGCTTAATGTGTATGAGTTTAAACAATTGAACACAAAACTACTTGCACCAGATTATTGACTCAATCAAAGTAAATAAATAAATTACAATTTACATAATATCAGTAGTATAAAAAAATATAATATGAACATATTATAAAGAATTCTTAAAGTCGATTCTCGTTTACAAATCGATATATTACTTATGATTGGCAACTGTATTTTTAATCTGTGCTGACAATGACAGCCACAGAATACCCTCTGACAGTTCTAGAATGTCAACAATCACTCGTTTCGTAGTATCGTTTCCAAAGGCCACCGCGTGCATTTTGAGTGTTTTCCGTTGTTTTATTGATATTTTCTTCGACCACTGCTTTCTTCCTACGGACTTCTGATATTGCTAAACTTGTACGACCCTTGCTATCATACCGGACACGGATAATCTCGTTTTCTCGTCTGACTTTGGCTCGCTTATTTGGATTTTAGAGCCTGCCTATCGATTGAATATTGACACCATGGATCGCTGTGTTAATTGTGGTATAACGACGAGTCGCTGTAATACACTTGGCCAACGAGCTTTAGATGATGTAACGACACTCAGTGATTCGTCGTTGGCGTGCACCACAACCTGTAAGTACAAACTTGAAGTCACCTTTTCTAGCTACACAGTGTCTACAATGCTGGTCTACAGGTTTCTTATTTTATTTTCCATAAACGTTATGCAGCAACTATAGTAACGCTACATATAAAAGGCACATGGCGATTGTTTACATTTAAGTTAAAACCTAACTGCCGGTATATTTTATTTTAATCACGATTTGTTGTCATTAAAACTTTTCTCATCTTTCAGGTAAACAGCAGTGATTATGTTTGCCAAGCTTGTCGGGATTTGGCTCAAGAATCATTATTGATGAAGCACAACAACTTGGCCAACGTAGTGTTTGTCTTCGCTGTGGTCGTTTTCTTGCATCATGAGTTCGCCACCTACTTAACACGAGCTTTTTAGATTATAATTGAAGATGAATAAAAGATAGTTATTATTAAATAAAGTTGGTTTTATTTTACACATCATTTCCCTGGGGTATCTCCAAATTATTTGTGAGTTTCCTAATGTCCTCCCACTCAATACAACACAATTAATATACATAGTAAACAACTGTCTATTTTAACAAAATAGCAATCATATTTAATAAATCTGCTGTATAGTATAGGTTGTTGCCAATTTATTGCATAACCTCACTTTTACAAAACCTACTATAACTCTGCTCTCAGATTGCCAAAATTCGCCGAATTTTCATTGATGCTTTGTTAATATATTAGCTGTTAATCAACACTAATTTCATCTTTTTACACCTTGGCCCAAGAATGTATGAAAGCGTTTCCGTCTCCTTTATGAAATACGCCTCAAATACTTTATTAGGTTTCTAATTCAAAAAATTATTTTTCTTACATGATAAACTTGTTTTTATTTAATCTCGTATTCAGTAAATTGCAGCTAAAAAAGTATTTATGACGGCCCGTAAAATTATGAATGAAAAATTTGATTAACCATGTGGGTAAAGCTTATAATTATCAAGAATATGTTTTCAGCTAATAGAAAAGCACGCGGGTCAATGGCCGCAGGGCTGTTCGGCGCCCGGCATAGGTATCGGGGAGGATTACTATGGATTCGTTGTCGCTTTCGAGTTTTGTTTTTCACAATGGTAAATCTGCCATTTTTTGTTTCTAATGTTTTATTTGTTTATAAAACGATTGTATTACGAAGACAAAGCCATTTCGGTGCGGGAAATCAACCATTAAAATTTCACGGTGTATATTGAGTAGTTCCAGTGGCCATCTGTGGTCTTCATCATCAGGTCCACTTCACAAATGGTGCTTTTCGAATGCAACTACACAAGTTACTATAAAAGATACTCAAATCACTATAGATGGGCCTATAATATTTGAAGAGTTCCCTCGATTTCTCCAGGATCCCATCATCAGATCCTGACTTGGTGACAATGGTACCAACTTCGAAGGTTAAACCCTTTCAAACAAAAAAAGAATTTTCCAAATCAATTCAACCGTCTTCGAGTAATCGGTAATAATACATTAAAAAAAATATACGTGTCGGCTTGATAACCTCCTCCGTTTTGTTTCGTCGGTTGAAAATTGCTATTGGGTTTTTCTGATAGAATTTTTTTAGTAGTGGGCTACTGCTAAAAAAATTCTCAGAACGCACGTTAAGCCGTTGCTCCTGCGACTGATCTCTCTCCGGTCGTGTCGGATTGCCGTCCCATCAAGACAGTGCACCTGTACCTACCGCACATACTTGTGCAGTATAATATCTCCTGCGCAGATGGAATCAATTATGAGATTGGCCGCCGTGGCCGAAATCGTTTAGGAGGACTATTAATATTATAAACTCGAAAGTTTGTAAGGAGGAATGTATAGACGTATATAGACGAAAACTACTTAATGGATCCGAATGAAATTTGGTAAGTAGATATCCTGGAGTAACACTTAGGCTACTTTTTATCTCAGAATTCCCACATTCCCAGAAGCTAGTTAGGAATAAACCATGGTTATTTCATGTCCCTATTCTTTCGTCGTTCCCTCACTGCTGAGAATCGTTACTCCATTGACTATCCAATCACACAGTGGCACCCCTCCATCGGTTACAATCTGGTGGTGGATGTTACCAGCAGTCTATACATATAATTCGGGTATTACATTCAATATCTACGCTAATATACACATTATGCCGGGAAAATTGACGTATTTTGTTATCCATTAAAGTATAATTATCAGGTATACTTTACCTGATAATGGTTGTAGGTAAAGTAACGCACTAATGCTCGCGAACCGAGCATCGCCACACAAAGATGGAACGCGACGCGGGACCACGACATCCGGTGGCGGCCATCTTCCCTTACTTTCCTCCTCTAATCGCGAAGCGCGTACGTAGTATGTCGCGCTCCCTAAAGAACTTTCTCAAACGAATAAACGAATGTAAACAACTAAACTCTTCGATTTTGCTTTGATCGCCATCAACAGTAGTACCTATGTAATGTACATACATCGCATTGAATGGCAAATTACGTAGTCTGCAGCGAGTGAAACGATCACGAGACTTGACAGCACTCCGACTCGGATAGGTTCAGTTTGAAAAGGTGAAGGGTGCTGAATTGAGCAGCAAGTAAGTTCTTCGACTAAATTCTTGTACACCCATTATTGGCTGCGGATTCGGTATTGTAATAATAACACTAGGTGTTATAAAATAAATAATACTTCATAGAATAGCTTAAGTTATAGGTATTATATACAAAACCTTGGTAAATATTGTATAGAATACTGGATCATACAGTTTGCTGATCTATACTAATATTATAAAGCTGAAGAGTTTGTTTGTTTGTTTGATTGTTTGCTTGAACGCGCTAATCTCAGGAACTACCGCTCTGATTTGAAAAATTCTTTCAGTGTTAGATAGCCCATTTATCGAGGAAGGCTATAGGCTATATATCATCACGCTAACACCAATAGGAGCGGAGCAGTAATGAAGAATGTTTCAAAATCGGGGGATTTTTTTTTCTACGGGGACGAAGTCGCGGGCGGGCAAGGGCGAGCAACTGGCGAGCAGCGGCCGTGTGTAATATTACACGAACCATTTGGAGCCACTTTTGACCCCTTCATAACTCAAAAACGATTCAACTTAAACACATCAAATTTGGTTTATATAATGAGACCCCTTAGATAAACTAGTACCCCAAATTTTATAAACACAGCTTAAACGGTTATATAGATATTAATATCCAAAAATCGTCATTTTTATGACTGATTGACTGACTGATCTACCCGGTTTTGTCCTTATTCGCAGTGATCGCACGGGAAAAAAAGCCGGGGGTGTTGCCATTTACTTACGTAGCAACATCCCCTACAAAGTTATATCCTCTTCGCCGGGGACAGTCAATGGTAATCCCGAATACTTAATCCTTGAAATTGATGTCAAGGGGACTAAGGCTATTCTTGGAGTATTTTATTGCCCACCTGCTATCGATTATTTCTCCACTCTTGATTCTCTTTTCGTATCCCTCTCCTCAGAGTACAAACATCACATTATCATGGGTGACTTCAACACCGATCTCTTAAAGGATAACTCAAGATCAAGCAGACTGAGAGCAGTCCTGGAATCGTCAAGTCTATCGCTTCTAACACTCAATCCGACACATCACAATTTGGACACAAGCGATTCCTGGCTTGACCTCATTCTCACTTCCTCCGTGAATCTGATTGCTAATCATGGTCAGATTGCTGTTTCGGGATTATCTCGACATGACTTGATTTATGTCACATATAAAATTAAGCCTCCCAAACAGCGGCCTGCTATTGTGTTGCTCCGGAATTTCGCGAGGATCGACATGGACCAGCTTACCAGAGATGCTAGTGCGATTGATTGGTTCGATGTTGAACAGGCATCGACAGTGGATGGGAAAGTGGAAGCGTTCAATAGGACTCTTCTTCAGCTCATTGATGCTCATGCACCGCTGAGGGCCGTCCGTGTCAAGCGCCCCCCGGCTCCATGGATTAACCCTGGAGTTCGTATGGCGATGAGCCGGCGTGACAAGTCCTTTCGAAAATATAGAAGGGATCGCAGTGTGGAAAACTGGAATCTGTACAAATTGGCAAGAAACCGGTGTAACCAGATGGTAAGAGCCTCTAAACGCCGATATATCTCTGAAAATGTCCTCAACTCTTCACCGGCTGATATATGGAAGTTTCTCAAATCACTCGGCATAACAAAGTCTTCCTCTAATGTTATTTCTTCAAACGTGTCCTTGAGTGATTTAAATAAGCATTTTTCATCTTCCGCCATGCTTGCGGTTGCTATTAAAAACCAAACTATTCTTGAGATTACTTCCACGCCAATCTTACCTCCCGATTCTTTCTCTCTTTCTCCTGTGACCGACTCTGAGATCCTCAAGACTTTCAATGCTATTAAGTCCAAGGCTGTTGGCTGTGATGGTGTCAGCAGATATATGCTATCCCTCATTATTAAAAGTATTCTTCCTATTATTACACACGTTGTCAATGCCTCCCTGCAGACTGGGGTATTTCCCACAATCTGGCGTAAGGCCTTCATAATCCCTCTCCCAAAAATATCCAACCCCGGCCTGCTAAATCACTACAGACCTATCTCCATTCTTCCTTTCCTATCTAAGATTCTGGAAGCAGTTGTTCTTAAGCAAATATCTTCCTTTGTATTTGGGAATAATCTGTTATCCCCTTTCCAATCAGGTTTTCGGCCTGGCCACAGCACAGCCACAGCTTTGCTTAAGGTTACAGAAGATGTAAGGAATGGTCTGGAGAATTCGAGATTAACGGTATTAGTTTTAATTGATTTCTCCAATGCTTTCAATACCGTTGATCACGACATCCTCCTGGCTATTCTGTCACACATTGAGGTATCTTCAGTGGCACAAGATTGGTTCTCATCTTATCTTCGTGGTCGCCAGCAAGCGGTTCGTGCTGATCAGATTTTTTCTGAGTGGTGCACCCTGAAAACTGGCGTCCCACAAGGCGGCATACTCTCTCCACTTTTATTTTCTCTTTTCATAAACTCTATTACCACTATCCTCAAATGCTTTACCATTTGTACGCTGATGACCTACAGCTCTACGCGCAAGCTGACGTTGACAACCTGGACAACTGCATCTCATTGCTGAATGCTGACCTTCTAGCTATCAGTGATTGGTCAAGCAGGTTTGGTGTTACTGTCAATGTCAGTAAGTGTCAGGCTATCCTGATCGGTAACTCATATTTTCTGCGAAACTTGGACACCAGCCAACTTCTCCCGCTTAACTTCAACAATACTGTCATCCCTTTCTCGCCGCACGTAAAAGACTTAGGCCTATATATTGACGACAGGTTAAGTTGGAATAAGCAGATTGCACTGGTTAGCCAGAGGGTAACATTCACACTGCGATCTCTCTATAGATTCAAGCATTTCCTTCCTTGTAGCACTAAAACCACATTGGTCCAATCACTTGTGCTTCCTATCATTGATTATGCTGATGTTTGCTATTCTGATCTTTCCCAAGAACTTCTTAACAAACTGGATCGACTTCTCAACAACTGTATTCGTTTCATTTTTGGTCTTCGAAAATATGATAACATTTCTTCCTTCCGTTCTCAGCTTAATTGGTTGCCTATCCGTCAAAAGAGATCCTTCAGATCCCTCTGTATGCTCTTCACTATTATGAACGATCCTTGTGCTCCTGTTTACTTAAAACAAAATTTTAAATTGTTGGGCAGTTCTCATGATCTTAACCTTCATGCATCCAAAAAACTTACTTCTTCACATTCCTTCTCACCGCACCGGGTTTCTATCTAATTCTTACGCTATTTCTACTATTAAACTCTGGAACATGCTACCCCTTGACATCAAGAAGGCTGAGTCAAAATTTTCTTTTAAGCGTAAAATTAAAAACCACTACTTAAGGGGCTGTTATTCTTAGTTTCGTCTTTGTCATAATTATTATGAGCTCTCTTATTCAGAAAGAATATTATAAAGCACCGTATCTATTAGTTTATCATTTTACCTATATGTGTATTTTATTAGTATTATTATATATTAGTATTATATTTATTAGTATTAAATATATTATTTCTTTCCATTTTCTCGTACACCTACCAGTGTGTTTTTTTAACCCAAAGGTTGACTGGTAGAGAATGCCTTGCTGCATTAAGTCCGCCCATGTAACACAATTGTACATAAAGTTTAAATAAATAAATAAATAAAACCTAACCCACTTCCCAGATAACGTAGAAAGTTCAAATTTGGTATCCAGCTAGGTAATTGTGTGTATACAAAGGAAAAATCAGAAAACAGTGAATCTATCGGGTTTGAATGTTTTTCCAATCATTCGATTTTATTAGAAGGTAGGGTAGCGCCTTGCCAAATTATAAGAGCAACGTCAATCATCATCAAAAAGTCATCTTTCGTATTCTTCGTAGGAAAATATGTTCCATCCACCAATGGTTGTTTTTAACGTTTTTAGAAATCGTCATGTCCGCCGTCCGTCATGTCATACTACTCATCTTTTTTTAGCTAAACAACTTATCGACTTTATGCTATTGCAAGTTATTGTTTTTATATTGTAAGGTTCTATTCTTCTAAATATTTCATTTGCTGGTAAAAACTAGCCAAGTCAAATGATGAGGTTCAATAGATCATAAGTTATTTGCTTTGTGTAAATAATTCGACTATTCAAATTGAAAAAGTCATATTTTTAAATAAGCATTGTTCTAGCAGAAAAATAAACTAGAAATTGTATTTTAAGTTTACTTAAGCCTGCGCCGAGTAAAATAACTCAAAACGGTCTTCACAACTAAAGGAATATAACCTATAATAGTACTTTAATTACCATACAAAAATATGTAATGAACACTAGAATAAATGTGTTAGCAAACATAGTTGGCAAAATTTAAAAATATTTTATAGTTTATTAAACAAAAATACATAAAGTTGGACAAAAATCCTTACAAAACATGCTCGTGCGTTGCTGAATTTTGATAGTAAACTGTTGAATTTTTTCATAAACTTCAATTCATATTATTCTCTAATTATCATAGTATCATTTACAGCTTTAACATTTCAAAAATGTCGCTTGGTTGTTTTAATTTTAATTTTTTCTTCTAATTTGCGAGCTATTTTGAACCATACGCAACGTACACCGGTCGAAAATTCAGTCGTCCACGGGAGCTCAGAGAGGGGTCACGTCTCATCGTGGAGCGTTTCGCCGGTAACGATAATTCGCGATCTATTGTGTACGTATGTATTGCAGCAATCCGTTGAATAACATAAGTCATATTTTTGTTTTTTTGAGTACGATTTATTATGCATACCCAACAATTACTTTTTATTGTTCAATAGATATTTCTTTAACATTTTTTTAAAATATTTGTTTTATTATGGGAAAATGTAAAAAAAAATATTATTAGAAGAAAGTTGGCGCAAATTTTCGAAAAAATAAGCCATTCTCATAAAAAGTACGTATTTCTATTTTGTGATGTTATTATTGCTTTTTAACCGACTTCAAAAAAAAGGAGAAGGTTCTCAGTTCGTCTTAAACTTTTTTTTATGTATGTAACCTCAAACTCGAAGACAGCTGGACCAATTTGGAATTTTTTTTCGTTTGAAAGGGTATACTTTCTAGTTGGTTCCATTGTTATGAAATCAGGATCTGATGATGGGATCCTGGAGAAAGCGAGGGAACTCTTTAAATATTATAGGCACACCTATAGCGTTTTGGGTATTTCTAATAGTACCTTGTGCAGTTTCTCCCGAAAAGCACCATTTGAGGAAGTGAAAGTGATGGTGAAGACTTTTTTCAAACATTCGATATGGGTATCGTGTAATGGGTTTTTGGGGGTGGTGATTGCAAATCTGGAATTTATTTTTAAATTCAAGATGGCGTATGCAACTTTTTCTCACAAATTCGATATGGGTACCATGTAATGGGTTTTTGGGGGTGGTGATTGCAAATCTGACATTCATTTTAAAATCCAAGATGGCGGATGCAACTTTTTCTCAAACATTCGATATGGGTATCGTGTAATGGGTTTTTGGGGGTGGTGATTGCAAATCTGGCATTCATTTTAAAATCCAAGATGGCGGATGCAACTTTTTCTCAAACATTCGATATAGGTATCGTGTAATGGGTTTTTGGGGGTGGTGATTGCAAATCTGGCATTCATTTTATAATCCAAGATGGCGGATGCAACTTTTTCTCAAACATTCGATATGGGTATCGTGTAATGGGTTTTTGGGGGTGGTGATTGCAAATCTGGCATTCATTTTAAAATCCAAGATGGCGGATGCAACTTTTTCTCAAACATTTGATATGGGTACCGTGTAATGGGTTTTTGGGGTGGTGATTGCAAATCTGGCATTCATTTTAAAATCCAAGATGGTGGATGCAACTTTTTCTCAAACATTCGATATTGGTATCGTGTAATGGGTTTTTGGGGGTGGTGATTGCAAATCTGGCATTCATTTTAAAATCCAAGATGGCGGATGCAACTTTTTCTCAAACATTCGATATAGGTATCGTGTAATGGGTTTTTGGGGGTGGTGATTGCAAATCTGGCATTCATTTTAAAATCCAAGATGGCGGATGCAACTTTTTCTCAAACATTCGATATGGGTATCGTGTAATGGGTTTTTGGGGGTGGTGATTGCAAATCTGGCATTCATTTTAAAATCCAAGATGGCGGATGCAACTTTTTCTCAAACATTCGATATGGGTATCGTGTAATGGGTTTTTGGGGATGGTGATTGCAAATCTGGTATTCATTTTAAAATCCAAGATGGCGGATGCAACTTTTTCTCATACATTTGATATGGGTACCGTGTAATGGGTTTTTGGGGGTGGTGATTGCAAATCTGGCATTCATTTTAAAATCCAAGATGGCGGAAGCAACTTTTTCTCACACATTCGATATGGGTATCGTGTAATGGGTTTTTGGGGGTGGTGATTGCGAATCTGGCTTTCATTTTGAAATCCAATTTAAAACACATACTATATCTATATTGAATGTTGGAGAAAAAGTAGCATCCTTGGTGGATGCAACTTTTTCTCCAACATTCAATATGGATATCGTGTGTGTCTACTAAGTTAAATACACTGATAACCTTCAAGGGTTTATTGCTAAGTATAATTAACAAAGTAACGTAAGGGCTAAAATTATCGCTAAATGATGAAAATGAGTGCACCCGGTTGCTGTTCGAAATACACTAAGCTCGTGGCGAACTTAGTGCGACCGCATTATATCGCTTGCTCAGCAAACGTGGTCGATTGCAAAATATTGCATCACACATCGTGTAATAGGTTTTTGGGCATACCGATTTCAATCCTGACATTCATTTTAGAATTTACGACGAAAGTTCATTGGCTACTTTGTTAGCTTACAATTTACACTGGGTCATTGACAATTTAACTGATCCTAGGTTAAGTGACTATTCAGTATTATCTAGGGTATCTAATAATACTGAAATTAATTGTTTAAACCCTTAGATGTGACAAAGGAGAGGTATAATAACACAATTTTACTATATCATCAGAATATAAATCGTTTCTCCGGCAAAATATTAGATGAGGAAATGTTAATAGATAAATATGATATAGATATCTTATGTTTTTGTGAAACCTGGTTAAAACCAGATAGAATGTTGTTTAAAATTACTATTTTTCTGTTACTAGTGCATACAACAGGTCCTCAGTAGGAGGTGGTACTTTAATATTACGTAGTAATTCTCTTAGATATAAGGAACAAAAATATATCACCGCTTGCTCTGTTGATTGCTTGTGTGAGGTAGCATGTACAGAAGTTGAAGGCCAAACTTTCTTAAGTGTTTATAGACCACCAGCATCAAACTTGTCATCATTCTTAATGATAATGGGAGAAATTTTAAGTACCTAAGCTTATAAGAGATAATAAATTAGTTTTCGTTTGTGGTCACCTAAATATTGATTTGTTAGTAAATTCACCTGAACACTGCAAGCTTACTTCATTGTTTGGTTCATTTAACTTAAAATGCACATACAAGGAAGCAACAAGAATAACAGCAACATCAGCTCAATGCATAGATAATATTTATACTAATTGTGCCATAAAATACTCGTCTCAAATTAGTGGAGTTAGGTCTGACCATACAGGTCAACTAGTATCCTTTGAGTTGGTTAAAAAGCGGCAATTAAATAAGACTATTAAATTTAGGCCGCTATCTAAAAAGAAATTAATGTTTTTAATGATAACATGTTAAGTAATCTTTCAATGGCCAATTTTGACTCCCATGACCCCAATGAAAATTACAGGATATTATTTTCTTCACTATGCCGCGAATTTAGTAAGACATGTCCAGTTAAAAAATTTCAAATGAGTAATAAATCTAAATTTAATGAATGGGCCACTGCTGGAATAAGAATAAGCTGAGAAAATGTATACAACTTATACCATGAAAAATCATTGACTTCCGATGAAGCCTTCCATAATTATGTAAGAAACTACTCAAAGATATTTAAAAGAGTATGCGCCCTAAGCTAAATCTAAATCAGAAAGTAATAAAATTAGCATTTCTAACAATAAAATAAAAACTGTGTTGAAGGTGATAAACAAAGAAACTGGAAACACAAACCATTTGACTTTGAACATCGATGATCAGGTCATCTCAGATAAGTCAAAAGTGGCTGAGAAGTTGGAAAATTACTTTACCAATATTCCAGTAGAGGTTACTAAATCTCTAAATTCTTCGCCATTATTAGCAGAATCTTTTTTAAAGGAAAACTTCAATAAGGATATACCAACATTTTCATTTAAGCCCATTTCTATTGATGTAATTAAAAAGCATTCCAAAGTCTTAACATAACAAACACTGATGACTTATGGAGTGCATCTGTTAGGGTTCTTGGTAATATTATTGACTCAATTGCTGCTATCCTAACAGGCACATTTAATTAATGTATAGACAGCGGTAATTTTCCCGATTTAATGAAACATAGTAAAGTAGTACTAATTTTTAAGTCGGGTTGTAAGAGTGATCCCTCTAACTATAGACCGATATATGTGCTTCCAGCATTAAGCAAAATATACGAAAAAGTCATGCTGGACCAGATGCTATCATATTTTAACTCAAATGGAATTCTGCGTAGTCGGCAGTTTGGTTTCACGAAAGGTAGGTCAACAACAGACGCAGGAGTAGCGCTCATCCGTCACATTCTGGAATCTTGGGAGAAATCTCAGGATGCAATTGGCATATTTTGTGACCTCTCCAAAGCTTTTGATTGCGTTGACCACAAAACACTGATCTGTAAATTACACCATTACGGAGTTCGTGGATTCGTGTTCTGCTGACCTTGTTTTTTCATATTTATCAAACAGGCAACAAAAATGTATTGTTAATGGAGCGACATCTGCAGGATCCCTAGCCAAGATGAGTGCTCCGCAAGGTTCAATTCTTAGCCCTTTCCTTTTTATAGTCTATATCAATGACATACATGATGAGCAACTTATCGGATATTTTTTATTTGTAATTCCATTGTGCTGTATTAATTGGTCTATACGACAGTATAGACCAAAGTTTTAAATATAATTAAGCATATCTTAGAACTGGAAACATATCTTACAACTATATAATAATATAGGTTATCCATCAGAATTCCCCAGATCGTGAAGTACAAATACAAAATTAATCGGGGTTGGCAAAATATAGTATTAGACGTGAAATAAGCCTGTTTGAAAATGGAGGAATTAGTGGATATCACTTAGAAACAGCATATAAGTATCTATTGTCTATTCCTCCAACCAGTGTAAAACCTAAACGAGCGTTTTCAGCTGCTGCTTATGTTGGTAATAAACGAAGCAGGCTTGGAAGTCAAACCTTAGATGCATTGATATTTCTACGATTGTATTTTCAAAATTCGAAATAAGTTTTATTGTCTTTTTATTTCTTACAAAGTATAGTATCTTTTTGGCATTTTTTCTTTTCTTACTATACTGTGATATGTGTAGTGTACCAAAATTAAAAATATATATTTTAAGAAATTACTCGTTTTTTAGAGTTCAGTTGCCGAATGGCAAAAAACTGAACCCTTATAGTTTCGTCATGTCTGTCCGTCTGTCTGTCTGTCTGTCTGTCCGTCCGTCCGTATGTCACAGCTATTTTATTCCAAAACTATTAAGACTATACATGTGAAACTTGGTAAGTAGATGTATTCTATGAAACGCTTTCCGATATTGAGAAAAAAATTAAAAATCATTTAAAATAAAGGAACATACTACTACCCCATACATGGAACTAAAACTGAAAATATATTTTTTTTTCTTGAAACCTATGCGTGTGTGGTATTTATAGACAGGTCTTTAAAAATGACATGGGGGTTTCTGAAACCACTTTTTCATAAAGTCAATCGTTTAAAAGATATAAGCTTCCAAAGTGGTCAAATGTGTATCCCTCCCTCTAACTTCTATAATAGTGGAGTGAAAAAGCTAAAAAAATATGTATCTGTAGATCTTAATGTAAACTTTCAATCAAAATTGGTTTGAATGATATCGAGTTAACAGTTTTTGAGATACGGCATATTTTCTAAAACCGCAAATATAACTTTGTAATTCATACAAACACTATGAAAAACAAAGTTATCTAGCGTAGTTGTAAAAAATGTAAATAAGCTAGTTTTAAGAAATTTGTAAGGTTTTTTTCGTCAAATAAATATAAATATTATATTATATTATTATAGTTACACACGGAACCCTTCATGCGCGTGTCTGACTCACACTTGGCCAATTTTTTACATTTGAGACCAATTAGAAACCACATAGTCTAATCCGGGGATAGCCCCAGGGTCCCAGGATTCAGCATCAAGAATCACGTAATCCCGGGATTGAAAAACATGCTCGGAATTGTATTCTCTAGTTGCAACTAAGAAAGGATTTCTATCGAAATTCTATTTTAGTTGCCAAATGTGTCGAAAAAAAAAATAGAATTAATAAATTGTAAAGAATCAGATAGATAGCCCTACAGACCTCAATCTGAACGATAATTCTGTAAGCAGTTTTATGTTGATAGGAGCCGGGTTTTCTGGTTTAGAACAAGTTTCAGCTTCCTTTGACATTCCCTCTATGTCCGACAAATTATACGCCAAGTGCCATAACAAGGTCTGTCTACTACGGGAATTAGCCAAAGAAAAATTGGCCAAGGGCGAGTCAGACTTGCCCATGAAGGGTTCCGTAGTAACTATAATAATATAATATGTATAACTACTACAACTACTAGTCTGTCTGTCTGTCCATCCGTTCGTCCGTATGTTACAGCCATTTTATTCCGAAACTATTAGGACTATACATATAAAACTTGGTAGATTGATGTATTCTGTGAACCGCTTTCCGATTTTAAGAAAAAATTAAAATATATTTAAATTAAATTAAAAAATATTTTCAGTTTTAGTTCCATGTATGGGGAGCCCTGGGGGGGGGGCTCCCCATACATGGAACTAAAACTGAAAATATTTTTTTTTCATAAACCTATGCATGTGTGGTATCTATATACAGGTCTTTAAAATGAGATTGAGGTTTCTAAAACCACTTTTTCATAAAATTAATCGTTTAAAAGATATACGCTTCCAAAGTGGTAAAATGTGTGCCCCCCTCTAATTTCTATAATAATGGAGTGAAAAATATAAATATATATATACAACGTGTAACGGAAACCCCATATCTAACCAAAAGGGCTGAAGACAACATTTGGTATGGAGTCTCTATGCACAGTTTCAGCACAAAATAACTGACTTAAAGAATTGATACCAAATTATTGGTTTCACATATTTTTTGAATACCAATCATAACAAACGTGTCACAGCACTACGAGGGTCAATAACTTTCCACGTCACTTGCCAATAACACGATAATTCTTTTCGTTCTTCTTAATTTGAAAAATTCGGTCTCTGGTATCAGTGTACTGGAATTTGTAATAAGTTCTACACATGTAGACTTAGGATTACAAAACCCTTGCCATATCGTTTGTTATCATCCAAAGAAGCCGTGCACTTGGCATGTATATACCCTTTAAATTACACGTTGTATATATATATATATCTAGCGTAGTTGTAAAAAATGTAAATAAGCTAGTTTTAAGAAATTTGTAAATTTTAGTTTTTTGTCAAGTAAATATACATATTATATTATATTATTATAGTTACTATGGAACCCTTCATGGGCGAGTCTGACTCGCACTTGGCCAATTTTTGTAAAATGTTAATATAACATTAGATTTATAGATTTCTTTTATTATTTTTTTCTTTTAAATTAAGTTACACTTGATACATATATTGTTATGAAATAAATTACGCTTATATTTTCTGCGAAGTAAGTTCGCTAGACAGCATTAATGAAAAAATTTTTTTTTGGTATGGCCCCACGTATATATAATAAAGTACCGAATGTTATTAAAAATATGACAGTACATCAGAATTTAAACGAGCACTAAATGAAATTTTAATAAACAAAACTTATTTCAGTCTGGTTTTATTATGACATTACATAATTATATTTTTTTTTATTTCGTACTGGTTTTATTATTTAAATAAGTACTGCATACCCATCTACCCTAACTTGCTACTTACCCAGTTTCGAAGCGTCAATAGCCTAATGGATAAGGTGTCGGACTTGTGATCGAGAGGTCGCAGGTCTGAACCCCACCCATTACACTATTGACGTGAACCCACTCCAGACACAAGCATATTTAGCTTAGTTGGAGGGGTTAACAAGATTGCTAGTAATGTGAAATGTACCCACATTGCTAGTATTCTTTAAAAAAATAATCTGAGGAGTTTAATATATAAAATCAAACTTTTATTGCAATAGGATGAATAGTGAGGGAACGGATAATGTATTACTACAGTAAAAACAAACGTTAATTTTTATATAATAGGTATAATTTATTAAATTTATTTTTGTGATTTATTTACGTACCTACTTGCTTCATTTAGATCCATCCAGCCGTTTGAGCGTGAAGAAGTAACAAACATGCAAACAGACACATTCATTCACAAACTTTCGCCTTTATAATATTAGTGTGATAAATAAAACCATCTAAATAATTAACATTCGTTTTTCAAGTTTATTCAACATAGCGACAAAAAATTAAAAAATGCAAAGTTAGCAAACTTCGTCGTGCAACGGCAAGCGGGCCTCGAGCAAACTTGTCATTGTGTGTGTGACAACGCACACGACTAGCCCGCTGCAGTAAATACCTATTTTCCGCGCGTCTCGTAGGCTCGACACCCTCTTAAGAACGTTATACGTTCTTATAAATAAATTTCAGGATTGTCTACAGAACTTGGCACACATTTAGATCTCAAGTCTTTTGTCGGCGAAGTTGACAATTGAACTTGGCTCCCATTTTCACATTTATGTTTTTGGTGGGATTGTAGTTTCATATTTAAGTTGCTCGGTGTTAACGATAAGTCAGTATAAGCAGCTGGTTGGTTGCCAGATCATGTTCGTTCATAATTTCTGCGCACGACACGAAGATATCATAAACTATTTCATACAACTTATTATTTATTTTGTCTCTCTAATTCAATTCACAATTGGACGTAGTTATGCAAAAAGGATCCAATCCACACTTTAACCGCCCATAAGACCACCCATTGTAACACCCTTTGTAGTTTTTTAAGTCCTTATTTAATTCTGTTATGGTGTACGATAGAGTATATGTATCTATCTATCTTTTCCGAAATTGTGTTATATATGCCAAACGCATCTTCAGGGTGATATATTAAAGATATCAATATAACTCAATTTCGGAAAAAGTGTGGAATGGATCCTTTTTGCGTAACTACGTCCAATTTATCAAACGTTTTCAAGATATTTTATAATGTTACGGAGTTTGTGATTGTCCGGTAACATATCTTTACAAAATAAGACTTCATGGAATACAACAATGTTTATATTTAGAAAAATAATGGATCATAATAAATCCATGAGTGTTTTTATACTTTCTGTATTCATATTAATTCAACATGTTCAATCGTGAGAGACTTTGAGAAAGAGGGTGAGATATAGGTTAAAAAAACAGACAAAAACGATGTGATACAATAAGTACTCCTTCTTCATATAAAAGTAAAACCTTAGTATTATAATGGCGAAATGAGAATTTACTCATCTTGTATTGGTTAAATTTAGGGCTGCCATCACCAAATTTGCCGGCCCCAGACTAAGACTAATTAACCCCGGAAATTTGGGTAAAATCACAGTTTTTCCCTGGACACCGTAGAAAAATACATTTTTGAACTTGAAACTTAAAACAACTATGTTTAATAATTATGGTTTCTATTTACTGATAAAGTGATAACATTATAGAGCTTTAGAACTTTTTTAAGAACAGTCTCTTCCTTTTCATTTAATCAACGTAACATAAACAATGAGATGAAATACCATAGGAAAATAATAATAGAGATTGTGCCTTTTGGTACCCGTAAGACCAATGTGTGTCCGGGTTTTACCTGGACGCTTATTGGGAAAATTCCTCCCGGACACCCCCGGACGCTCTCCAAACTAGGACAAATCCATGAAAAACCGGACGGATGGCAGCCCTAGTTAAATTACTTCTTACACGACTAAGTTCTTTCACAATCTTAAATAAAAAAATAGGTCTTATTACTTGCATAAATACATTAAAACGAGACAGAAACACTTTATTCTCACCTGTGCTGGGAGCTTCCGAAATTGAGGCTCTAATATCTTTATTTTTTGTATAAACACAATGTCGTCGTCGCCGTGATCACCGAGGAACACGGTCGCCGTGTCTTCTTCAATTTCCAATATTTTAGCACGTTGCCAACCCCCATCATCTAGATTCACAGCATACCTGTAAATATTTATGTATCAATTCTACTAATAGTACTAAATTCGAGTCTTATTGTACTAAACGCTTCTCCTCTACATTTATGTGAAACTCTTGCCGGCTTCTGCGGTCCCTACCACGTGTGAGCTGTCAGTCTTAGAATAACAACGCATAGAAGAGGCGTCTAGAACAAAACACGAGCGATTTCGTGTGTCCACTTTATTTTCCTTGTGTGCATGAGCCGAATGTGTCTACGTTCTTCAAACGCACACAAATATAGCTTTCAGTGATACCATTACCAGTACCATTACCACAAAAATGGGAAAACGCACTATTATGTTGCTGGATCAAATCAAGTATTTTATGTTATGAAACTAAATAAGATGATGTTTTTTCATGTAATATGACTTATATGACATATATTTACGGAAGGTAAACGAAATGAGATATCGTTTATTGCCTTTAGAATGTTTGATGTGTAATGTGTTATAATGATATTATAGAAAAGTATTAATTGCTTGAAAAATCTCGTTTGATATCAATTAAAAGTATGTGTTGTATTTATGAAATAGAAAAATATTATTGAGAACATTACTTAAATGAAAAAAATCTTAATCAATAAAATTGTCATCTTTATGATGCCACTCTTCGAACTAACAGTAACTTTTAGTTATAAAACACTGTAGGTAGTAGCTGTAAATAAATATAGTTTAGTTTGACGCATACATAATTGCCGCCAAAACTATATTTTTTTAAACAAAAATAAGCACAAAAGAAATCAATATGGGTATTTTTTTCCTCACGGATAGCAACATTGAATTATGATAAGTTAGGTTATTAGAATTTTTGTTTGATGGTCGATTTACTTAAATATAATGTATAAAATGTAAGTATTTACTTGTGAAATGTAATTTGATTACACGTTTTTTGTTTTCCTGAAGGACTATGACATCCCTTTACGCTACAAACGGTCGTTTTAAATTATTTACTCGCGAGCTCTGTTCGGCAGAATGTGACCTTGAATACTGACGGCTCGTCGAGCAAAGTTAGCCAAAAATGGCTAAGTTTTAGTTGCCTCACTTTTTGCACTCGTACTATCCTTCTATGCGTTGTTATTCTAAGCTGTCAGTCTTAAAACCAAAAGGGAACAGGCATCTTCTGGGCTAGATCGTACTATCGTAAACCTCATCTATTGCTTGCCATCAGGCGTGATCGAGATCAAGAGCAAGTACATCCATAATTTATTATATTTAATAGTAATGATAAAGGTATTTGAAATTTATCTATGGAAACTGGCCACGCAATTTTTATTTTGCTACAATGTTACGTCACAAACTCAGGCACGAAGACGGAAGTGGTCGTAGGCGCCCAACGTTGCCACAGTATGTTTCTTTTGTTTGTTCAAGTGTCTTTTATCGACATAATCTAGTTTAAAAATACGCTGTTAGTGGAAAAAATAAATTAGCGGCTCAATAAAAATACCACAAGTGTGGAACAAACGCATAGACTTAAGCTCCACGTCGACGAAATAGTAATCTCTCTCTGGCTCAAAATAGACAATGCATGTCCGTCAATAATTTTGAGTATGTTCAAAAAACGTCATCTTCATCGATTTTTCGCATCGGATGTCACGGTAATTCTTAGTTCAAGCGATCTCTTTACACTTCACGCGTTAGGTAAATTTACTTCGCGTTCAATGACCTACATTGGGCATGTTAAAACTCGAATGATGCAAAGCTAATGAAAAAAATATAAAGTGGTCTTACCAAGCGTTTTTGATAAGCATGGATTTGTCCACAGGTGAACCAGAATATTCGTAATATTTAGACATATCAGCTAAAAGCGTTTCGAAGGTATCCTGAAACAGCATAAGTGTATTAATTTATAAATGAATACAGGCAAGCATTGTACTTTTCTCTATGTGTAGTTTATAAATCTTAGTTTATAAACGACATTTCTTTTTTCTACTTTGACTGTCATCACCCCAATTCAAAGAATCACTCTGTTTGCAAAAATATTTGAAAATAAAGTAAGGTTTGTCACTTTCAGGCAGGTTACGGGTAACTTCAAGAATTTCAGGCTAAAAATTACAGTGTGACTATCTGTATGAAGCCTAGACTTGTTAAAGTTGACGGTCCTTTCGTTACTGGACTTCAGCAACGCTTTTAATACTGTCGATTTCGATGTTCTGCTCGGTATACTCCGCTCTCTTAACAGTTATCTCCAACAGCAATTGATTGGTTTCGAAGTTATAGGTAACGCCAAATGACTTGGCAAGAGTCGTTCAATGCGCAGAAGTCGATTTTTAGGTGTCAGCGGTTGTCAGCGGGACGCGGGGTATGACGTAGCGCCGCTCCGAGCACACGATTGGTGCGTCAGTAGTTCTCGTTCAATTTGCTCCCGAATACACTTACGTACACGAAAGTTGTACCCTTTGTTTTTGTTACGAGTTGTTTGTAAATTGTAAATTTATTTTTTGTTACCTTGATTACAATGCCAGGACCAAACACCGTTTTACGCAGACTATTAAAACGTCAGAAAGAACAGTTAGACACTATAGTTAAGGAAGGTTGAAATTCCGAATTCGTCACCGTCTTTAGGATACCGAGAAGAAAGAAGAATAAAAGGGGTAGTTTTATTAACTAATTGTGCCGACGAGAACATATTATTTTTAATGTTTTTTTAAATACATTTTTTTCACTTTGAATGTATTTATCGATTATATCTATGTTAGTTATAATACCGAATTAACGAATGAATTCCTCTTCTTTCTTTAACATTCTTCTGAACAGATAAGATTAAAAATAAATGATGGCAATAACCATAGAATAATGGCAAGCAGTAAAAGTGACCACTTTTTTCTTCCACTAAGTGCACGATGCGCGAACTTACCCCCACTACGCCAAAACCTTGCCAAGTTATTTGGCGTCATCTATACCTGTGTGGCCGCCGACAACGTATTTGCATTGAAGATTCATCATCTTCTTGGTGCAATACCACTGCCGGCGTTCCACAGAGGGGCGTTCTCTCTCCTCTTCTTTTCGCTGTATGTATAAATTCTATTTCTAATGAACTTCTCTCATCGCCTTTATGCTGAAGATTTGCAAATTTATTCGCAAGCTCCCGTAGATGAACTGTCTGAGGCGGTGATCATTGTGAATAATGACTTAGCACGTATTTCTCAATGGAGCTTGTTTCATGGTTTGAAGGTTAATCCTGCGAAGACCCAAGTCATTGTGGTTGGCAGCTCTAGAATGCGATCCAAAATTGACTGGATGAACCTTCCCCAAATTGTTTTTGATGGTGCAGTAATACCTTATAGTGATGTAGTGAAAGAATGTTATATATTTGAAGTAAGTACTTTCCCCTCCCCTCTTTGTTTTATGTTCTTAAAGTCCATCAAAAGATTGTCTGGAAGATATCGCTATCAGCGATAAGACCGCCAATGTAACCATATTTTGCATTATTGTAAATCAAGTAATTGTTTAAATTATTGGTGTACAATAAAGAGCATTCTATCTATCTATCTAGACTTCAATGTAGAATGTTCAAACATATCAAACAGGAATTTCAGTGTATGAGTAAAAACAATGAATACAATGAGCACATCTATAAGTGACGCACTCACTATGCATACAAATTTCTATGATTTCTGTGTTAATGTCTTAGTGAGTTAGTCGTTGAGGTGCCTAATAAATAAATTTAAAAAAAAAAATACAACTGACTGACTGACCCAGTAACCGGGTAAAACTGCTGTCTGACTGTCATAGGTGTACAAATGAAAGCCGGGACTAATAGCTTAACGGGTTTTCCGAGGCACAGAGGAAACTCGGTATGATAAGAAGGTGTCCGAGGAACGACCATGGTAAGCGTTGCTAATGCTATCATGACGACCGACCCAATTAATAAAACGGAGAAACTGTAACTTAATAATTTCAGATTAACGTTTTTCATATTGTTTATTCGCTTGCTATTTTTAACGTTATTTATTCGTTTCTTTGAATATATTATACAGTGTTTGACCTATAATTGAGAAAAAATTAAGATGATGGACTGTCGGCTAACATTGTTCTTGTTATAACCTCCAAATATCTAATGGCATGAGTTTGAGTTTGAATCACGGCGAAAATAAAATCAAAACTAATGGGAGTGTGGGATGACCAATTTTCGATTAAGTGATCCCCCCTACCAAGTAATTGATTGAAGGTAGGAATTCAATCATCGTGGTAGTAGTACCTACAAATAACGAAGTTAAAAGGAAAACTATCAGACCTAAGTTGGCTTCACTAATTTACGAGCAATAGTCGACTAACTGTATTCTACTCGCTTTCGGACAAATTCTATTGAAACATTTAGATCAAGTTCTTATTTGTATAAAACTTATTTTCACGACATTAACCCTAAAATAGCTTTAATTATCGCACTTTTAAATGTGCATATTTTGTGCTATGTGAACACGGTTTTTTTAATTTTTTTATTAGGGATAACAAACAACAGATTATTTAAAAATTAACAAAGAAGCTTAAGAGTTAGATGTAACAAATACACTGCTCGGTTGACCCTAAAATGGTATTAATGGTTACTTGAACACTTACACTATATTGTTCTCCAATTATTCGAAGCCAAATTTCAAGAGTGGAATTAGCGACGGTCACGAAGACATTCCAGTAGTCATCATCGGGAAATTGCAATGGTGGCAAGTCGCTATCCATTGTATCGTCCATTAGAGTCGTTTCTATTAGTGGAGTAGACACTTCCTGTGGGCATCATTTAAAAGTAAAAGATATACGTTCCTATCAAGACTTTACTCAAGCTCATGAACTCATAGTACATACCTCATTACTGGGAAGAAGTATTAAACGTCCGTTCGCAACTCTATCTTTTATTATCTTTGGACAATTCTCAACTAACTCTTGCCAGTTACTTGGTAAATTTTCATTATATTTTTCCCTGAAAACATAAACAATTATTCAATGTTATAATAGCAACTTCGGCCGATCCTTTTCTCAACTACATATAAAGTAAAAAGAAGCATAAAAACATTCATTCATTTGATATGCTGCTGAACTACTTAGAAGAAAGAAATGTACGAAAAATGCCTAAATTTATGCAGTCTTTTTTTCTAACAACTTTTAAATTTACACAAAATATTACTTTTGATTTGAAGTTTTGTATTTTTTTTTTTACAATAGAATATAAGTGTTAACATAGCAAGTATTGAATTGAATAGAATTGTAAGTATTTATTATTGTAGATCTTGTTGTCCCTAATGAAGAAAGATTTAATAAAAGAAGTAAGAATACTCACCTATACATATGTGGTACTGTACTAGCCCAAAGTCCAGCTTCATGCTCCGACACTAGTTCTGTGAGACAAGCAATAGCATTGCTACTTGATGAGGTCGGCATCCCGCCAGCTTCGGAACTCTCTATGACCGCAAGTAACTTAACAGCACCTACTTCCCTCGCTAACTCTTCGGACGGCGATGAGTCAGGATATGAAGAAATACGATAAGTGGTTCCGACCTGTGGATAAAAAAAAATAGGTTAAATGCAAATATCTGAAGGTATTGGAAGCGTCATTACCCTAATGGATAAGGTGTCGGACTTGTGATCGAGAGTTCACGAGTTCGAACCCCACCCATTACACTATTATCTTGAACCCACTCCAGACACAAGCATGTTTAGCTTAGTTGGAGGGGTTAACAAGATTGCTAGTAATGTGAATTCTACCCACATCGCTAGTTATCTTAAAAAAAAATGTAATAAGTAATGTCGCACTTATCACTATACTTTATGTAAATACAGCGTAGTCGAGTGCGTATGACTCTTACAGACGGTGTTGATGGTATCTTAGTTCAAAACCTGCTGTGAGCATGTTCTTTTTTAATTTCTTATTTTTATTTTAGTGAATAATTGTGTAAGACTTTTATAAAAGAAGTAACCTGAGTTATAATTTCCTGCTTTTGGGACTTTTTTATTTACATTTATTAAATTAAAACATGGAAACCTACAATAACGTTACTATTAGGAAAACACGCATGAGACGCTCTCTTTCTCGCTTTTCTATGGAATCTATCGACAGTTTGGGTTCAAACTTAAGCGCCAAAAGTATGATGGATCTATCAACACACATAAAAAGTGATGAAAATTTACAGTTAAAAAATACCATCGAAAATCTTAAGAAGCAAATAAAGAGTGTGCATGTTGAAATTGAAGCACTTGGCTTGGAGAATGCTTCTTTGAAAAAAGAATTAGCTAATGAAAAGCTCAAAACTGAACATTTTAGAAAAATGTACAACGCGAATTCAAGGAACACTTCATGCAACGCACCAATATCCAAAACGTATATTCCGAATAAATGCACCTAGAAAATTAGACTTAGACATTGACATACACCTGTACAGTCTTCCCACAGTATCATAACTGATATTACCACGGAAGTAACAGAGTCTGATACTTACGATTCAAAACAATCCAACATTAGTACTACGAAAGTTATCTCATAAGAGTCTACCTTATACAAAGAACAAGAATCACAAACTAAAATATGTACCAAAAATGGAAGCAATAGTATACGTATTCTATCAGATGAGCAAGGAAGAGGTATTGTTCACGGATTACTAAATACGGAAATAGCAAACAAACACGGCATAACAGGTTCCCTGTTATGCCGTGTCTCCATGTTATCCCTGTTACAGGGATAAGAAAACAAGGTGCGACTACAGAAGAAATCTTATTGTGTTGTGGTAAATTAACCGAAAAGTAGAAATGACTCCAACCCTATTAAATGTATGGCTGAAATAGCTGCAGAAGCTTATGAAAAACTGTAATATATTTATTGTTAATGTTAAGTATAATGCATTTCTAAATGAGCGTAAACTTAATTATCAATTAAAATTGCTTTCACAAAACTTTCACAACTGCAACTTCATTGAAGCAAACAGTTACAATAGCCTTATACGACAACTGATGTACAAAATAAATGAGGTGCAAAAATCTCATAATTACAACTTAGGAATAGAGTCGGGTGCTGAAGATTCAGACAAAATTATACAGCTAGAAAACAAATATTTGTCGCGTCCGGTAGTCAATATATTGGAATCTGTACGAGAACCTCTTAAAGGCACTATTCCATATTATTTTCGTAAGATCACTAAAGCAAAAACGTCACTTATAAACAATTCTGCGGATAATGTTGTAATAAGCAAAGAATGTTTTTTTCGTAACTAATCAAAAGCTTAGCAAAACTCAGTTATTGATATTGACGTTTTATTCTTAAGCGAACATTTCGTCATAAGAGGTGAAGAAAATTATCTTAAACTGAATAACTTCAATGTTGGTGCGATATATACGCGACCTGATCAGAAACTAGGAGGGACATGTCATACTATGCAAAAACCACCTTCAAAGCACGGAAATAAAAGAATTATCAGAATTGTGCATTGACAAAAAATATGAGATATGTGGCCTTGAAATTAAATCTATAATTATCATCACATTATGTATTTACAGGACACCCTCGTCTAGTTTAAATGTATTTTTCGAAAATTTTAATAAGACTTTACTAAAATTACAAAATAAAAACAGCAAAATAATCATTGCTGGAGATTTCAACATTAACCTTTTAAGCAATGACATTAATTGTACGAAATTCAAAGAACTGATTCCAAATTATGGTATGAGGTGTCATATTCAAGAACCAACTAGGTTGAACACATGTATCGATAATGTAATCAGCAATATTCCGAAAATAATAAGTAAAACTCTATGTTTGTTTATCCGATCATAATACAGCACAAGTTGTAAATTTTGAATATAACCTAAAACCCATTTCAGGACACTACTTTACGACCGTAAATGACCTGTGTAAAGATAATGTAAACAAATTAATTGAACACATAAGCAAATTATCCTTTTCCGATGTTTACAAGTGTTCCGACACAAACGATGCTTTTGATCTTTTGCATGATATTATAACTTTATTTTATAACTTATGTTTCCCACTTATAAGAGTAAAAACATCGTACAAATATAACAAATTAAAATGGATAACAAAAGGGGTTAAAATTAGCAGTAAAACCAAACGAAAATTAAGGATTAAATATTATTTAAACAAAACTAATGAAAATAAGACTAGATTTAAGGTGTACTCCAAAATTTTAAGAAAATGTATTCATAATATGCAATCTTTATGTAATCTTAAGCACGTTGCATATTCTAAAAAATCTTTTTATCAAAAATTTAAACCGACTCCCAAAAAACACTGCAAAGTGAAAAATAACTTAAATTTCGGTAGTCGGTGTCTTTAGTTTTGAATTTTCGTTTTTGGCACCGACTTCCGAAATTAAAGTTATTTTTCACTTTGCAGTGTTTTTAACCGACTTCAAAAAAGGAGGTTCTCAATTCGTCTTGAACTTTTTTTATTTTTTTTTATGTATGTTACCCCATAACTCGGAGACGGCTGGACCGATTTGAAAAATTCTTTTTGCGTTTGAATGGGTATACTTTCTAGTTAGTCCCATTGTTACGAAATCAGGATCTGATGATGGGATCCTGGAGAAATCGAGGGAACTCTTCAAATATTATAGGCACACCTATAGCGTTTTGGGTATTTTTTATAGTACCTTGAGCAGTTGCTTCCGAAAAGTACCATTTGGGGAAGCTGAACTGATGATGAAGACCACAGATGGCCACTGAAACTCCTCAATAATAAGTATTTCGTGGATTGCGATTCGATTACTTGAGTACGGATGTTAAACACTTTATGCTCGTCACAATACATATGGTGATGTAGAGCTGATGATCAAGTACCAGGAGAACTCCTGCTATGCATCGGGAAAAGCAATATTTTGTAAAAGGTGATATCGCACCTTTAGAATTGAAGTGCCTAAATTCAAAATTTTATGAAAATGAATTTTGTACACAGAACGACTTATAAACATGTATTTAAGTCGTTCTGTGTATAAAAGTCATTTTCTTAAAATTCTGAATTAAGCCACTTCAATTCTATAGTTGCGACATGTTGTTGACATTATGGCTTTGTTTTTCCCATGCGAATTTTCATCTAAATCGGTTCAGCGGTTTAGGCGTGAAAAGGTGACAGACAGAGTTACTTTCGCATTTATAATATTAGTATGGATAATATGGATAGTATGTTAACTTATTGATTCCCTATACGAAATTCCAACACCATTTTTACATACTTTAGGGATGGTTTCCGGGATAAAAACTATCCTATGTCTTCCCCAGGGTCCTAAACTATTCCCATAGGTACCAATTTTAAAAATCAATTTAAATTTAATTAATTTAATTTAGCTTTTGCCAGCGACTGCGTCCACGTGCAAATCGAAATCTATCCCACGGGAACCTTATATCCGGATAAAAACTATCCTATGTCCTTCCCGGGGTCCTAAACTATTCCCATGTCAAATTTCATCTAAATTGATTCAGCGGTTTAGGCGCGAAAAGGTAACAGACAGACAGAGTTACTTTCGCATTTATAATATTAGTATGGAAGTATGGATGGATACGAAAGTTTGTGAGGATGGATGTATAGATGTATGGATGTTTGTTACTCTTTCTAACAAAAACATCGGAATAACACATAGGCTACAATTAATAAAGATTGTGTAATTTGACATAATAATTTTTATTTTATTTATTTGGGACAAAAAGCAGTTATACATTAAAGTGTTTTACAAAAAGTGGTTATCTTAAGAGGTAAAAAACGTATAACCCACACTATTGTCCACGAAATGACATTATGAGTAAAGATGCGGACGGGTACAGGTATGTTTAAATACATATAGGTATGAAAAACAAAACACTACAAATCCAAAAATAACTTGGATTTCGGAAGTCGGTGTTATTGGTTTTGGATTTTCTTTTTTTTTCACACCGCCTTCCGAAATTAAAGTTTTTTTTTGGATTTGTAGTGTTTTGATATGGAAGTCGGTTCTATTTTTTGCTAAAAATTTTTTTTTCACCTTTTTTAATGGGTCGGTTTGTAATTTATCTAGTTACAAAAGCCATAATGTCAAAAACTTATCACCTTTTACAAAATATTGCTTTTCCCGATGCATAGCCGTTAATTTTTGAGGAGTTCTCCTGGTACTTGACCATCAGCTCTACATCACCATATGTATTGTGACGAGCATAAAGTGTTTAACATCCGTACTCAAGTAATCGAATCGCAATCCACGAAATACTTATTATTGAGGAGTTTCAGTGGCAATCTGTGGTCTTCATCATCAGTTCAACTTCCCCAAATGGTACTTTTCGGAAGCAACTGCTCAAGGTACTATAAGAAATACCCAAAACGCTATAGGTGTGCCTATAATATTTGAAGAGTTCCCTCGATTTCTCCAGGATCCCATCATCAGATCCTGATTTCGTAACAATGGGACCAACTAGAAAGTATACCCATTCAAACGCAAAAAGAATTTTTCAAATCGGTCTAGCCGTCTCCGAGTTATGGGGTAACATACATGACGAATTGAGAACCTCCTTTTTTTGAAGTCGGTTAAAAATAACTTTAATTTCGGTAGTCGGTGTCATTTGTTTTGTATTTTCTTTTTTTTTTTTGACAGCGCCTTCCGAAATTAAAGTTATTTGTGCCTTTGTAGTGTTTTTATATAGAAGTCGGTTCTACTTTTAGATAAAAAAAAAATTTTCACGCTTTTTAGTGGGTCGGTTTGTAATTTATCAGTTACAAAAGCCAAAATATCAACTACTTATCACCTATTACAAAATATTGCTTTTCCCGGTGCAGAGCCGTTAATTTTTGAGGAGTTCTCCTGGTACTTGACCATCAGCTCTACTTCACCATATGCATTGTGACGAGCATAAAGTGCTTACCATCTATACTCAAGTAATCTAATCGCAATCTACGAAATACTTATTATTGAGTAGTTTCGGTGACCATCTGGGGTCTTCATCATCAGTTCCACTTCCTCAAATGGTGCTTTTCGAGAGCAACTGCACAAGGTACTATAAGAAATACCCAAAATGTTATAGGTGTGCCTATAATATTTGAAGAGTTCCCTCGATTTCTCCATGATCCCATCATCAGATCCAAACGTGACGACAATGGGACCAACTAGAAAGTATACCCTTTCAAACAAAAAAGACTTTTCCAAATCGGTCCAGCCATCTCCGAGTTATGAGTAAACATACATAAAAAAAAAAATTAAGACGAATTGTAAACCTTTTTTTTTGAAGTCGATTAATAAAAAAATGATTGAGAAATAAAGTACAAGATTATACCTATATAACAAATTAATCTGGTGCGGAGAACAAGTAATTAATGACAAGTAGCTAATAATTGCGATGCTTTTTAACCGACTTCAAAAAAAGGAGGTTTACAATTCGTCTTGAACTTTTTTTTATGTATGTTACCTCATAACTCGGAGATGGCTGGACCGATTTGGAAAATTCTTTTTTTGTTTGAAAGGGTATACTTTCTAGTTGGTCCCATTGTCGTCACGTTTGGATCTGATGATGGGATCATGGAGAAATCGAGGGAACTCTTCAAATATTATAGGCACACCTATAGCGTTTTGGGTATTTCTTATAGTATCTTGTGCAGTTGCTCTCGAAAAGCACCATTTGAGGAAGTGGAACTGATGATGAAGAACCCAGATGGCCACCGAAACTACTCAATAATAAGTATTTCGTTGATTGCGATTAATTACTTGAATATGGATGTTAAGCACTTTATGCTCGTCACAATGCATATGGTGAAGTAGAGCTGATGGTGATGTACCAGGAGAACTCCTCAAAAATTAACGGCTCTGCACCGGGAAAAGCAATATTTTGTAAAAGGTGATAAGTAGTTGACATTTTGGCTTTGGTAACTAGATAAATTACAAACCGACCCACTAAAAAGCGTGAAAAAAATTTTTTTGCAAAAAATAGAACCTACTTCCATATAAAAACACTACAAAGGCAAAAATAACTTTAATTTCGTAAGGCGGTGTCTTTAGTTTTGTATATATTTTGCATGCATGCAATTGAAAGTACCACACCCTTCCCCTTTTAAACCTATTTGGATTTTTTCAAATATCTTTTTTTTCACCAAAATATCGCCAGGTATTTGAAATTTTACACTTTCGCGTATTAACCCAACCACAAATAAAATGGAAAAAATTATTCCGGAGACCAGACCATGTTGATCTTGTATTTTTGGGGTCACTGATTCGATTCTGTATTTTTGGGGTCACTGATTCAATCCGAGGTCTAATGAGGTTTCTAAAACCACTTTTTCATAAAGTTAATCATGTAAAAAATATACGCTTCCAAAGTGGTAAAATGTGTGTTCTTCCCCTCTAATTTTTCATTCCATTATTATAATAACTAGCTTTTGCCCTTTGTCAATAATTATGGTTGCAAAAAAGGTGTACGGTGGTTAAAAAACGCATATAATATTTAAAAAGCCATCACCAGGTCCATCCGTCCCCAAAAAGAGACAGACAGTTAGTATTTAAAATGTATCTTTTTAAAACCAAAAACGTAGTTTACAATACATTTTTGTAAACTACGTTTCTGGTTTTCCCGTCCTTAGCTAAAACGTGTCGATTTTCTGAGCTTGATACTCGTGAGCACGCCACATACAGTTGCCCATGGGAAAAGCAGTGTTTTTCTAAATGTACACCTGCGACTTTCAGTGTCTGTCCTTGAGCTTTGTTTATGGTCATTGCGAATGCTGCTTTTAGGGGAAATTTGAAGCGGGATTATTGGAATGCGAGGAATAAATACGTTTCCACCGATTGCTGTTCCTGTCATAATTATTGCTTGAACAACATTGCATCCAAGGTGTGTGACTATTTCAGAGAGTTGATAAACTCTACAGGGTACGACGTCACTTGCTCAATATCCATGACATTGTGGATGAACATAATCTTTTCACATGAACATAATCTTTTTCGTTGATCTGCCCTACAATTTCGTTAGTCGGTGCCAAAACTGCTCTTTCACGCAGCCATACTCTATCCCTCATATTTGTTTTCAAATCGGAATAAACGTGGTTAATTATATTATCTATATCTTGGACTATGTTACAGAATTCAAATAAATCATCCCGTTGATATCTGTTGACACACGATCTTCTCCTATTTTAAAAAGGGCAGCCGCATATTGCCCCGATTTTAAAATAGAAATGATTCGTATATTAATTTGATTGGTTAAAATTTAAAGACACGCTTGGCGTAACGGTTGACTGGTGCATAACGTAAATTCGACCCCAGCCCTAAACAAAGATTTGTATGGCCTACATGTAGTTGTGTAGTTTAAAAAAATTGTTCCGAGTGGTTCTTGAATACGCAATTTGAATGAATTGGGAGGGGGAGACACAAAGTTCCAACACCCCTTTTACATCCTTAAGGGATGATTTCTGGGATAAAAACCATTTTGTCTTTTCCAGTGTCTAAAACTATTTCCATACCAAAAGAGGATGCAAATCCTGGTCCCACCTTCCAATAGCTACGTGTGTTACGTCGTTGGATAGGTATTTTTGAGCTGAATAAGTTAATATGGCGCCAAGTACCAAATCTTAGTCACATTCAGAGTTATTCTTTAATAAACATGGTAGTTTTATCAGTAGCCAAGTAAAGCTATTTTTACGTAATCATTGCATTTGTGCTTTATACACGTAGTGTAGACGGTAACGCAAACCTTTTTATCGGTCTGTCTCACTCGCACTCGTTAAGTATGCTTAGAAACTCGTTAGCGGCACGGATAGGGGGCGAGGGTGCGCGCAAGCGCAGGTAGTCGTTCGTCTAGTCTTTCCGTTCGTTTACAGTTTCTACTTGACCCTGGCTATCTCTTGGACTTTTTTGGTACCTGTTTATAAAGCTTTATTTGGAAACGATAAAAATACGAAAGCCATCTTAATGTGCGACGGGACATATGTTTATATACATAAAAGTTCCAACTTCCAATCAAAATCTTTTAAAGCCGTTTATTATAGTCACAACGGATGGCTATATAATTGACGTCACAGGGCCCCATGCTGCTACAAAAGCAGACGCAAACATAATGAGCGATATAATGAATAATGGTGAACATCCAATACACTGTCTCCTTGAAACTAATGACGTGTTTATTTTGGATCGCGGATTTAGGGACAGCTTGGATGATATAAGAAACCTGTGGTTATGAATACCATGCCCCGCCTTCAAAGGATAGACACGAATCTCAACTTACTACTGACCAAGCCAACGAATTTCGATTGATCACTATTTGCCGCTGGGTAGTGGAAGTGGTTAACGGCAGGTTCAAACGGGATTGATTTGACCGGCTGTTTTGGCCCGAATTTTAAATTCATGAATTAAATTCATTTATCCCAACTAAATAACATTTTTTTGAGAAAAATAGTTATTGTAAGAGGTATAAAATAAACCTAAATACATTTTAAAATATCGTTTCATAAATTGTCTAATAGCCAATCGAAATATCGTAGACAATTAATAAATTTGATTCATATATAATGTGTAACGGAAACCCCATATCTATCCAAAAGGGCTGAAGACAACATCTGGTATGGAGTCTCTATGTAAAGTTTCAGCTCAAAATAACTCACTCAAATAGTTGATACCAAATTATCGGTTTCATATATTTCTTGAATACCAATCATAACAAACGTGTCACAGCACTACGAGGGTCAATAACTTTCCACGTCACTTGCCAATAACACGATAATTCTCTTCGTTCTTCTTAATTTGAAAAATTCGGTCTCTGGTATCAGTGTATTGGTATTTGTAATAAGTTCTACACACGTAGACTTAGGATTACAAAACCCTTGCCATATCGTTTGTTATCATCCAAAGAAGCCATGCACTTGGTATGTATATACCCTTTAAATTACACGTTGTATATGAAATCTACGGACGGCAAAAAAGTCCAGATCAAATCCTGCCATGATTCTTCAAAAAAAAAATTTTTAGCAAAAAGTAGAAACGACTTCCATATAAAAACACTACAAAGGCAAAAATAACTTTAATTTCGGAAGGCGGTGTCAAAAACGAAAATATATACAAAACTAAAGACACCGCCTTACGAAATTAAAGTTATTTTTGCCTTTGTAGTGTTTTTTTTTATATGGAAGTCGGTTCTATTTTTTGCTAAAAATTTTTTTTCTTAAAGAATCATGGCAGGATTTGATCTGGACTTTTTTGCCGTCCGTAGATTTCATATACAACGTGTAATTTAAAGGGTATATACATACCAAGTGCATGGCTTCTTTGGATGATAACAAACGATATGGCAAGGGTTTTGTAATCCTAAGTCTACGTGTGTAGAACTTATTACAAATACCAAAATACACTGATACCAGAGACCGAATTTTTCAAATTAAGAAGAACGAAGAGAATTATCGTGTTATTGGCAAGTGACGTGGAAAGTTATTGACCCTCGTAGTGCTGTGACACGTTTGTTAAGATTGGTATTCAAGAAATATATGAAACCGATAATTTGGTATCAACTATTTGAGTGAGTTATTTTGAGCTGAAACTTTGCATAGAGACTCCATACCAGATGTTGTCTTCAGCCCTTTTGGATAGATATGGGGTTTCCGTTACACATTATATATGAATCAAATTTATTAATTTTCTACGATATTTCGATTGGCTATTAGACAATTTTTGAAACGATATTTTAAAATGTATTTAGGTTTATTTTATACCTCTTACAATAACTATTTTTCTCAAAAAAATGTTATTTAGTTGGGATAAATGAATTTAATTTATGAATTTAAAATTCGGGCCAAAACAGCCGGTCAAATCAATCCCGTTTGAACCTGCCGTTAACCACTTCCACTACCCAGCGGCAAATAGTGATCAACGAAATTCGTTGGCTTGGTCAGTAGTAAGTTGAGATTCGTGTCTATCCTTTGAAGGCGGGGCATGGTATTCATAACCACAGGCTTCTTATATCATCCAAGCTGTCCCTAAATCCGCGATCCAAAATAAACACGTCATTAGTTTCAAGGAGACAGTGTATTGGATGTTCACCATTATTCATAATATCGCTCATTATGTTTGTGTCTGCTTTTGTAGCAGCATGGGGCCCTGTGACGTCAATTATATAGCCATCCGTTGTGACTATAATAAACGGCTTTAAAAGATTTTGATTGGAAGTTGGAACTTTTATGTATATAAACATATGTCCCGTCGCACATTAAGATGGCTTTCGTATTTTTATCGTTTCCAAATAAAACTTTATAAACAGGTACCAAAAAAGTCCAAGAGATAGCCAGGGTCAAGTAGAAACTGTAAACGAACGGAAAGACTAGACGAACGACTACCTGCGCTTGCGCGCACCCTCGCCCCCTATCCGTGCCGCTAACGAGTTTCTAAGCATACTTAACGAGTGCGAGTGAGACAGACCGATAAAAAGGTTTGCGTTACCGTCTACACTACGTGTATAAAGCACAAATGCAATGATTACGTAAAAATAGCATTACTTGGCTACTGATAAAACTACCACGTTTATTAAAGAATAACTCTGAATGTGACTAAGATTTGGTACTTGGCGCCATATTAACTTATTCAGCTCAAAAATACCTATCCAACGACGTAACACACGTAGCTATTGGAAGGTGGGACCAGGATTTGCATCCTCTTTTGGTATGGAGTTAGTTTTAGACACTGGAAAAGACAAAATGGTTTTTATCCCAGAAATCATCCCTTAAGGATGTAAAAGGGGTGTTGGAACTTTGTGTCTCCCCCTCCCAATTCATTCAAATTGCGTATTCAAGAACCACTCGGAACAATTTTTTTAAACTACACAACCATACAAATCTTTGTTTAGGGCTGGGGTCGAATTTACGTTATGCACCAGTCAACCGTTACGCCAAGCGTGTCTTTAAATTTTAACCAATCAAATTAATATACGAATCATTTCTATTTTAAAATCGGGGCAATATGCGGCTGCCCTTTTTAAAATAGGAGAAGATCGTGTGTCAACAGATATCAACGGGATGATTTATTTGAATTCTGTAACATAGTCCAAGATATAGATAATATAATTAACCACGTTTATTCCGATTTGAAAACAAATATGAGGGATAGAGTATGGCTGCGTGAAAGAGCAGTTTTGGCACCGACTAACGAAATTGTAGGGCAGATCAACGAAAAGATTATGTTCATGTGAAAAGATTATGTTCATCCACAATGTCATGGATATTGAGCAAGTGACGTCGTACCCTGTAGAGTTTATCAACTCTCTGAAATAGTCACACATCTTGGATGCAATGTTGTTCAAGCAATAATTATGACAGGAACAGCAATCGGTGGAAACGTATTAATTCCTCGCATTCCAATAATCCCGCTTCAAATTTCCCCTAAAAGCAGCATTCGCAATGACCATAAACAAAGCTCAAAGACAGACACGGAAAGTCGCAGGTGTACATTTAGAAAAAGACTGCTTTTCCCATGGGCAACTGTATGTGGCGTGCTCACAAGTATCAAGCTCAGAAAATCGACACGTTTTAGCCAAGGACGGGAAAACCAGAAACGTAGTTTACAAAAATGTATTGTAAACTACGTTTTTGGTTTTAAAAAGATACATTTTAAATACTAACTGTCTGTCTCTTTTTGGGGACGGATGGACCCTGGTGATGGCTTTTTAAATATTATATGCGTTTTTTAACCACCGTACACCTTTTTGGCAACAATAATTATTGACAAAGGGCAAAAGCTAGTTATTATAATAATGGAGTGAAAAATTAGAGGGGAAGAACACACATTTTACCACTTTGGAAGCGTATATTTTTTACATGATTAACTTTATGAAAAAGTGGTTTTAGAAACCTCATTAGACCTCGGATTGAATCAGTGACCCCAAAAATACAGAATCGAATCAGTGACCCCAAAAATACAAGATCAACATGGTCTGGTCTCGGGAATAATTTTATCCATTTTATTTGTGGTTGGGTTAATACGCGAAAGTGTAAAATTTCAAATACCTGGCGATATTTTGGTGAAAAAAAAAGATATTTGAAAAAATCCAAATAGGTTTAAAAGGGGAAGGGTGTGTGTGTATACAACGTTTTTTGATAATCATAAGACCCGCTGCTCATTGCAACTTCTTGTCACCGTGACTTTTTGTCACTTAGTCAAGTGCTATGAAAACTATACTGAGTGCGCTCATTATAAAAAAAAATATTAAAAGTTGCAGCGACAGGCAGTATGTATACTCTATAATCATTACACCCAGTCTCAATAACGACAGCAATTAAATAATAAAATGTACTTTTTAAGTGGCCGAAATTAGTAAAAACTGCGGAGCTATAGGTTCTTTTGTTACTTTATTATTCTAGTACGTAATAAACTCGACTGTCGGCATCATAAATACTAAACTTTTTACGACATCTGTTCTTTTATTCACAAATTGCACGTGTAGACGGTTATTAGTAGGATTCGTGGATTACAAACTAAAAAATACAACAAAATTACTGGTGCAGCAAAAGTCGTCAGATGAAATGACAAAAAACACACTACGAAATAGCGTTCAAATAAGATTTGTTTTTTTCTAACATTTTCTAATATAGTTTTTTTCCTATAATATCAAAATACACGAAGTCCCTTGAGAGTAGTTATATAGAGTTAACACTGTAATAATATGATGATACTAGCTTCTGCCCGCGACTTCGATCGCGTGGGAGGTTTTTCCCGCATAAATCCCGATTCCGTGCGAATGCTGGGATAAAAAGTAGTCTATGTATTATTCCAGTATCTCAACTATCTACTTACCAAATTTCATTGAAATCCGTTCTGTAATATTTACGTGAAAGAGCAACAAACATACATACATCCTCACAAACTTTCGCATTTATAATAACAGTAGGATTGATTAATTGACCATTGTGTAAATAGTATAATTATGATGATAGTGATTATTAGGTGAAGGTGAGTTAGCGAGCCATGTTAATTTAATCAATCAATGTAAATATGATGATTTTTAAATGCGCCGCATTTTTTGTATATTTTTCATATAAAAAATGTGCTAGTCCTAAGCCTAGAAGAAAGCTATGAAGGGAATTTATTTATTTATTTATGTACTTATAAATAAATAATAATAATAATAATAATATCTTATAATAATGACACTTATAAAGGAAAAAAATAAATACAGACAAAAGAGCACAAAGGTGCTGCTTATTTCCTAAGAAATTTCTTCCAGCAGACCTGCGACAGGAGAGTTGAAGAGGAGATGATAGACACAGTGTGTATAAATACTAATTACGATATACAACATACTTAGCTATAAAATTAAACTAAAATGATATATTTAATAAATATATACATACATAGAATTAAAATACATATTTATATTAATGCTATAAAAATATATACCTATAATAAATATATAAAATTACGGGATGTTGTATGATCTTTGACCTGCTTTTTGAAAATACTAATGGATTTAGCTTCGCGGATTTTAGCGGGAAGTGAGTTCCACAGTCGTACTGCATGAAAGGAGAAGGAGTGGGAATAGAAACAGGTTTTATGGCATGGGAAATTGAGATGGAGTTTAAGGTGGGATCTACAAAGGGCATCAGTAGGACGAGTGAATGAAAAACGATCGCGCAGGTAGCTAGGATACGCAGGGTTGAATAGGATGTTGTACAGAAGAAATAATATTCGAGTGTTCCTGCGAAGACGGATAGGGAGCCACTTGAGATCCTTGCGAAACTGAGAGACATGATCGTATTTCCTCAGACCAAAAACAAAGCGAATACATAAGTTTTGCAAGCGCTCAAGCTTACATAAGAGCTCCTCAGTGGCATCCAAATAGCAGGCATCGGCATAATCAATAATCGGCTGGATTAAAGTTTGAGCTAAAGAGATTTTAGCTTTGAAAGGCAAGAAGCTTTGAAGGGATTTTAAAGAGTGGAAGGAAAAGTGCACCAATTAAATTACCAGTATCGTTATAATCCCTTTACTACTCCACTCTTTGTTATATTCATACTGTGGTTATTTTAGCTATCCAGTTGTTGTAATAACTATAGAGATACAATAACTGAATAGTTAGATTAACTGCATTTGTGATACCGTTATTCAGCAACCGTTATCAATAACGTTATTACCACTAAATACCGGTCAGATATCGGTTATCAAAAATAACTAATAACGCCCATGTCTAGAACATGATTTGTTACCCAAGAAGTCACCTCAGTGAGCGCATCGTGGGTGACAGCAGGTGACAGTAACAATAAGTCACGGTGACAAAAAGTTGCAATGGGCGGCCGGCCTAACCTCAAAAACTGCAAAAAAAACGCGTTTTTTGAACTTTTAGGTTAGGATATCACGAAAACCAGATGTATAGGAGCAATTCTAAACACGGATTCGGATTCAGCGCATCAAAATCCTTCGGGTACGATAGGTCTAGTCTCTAGGTTAAAAATTTGTAGGCCAGTGTTATAGTTCCGCGTATGGCATAAATAGCGATGTTACGATACCGATACCGATATATCGGCCGATGTAATCGGCAGGCCGATATATCGGCATCGCAGATTTAAATACAGCCGATAACACAGTTTGAAAAGCGCGCGAAAAGAACGACGCGCTCGCGGCCACGTTGCCACTCCGTCTCAAAGAGCGCGCGGGCGGGGCGAAGGACGCGCCCGCCAGCGAAACGGTAACTCGGCAACGCGGTTAACGGTCGTCACTCGTCAGTGTTTGCTTAGTTTTGGCTCAGCGTTGTAATGTTTTGCGGCGGATTTGCGTCTCGTCGCCACTATTCATGATTTTGTCTGTTTTTGAGTGAAGTGAGGACTGTAATACAGTTACGATAAATAAAATGGCGACTCCTTTAAAACATAGAAGTAGCATCTGGAATCATTTTCAAATAAAACAGGATGATGACACAAAAGCGACTTGTTTATATTGCAATATCAGCGTTCCTCGTGGTAGCAAAGCAGTTTCATCGAAGGGCTTCACAACATCTAACATGTGGACACACGTGAAGCGCTATCACGGAAAGGAGTTGGAAAAAGACACCCCAGGTACCTCAAGCGCAGATGGTGGTCCGCCGCCTAAAAAACAAGCTACTTTGGAGCACATTTTGGAAAAAAGTGTCATGTATGATACCGATGACCCTAGGGCAAAAGCGATCACGCAAACAATAGCTGAATAAATATGTGTAGACATGGAGCCATTTGACTTAGTAAATAAACTGGGGTTTCAACGCACTATTAAGCAGTTGTGCCCGAAATACAAAATGGTTTCCCGTCCCCATATTTCGGAAAATGTAATACCAGACATGTACTGCCGTGTAAGAACCAAAATAAAGGAACTTTTGCATGAACTTCCACACATTACTATCACGACTGACTTATGGACTAGCGATGCTTCTTCGTCCGTTAACGACTTTATAAGTGTGACTGCTCACGGACTTGATAAAAATTTTGATTTGAAGTACTACTGCCTAGAAGTGTTTCCTTTTGAAGGCGAAAATCATAGCGCTGAAAACATAGCTCAAAACTTACGTCAATTATTTCAAGATTGGAACATCAGCGAACGGGTACGTGCTGTAGTGACAGATAATGCACCGAATATGGGCCTTGCTGTAACACTAGTGGGAGTTCAACGTATCAGATGTATGGCGCACTCTTTACATTAGTGCAGAAGGATGCGTTTTTTGAAGAGAAAATAAATGCCATGATTACAAAGGCGAGATCTATTATTGGCCACTTCAGTCATTCAACGTCAGGTCGCAAAATACTAACAGAAATGAAAAAATCTCATAACGTTCCTTGTCACGTTCTCATCCAGGATGTCGTTACTCGCTGGGATTCAACCCTTCATGCACTTAGAAGACTTAAAGCAACGCGTTGCAATTCAAGCTTCTTGGCCTCATGTGAAATGTAGAACTGAATTGTCTACAGAAGAATGGCTATTGATGGAACAAGTTCTTTCGACTTTGAATTATTTTGAAGAAGCTACAAAATCTATAAGTGAAGAATCTGCTTGCTTATCTGACGCTATACCTCTTATTAACAGTTTGCGAAAAGTTTTAAAACAGATCAAAAATAATCAAGAGACCGCGGACGACAGTTACAGCAGCCCAGAATATTATAATTTTGTAGAGATTTTGATAGCTGGAATAAATGACAAACATGATTATCTAGAGAGTGAGGAAACTTATATTTTATCAACAACACTAGATCCGCGCTATAAATTGCGTACGTTCTTTCTACAATCCACAAGCATTGAGGCGAAAAGAATACTTATCTCCTTAATTACAAACGGGGATACACATGTTCCTGTAGAGTGTGTAGAGTCACAAGAAAAGCAAGATGAGACTTTCTCAGGTATCTGGAGTGCTTGTGACAGTTTGATTAAAGAAGCAGAAGAGGAGGAACTTTTATCAAACATGTCTAGTCATCCTGAGCAAGAAGGGGTGGAATCTTATACGAGATGTTCAAATATTCCAATGAAACAAGATCCAAAGAACTATTGGAGCAATGAAGATAAATACCCAAAATTGAAAATGCTTGCACAAAAATATTTATCTTACCCAATGAGCTCATTTGCCTCAGAACGTCTTTTTTCAACTGCAGGCTTCATACAAAATGATTTGCGCAACAGATTATCTGCTAGTAATTTGAATAAACTTTGAATAAACCACTACTAGTTGTAAGCCTTATTTCATACAATATAAAATACTGACACTAACTTCCCTGTACATTCTGGAAACAGTCATGTTCATCAGAAATAATAACGCCTTATTTTCGCGAATGGCAGAAAAATTTCCCAGAAATAGGCGTGATCAAAATCAGCTCTGTCAGCATAGGAGTAGGACTGCACTTATGCGCAAAAGTGTTTTCTGCATGGCTCCCGTGACTTATAATAAGTTACCTAAAAGTTGGAGGGAGCTTAATAATAATGAACTGAAAAAACAACTTAAAACATTCCTAACCGATAAAGCATATTATCATATTAATGAATATCTTGCAGAACAATTTACTGTGACATAGATTTATTGAATTAATATTGTATGTTATTAATCTTGACATGTATACTTCTGATATTTAAATTTTTATTTTTTATTTTGACATGTACAATTTGACTTTATGATATTTTTTTTACTTTTGTTTCGTTTTGTTGTGTATAATTTGACATTTAATATTTTTATTTTTGTTATGTATAGTTTTGAAATTTATTTTTTTAATTATTGCTAATCTCTATCAATTTATATTATTGGGTTTAAATTAAATTTGACAAATTAATTATTTAAAACATTTGCACGCCATCGTATAGGCAAACATGTCTGAACTTTATTTTCATTTTTATGTTATCTCACATGCGTTTTTATTCTGTATGTGTACACATGTTTGGAGCAAATAAAGAAATCTTATCTTATCTTTCCTTAACAAAAATCTTCCTAAAGTGAACTTTGATTATTAATATTGATTTACTTTTGATTTGATTCCTTGATAAATGTTACCCAAATAAATGTTGATATGATATTTTACCTTTTTTTTCATTATTTTTAATTTCCATTTTTGCCACACTTTACAGAATGGAGTGTCTATTTAGTCTATTTAACATAAGTAAGTTTTATGCATATAAAGTACATCATTCTTTATTTACTGGGTGTATTCACTACTAAGCCATCGATATCGGTATCGGTATCGCCGATTATTTTTCTCGATTATCGGTATCGTATCGGCAAATTCATGTATCGTTACATCCCTAGTATTAAGTTTTAGGCGTAATAAATTAGGAAATTTGAGCACGCGTCCGCTCTTGAGCAGGGCACGAATTCAAAAAATAAGATAAGTATCAAGTGATTCGGAAAAATTCCTGCCCTATGCGATATCTTTTCGTACGGTGCCTGAACTGTTGGGAGTTGCTCCGTTACACGAATATAATATACAACGGGATTATTGATTTAAAAAAAAATCTAAAAAATTCTGAGATAGCATATGTCTATATTTTATGGTTGACCTTTTTATGGTAATCAAATGTGTTCTAAAATAATGCATTATTTGCGAAGGTCTTTTAATAAATATGATATTTATCTTTATCCAAATAAAAACATTATTCATCAGAAGTATTTACTTTTGAACAAAATTGCCATTGACATAAACACAAATAAATACATAGTTTCATTATCAAGGGTATTTTATCTAGCAGTAAAATACTTTTTAATTCCACCCCTAATTTAATTTCCGCCTTCATACAGCTATATTATGAACAAGTAACATAGACTATATTTTAGAATGAAATATTTATTATTAAGACCCATCTATGGACCGATCTCGGCAAGCGTTGCTTAACCTTTAAGATTGACCCATAAGGGAGTTACTATTTACACACAGGCTCCTCACATCATTATATATCTATACATAGAATAAAACAGTAAAAAAGTGTGTCTGTACATTTAAATTTTAGCTAAAACTAGCAACTGCTCGCGACTTTGTTCGCGTGGGAAGTTTTCCTGTGGGAATTTCGCAAAACCCCGTACGCTTAGCAAGCATCTACGTACTAAAAGGAACCCCCATGCAAAATTTGAGAGCCATACATGTAATACCACTCACTGATTAATCACGAAATCTCAGAAACTGTAGTTTTATATATGTATATAGACAATAATTGAGGCGGGTTAAAAACGGTAACAAGGCAAAAAAAAAAAACTGTCTGTACAAATGCACACACGCACATTACACACAATGGAACAGAGTGCGCCTGTATCTGCACACATACTTGTGCAGTATAATAATTCCTGCGCATCTGGCTAAATCGATTATGAGATTTGCCGCCTTGGCCGAAATTGGCTAGGAGGACTATTATTATTACATTTGTACGTAAAAATGTATTCTCGCAAACCATACAACAAATACTTACTTTTATGGTGCAGTCGTAGCTTACAGGTCCCCGTTTTGGTCGTATATCATGTACCTTATACACAGGTTCTGGAAGCCCAAGTTTTTTGCAAGTCCATTCCAATTTCTCAACAGATGATGTGGAATCCGGGGGCGGTTCTAAATGATGAGCCGGTACTACATGTGTTACAGGGCCACTGCTTTCCTGAATCAAAACAGAATTTTAAATAATATTTGGTTAAAAGATCCCTCCGCCTATTAACTTCAAAGTGTGTTTTGGTATTCAACTAGTGATCTGTCTCTGCAACTTTCTAACAAACCACCCCACCGAGCATTCCATATCTTCTCTTAATATTATTTAGCTAGAACAATATTTTATTTCAAACCGTAGCTGCCCAGTTTATTCGACGCTTTGGGTAAATATAATTAATTCCAGAGTAACTATTTTTTATACTGGTGAACTTCCGTGTGAAATCAGTATTAGTCATAAGGGACATAAAAGAGATTAACTCGATAAAGCTGAATTTATCCCAATATCTCATGTACCATTTTAACGGCCAAAGAATAGTAACTAGGAACAAAACGCAATGAAAACTTGGCGAAGTTATGCCGATTTCTTAAAAATACTCATTTATTAGATGGGTCAGACAGACATTATTTGGCAATTAAACAACAATTAAAATCTGATTTAATTCAGCAAAAAAAACACATAAGTATTTATTTCTTCAGGAAACTAAACTACGTATAACCGGCCAAGTGTGAGTTAGTTTTAATACTGTTTTATTTTTTCGGAACCTTATTAAAGTGGTACAACGTGAAAATTTTAAGATAACTATAAAAAATCTTTCATGAAATTATACTAGACTCAATATTGTGCATGCATAAATACAGATTACTTAAACGTTCACTATGTTGCTGATTGGGTTTTTCTACTTACCAAACATTCATTATTAGCAGCTGGCAATTGCAAAGGTATAAGGTCCACCGTATTTAGTCGATCTCTTAAATTTAAAAGTCTTTGTGATGCAGAAACTTTTCCGCTGTTTTTAGCATCCTTTTCGTGGTTCGAGCGCGATAATTGCTTCACCTGGTTTAAAAAAAAAAGCAATGATTATATATGAGATACGCAACAACATAACAATACAGTTTTTGGCAATTTTTACACAGAATTATTCCCAGGCTCATTAACATTATCACCAAGTTATGGTAGGTGGATACCCCTTGACCTAGCTCTAATGGGCGTTTTACAGAGGGGGAAGGCTTCTGAGTGGTTTTCGAAGAGCTAACAGGGACCCTTCTATCTCTTGATGGTGATCACCGGGGTGGTTTTGGTGAGGTAGACATTCCACACTCTTCTCAAAGTTGAGGCACATTTTATATTAGCCATTTCAATGTAGATAGCTGAAGTCCTGGAATAACACAAGCTACTTTTTATCTCGGAATTCTTATCAGCATCGGGATTTACGCGGGAAAATCCTCCCACGCGAACATCGCGATTAAACGCATTCAAGACTAGCAGATGTTGAGCAGATGTGAATCCGCGAGTTGAGAAATTTGCAATAAAAACCTTTTTGCAAAAAATCAGCATTTTGAAATTGTTATTGAAATGACGAGAAGTCTGTTCAGCAGTAGACATCTAAAGGCTAAGCTGATCATGAAAATGATAATTAGGTACTTAAAAAGAAAGTGAAATCAATGTTTTCTCAATTAATATGTTTTGTCATTATAAATTTCCTTGCAACAAAATATATTAGTGGTAAAATTTTGGCATATGATAATACATATTGTAGTTATTTTGGTCAATGGTTCGTCTTAGGGGTTTGTTACATTCTTATAATACGTAATTTATATGTAAAAATAACTCATCACCCACTTTTTAGGTGTAAACAATGGGTCAAAGCAGCAGGAAAAGAAGACTTCGTTTAGAAAAGTTGCATCAGTTGAAATATCTATGTATTAAACAAGAAATCTTTGTGAAAAGCATTTCCGGAGTAAAGATTTCAAGAAAAAAAAAAACTCGACTGAAGAAAACTGCTATTCCGTGTCTGGAAATCTCATCTACACCATTATCTGATGACATTTTAGTTGGATTTCCACTACATTGTATTGCTAGCAGTCAACCATTGTCAGCCAGAAGAACTGACGAAGAAGAACTGTTTACAGAATTATCGTCAGTTACAAAGAAGGAACATAACTACCACCATGGTTTTTTGTATGAACCAAGTTAGTATAGTTTACTTGTTTTAACGGATATTTGATGAACAGCCATATTTTGATAATATATCTTTTTTATGTTACAGAACCTTCAACATCAACCTCACAAACACGATCATACTGGAAACGGATTGTTCTTAATACTAAAATATTTTTTTTAATTATTATAAGTTAATAGTAGTTTAGTGTGTAATGTCTTGAATAAATATGTATTAAAAGTATCTGAGTTTAAATTTTCTTTCATTAATTTATTTCGTATAAATAATAAGAAATCCAGAATCTGTCGTAGCGGGTATCGATACGTTTTCGCCAGTCACCACAGTCACATCACTAATAATGACATTATGTTGGCAGTATGTATTACGTCGTCACGTCGTGGTTCTGTTAGGTTGGTATTAGTTTAGAGTGCACGTTTCATACATCGCTATTTTTCTATAGCACTCCCGTCTCTTACCGTTAGGTTTTACATACTCTTTGTCCTAGATGGCGAACCGAACAAACGCGTCTACGCATCGCAAGGTAAGAAAATTCATTTTATACTGTATTTTGCAATAATTTGAAACGTAAGTGATATAATTTTAATAGCTTAGAATATTTTACAACACGGTTTTCTATTTTGGTTGTTCAAAATCGATTGTAACTATATTTTATTCACTGGTTTTTTCGAGTGTCTAAGATCTGATACATTGCCAGATAACCAATATTATAGATATTTTTGGCTATGTATCTAATATGTTACATTGCCAGAGGTGTGTACAGATACATTTATTAAGTAAGTATTTATATTTTTATCATTACAGGTGGTTGGTCAACTAAGTATGCAGCAACAAAATAGAGCTCGACAACTTGTGGCTCTAGTACCGAAGCCGGGGGCAAAATCTGATTTGGACGAAAGTGAATCATCGGGAGATGAACTCCAGTATTACGAAGGCCCAGCTTACTCCGACAGTAGTTCACCACCGCTCTCATTACCATCTTCGATGGAAAACCTCCAACTATTATCAGACGACGATACTGAGGTAAATCATATTGCTGCTTCAACATCTTTGGTGCTATACCAACATTCATCGCCGATAACCAACCCTTGTTCGCCATCAATTTTATCGCCAAACGTATCTGCAAGTACACAGCTGCATTCGTTTGAGACCACACCATTGTCTCCAGTGCCATCTACATCGTATCAAGTAAGTTTACCATCTCCACTGGCATCGTCCCCACAAGTTCCGGCACCACTCGTCAATAACTTGATGCGTCATAACCAGCTGCTGTCTCCATTATCAGCGGCTACCCGCTCAAGTAGACCTAGAGTTGTCACGGTACGGCGAAGAGTAATACCACCGAAAAGATTAGTACCAAATTGGTGTTGCTGTAAATTTACTGGTTCCGCAGAAGTAGAAGATATTTCATTTGAGCCTCGTGAAGAAAAGAGTACCATTGAATACTTCAAGCTTTTCTTCTCCGAGGTCATCGCTGGTATTTGCCAATCTTCTCACAAATGTTAGATATCTGCGTAAACAACACCTGGCTTTTATATAAGCGTGATAAAAAAGCTAGGCATGATACCAAAAAACAGAAGTCACTAAAAACATTTAGTACAGAAATATTCGAACGCTTACGCAGGTTTGAACGAACTGAGGCGAACGATATCGGTAGAACCCCTTCCAGCTCAATAGCTACGATACAGAAACCAGTAGCTGAAAGACCCCCAGATGCTGTGCGATATGACCAGGTTGGTCATTATCCCAAAATAATAATTACCAGGGGAAGGTGTATGTACTGCACAAAAAGACAGATGAAATTCTTTTGCCAAAAATGTGAAATACGGCTGTGCTTATTGCCCGAACGTAATTGTTTTTTAGAGTACCACTCTAAGAAGTAAAAATTAGTAATTAATAGACTGACTAGACTGATATGTATATGTATATGTTATAAAATTGATATCATTTTATTCATAAACCCTTTAAGTCTTACCTAATTAATGAGTCATAACTCATTAATTAGGTAAGACTTAAAGGCTGATTATGACTGATAATTATGTTGATTTTTCGAAGGTTTTCATTTATATTTGTTAACTAGCTTTTGCCCGCGACTTCGTTCGCGTGGAATAGTTACTTTGGGCTAACGTTAAATTTAACCCCGATTTTGAAGCATTCTTCATTGGCGCTCCGCTCCTATTGGCCTTAGCGTAATGATATTATAGCCTATAGCCTTTCTCTATAAATTGACTATTTAATTAAAAAATAATTTTTCAATTCGAACGTTCCTGAGATTATCGCGTTCAAACAAACAAACAAACTCTTCAGCCTTATATTATTAGTTTAGATAGCTGCTGCCCGCGACTTCATCCACGTTTCCGTCGTTTTTCGTAAAAAAAAGTAGCCTATGTCCTTCCTCACGGTTCAGTGATTTTGATGTAACAGACAGATTAACCTTCGTAATTTAGTAGGGAAATATAATATGTCAATCTATAATACTGTTGAAAAATATCGCAATACCGAACCGCACAATATTATTGTTAATAGCTGTGCCCGCGACTCCGTCAGCGTGTAACTCCTTGTGTGTTATTAAGTTAATGTATTGGTAATATTGTTTAGATCACGTTCACATGAGGCTTAAGTACCTTTAGAACGAAAATACTTCAGTGCAAAGCTTCCGGGTAAACTATGTTGAAAGTTGACCCGTCCGGCATCGGCACGTGAACACAAAGATTTCTAGAAATGCTAACCCGGAAAGAGCGACGTACAACTGACCATGCGAAAAACAACTGACACCAAGATCTACTCCAGCAACACGAAAAGTCTGCCCTTGAGCCTTATTAATTGTCATTGCATAACACACCGATACTGGGAATTGCGTTTTTTTAAATTGGAAAGGAAAATTATTTGGTATTATGGGAATTCTGGGAATAAAGACGGTTTCTCCTGCACCGCAACCTGTTAAAATTTGAGCCTCGATTATATTTTGTTGCAACTGGGTTACTTTTAGCAGAGTTCCATTGCAAAGTTGTGGTGGTTTGAAATTTCGGAGCAGAATAATAATCAGAAAGCTTCGAACTGCTAAGCTATCGGGAGTTACACGTGTTATTGTGAGTCAACCATAAAAGATAGATATATGCTGTCGTGGGATATTTTTTATATAATTTTAAGGAGAACATTTCCGTCATAAATGATTTCTGTGTAGCTTTAACCATTAAGGTAGCACACGCGACGGAAGCTTAAAAAATGGAGTAACTTCTCCCGTTTTCCCAACATTTCCCTTCACTGCTCTGCTCCTATTGATTGTAGCGTGATGAAAAGTATACTATAACCAGCTCAGGAGTATGACAAATAATTGTACCAAGTTTCGTTAAAATCTGTCGAGTAGTTTTTGTTTCTATAACGGTTATACAGACAGACAGACAGACAGACAGACAGACAGACAAAAATTTTACTGATTGCATTTTTGGCATCAGTATCGATTCCTAATCACCCCCTGATAGTTATTTTGGAAATATATTTCATGTACAGAATTGACCTCTCTACAGATTTATTATAAGTATAGATTATGAAAACAGAATTTGTATTAATTTTAGTTTTCCTATTCTAAGCAATGTGTCAAATATGATACATAGTTTCTTTTCTATTGATTATTATAAACCTCGCAATGTGCTTAATGTGATACATATAATAAAACGTAAACTAAACAATTATAATTTTTCTTATTATTTTTTGCCCTTCCAGTGAACACCTATAAAAACAAATCAGACATTTTTTTTAATTCTGAAAAAAAAATCTCTGCCAAGTATAGGGTTAAAGAGTTCCCTCGATTTCTCCATGATTCCATCATTATTGTCATGACGTTAGGATCTGTCCTAACAATGGGACCAACTAGAAAGTATACCCTTTCAAATTAAAAAGAATTTTACAAATCGGTTCGTAGATGACGGAGTTATGCGCGAACAAAATACGCAATGCAGAGTAAACGAAAAGATCGTCATTGTAAATATTTTTTTTAGACATTTGTTGATTTTTCAGAAACGGCTTGTTCGATTTCGATAAAATTTTCATGGGACCATTTGGGAAGTATACCATTTCCAACAAAAATTTTCAAATCGGTTGGTAAGTGACGGAGTTATGCCCGGACAAACATAAAAATATATATATATATATATAAACATCCGAATTGAGAACCTCCTCCTTTTTTAGAAGTCGGTTAAAAATTGTTTGAAACGCTTCGAAACGCTTCACGTGTACTCGTAATTTAAAATAATATTAATTATATTAAATTATAAGTATATTTTTAATTTATTAAAAACTATAGCCTAAATCGTGGCATTGTGGTCACGTGACTACGTATGACGTCATCGTTCAAAAAATAACTTTTCCGGCATTTGGCACATAAATGTACTTAGGGCATTCTATGATATTTTACTCTATTATGAACGTGAAAAATTATTATCAGTGCTGTGCAGTACCTTGTTGTGGGAATACTACTATAAAAACGCCCACGAAACTATTTATTCATGTCCCTTTAAAAAGAGATATTCGCAAGAAGTGGTTAGAACTTGCTCGAATTAATGCAAAAAAAATATCAACCAAATCAAGTTTATTTTTGTGAAAATCATTTCGATGTAAGTAAAAAGTTATCGCAATACCTATTATTATTTACATAATATTATTGTACTTAATAATCCTAACCATTTTAAAGGTTATGTCAACGAATTAGGAATGATATAGAAACATAACTCTCTAACGAAGCCCGCTAAAACATGGTTCCAAACTCATACCACTAAACTGATAATACGAATGCAACACGCGCACAAACAAAACAAAATACTTTGCTGAATTTATTTTTTGCGCATGTATCCGTCAATTCATTCATTTGGGGCGCTATTTTATTTAGTAAGATAATGTTAGAGTGTAACTAAAATATCGAGTCATGCGAGTGCGAACGAGATAGATTGCTTTGTGACATCGAGCGGCGAGGATGGTGTTATGCAGTATGCAGTAGGAGTCAGTCATTTATTATGAACTCAAATATTATAAATTAATATTAAACCTCTTTACATTAAGTTTACAAAAAGTGTAAAGCTTCATAAAAGGGAATACCCGTCGGCCATATAAAAAATTCCTGAAATGAACAAGAGTGAAATATACGCCAAATGTTACTACAAATCGTAGGTAACCCATTACTATTTCAATAATTATCAAAAAAACTAGGTAGAAGTCAGTTACAAACCTTTTTCTGTAATATTGGTCGTAATAATTCTAGGGTTAAGGATGCCAAGTCGTCGTTTAGGCGGGTCCAACCTAAGTCCGTTTTTAAAAATGGGTATCGTGTGTACAACTAAAATCAATATCTTCGAAATATGACTATAGTCTTTGCTATACCATAAAAAAGCAATCCGTACGTAACTCAATTCACCAGCGCTATTGTAAAATCAAGTAAACAAACAATCTAAAATGCAGTAATATCAAACTGTCAGTCTGTCAGTAGGTAAGGCATAGGAGATGTGATTCATACAGCCTACGATACGTTTTCTATTTAAAAAATATTTGATTTTAATTAATATTGACATGCATATATTACTTTTTTAGATTTATGGTACACATAGGTCGAATTATATTAAATTAATAATTATTTATAGTGCACTAAATCTGCAAACTAATTCGTTAGGAATTATTTTACGATTCCTGTTTGGCTGAATGCCACTTACTAGTGTCAAATAAACACTGACCTCCAATAAAAATAAGAACGAATTAAACGGATATCAGGTTAAATATTTTAATGATTTCCTTATTTTTATATCCTACTTAAACAAACTTGAAAATTATATCATGGTACATATTTTATTTTAAAAAGAATTAAGGACTATTCGCAGTTCCATTTCAAGCATTTGGACAACACCCTTTGGAAACGAAACAGTTATTTTATTACTTACCTAATACCTATTTTAAATGGGAATCATTATTTCCTCAGGATCTACCGAATTTCATATTCATTAATTTCTTAAAGTACATAAATAAGGTAAGAATTCATTAGCTAACCCTCCATCAGAAGAGCGTTAGGCTTATAAGCCGTGAAACTAGATTTATATATATATATATAATGTGTGAGTAGAGTAAATTTAATATACAAGGTGGTTTTTAAAAAGTACGAGCCAAAATTTAAGGGTACTCGAGGTACTCAAAACAAAACATTGTTGTTTAGTAAAATGGACAGAAACATCTCCTAAATATTGGCTCGCTCTATTTATCAGCTCATATACGGAGTGCCGATGTAATGACCTGCATTGTTTCAATGTGGTGTAATACCTACTGATAACATAAAACACATTAGACGTGATTTAAAATTTGTATTCTTAAGCAATCCTTAAATTAAGTTATTAGGATTTACCCGAATTTTTCACGAAATGCTGTGCAACAGTACTGACCGTACAAATAGGTACAGCTGATTTTTTTAGCATACGATAGCCAGTGCGTGACGAATATATGTCTTCGTTACCAAAATGTATGGAGCAAACTCTACTGGCATTAGTAGTAACCAGTCATCATCTCTTTTTTTCTAAGCGAACTGCTGCAATCCACTGTAGTCGTCGAATCTCTTTTTTGGGGAAACTAAAATAAGAAACACGCAGGCAAACCAATCCATCCAATTTATAAAACTCTGTACTTAATATAAAATAGTTAGGTATTAAAACTGGCTGACTACCTGTTGCATAATACTGACAACTCGTGGTTGTCTATACGAAAATAAAACACGAAATTATTTTACTTACGAGTGATAAGCTATCCCAGTTAGCTTTTTACTTCCTTCTTTCCGTCTTTTACACCACCTTACTACGCAGGAGGTCATTTTTATCCCTCAGAAACGAGCTTTTTCTTGGATTTTTCACTAATCAACATGATTCTGGCGTCTGTCACTGAGCGCACGTCAGACTGAGAGGCGCTTTGATTGTATTTTTTCACCCCGCCTACTTGATTGTGTTTTGCGTGGAACCATTTTTGAGCGGAGTTCGTGTTCTATATCATTCCTAATTCGTTGGGTTATGTTAAGAATTTATTGAAGAAGTAGGTACTACAATAATATATAAGTATTATACGATCACTTCGCTAAGTAGTCAGTATTATTATTTTTTATTTTCAACATTTCCGCCGTGTTTTTGAATACACAATGTACACTGACGTATAATGTTATTTCTCACTCTTGATAATAAGTCACCATCAGGTTAGTTCAATTACATTCAATCAATTACATAGAGTTTCTACATAACTGTTGGTGATTTTGATGGCATTCATAACTCCACTATATGCCGTGTTGTAAAAAAAGTTACAGAAGCTATAGCATCTCTAAGGCCAACTTTCGCTCTCTTTTTAGAGATTGCATTGCGGTGCGATGCTACAAATTGCAATAAAATCAGAGTAATTGAAAATATCAAAATAACTAGACGTCGCGTCGTCGAACCAAATACCATAGGTAACCACAAAATAACACGAGTGAGTGACACTTGCTTGACAGGAAATTAATACAATAGTCTATCCTGCTCTAACGCTTGTTTAAGCAATATATTTGTTTCAACTCTCCGAAGTTAGAGTTGCCAGAGATTAAATATTCGGTCAGATTCAGATCAGTTATCCATGGAATAAATAACGATTGAAAAATAGGCGACCAATTATCAGTCAGTTAAACAGCGAGATAACTCTATTCATAAAATAGTTATCTGACTTTTTATCTGAGGATTGAACAACCGGCCCTAAATCAAATCACAGATTATTAACGAAATAGTCAGGCACCATTCACCAGCGAGTTATTCAGAAATCAATTTATTAATATTATAATACGTCATTGTTTATTAACCACAATCACTTTTCGATCACTTCGCTAAGTATTCAGTATTATTATTTTTTATTTTCAACATATCCGCCGTGTTATTGAATACACATTGTACACTGACGTATAATGTTATTTCTCACTCTTGATAATAGTAGCAGCTTGACATCCGAAGAGCGCGGGCGCATCAGAAATTCCAAAATGCGTCACAGACACAGAGCACGTCCAGTGGTACACTGACCAAATGACCGTGACCTAGAGAGAAAATATGACTACCCTCCCGTATACCCTCCCTTGACCCGCGCTCGCCTCGCCCGTTCGCGGAAAATATCGGCACGCTTTATGACTCTTACGACTCAAGCATACGGTATAATTTGCATTGATTTGTATCAGGCGATTAGTTTTAGAAAATAATAAAAGTTGTAGGTTTTTGTAGTAGCGAGCTGGCAACGTGGATAATATTGATGCGCTCGAGAGTCGTTAACCTGTCCCGTTAACAATACATCATGTACAAAACGCTTAAAATAAAAATAATGTCCTGTGGCTAAACTACGGCATATATTCGATTGATTGTTTGTGTGCAGGTTGGGAATATAATAACTAAATACGAAGTTTAATTTAAGATCATATCGTCCTATCCACGCTGTATACCAAACGTATCTTCAGGGTGATATATTAAAGATATCAATATAACTCAATTTCGGAAAAAGTGTGGAATGGATCCTTTTTGCGTAACTACGTCCCATTGTAGACTTCGAAGACTTAGATTATTTTCTATACATACCTCTTCTTTGTGCAAATTATTGGATTCTCTCAAGCTTTGTGATACTGAATTGGAACTTCTCGATAACTTCTCCACATGATCATTCACTGACTTCGTTGTTTGTTTCACATTCGGAACTAATTTCGTTTCGTTCGGCTTTGAATTGTATTTATTAATCTAAAAAAACATATTCAAAGTTTTAAGTTCTTTGCAAAATTATGAATATAATTCTCTAAATAAAAAATAATAATTTATATGTCATAAATGTCATAATGGAAACACTTTTAAGACAAGTATCGGCCGTAAACTGCAGTGATCTATATGAAAAGAACTGAATCGATTCGATCGACGATCGTACCCAAGAGAAGTCTGAAAATGCAATTTATCTGTGGTACGTTCAATAAAATAGTAGCCATTATACAGGCGACGCGCACTAAGGCCATATGGCGAAAATGAGCAAAATAACGTTTTTAAAATAAGAGTATTTTTTACTTCTGCTTATAGTTTTTATTACAGCAGGTTTTAAAACCATGACAATGTAACAAATTATTATTTAAATCTGCAAAATTAAAATATACTCAGTTAATTGGTAAAAGAATAAAAACGGTTAACTTTAGAGCTTAGACCAATTTAAAGGGGAAACGATAACCTTCTACATTGGTACATTGTTAAAACTGATGTAAAATATGTTATAATTTAGTGGTTTGTTGAAATTTTTGTCAAATACTCTAATTTTAAATATCCTACATAGTGCATTGTCTCCATACTCGGCCCCAGTGTGCGACGCCCAGTTTAAGTGAGAATATTTCGGACTTTATAAACTACAACTATCACAGTTGTCAAGAACAAAGTTTAAAACATTTATATTACCTTATTATATTGTGTATTATTATTATATGGGGCACCGCCTTTTTGTCTGTAAAATTGATTGGAGTACTGGTTGTTATAGTTGGACGTGTAGCCCGAAGCTGGTTTTCGCCAGGACCCTTGCTTTTTTGGGAATCGATTCTGCAAATAAAATTATGATTATAAGCTGTGTGCTCGAAGGGATTTTCCAGCAGGCCAATTCTAGATAATTCAATTTCAGATAAGCTACAATTTATTTTAACCGAGAAGTTAATTGAAAAAATTAGTTGAGGAGGGTATGCACTCATATATTGGAAATTCAAATTGACCTACACTTTTGAATTTGTCTGCGTGAAATAATTTATAGCCTATAGCGCTCTCGAATAATGCACCTTAATACAGATTTTTAGAATTGGATCATTTTTTCCAAGATTACCCCCTACATACATACTTACAAACAAATTGTACCTTATAATATTAGTATGGATTAATCATCATAATTAAATGTCCCCAGTCCAAAAAATTACTTCAATTAACCAAATGTGTATTATGTGAAAAAAAAAACTTGACATCGACTTAGCAGATGTGACTCATTATAATTTCCGTGGATATCTAAAATTCTGCGCCCGCAAGAACCCTGTTTAGGACACCCTTTAAATAGAACAACCTGTATGGAATGTACAACTAATAGAAGTATTTTTATAACTTCCAAGTTTTAAATACTTCACCCACAATTCAAACAAAAATCACAAGGTATGGTAAATTTAAGCGTAAGAGTCGCTTACGCTTAAATTTACCATACCTTGACGCATTTATTAAGAAAGGAAGTGTGTCAGGATCAAAGTATAATAATTGGTGTACTATATAAGTAACAATAGCCTATGGCTGAGTATTTGCTGATGAATTTCAATTTAATACCTCTACGTGTTCATGAGGAAAGGAGTAGTAAGTTTGAACATTTTTTTTTTTATATGATGTAACCAAAAATTTATGCTTTTCGCAATTTTTCCTTTATCTGTACTGTAAGACGTTGCTTTGTACCAAATTTCAAGATTTTGAGTTCACGTGAAGTACCCTGCAGGTTTTGATTCCCTTGCGAGTGTCGAAAATGCGTCAAAAATGCGGCATAAACGGCTGTATATTTTTATTGCGTTGGCGAAGTTTGATTTTTTCACAGCTCCTAGGGACAGTAGATCTGAGTATTTGATAAGAATTTCAGCTTGATACCTCCACGCGTTCCAGAGAAAAAGGGTCTTGACAGACGTACAAACAAACAGACAACAAAGTGATCTTATAAGGGTTCCGTTTTTTCCTTTTGAGGTACGGAACCCTACAAACTATTGGGTTATTCCACTTGTTTACGTTTACTACTTATTTAAATTTCTATTTCACATAGTGATATCAGTTTGATTAATAAAACTCTTTGATTCTGCTGGCACCGAAGGACTGACTTGAAATCTCTCCCTCGCATGTCGTTTGCGCGATGTTATCGCCATTACACGTTGTGGAGGGGATGTCTCCTTCCAACTCAACACAAGTCGATAAAACAACTAATCATAATATTTAATAAAAGTTATACTTAGATAAAACAAAATATACATAGACGTAGTCAGTGTGTGATGAACCCATATCTGTCACCAGGGGATATCCATAAGTAAAACCTACGGAAATTATGTAAGATGTAGGTGGTGATAATAATATTTTCTTCACATCATAGCTGTATCAGCCCAAGATATAAAAACAATTATCTTTTAAATCATTTGCGTGCATTGCATCAGCTTATTGATTACAAAATATTATTTATTTATTTAAACTTTATGTACAATTGTGTTACATGGGCGGACTTAATGCAGCAAGGCATTCTCTACCAGTCAACCTTTGGGTTAAAAAAAAACACATTGTGGTAGGTGTACGAGAAAATGGAATGTAATAATATATTGAATACTTATAAATACTAATATATAATAATACTAATAAAATACACATACTTATATGCAAAAAAAAAGAACTAATAGGTACGGTGCTTTATAATATACACTTGAGAGCAATAAAATCGCACACCTTGACTTTTCTTTGTTAAGGCAGTTTTTTTTATGAATCTGAATAAATATTTAAAAAAACACACACACTAATTGAAAGTCTACCTCATTACCTTTCTAATGATATCAAATACAGTGTAAAAAATACCCATAAGAGGTTTTACGGCACAAAACCCAACAAACGGGTAAAATTACCCAATTTCGATTAAGAAATAATGAAAATCAAACTCAAAATTCTTGATCAAATTGTTTATTAATAAGGTGTATTCCCTCCCCTAGCCTTAATTACAGCTCTTAATCGGTTTTTCATGGACCGTATTAATTTTACCATGAAATCTTGTGGTATAGCGTTCCACTCCTCTTCAATGGCAAGTTGAAGCTCTCGGAGGCGCGTAGGAGCAGGGCTTCTTGCTCGAACTCTTCTTTTTAGCTCATCCCAGACATGCTCAATCGGATTGAGATCAGGACTACGAGCTGGCCACTCCATCACGGTGATTCCAACGTCTTCCATATATTCGCAAACTGTTCTAGCGACATGCGGTCTCGCGTTGTCGTGCATTAGGAGAAAATCTTCTCCCATAAGCCACGCAAGCGGCCTCACATGTCCTTCGAGCACTTCTTCGACGTATCGTGCAGCCGTCAAACCTCTCGATCTCGGGCCGGTATTCGCTCCAGTGATGAATACAATGTCAGTTTTAGTGTCCAACATTATGCCACCCCAAAACATACACGATCCACCGCCAAAAGCCACACGTTCGCTTATGCAGCATTGTGAAAATCGCTCTGATGACCTTCTGTAGACTCTAGAGCGTCCATCATGACCATGTAATGTCATTCTGCACTCATCAGAGAACATAATAGACCGCCATTGGTCATACGTCCAATTTAAATGTTCCCGAATATATTTAAACAATTAATTACAACAAATATACAAAATTATGTACTAAAATACAAACTACAATAAAGTATCAAAAAATTCATCCTCAACGCTGTCGGCTGGCAACGTACCTAAGATACTAGCGGCATTGCCTCGTTGTATGGCAATGCTTAGCCGTTGACCAAAGAAATAGCCAGCCCTTGGGTCGCGGGTCGAAAGCGGTCATCACGCTCTGATGTTCTTCGTCGCCGGCCAGATCCTGGTCACCGAATGTAGCCACCGGTCTCTTGAAACCTCTGGTACACACGACGAACAGAGTAGCGGCTCAAATTTAGTCGTCGAGCAACTTCACTTTGATTAAGGCCTGCTACGAGCAAGGCAACAACTTGAGCGGCTTCTGCGGGCGTGGTATCCATATTTTTCCGTATGCTTTCAGTAGAGATGTTATCACGTTGACTTTTGGTATGCAACTGATTAGAATTCCATTTTTTTTTTTTTTTTTTTTATGAAGGGCCACTCGTAGTTTAGCTCTATACGGCTAATGTACTACTTAACCGGTCTGTCCTGTGGTGACCTCTAATGAATGAATTAAAGGCCCCCAGCCAGGGCTTTAGAATTCCAAAAAAAACGACCCTTTTATACCTGCGGGTAAGGGGTGCAAGTAGTGACAATGCTAACGGGTGAATTTGGGAAATTTAGGGAATTTGGTGTACGGCTGGTTTCTGTGAGTTACGTGAAGGTCAATGATTTTAATTTTGAGTTTTTTTAAAGCTAAGCTTGTATTCTTTATTTTGCCTAATGATTTGTACCCAATATCTTTAGATTTAAGAAAAAAAACAGTTATAAACCAAATTACAAGAGGTGTGCGATTTTATTGCTCTCAAGTGTACTTTCTGATTAAGAGAGCTCAAGAATTATGACGAAGACGAAACTAAGAATAACAGCCCCTTAAGTAGTGGTTTTTAATTTTACGCTTAAAAGAAAATTTTGACTCAGCCTTCTTGATGTCAAGGGGTAGCATGTTCCAGAGTTTAATAGTAGAAATAGCGTAAGAATTAGATAGAAACCCGGTGCGGTGAGAAGGAATGTGAAGAAGTAAGTTTTTTGGATGCATGAAGGTTAAGATCATGAGAACTGCCCAACAATTTAAAATTTTGTTTTAAGTAAACAGGAGCACAAGGATCGTTCATAAAAGTGAAGAGCATACAGAGAGATCTAAGGGATCTCCTTTGACGGATAGGCAACCATTTAAGCTGAGAACGGAAGGAAGAAATGTGATCATATTTTCGAAGCCCAAAAATGAAACGAATACAGTTGTTGAGAAGTCGATCCACTTTGTTTAGAAGTTCTTGGGAAAGATCAGAATAGCAAACATCAGCATAATCAATGATAGGAAGCACAAGTGATTGGACCAATGTGGTTTTAGTGCTACAAGGAAGAAAATGCTTGAATCTATAGAGAGATCGCAGTGTGAATGTTACCCTCTGGCTAACCTGTGCAATCTGCTTATTCCAACTTAACCTGTCGTCAATATATAGGCCTAAGTCTTTTACGTGCGGCGAGAGAGGGATGACAGTATTGTTGAAGTTAAGCGGGAGAAGTTGGCTGGTGTCCAAGTTTCGCAGAAAATATGAGCTACCAATCAGGATAGCCTGACACTTACTGCTGACCTGCTTGACCAATCACTGATAGCGAGAAGGTCAGCATTCAGCAATGAGATGCAGTTGTCCAGGTTGTCAACGCTGTAGGTCATCAGCGTACAAATGGTAAAGCATTTGAGGATAGTGGTAATAGAGTTTATGAAAAGAGAAAATAAAAGTGGAGAGAGTATGCCGCCTTGTGGGACGCCCGTTTTCAGGGTGCACCACTCAGAAAAAATCTGATCAGCACGAACCGCTTGCTGGCGACCACGAAGATAAGATGAGAACCAATCTTGTGCCAATAAAGATATCCCAATGTGTGACAGAATGGCCAGAAGGATGTCGTGATCAACGGTATTGAAAGCATTGGAGAAATCAATTAAAACTAATACCGTTAATCTCGAATTCTCCAGACCATTCCTTACATCTTCTGTAACCTTAAGCGAAGCTGTGGCTGTGCTGTGGCCAGGCCGAAAACCTGATTGCAAAAGGGGATAACAGATTACTCCCAAACACAAAGAAAGATATTTGCTTAAGAACAACTGCGTCCAGAATCTTAGATAGGAAAGGAAGAATGGAGATAGGTCTGTAGTGATTTAGCAGGCTGGGGTTGGATATTTTTGGGAGAGGGATTATGAAGGCCTTACGCCAGATTGTGGGAAATACCCCAGTCTGCAGGGAGGCATTGATAACGTGTGTAATAATAGGAATAATACTTTTAATAATGAGGGATAGCATAGATCTGCTGACACCATCACAGCCAACAGCATTGGACTTAATAGCTTTGAAAGTCTTGAGGATCTCAGAGTCGGTCACAGGAGAAAGAGAGAAAGAATCGGGAGGTAAAATTGGCGTGGAAGTAATCTCAAGAATAGTTTGGTTTTTAATAGCAACCGCAAGCATGGCGGAAGATAAATAATGCTTATTTAAATCACTCAAGGACACGTTTGAAGAAATAACATTAGAGGAAGACTTTGTTATGCCGAGTGATTTGAGAAACTTCCATATATCAGCCGGTGAAAATTTGAGGACATTTTCAGAGATATATCAGCGTTTAGAGGCTCTTACCATCTGGTTACACCGGTTTCTTGCCAATTTGTACAGATTCCAGTTTTCCACACTGCGATCCCTAGAAGAGATCTTTTCGAAAGGACTTATCACACCGGCTCATCGCCATACGAACTCCAGGGTTAATCCATGGAGCCGGGGGGCGCTTGACACGGACGGCCCTCAGCGGTGCATGAGCATCAATGAGCTGAAGAAGAGTCCTATTGAACGCTTCCACTTTCCCATCCACTGTCGATGCCTGTTCAACATCGAACCAATCAATCGCACTAGCATCTCTGGTAAGCTGGTCCATGTCGATCCTCGCGAAATTCCGGAGCAACACAATAAAAAATAAATAAAAATAAAATGCATTTAATTCAAGTAACTTAACTCATATAAGATTAACAAAATCAGAAACACACACACCAAATATTATTTTCAAAGAATAAATTAAAATGAAAATGACAATTACAAAAAAAAGAACTAATGTTATAAAAATGTCAATAAAAAACAATAAAATGAATAAAATAAAATTGTCATAATAAATTTTTCTATAATTAAAAATGCTATAATTGAATAATAAAAGATATACTTTATTAATTTTAAATAAATCATTTTAAAACATTATCAAATTTTTAGTTATATGTAGATCTCCGCAATGTTTAACATTATGGACAATTTTAAATTTTATATGTGACATAAATCAAGTCATGTCGAGATAATCCCGAAACAGCAATCTGACCATGGTTAGCAATTAGATTCACGGAGGAAGTGAGAATGAGGTCAAGCCAGGAATCGCTTGTGTCCAAATTGTGATGTGTCGGATTGAGTGTTAGAAGCGATAGACTTGACGATTCCAGGATTGCTCTCAGTCTGCTTGATCTTGAGTTATCCTTTAAAAGATCGGTGTTGAAGTCACCCATGATAATGTGATGTTTGTACTCTGAGGAGAGGGATACGAAAAGAGAATCAAAAGAACTATGTATGCGTGTTAAAGAAACTATATAATTATCAGCTCGCCCTCGGTTTTTATAATTAACAAAGTCCTGGAATTTAATAGTTTTTGCAGTTCATGACTTTGAAATAAATTAATAATATTATAAATCCTACTTAATAATTATTATATTTTTTTTTTATTACGAATCACCCCGCTCTAGACCTCGATCACACCTGATGGTAAGTGTAAGATGAGGTCTACGATCGAATAGGAATCGATAAATGCGAGTGTGTATGCAAGTTCCTTTTCACGCTAAAACGGCTGAACCGATTGTGATGAAATTTAACATATAGCTATATTGGACCATGGAGTCGGACATAGGCTAATTTTAAAAAAATTAATGGAGGGATCGGGATTTACGCAGGAAAACCTTCTCACACTAACGAAGTCGCAGGCAGAAGCTAGTATTATATAAAAAATAAATAAATAAGCCTTGCTCTCTTCATTGCCTTTTGAAACAAGTCTTTAGTTATGATTTTTTTTACTGATACTTGGAATTTTGAAATTTTGACAGCTTTCTCGATAGAAATTCCTTAATTTGTATCGTATGGGATAAACCACCATATCAAATTTAGCATATTTGAGTGAAAATCGGAATATAATCAGATATAGTACCTACTATGAACTATTGTGGTGGTAATGTGATTGTTTGGGGGTCTTTTGGCAATAAGAAACATGGAAAATCTTGTGAAGACAACCCGAAAATAAAAGTTATTTGAAAATTTATCATAATGCAGCTATAACCAGTGGACTGAATCTTATTGGTCACAAATTCATTTTTAATTTCATAATCATAGTCATTTATTTATTTGCGAATATGGGTATAAGCGAAAAGGACTAATATAAACAATAGTGTCCATTAGCCATATCCTACCATAAGGCATGCAAATATACAAAATACACATATCTTAATTTAACAATAAAAATAAATAAATAAATAATTTAAAATATTGCATGGAGTATCATGAAGTTTATCCTGTAAATATTCGGTGACAGAGTAATATGCTTTTCCCAGTAACAGTGTTTTAACATTGTTTTTAAACATATTAATATCATTTATCTCCAGAAATGATTTTGGCAAACGGTTATATATCCATGGAGCCATACATAAAATGCTTTTATTTAATAGCATGTTATGCATGCATTTTAGTTTTATTGCATGGGAAACGTATATTGAATTTGTATTGTTGGCTGTGTAGATTATTGAAGAGATTTGTATTTTTTCTAACAAACATTATAACCTCTAATATATAATATACATGGTAACGTAAAAATATTAAATTTTACAATAAATGGTTTACAGCTGTCAGTTACTTTTATACTAGCTATGACTCTAACACATTTCTTCTGGGCTTTAAATACCACTTCTTTGTTAGTAGAATTGCCCCAAAAAATAACACAATACTTTAGAATAGGTGCAACATAGCCATTGTAGGCTGTAAGGACTGTAGTAGTACTGACTGTTTGCTTAAGTTTAAATATTGCATAAGAAAAAGTATTCAGTCTAGTGCATAATGTATGAATGTGTTCTTTAAAATTTAAATGATTATCTATTTTTATACCTAGAAATCTTGTAACGTCTACTTCCTGGATTTTATTATTTCGGTAATTTATGTTCATGTTTGCTATTTTACTTACTCTACTTCTGAATGTCATGAAATTTGTTTTGTCAAGATTAATGTGTAAATTATTTAATGTCAACCAATTTATAATGTTATCTAAAGTCATATTTATCTCAGGTTCCATGTGTGATTTATTATCTCCTGTGAACAGCACTGTGCTATCATCGGCAAATAGAATTGTGTTGTATTATAATTATGTTATAAAAAGAAGTGGACCCAGTACACTTCCCTGTGGAACGCCAGATGTAACTTGTCTACATGATGATGAATGATTTAACATTTTTTTTTTCATGTAGCGGCATATTCTTGTTAATTGCGTTATTTGCGTCCTATTACTCAAGTAAGATTTAATAAGGTCATAAATATTGCCCTTGACACCATAAGCGTATAATTTACTTAACAGTATTTTGTGATCCACATAATCGAAAGCTTTTGTGAGGTCCATAAAAAGAAAATTGTATACTGCCATATTAATTGATTTATTTTTACGAAAGCCAATCTGTTCATTACAAAATAAATTGTCTCTCTCAAAGTAACTATAAATACTATCATGGATCACTTCCTCGAATATCTTCGATATGACTGGTACAAGTGCTATTGGACGATAGCAGCTCATGTCATTTTTATTACCTTTTTTAAATAAAGGTTTAATTAATGTTAATTTATTTTTTTCTGGGAAGACTCCATTCGCTATACTTAAGTTTATTATATGACTGAGTATAATTATAACTTGTGAGATACGTGTTTTAAAACTTTTGTTGATATATTGTCATTTCCGGTACTGTTTGTGTTCTTTAGGTCTCTAATTACTTTGTATATATCTTCTGGCATAGTTGGACGCATAAATATTGATTTTAGTTCGAACGGGATTTGGCATCTTGAGTGATTTGGTTTGGAATTTTTAGTTTTATCAATGAAGAAATGATTAAAATAGTTCGACATCTGTTTAGGGTCTGTTATTATATTACCATTTACAGTAATCTGTTGTATTTGATCCTTTGGTATGTTTAATTTATTAGTACCTATTGATAATCCTCCAAGTTGCTTGCAATTTATTTGGGGCATTTTTAATATAACTATCATTTCGAGACTTTTGCGTTAACTTAATGATCTGATTTAATCGTGAGGATAAAGTAAAAAATTTAGTTTTATTATTTTCAGTGGGCTTTTTCCTGTAGTCCCATAGAAGTTGTCGCTTACGTTTACAGCATACTCTAAGACCTTTTGTAATCCACCGAGGGCGAGATCTTGCTCATATTTTGATCTGTATAGTGGGGAAACAAAGATTATAGAATAGGAGGAATAATTCATAAAATTCATCAAATGCTAGGTTTGGATCTGTTTGGATAAAGACGTTACTGAAGTGGAGAGAATTTATGCATTCTTTGAATTTACGAATGTTTTTTTAGAATAGTCTCTTTTTTCTATGCTCCATGATTTAAAGAGGAAACTAGCCTTGACTGGACAAGTGAGTAACTGAGCAGTGTGTGCAAATTCAATAACCACTGCGGAACATACCTTTACATTAAATATAATATTATCAATGCATGTTTTGCTTGACAACCGTGTTGGTTCGTTGATGCCTAAATTAAGGTTGTAACTGTGCACAATTTGAATAAATTCTGTTGCATCATAAGTTTTCTTAAGCAAATTTATATTAAAGTCGCCACAGATTATAACTTTCTTTTTACCGTAACAAAATCGGCCAAGAAGGGAGTTTAAGTTCCTAAAGAATATATTTATATCGCCTGTATTTGGCCTTGGAGGTCTATAGATTCATATGACGTATATTTTATGGTCCAGTAACTCTACACCAGAACATTCGATGATATTTGAATTAGTAAGTGAGTAATTACTGAGATCATTTATTGGTGCATATTGCAGTGATTTTTCTATTAAGATACAAGAACCATTTCAAATGATATTTCATACTATATTACATTGTAAATTGATTTACTATTTTTTATAAGTTAGTTCTTATTTAATTTTATATCGATGAAAGCGATTGAATATGGCTTAATTTAGTCTCGTTAGATTTTACCTGACTGCTTTAAAAATTTAGGATGGTATCTAAATAAAAAAGTTGTTTTGGTAAATGAATCAAGCAAAATTCAATGTAGCAAATATTGAATTTTGCAGAGATAATTAGTAAATCTACACTGACATAATCACTGACTACTTTGAAATGAAATGTCTTGACATAAGTTCTGGAGAAAATTAAAATGTGCTTAAAAATAATCTTTTGTAAAAAAATCCTATAGTATGATTACCAATATCATGTTATTCATAGAAAATTACTTTTGCTAAGTTCCGTAAAGGTACTTTTAGGAAAAAGTCTCAACCACCAGTCAAATAGTTTCTGAATAAAAGAACGAGTGAGATAAGTTTCACAACTCACTGTTTAATATTCTTAAGATGGCTCTGCCCAGGCGCGGTCCTAGGGGGGGTCACAAGGGACATGACCTCCCCCAAAATCATACACCCAAAATAGAAAATCTAAAATTTTTCAAAATAAGACGTTCCAAATATTATCACCCGATTTGTCAATAAAAATAGAAAACTTCCATTTGTTTTCTAATATAAAATTTGTATTGTGCAATAAAGAAAACTCATTTACTCAACATATTTTATTGTTAGTGACCCCCTGGCTCTGCCATAACAACTTAAAGCACCTATTAAATAATGTAAACATAATTATCATTTACTCACTGGGTAGCTCAATTTCGGAGTCGCCTTTTTGCTTGGTTTCTGTCGTGAAACCATTGTGGCAATATGTTGGGTTTCTTGACTAGCGATTGCATCAACATACCATTCTCCATTTATCTGAGACACTTTAAAGCCGGGAACATCAGTAAATAACTTATCCAATGATGGATAGCCTAGTTTTTTGAATGGTATCCACTCTCCTTGTAGCTCTCGATAGTCTCCTGTGTAATAAAAAGAAGTAACTTTAGATCATTTTATGTAACTTTCACTACAGTACACTATATGATTTTTACTGTTTTTATATAATTCATAATAATAATAATAATAATAAATAATGCCTAATGGTGATATTATTTAAAGCCTGGACCCAGCATTGTAAAACTTTCGGATTCCAAAATAAAGCCTCAAGCCTCAACTGATCACATTATGGTAAAAACAGTTTCAAATTACCAACATTATTTAGCAGTCCTATAAATATTTAATTGCCAGTTTTAATTGCTGTGGGCACGCCGGAATCGAGGCGATAAGTCCCCTCTTTGAGGAGTGGCTTGAGAGACACCACGGCGTCCTAACCTTCCGCCTGACGCAGGTGCTGACCGGACATGGCTCATGGCTGTTTCGGGAGGTACCTGTTTGAATACAGCGGGAGGACACGCCCGGGTGTCATCATTGTGAGGACCACAGGAAGACACGGTGGAGCATACGGTCGAAGTGTGCCCTGCTGGGGCGGATCACCACGGTGTCCTCATGGAGGCGATTGGCGCCGGCGACCTCTCGCGCCCGGCCCTGGTTTAGACCATGGTGCGGGGCGAGAGGAAATGGGATGCAATCGCCTCCTGCTGCGAAGCAGTAATGCTAGCGAAGGAGGAGTCCAAACGCGCGAGGGAGAAGCAACTCTCTTCTTCGCGCCCCAGCCACCTCGGGAGACGCCCCGGTCGTCGGTGATCGCAAGCTGATCTCTGGCCACCGTAGGCGCGGGCTTATGGACGGCGAGCAGGGGTAGCTCACCGTCCGGTTAGGACCAGACCCGGGTCGGCGGCGCGTCGTGTTCCACGCGCGCTTCAAAGAGTCGAGCCGAGGTTGCGGGAATGTTTTAACGAGATACCGCGGCCCTGGAACTTAAGGGCAGCTGAAGGAACAGGGTGGGTTTTTAGTCAGTAGAAATCTGGCATTCCCTTCCGCTCCACCCAGAGCGGGAGAAGTCATTTGATGACATTCCTACCCCGAAAAAAAAACAAAAAGTTATAATTGCTGAGCCAATCCTCAATGCTTGATGACTGTGCATTTTTTATATAAGTTACAATTTAATTGTAACACACCAAAGCTACTTGGTACTATCACCACAATTAGGCAAGTTATAACAGGTGGTAAATAGCACTAAGTTGGTAATTTAATTATAGGTATATTTGTTCAGTTTCATATTATAATTTTATTTCATTTAACAGTGAAATTATTCAACAAACAAAGTGATTTTAATCTAGATCCACTTTCTAGTCCAGATTAAATTATAGCATTGGTATTCTGAGGGATAGTAGTCAACCAAATAAAACTCCCATAACAGGTCCCATGGTCCCATTGTTTTGCCCATTAACAGGTTTTTTTTAACCAGTGATTCCATTATATTAGGGATTGATTTGTGGGCTTTTAATTGTATTGTTATTAAATGAAAACCATCAGTTATGTACAATAAATTTTACACATTCATAAGCAAATAAATAATTCCATTCTTGGGAGCAACCAACACATACCAGAACTAATCTATATACAACGTGTAACGGAATAAACGCAAGACCTCAGACACCCCAATTAGAATATTAAATTATAGAACTAAAACAACATCTGTAATTTAATTTACTTAAAGAACACCCAGTTTTTTTTAATAAAATGGTTGTCCTGACTGAACGTAAAACGTTCGAGCATAATACTCTATCCCTACGTACACTCGTGCGCGTGCCTACGTAGTAGGTAGTAACAGAAAGCTACGCATTAGGTATGTATCTGTACGTTCATTGACCGAACATTACCTACGTAGTTTGATACTAATAATTTGCGATATTACCGTATAACTATTATTGCTAGTTGCCTAACTAGTTTGATTCCATCTTTCCATCACAATTACACAGGCTTTGGACTGACAGCTTCGAATGATTTGGTTTAATTACGTATACGGAAGTATTTTTAAATTGAGCAACTTTTCACCCCACTCCGATCTATCAGTACCTACGGCAATACCTAAAGGCGCCCGCGTCTTTTCACCCTCTACTAAGTCGTGTTTACATTTTTATTAGGTACGTATAAAAAAAATATTCAAAGTCGCCGTGTTTAACCCCTCAGATAACGAAAATTGAAAAAAAAAAATTGTGGCCACCGGTGGCCTTACGCTCCCTGAGCCCTAAGACGACCCACTGACCAAAGATTTGAATCATAATATTTACAGTACCTACTTAAAATCGTATTATGAAAGTACCTGAGGTATTACTAAATACTTCTTCTTTGTCCCCTATTTAAAAGATTTTCAAAATGTCCACCACCTTGATCGATACACATTATTGCACGTTTTCTTAAGTTAGTTTTTAGTTTGTTAAGCACCTCAGTTTCACATTTAACTTTAACAAACGCGAGTTCAATTTTATGTTTGAGGTCATCGACACTTGTTGCTTCGTTTACATACACGAGCGATTTTATTCGACCCCACAAAAAAAAGTCCAACGGTGTTAGATCAGGGGATCTGGGAGCCCACTGTACCGGACCCCCACGACCTATCCAACGAGGGCCATATTCCGCATCAAGATGCCGTCGGACGTTCCACGTGAAATGCGCGGGAGCTCCGTCGTGTTGGTAAAACACGTCTCGTAACAACGAGAGAGGGACGTCGTCCAATAACTGGGGCAATACCTCTTGTAAGAACTGTAGGTAGGTATCTCCAGTCAACCTCGGTAAAAATACAGGGCCGAGTACGCGTGTACCTAGAATGCCCGCCCACACGTTCACGGAAAACCTGTGCTGGAATGTGTCCATACGGCATGCATGTGGGTTTTCGTGCCTCCACAAATGCATGTTGTGCTGGTTGTAAATACCAACTCGTGTGAAGGTGCTCTCGTCCGTCCAGATGATGTTTTGTTGCCAGTTTTCCAACAACCATCTACAAAATTGTAGTCGTGGCAAATAGTCAGTCGGCATCAGCTCCTGACAACGTCGTAGGTGGAAGGGGTGTTCGCCATCAGCACGTAATGTTCTCCACACGTACATGTGGCTACAGTTAAACAACGGCGCTGCTTCCCTCGTGCTGCTCCCTGGATTTTCATCGAAATAATCGAGAATGTTTTCCTGCAAACGACTAGAGCGCACATTCGTCCCTCTATCCATTGCCGTGTTAGGATGAAACGTTCCAGAGTCCCTCAGGCGCTGAGTTGCACCTAGCATTGTCCTGGCACTCACTCTGGTACCATGTCGTTCATTGAACACTCGACACGCTAACTCCACATTATCGTCGCAATGAGCCAGTGACCTCACCATCTCCGTTTACTGGATATTGCTATACCGGAAAGCCATCGCGTGCGTAAACAAGTAACAACAACAACAAAATTACGAAGTCCACTTGTCGTTGGCGGCGCGCGGCAGATGACTAACTTTTTTGATATCGGGCGGGCGGTGGTGGCGCGTGTGCGCGGCGGCATATCAAACGTCAAAGGGCTAAGTCGGTAAATTATTGCGTCTCGCTTTTTCATATTGATTTTGCGTTTGCAAAAAACGTACCTCAGATTTTCTAATATTTTGTCATTTCTCAACAAAAGATTGTGAAATGCGGAATTATAAATTCAGTCATGCATTTAAAAAAGCTTTATTGCTTTGAAATAAGGTTGAAATTTCCTTGAATTACGTACAATAGGGGTCTGTGTGTGTGAGTAAGGATAGATATGATTATTATTATGAGTGACCGAACTACAAAGTACAAATTCGGTTGTGCAGTTAAGTAAGACGTACTGCTTGGAATTAAGGATTAATCTTCCTTAAATTAAAATTTTATTTTTCGCACACTAACTGAAATGTAAAATGTATTGATATTATTTACGTGTGTATAGATAGCTATTGAGCGATCTACAAATTCAGCCATACATTCATATGGGTTTTTATTGCTTTGAGATAAGGCTTAAATTTCCCTAAATAAAATATTTTATTACGTTGGTTTTACGCAGTGATCCTAATTTAGGTTAAATAAAGGATTTTTCCGAAAAAAATTAACACATATAAATAATGATGGAAATCGATTCAGAAACCGATTCTGAGCAAACTACTTTCAGGTCTTGCGTTTATTCTGATACACGTTGTATATAAACTAGCGATCCGGCCCGGCTTCGCTCGGGTAATAAAGGTTATATTTGGTTATATATGATTTTGCTTAATCAATTTCTCGTCCGGTAATTTGCCACACTCATATATCGGCGATAACTCATAAGATATTCATTTTATTGATATAGTGTATATAGCAATTTTGATCTACATTAAATCCTCAACATATCTGGCGTATTTAATCGGATAAGGAGTAATAATACCCGTACTGTTAAAAAAAGATTCGTATATGACCCATCATTTTAATGTAATTTGTACAAGAAAAAAAATGTTATTGTGGGTTATTCTTGTGAGATAGACATATGCCATCGCGTCTTTTTGTAGATCTATAAGAGAGAAAGAATCCCGCCATATACTGTATTTTTATAACTCAAAAGGTTTTGGCAGCGTTTTCGATTAAAGCTTCCGATAGGCTTAATTCTTTCCGACATGTTGAAGTATAATCGTCGTATTTCATTACACAAAACCTTAACTTATTATACACTAAAACCTTTCTCAAGAATCACTCTATCTATTAAAAAACCGGTCAAGTGCGTGTCGGGCCACGCGCAGGTTAGTGTTCCGTAGTTTTTATAACAGCCAAGTGCGTGTCGTATTCGCTGACTGATCGTTTCGTACCATGCTCTAACTAAAAGCCAAACATGACTACCTAACTAATTTGACTTCCTATACAAATCCTCACCTGACCCGACAATTTTGCACGGAAAGTCTTAATTTTTTTAGAAATTTGTATAAAACTTGTCATAGCCGGTGTTTTGAATTTAAATACAGAACACAGAGCTACACTACTCAATCGTCACAAAAAAATAAAATTGAGGAAGTAGTTTGCTGGGGGAGCTTTGTGTTTGATATTATATAGCAAAATAATAAATAAATAAAAACATATTAATTTGAAATCACTCTAAAAGCAGGCCCACATAGGGCAATGGTAACTGAAGAAGGAATTATAAAATCCAACTTCACAAGGGAACTTTTTCTAATGTGGAACCCTGGCTTGTGTGAATTGTAACAGCCTCAGCTGGAACCAATGGGAATTGAAAAAAAAAACCGACTTCCAAAAAAACACTACAACGGGAAAAATAACTTTAATTTCGGAATTCGGTGGCATAAAACTAAAATACAGATCCAAAGACACCATCTTCAAAATTAAAGTTATTTTACACATTGTACCTAGTGGTTTTTTGGAAGTCGGTTTATTTTTGTTAAAAAGTTTTTTTTTTTAATAAAACTTATTTAAATATGAAACTAGCGCGATACAACTGACGCTTAGCGCCATCTATCGACATTTCTATGGAGTTGTTCGATATTTTCGAGTCAAATACAATTGGTCGACTATTACTCGTAAATTTGTAAAGCCCACTCATGTGAGATAGTTTTCCTTTAAACTTCGTTATATATAGGTACTACTGCCGTGACATTTGAATTTCTAACTACAACCGTTTAGTTGGTAGAGGGGGAGGACACTTGACTAACGAAAATTGGTACTTTAAAGCTTGAAAGTCACGAACGGTTTACTTAATCAAAAAATGGTCTTCCCAAACCCCTAATATTTTTGAAAGACCTATCCAACGATATTCCACACTAAAGGAAGGATGAAAAAAAAATTATCATCCCACTTTACTTACATGTACCCTAAATAATTGTTTTTTTCAAAATGTTATTTTACTACTTTTTTGGCGTTATTAACGTGTATACTCATGCCAAATTACAATTTTCTAGTACCAATAGTTTTTGAGCTAAACCGCGGACGGACAGACAGGCAGACGGACAGACAGGCAGACGGACATGGCGAAACTATAAGGGTTCCTTGTTCACTAAGGAACCCTAAAAAAACTCGCATCAAAATCCGTTGTGGAGTTTTTAAGATCTAAACATACATTGGGACAGACAGACAGACAAGCGACTTTGTTTTATACTATGTAGTGACGAAAGTTGTGTTAGTTACACTATTTATAACTCAAGAACGGCTGAACCGATTTGGCTGAAAATTGGTAGGGAGGTAGCTTAGAACCAGGAGATGGACATAGTTAGAATACTTTTTTATCCCGAAATTCCCACGGGATCGAGATTCCCGCAGGAAAAACCTGCCACGCGAACGAAGTTGCGGGCAAAAGCTAGTAATATATAAAATTTAACCATTTCCGTGCGAATGATGCCGCAAAGGCACCATGTAAATCTATTGCGTATGGCGTATGGTGCCCGAGAGGATACAAAACTGAAACATAAAAAACTCGGCTAAAACGACATTTGTCAAAAGAGTCCCGTAAATAAAAGTGTCTTTATTTGTCACCCATATCATGCCCACAGTGTTCGTTTCAAGTAATTTCGTAAGACTTCAGGGGTTGTAAACCAAGTTGTCGAGTCACATTTTATTATTGATTATAATTCTAACAGCCAACTACCTGGAATGTTTCTCAAAAAATTAAATGCTTTTGTCATAAGGTTCATTTTTGCCTCAAAACATGATGGGGTTACAAAGAGTGCGAGGCGGATCGGCGACCTAACAAACAATGGGTTTTGCCCATTTTTTGCCCTATAATAATATATTTCATTTTTTTTTTCTGGGTAACTCTACAAAAAAATAAAAAGGTTGTCAATTAACAAAAATCCACATTTTTAAGTAGATAGTCATAGATATTTTTTATCAATAAAATACATTTACATTGTTATCCAAATAAAACACTTCATAATCATGTAAATGTTTGTAGGTACGAGTAGAATATTTTTGATTCATTAGATTAGGACTTCCCATTCAGTTATATGTTCTATATTACATTGTTTTGTAGAGAAACAATTTTACTATCAAAATAGCGATTTAAAATTGTTTCCTTACATAACACTGTATAATATATAAATATCACCTCGCTGCAAACTCAAAAAGTACGTGAACAAATTCTATATAACACTCTTGAATAAATAAATCTATACAAGAATGCAAAAAGGTTTACAACACCTAATAGAAATTAGTCAATTACCTTGCATTTCCATAAAAACACACAGATCGTCACTTTTAAATGCACTGAACGAATTTACTGACTGATTACGTTCGATACACAATGGCAAATGACTCTTTAACAAGTGGAAACACGAGAACAAGCTAAAATTTACAATTCATGGCGGATGATTCCCCAGGGGAATCATCAAAGTCTCTGGCGCTTGGTGCCCCAGAGGCATCACGAAATTTTTGTTTGACGCCAGGCCCTAAAGATTGCTAAAAGACCTCCGCACGGAATCGGTTAACTAAATTGTCCTCAAAATTCTTCTAATCTAACCAAAATATTCAGGAAACATTGGTGTAATTAGTTTTAAAGTTAATTTTTCCTATGCAAAGAGTCCAACACATTTCTTGTTCTCTGGCTTTTTCTGAAGAATCCGAGTTTTAACGATATCAAAATATTGAAAATAAATGGAATAATCCAGCTATAACCAGAACCAAAATAACTATTGAAAATCATGAATTTAACTGATACACAAATAGAAATCTACTAGCGAAATATCAGCTCATTACAAATGTTATGTTTGTATATTGTCAATATTGGTTTTGGTGTTTTTGTTTCCAAGGATTGTCTTTTTTATTTACTTATAAATGAGTAAATTTTATCTTATGTAACTGATGGTTTTCATTTTATATAGATATAATCAAAAGTACAGGAATCAATCCTAAATACAATGAGACCACGGGTAATAAAAATTACCCATGGACCCGTTCATGGGTCCACTCAATGGGACCATACCATACCACCATGGGTGGGTAAAGACTCCCCATAACAAATATTTTTTGTTACATTTACATACAATACTTACTGTTACATTGTTTTATTGTCAAAGCTCCTTTAACAGATATCAGAGTAGCTCTCAATGCCTGGATAACTTGCTCTTTGTCAGCCATACCTGAAAAAAAAAGATACTGTACTGTACTACCTTGTCTGCAATTTTGCATGTGACTAAAGTACAACATTGAGGTCTCACCAATACAATCAATTATTGTGCGTGAGAGAGATACACATTTTAATCTAGTGAACTTTACATACAAACATCTAAACATTTACTTAAAAAAGATTCATCATAAACTGCAATAAAAAAATACTATAGTCCTCGTCACATAAGTTGGCACGTAGTGGGGGTAAGTTCGCGCATTGTGCACTTAGTGGAAGAAAAAAATGGTCACTTTTACTGCTTGCCATTATTCTATGGTTATTGCCATCATTTATTTTTAATCATGTATATTCGGAAGAATGTTAAAGAAAGAAGAGGAATTCATTTGTTAATTTGGTATTATAAATAAAAATACATAAATACATTTAAAAGTGAAACAAATGTATTTAAAAAAACATTAAAAATTATATGTTCTCGTTGTCGCAATTAGTTAATAAAACTGCTACCCCTTTTATTCTTCTTTTTTCCCGGAGTCCTAAACACAGTGACAAATTCGGAATTTCAACTTTCCTTAACTATAGTGTCTAACTGTTCTTTCTGACGTTTTAATAGTCTGCGTGAAACGGTATTTGGTCCTGGCATTGTAATCAACATAACAAAAACTAAATTTAAAACAACAACTCATAACAAAAACAAGGGGTAAAACTTTTGTGTTTGCAAGTGTATCCAGGAGCAAATTGAACGAGAACTACTGATGCACCAATCGCGCGCTCGGAATGGCGCTACGTCTTCCCGCATCCCGCTGACACCTAAAAATCGACTTCTGCCAAATTCTGCAGAATTGAACAACTCTTGCCAAGTTATTTGACGAGAACTATACATGTAACCATGTTTTATATGTTGTTTAATGATATTCAATTTAAGTTAATCATACAAGATAATATAAATTTGTCTGGTTAACCAATGGTTTAATGCTGCCATTCATGTCAATTATTTGTGCTATCAAGCTAAATTTTTCAAATATTTTATTCCAATCAAACCTCATACATGATTCTATTTGAATCACTACTACTAATACTTTACTTAATACATTTGACACATTTATGTGATGAGTTTATTAGTCTGAATGAATTTAAGTACTGTTTCTATTTTATAGCTTTGCACACTCAATTTAAATTTCTTTAAAAATAATTATTAGGAGGATAATTAAAAATTAAGTGGTATGATGATGTATCAATACGTGAATACTCATTAAAAATATGTAATATACGGCTAGGTACATAATATTTTAGTTCATACAAGAACGTAACGTATATTTTGCCTGCCGGTACCAATAAAAGACATAACAATATAGTCAGTGGACTTATCGAGGTTTATTAGAGATGCCTACCGTAAGTACAATAGATATGCTCTCCGTAAATTACAAAAAAAACTGTCTATTTAGCTTGAAACAACGTGTCGCGTAAGCAAGAGAAATCAGAACATAAGTAATTTTAGTATTGTAAATAGTATACCTACTTTCACTACGACAAGAAAAGGCAGTGATTCACTTTAAACTGCAAAAATGATTTCCTAATCACCGCAAAATATCTAATAATTCTTACCTCACAGCAACTAAATTCCAATAAAGCGAAATAACTTCATAAAATTTAATTTTACTGAAAACAATCTTGTATTTTTTTATTTCAAGTATAGCCAAATTTGCCAACCAAACCAACATAGATTATACATACAGTGTTGCCAACAACGCGGGGGTCAATGTCGCCCGTTTTTCAAAGCTTAAGTAGCCTAATATAGCCGAATTTCAGTCAGTGGTAGCCTAATTATGTAGCCTAAAATATCAGTAAAAATGTAGTTTAAATCAATTTATTTTTACCTACTTTACTTGCTTTAAATGCTGGTTTTTTTTTATTCACTCATCGCGCATAATGTATGTGCCAATAATTTTTCGTGAAACAAATACTTTGATACAAATGCTGTACGAAGCAAAATGAAAATGATAAATAATAACTGAAATTGACCCGAACTATTCACCCAGTTTAATAAGATAATTGCGTTTACACTCATTTTTATTTTTATTGTTGATTAGCTTGCGTTTGACCACAATCTCAACTGATGTTAAGTGATGATGTGGACGAAGACGAAGCATGCTGCATATATCTGCAATTTATCCCTCTCAACTGGAGTGTTCCCTTTAGCTTTCAAAAAGTCCAGAATTCATCCCATTCATAAGGCTGGTGACAGAGGCTGTGCAAATAACTACAGGCCCATCTCGATTCTTCCTTCAATGTCTAAAATTTTAGAACGCATCATGAACAAGAGGTTAGTTAAATTCTTAGAACAAAACTCACTATTATCTCCAGTGCCGGATTAAGCAAGCGCGGGGCCCGTAGCAAATTCTTTCAAAGAGCCCTTGATCTGCTATAGGTTCGGAAGTATAAAGTGCTAAAAAAACAATTCAATACTCAATACGTTTATTTGCTATCCATAGGTTACAATTTTGTGGTTAATTAATAGTGTAGGAAATTACTATAGGCACTGTTAGGCTCTGACAAGTACAAAAAGACTGAGATGAGATTTTCTGGCAATTTAGAATAATTTTGATAGGAAACTAACAATCGAAAACTGATGATACTACACAAATTATTTTTTTCAATACATATTTCAAAGTTTATATTTAATACAAAGTATATTATATTTTTAGGAATAGCTCATGTTATATTTCATCAATAGTGTACTTTAAATAATGTTTATATTTTATATTTATTTATCTGTTTCCTTATTATTTTACAAACTTTTACAAAGTAACTTTTCTAGATTTCATGTGGGCAAATTTAGAAATTATACTATTCGTATCAATTTCTCTGAGCAAATCTTGTTCTATGTTCATCAAAGCGAGATAATTCAGACGTTCTTGAGTCATAGTGTTCCTTAACTCATTTTTTATGCGCTTTAATGTCGAAAATGAACGTTCGCCACTGCATTTAGAGATCATGAGAGATAAATAAATGCGCAAAGCAATTTCTAAATTGGGGAAACATGATTCTAATGAATTGTCCATTAGGAATTTATAATATTGAATTTCTAGAGCTTCGTTTTTTGTACTGTCAATCGCACTAGCCACATCCATTTTGAGCAGCTCAGCAAACTGCACTAATTCGTTCTAGGCTGTCTTCCAAATTATTTTTTAAATCTCTTCTGCTGTAATAGATTTTAACTATCGAAATATTTGTATAATAATAATATTTGTCTAAAGCAGATAGTGTGTTATCAATAATGACAATAAGCACCTCAATTTCAAACTGTTTTCCAGGTGTTTCTTTCTCAACAAATTCGTCAAATGTACTAGAACCGCTAAAATCGTCGTACTTTGTGTTCCGCTTGCGTCGTCTTGAAGTCTGTTGCTGATATTCATGACAGCCTGTCAGGTCTTTCGCTTGTGCTTCAATATTTGAAAATGTCGATCTACTTGTTTGGACATATCAATATAATGATTCATAAAGGGTGTATCCCGTATTAAGGTCTATTTTAGACGATTGCAGTGACGCACTAGTTGCTTGCATGCGTTCTAGGATTCCATTCCACGTAATTATCATTATTCCCGTTTCCAACTTATTCATCTTTGAAACAAGTCCGTACACTTGATTACGACACTCTGCCTTTTGATCTATATTATTGGAAATGGCATCCAAAACTTGCTTGATAGTGGTAAAACCACATAAAAGCTTCTTCGTAGCATCAGCTCTGGCAGACCACCTAGTATCCGACAACCTTTTCAAAATCGGATTTTTCGAAGTAAGAGCTTCCGTAAGAAGACTCCAACGATGTGTAGAAGCGGAAAAAAAATTATAAAGATTTTCAATAAAATCGTAAAAAAGCAATGCTTCTGTACAACAGTCTGCAGCGCACTTAGCAACTAAATTTAATGAATGTGCAAGACAGGGAATGTATGCAGTTGAATCATCTAATATACTATCGACTTCCGTTTAGCTCAAGTAAGACGACTTTGAGTCACGGGGATTTGCAAGGTTTTCAGATTTTCTTTGGCTAAAACACGATATGGGAGAACTAGGAAGACTTGTTGTCTTTTCGATTTCGGTATCACTTGTCGATAAAGTACTTGCAGAGGTAAAAATTTCAGTTTCACTTTTATATGTATAATGAGATGCACCTTCTTTATTTTCTGCTTCAATTTCCGTGGATTCAGCAACAATGCTCTGAACATTGAAAAACTCGGACAGCTTACGTGTTTTTGATGGAACATCTTCGTTCATTTTCTCTTTTTCATTTTTTGCTTTACTTTTTGCACTTCCAGAAGCATAGTGTTGACCCGTATCTCTAAATCTGCTGCTCATAATTCTGGTACCCTTTGTTATTACTTCGTTCTATACACAGAAAAAAATAGGAAGTTTAGCCGTATCAAATAGAAAAGAAACATATTGAGATCGGAATTGGAATGAAATTAAAATGAAATAACTTTATTAAATTATATTAAAAATAATGTAGACTGTTAATATTACAAATAAATAGATAATTTTAACAATTTAAATCGAGCCATTTCAATTCTGCTACACATCCACACTAAGTGCGGCTAAGAGTGCTTGCTTACGTGAGACTTTTTGTAGAGATGATTATCAGGCCGACTAAAATGCTACACGTTTATATAAGCAACTTTTTGTAGAACTTGTGCGTTTACCGAATGAAAGTCGGTGTTTTATTTACGCCAAGGAAATAGTCGGGTACCGAGTGTCTGACGTGGATTGTCTTAGTAGGAAAAGTTGTCGTTTCACGTTTTTGTGACATCAAAAAAATTCAACATACCACATCTTAATAAGTTTCAATCAAACAATTACGCTCAGGCAGATATGAGTGGGTTTGAATATGCGGGGCCCCCTTTCGCGCGGGGCCCGTAGCAATTGCTACTCTTGCTACGTGGTTAATCCGGCACTGATTATCTCCATCGCAGTTTGGCTTTAGAGCAAAAAAAATCCACTGCTGACGCAGTTCATGAATTAACAAACTATATCGTAATTAGTATTGACAACAAAATGAAGACTATTGCCATATTTTTAGATTTAGCGAAGGCATTTGACACAGTCTCTGTCTCACTCCTAATCAATAAACTTGAACATCTGGGGATCAGAGGCCAACAGTTAAAACTCTTTGAGAGTTTCTTGTCCAACCGAACCCAATGTGTAAAAGTTAATAATATTAAAAGTGATGAGGTCCCCATTCATTACGGCGTACCTCAGGGTAGTATTTTGGCCCCCACGCTATTCCTCATCTACATTAATGATCTTTGTCAACTAGATCTCCCGAACGCCAAAATCATCACTTTTGCCGACGACACAGCGCTGCTTTTTAGGGGAGAATCATGGGAAAAGGTATTTTTTAATGCCCAAAATGGATTCAATGTCATTAACAGATGGCTAATTAATAATATTCTGACACTAAACGTGGAAAAGACTAAATATGTAACTTTCTCCCTACAACCCATTAGTACGACTAGTCTTCTACAACATCACATTACATCCCATTCATGTAACCAGGAAGACCCCAACTGCACATGTACAAAGCTACAAAAAACCTCTGCAATGAAATATCTTGGTATTATGGTCGATGAGAAACTTAATTTTCACCGTCATATAGATGTGCTTTCCGCGAGAATAAGGAAGCTTATGGTAATTTTTAGGAATTTGCGACAAGTGGCCGATAAGGAACTTATGAAATCAGTATATATAGCGTTGTGCCAGTCCCAATTAACATACTGTATTACCTCGTGGGGAGGTACTGCAAAAACCCACTTTCTCAAAGTTGAAAAGTCTCAAAGAGCTTGTATTAAAGGTAGCAAATCGTCTCCCATTCTTTCACCCTACTGACGATGTTTACAAGCTGGCAAAAGTGCTAACGGTTTGTCAGTTATATATTGTCCATACGATTATTAAAACGCACTGCCAAATGACTTACGATCCGGTCAAAATTAAAAATATCCGAAGAAAATATAGGGTCTGTGAAAGGGAACGCTTACACACAAGTTTTTCGCATCACTTCTTTTGCTATCAAAGTAGTAATCTAAATAACAAACTGAACAAGGTCTTATCTATTTACTCGGTCTCAAAAATAGGTGTAAATCTCTAGTTAAAGAATGGTTGCAAAAGCTTAACTACACGGATACTGAAAAATTACTTAAATACCAGTAAAATCACACAATCTATACACACAAAATTACACACACACACACACACATACACACACCCATACACAAACACACACACACACATACACACAATCAAACACACAAGGTCATAGTCAAAATTATCAATATTTTATTAGTTATGTTTAACAGTTATAAATGCTTTGGTTATTTTTTTTTTAGTTTATCTGTATCTTTTTTTTTATTTTTAGTGCATGGTCTCTTTTTATGGTTAACTTAGCTGAACGAAATTGTAAATTCTCAGGGGTGGGGACCTGGTGATCTGTAATACAGGGCCAAACCTAACTCAGACACCAGCTCCTCACATATACAAGGCTGTAACATATTAAGTTATTTTTATATAAATGTATATACCTGTATTGTGAGGAGAAATAAACGCATATATGCTTGCCTAGAAGTAAACTATTCACTCTTACTCTTAGCTATAACCTGGGAGTCTTTAGACTCCCAGGTTATAGCTATCAGAAAGCACAGACTTCGACACAAAATAATTCTTATCACATCATTGCATTCTAAATTTGGTTACAGATAAAGATAAATTCAGAGTATTCCCCGAAGCTAACTAACCATAAACAAAAAGGTGGCCTCAACTCAACTCAACATATTTTATTTTACATGGCCACTTATAAAACAACACAAGCAAGTGCACGGCACGAAATTGGTCGAGAAGAACCGGCAAGAAAGTCCACAGTTATTCTTTTCAAAATACCATTCATTTTTATAATACTCGTTTATAAGGTATGATAGTTACCAATTCACGCCAAACAATGTAATTAAAAAAAATGAAAAATGAATGTATTGTAATATTAAACAATATAATTTTTATTATATATTAGTAACAAAAACTTAACAAAAAAATCTGTCCAATCGGATGGATTATCGTAGGGAAAAGTACAAACAAACAAAATAAAAAGACACACTCACTAAAGTGAAGTTGTTAAGAGACTAGTTGATAACGCAATCACAATCAGTGCTGCCGCTGGTCATTTGTAGAGTTACCGTACGTGAAATTACCGTATTGAAACAAAAATTGCCGTACATTTTTATTTTATAACTTACATGAAAAAGAAAATATAGGTATGAAACACAAGTCAAACAAATAAAAAACCTGTTTACGAAAAAGGTGCCACTAAACCTATAGATTTGATAGAAACCACTGATCACTCCTTTCCTATCAAATTCTCAATCACAGATAACTTTAAATAGTTCTCAATATCGCATATTAAGATATCTGTAGTGGCATTTTTTTTTCATTATCAGGCGTTCATTTTTACGCATACGCTGATTATGTTTCATCTACAATTTATTTAATTTCGTTTAAGGTAAATCTTACTGCATTTCATAAATACGTATATAGTAGCTTACTTATGCTATGATTGCCTAATTGCCCTATTTTAGTGTACGGCAATGACCACTCTGCCATATACCATACAATTCGTCTTAAAAGCGCCTGAATGCCGTACGAAACGGCAATTGCCGTACAAACGGCAACGCTGATCACAATAAGCCCGAGCCACATTGTGCAGAAGGAAAGAATCATCGCCAAGCAATCATGACTTCAACGGCTACGTTGAAGTCATGATTGCCTGCAAAAAGCATATTTTAGATTAAGGACTACCTCAACCTAAAATATGCTTTTTTGATAAGGGTTTTAAATTTTCACCCAGACACAGAGTTTGGTAACTTGTTATAAAATCGTGTGCTATTTATGAATAATAACTTGCTAGTCTTGGCTAATCTGCTGGGTATATCAAATAGTGGTCAGTGGCCCTGACTGCTATGCGCAAGGTCGTGGGTTCGATTCCCACCTAGGACAAATGTTTGTGTGATGAGCACGGTCATTTGTTCTTTGTCTGGGTGTAATTTATCTATAATATGTATGTATTTAGAAATATATATGTATGTTTATCAGTTGTCTAGTACCCATACCACAAGCTCTGCTTAGTTTGGGACTAAATGGCGTTGTGTGAAAAAGTTGTGGAATATATATATATATATATAGTATATTAATTGCGTGAAAATCGCTTCTAATCTGAAAAAGTCCTAAGTTTATGCGTATATATAATATGCTTTCTAATAAATAAAGTGAATGCCATCCATTCTTTCCTAGTATCGCAAACATTTTACATTAATTTGCATGGGATATGTTTTTTTAATATTGCTAACAATTTAGTTACAATGACGGTCTTATCGCAGAGAGCTATATCTTCCACTTTCCAGACAACCTGGAACCTGATCAAATTTACAATAAACGTCCCAGTCATATGTCATCTATCAAGAACTAAGCCTAAATAAATTTAAATCATTTGCGAAGCAGAAACTTTGCAGAAAGCTTTTTATTCTGTCAAAAACTATCTTGCTGACAAAAATGCTTGGGATTGAGCTGCTCCAATGGGGCGTGCAAGTGAAAGCTAATCGCAGATGGCGCCACCACCGTAAGAACCTTTGTCACTGTCAGTGTTAGTTAGATTGTGAGATTGTGAGATATTATATAGTTATCTGTATCATCTATGGTTATCTGTGGTAATATTTTTTATTTTCATTTCATTGATTTCAATTGATTTCTGTACAATTTTCCGATTAAAGAACATAATACATGTTCTTTAATCGAATAATTCTCAATAACTGTCTCTAATTTAGAAATTCATTACTGTTCCATAGAGAAACTGCTTTAATATTGGTAAGTGTGCTACTAGCGCCACTTTGACAGTTGCACGCCCCATAATGGTGAACGCAGACCTAGCCGCACCGCAGTCTCTACAGTCCCCGCAGTCATCGCTTTTTGTTAATGGCCTCGCACATCTAGCCGCGCCGCAGTCTCTACAGTCGTTCCCGTCAGTGTTGCCAGATTTTTGAAAGCATTATCTGTACCGAAGATTCAAAAAATCTGTATAAAATCTGTATTTGGTATTGGTATTTTGCTCTTTTGTGTATTTTTATCTGTAGGTGCTATAATAGGGAATAAGCAAGTAATTATTTATACGAGAATAAGTAATTTTATTATAAACCGTTGACAGAGATTCTCTGTCTATTTTATAACTCTGGCAACACTGCGCGCCGTGGATGCGAATGACGTCATCCGCGCTGCGTGCGGATGACGTCATCAGCTGCGGCTAGGGGAGTTCGGTCGTTTCAGGGACTGCGGCGACTGCGGCGCGGGTAGGTGTGCGAGGTTGCATAGAACTTCATATAAAGAATTCGAATGCAAAGACTGCGGCGCGTGCGGTGCGGCTAGGTCTGCGTTCACCATTATTCCGGTAGTTACACGAACAAAATAAACGAGAACCACAGATTATTAATACGAGAACAAGTAATTTTATTATAAACCGTTGACAGAGATTCTCCGTCTACATTATAAAACTACCGTTTGAGGTAATTCTGTATGAAAAAAAAATAATTGGAATGTTGAAAATCTGTATAAATTTTACTCTCAATTCTTTATCGGTATGACATTTAGAAAATCTGTATGGATACCGCGAAATCTGTATATCTGGCAACACTGCGCACCGTGGATGCGAATGACGTCATCCGCATCGCGCTAGCCGCAGCGTCCGCTGCGTGCGGGTGACGTCATCAGCTGCGGCTTGGGGAGTTCGGTCGTTTCAGGGACTGTGGCGACTGCGGCGCGGGTTTGTGTGCGAGGTTGCATAGAACTTCATATAAAGAATTCGAATGCAAAGACTGCGGCGCGTGCGGTGCGGCTAGGTCTGCGTTCACCTTAAAGCTGTAGCAAACCGTATGTATTCGTTACTGAGATACGGGTGCGCCATCAAGTACCGAGTAACGAATCGTTACTCACGAATGCAATTCGTTACTCGCATGTTTCGTTACAACTGTTTCAGATCGCGCAAGTGCCATTGATGCGAGTGTTGAATGCGGTTTCCTTTTCGTGTTTTACGCATGCGCGAGCATTCGGTGTATTTAAAAACATACGTTACAAAGAACGATGCTTATTTACTTGAAAAAGGAGATTTTTGAAAATTCATTATCCAAATTTTACACTATGTTTTTACTGCAATATAATAATAATAATATAATATTCTTTATTCCAATTTTTTACAATTTTTACCTATGACAATAACTTGATTTTAGGACAATATTCTTTAAAATTGCATAAATAAATCAATGATTACTCCACTGGCACCCAAGCTAAGATTAAACTTGTGTTATGCAATGATTGCGATATATTAGTGTGATATGTCATTCTCAAATAATATTAAAAACTCCCAAATAAAATATTTTTTAATTAGTTCCATCGATTGTAAATTCAGTTGATTTCGTCGCAGTTTACTTGTAATTCCAACCTTTACCTATTAAATCAAACTAAATTTAGATTTAAAAAATGCATACAAATTACGAATGATGCAACGCCGCGACGTCGTCATACCGTACGAATACGCAATATGACTCGATGTGTTGGTCTGTAACTGTATCAAAGTAACGAGTAACGATACGATAGTAACGAGTACTAATGGCTATAGTAACGAATACATACGGGTACACTTTTCAACCGACGACCAAAAGAGGAGGTTATCAATTCGACGCGTATATTTTTTTTTTTTTATGTATGTTCACCGATTACTCGAAGACGGCTGAACCGATTTGGAAGTTTCTTTTTTTTGTTTGAAAGGGTATACTTTGAAATTGGTCCCATTGTCACCAGGTCAGGATCTGATGATGGGATCCTGGAGAAATCGAGGGAACTCTTCAAATATTATAGGCACACCTATGGCGTTTTGGGTATTTGTTATAGTAACTTGTGCCATTGCTCTCAAAAAATACCATTTGGGGAAGTGGAACTGATGATGAAGACCACAGATGGCCTCCGAACCTACTCAATAATAAGTATTTTGTGGATTGCGATTCGAATACTTGAATATGGATGTTAAGCACTTTATGCTCGTCACAATGTATATGGTGATGTAGAGCTGATGGTGAAGTACCAGGAGAACTCCTCAAAAATTAACGGCCCAGCATTGGGAAAAGCAATATTTTGTAAAAGGTTATAAGTAGTTGACATTTAGGCTCTTTTAACTAGGTAAATTAAAAATCGACCAACTAAAAAGAGTGAAATAAAAACTTTTTACCAAAAAATTAAACCGACTCCCAAAAACACTGCAAAGTGAAAAATAACTAATTTCGGAAGTCGGTGCCAAAAACGAAAATACAAAACTAAAGACACCGACTACCGAAATTAGTTATTTTTCACTTTGCAGTGTTTTTGGGAGTCGGTTTAATTTTTTGGTAAAAAGTTTTTTTTTCGTTACTTTTACGTCTAGGTACGAGGCTTGACTGTACATATAACATAATATGTTATATGTACGAGGGATTTTCTTTTATGGTTGGCAACCCTGCTCTGTGGCCTCTGTGGTGATTGGTTCGCTATAGCCTATATGTATACAGTATTGCCAACGTAGGCGATTTTTCGCCATTTAGGCTACTCACGAAGAGAATCGGTGACGAAAAAACATGAAAGGCGACCGGTCGCCGTTTAGGCTACTTCAGATCAACAATAATGAAATAATGATGTTTATTTTGCAAATAGGTTATAAATAACACTTTCACACGTCATTTTTTTTCCGTAAATGTAAGCTAGATGAGGCCAGCTTTTCCTAACTGACTACTCTGAGAACAAAACACTGAAACAAACTCAGAGATCAACGTCTCTTTTAAAGTCCATACAATCTGTATGTAGTACTCAAATCATATGAGAGCCATGTAGGTTTATGCCTGTGGCGCCCTTTAAAGGACGGAATCACACAGATTTGAGCAGGCCCGTCCAAACAGTGCAAGCATTTGTCAAATATCGCGTAGCTCAACTTATATCTTAAGGAGCTTCAACGATTTGACGAACAATACCAAAGTTAGGACCCGTTTGGGTGGCGGTTTGGGTGGGCCGTATAAAGCACTCAAACTGCCAGACAGTGCGGTAATCTATTAATAATATTTGTTGATATCCCACATTGCTCTCACATTCACAATAAAGCTTTTGCTATTACATAAAAATTTTACTTGAGAAAAAAAATAATATTGTCATGTTAAAATGTATATATGAAATAATAATTAAAATAAAAAATAAATAAAATGAATGAGTAATAAGAAATATCAAACAACAGAATTACAACATATACATTCCTAAGCCTGGAAAGTATGAAGCCTGAAGGAAAGTTCATTGTTTTTTTTTACCGTTCCGTAATAAATTCATAAACGCGATGTAAGATGTAATATGCTTATAATAAAGCGTAAAGCATTAAGCAAGTGATTGCCATAAAGCAACATTGAATAGAATATTACTGACCCAATGTAGTTTTTTTTTATTTAAAAAAGGGATTTTTACGGTAAAATGATAACGTAAGAGTTTAAGGTAACATGGTCACTATCATTATTAGAACTTAAAACGGGATATTTACCATGTGTATTTATTGTTATGAGTTTCCGATATTTCGGCCCTATTGCAAGCGCCATCATCACGGTTGAACTGAAGTCATTGCGGGTGGACGTTATACACTGTGTAAACGTCCACCCGCAATGACTTCAGTTAAAACTCATAACAATAAATACACATGGTAAATATCCCGTTTTAAGTTCTAAACACACGAATTGGTATACCCTGTTTCGGTAGTAGGTACTACAAAACCCCATAGTAATATAACATAATGGTACCGAAGGAGACGTATTTATTTAAAATATATGTATTTAGCCGCAAACGCATGCGTCTCCGTCAATGTAAACGAACTGTAAGTATGACGCGACGGTTATATGTTGGCATCCCTGCATTCGATAATGGCTGGTTAAACATGGCTGAGTATCGCCATCTTGAATTTCGTCAAACGTCACCCTTTCCTTTGGTGAGCAAGGTGTGTTCACGTGAGGTTGTGTGTTCCCTTCATTAATAGGTCACACAATCCTCAGAATTTCGTGAAATATTCTTGTAAAATAAAAAAAAAAAACAAAAAAATACACAAAATCCAAAAAAATAGTAAAATAACAAAAATTTAACGGGAATCACTTGATTTTAAGTTAGTGTACGTAAGCGTGCAACGTGGTCTGAGGAATGCGATAGTCATTATAAAGAGAAAGTGAAGTTGGTCTTGCCTACGTTTAAGTTAATGTCGACGTGAACCGCTGCAGTGAAATTTAAAAATGAATCCTGGTCCACCTAATTACCCAATGGCGTCTTTGTACGTCGGGGATTTACACTCCGATATAACTGAAGCCATGTTGTTTGAAAAATTTTCTACCGCTGGTCCGGTTCTCTCTATACGCGTTTGTCGCGATATGATAACTCGTAGATCCCTTGGCTATGCTTATGTTAACTTCCAGCAGCCCGCAGATGGTGAGTAAATTTTATATACATTTTGTAATATCATACTATGTTTCATCATAATTAAATACGTTCACATCATACATACAAATGTTAACAGAATGTTTTTATTCCTAATCATGTAATAGTAGTTATTACATGTTTAGCAATAAAAATAATTTGGTAACCTTTTTTATAGGTATCACTATGGTCACCCAATATAAATCGATGAAATTTTGTGTATTTTTCCACCTCTACCTTACCAAATTAGATTTTTTTCACAACTGTCATAATTAAATGCAGTATTTAACCTTGGAATGTGACTTGCGCCTCGATTTAATAAGTCAGATTAACATTATCATACTGGGGCTTCTAGAAAAAAAAAAATCAGATTGTTAATTCATATTATCTGTAACACTTAGAAGAATAACACATAGAAGCCTAGTACGAGTGATAAAGGTAGTCAACTAAAACTTAGCCATGTTGGCTAACTTTTTTCGACGAGCCGTCAGTACTCAAGGTCACATTCCACCGAACAGAGCTCTCGAGTAAATAATTTAAAATGATCATTTGTAGCATAAAGGGATGTCATAGTCCTTCAGGAAAATAAAAAATGTGTAATCAAATTACATTTCACATGTAAATACTTACATTTTATACATCATTTCTATGTTAAGCGATCATCAAACAAGAATTGAATTTGAATTGATTTCTTTTGTGCTTATTTATGTTTATAAAAATATAGTTTTGGTGGCAATTATGTATGCATCAAACTAAACTATATTTATGTACAGCATATTACGAAGAGTGGCATCATAAAGATTACAATTTTATTGATTAAGATTTTTTTCATTTAAGTAATGTTCTCAATAATATTTTTCTATTTCATAAATACAACACATACTTTTAATTGATATCAAATGAGATTTTTCTAGCAATTAATACATTTCTATAATGTAACACATTACACATCAAACATTCTAAACGCAATGAACGATATCCCATTTTGTTTCCCTTCCATAAAAGTATGTCATATAATTCATATTGCATGAAAAAACATCATCTTATCCAGTTTCATAACATAAAATACTTGATTTGATCCAGCAACATAATAGGGCGTTTTCCCATTTTTGTAGGTAATGGTATCACTGAAAGCTATATTTGTGTGCGTTTGAGGAACATTGACACATTGGGCTCACACACAAAGAAACTAAAGTGGACACACAAAATCGCTTGTGTTTTGTTCTAGATGCCTGTTCTATGCATTATTCTTCTAAGCTGTAACTGTTTGTATCAATCAGGTAAAAGGGTCGACGAAAAATTTATTTGCAGGTTTCCATAATAGTATTCTTATAGGGATAGGAACTAGTAGGTCTACTTTTATTTAAACATTTTGTTATAGTTAAAGTTGTTCTTTATAATTTGAGCTTTTTATAATTTTTACTGACTAGGCAATAAATTCTGATGACTTGAAATAAATAAATATTACTGATGTAAAAAAAATCTTAATTGTTATAATGATAATCTCATGTATGGTCACAATTTAATAGCTGTATGTTGATATAAACATAGTTTCAATATTATGTATTAAAATACATAATATTGAAACCATGTCACCTTTAAGTGCGCAGTACACAATATCGTATAGTGAATCAATTTGTTTACTGAATCTTTGACTCAAAATTAGTTAGTTTCATATTTTAGTTATTTAGGCATGATATTTATAATATTTTCATTCAAGCTTACTTTGTTATAATTTAATTTAAACAGATTAAAATTGGTTTAAAATAAACATTTAATTGATAAATCCTAAATGCCTAAAAGAAAAGCTAACAAACATTAAAAAATTACTTTTTATTGAGCCATCAAATTTCATAGAGATTTTATAAATATAATATTTGCTTATTAAAATTTTTCTACACAAAGGGGTACCGCTTAACTAAGTCAGACCTTTTATTAATGTCAAATTTGTCTCTGAGATTAAAAAATTGGCCAAGTGCGAGTCAGACTCACCCATGAAGGGTTCCGTAGTAACTTTAATAATATAATATGTATATTTATATGACTAATAAAAAAAAAGGCTAAACTTTCCTTTATGGCCCGTTGAGTTGGAAGTTCATAGTTTTACTGTAAATAGTACTCATAAATAGAAAGCTTTTTACAAATTGTTAAGTTGCGCAAATTCACTGTTTACGAGATATAAGTTTTTAAAATTTCGGGTAATACTGAAAAATAGCACGCCATTTGAAAATTTTTAGGTTGTTTATTGTCATGGTAGACGTCAAAGTTGACATTTCACGTTCCATTGACAGAAGAAGTGTATTTTGTTCAATTTTATGTCATATTTTTACGTAAAAATAATTTTATTTTCACATATTCACGTATTAAATTTGGTGTGTTATTAGTGGGCATTATAGCTGTGCTGTATTATGTAATTACGTTGACGTTTTTACACAAAAATATTACGAATTTTTGTTTACACTGTGGAACGGAAGGTGAACGTTGATTTGGACGTTCCTATACTCATAAATACATAGAAATCTATTACAAATTTTGAAGTTGCGGAAATTCACGGCTTACGAGATATAATATTTAAAGTTTCCATACAAATTGGGAAATAGTATGCAATATATGATAAATAATATTCATGGTAGTTCCAACTGTTACTAGGAGAAGTTAGGATGCAATAGCGAGCGAAGCGAGCTCGGGACTTGGGTCAACCCGACTCGGACAGATTAGGTTAGAAGGGGATGGCAGACCCGGCCATTACCTACGTGGTTATTTTTCTCCGACCACACCTTTTAGCCAACTTTTGAGTTTTTCGAAAACCTTTTTGTTGGAGTAATGCCGGGGAGGAGAGGAGCACCCCCTGCTCTGTCACTCCACTCCCTTCCTCCTGCCAAACAATACTAAATTTTTCCGAAATTTTTATTCTAACCTAAAAACTTTAACCATGGATATCACCATAACATTGGGGTTGCGCGGGGTGATGGTACAGGGGGGTAGCACTACTCACCCTCCACCCCTCCCCTCCCGCCCCGACCCAAAAATCGACGGTCCATAAAGGAAAGTTTTACCAAAAAAAACCTTAAAAATTTCTTAAAACTAGCTTATTTACATTTTTACAACTACGCTAAATAACTTTGTTTTTCATAGTGTTTGTATGAATTACAATGTTATATTTGCGGTTTTAGAAAATATGCTGTATCTCAAAAACTGCTGACCCGATTTTGTTCAAACCAATTTTGGTTGAAAGTTTACATTAAGATCTACAGACATATACTTTTTTAGATTTTTCACTCCATTATTATGGAAGTTAGAGGGGGGGACACACATTTTACCACTTTGAAAGCTATCTTTTAAACGATTGACTTTATGAAAAAGTGGTTTTAGAAACCCTTATATCATTTTTAAAGACCTGTCTATAGATACCACACACTTATAGGTTTCATGAAAAAAAAAATATTTTCAGTTCTAGTTCCATGTATACCCCCCTTTATTTAAAATATTTTTAATTTTTTTCTTAAAATTGGAAAGTGGTTCACAGAAAACATCTACCCACTAAGTTTCACATGTATAGTCTTAAAAGTTTCGGAATAAAATGGCTGTGACATACGGACGGATGGACAAACAGACAGACAGACGGACAGACATATCAAAACTATAAGGGTTCCGTTTCTTGCCATTCGGCTTCGGAATCGTAAAAAGCAGGCTATATAGGCAATAGATGGTAGAGATGTTATATTAGGGTCAAATCTTGATATTTATAATATTGAATATATAAGTAATATATCTCATATTAGGATACCATACCTATCACTGGATATTAGCATTCATTCATATTAAGCATGTTCTTGTGAATATAGATGACAGTGAAAAAGTGATTAATTTTTTCTTCATACTTATTAGGCTTAGGACTGTCTACGATACTAGCAAAAGTGAGACGGTACTTCACACCGAAACAGATGCTCAATCTCTATCAAGCCCAGGTTCGGTTGTGTATGGAGTACTGCTCTCATCTTTGGCATGGATCTGCGAAATACCAACTGGACGTGCTTGAGTCTATCGAGAAACGGGCCAAGAGACTCATTGGCAATGATTCACTGGTCGAATCAAAGCTCCAGAGCCTTGAACATCGACGACGAGTTGCAAGTCTATCGGTTACATTTCGGGGAGTGTGCGATGGAATTACACAATCTAATTCCGCCAAGCCCGTTCCATCATCGGACTACAAGACAAACGGCGATGCGCCATCGGTACATGGTGGACATGCCACCCATACGCACGAAACGTTTTGGGAATACCTTCATTGTGCGTACTGCTAAGGAGTGGATTTCCCTGCCGGAGTCTGTTTACTGATTGCTATAACCTGGGAGTCTGTCAAGAGTGAATAGGTTACTTCTAGGCAAGCGTGCTCCATCTTCGACCACATCATCCCTTACCATCAGGTGAGATGGTGGTCAAACGCAAGCCAAGCAATCAATAATAAAAAAAGATGAATACGTTTTTTTTTCTGGGTGGGAAAATAATCAAAAGACTCCTCCCGCTGTGGGTGGAGCGGAAGGGAGTGTCAGACTTCTACCGATTAAAAACCCACCCTGCTCCTTCAGTTGCCCTTGCGTTCCGGGGCCGCAGTATCTCGTTAGAACATTACCGCAACCCCGTAAGACAGTTGCCCTATCGGGCCCCGTCAATGCTACTGACTGCTCCTTGAGGCGCGCGCGGAACACGGCGCGCCGCCGTCCCGGGCCTGGTCCTTACCGGATGGTGAGCTACCCCTTCTCATCGTCCGCAGGCCCGCAACGATGAAGACGTTGGCGTATTTAAAAAGTCATCACTTTAAAACATGTTATTGCAACGAGTCGCAATATCACACTTCATCATAATCCGTATTAGCCATATTAGTATTTGATACTAATATGGCTATATTACCTAATTTCGACATTTAGTGTATTATGCTAAATTTGATACACCACTAATAGATAGTCAATCGAATAAAAGGTCTGACTTAGTTAAGCGGTACCCCTTTGTGTAGAAAAATTTTAATAAGCAAATATTATATTTATAAAATCTCTATGAAATTTGATGGCTCAATAAAAAGTAATTTTTTAATGTTTGTTAGCTTTTCTTTTAGGCATTTAGGATTTATCAATTAAATGTTTATTTTAAACCAATTTTAATCTGTTTAAATTAAATTATAACAAAGTAAGCTTGAATGAAAATATTATAAATATCATGCCTAAATAACTAAAATATGAAACTAACTAATTTTGAGTCAAAGATTCAGTAAACAAATTGATTCACTATATGATATTGTGTACTGCGCACTTAAAGGTGACATAGTTTCAATATTATGTATTTTAATACATAATATTGAAACTATGTTTATATCAACATACAGCTATTAAATTGTGACCATACATGAGATTATCATTATAACAATTAAAAGATTTTTTTACATCAGTAATATTTATTTATTTTCAAGTCATCAGAATTTATTGCCTAGTCAGTAAAAATTATAAAAAGCTCAAATTATAAAGAACAACTTTAACTATACCAAAATGTTTAAATAAAACTAGACCTACTAGTTCCTATCCCTATAAGAATACTATTATGGAAACCTAAACTAATATTTGACTAATATCCAGTGATAGGTATGGTATCCTAATATGAGATATATTACTAATATATTCAACATTATAAATATCAAGATTTGACCCTAATATAACATCTCTACCATCTATTGCCTATATAGCCTCCTTTTTAGGGTTCCGTGGCCGAATGGCAAGAAACGGAACCCTTATAGTTTCGATATGTCTGTCCGTCTGTCTGTCCGTCCGTCCGTCCGTAAGTCACAGCCATTTTATTTCGAAACTATTAAGACTATACATGTGAAACTTAGTGGGTAGATGTATTCTGTGAACCGCTTTCCAATTTTAAGAAAAAAAAAATTAAAAATATTTTAAATAAAGGGGGTCCCCATACATGGAACTAGAACTGAAAATATTTTTTTTCATGAAACCTATAAGTGTGTGGTATCTATAGACAGGTCTTTAAAAATGATATAAGGGTTTCTAAAACCACTTTTTCATAAAGTCAATCGTTTAAAATATATAAGCTTCCAAAGTGGTAAAATGTGTGTGTCCCCCCCTCTAACTTCTATAATAATGGAGTGAAAAATCTAAACAAGTATATGTCTGTAGATCTTAATGTAAACTTTCAACCAAAATTGGTTTGAACGAAATCGGGTCAGCAGTTTTTGAGATACAGCATATTTTCTAAAACCGCATATGTGACTTTGTAATTCATACAAACACTATGAAAAACAAAGTTATTTAGCGTAGTTCTAAAAATGTAAATAAGCTAGTTTTAAGAAATTTTTAAGGTTTTTTTTATTAGTCAAATAAATATACATATTATATTATTAAAGTTACTACGGAACCCTTCATGGGCGAGTCTGACACGCACTTGGCCAATTTTTTAATCTCAGACAAAGTTGACACATGCAAATGTCAAATTTATAAATAATGTTGCCAGCTCTTTCGTGCAGTGTTGTACTTACAATATGTTTGTTGAATAGTAACTTTCTTTCTTTATTAGACAATTCGGTTCAAAGTTTTATAAGCATTCCAAAGCATATAATTAAAATTCACATACAATTCATTATGTATTCATTAAAGATGCACACAATAGATTTAAAACAAAATATAGACGCCATCAGTGTTGTTCCCATTTGCATTAAAAGGCAAGTATGGAACTTGACTCCACACAAACAACTGCCATTTTCATAATAATTATGATAATACAGAACTTATTATGTGTTTGAGTTCTTTTGTGACCTACTCAAATGTAGGGACATTGACATTGTTCGTCAAGTCGTTGAGCTCCTTAGTAGTCCAAAGTTTAGCTTGCAGACTAACTGACAAAGGCTTGCACTGACATGACAGGCCCATTCAAATCTGTGTGGTTCTTTCCTCAAATGATCACCTCAGACTAATCTACAAGGTCCTATAGGCTTGAGTCTGGTGTCGTTTGGTTCGAGTTGGGCCCCGTTTTAACCAATTTTACCCAAATTGGTTAAAACGGGTAGGGATTTTGTTCTTGATTATAACGCTATGATCTTATTAAAAGGTAATGCACATTTTTCGAGAAAATTACAAAATAAGTTTCTAACCTCAAATCAGATAAAAAATGAAAACGAAACGTTAAAATGGGTGATTAATGAAATATTGAAAAAATATTGTCTGTGGTGTAAGATTTCGTGCAAAACCGATGAAACGGAACGTAAAAAAAGGCGTCATTTGTGTCGTGCATGTCACTGTCATCCAATTGCAATCATCATTTATTTCGTTTCACAGAGTACATTTTTATATAGTGAGATAGAGCCGTCACTCGAACATTTCAGGGCGCCGGCGCGGTTTCGTTTCACCTTTGTGTGAATGTGTTTCGTGATATTTTTGTGGCTTTTTTCGACGACTTAGTAAAAACCCTGCTTGGTAGAAAGTTAATGTACTGGTTGTACGTGTGTACAATAGGCACAACCGCTACTAGGAAGACTTAGGATGCAAGAGCGAGCGAAGCGAGCTCAGCTAAGGGAATGCGACTCGGACAGGTTAGGTTAGAAGGGGATGGCGTGGTCTAGTGAGCGAGTGAAGCGAGCAACACAGGCCCCGCCATTCCCTTTCGTAGTTTTTTTTTTTTTTTTTCAAACCATCGACTACGGCTTTTAAGTATTTTTGGGTGATTTGAGGTTAGATTACAAAAAAATTAATATCTCAATATCTCTGAAACAGTGAGTTACCTTTTTAGGGGAGTGGTACCAGAAGTGAAGGGGGTACCCCCCTCCCCCCTAACCCTCCCCTTTTCAAACCAAACTATACTAAATTTTAACCGCTTTGAGGTTAGATTACAAAAAAAATAATATCTCTGAAACAGTGAGTTACCTTTTTAGGGGAGTGGTACCAGAGGTGAAGGGGGCACTCCCCCCTACCCACCCCCCCCCCCCCTTTCGAACCAAACGATACAAAATTTTAACCATCCTGTATGTATAATTTGACCAGTACAGAGTGTATTGACTTCAAAAGAGACTTGACCTGAGTTTGTTTTTGTCAGGGTAATAAGTTAGGAAACTTCAGCCTCATCTAGTTTAAATTTATAGACAAAATATGACTTGAAAAGGTGTTATTTAATAGCCATTTGCAAAATAAAGATCATTTATCATTTCAAAAGGTTAGATTTTGAGTACTGCAACTCTAAATTTCAAAGGAATAACACTGGAAGCTATTTTTGTTAACTATTGTGATACTATTTAGAGTGTTATATTATCATTGAGTTTGTTTCTAATCCAATTGAGTTGGTCGGGGCTTAAAGGGGGATGTCGTTAACTCGTTAAAAATAAGAAAACATTCAAAATGTACAAGGCCTATTTTTAGAAGGGCTTTGTAAAGTGACCCCTCAGCTCTGGAATGTGTGTTGGTCGTTCAATTAAAATTGAAGATGAAATGTCATCTTGGCCATATAATAATCGACAACATTACTAATAGGCTCATCATAGAAGTAGGTGGCTATGATGATTCAGAATATTCCTCAGATATGGAGTCATTATCTGAATCTGATTAACAAATGCCTGTAATGAATTATTTTATTGGGAAAACAAATAATTGTACACTTTGTCTTACAACTAAAATATACAACTGAAAAAGGTCAATGTACAATCAACAATGTTTCCACAGATAATAGATAACATTGTAGACTAGTTGATACAGTGGTGCTAATTAACTACCACTATTATACTTACTACTATTACACTTATATTCTAATGAATAATTATTAAACATTTAGATTTAAGAGGTAGTATTGAAGGCAGTTAATTTATTTTGTTTAAGGTAGTTAATAATTTCTGATTTAAATACATTAGGCGTAAGAGCAAAAATATCAATATTAATAAATGAGTTATTGTATGTTTTAACTAGTCTCCATAGACTAGACAGCTGTCTATTGTGCAAATTCACACACACACTGTGCACACCACTGTAGGTGCTCATTATTTTCAGTGTCTTGCTTGACCCGACGTACGGCTTGCGGACGCGCTAGACTGACGCTCCCTGAGCTCTGTGTAAAGCATCGTGTGCATGTACAGAGTATAACACTATCCTTTAATACACTTAAATGACAAACACGACCAATGCACATTCGGCACGTTCAGTAAATAAAGTACCGGCTTTAGTGGTATTTATTTTCTCTTCGGCAATTGACCCGATGTCGGCTTCTCCTACCCGCATCAAGTGAAAGAAGCATGGTGTAGGGAAGTGACAAAGTCAGCATTTAGTGATAGATCTATAACTGTGGTAGTGGCTGTAAAGACAATACATACAATCTTTTATAAGCTTACCTAGTATTTTGCGTTTGTTTTAAGCTCATCTGTGTTAAAGTTGAAAATGATGTTGACAGTTCCTACTTGCACCATATGAAAGCCAAAGCTACGACGTCGGATCAATCGGTTTTGAAATCCGCCATTAAGTTTTATGCTAAAAAAGACTTAGCTATCATTTCTTGACTATAAAACCAGGATTTTTTTGTTTCAGCTGAACGGGCTTTAGACTCTATGAATTTTGATATGATCAAAGGAAGACCTATTAGAATCATGTGGTCCCAACGAGACCCATCTCTTCGCAAATCCGGTGTTGGGAATGTGTTTATTAAAAATCTTGATAAAACCATTGACAACAAAGCCATGTATGACACTTTTTCTGCATTTGGAAACATTTTAAGTTGCAAAGTTGCTCAAGATGAAACTGGTGCCTCTAAAGGATATGGATTTGTTCATTTTGAAACCGAGGAGGCTGCTAATAAGTCCATTGAAAAAGTAAATGGAATGCTGTTGAATGGAAAAAAAGTTTACGTGGGTAGATTTATCCCACGTAAAGAGCGTGAAAAGGAACTCGGTGAGAAGGCTAAGTTGTTCACAAATGTCTATGTCAAGAACTTTGGTGAAGATTACAGTGATGAACTGCTTAGAGACATGTTTGAAAAGTATGGCCGCATTACAAGCCATAAGGTAATGTATAAAGATGACGGATCGTCCCGAGGCTTCGGATTTGTTGCATTCGAAGATCCAGATGCTGCAGAGAGAGCTTGCATGGAATTAAATGGAAAAGAGCTGGTTGAAGGCAAACCTCTCTATGTAGGCCGCGCTCAAAAGAAAGCTGAACGTCAAAAGGAGTTGAAGCGAAAATTCGAGCAGTTGAAATCAGAGCGTCTGACTCGTTATCAAGGTGTTAACTTGTATGTCAAAAACTTAGATGACACCATTGATGATGAACGCCTTCGCAAGGAATTTGCCCCCTTTGGAACTATTACTTCAGCTAAGGTAGGTGGTTATTCCAACAAACAAACACTCAATGGCTTTGTTGTTGTCTAACAATCTTGTATCACTTTTATGCAAGATATCATTTTGTATTATCTTTACTTCCAAAGTGCCATTTAAACAATTGAAGCTGGCTTCAATTGTTGCATCTTGTAAGACTAAATCCAGATACTTGCGCAAAATTCGCCATGTGGTTGTTGTGGATAACCTCAAATATTGAGATTTGACAATTAATTCTGATCTACTTAAACTCTAGCTTACGGCTGCGATGTCATCACTTAAACGACCCGGTCGAACGCGCTTTGGTGTTGGCACATTATGTACCGAATCGACTCTGTTGACCAAATCCTTAATGGAGTTTTCAGAAGGACGATTAGGTTGACCTAAAATATCCCGAATTTAACGAAATGAAAGTTTTACAGATATTGTCACGTGATTTTGATTACTTTAATACTATTTTCGATTAAATTGAATTAATTATAACAATTTTCCAAGCTTCTTTAAGTTCTTTTTTTCTTCTTTCTCGCAAGGTTTTATTTATTTCACTGTTTTAAATTTTCATAGAAAGCGCCTGGTTATTTTTTGTCGGCAATATGTTTTGCAGCCATTGTTATATTTGTGATTAGGCGCACAACTATAAATATTATGATCGAGGAAAATAAAACCGCTATATAATAATGATATTTTTCAACACGTACGCAATAAACACTGTTCGTACAACAGTTTTTATCAAAACACAGTCGCGTTTGTCTTTCCTGAGTTTAAGTTCTGTGTGGCTCTGCTAGAGAGTATGCTCTGTAGCAGAGCCACATTCAATTTCTATTTTATCATTACCTAATGCACGTACAATATTGACGGTATGCGTACATTATGTTCGTTACACGTGCATCATTTTAAGATATAATTGATAGACTTCTAATATGGTAGCTCTGCGGGCAGAGCATGACACAGATAACGGAGAGATAACAAAAACGTTTTTTAGGTAATGAAAAGTAAAAACATTAAGGTCATTGAGAAATAAAACCGGAAATGAATAATTAATAAATCATCTAAAAACTGAGCTGGTGAGAATATATTTGGCTCATGTCGGGCCCCATGACAAGTACCATATAATAGACATGACATGAGCACAGCACCCTACAGTGCGTCTACCCATCAAACAGTTGCAACAATATTGCTCTGCATCACGCTTACTAAGATTATTATTTATAACAATATATTCAAAGTACATTCTTCTGCTAACGTGCCGACTTTGGATTTTCCCTCTGAGCAACCATTTGTTGTCATTTTGTTAAAAAAAGCCTCGTAAATTGCTGTTGCTCTCTCTGTATATTTCAATAACATATTGTCCTCCACTTCGTATAAGCTCACCATAATATGATCTGGCTTATTTAATTTGATAAGGCCCTAACGATATTAAAATAAGTTCTTCTAAGAGTGAATGACATTAATTGATTTTTTGAGCTCACTTGACGTTTCTTTTCTTGAGTTATAATAATTTGGCTTCTAGCATTTTTATCCACTATCGAAATCAACACAAAGCCACAGTTATTATGGACCAAAAACGTAATTAACAAAAATATTTACGTAATGCGTTAACTAATATATTTAGACTTTCAAAATGGATCTATTTTTAATAATAATTTACAAAATAATGAGAAATCATGACCCTTCTATATACAATATTATACTATTTAACCCCCTGGCAACCCTGGAATTAGGAAATGCAGATGTCATGACTGACAGATAATTTATTCACAATGACTTCCGCTATATCTTCTTTTGTTATTGTGTTTTTCATTACCCCTTAATTAAAAGTCTTATAAAAATTACAGTAAATAACTATGAAATAAAAGTTTTTTTTAAATATATATTTCATTTGTGTCCGCTATTACACTGCTAGTGGGCCTAATTTCGCCGAACTCCTTTTAATGATAATCCGAAATCACTGAAAGGTACAACTACAACTTAAATGAACTTCTAGGAAGTCCCCTAACAAAAGCAATATGTATTGTTTATATAGTAAGTGAAAGTGGGAACCACCCGATAAGGTTGTAGAGAGTAGCTACATAGATTAGGGTATACTCCCATTTTGATATTCAATTCTTAAGAGGCGCGTTTGTATAATTTGACTTTTGTATTTTCAATGGTTCAGATTTACGTTTATTTATGTTTATATGTAATTTTACAGGTGATGTTGGAGGATGGTCGCAGTAAAGGTTTTGGATTTGTGTGCTTCTCATCACCTGAGGAAGCTACAAAAGCTGTTACAGAAATGAATGGTCGTATTGTTGGTACTAAACCTTTATATGTAGCTTTGGCTCAGCGCAAAGAAGATCGTAAAGCCCATTTAACTTCTCAGTACATGCAAAGAATGGCAAGCATGCGTATGCAGCAGATGGGTCAAATTTTCCAGCCAGGCGGCGCTGGAGGATACTTTGTGCCAACCATACCACCCGCTCAAAGGTTCTATGGTCCTGCTCAGATGACACAGATTAGACCATCACCCCGTTGGACCGCCCAACCTCCAGTTAGGCCCAGCACTCAAACTGCCGCTTCAGGATACCCTAACATGCAGGCGCCCTTCCGTCCAGCTCCTAGGGCTCCTACTCAAGCTGCTCTACGAACATCTCTTGGAGCTAGACCTATTACAGGTCAGCAAGGCGTGGCTACTGCAGCCTCTATTCGTGCACCACTTGTAACTCAGAGTGGACGCCCAGCCGGTTATAAATACACTGCTAACATGCGTAACCCACCAGCGCCACAACCAGCAGTGCACATACAGGGTCAAGAACCTTTAACATCCACGATGTTGGCAGCTGCTCCACTTCAAGAACAAAAGCAAATGCTAGGAGAGCGCTTGTTCCCATTGATTCAAAGAATGCATCCAGATTTGGCTGGAAAAATAACTGGAATGCTTTTGGAAATTGACAATTCAGAACTTCTCCATATGCTGGAACATGGAGAGTCACTGAAAGCTAAAGTGGATGAAGCTGTTGCTGTATTGCAAGCCCACCAGGCGAAGCAACAAGCTACTAAAAAGGATTAGTATCCAGAAAAATAATGGCCAAATAAAATATAGTTGACCAGATTTTACAAGAACCCATAATGTTCTTGTTAATTTTAATGCTTTGAACATCTTACATTGTTAATCCCGCTCATAAAAATACTTAAATAAAAATTGAAAAAAATATATAAAAAGTGGATTGCACTCTTTCCAAATAATGATATGTTAATATTATTATACATAAACTTGAGTGCAAATCTGCAAACAAAAATAAGAAACTGTCAACATTTCTATATTTGAGAGAGTATTCTGAACTCGAGACTTTTTACTGTAACTAAGAAGTTTGGTTTTAGTTTTTTTCTTTAGTTTTATTTCTATATCGTACCTCAAGGAGAGGAATTATTGGCTTTTGTTCTTTCAATGTCTTTTTCATCTTTAAAATCGGTTTTACATTTCTATGATACCATGAATTGTAAACTTGGTCTCTAGTGTAACTGATTCAATAATATTCCTTTATGATTTGTTACATAATTATATTCTGTAAAAGCACATTAATCAGTTGTTTTTTTTAATGTCCTATTTGTTAGTACCCCAGTGCCGTAAAATGGGGTGAAAAGGGACAAATCTGAACTTCATAAAGAAAATTAAGGCGTTTTTTTTACAGAAAATTCCGCTTTATGGTATCTTTAACACCAATTGTAAAATTATGTAATAAGAATTTAAATTTATGCAAAACCCATTCAATGCCACCAGATGTCTTTTTCTTTTCAGTATGACCTACTTATTTTTTTTTTTTTGGGTTTGAAGTAACTATAACTATTTATATAAATAGTCAAATATTAAAAAAGAAATCGTAAACTCATGTTGCGTTGGTTGGCACACAGCAATTTTTTTATCAGAACCGGTAACGCAAGCCTTGCGTTAGTGCAATGGACGATGTTATGCAATCATATACAACAAAGTAATAATGACTAATCTGCAATGAATAAAAAAATGTGTTTATGAAAAAGACAGTACCTACATAAAAGTTTTGATTAGAAATGTTTTATTAATTAATAATTGTGATACAAATTAAAACAATTCACAATGCAAAGTCCAGGCTGCTCATCACAATTCGGGACAGTAATAAGGGGTGTCTACGTTTTTTTTGTTTCCCAACATACTTTGCATCTCTGGCGCATTGACTTTCCCTTTCGAGAACAAGATTGTATTACATGGACTTGAGAAAAAAAAATGATAATTATCAAACCAATTTCAAAATTGACTTTGATTGCCAGCGGAATGTTGTCGCTTTTCAGGATTTCGGCTTGAAAGATAATTAGTATCCCATCTCGTGTACCGTAAAACGAGGTGAATCGAACTGACGGGGGGAATAGAAAAAAAAACTTGGAATAATTTCTGACGTTTTTTATGGCAAACTCGGTATCCCCAATAAAAAAACCCGCAACTTTAATCATTTCTTGGTGTAATTTGTCTTAGTCTGGCCCAATGACCTTCTATAATATGGACGAGAAATACCTACAAAATACGCGTGCATACCTACTGTCAACTGCGGCCAAAAGATGGCTGCCATTGCTAGGGAAGCACATAAGTAATCAAAACCAAAAGTATCGATATCGATACCAGAGTTTCTAACATTTCTTCGGGTTCATTGGTTTCTTATGTAACAATACTTTTAAACTTTGGATAATTAGATTATACTTTTGGAATAACTGTAACAAGTCCTTTAGTTCTTTTCCTGAATTTTTAAAATTATAGTCCATTACATTCATATTAACATACAAGGGGTTAGAAGCACTGTTGGTTGGGCTACATTTTATGAGTGACTGACTGACTTTGTTTTTTTCTTGTGAGTGACTTTCTTGAAGGACAACCATTGACATATGTATTACTCCGTACTATTATATAAATCAATGAGGACTACTGAGGTTTTTTGCGATTTCAGGGTTTGTTCCACATTTAAAGTTGTTCATAAAGATCACTCTGACCCGCTTTTGGCTTAGTATCGAACTAACTGTCATTTGTAAATCTTTGACAGTCGTTTTTAGTCAGTGGCCCGAGTCTAATTAATACGATACCCTTGGTAACTGGTTGCCTTACCAAGGGTATCGTATTACCCAGTACTATGGAGGTCAGATAGGCAGTCTCAGGCATTTAAAATATTGGTATTCAGCTGCATCAGTTGATAGACTGGAATCTTACCCTAATATATAGTTTGAAAAAGGTTAGGCAAATAATGATATTATAGGGCCGAAACTGCGTAAAGAGCGTGTGTCGTGTGTTTCGGAAACCGGATTATTACCTGCAAAGTGTCACTAGTTCAACTTTAACGGTGTACATGTCGTCGAGTCGAACGAAAACTTAATATTTATTACGTAGCAAAAAGGGGGCGCGGGGTCTGATTCACCGCGACGTGCGGGTTCCCGCAACGGAGCACTTTTGTATGGGACCGCGTGGGCGATCGCTTTACGTAGTTTCGGCCCATAGAGATATTTGTTTACAACATTAATAAATATTGGAGAAATATACTAAATCTGAGGTTATTACAAGAAATAAAACAACAAAGTATTTTGAAAAATGTACCTTTATTCACCATAATAAATCACCAGGTCAAAGTAAAATGCTCAATTTTATTTAGATAATTATTAGGCACTTTTGAAAGTCAAAACCGTTACTAATCATTGTAAACTGCCCATTCAAATTGAGCTTAATTTTATAGAAACTAAAAGTGGCCTTGAAATTTATTTATGACCCAGATGTGCTCGGTAACGCATTCTCAGAAGTAAACGATTCGGGTTAAATCTGAAAAAGCAAATTAAAAGAGAAGTTAAAGTTAAAGATATATGCAAATGTTAGTTGTATGTAACAACACTTTTCGAACGACAGATTAAAGTTTATTTTATTTACTTTTTATATATCTGATCTAGGTGTTTCACTGGTAAGGGTGGTTGAGTCATCATGGAGAACGCCTGTTCGACATTTATGATTTCACGCAAAACCAGCCCGTGTGTATTTTTTTTAACACTGAAAGTATTTTTTATATCTTGAATAATCTCATCTTTTTTATCACTAGCGCTAAACATAACAGTATGAACAGGTATTTAATAATATTAAAATTGAGAAACATTAATACTAAAGTATTGGATGAACCGACAAGTTCGTAGGGAAATTTAAACAATATGAAGTTAATTATTTGTTTTAACTTACTACAGGGTGGATTGACGGTACTGCATCATCATGCTGTCACGCAGCCTTATTACATCAAGGGTTTTATTGAAGATTGATTCTGCAGTGTAATGAACAGACACGTGGTACTTTAAGTCCAGGTTTGATATTTTCCATCCCAATGACTTCAAGCCACTTCTGGCGCAGCACTTCATTTTTAGGGAACCTGTGCAAATAAAAAACATACAAAATGATTTCAGTTTGATGCAGTTCATGGAACATATCAGAGACTGAACTAAATAACCACCAACTACTGCATGACGAAGTGACATTGTTGTGTTTTAGTACTATCGCTATTTTTATTTCTATTGTTAGTTTTATTTTCAAAACCATCTCTTCAAGCTTTTCATTTTGAAACCCTACTCTACTGATCTCTACAATGTACAAACTAAAAAAAATGTTAGTTTTTATCGATAGCTTATTAAATAAAAGACATCACTATTTTGAATTGTCATTTGTATTGTAAACAAAACATGATATAAATTTATCAAATAGAGTTAATGTCAGATATAATTGGTATGTACATTTGGGAGCTTTTATTTTATAAATAAAACAAGGATACTTATACAAAAAAAATAACAGCATGATAAAGTTTTTCTTAAAATACGGCTACTAACCTGTGCATGGTCAAATGAGGTTGATTGTGGTTTTTCCTTGCACCACACAGAATTATTGAACAAGTAGGCATATTCAATTTGCACCACTAGACACTCACAGCACAAAACAATTTAGTAAGGAGCGTTTTTATTCCTAAAAATCACAATCCAAATCCAATGTTGTTGTTCATTTGACAGCTGATGTACCACAAAACCACGCGTCCAAAAGATGGCGGATGGCACGCGAGGTAGGTACTTTGACGGAAATGTTAAAATGTTGCCAGGCAGAGAATAAACAAATAGCATGACGTCTCTTTCTTCAAATGAGATTACTCATTGGTTAAAAAGAGACAAAGTGTAGTTTCATATTTCTGTATCGATTCAATAGATATTTGTATAAGCAAGTAAGATATAGACAATTACAGCGTCTCTATATTATTTCTATACTCTAAGGTCTGGCCACTTTTTATTTGTGACAGCATCGCTAAAAATGTCAAAAACTCAATCTCAAAGTTGACAACAAAACAAGTCGTTATGTATGAGTGAGTTTGAGCCTCCGTATTTTGGTGAATTTTGGTCATAATAGTTTAAAGTTATCTTCAAATTGCGGTCAGTGCCGTTATAAATATATTGTGCTATAATTATAATAGTAAGAATATGCATTATTATATAAAATGTTTCACCTATTTATTCGATTAATCTTGTAAAACACTGTTAAACCTAATTATGTACATTAAAAACAAATATAATAAAGGCGAAAATAAAAGAGAAATTATAGGGCATCGAAAAATTCATCAACATCGCTATCAATGGGAAAAGTGCCCAGAACACTGGCCGCATTGCCACGTTGAATGGCAATGCTGATTCTCTGTCCAAAGAAAAGGCCAGCCCTCTGGTCACTTGTAGAGTCAACTAAACGTTTGCTGATGTCACGAAAGAGTCGATGCGCACTCGGACCCCATGGTCCCAACGTTTCAACCCCAAACGGCTCAAACATATAGCACCCAATTAGGTTGTTGTATTTGCGCCGTTTGAGATTTTCCGCACCTGCAGCTGCCGCCCCAGCACAGCCCGCCGTACTGAGAAGATGGGATGGCGCAAGGGTGTCAACACAAGTAGCATCCCACACCAAAGGCCTACCCAACTTCCAAGGCATTATAGTCATCCCGTCTGGTCTCTTCCCATCGTCGCGTGCCAAGCCGTTAGGTTCTAAAACAGATGGTACTCCAGCGGTGACAAGAGCCCGACGGATGATGTCATTTATGCTGGCATGCCGTGCAATCCGACCAGAGCTTCTGCTGCAGGAGAGGCCATGATGTCCAAGGCGGTCGACTGCCGCACCACATTGACAGCGATGTGGAGCACCGCTGGGAGCACCCAGACGAAGACATGTAGCGATCCGGAAAGTGTTATCACTTAACATAGTGCCTATATTAAGAGAAGGTAATGCTTTTAACCAAAGGCCCGACTCCCATTCACCCACAGCCAACAGGCGCGAGCGCTCAGCAGTATTGGTTGACGTATTTAAAAGGTTATTCCGTACCAAACTGCAGAGCGGCTCGTCCCATTGTCTCTGGGAGGATGGGTTCTCGGGCAATGCCGTATTCGGGCAAGCCATTTTCCAGGCATTAACTGCATCGGTCGAACACGGCACCTCGTAGTTAACCTGATATTGTGATAAAATTTTCTTGGTTAACGTCTCAGTGCTGCGGACCGAAGACAGAAAAGCCGGTAGGCTTAAACTGGAAATTTTGCGGATGCCGAGCCCACCAAAACGAATGGGTAGTGTAGCTTGCAGCCACGCTCGGTCATCCAGAGCCACATTTAAAATTGAAGTAAGGGTGTTTTTTATAATAAGGTCAATTTTGTCCAACAACTGAGATTGCTTCCATAGTGGAGAAGAACGGAGGAAATAAATAAAATTTGGACCAAAACAACAATATCTTATGAGGGTGTAAGCCGAATGTATGCTAATTTGGAAAAATCTTTCTGAAATATCATCAAAATGGTTAATTTTGCTATCAATAAAAGAGGGAAAACTTTCTTCCAAAATTGGGGAGCCTAAGAGGTGCAATGAACTTTTTTGCAAGATTTTGATATCAGGGGCTATTGTAAGGAATTTGTTTAGTGTCGCTTGTCTGTCAGTATTTTCACAGATATAGAGTTCACATTTCGAGAGGTTCAGGTCAAGGCCGATGGATTGGAATTGCTCTTTCAGGAAAATAAAATCTTTGATTACGGTGTCTACTTCACCTCCTAGAGTTCCATCGTCTAAATACCACACGTTAAATTTAGAATTTAGTTGTTGAATTATTGGATGGATAGCCAAGCTGAAAATGACTGGACCGAGAGGGTCACCTTGTTGGCATCCAACTGCTGAATCCAAAACATGGTCTTTATATAACAATTTGGAGGGGTGCCTGTAGCACTGCCACATAAAACCGTAAATTTCAGGTAATTCTTTTTTAACTTCTGCCAACAAAGTGTCCCTGTTCACAGAATTAAAAGCATTTTTAACGTCAACCTTGAGGATGACCTCACCTTTACCTGAGGTCAAGTATGTGGACAAGGCATGTACGGCAGCCTCACAGCCCCCTCTGGAACCAAAGCCCAGCTGCAGGGGCTGGAATTTATGGCTAAGCGCTTCACTGTAAAATTTGCAGCATATCTTGGCTGCCATACGCCTGTAAGTGCAACCGACGGCAATAGGGCGAATGCCGCCGTCCTTCTTATGCAAGGCGCATAGGTTGGCCCCGTACAAGACATCAACGACGGCTTCGTTCACGCCGCCGGAGAGCATCAGGTTAACTAGAGCCGCAAGCTCCTTCAAAAGAGACTCACCAGCTGCCCCGGCGCCTGAACTCACCAAATCTTTTAAGTGTTGGGGAGTTAAGCCATCAAGACCGCCAGCAGAGCCACTTCGGAAGGAGTTCACGGCTGCAAACAACTGCGGGGCTGTAAAATTTAAAACAGGTGAGTCCGAATCGGGGGGGTCAGGAAAGGTGAGGTCAACCGCAGGCGCTGGATGTTTACTCTTCAAGGCTGCAACTGTTTCGTGAGAGTAAGGCGCCACCACATCACTGCTGAATAACAGCCTGGCTGCTCCCCTAATGTCACCTTCACTTAATTTCGATTCCACATGTGAACACAAGCTCTTCTGGGACGGAGTGTGGCATGTACGTAATTTTGAATCTAAAATAAAAGTCGAACTGTTGCAGTTGTCTTTAATTTGGTTTGTTAAGGTTTTTTTAGAAGCCAAATTTTTTTGGACATGTAGAATCCTATAAGGGAAAGTGAGCAAATCCTCCCAGGCACTTAGCGTGTTTTCTTGGGTAGCAAGGCGGACACTCCGCGCCAAACTCAGCGCAACAGACCGTCTTGCGCCCCGGGGAACTCTTTTTAAAACTGATTGACGGCTGGACACTGGCGACCACGACGCAGCCGACCTAAGGCACCGTGCACACAGGGCGCAGGGCCAGGGCCGCAACATTAAGATATTATTCGAATCCAACATTCACAGTAACTTTCATGTACCAGTTTGTTTAGTATTTCCGCCGCGTCTTCTGAATTTAGGTTATGTATCGAAGCACACAAATTGCTTTGTAAGCCTTCGAATGGCTCCAACGGCGTCCCCGTCACGACAGCCTCTTTTATGCTCTTACAACGCTTTATCTGAGTACTAATAGACACTGCGCACTTTTGGCAAACATTCAAACATGTTTTCGCTGGTAGGCTGAATCTTTAAGCGGCATTGGTAGAAAGGTAGCCTCTGCCCCTTCTTGTATCAATGTATGTATCTTTTTTCAATAATATTATTTTCATTTAATCATTTAATATTATTTCCTCAATGTCAACTTGACAGAACCAGAAGATCAAATATAAAATTATATAAAATTGATCTTATTTCGTAAGCCTTGTTTTCTTTAATTTTTCGAGGTGATTAGATACACGAAAGGGGTGAATAGACACGCCTGAGGGGTTAGTAGGCACGCAAATATGGTTAATAGACACAGCAAAGGGGTGATTAGTTATGAAAGAGGGGTGATTAGCCATGATTATGACAGGGCTGCCACAAAGTTTGTAGTGGTTATCTACAGTTCAAATTTCACTTTTAGTTACTTAAAGCGTTTTTAATTTTCTTGATTATTTTATTTATTTCTTAATTGTTGATTTTGAATGATATTGTTTATAATTCTTGACTGATTTATTATAAAGAAAATTATTTTAAAATCAAAGGCATTTTTTTTAGTTTTGTTTTCGTGATACCTTCTAAATTTATAACAGTTTTATTAATTTTTATCATTGATGATTTCTATTTGAAATTATAATTTTACTTTAAACTAATAATTAAAGACTCGAGTTTGCTTTCCTTTATCCTAAAAATTATTTAGGGAAACTACAATGAGGCAGCCCTACGAAATTTTTCTAATCACCCCTCAGGTGTGTTTATTGTCCCCTGATGGCTGGTAATTAGAAATCACGTATATTTTGTGTCTTTTTTTATTAACTACAAACATATCCGAATACAAACAAATATATTTAAATAATTTGGCCTAAGACTCAATAAATACATGCTTTAAAAGATGGATATCAATTCTGCAACATTAGGAAAATCGTTACCAAAGTTCGAATACCTATCTATTCACCCCGTTTGACGGTACCTAAATGTGCCCGAAATTTAGAATTTGTGCGTCCAGCCGATCCAAAGATATTCACGATAAACAGATTCCGCTGGAGTAACGTTACCCCAGAGCGGCATGTTTTTAACTGGTGATCGTAGCTGAGTACAAACTAGCTATTTAGATAGATCACATTTGTGCCTAAATGTGCCCAGAAAATGGAATTGTGCGTCTTGAAGTTCCAGAGTTATTCAAGATGCCGCGGGTCTTTCCCTGTCCTCCGATCGGAACTCCGATTGGTAGGAGGAGCGGGAATATTTTTTCCCATGCCTCCGATTAAGCATCTTATAAACATTGTACAGTCTAGTCAAAATAAATTACGTAAAATGATTATCTATTGATTTATTAATCTGTTCACTATAATCACTTACATTCAATTATTTTAGTACAAATCAATAAACTAAATAATTAACGGCATACTATTTATAAATCTGTTAATAATAAATATTATGCTAGTAAATACTTCCTGAAAATTTAAATTCTCTTTAGTTTCCTAAGAGTGTGATCTATTTTCAAAATCGTCATTTCAATGACAATTCTTGTTAATTAATGTGTTACGTTGTTTATATTTAGTACAATTTTAAAATCTAGAGCTCATAGGCCTGCGACAGCATAGTACCAAAATCTGCGTTATAGCGCTACTGTCGCCGGCAACCATGTTTCTGGCAGCCATTTTGTCAGTAAAACTGACCAAAGAGAATGTAATACACTATGTTTTAAAACTGACGAGTGACAGATAACAGATTGGATTTTCCGTCATTCGTGTCGAAGTTATATGTATCATCTATGTGTCGAAGCTCGTGTGCTGCCGGATTACAGTTTGTTTACTAGTCATTCTCCTCGCTGTATTGCTTAAGTTGAGATAGATTCCAAGTTCCTTGCTCAATACGAATTATACTGCAGTGCTCTGGTGCTTTGGTTCGCGGCCATGGCTCCTATCAAATGCTGTGTTGTCGGTTGTTTTCAACCAACAAAACTCATCCATCGCCTTTATAATTTACCTAAGGACGATAAACTTAGGGCTTTGTGACTGTCGTTTTTGGTATCAGTGAATTCCGAACTTCTTGGTCTATCAAAGTATCAGTTAGTGAATAAACGTGTGTCCCAAAAACACTTCAACAAATACCAACTGGATGGCGAGGGTAATCGTCTCAAAGATGGTTATCCATGTCGTTTTTCCACTGAAGAAGTAGAGCATGGGGTGCCTTTATCTGTATTAATGTGTTTGTAATTATTCACAAGTGTAACATCCAGTTGATCATTTATATTCAAGAACTGCAGATATGTATGCAGATCCTCCTGCATCTTCATCTCTCAATACAATACAGGTAATAATTTTTAACAACTTTTAATTTCTTATCAAGAATATTCTATCTATACTAATATTATAAAGCGGAAAAGTTTGTTTGTTTGTTTGCTTGAACGCGCTAATCTTCGAAAGTACTGGGTAGATTTGTATGCAATTTGGTATGGAAGTAGCTTGACGCTTGAGGAAGGTTATAGGCTACTCTTTACGCGACTGCATAAAAGGAGAGTTATGTTTTTACCGTGATAGAATCCACGGGAGCGAAGCCCCGCGTGAGTACTAGTTTATCATATAAATATGATCAGTTAAAAACCATAAAGTTAAATATCTGCATAAATATGTTACAATATGTATATTTGTATACTTAAGTAGGAATTGATTCTGATCAGAGCCGTTATGGTGTGCTTATTGTTATTGATTTTATTTTAGAGATGTCAAAAACGAAATTTTATAAGCAACTAGCTTATGCCCGCGACCTCGTCCGCGTGGAAAAAAAATCCCCCGATTTTGAAACATTCTTCATTAGTGCTCCGCTCCTATTGGTCTTAGCGTGATGATATATAGCCTATAGCCTTCCTCGATAAATGGGCTATCTAACACTGAAAGAATTTTTCAAATCAGAACCGTAGTTCCTGAGATTAGCGCGTTCAAGCAAACAAACAAACAAACAAACAAACTCTTCAGCTTTATAATATTAGTATAGATAATGAAAAATCTATGCTTTTAAATAGTTACCCGATTCGTCTTTACTTAGAATTGATTTTTTTTTCTATTTACAGATGTGATTCGGAAAAGAAAAAGGAGGTGTACAAGAAAAAATTGTGAAGCAGATGTGTGCACCACAACAATTGCCTTCAAGAAATACAAAGCCCATAGGTTAAGAGGAAAAACAAATAAAAAGTAAAATCTGAAAAGTCGTTTTATTTTTATATTTCTTTCGTTAAATTCGTATCCATTGGATTTAACGAAAGAAACAGTGAACGTTGCAAATAATAAAATTAACCCTATAAGAATTAATTATTCATGGCGCATCACTATGCTATCGATATCGATCGATGGTTATCGTGACGTTTATAGTACGCTGTGGGTCATCACTAGATGACATTACGACACTAGCGCTTGGCGCATATTTTTGGAACTAGACGTACCATATTACTGTCCTATCTGTCTTTGACTTAATTAAAGTTATCTGTGGCTCATAAATGTACACAAGATGTAGGAAAAAATGGTGTGCGTTACCCCAGCAAAATAATGTCGAAAATAGTCATTTAAATCTTATAGATAATAAACACCATAATAAACAAACAAAAAGATAAATCCACCCCGATAGAGTTACTGTCTATGTCCAACCCTGATTGCAAGTCTTCTTTGAATTTAGTAAACAATTATTTTGCTAATGTTGGCAAGGAGCTCGCAGCTAAGCTAACAAACACTAGTACAAAATATGAATCATATGTTAGGGATGACGCACAGGTGAATTCAATTGTCCTTTCTCCCGATTGTGCTGAAATTGAGAATATTGTAATGAGTCTTCGATCTGATTCTGCTCCGGGATGGGATGGGATTGGTTCGAGGCTTATTAAAATGAGTAGGCAAACTCTTGTACCGCTCATCACACACATATGTGGTCTGTGTATCTTTGAAGGAGTATTTCCGAGAGTTTTGAAGAAAGCAGTTGTTCATCCTATCCATAAGGGTGGAGACAGAGACAGTGTCAATAATTATAAACCTATCTCGGTCCTGCCAGCATTATCAAAGGTTCTAGAAAGGGTACTGAACAATCGTCTTATATCTTTCTTGGAAAAGCATACGATTCTTTCTAAAAATCAATTTGGTTTTCGTAGAGGAAAGTCATGTGAAGATGCGTTTTCGGCCCTTATTGATGATGTTGTAAGGACACTTGATGAAAAATCTAAGAGCCTAGGCATATTTTTAGACCTATCTAAGCAGGGGCGGATCTACCTATGGGCTATTTGGGCTGCAGCCCAGGGCCCCGTGGATATAAGGGGCCCCCTGCCTGTGCTCATTAAAAAAATAGACGATACTTTTTCATCTATATACAACGTGTAATTTAAAGGGTATAATACATACCAAGTGCATGGCTTCTTTGGATGATAACAAACGATATGACAAGGGTTTTGTAATCCTAAGTCTACGTGTGTTGAACTTATTACAAATACCCATACACTGATACCAGAGACCGAATTTTTCAAATTAAGAAGAGCGAAGAGAATTATCGTGTTATTGGCAAGTGACGTGGAAAGTTATTGACCCTCGTAGTGCTGTGACACGTTTCTTATGATTGGTATTCAAGCAGTATATGAAACCGATAATTTGGTATCAATTCTTTGAGTCAGTTATTTTGAGCTGAAACTGTGCATAGAGACTCCATACCAGATGTTGTCTTCAACCCTTTTGGATAGATATGGGGTTTCCGTTACACATTGTATATATATACAGGGTTAATTGTAAAACACCGAAAACCTGTGTTGTAAAAGACACTAAAACAAGTTAATGTACGGATCCACCACAGTAATAGGAATTTGTCGTCGTTGTGAAATTTATATTAAAAGGGCGATCAACGAGAGTGGTTCTAAAGTGCTGTCTCAGAAATATAATTCCAATTATTTTATGAGATCGGTTTTAAAATCACTGATTGGGTATAATTTATTCCCGGATATTAATTTTCATCAATATGAAATAGAAACTACCAATCATTTGATTGAATTAGCAAGATGCATAATTCAGAAATATATAGACGCTCGGTTATCATTTTTTTAGCAAAAACAATCAGGACCCTAAAACTTTAATTCGAAAAACATTTACCAAATTAATTCATTTTAAAAATCAATAATAACAGCATACTTGTTTTTCTTTTTGTAATTGAGACTGATAATGATTAAATATTATTATGTGGTTTTATTCAGTATTTTTATAATGTTAAACTTCATTTTATCGATATCGATAACTTTCCCTCAATCAAGTAGAGCAATCCCTAACTGAATATAAATGCTACGGCATATTTATGGAGCTAGACTTTGAACTGACCAATTGCAGTAGCGCATTTTTTCCTCGCCTCCCAACCCGTATTGGTGAGTTGTGTTCTTCAAAGAAATCGGCCTATAAGCTCTCTAGGTTAAATACTCTCTGCCTATAACCCTCCTCAAGCTTCAAGCTACTTCCATACCAAATTTTATCTTAATCCACCCAGTACTTTCAAAGATAAGCGCGTTCAAACAATCTTTTCTGCTTTATAATATTAGTATAGATTTCCTAAATTAAGAGCATTGTAGGATCTTTTCATAATCAGATTACTTTCAATAGGTAATTATAAGTAAGATAATTCTCTTTACTTCAAGGCTGATATTTATAATTGAAATGCAATTAAATATTTGTTTGTAAATTGGTAATAATAACATTTTTAGGTGCATGCATTGATGTATTAAAAGGATAGGAAGATACGGTACTAGACACAGCGTTTGGTCCTACTAAACTAAGTGATTGCCCGTAGTTGGCGCTCAGTCGCGCATGGAACGTTGTTGATCATGATCACACAGCTCAAGAATTCTCGTCTCTTCGTGTTTTTATGGATTTTTTTGGAATAAATATGCATCAAAATGACTTCTTGTGTAGCTAATCAGTGTTTTAAAATTACACCAGGAAGAAAAATAAGAGACATGGGTCATGGGATCACTTACCCATGACCCATGTCCTTGGACTGATGATGACACTGAACACAGATGTGTGAGGTTCCGTGCATGTATTCGTGCGCCGAGCCCAGGGTTTACTGATTGCTATGTTAGCGCGGAACATATTTTCCTCCTTTTAATACATCAATGGGTACATTTTTTTTGTGTTTTAAGTTAAGGTTAAGAAACACCGAAACAAACTCAGAAGTCAACGTCTCTTTTAAAGTCCATATAATTTGTATTCGTCAAACCATATGAGAAGCGTGAAGGTTCATATCTGTGTTTTTTGAGGACAGGAGCACGCAGATTTGAGCGGACCTATCCAGACAATGCAAGCATTTGTCAGTTATCGTGTGGCTCAACTTTGAACTTAAGGGGCTCAACGAATCTGACGAACAATATCAAAGTCAGGACATTTGGGTAGGCTACACAAATACTCAAACTGCCAGACATCAACTATAAATTATAATGAAAATAACATTAAAAGAAATAATAACCTACATATTCCTCACATTTACAATAATAAAAAGATAAAAACAAAAAAGAAACAATAAATTAAAAATCATATACAATACTTTAGAAAGTCAATCACTAACTCAGCAAAATATATTAAAAAGCCCACATAAGTAGGTATATATAGGGGTAACACTAACTTCTTCTTAACTCTAAGGCTCAATTAGCATCAAAAAGTTGGGAATCATAGCAAAGGTGAGACAGTACTTCACACCCGAACAGCTGCTCAATCTCTGTCAAGCCCAGGTTCGGTCGTGTATGGAGTACTGCTCTCATCTTTGGGATGGATCTGCCAAGTACTAGTTGGATGCGCTTGAGTCTATTGAGGAACGGGCCAAAAGACTCATTGGCAACGATACACTGGTCGAATCAAAGCTCCAGAGCCTTGAACATCGACGACGAGTTGCTAGTCTATCGCTTTTCTATCGGTTACATTTCGGGGAGCGTGCGATGGAATTACACAATCTAATTCCACCAAGCCCGTTCCATCACTGGACTACAAGACAAACGGCGATGCGCCATCGTTTCATGGTGGACATTTCACCTATACGCACTAAACGTTTTGGGAATACCTTCATTGGACTACAAGACAAACGGCGATGCGCCATCGTTACATGGTTGACATTTCACCTATACGCACTAAACGTTTTGGGAATACCTTCATTGTGCGTACGGCTAAGGAGTGGAATTCCCTGCCGGAGTCTGTGTTTTCCGATAGCTATAACCTCCCCTAGATTATTAAGTCAAGAGTGAATAGGTTACTTTTAAGTAAGCGTGCTCCATCTTCGATCACATCATCACTTACCATCAGGTGAGATGGTGGTCAAACGCTCATTGGAGCATTTCATTCCCAAGCTTTTTTGTCCTCAATATAATCTTTGACTGTGTACAAAGCTTTCTGGCATAGGTTAGGTACGTTATAGAAATAATTTGAATTTAATTAGGATAAATTACTTGTCACTTAATAGCACACGAAATACCCATACTCACATACAGTTGTGACAATTAAACACTGAGTTTGTATTTAGACGACAAGAACAAAATTACGGCGGTACCTCCCGACGCAATTGCACTGCTCACGCCCTCTCTAGCTAAAAATACTGAATACCTGATCATTGATATGATAAGCGACAAGGGAATTCCCTGCTTCGTTCTCGATAGTCGTCGGATTGACCGATTATGGCGCTGCCAATATTATGTTAATTTTACATATTTCCGATATATTATATACAGGGTTAATTGTAAAACACCGAAAACCTCTCGGGACTATTACTAACATCATAATTAACAAATTTTCTTCTATGACTTTTAAAAATTCGTCATATTTTAGTTCACCAGATTTTCATACAAAAATAAAAATATTTAAATTGAACGCCCTAAATGTTGTAATATTGGTTTTATAGAATTTTATGTCTATGGTTTACTGGCAGGTTTTTAAGTCTATGGCATTTAAAACCAAAATGTTGTTAGGAATGTTTTTAAAATGTGACAAGAAAGATGAAAAGAAAAAGTCAAGTAGAAAAATATGTGAGTTGAAGGAATAGTCGTAGTCGGAGTCAGTGGTATATGGTCGATCATAAATGATTTAGTTTTTTAGAGCAGTTTACCAATTTTATCAAACATGTATAGAATGTAATTTAGAATTTTGTAAAGGGTTTTTGGGAATGAAATAAAACGCAGTAAAACTACAGAATGAAGTAATTTATTTGAATAAAGGATCCCATACTTACAACATCTTGGTAAGAGAACAATTCAATATCCTTAACAGGTTATGGCCCAGGACGCTTCCAAGACAGTGTTTTTAACAGGTTATGGGCTGCCCCCGGGCAAATTTAACCAGATGTTGTAAGAAGATCGACGAAAGAAAAGTCTAAAAATTCTTTGGAGTACATGAGAAATTATAATTCAAAATAAAATTGAAAATGATTTGAAGATTCAAAGTTGTCAAGAAAGACAATATGTGGCTTGGAAATAAATGAAAATAATATTTTCAGAGGGGAATAGAGATGATATAGTAGTTGAAATTTGAAAGCGATGCAAAGGAGTTGTTGGTGATGATTTTCGCCAGTGAAGAAAATGCTGAAATTAGTGATGAAGATGCTGAGGTTTCTGAAGGCAGGATTGAAGACGTTAAAGTTGAAGTTAGTGGTGAAGATGTTGAAGTTCGAGGAGTTGGTGTTGAAGATAGCGTTGAATAATTTTATATAGAGTCGAAGTAGATAAGTTAGGAGTTTTATAATAATTTTATATAGAGTTGAAGTAGATGAGTTAGGAGTTTTATAAGTGAAGTGTGTTTAGTGATGGTCAGAGTATAAAATTCAGAGGGGATGTTGGTGTAGAATTTTATAGGTTTTGTGTTATTGGGGCTCCTTTGCATAGCTGGCAACGTGAAGTAGTGGTTTAATTGAGTTGGGTTTTTAAAAATGAGTTGATAGGAGTTAAATAGGAGATGTTATTCTAATTGCAATAAACATAAAATTCAGAGGGGATGTTGTAATATTGGTTTTATAGAATTTTATGTCTATGGTTTACTGGCAGGTTTTTAAGTCTATGGCATTTAAAACCAAAATGTTGTTAGGAATGTTTTTAAAATGTGACAAGAAAGATGAAAAGAAAAAGTCAAGTAGAAAAATATGTGAGTTGAAGATATAGTCGTTAGTCGCAAAGAGTATGTAAAACCTAACGGTAAGAGACGGGAGTGCTATAGAAAAATAGCGATGTATGAAACGTGCACTCTAGACTAATACCAACCTAACAGAACCACGACGTGACGACGTAATACATACTGCCAACATAATGTCATTATTAGTGATGTGGCTGTGGTGACTGGCGAAAAGGTATCGATACCGGCTACGACAGATTCTGGATTTCTTATTATTTATACGAAATAAATTAATGAAAGAAAATTTAAACTCAGAAACTTTTAATACATATTTATTCAAGACATTACACACTAAACTACTATTATCTTATAATAATTTAAAAAAATATTTTAGTATTTAGAACAATCCGTTTCCAGTATGATCGTGTTTGTGAGGTTGATGTTGAAGGTTCTGTAACATAAAAAAGATATATTATCAAAATATGGCTGTTCATCAAATATCCGTTAAAACAAGTAAACTATACTAACTTGGTTCATACAAAAAACCATGGTGGTAGTTATGTTCCTTCTTTGTAACTGACGATAATTCTTTAAACAGTTCTTCTTCGTCAGTTCTTCTGGCTGTAATTGGTTGACTGCTAGCAATACAATGTAGTGGAAATCCAACTAAAATGTCATCAGATAATGGTGTAGATGAGATTTCCAGACACGGAATAGCAGTTTTCTTCAGTCGAGTTTTTTTTTTTCTTGAAATCTTTACTCCGGAAATGCTTTTCACAAAGATTTCTTTTTTAATACTTAGATATTTCAACTGATGCAACTTTTCTAAACTAAGTCTTCTTTTCCTGCTGCTTTGACCCATTGTTTACACCTAAAAAGTGGGTGATGAGTTATTTTTACATATAAATTACGTATTATAAGAATGTAACAAACCCCTAAGACGAACCATTGACCAAAATAACTACAATATGTATTATCATATGCCAAAATTTTACCACTAATATATTTTGTTGCAAGGAAATTTATAATGACAAAACATATTAATTGAGAAAACATTGATTTCACTTTCTTTTTAAGTACCTCATTATCATTTTCATGATCAGCTTAGTCTTTAGATGTCTACTGCTGAACAGACTTCTCGTCATTTCAATAACTAAACATCGATATCGATAAATCCAGGTTGATGGGTAAACACTATGTAATGTTTTGTAAAAGTTATTTTCTTTGTTAAAATGCACTAAACCTTTAGGAATTGCACTAGAATTGACTTCCTTAAAGAAATAAATAACTAATTATGCCAACCGTTCTTCATCTAATGGAAATTTAGCCATAAAAACACGTTTGTTATCACCAACCCGGTTATGTTTTTATATGACAAATTTCGCACGTTATTTTTCTCATATTTCTTTATATATCACAAATTTCTCATATTATCTCTCATATTTCTCAAATTTCTTCCAACAAAATGATTTTTAAATACACTTTTATGCAATAAACACGCAAAAATAATAACTTTGGAAAACCAAACAAACAAATTGTCAAACGCTAGTGACAGTCTGTGACAGTCAAAATGGCGGTCGATATAATCCATCTATGTTGTGAGGAATCATAGACCGATAAAGCCCCAGAGTTTTAAGTGTTCTTCTTAATTTTATCGGATTTTAGAAGCCATTAAAAAGGACGTCCGTTTCATACATCGTTTTTTTGTATACGAGTTTCGCCAGACTGGTTAGTCGGAGTGGTTGTATATGGTCGATCATAAATGATTTAGTTTTTTAGAGCAGTTTACCAATTTTATCAAACATGTATAGAATGTAATTTAGAATTTTGTAAAGGATTTTCGGAATGAAATAAAACGCAGTGAAACTACAGAATGAAGTAATTTATTGAATAAAGGATCCCACACTTACAACATCTTGGTAAGAGAACTATTCGATATTTTTAACACTAAATGTTACAAAGTCTATGAGAAGCAAAAGAAAATGACTTATACTATCACTTTCTTTTGTTTCGCATAGACTCCGTAACATTTAGGGCGTTCAATTTAAATATTTTTATTTATGTATGAAAATCTAGTGAACTAAAATATGACGAATTTTTAAAAGTTTAAAAGTTCGAAAATTGAGTTTTTAACCCTGATCGCCAGGTAGCGTAACGGTAGTTTAATACCGAAAAAATCCGATAGGTGGCGTCTACCTGACATGTTGATAATATTTTCTTATTTTAAAGATTTTAGAAGTACTAGATTGATTGAAATAAATATTCTAATCGACAAAAGATTAAATCTTTGATTTTAGAATATTTATTTCAATCAATCTAGTACTTCCAAAATCTAAAGATTAGATTTTAGAGGCTGGCAAAAATTAAAACACGGTGAAGATGGATTTAATTATTTTTTATATTTGTGATTTTTTGGATTCATTATAAATCAACGAAACATAACGAACGAACGAACTACTGATTCAAATTTAATTGAGTCTAAAATAGGCAACAAATCATACCAGAATTGGAAATGGAGCGAGTTATTTTTTAAGCACTGCTTATATATTTTTGATGACCCCTTGTAAGAATGACCATTAAATGATTCGAAGAGCTTATCAAATAATAAATCTCTGCACTCTTCGGACAGAATGTTGTGTTCTGAAACAAAATATTAATGTTGGTTAATAACATATTGCAAAATTTGCTAGGTAACAATAATGACGCAAATATGTGAAATTTTAAACATACTAACTCGATAAAAAACGTAAAGCGCTAGACACCCTCTGGCTGAACACTTTTGCTGCATATTTTACCTTCATTTTAGGTATTTTATTACTCATCATAAGTTTTTCTGTTAATTTATTCAAAGAGTATGTAAAACCTAATCGAAATTTGTCAAACTGTTTTTGACAGTTTTATATTTTTCTTTTTTCTTTGTTTTTCATAAACAAGCGAGGTGTATAGAGTCTATGATGCAGTAAAATTATAATGCCATTTAATTTAGTGAATTAGGTGCCTAAATACATTAAATAATGCTTTATGAATTTTTCGATACAAATAATATTTTTTTTATTAATTTTGATAATCATATATGTATAAATATATCGTAGCTGCTGCCATCTATTAGCAAAACAAACGCATTATGTACAAAAAATAAGATGTCACTAGTTTTTTTGGAAAATTTTGTGTCTGAAGTTTCTTCGGGAGTTTCACCCCCCTGCACAAATGGGAAACCTTACATTAAATAAAATAGAAATAAAAGTTTGAGAAACTTTGTTCTCTTTGTTTACACTTTCTCTCAAGCCCAGATGAATAGGGTATAGCAATTTTTCTCTATTCACCCCTCTCTCGTGTTTTTTAAACTTTTTAACGGCTTATTCCCAACGGCCACCACTAAAACTGCCACCACTAGTCGGCTGTCCCATTTCAAAACCTAGTAAGTGACATTTTTTTACAAAAATCGTTTTATTGTGCAATCTTGCTAACCTTGTAAGTCCCTACCAAATACAAATAAAATTGGCCAAGTGCGAGTCAGACTCGCCCATGACGGGTTCCGTAGTAACTATAATAATATAATATAATATGTATATTTATTTGACGAATAAAAAAAACCTTAATAATTTTTACAACTACGCTAAATAACTTTGTTTTTCATAGTGTTTGTATGAATTACAAAGTCACATATGCGGTTTTAGAAAATATGCTGTATCTCAAAAACTGCTGACCCGATTTCGTTCAAACCAATTTTGGTTGAAAGTTTACATTAAGATCTACAGACATATATTTTGTTTAGCTTTTTCAGTCCATTATTATAGAAGTTAGAGGGGGGAGGACACACATTTTACCACTTTGGAAGCTTATACCTTTTAAACGATTGACTTTATGAAAAAGTGGTTTTAGAAACCCTTATATCATTTTTAAAGACCTGTCTATATATACCACACACGCATAGGTTTCATGAAAAAAATATTTTCAGTTCTAGTTCCATGTATGGGGGGACCCCCTTTATTTTAAATATTTTTTAATATTATTCTTAAAATCGGAAAGTGGTTCACAGAATACATCTACCTACTAAGTTTCACATGTATAGCCTTAAAAGTTTCGGAATAAAATGGCTGTGACATACGGACGGACGGACATACAGACAGACATATCGAAACTATAACCCCCTGGCCACAGCTAAGCGCGGTGCGAATTGCGGTGCGTCTTGCGGCGCGTCTAGCGGTGAGCGGCGAAAACAAATGGTAGGCAACCTATGAAGTATGCCACAGCTACCGGCGACGCGTCTTGCGGCGAGTCGAGCGAATCGCGCCGGCGCCGGCGACAGGCTGCGCGGTGTGCGAATGAAACAATTGTACTAGCGAGTAGCGAGTATCGAGGTGGCCACAGCTCCCATGAGTTGTCATCGACAACTTACTCGCTAGCGCTGAATTCGCTAGCGTACAAACGTGGATTGAATAGATTTCGATAATGCTTGCACCATGAGATTTAAGGAAATTTACGGAGGCGCTAACGTGAGCTCGATAGATCATGTCGTCTAGCTAACTTCACTCCACTCGTAGAATACTTTCGTCTATGGGTCACTACTTATGTTCTGTTTCTTTCTTTCCCGCTAATAAGAAGAGAGAACAGCTCTTAAGCTCAAAATGTAGTGTTATCGCTATGCTAAAAATGTTATGACAGTCAATATCACAAAATAAACCAACAAAATTGAAAGGTTTACGATTAGTGCACTACTTATGGTATTTAGTGGCTTTTGAATTTTGAGTGGTTCTTGTAACGTCATTGTCGTCTAGAGATGGGTTGTACTAGGTAAATTTGGGACTAGGTGCACCTATTCTTAGTATTTAAAAATACGTGATCCAGATACCTATTCCACCTAGTCCACCTAGTCCCTAGTCCACCTAGTATCGATTATTACCAGTGATCGGAGTAGGTAGATTGAAATGGGGTCATTGATCCGAAACGTATATATTAATATGGACATTCCTCCGGAATTGGTGGATTATTAAAAAAAAAAACCGGAACTTATGTAGGAATTTTATTCTGCCAGAGTGGAAGGAGTCATTTGATGATTTGCCATCCTCAAAAAAAAGGTAGGAATTGTAATAAAATGAGCAATATTATTACAGATAAAAATAAAATTACATATAAACAATAAAAATTACAGATAAATAATGAATTAATTTAGTTTTTATACCTTCCTTTAAATGTTGAATTGAGTAGGAATAATATCACTACCAACATTAACAATGTTTAATTGAATCCGGAAATACCGGAATTACTTTCCGGGAAAATGGCTTATCCATGTTATTCTTTCTGTGTGCATTTATGATACAAGTACCAAAAATCAATCTACCTACACCGATCACTGATTATTACTTATCGAATGTGGTCATGGTGCACGTACTTAGTCCAAGTAATTTTTTTATTGTGGCTACTAATTTTGCAGGAAACTGCTAAACAACAAATGAACACGGTATTTTGATAAAATTTTACGATGACGGTCTTTAAGCTTCACGGACTCACCTCGTTGCCACTTCTCCTGTACTTGATATTTCTATTGAACTTAGTTAGTTGGTACCTAGTAATTGGACTTTATACGCGAGACTAGTCAGTAATCATTCGATCCGAGAATACTCGATCCGAATGAGTACCACCTAGTCTCGACGAGACTAAGTATTACGAAGTATCTACTTACTTAGTATTTTCGAGACTAGTTGGTACTCATTCGGATCGAGTATTCTCGGATCGAATGATTACTGACTAGTATCGAAATTTACCTATTCTTCGGATCTGTTCTAGTAAATACAACTCATCTCTATTGTCGTTGTACGATGTTTGTTTTATAATTAAACACCTTTTTATATGGTTTATACCATTTATTAGTATAATTATTGTACATTACAGTTACAGCTCGTGCCGCGATCCAGAGCGTCTCTCCCGTGTCTGCCGTGTTGCCAACCCTATATGTTAGTGTTGTTACTACTAATTATGTCTCCTCTCACATCCCTTCTCTTTTCTTAAAATAATTAATCATTACAATATTCATGCAAATAATTTGGTTTCTTAACAATTCGACCACTTCTAGTTTTTTTATTTTCTACAACAATATTGTCAAAATTAAATGTAACAGACTTCTTGGCTTTACTATTTACTATGTCATTATTAGCTCCAAGATCAGTCTGTTCATCAAGACAATCTACAAAGTTATCCACATCACAATTAACATATTCAAAATTTAAATTATCATTATTTTCCACAATGTCATTCATAATATCTTTGTTACAATTATTAAAGTCTATATCTCTAAAAGCTAAATTCTCAGTACAGTCATCATCTGTTACATTAACATTCGTTACCTTATCATAACATCTTTCATTTAATGTGTTATTTTGTATTATACATTCTAGGTCCTCATCATCATAATCATATGTATTTTTAACATTAAATTTTCTATATTTTGAACCTTTAAATATATTATATCTGTTTCTCAGAACTTTCTGCCCATTTTCCAATAATATTACATAGGATCTATCTTTATCCCCTTCTTTTACAATTTTACCTGGGATTAACTTATTCTTATTTCTATCTCTAATATAAACATTTTGTCCATTAAAGAATATTATTCCTTTACCCTTAAATTTCTTATCATGATACAATTTATATCTTTCATTTTTCTTTTGTACATAGTTTTTTATTTTCTTATACTTTGTTTCATAACCATTTCTATTCACAGGTAACAAAGAAGCTACTTGTCTACCAATCATCATCTCATTTGGCGACTTTAACTCATTATCAATAGGCGTATTCCTGTATTCTAACATAGCTAAATCAATATTTTTATTTTCTAATATACATTTTTTTAACATCCTTTTAACTGTTTGAATGTGGCGCTCAACCATCCCATTAGACCTAGCATAATAAGGTGTTGATGTCTTATGTTTAAACCCAAATTGCTGACAGAAATCTACAAATACAGAACTTCTGTATTGAGCTCCATCATCTGTATATAATAATTCAGGGATTCCCCATCTAGAGAATGATGTTTGTAAAGCTTTTATATGCTCCTCCGCTGATTGATTTTTTAATACACTTATCTCTACATACTTAGTAAGATAATCTACTATTAATAAAAATATTTTATTATTTAAGAAAAACATATCCGCTCCTATTGTACTCCATGGTTTATCGGGAACTTCTCTTAATTTTAATGGTTCATAACTATGACTTTTTTGAAACTGTAAGCAGATGTCACAATTTTTAATCATATCTTCTATTTCTTTATTCACATGTGGCCAATATAACAATCCTTTTATTCTATTTTTACACTTTTCATAACCCATATGATTGTAATGAATTTGCTTTAACATGTCAGAACGTAATGATTTTGGTACTAACAAAGCTGAATCTTTGAATATTAAACCGTTAGCTACATATAAGCTTTCTTTAATAGAATGATAAAACTTTAATTGAAATGGAATATCAGAATATTTAGGCCAATCATTTTGAATATAATTAATAAGCAATACCAAGTTTTCATCTTTAGCTGTTTCTTCTTGAAATATTTTTAATTTTTGCTCACTAATATTTAAATTTTCTATAATCATACAGACATGCATTTCTATCTTTTCATCAATATCCTGATTACATATGTTATCTTGTACATATGCCCTAGATAATGCATCAGCCACTAGGAGTTCTTTACCAGGTTTATATTTAATATCTAAGTCATAACCTTGTATGCGCATTCTTAATTTTTGCAATCTTAATGGAGTTTCGTTCATAGATTTTTTAAATATCTGTTCAAGTGGTTTATGGTCAGTTTCTACTGTAATTTGTTTGCCATATATGTATTGATGGAACTTTTCACATGCATATACAATTGCTAATAATTCCTTCTCAATTTGTGCCCATGATTTCTGCGACTCAGTTAATGATTTAGAAGCATAAGCTACTGGTGCATTATGTTGCAATAAAACTGCTCCTAACCCTGTACTACTACTATCAACCGACAATGTAATAGGACTATTTATCTCAAAATATTTTAAAACCGGTTCTGTAGTTAAGATTTGTTTTAATTTATTGAAAGCTTCCTTTTGTTTTTCACTCCATACAAATACAGAATTCTTTTTCACTAATTCTCTCAATGAATTTGTAATATCTGATAAGTTAGGTATAAATTTAGATACATAAGTTATGATTCCTAAAAATGTTTGTAACTCTTTTTTACTTGTGGGCTCTTTCATATTAACAATAGCTCTAATTTTCTCTGTATCAGGTCTAATACCTGTGCTACTCAATATATGGCCTACATATTTGACCTCAGTTACCCCAAACTGACACTTATCTTTGTTGAATTTTACTCCTGCTTGTTTAGCCCTGTTCAAAACTTGTTTTAATCTCTTATCATGGGATTCCTTAGATTCTCCCCATATTAACAATTCGTCAACATATTGTTCTACCCCTTCAATGTCACAAAATATGTCATGAAAACATTTACTAAAAACTTCAGGTGCTGAGTTTAAACCAAAGGGTAATCTTTTATAACAATACCTACCAAAGTCACCAGCATTAAATGTTGTATATATTTGACTCTTTTTTGATAATTTAATCATGTAAAATCCTTTAGAGGCGTCTAGCACCGAAAAATACTTGGCATTAGGCATTCTAGCGACTAATTCCTCAAAAGTACTCATTTTAAATCTTTCTCTGATTATACATTTGTTCAAATTCTGTGGATCTAAACAAAGTCTGATAGAACCATCGTTTTTTTTTGCCACAACCATAGAATTAACCCATTCAGTAGGCTCATTTACCTTTCTAATGACACCTAACTTCACTAATTTATCTAATTCACTTTTAATTTGATCTTGTAATTTAAATGGAATTTTTCTAGGTCTTTCTGCAATTGGTACACAATTTTCCTTTAATTTAATATCATATTCATATTTTAACTCACCTAAACCAGTGAATAATTCACTATATTCTGACACAATGTCACTTTTATTTACCAACTTTACCCTGTTAATAATACCAAGCTTTACTGCAGTTGAGTAACTTAAAATACTGGGTGTGTTAAAATCCACTACAAAGAGTTTACATAAACAGTCACTGTTGTTGTATCTTAATTTTGTATCACAAGTTCCAAGTATTTTGATCTCAGATCCATCAAAATTTGTCAATCTTATATTCCTACATGTATTTAGTTGCAATTTTAATTGATTCATTGTATTTCTATTTATGATATCCACTTGAGAACCTGTATCAATTTTAAATTTCATATATTTGTTATTTACTTGTATATTTATATACCACTCCTTGCTTACTGAGTTTACTGCATAAACTGTATCTATTCTAAGCTGTTCTATATTTTCACTGTTGACTACTGAACATTTATAAGTACAACATGAAGTAAAATGATTAAATTTATGACATTTTATACATTTTTTACCGTATGCTGGGCATTTACCATAACCATGAAACTTATTGCATTTTCTACATGGTCTTGATGTACTGGCATCTTTTTTAAAATGCTCACCTGACCTTTCTTGATAATTTGATTGTCTGCCACTGGATGTTCCTCGCGCACCATAACTTGCTTGACCTGGAGTTCTACTACGACCCCTGGCTTTTGGTTCTCGTTTATTTGCTGATAGGCGACTGTATGTTCCTTTGTTTACTGCACCTACTTCATTTGAGAATTCACTATTTAAAGTTTTTATTTGACTTTGAGCCACTTGTGCGGCTTTACATATACTCATGCACTTGTCAAGTGTCAGGTCTGGTATTCTTAGTAATTTTTCTCTGATATTACCATCAGTAATTCCAAGTACTATTTGATCTTTTATAAGACTATCCTTTAGGCTTCCAAAGTTACAATCTAAACTGAGAGATTTTAGTGCTGTATGGTATTCTTCGTATTGTTCGTCAGTTTTTTGTTTTCTTGAGAAGAATAGATATCTGTTATACGTTTCATTTGTAGGTGGACTACAGTTTTTCTCCAGACGTATGAGTACCTCATTGTATGATATGCTCGCCTTGTCCTCGAAACTATTATATATTAGCAGACCCTCTTCACCGATGCAGTGTAATAATAGAGCTTTTTTCTGTTCATCATTTAGACGTGTATCTGCTCCACTGGCGAGAAAATATAGGTCAAACCGCTGTTTCCAGTTTTCGAAACTTCTCTTTTTCGATTTCGACCCAACCAAAGATAATGGCGGCGGCGGTTGTAGTTGTTCCATCTCTTACCTCTTTTTACTTTGTTCAGCGGCAATTTTTAGTTATCCTCAGCGCCATGTACGATGTTTGTTTTATAATTAAACACCTTTTTATATGGTTTATACCATTTATTAGTATAATTATTGTACATTACAGTTACAGCTCGTGCCGCGATCCAGAGCGTCTCTCCCGTGTCTGCCGTGTTGCCAACCCTATATGTTAGTGTTGTTACTACTAATTATGTCTCCTCTCACAGTCGTCTATTCAATTTGTATTTTTGCTTGTTGATATTGTGTCACAGTGGTGCTTTTTGAGAAGTTTGGATTATTTAATACAATGAGGGAGGACCAGTGTCTCACAGTTCCAATTGATGGTGGAGTTCATGGAAAGGTATGTTTCAACTTTCTACTAATATCAAATTAGTTAAATAATATTTATTTTTAAGAATTTGGTACAATAGGTGTTATATTAGGTTCCAGCATATGCATAGTATTTTATACAATTAATTGATGTATAAATTATTCCTATATATATAAAAAAAACAAAGCTTATAAAATACCTATTACTAATTACTATAAAATATAAATTTAAAACTTAAAGTTACAAAATTCCCAAATAGTTGCCCCTCAACTCAGGTAGATATGCTAAGCCACTTGAAACTTTGAAGTAAGCTTATCAGCTAAGTTCAATGTGAGGAAGTGAGGAATGCAAGAAATAAACAAAAACTGGTTATGATATGATTTGACCAACTTTATTTTGAAGGCATAGTTTGCTAGTACTTAAAATAAAAATATTATAATTTGGTCTGGGTAAAATGTCTAAAACATATCTTAAGTTAAGTAAAAAAATGCATATTTTTCAGGAATGGTGATCTTAGTAAACCTACCGAAGGTCCGCAAGGAAGGATGAACAATATTCAATGTTGGGCGCAATTAACAGAAATGTTAAATGCTGATTCAACTGGCAATACAAAAACAGCTGAAAAATGGAGAAAGGTGTGTGTGTCATAATTTTATTTTTGTTTTGTATTGTTTAGATTCAATGTTTGTTTTGTTCATGCATTTCAATTGTCATATGTAACTTTGGTGATGGTCTATGCTTTGTGTGCAGGTATGGAGTGATTTGAAAAATAATACCAAAAAGAAATATGCTCGCATACATAGAGATGCTACTGGAACTGGTGGTGGTCCTGCTAGTAGAATTAGATTATCTGATTTGGAAGAAAGAGTTTTAAATATAGTAGGCTTTCAAGCAGCAACTGGAATACCTGATATTGAAGAAATTGGCTTGTATCAGGTTACATATTTTCTTATATTACATTTTTATATTAACTTATTGATCAGCATTATCCTAATCCTGATATCTATACTAATATTATAAAGCAGAAAAGTTTGTTTGTTTGTTTGCTTGAACGCGCTAATCTTCGAAAGTACTGGGTGGATTTGAATGCAATTTGGTATGGAAGTAGCTTGAAGCTTGAGGAAGGTTATAGGCTACATTTTACGCGACTGCAAAAAAGGAGAGTTATGTTTTTACCGTGATAGAATCCACGGGAGCGAAGCCCCGCGTGAATACTAGTATATTATAAATGTGAAAATAAGTTTAGTACACGAGACATGGTCTTCTCACTTGGAAAAAGACATGGCATACCTTTCATTCTTATATTCCCACGGGATCGAAATAAACTCAGGTGGATCCGCAGGGTGCAGCTAGTAATTTTAACCACTATTTTGTTTTAATACTATGCTAGTATTGTTAAAACCTGGACAATATAATATCTTTTTCTTTATCATCATTTTGTAGGTCCAGCATAAAAACATAGCTAATAATTAACAATTTTGTTATTTTAAACCTTTAACTTTAATAATAAAATTTTCAGGAGGACATTCACCCAATTCCAGTATTGATACAGGAGCACTCAGAAGTTCCAGAAGCTACAGAAAATAGTAAGTTTCCAGAATAACTTACACCATTTATCACTTAAAAATAAATATATTATCAAAACAGCCATATTTCCATGAAGGGCTAGTCAAAAAGTGATGCACCCACATAAAATATCGTGTTATTAGGTGCCATGGAGGTGATCATATTGCTATTTACTGGGAAAACTTCAAAATCTGAGTTGCAAATCAAGTTTATAAAATTCTCAACAACACTACCTTGGCAATTGAACCTCATGATTCAGTCAAAATTTGCGACCACAAACGATATTGTCAGGTTTTTTATTGTATAAAAAGTTGTATTGGTATTCTGTTTAATTTCAGCTTTTGCTACGTGGAGTCAAACAGCGATTAGTGCCAGTGATCAACCGGCCCAGCTGCCTGAGGGTGAGATAGAGCCGCCACCACCTGTGCCCAGTGGTAGCAGAAGTGCACAGAACATAGAAATAATTGAACGCCAGATGCCCCATGTACAAGATACGCCGCCCATCCCTGAACTCTGAAGCCCCTCAAATACCGACTCCTCTGCCTGCAACTCCACGGCGAAGGCGCCGATTGCTTCACACCGTGCCCTCACCCACTCGTAGGAGAACTCGCACTCAGACTCAGTCAGAATTGGCAAGACAGGCGTTTGTTAATTCTGACAGTCAGTGGCGGGTTTTTCAACAGAAATGTGAGGAGGAACGGTTGAGATTAAGGGAGAAAGAAATACACCAACAAGAACGGTGGATGGATCTATTTGCTCAATTTATCGTTTTAGCAAATAGATTAGTAGATATTTGTGACAAATGATTAGACCTCACGCTTGGTGCAGTGTCTAAACTGATCGCACAGATGCTTTTTTTTATTGTAAGTTAGTGTAGTTAGTTAGTATTTGATTTTACTGTTTATAATAATTGTTGTGTTCCTTATTATATTACATTTTTAGTTTTTAAATTTAAAATGATGACTGATTATTAATAGTTTTAATTGTTAAAAATTTCAATTCTATCTGTAAGTTTTCTATTTTCTATAATGTATAAAAATGATTCAATATATATTTTTAAGAAATATTAAAAATCGTATTTTATTTGACAAAAGGTTAAATAAACGAAATAAACAAAGTTGGTTTATAAAAAATCTTTAATTAGAATTTAAGTTAATATTTATCAGAAGCCTCCTAGCTAGCTGATCACGTAATGCTCTGCCCACTAGTAAATCGCTAGACGTTTCATTTTCTTGAAATACTTCCATATTATGCTCGTATGCTGTAAAGAAAATAATTTTGAATCAGTTATGGGAGCAATGTTATTTTTACCGTACTACGGTGAGTCAAAAAGAAGGGTTATCTTAATGTATAAACAACATAATTATTATATAGTTAGGAATACAAGATTAATTATTTAAAAACTTTTAGATATTATATTTTAGAAATTACCTCCAGTTTGTAGGGAAACCCCATCTGGGTCAGGAATATTATATTTTATAGCAATGTTATGTAAGACACAACATGCTGTAATAATTTGTGCGCATTTATCTGGCCTGTAATGCAAGGTCCTGTCTTTACTTAAACAACGCCAACGATTTTTTAGCCTGCCAAAAGTGTTCTCAATAACGACTCGGGCTGATCCATGAGCCTTATTAAAGTTATCCTCCACAGAATTGGGCACTGGATCTAAGTATGGTGTCATCAACCAAGGCCTCTGAGGGTAACCGGAATCACCTTTAAATAGGAAAAATTAAATTATCACCCACCTCAATATAAATGTTCTATTACATAAGTAGGTATTATGTTAACTTACCCAAAAGCCACACAATCAGAGGTGGGCGTTTAAACGAAAAGCATATAATATAACATATTATTTAAAATAAACGAATAAGCAGACTTGTTTATAAAAGCATTAAAAGTTATCTGTTTATTCCGCTTTTTGTTAAAATTAAAACGCAACCGCGTTTTGATAATTTCTTTTCATAACCACGTAAGTAAGAACGTGCTCAAATGAATTATGTAACAACTGATAGATGGCGCCTAATTCAATTTTAATCGATAGTAAACAATGATTATGCGAAAATCGACCTTAATTCAAAAACTTTAAGGTTTAAAATATTTACATCTTTTGTTTATGTGCTGAATCGCGTTGACTTACTCAAAATTGGTAAACCTAGCAAATTAAATATGCTTTCCGTTGTTCACTTTTAAAAGCGCCAATTTAATTTAAACGGGTTGCTTATCACTTATTTTGCTTTTTACGTTTAGTAGCGTTTCCTCCGCCCGGTGAAAAGCGTCATGTTTTGTGAATTTCCGAAACAATTTGATTAGAAGTTGTGACTCGGAATTGTTTACGTAAACATAAATAGTGTAAAATTTTTTTCATGTGGTGAATTGTTTCTTACCAAGGAAATAATTCTGTGAGTTTTGGACTTGTATATAATATAGTTTTTAGGTGTAGTTAATTGTGTTTAATAGGTAATTGTGTTAATAATAGTGTAAATAGTTTATAGTGTAAGTAATTGTGTTAATTTTGACTACTTTTTCTACAAAAACAAATTGGTGAGCTAATTAAACTGTAAATTCGAATAACTACTGTATCAAAATGACGAGTAGAAGTTCGAATAACATAATTTGGAACTTTTTTTGAGAAATCATGCGACTAAAACAGCTGTGTGTAATTTTTGTAATAAAACTTTATCGTATTCCGATTTTAACATAATATCGGAATGGAGGACCCGGTTGTTGACGAGCAATGTAGAAAAAATTATGTTTCTGAATGTGAATAAATGACTTGATGGTTTGAGGAAATAATGGAAATTTTGTAAATAATTAAAATGTGCATATAATAGATCAATGAACTTTTAAGTACGCCTGAATTTAATAAAATGTAGTTTATTATTTGACAAGTTATTAATAAATACAGATTTTAGAATAATACTAACCTACTTAGTAAAGTTTCATAATTATATAATATTATTCATTCAGTCAGTCCTAAGCCTGCCAAGTACGAAAGAAAATTCATTGATTTCGTTTAAAAACCAATACTTAAACTTAACCAACTAAAAAAGCAAACAACATAATTTCATTATTTTTAATGTAAGAAAGTAAATAAGCGTATTAAGCAGTTTACGTAAGTGACTTTTGATAAAAAATAAACGAATAAGTTCGTTAAAAGTTTTAAGTCGTTTATCACATCTTTACACACAATCTCTTTTTTTTTTTTTTTTTTTTTTTTCTTCTTTGGCAACTGAGCCGGTGCCGACTATTCTGCCAGCGTCAAGTGTTGACGGCTATTAGGTGAGGTGAGCCGTCGAACTGTGCACTTTGTGGTATATCTATACTGTTAGTAGCTGAAAGGACGACACAATTTTTGTTAGTTAACATAAAATATTTGATTACTATTTATATATTATACATTTATAAATATATATTTTAATGATTAGAAATATATAATTGATTATATTGCTACACACAGACCTACATTTTTATATTATTGTCATTTAAAAATTTGGAAAGGAGCTGGATGACTTTAGGAGAAAAATGTGTCAAAAGGGAATTGAAGTTAATAGGAAGAGGGATTTTAATTTTAGAAAGCATATGGTACAAGTCGAAGGATTGGGAGTTGGAAGGACAAGAAAAGAAGATATGGTCCAATGTGCCGTCGTCAAGGCCGCATTCGCACAAGGAAGTGTCACGTACGTGGATCTTGAACAGGAATACTGGACTACAGGAGTGGCCGAGTCTCAGTCTACACAGAGATGAGACAGTTCTTTTGGCTAGTTTTGGGCATTTGAAGAACCAAGGTTTCCGCTGGATGTCCGGTTGGATACTAGCATAATGTCTACCCTTAAGTTTCGAAGTTACATGCCATGCTGCAGACCACGAGTTGTGAAGCTTCAGTTTAGTGTCTGAGCGTAGGTCATAGCTATGGAGCATATAATGCCTTCGATCCACAGGGTTGGATGTCGCATATTTTGCCAGTGAGTCAGCGCACTCGTTACCGCAAATGCCCGAATGGCTGGGAACCCAAACTAATTCTATATTTAAATTGTTGCTGTGGCAGGTGAATAATAGCTTTCGGATGTCCATAATAATTTTACTATGAGTTTTTGATTCCAATTGGTTTTCACATAGAGCCTGGAGGCTACTACGAGAATCTGAGAAAATGACCGAATTTTTAATTTTATGTGAGAGAATGTAGTTGATAGCTTCTAGGATACCAATGCATTCCCCTGTAAATACAGAAGCTTCCGGAGGGCACTGGAATAAAAGAGCTATCTTAGAGTTCTGGAAATATACTGACACGCCTGTACACCCTGTTGACGATAGTTTCGATGCGTCCGTGTAGAAGAGGTTCCAACCTTCCCAAAATCTGCTAACAGCTCTGTCGAAGTCGCCTCTAACGTCTTGGGAGTTTTTGGATATACCAAGTCCCAAAACTACTTTTGGCTCGAAATAGACCATCTCATACGCGGAAGAAAATACCGGGAGAGAGGGGTATTGGCAAACAGGTGAGGAGAGATGTTTAAGCTCTCTAAACCTATTCATCAATGGAATATTTTTATTGTTCCAATAGGATGAGGCGTTAAGAGAAAGGTAGATCTGTTCCAAGATCGGGAGTAAAGGGTGGGACGATAGGGAAAAAACTTTAGACAAAAAACGATCTGCTAAGTATTGTCTACGTAGGGTAAGAGGAGGTTCTGCGCATTCAACCTGGAGAGCGTTTATGGGAGAGGATTTCATGGCTCCTAGAACAATTCTAAGGCATTTGGCCTGTATAGAATCTAGTCTACTTATAGCTGCTTTGTTGCATGGTTCTATTAGGTAGCAACAGTAGTCTAGCACACTTCTGATAAGCGCGTTGTAGACCAATTTTAAGGTGTATGGGTGAGCTCCCCACCAGACACCTGCCAAAGCCTTTAGAACCGAGACCGAACGTTCGCATTTTTTGACCGTGTGGTCAATATGATCCACTCCTGACAGTTTGGCATCGAGAACAACTCCCAGGAACCTGGCCTTCTCCTTGATTGGGATTGATTGGCCATCAATATTGATGTCCACCGGGGGTATAATGCGTCTACGGGTAAAAATAACGGCTGTGCTTTTTGGAGCGCTTAAAGACAACCCATGATCTAAGAGCCATTGGTTTAATGAGGTCAAAGATAGATTCAAAGATTTGACAGCATTCTCGATAGAGTTGCAACAGACCAATAAAGCTATATCGTCAGCATACTGGAGAATTTTACAATTGAAATTTAAGCAGGAAGGGAGATCTGAAGTGTAAATGTTGTATAAAGGGGGACTGAGCACAGATCCCTGAGGGAGGCCCCTCCAAGCTAACCTTGGTTCAGGGCTCCCCCCAGGAATCCTTAGTTTAATACTACGGTGTAAGAGCATATTGGAAATGATCTGACATATCCTAACCGGGATTCTCAGCTCTTGCATTTTCTGCCTGAGAACTGGGAGGAGGACAGAATCATAGGCGGACGAAATATCTAAAAATACTGCTGCCACAGACTCACCTCTACTGAGGGCTAGCCGGATCTCTGATGTGAGGGTACCCACACTATCAGCTGTACCCAAGCCTTTCCTGAAGCCGAATTGAGTCGTTGGCAGCAGCTTTCTGTTCTCAACAAACCATACCAGGCGATTTTTAATGAGATGTTCCATCAACTTGATCAGTATGGACGATAGAGCAATTGGCCTGTAAGAACAATGATCGCTAGGATCTTTACCTGGTTTTAAAACGGGAATCACAATTTGAACCTTCCAGTCAGGGGGAATATATCCGGAGGTAAAACAATAATTGACTAAGTCCAGATAGTACTGGCGAGCTTTATCCCCAGCTTTAGAAATGAAGGAGTATGGGAATCCATCCGCTCCTGGAGCAGAATCTTTGACGCGGGCGAGTACCGACTTAAGCTCCCTCCAAGTGAACGGTCTATCCAAAGGATCATTTGATGGTGTATGGGGGTCAGTTGAGACGCATTCATCTTGGCTAGGAACATAAGCCGGGGCTATTTTAGCAAAAAACTGGTGACTTACATCTTTACCTAGTATGTTCCCAGAAGGAGACCTTAAGTTATTTCTAAAACCTTTTAGTTTGCGCCAGACTACTGAGGATGGAGTGGATGGACTTAGGGAATCGCAGTATTTCCGCCAACCTTCTCTTTTCTTTCTCTTGAGTATTTTTCTGGACCTAGCCAACGCATGTTGAAATGCAATGATGTTATCCTGGTTCATATTTGCGTTGAAGTTCCGTTCTGCCTCATTCCTGGCTCTGATTGCAGAAGAGCACTCCCTATCCCACCATGGCGGGGATGGGATTTTGCCGGTTGGAGGTTTTTTGGAGGGGAAGCAGTCCTCTGCTGTTGTGGATATGGTATTTGCAAATAACGAGAAACACTGCTGAGCAGTTGTGTCATTGATGGGAGGAAGAGAGGTGACCCTGAGATCTAACATTTTGGAATAGAGTTCCCAATCAACTGAGTTGAGTTGATATTTTAATAGAGGAGGGGAAAAATTGTCAGGGATGGATCTGGAAGGGATTTCAACCATGATGGGGTAGTGATCACTCCCATATGTCATATCCAAGCGACTCCAGTTAAAAAGACTGGCTATATTCGATGAACAGATAGTTAAATCAACACAGCTGTTTCTCTGCCCTGGCAAAGCCCTACGTGTGGAACAGCCCTCATTAATAACACAAAGATCTAGTTCATCAAATATATCCGCTAAGCCTATACCAAAGTTATCGCACGTTTCTGAACCCCATCTATAGTGATGGCCATTAAAATCACCCATAATTAGTAATGGACCTTGGACATTACTAAGCAAATTTCTTATTGTTTGTAGGTCTTCAGATTGTGGGTGAGCAATGTAAAAACTAAAAATATTTATATCCTCAGCCTTGACAGCAACAACATTAATGTTGTCACCTAAAAAGGGAAGAGGAATTGGGGAGAATGATACTTTGTTATTGATGAACAAAGCACATCCTCCATATCCATCTGATCTGTCATATCTAACATCACTGAAGCATGGGATCCTGAAATTACTGTCAGGATAAAGCCATGTCTCAGCGATGCTGCAGACTGATGGTTTATGTTTATTAATAAGAAAGAGAAGTTCAGGCTTCCTGGGAGCAATACTCCTCACATTCCACTGAAGAAATGTCAGGGGATGGAACATTGTTAATATAATTTACAATTGAGGTCAATTTGTTGGCAACGTGGTCAGGTAATGTATGTGTAGGGTTTGCTAAAACTGTCATTAGCATACTGGAGTTTAAATTTAAAATGTTTTCAGAGGAGGAAGGACCGCTTGGACTTTCCTGAGGGTAAGCACAACCATTTTGGGAAGGAGAGAAGGAGTAGTTCTGTGTGGAGTCTTGATGAACCTGTTTATCATAGCCAGGAGAGAGGGGGGCGTGGGGTTTGGGTTTAAGGTATACCATTTTACGGTAGGATTTTGAAGCTTGTTGAGTTGGTCTAGGGGGCTGGGGGGGGCTGAATTTTGATTTTGGCAGAACCCTAGAGACTTCAGCATATGACCTTGAAACACGGGGGAGTACCTGGCTTGCTTCCGCATAGGAGATAGACTTCTCAGCCATAAGAGCTTTTATGCTCTTTTGCCGGCCGAATTCTGGGCATGCTTTGTTTGTGGCATAGTGGTTGCCAGAACAGGATATACAAAAAGCAATGTCAGTGGAAACTTGGCATGCATTACCTGGGTGGTCTTCACCACACTTAAAGCATCGAGGTTTTGATCTACAGACTGTTTGTGTATGACCATACCTACAACAATTAAAACATTGAACAGTTGGGTACATATATTGTTCTACTGGAAGTGCAGAATAAAAACAATAAACACGTTTCGGTAAAGTTTGTCCATCAAATGTTAAGATAATGGTTTGAGTGGGTTTCCATTCAGTAACATCCGGGGAGGTTACCTTTCTATTAATTCTTCTAGCCTTAATAACCAAGCCACATCCAGCGGGAACCTTGATGTGTTCTATTATTTCATCTTCCGTCCATTCAATGGGGACATTTCTGACTAGTCCTAACCGTGTAACATTAAATTGAGGGATAGACGCAATAAAATTATGTTTTAATAATATCGGACTAACCAAAAAACTGTTTGCATCCTGGTAAGACTTAAAATCTACTGATAATTTATTCCTTCCAAGACGCTTGAGGCTTCCAAGGACGACATTAAAAAAGTTATTTTGTTGTAAAAACATACCAAAAGACAATGGCGGGCTAGTATGGAAGTTTTGTACCGCTTTTAATTTTCGCGAATGGTATTGTTTTTATATTTAGTCGATAGATAATATCGTCAATAAATAGAATATAAATTATCAGATTTCTAGAAGTTTGGGTTCAAAAGTTATTTTACTTTATTTTATGTATGAGAGGTTACATTTTGAGGTAGGTAAGATGACAGTTGACTGTCAATGTGGTTGTTTACAAACTAAAACGTTACCTACTTAATTATTACATATTAATTAATTTATCCTGTCGACGTTAAGAACAGCCAAGATGTTCACCGAGTTTTATAGAATATTCCTAACCATCCCTCATACTTTCCGTAAATAAGGATGTCACTTTAAAGATGCATTTCCATACTACAACTAACAAACAGATACCGATACAAACAATGTAAATGTTTCTAGAATTTAGAACTTTTTGTGTGAGCTGCAATGTGTGATCATCTAAGGCTTCGCTCTTTAAGAAAGGTAACTGGTTCCTTAGACAAAATTGTGTCAAGTTAGTGAAAAGAAATGTTGAACACAGGTACTAATACTTCTATGCAATAATGTAATTGGAGGTGCATACTATCTAAACCTTTTTTTAATATAATTATGTTGTATAGTTTTCAGTAAAATAAAATAATAGTTTTGTTTAAAAAAGTTTTTATTTTAATGCATTCAAAATGTTCGCAAAATCACTTCTTTTAAGAAGGGAGCAGGTCGCGTCATACCCTCATGGCGAGCATAACTCAGTACTAAATAATGCTCATTACATGCGAGCAGCATCCCACAGTTCTCAAGCCAACAATACAAGAACTTAAGATTGCTTCCCGACCATTCATATTCTTCTTCTTTTCTTTCTTTGGCAACTGAGCCGTTGTCGACTATTATGCCAGCGTCAAGTTTATTTTCTGCTACTATAAAAACAAAATAAGTATTGCTTGATGAATGTCGGGATTTTATTTTAGCTCGAAGCAGCATAGGATCTATTCCTTCTAATCCATTTATCCTTTCATTTCTTCAGAAGTTAGCTAAAAACAAAGAATATTGTAAGGAAAACATATGACTTTACAATTAATAAATAATACAGTATATGGTATGGTAAAAATATTTGTGTTTTCACATGCTTTATTACGTCTCGTGGCTGGATCCAACTAGATATTATATAAGCCAGTCTTTGCTCCTGCTGTTTAGCCCCTTCAATTAAAAGCCTGCATCGACTTATCCTCTATATGAAACGCTCACATACAACACTAAAATGACAATGATGACCAATTTGTCTTCTGTGCATACCTTCAGATATATTCTGATGCATCGCTAATTTCCAGCAAGCATGACAAATATGGTCTGTAGGGGTGATCTAGAAATAATAAAGATATTTATTGTAAATTGATAGCACTATAATTCTTTTTTCTTCTATTTAAGCAAGTGCAGGTGACAGTTTTATTACAACTAACTATTTGTAGGTAAATCTATCATTAAGCCCAATAATATTCTCAGTAACTGAGCATGAATAAGGTCTTGGGTTCGACTCCCAAGTCAAACAGTGTTTTTTTGAACTTATTCGTAGCAGCTTGGACTGTGCCCAGTCAATGGCAATGGGCTCACCCAGTTATATGGGACTCATTATAATACTGGTGAAATGTTGGTGTCAAAAACTTCTACCTACTTCTTTGAGGAAATACAGGCATGATGTTATGTAACGTTTACTATGTATAAACTACTTACATCTCTAGGATATACTCTTGAGGTCTTTCAGTCTGTTGTGAGTCTATTTCTTGAGCTTGTTCCCAGCATACACCACACACTTCATTCATGGCTGACATCTGTAAATATTTATTCAGTGAGATAAGTGTAAATGGACTAAACGAAACAGACTAACAAAACTGTTACAGAACTATTCCACCCTTTTGCCTTTTCCAAATAAAGCCTATAAAACTTCTCCAATAAACTGGTTATCTTATACTCATTACACATACATATGTATATAATAATGTGCATACAGCTTGCATAAAATCTTTGAATGTCACATACCCGTTGGGGCTGTAACAGCCGAGCAATATTTGATGGCCTTAGCTGTTCAACACCAGATACAGGTAAGTTAGGAGGAGGAAGAACATCTGGTTGTGGTGTTAAACTTCCGACTCTTCTACAAGGTCTAAGCCAGCATGGAACACAAGCTTCATCTTCAGAAGTCAGCTAAAAACAAATAATATTGTTAGGAAAACATATGACTTTACAATTAATAAATAATACAGTATATGGTATGGTAAAAATATTTGTATTTTCACATGCTTTATTACCTCCCGTGGCTGGATCCAACTAGATATTATATGAGCCAGTCTTTGCTCCTGCTCATTAGCCCCTTCAATTAAAAGCTTGCGTCGACTTATCCTCGATATGGAACGCCCACATACAACACAGACATGCCGATTACCAATTTGTCTTCTGTGCATACCTTCAGATATATCCTGATGCATCGCTAATTGCCAGCAAGCATGACAAATATGGTCTGTAAGTGTTGAGGAACGGAACATACATAGTATGATAGTTGTCATATATTTCAAAAAGGAATAAAAAAGAGTGACGTTCTCCTTCATAAAATGTCTCAAAAGGAAATAATATGTTTCATTGAAAATCTCTATAATAATGAACCAGAATAATTTATAATAAAAACGTCCTGAGATTTTTTTTTTTTTTTTTTTTTTTTAATTTAGAATAGGTTCGCGTTTGACCACCATCTCACCTGATGGTAAGTGATGATGTGGTCGAAGATGGAGCACGCTTACCTAAAAGTAACCTATTCACTCTTGACTTAAAGACTCCTAGGTTATAGCTATCGGGAAACACAGACTCCGGCAGGGAATTCCACTCCTTAGCCGTACGCACAATGAAGGTATTCCCAAAACGTTTGGTGCGTATGGGTGGGATGTCCACCATGTAACGATGGCGCTTCGCCGTTTGTCTCGTAGTCCGATGATGGAACGGGCTTGGTGGAATTAGATTGTGTAATTCCATCGCACACTCCCCGAAATGTAACCGATAGAAAACCGATAGACTTGCAACTCGTCGTCGATGTTCAAGGCTCTGGAGCTTTGATTCGACCAGTGCATCGTTGCCAATGAGTCTTTTGGCCCGCTTCTCGATAGACTCAAGCGCGTCCAGTTGGTATTTAGCAGATCCATCCCAAAGATGAGAGCAGTACTCCATACACGACCGAACCTGGGCTTGATAGAGATTGAGCAACTGTTCGGGTGTGAAGTACCGTCTCACCTTTGCTAGGATTCCCAACTTTCCCAAGATTCGGCGACGGACCAACATCCGTGAGGTTGCTGGACATATTTGGCGACCGTCACAGGACAGTACAGTACTACAGTATAGATGATGATGATACGGTGATCTAGAACATAGTGTATTACATACTCTTTGATCTAGAAATAATAAAGATATTTATTGTAAATTGATAGTACTATAATCCTTTTTTCTTCTATTTAAGCAAGTGCAGGGTGATAGTTTCATTACAACAAACTATTTGTAGGTAAATCTATCAGGCCCAATAATAATATTATAGATAGATATAATAGATAGAATATTATTATAATATTCTATCAGGTGACAAATGACTAAAGATGGGCGCAAAATAACGTCACGACAAAAATAACGTTGTTATGTTGCTCCTCAAATGATCACTGTGACTGATCATGAAGGAACAACGTTCCAAAATAACAGTGAAATAACACAGACACTACAATCACTACAGTGACACGAGACACTACAGTGACATGAGTCACGACATGGAACGAAATCTAACGAAAGAAGTAATACGCGCAATCGGGCATTTTCGGCTAACCCAGGAGTGAGATAGCGAATGATTCCGTATTTCTGGCTCATTCCCTCGCGCCTTGAATACAAATTAGCTCAAAATAATAAAATTAAATTCTTACGTTTATATTTAAAAAAAAAATATTTTTGTAGACTTGAGCATATCACTACGCAAAAAAAACAATTATAGCCCTTTTTATATAATTCTGAAATGTGATCTGATTGTGATAATTAAATTATTTGTTATTTGAACCAATAGTAAAAACTTGTGTAAAACATGCTTTTAAAAAAATATATGGCTACGTTTCGAAAAAACATTAAAAAAAAGAGTAAATATAAATGCTAAATAAATACATATCATAGTTATTCAAAAGAATTTCCGACATTCCTAAACCTGTAAAACTGTGACTGTCGTTCCTGTTACAAAAATCACAGTGAACGTTGTTGGGATCAAATATCTACGGAATCATATTTCGTAACGTGAGTGACTGCAGTGACAAAGTCACGTTGATTTGTCACTGTGACTTTTATGGAACAGGAACGACAGTGACAGTGACAAAAAGTAACGGTTTCGCCCACCGCTACAAATGACATGATTTTCTTGAAATAAGTCGTGGGCGTTTTGACAACGAACTGTTTTTTTGAAACGGTCTGGTTGCGCTGATATACGATTCTTTTCGTTTATATTTTTAATTATTGGCAACACGCATAATCGCTAATTGGTTAGACATTCCCCTTCCGCATATTATCCTTTCTCCCTTGCACTAGACCTTCGTCTATTCGAGAGTGAGGGAGAGAGACTATACCGCTCTAGAAAAATCGATCGCGTCTGGATCTTCCGATGGACAGGATCGGACCTTCAATGGCTGTCGAGTCGCGTTAGAGCACAAACGCATCGAATCGCATTCGAACGGTCGCGTCGTTTTGTGCGACCAATTCGTAGCAGAAGAACGGTTATACTGTGGTGGTGAACTGTGATCAGAGTGCTGGCAGTCCTGAATATCCTGGATTATCAAGGTTAGTGCTGCCTTTCCTATACGACGCTGGACTCTTGTCTTTTGTTCCAACCAGCGCCGGTTCCCGTCAATTGTGTAACCGAAAACTTCTAAGTCGCATACGTTGCATTACCGCCCATCCATTTAATGGTCCTTCCCGAGTCGGATAATAATCAGCACAGCCATTCCCTAGAATTCGCTAGGTATATCGTAGTTTCGTATTCGTATTTCGTAGTCAACCCCGCATAGATACTTATTTGCCAACGCGTGGCAAGTAAGTACATCGTAATTCATTACGTCGTTTTCGTGTCTTCCTAGCTAATAATCGATTAGTAAGGAATTTCGCAACCCCGCTTAGTAGTTAATTATCGTTACTTGTAAAGTAAATACCAATCGGTCGAGTCAAGGTTACTCGAGACCGCGTCGCGCACCCGGCCGTTATTTCGCAAAACGGTGGGTAGTTACTAAATATTTCTTATAATAATTAGTTTGATATTCATAGCTCATAAATATGGCACCGACCGATATTACTCTTAAAAGACTGATAGCAAAGAGAGATCGTATCTTTGCTCGCATGCAGAGTATTGCAGATAAAATAAAACACATTCATTCGGATGAAAGCATTAAGGAATCATTTTTGTGCGACATCTCGTTAGTACAATCACTACGTGTGGATTTTGAAAGTGCTTTGGATGAAATTGTTATTCATGAGCTAAAATTAAACCCTGAATATGTTGTAGATTATCAATCGCTTTCTGCGTTCGAAGACCTTTTAGGGCGCATTTTACGGGCTGAGAAGAACCTGACGGCTCACTCTCATAGTGAGGTCCAAAGGTCACCTCGATTGCCGCCAATTGAAATACCCGAATTCAACGGAGATATTAAGAATTGGCCATTATTCGTCGCTAGTTATCGTAATGTCGTGCATAATAATGTTTCTCTAACAGACTGTGAGAAATTATATTATTTATTAGGTAAATTAACACATAAAGCTCGTACAATTTTCGCTGGTATTACCCCGTCTGCGGATAATTACCCACTCATTTTCGATTTGCTTTGTAAAAAATATGAAGATAGTCGACAATCGGCAACTTCATACTTAACTCAAATATTTGAATTTAAATCTATTACATCAGGTACCCCTAGTAGTTTAGAATTATTTATTGATAAGTTCGCTTCGTCGGTAGTTGCTTTAAAACATACAAAAGTCAGTGACCTGGCTGATTTTATATTATTGCATGTCGCGCTTAAAAAACTGGACCCAGACACCGTTCGTACGTTCGAATCCAATTATCAATTAAAGTCGAATGGATCCGAAATCCCATTGTTTTCCGATTTAGTTAATTTCGTTAGTGATCATATAAAGGTTTTAGAACGAACTTCGATACCTGTTGCTCGAGTCAATACTAATAAAAGGCCTTTAGATCGTAAATCAAGTAACGCATATGTGTCCAGTTCTCAACCAGTCGCTTGTAGTTTGTGTAAGGAAAACCATGACTACATTTATAAGTGTACGGTTTTTAAGAGTTATAACCCCGATCAACGTTTTAAATTCGTTAAGTCAAACAACTTGTGTATAAATTGCTTAAGTAGTGGTCATCGCGTGTCTGCGTGTGAGTCGACGTCTACATGTAAAAAATGTAGGTACAAACATCATACATTGCTATGTTTTGGAAATAGGCCTGCGTCAAATATGTCGCCGTCACGCTCAGTCGAAGAGCCGAGCGCGGGTTCGATTCCCGCGAACTCGGATGTAGCATTATGCTCAAGTGCAGTCGGCCCTTATAAAGGCTCTAGAACTGTATTGTTGGGTACCGCACGTATCGTTATTCTAGATTCTCGTGGTCACGAACATTGCGTTCGTGCATTGTTGGACAGCGCGTCTCAGAGTAGCTTTATTACTCGCGATTGCTGTCAACGTTTAGGATTAAACATAAATAATAGACCTACTTGTTCCACTGTTAGGGGTATAGGAGGTTCGAGTAAACCCATTCAAGGTTCCGTACAATTTAAAATTCATTCTCGTTTCGATCATAATATAACTTATGATATTGAGTCGTTGGTAATAGATAGGATTACCGAACGTCTGCCAACCGCGACAGTCGACACTTCGCGACTGTCTAACTTCGAAGACTTACCGTTGGCAGACGATACATATTATTCATCAGGCCCGATTCACGTATTGATCGGCGCTTCGATTTTTCCGCACCTGCTTTTGTCGAACAGAGTTCAAGGATCGACTTCGAATTTATCGCCGCTCGCATTAGAAACGGTCCTTGGCTATGTGATCGTAGGTGACGCACCAGCATGTCCTACTGACGGTAATTCGACCGTATCGCATTGCTGTATCGCGGACACATTAGACTCTGCTGTCCGGAAATTCTGGGAATTAGAGGAAGTGAGTGTTCCCCCGGTATTCAGCCCGGACGACCAATTGTGTGAGGAATTTTACACCCGCACTACCACTCGGGATAGTGAGGGACGTTACGTAGTAGCTTTGCCTTTCAAGGCTGATGTCGAATCCCTTGGCAATTCGCGCCAAGCAAGTGAACGGCGGTTTTACTGCTTGGAAAGGAAGATGCAAGCTTCTCCACAATTAAGGGTCGCGTATGACAGTGTCATCCGGGAATATTTAGAAAAGGGCTACATTTCATCTACGAATCCTGATTCGGCGGGAAGTTCGTATTTTATTCCGCATCATGGTGTGATCCGAGATGATAAGGTCACAACCAAACTTCGTGTCGTTCTCGATGGTAGTTGTAAAACTACTACCCGCATCTCGCTTAATGATCTCTTGTATGGTGGACAGAACCTACAAGGGAACTTGTTCAATATTATTATTGGTTTTCGTTTGTTTTCGATAGCGCTTTCCGCAGACATTCGTCAGATGTTTCTCAGCATTGGAGTCCGAGAATCTGATCGGCGTTTCCAACGCATTTTGTATCGCTTTTCCCCGCAAGAACCTTTACAGGTTTATGAATTTAATCGTGTCGTTTTTGGGCTTAAGTCTAGCCCCTTTCATGCACTTCGAACTATTAAGCAGTTGGCTGAGGATGAGGGTGACTCCTACCCTCAGGCCAAAGATATTGTCGCTGCGGGGTTGTATATGGACGACTACGTCCATTCCGTTCGCACGGAAGACGAGGGCATTTCCACCGCTTCGGAAATGATAGGTCTCATGAAGGCTGGTCAATTTGAGCTAGTTAAGTGGACCAGTAATTCCCAAGTCGTATTAGATTCGATCCCACCCTCGCACCGCCTGCCAGTTGTCAAGGAATTCGATGAGTCCGACCAACATAAAGTACTGGGCTTGTGTTGGTCACCTACGTCGGACAACTTCGGCATGAAAATTAATACTCCCGCTCAGATTTGTACTAAGCGTACAATATTGTCGTGTGTCGCTAAAATATGGGACGTCATGGGATTTGTCGCACCTGTTGTCCTGTACGCTAAACTTCTAATCAAGCAGCTTTGGCTGTCTGATTGTGACTGGGATGATACTCCACCTGAAGATATAGTCAGGCTGTGGATTCGCTTCAAAGAAGAGCTTCCCTTGCTCTGTAATATAAGGATCCCACGTCACGTTGGTATCGTCGGCGATAGTGTGGTTACTATATTGGCTTTCGCGGACGCCAGTGAGAAAGCATACGGGGGGGTTATTTACTTCCACGTTCAAAATAGTGATGGCAATATCGTTAGGTTGTTGACCGCTAAGTCGAAGGTCTCCCCTAAAAAGGTCGTTTCTCTTGCTCGTCTGGAGCTGTGCGCTATTCTTGTGCTAGCTCAACTCATAAAAAATGTCGTAGTCGCTTGTCAAAACCGCATTATATTTCGCAACATATTCGCATTTTCGGATTCAACAGTCGCTCTCTGTTGGGTACATTCGTCGCCCCATCGGTGGAACACCTTCGTGGCCAACAGAGTCTCGAAAATACAGGACGACTTATCGCCACAAAACCTGTATCACGTGTCCGGTACGGACAATCCCGCAGATTGTCTGTCACGTGGGCTCACACCTTCCCAAATCATTGATCATCCGCTTTGGTTCAGTGGTCCTCCGTGGGCCAGCTTAGACGTTTCGAAGTGGCCTGTCGTCCCCTTCAATCCCTCTTCGGTATGCGAAGTGCCCGAAGAGAAGAAACATTCGTTGCTCTCCGCTACACCAACCGAAAGATCTACTATTCTTTCTTTGGTCGATCGTATCTCGTCTTGGAGTAAATTACTTCGAGTAGTAATTTACATTTGTCGTTTCGCTAAACTGTTGCCTATTGGTTACCGCATGGCGGCAGCGGATTACAACTTCGCTGAATTGCTCATACTTCGCGAGCTTCAACGCTTTTATTTCTCCACTGAGTTGGTTAAACTCAGGAAAGGCAAACATTGTAGTCCTGCTTTTCGACACTTAAAACCGTTTCTCGAAGACGGACTCATTAGAGTCGGAGGCCGTTTAAGAAACTCGGATTTAAGTTATGATGGGAAACATCCCATTCTGCTTCCAAGCAAGGACCTCGTTTTGAATTTGTTAGTCGATTATCATCATAAATTGAACTGTCACGCAGGTCCCGACCTGCTAATGTCGCTCTTGCGTCAGAAGTATTGGATCCTTTCTGCACGCAATTTAATTAGGAATAGGATCCATAAGTGCCTTCCCTGCTTTCGGCTGCGCCCTAAGCAGAGCTTTCCTGAGATGGCCGATCATCGCTCTTGTCGTATCGTTCAAACCGCTAAGCCATTCGTCCACACGGGCACGGACTACGCCGGTCCGTTTAAGGTTACGATGTCTCGCGGTCGAGGTGTTCGCTCCACCAAGGCCTACGTGTGTCTGTTCGTCTGCATGACTACACGCGCGGTGCACATAGAGCTCGCTGGGGATCTTAGCACAGCTAGTTTTATGGGCGCCTTTAAACGGTTCCTGTCAAGGCGTGGCCCGGTTAGTAGAGTTTATTCCGATAACGGGACTAATTACATAGGCGCTAAACGGAAACTCTCGGAACTTCACGCATTTCTTTGTTCGAAGTACCATAATTCGGAATATGGTCATACATTAGCTATAAATCGAATAGATTGGTCACTCAATGTCCCGACGGCTAGTCACTTTGGCGGCAATTGGGAAGCTAATATTAAAAGTTTAAAGTCACACCTATATCGGGTCATAGGCGATACTATTCTGTCGTTTGAAGAATTAAGTACCGTTCTTATTCAAATAGAATCGGTAATGAACACTAGACCTCTTTGTAGGACACTCTCTAGTGATCCTTCAGAGCCGCTCGCATTGACTCCAGCGCACTTTTTGAATCTCACGCCTCTGAAATACTTGCCTGCCGAGGAAATAGACGAGAGAACTCTTACTGCTAGACACGAGCTACTAGATAAGTTAGTACAGTCGTTTTGGAAGCGCTGGAGAACTGGATATCTCCATACTTTGCAATCTCGCCGCAAATGGAACACGCCGGTCGATCCGGTCTCTGTCGGCACGGTCGTGATTCTTATATCCGACAACTCGCCCCCACTACACTGGCCTTTGGGTGTCGTGGAGGAAATTTTCCCTGACTCAACCGGAGTCACTCGTATCGTTCGGGTTAAGACAACCACCGGATCCTACTTGCGTCCCGTGGTGCGTCTTTGCCCATTGCCTAACCAGTAGTTTATTTAATTCGTCTTTAAGGTTAGGTTAATATTAGTTATTAGGTATTTAGTTTCGTAGTTATAGGATAGTAATTATCGAATAGATTAGTTTTCTTGTGGTTTGCCTCACTCTTGAAGGCATCCCTTCAAGCCCGGGGGAATGGTTGCGCTGATATACGATTCTTTTCGTTTATATTTTTAATTATTGGCAACACGCATAATCGCTAATTGGTTAGACATTCCCCTTCCGCATATTATCCTTTCTCCCTTGCACTAGACCTTCGTCTATTCGAGAGTGAGGGAGAGAGACTATACCGCTCTAGAAAAATCGATCGCGTCTGGATCTTCCGATGGACAGGATCGGACCTTCAATGGCTGTCGAGTCGCGTTAGAGCACAAACGCATCGAATCGCATTCGAACGGTCGCGTCGTTTTGTGCGACCAATTCGTAGCAGAAGAACGGTTATACTGTGGTGGTGAACTGTGATCAGAGTGCTGGCAGTCCTGAATATCCTGGATTATCAAGGTTAGTGCTGCCTTTCCTATACGACGCTGGACTCTTGTCTTTTGTTCCAACCAGCGCCGGTTCCCGTCAATTGTGTAACCGAAAACTTCTAAGTCGCATACGTTGCATTACCGCCCATCCACGGTCTTTGGACCGTTTTACGTTCTGCTACGGTGAAACCGTTTTTACTTCATGGGGTCCACCAGTCTTCGTTGCACAAACCAGTCTTCGAATCACTTGATGCGATTTTGTTTTTTACAGTTATGAAAATACAGTTGAGAACTCATTGATTAAATGATCACACCCGTCGCGACGTCCGCGTCGTTCCGTTTCGTTTCGCACAAATAGTTCCAATGTAAATTACAGTCGATATTTCAGTACCCCGCGTCAGCGCTATCGTTCCTGACGCAACGGTCAAACTCGTAAAGCTCATGTTTCGTAGACAATCGCCTTGCATAATGAATTAGAATAATTCCTGGAATTCGAATCAGTGAGCGTGCGTGTTTGTTTACATTTTTTTGGTCAGTTGTAATCTTGCACTTGCAAACTGAGACCTAATTATTTCTTTTGTTTTTTTACAAATTGATCTGTTTACGAGTGAATTGTAAACATTCACCGTAATTTCACCGTTATATCAGGAAGTCTTTACAAGCAAAGGTAAAGAGGTACAGACAAGTTTATGGTTTATAATATCAAATTGTAACTGAAACTCCGAAACGTTACACCTACCTAACTAATAACTATAAATAAAAAGTCAGTGGCCCTGACTGCTATGCGCAAGGTCGTGGGTTCGATTCCCACCCAGGACAAATGTTTGTGTGATGAGCACGATTATTTGTTCTTTGTCTGGGTGTAATTTATCTATAATATGTATGTATTTAGAAATATATATGTATGTTTATCAGTTGTCTAGTACTCATACCACAAGCTCTGCTTAGTTTGGGACTAGATGGCGTTGTGTGAAAGTTGTGGAATATTATTATTATTATAAAGATCATCATAGTTGCTGACCATCTGCAAACAATAATAATTTGTAAACAAAAGATAAGAAAACTCTTTGTATCTCCGGCGGCCGACGACGCCGCGCGCCGGTCGCAATATCTGCATGGGGTTTAAATTATTCATTGAAAACAGTCGCTACACCCGAACTCGTCGTTATATCCAAAGTCGCTATAGCGATATATTTTGTAATAAAATATGCTTTAAATTCATGGGACTTAGATTTAACGTCGTTATAAACAAATAGTCGCTACAACCAAGGTCCTAATAAATGAAATCCACTGTATAATAATTTAAAACCCATCGCAATGTCTGCACCGCGAAAATACACCAGAGTTTTTGCTCGCATTTCGATGAAGACAGTAAATATAAAAAGCTAAATGCCATTTATGCCACGAAAAATTAACCTAAATATCATAATTTCGTCTGATAGAACGTATTATTCAGTAAACCGTATCATACATTTGTAACTTGAAACCGTTTGTGCTTTGTACGTTGCAAGAAACTGCAACTACTTCGCGCGACGATAGTTTCGTCTATCAAGCCGTCTTCAAATCAGTTTCAACGACGACCGTTTTCTGCAATCATTTTCGTCTTTGATTTGTACGTTGCGAGAAACTGCAACTGCTTCGCGCGACGATAGTTTCGTCTATCAAGTCGTCTTCAAACCAGTTGCAAGGAAGACCGTTTTCTGCAACCATTTTCGTCGTTGGCAAAACGGTTGCGTTTCGTCCGCTAAAAATTCGACAACGACCCACCACTAATGGGGTTGGCCGGTGAAAACTAAAAAGATATATGGCGCATGATGGCGCATAGCTTTCACCTTAGTGATGTGCCAACTCGGAATAAACACAACTCGAGTTGAAATTCGCGTATATCGAGTTAAGTAACTCAAGTTAACTGGGTGAAATGAAACTGAGTAAATGATTTGTTTTCGTAACAATACTTAAAAAAAAATAACAGATTCATCATATGTATGGGGACCATTATAATTAAAGTAGGTAGAGTTTAAATAAAAAAAGAAATGTATTTATTTATGTTTTATGTATTTAGGATTAATCATAACATAAATAAAGTAAGTATTTCTATTAATTAACAACAAAACTATATTTGTATGAATCTGAACACGGTTTGCACTTAGCATGTCCATTCACTGGCGATTCAAATACATCCCAAACAACAGATTTCCTTTTAGGTCCCGGCATTTTTTCTATACAGTACCTAATAATTCGAAAAACTAACAACAATAGCAAGTTGTTATTAACAACCGGCACTCTAAAATAACCTCAAATCTGCAACAATGCAATGTTGTGTTATTGTGTGTGTATTGACTCGAGTTAAGCCCAATTCGAGTTAACTCGAGTTGATACATCACTATTTCCTCTGTCAAATGTTTGTTGTGTTTTGGCTTGCCTTGTTGACTGCGTTTTTTTTATTATTGAAAGGAACTGTTGTTGAAAAACATGTATTCGACATGGCGATTGTGTGAAGCTGAATTGAAGAAACGAGGTGCATCTTTACCATAGAATTAATAGGCTTACTCTAAGCATCTTTACGAGGAAGGAAAGCAGACATTGTCGACAGGTATAACCTTAAAAATAAAAGTATTACATTTTCTCTTCTAGTTATATGATTTTGATAGAGTGATTGTTAGCTTGGTTCTCGTTTTCCTAATGTACTTTGATACAAAACGTTTTATCGAAAGTAAAAGCCTGCAAATTACTGCCATTAAGTTTTTTCTATCAAGACTGAACTTACTCGTTTTGTTTACAGATTAGTGCTGTACGACTGTAATTTTAACTTTGGAAACATAGGAACTCAAAGCCACGATGATCCCTTAATGGATGTTCCTCACTCCAGCACGTATCCAGATGTTAATAGCATTACCACCACTAACAAAGATGCATATAAGGCAATATTTTTGCTTGTAAGTACCTAGGTATCCTTATTTTAAATCATTACTACCTCAGTAAAAAAACTGATATAACTGTAACTAAGTCAGTCATATATAGGTACCAAAAAAATTGGTATAAATTCCATGAAAGGTGCATTGGAGCCTATACTCCAAGGCTACATCATGGGTCAAATTATGTCCAATGTGTGGCCCCGGCAACATGCATGAGCTTAGGTATATGTAAGTTAACAGATTTATGGTTAAATATTTTGTTACAGTATTAATAAGAAATTGGATGAAACCAAAGCCCTACATGAGTCCCGATACCTTATCTTGGCAAGGGCAACAACTGTAGGCGACTCAACTTATATAAAAGGTTTCTGCAAAAAAACGATGAAAGCTCTGCAGTATGAGGTAGATATAAAAATCCAAAAAAATAGTACTTCACAGGAATCACTGAATGTCCTGCTGCAAGTGACATTGAGGCCAAATGTTGCTGTACTCCTATGGGGAGTAGAACACATGGTGCATGACAAGATAATGTTACTTCACCAGGTGTGTACACAAAGGTTGCAGACTTTTCATATGCCCAAAGGTCAATTTACAGCATCACCCATAGCTGCACACAAATTGCCAAGAAAAAAAACCTGATGGAAGGTTTATTCCTTATCCCACACAAAATATTAACAAAGAAGAATATAACAATAAAATTAGAAACCTAATATTAAATTACCCAAATTCTACAATGCCATTACAGCAGTTAATTGATCCTTCAAATCCTTATGCTATTGGAGCAGATCATGCCTATACAGCTAACAATCCTGAAAATGAAACTCTGGAGAAACTAAATCTAACAAAAATCAGTGAAGAAAGCATCAATAATATTGAGCAGCTCACACAAGGACAGAAAAACTGTTCAGTATGGTATGTTGAGCGGAGACACCGCATTACTGCCAGCACCTTCCACACAGTTTGCCATTTAAGAGATTCATCGAAGGCAAGTTTCAGCAGGTAACTCTTAAATAAAAGACTATTTACATCAAGGGCAACAACCCATGGAATAATGAATGAAGACGCTGCTATAAAAGAGTATGAGACTAAATATGGGTTAACAATTGAGAATTGTGGAATATACATAAGCAAGCACAGACCATATTTAGGTGCCTCACCAGACGGCCTACTGGGACATGACACAATCATCGAAGTGAAATGTCTGTATTCCACCAGGGATGCAATGAACACCAGTGACTGTCCCCTATCTGGTTAATGATATAAAAAATAATAATATTTTTAAAAAAAACTAGCCCATATTATTATCAGATACAGGGCTAGCTATATTGTACTAATAGATCATTCTGCAATTTAATTGTATAATTAAATTGCAGAATGAAATGAAGAGATAAAATTAATTCTATAAACATATAAGGAACTAGAAGTAATATGTTTCAAGAGATGAGGAATTCATTTCAGAGATGTTAGAAAAACTTGATAACTTCTATAACAATTATTTTAAACATGCTATTTTGAACACCTATTTATACAAAAATTATGATTTAATTAAAAAACAAATAAATAAGCTGTACCTGTATTATGATTTATTTTTGTTATTTCCTTTAGTAAAGTAAATTATTAGTTATTAAGGTGTCAAAATAAAACTTATGAGCATAATTATTTGAATTTCTTTTTATTATCTACAATCCTTTGCCTAAAATTACTCAACATTAAACAAATGAAAAATATCTCAGAGGCAAAAGGCACATAAAATGAGACTAAAGGTGTCTGCAAAAGTTTAAAGCCTATTAATCTTTCTATGTATACTCTTTGACTTGCAAGCCTCTGATCATGCTTTAATACAAAACCTAGCAACTATGATCTGCCTTTCAAGAAAGTGGGTATATTAATTGACACATTTTTCACTGCAAACAAGTCCTGGACATTAAACCCTCTATCAGCCATGACACTATCACCTTCATCACACAAATCAATGAGCTGCGTTCAATCGCTGTTGCTCCTCCATAACCTTGTGAACAATAAGACAGAAGTCCACCTGGTGTTGACCCCACCAAAAACATAATGGTGTTTCAAATCTTCTGAACTGGTATAACTGCTCTTCTCGAGCTTGAGCTTCTAGTGAAAGAGTTTTAGTAGTCGAAGGAAACACTGTTGGGACTGCTGTTTTTTTCAGGTAATGGTGCTTGTTTTCAACACCTAGAAACAACCAAAAAGGGTAAAGAACACATTTTCATTATGATGCTGAATATTTTTAGAACACGATTAATGACGTACCTGTATAAATACTAGTTCCATGGTAATCAGTTACCAAAAAATGTTTACGACATAACCTCGAATTCTTTTCCGGCTTGAAGTTTTGTCTCCTTATGGCTTTTAGCCACTTTTTTGCCATTGGTAAATCTTTAGGAAACATGAGCACCGATTTCCTTACAAAAAGGTACTTCATAGATCTTTGGCATTATGAAAATAATTAAAATATCAAATGTTCCATAGAAAGTTCGTCGTGTTTGGTTATTGCGCCACTTTGACAGTTTCCAACCCATTGACAAGTGAAAGTGACAGATGATTTTCTTGAAATATCAATAAAACATTGCCATAGTCATGCTGGATGTTGATATCGATTATTCTTATCAATTATTTACGTACATTTACGTGATAATTCATGTAAAAATCACAAAATGTAATAAATATTTAATTCATTACTTTTTGTGATCAAGTTAAATGGTTTAGTTTACGCATGGCAAGTTTTGAAAATGTGCATTGCGTTTTGTTGTCAATAAATTAACGTTTAGTTATTTATTGTTATAATTTTTTAAATCCTTTTATTTAAACGTTTTCAAACTTCTAAGAATATAATAAATACGTAAAAAAAACTACTTTAAGGTCCTTTATAAGTGCTCAAAGTCTTATAGCGAAACACCAACTAAAGTTGGCGGTACAAGATCTGCCGTTCTTCTTTGATGGGATGTAATACAGTTCCAGTAGTCTGGCCGTCTTTAAGTGACACATGTACCACATACGGAGCGTTGTCTCTAGCTGTGTATGAACTTCTGCCGATCGTGTGTTTTACTTGTTTAGGAGGTTTTATCGGAGTAGCCGGGGGAGAAGCAGCGGGTCTTTTTCTGTGGGCAGGTTCGGAGTCCATTTGGTTTGGTATCACATCGCCGTCGGGGAGGGTAACCGTTAAAATAGGAGAGAAGTCAAAGGGATCTGGGGGGTCGGGTGGTTTTTTGTTATCCATGGCGGAAAACAGATAAAATTATAAAGAATATGACAGGTTTAGGTTAAAACAAAACTCACTACTAAAACACAAGCACAAAGAATAATCCCGATTGAAGTTTACACTAATAAAAGTAACTTAAATCGAAAAAATTCCAATCACAAAACAAAAGCACGCTAACAACCTTCACCGATACCAGCGAAAGTCCTACAATCTCATTATTTCTATGTAAATTCTGCATGAAGTCATTGACATTACTGTTTTGCCAAATAAATGCATCATGGGCTGCTCCTCCAAATTTTGCATTTAAGGACAAAATCCTACAGTCAGAGTCGCATATCTACAATCAAAAAAAATATGAACCTAGGAATACTTATTAATAATTTTATCAAAATAAATAGTCATTTTAATATATATATATATATATATATATATATATATATATATATTTACCATTTGAACATTCAATGAGTGGTAATGTTTTCTGCAGAAATATAGGTGTTCTTCCTCTTTGATTGGAGTAAATATTTTAAAGTGGCTGCCGTCTACACATCCTATTATTCCAGGGATTTTGTATTTACAATAAAATCTGAAAAAGTAAGAAAGAACTTAATTCGTTGTATTACTTTTATTAATTTAATAACCAGTAGTATTTTTAACATTACCTTTGCTTTATAATATTCCTTTCTTGTCTTGTTGTTGGAAACTTTATATATTTTGTCAAAACTGTAGGATGATTTAGTGCTGCAGTCACTTCTTGAATGTATACACTAATTGCTTCTTGAGATAAATGATTGGCTTCTCCAATAACTCTTTGATAGTCACCATTCGCAAAAAATAACAAAGAACATAAAACCTGTAAGTAAGAAAATTCACACAAATAAAAATTATTGTATTTTGTTTTGAGATAGCTGCATTATCATTGGTTCATTGCAGAGAGTATTTAACCAGATTTCTAATCAGTGGTTCATTGGTACCAACTTACTTTTAGTTCTAAAGAAACTCGTTGTGTTGACTTCAAATCCGTAACATTATTTAATAATATGCACAAATCTTCAAACGCGTCTTTTGAGAGTCTGTAAAGTTTAATAAACTTTCTTTCACTAATATTTTTCAATTGGTAGCCAACATGAATTCTCATGTTGGCTTGAAATTCACGTTGTTCACGTCGTTGATCTTCAAATTCAGCGGCCACTAACATATTCCACGCTAAATATGTTCTTGCAGACATTATTACAACTTTATTATACTAAAAACGTAAGTTAATGTAAACACATGTTTCACACGCCAAAATGCCAGTGAGCAACGTAACTACTACCGTAAGCGTATCGTTCGCTAGCGCCTGTCGAATTAGTGACTCATGGTACCGTTTTGTATGGTGACAGCTAAAAAACGTTAGTGGCTATCGTATAGATTACGTTAGGTTTTAAACTTATCGTAATCTATAGTGCTCATGGTACGAATTTTAATTCTTTCTGTGACCGCTAGGGGCGCTATACAATATTTCATACAAATAATTTACGGAGACGCTAGCGAGTTTTGGTTGCGTAAACTCATGGTAGAGGTAATGGTACCGTTTTGTATGGTGACAGCTAAAAAACGTTAGTGACTATCGTATAGATTACGTTAGGTTTTAAATCTATCGTAATCTATAGTGCTCATGGTACGAATTTTAATTCTTTCTGTGACCGCTAGGGGCGCTGTACAATATTTCATACAAATAATTTACGGAGACGCTAGCGAGTTTTGGTTGCGTAAACTCATGGTAGAGGTACGAGCCACTAATTCGACAGACGCTAGCGAACGATACGCTTACGGTAGTAGTTACGTTGCTCACTAGCATTTTGGCGTGTGAAACATGTGTTTACATTAACATTTAATACCTTTTGAGTATAATAAAGTTATAATAAGGTCTGCAAGAACATATTTAGCGTGGAAAATGTTAGTGGCCGCTGAAATTGAAGATCAACGACGTGAACAACGTGAATTTCAAGCCAATTCATGTTGGTTTATAAGCTTTGTTTTTTAAATGTAGGAATAATTTATACATCAATTAATTGTAGCATATGCTGGAACCAAATATAACACCTATTGTACCAAATTCTTAAAAATAAATATGATTTATTTAATTTGATATTAGTAGAAAGTTGAAACATACCTTTCCATGAACTCCACCATCAATTGGAACTGTGAGACACTGGTCCTCATTGTATTAAATAATCCAAACTTTTAAATCACAACAAAGCACCTCTGTGATACAACATCAACAAACAAAAATACAAGTTGAATAGACGACAATGACGTTACAAGAACCACTCGAACTTCAAAAGCCACTAAATACCATAAGTAGTTCACTAATCGTAAACTTTTAAATTTTGTTGGTTTATTTTGTGATATTGACTGTTTTAACATTTTTAGCATAGCGATAACACTACATTTTGAGCTTAAGAGCTGTTCTCTCTTCTTATTAGCGGAAAAGAAAGAAACAGAACATAAGTAGTGACCCATAGACGAAAGTATTCTCCGAGTGGAGTGAAGTTAGCTAGACGACATGATCTATCGAGCTTACGTTAGCGGTTCCGTAAATTTCCTTAAATGTCATGGTGCAAGCATTATCGAAATCTATTCGATCCACGTTTGTACGCTAGCGAGTTCAGCGCTAGCGAGTAAGTTGTCGATGACAACTCATGGTAGAGGTACTGAGCGGTGGGCGAAACCGTTACTTTTTTGTCACTGTCACTGTCGTTCCCGTTCCATAAAAGTCACAGTGACAAATCAACGTGACTTTGTCACTGCGGTCACTCACGTTACGAAATATGATTCCGTAGATATTTGATCCCAACAACGTTCACTGTGATTTTTGTAACAGGAACGACAGTCACAGTTTTACAGGCTTAGGAATGTCGGAAATTCTTTTGAATAACTATGATATGTATTTATTTAACATTTATATTTACTTCTTTTTTTCATAATGTTTTTTCGAAACGTAGCCAGATATATTTTTAAAAGCATGTTTTACACAAGTTTTTACTATTGGTTCAAATCTATACTTATAATAAATCTGTAGAGAGGTCAATTCTGTACATGAAATATATTTACAAAATAACTATCAGGGGGTGATTAGGGATCGATACTGATACCAAAAATGCAATCAGTAAAATTTTTGTCTGTCTGTCTGTCTGTCTGTCTGTCTGTCTGTCTGTCTGTCTGTCTGTATAACCGTTATAGAATCAAAAACTACTCGACGGATTTTAACGAAACTTGGTACAATTAATATTCATACTCCTGAGCAGGTTATAGTATACTTTTCATAACGCTACAATCAATAGGAGCAGAGCAGTGAAGGGAAATGTTGGGAAAACGGGAGAAGTTACTCCATTTTTTAAGCTTCCGTCGCGTGTGCAACCTTAATGGTTAAAGCTACACAGAAATCATTTATGACGGAAATGTTCTCCTTAAAATTATATAAAAAATATCCCACGACAGCATATATCTATATTTTATGGTTGACTTGGTTACATAACACGTGTAACTCCCGATAGCTTAGCAGTTCGAAGCTTTCTGATTATTATCCTGCTCCGAAATTTAAAACCACCACAACTTCGCAATTGAACTCGGCTAAAAGTAACCCAGTTGCAACAAAATATAATCGAGGCTCAAATTTTAACAGGTTGCGGTGCAGGAGAATCCGACTTTATTCCCAGAATTCCCATAATAGCAAATAATTTTCCATTCCAATTTAAAAGAACGCGATTCCCAGTATCGGTGTGTTATGCAATGACAATTAATAAGGCTCAAGGGCAGACTTTTCGTGTTGCTGGAGTAGATCTCGGTGTCAGTTGTTTCTCGCATGGTCAGTTGTACGTCGCTCTTTCCCGGGTTAGCAGTTCTAGAAATCTTTATGTTCACGTGCCGGACGGGTCAACTTTCAACATAGTTTACCTGGAAGCTTTGCGCTGAAGTATTGTCGTTCTATAGGTACTTAAGCCTCATGTGAACGTGATCTAAACAATATTACCAATACATTAACTTAATAACACTCAAGGAGTTACACGCTGACGGAGTCGCGGGTACAGCTATTAACAATAATATTGTGCGGTTCGGTATTGCGATATTTTTCAACAGTATTATAGATTGACATATTATATTTCCCTACTAAATTTCGAAAGTTAATCTGTGTGTTACATCAAAATCACTGAACCGTGATGAAGGACATAGGCTACTTTTTTTTACGAAAAACGACGGAAACGTGGACGAAGTCGCGGGCAACAGCTATCTATGCTAATAATATAAGGCTGAAGAGTTTGTTTGTTTGTTTGAACGCGATAATCTCAGGAACTACTGGTTCGAATTGAAAAAATATTTTTAATTAAATAGTAAATTTATAGAGAAAGGCTATAGGCTATATATCATTACGCTAAGGCCAATAGGAGCGGAGCACCAATGAAGAATGCTTCAAAATCGGGGTTAAATTTAACGTTAGCCCAAAGTAACTATTCCACGCGGACGAAGTCGCGGGCAAAAGCTAGTAACAAATAATTTAATTATCACAAGTTCACATTTCAAAATTATATAAAAAGGGCTATAATATTCTTTTTATGTATTGATGCTCAAGTCTACAAAAATCTTATTTTTATAATATAAACATAAGAATTTAATTTTATTATTTTGAGCTAATTAGTATTCAAGGCGCGAGGGAACGAGCCAGAAATACGGAATCATTCGCTATCTCACTCCTGGGTTATCCGAAAATGCCCGATTGCGCGTATTACATCGTTCGTTAGATTTCGTTCCACGTCGTGACTCGTTCCTTGTCGTGACTCGTTCCATGTCGTGACTCGGTCACTGTCGTGACTCATGTCACTGTAGTGTCTCATGTCACTGTAGTGATTGTAGTGTCTGTTATTTCACCACTATTATTTTGGAACGTTGTTCCTTCATGATCAGTCACAGTAATCATTTGAGGAGCAAGATAACAACGTTATTTTTGTCGTGACGTTATTTTTCGCCCATCTTTAAGCTCAGAGCGGCGCGCGCGCATGGTGTTATAACTTAGAACAAAAGTGACGAAATGATAACCGACTAGTTTAGGTAGGGTTCTGCTTTTGGAGATATACTACTCATTTCAATTGATTTTTAATTTATTCGTATAGCAATATGCAAAGTTTAAGTTACGTATTGATAGACGGCACTTTTCTCAAAATATTTACACATTTACCTTAAACTCGTTCTCCGTTTAACTCAGATATTCTAAATTATCTTTAACTAATAACCATTTTATTTTATATAAATTAAAATATTAGGGAAATTAGGACATCAACACCTTTTATAATATATTAACACACGTATCTTCAAATTAATAAAATCCTCCAATTACGCAATCTTATTTTTTCTTTAACTTATTTAATTTTAAACTAAAATCGTAACGAAACATACGTATATGCAGTGATGCCAGATTGGAGCGCATCCCCCCAAGTTTGGGGGGTTTTTAAAGTTATGGGGGGAAAATTGGGTGGCGTACGGCTAAGGAGTGGAATTCCCTGCCGGAGTCTGTGTTTCGCGATAGCTATAACCTAGGAGTCTTTAAGTTAAGAGTGAATAGGTTACTTTTAGGTAAGCGTGCTCCATCTTCGACCACATCATCACTTAACATCAGGTGAGATGGTGGTCAAACGCGAACCTGTTTTTTAACCGACACATTTTTAATCGAAAAATAAAAACAATATTTTTAACCGACTTCAAAAAAAGGAGGAGGTTCTCAGTTCTGCTTGATCTTTTTTTTATGTATGTTACCTCATAACTCGAAGATGGCAGGACCGATTTGAAAAATTCTTTTTTGTTTGAGAGGCTATACTTTCTAGTTGGTCCTATTGTCATGAAGTCAGGATCAGAATGTTAAATGGGTATATTTTCTATGATCCAGGATCCCTTGTAAATGAAAGGTTTTCTTTTATTTGTATATACTCATAAGAATTTATTTATTTAATAAATCCAATTATTACAACCACATTTTTCTTAGGTGCACCAATCCTTTTACTTTCTTAAACTTATAAAATAAAACCGAAACATTAAATTTACAGCTATAAATAAACCTTCATCTTTCTAAAATACAATACGATACAAAACTTACTTGATCAATGATCACACACATTTTTTCTATTGAATGACTTTGACATCCAACTTACTCATCTATCATTTTATAAACTGCCAGCTATGCAAAGTAGGCCCAATACCTCAACATAAAACCTATAAAATTCTACACCAACACAGAAAACAGATTTAACAAAAAAAAATGTCCGGAACTGCAACCGACGAGAGTGAAGATGCTAATTCAGTCATGGACGCTATTGCTGAAATTGTGTAAAATTGTATCAATAATAAAAAGAATAGCCATTTGTGGAGGGTTTTCTTTTTTCAAATCTTGAAGTTTCGGAAAATTTCGGGTAAGGTTTGAGCAGGGCTGCCAGATTGTATATTTGGATACAAAACGTGTATAATCGGACTGTTCATTGTATCTATTGCGTATAGGTAGTCATTCAGTATAATTGGATACAAAAAAAAAACACGGCAAATGGCATATTTATTTCTAAAAGAGACCTCCTTGAAAAAAAACGTTGTGTACTTATTAGCCTTTTTCTGTCACGACGACTGATGATGATGAACAGAGATGGAGATATATACAGTATCACTGATACTGTATATATTGTCAAGTTGGTAAGCATACTGATACTGTATCAGTATGCTTATCAACTTGACAATATAATTTATAGTAGTGTGGTGGTTTTTTTTAGTCTGTGAACTTTTGGTTGGTTTGATGTGGTGTTTGTTCATCTGTGGGACGTGTTTTCCTTTTCCTGTATTTTAAATTTTCCATGTAGAATTGTTGACTGTCGTGTGTTGTGTTTTTGCGCCTCTTTTGGTTACTTTGGTTGGATTGTTCAAGTCTTGCGTTCTGCGTCAAGCAAGTTATTAATTAATTAATGAATAATATCTCATATTATGTGACTTAAAGCTGTGTGACTGACTGACTCATATTGTGTGGCTGAAAGTGAAAAGTTGGATATTTCATGATTTTTATGTGTACATACATCGAACAACAAAATTTGGTCCTTCCATTCGAAAAGCGTCCTAGACCATGAAAGTTTAGGTCTGGATAATAAACTTTCAGCAGCACAATATTGGAAAAAGTGTTTTCACTTTGTGATCGACATGGTAACAAAAGCTTTAGTCATAGCACTTTTGCTTATATTGCCATTTTCGTATGCATCTGTCGAGCGCACTTTTAGTCATTTAATAAAAATAAAAACGCAAGATAGAAACTGTTTGAAAACTGAAACAATAGCTGCTCTTATGAGTACAAAAAATGGCATAGCCAAACACGGAAGGTGCATTGCCTTTGAGCCTTCTAGCGCTATGTTAAACAAAAAATTAATCTACAAAAGAATTTATATTAGAAATCTGCATGATGGTTGGTTTCTTGTGGTTGCATGAATGGAAATTGGTAAGACCAGAACTAACTATATTAACTAACTATCCTACTATGCTAACCTGTGTTTCTCATTTACCACCTTTTTTTTGTGTGTTGCTTTTGTTTTTGCTTTTGCAAGGCACTTCGCAAATGTTAAGTGTAGGTACATAGTAATTGTTGAAAATGAATAGGGGAGTAAAACGATTGATGGCAGTCTAAATCGACGCAATCTTCGTATGTATTCATGTGAATGTGATTCATATTATTTAATTTAATTCCAGATTTAAATTTTACCACCAATGTGTGATATTTTTTTTTAATTTATTCATGACCATAGATACAAGTCTTTCAGTCGGATACATAGAGTCTGGCTAACGAAAGCGTGATCTGAGAAAACGCGGCAAATTCAAAAATCTTTATGTGGTATTACTGAATATAGTTGGAGAAAAATGTTTTGATACTTGGGAATTTTATGTATTTACGATAATCAATTTGTACAATAGTTGTTTACGAACTTAATTTCTAATTTAGGGATACTACCACATAATGTTTTTAAAGACTCCGTTTGGTGTCTCGGAGTCTTGACTGTCATGGATTGAATAAAAAAATGAATGTGTAGATTTATTTATTAGTATATACATAATATTAACCTACTTAACATGTAGTTTATTAAATTTCTTCAACAATTTGTTTAATCAACTACAGGCGTTTTGAGTATGATAATTATTTAATCATCGTACTCAAAATCCAAGTCCAAAAATTCAACCTCTAAGTATTCTTCTGTATCAGTGGAGTCGTCATCACCTACATTTATTGTGAATATTTCCAATACTTCTTCTGTTATGTGATCTCTTTGTTTGTATTTATTTTCCATATTTATTACATGATTTGATGATCTTCATCTTTTCTTGTTTGTGTCGTAGGAACTTTATTCTGTTGTACAGTGTGGTAGCTCGCATTATCCATCACAATGACACTGGGCTCCTTCAAATTAGTTATCAATTTTTCTTTTAACCATTTATTGAAGTTTTCGGCATTCATGTCATGGTGGTGGTCCGCCAACCTTGATTTCGTACTGAAAACTAACAGTGCATTTGTTTGGTAGTGGTTAACAAACCCTGTTTCAGAGCCAGCATGTACTATAATATATCTTTTCCCTGTAGAGATATGTACCAGCGGGCTTGATTGCGGAGTTGTTGGACCTTGCCAGGACATTTTAGGCTTATAATTTTTGTGTATATATGTTTCATCTAAATAGATTATTGGTTTTCCTTCCGTTCGTTTAGCAGCAATTTCTCGTAGATAACGATATCTCCAAGCAGCAATATCAAAACGTTTGACAAGAACCATTCGTTCATTTTTATTTTTCTTGAACTCATACCCATTAGCAATTAATATTTTACGTAGAGTTTCTCTGCACCCACTAAAGTCAATGCTAGAATGTAATTCTTCTAACAATACCTCCTCCTCCTTTCTCACAATATAAAATTCATTGATTTTATTTCTTATTGCATCAATATCAAAACTGTCTAAATCCAACACTGAACTTTTGTGAAGGCGTTTTTTTCCTGGAGTGTTCCACATCCCTTCATTCACAGATCCTTCCTTTTTAATTTTTTTTAGTGTTGTGACACCAACCTCTGCAAATCAAAGTATTAAATGCATATTAAGAAATTAAGGTACCCAAACAGTTTGATAATATCAAATAACACAACTTTGTGAAATGGAACAAACAAATAAAACATTGTTAACCGTAACATACATACCATCTAATGAAGTTATTTCTTCTAAGAACTTAGTCTGAGTTTCTATTAAAGATTTTTTTCTCCAAATTTTTTAACGTTTCAACATGGTTTTTAACTTCGCAGATTCCTTGAATATTTATTATCTATAAAGAAAGAAAAAGTATCATAATATCGTAAATATATCTAATATTCAGCCACCAAGGATCAACATTACAAAGTCGTACTAACCTAAAAAATTCGAGATCGCATCTAAACATTGTTGTTTTTCTCGGAAAATAATTTCTATCTCGTCTTGTTTTTGTTTAAACTTACTGATCATAGTATGTAGCAGCTTTTGCACGTTACTTTTTATTGTTTTACCCATATTATAGCGATTATTGTTGAATATTAGTTGTGATTACAAATACTGACAATTGTAATCACAGACTTTGACAGCTTAATAATGTTGCCATATTAAACTTTTAAGAAAACTCCAGGACACGCTTTCGTTGGCCAGACTTTAGATGGTTATATACCTATATCACAATACAATAATAGAGGAATACATTTTTTTGTGATGTCATTGCTTAAAGCTAATTTAATTACTTATATACATTATTATTAATTTTAACAAAAAAAAATCTACCGTACTACAAAATATGTACTTATACAACACAGTAAAATAATTCTTGTTTGCTAATAATTCCTGTACGCGGCGGGGAACATTCTCAACACTCTGACGTTTACTTTGAATGTAACTTTCGTTTATTTCGCGAATGATAAATATGATTGAGTGTGACCAGTACTAAAAAGGATAGACAGGTACCTGGTTGATTTGATTGATTCGAAGAATGAACAAAAATCATAAAAATTTAATATAACGGAACGGTGGCGACTAAATATAAGCCAGTATTTTTTTATTGTCAAGTAAAAAAAAAATCGGGTATAAAAAATAATTATGTATAATGCAGTCCAATTTCGTATAATTGCAGACACTCGACCGTATAAACGAGATTAATGTGCTGGCAGCCCTGGGTTTGAGGAGAACGCGAGACGGTCACCTGGCAACACAGCGTAAATGTCAAAGGTTTGAAAAAATTAAAATAATTTGTCAAATAATAAGTCAATAAATGCAAATAATTCAAGAAATTTAAGATATAATATATTCTTATTTAAGTGGTGTGTATCTAAGGATACTTATAAGTTATTGTGTGGATAACGAAACGATTATAGACTTATGGAAGATAAAATTCAGGAGATGACCATCAAATATTGTAAGAGAAGATTTTAATAAAGTATTGGATGTTGTTATTATATTGTTTTATTGTAAATTAATATAAATTACAAAGTTCTAAATAAAAAGGAATTAAATAAGACGGCCTATGCAGTGGTACCCTAATTTGTAGGTAGCTATATCCATATATATATATATATAGCTACGCTGATCAATGACCTTCTATAATATGGACGAGAAATACCTACAAAATACGCGTGCATACCTACTGTCAACTGCGGCCAAAAGATGGCAGCCATTGCTAGGGAAGCACATAAGTAATCAAAACCAAAAAGTATCGATATCGATACCAGAGTTTCTAACATTTCTTCGGGTTCGTTGGTTACTTATTTAACAATACTTTTAAACTTTGGATAATTAGATTATACTTTTGGAATAACTGTAACAAGTCCTTTAGTTCTTTTCCTGAATTTTTAAAATTATAGTGCATTACATTCATATTAACATACAAGGGGTTAGAAGCACTGTTGGTTGGGCTACATTTTATGAGTGACTGACTGACTTTGTTTTTTTCTTGTGAGTGACTTTCTTGTGAGGGACAACCATTGACATATATATTACTGCGTACTATTATATAAATCAATGAGGACTACTGAGGTTTTTTGCGATTTCAGGGTTTGTTCCACATTTAAAGTTGTTCATAAAGATCACTCTGACCCGCTTTTGGCTTAGTATCGAACTAACTGTCATTTGTAAATCTTTGACAGTCGTTTTTAGACAGTGGCCCGAGTCTGATTAATACGATACCCTTGGTAACTGGTTGCCTTACCAAGGGTATCGTATTACCCAGTACTATGGAGGTCAGATAGGCAGTCTCAGGCATTTAAAATACTGGTATTCAGCTGCATCAGTTGATAGACTGGAATCTTACCCTAATATATAGTTTGAAAAAGGTTATGCAAATAATGATATTATACGGCCGAAACTGCGTAAAGAGCGTGTGTCATGTGTTTCGGAAACCGGATTATTACCTGCAAAGTGTCACTAGTTCAACTTTAACGGTGTACATGTCGTCGAGTCGAACGAAAACTTAATATTTATTACGTAGCAAAAAGGGGGCGCGGGGTCTGATTCGCCGCGACTTGTGGGTTCCCGCAACGGAGCACTTTTGTATGGGACCGCGTGGGCGATCGCTTTACGTAGTTTCGGCCCATAGAGATATTTGTTTACAACAATAATAAATATTGTAGAAATATACTAAATCTGAGGTTATTACAAGAAATAAAACAACAAAGTATTTTGAAAAATGACCTTTATTCACCATAATAAATCACCACGTCAAAGTAAAATGATCAATTTTATTTAGATAATTATTAGGCACTTTTGAAAGTCAAAACCGTTACTAATCATTGTAAACTGCCCATTCAAATTGAGCTTAATTTTATAGAAACTAAAAGTTGTCTTGAAATTTATTTATGACCCAGGTGTGCTCGGTAACGCATTCTCAGAAGTAAACGATTCGGGTTAAATCTGAAAAAGCAAATTAAAAGAGAAGTTAAGGTTAAAGATATATGCAAATGTTAGTTGTATGTAACAACACTTTTCGAACGACAAATTAAAGTTTATTTTATTTACTTTTTATATATCTGATCTAGGTGTTTCACTGGTAAGGGTCATCATGGAGAACGCTTGTTCGACATTTATGATTTCACGCAGAACCAGCCCGTGTGTTTTTTTAACACTGAAAGTATTTTTTATATCTTGAATAATCTCATCTTTTTTATCACTAGCGCTAAACATAACAGTATGAACAGGTATTTAATAATATTAAAATTGAGAAACATTAATACTAAAGTATTGCATGAACCGACAGGTTCGTAGGGAAATTTAAAATGAAGTTAATTATTTGTTTTAACTTACTACAGGGTGGATTGACGGTACTGCATCATCACGCTGTCACGCAGCCTTATTACATCAAGGGTGTAATGAACAGACACGTGGTACTTTAAGTCCAGGTTTGATATTTCAATGACTTCAAGCCACTTCTGGCGCAGCACTTCATTTTTAGGGAACCTGTACAAATAAAAAACATACAACATGATTTCAGTTTGATGCAGTTCATGGAACACATCAGAGACTGAACTAAATAACCACCAACTACTGCATGACGAAGTGACATTGTTGTGTTTTAGTACTATCGCTATTTTTATTTCTATTGTTAGTTTTATTTTCAAAACCATCTCTTCAAGCTCTTCATTTTGAAACCCTACTCTACTGATCTCTACAATGTACAAACTAAAAAAAATGTTAGTTTTTATCGATAGCTTATTAAATAAAAGACATCACTATTTTGAATTGTCATTTGTATTGTAAACAAAACATGATATAAATTTAGCAAATAGAGTTAAATATCAGATATAATTGGTATGTACATTTGGGAGTTTTTATTCTATGAATAAAACAAGGATACTTATACAAAAAAAAGAACAGCATGATAAAGTTTTTCTTAAAATACGGCTACTAACCTGTGCATGGTCAAATGAGGTTGATTGTGGTTTTTCCTTGCACCACACAGACTTATTGAACAAGTAGGCATATTCAATTTGCACCACTAGACACTCGCAGCACAAAACAATTTAGTTGGGAGCGTTTTTATTCCTAAAAATCGCAATCCAAATCCAATGTTGTTGTTCATTTGACAGCTGATGTACCACAAAACCACGCGTCCAAAAGATGGCGGATGGCACGCGAGGTACGTACTTTGACGGAAATGTTAAAATGTTGCCAGGCAGAGAATAAACAAATAGCATGACGTCTCTTTCTTCAAATGAGATTACTCATTGGTTAAAAAGAGACAAAGTGTAGTTTCATATTTCTGTATCGATTCAATAGATATTTGTATAAGCAAGTAAGATATAGACAATTATAGCGTCTCTATATTATTTCTATACTCTAAGACGCTGATTCATCCATTGTTGTTATTACTTGTTTCCAGAGGGCGCGGGTGCTCTGAAATCTTCGAGTGACGGCTCTATCTCAGTATATAAAAATGTACTCTGTGCGCGCGCGGCATAGAGTACTATAATACTACGGAGATACTGGCGCGCGGCGTCAGCGGTGGACGCATTCAGGCCTCGCGCGACCGAAACAAATAATTTTTTTTTAAACGCGCATTGAGCTTATAAAAATAATGGATACTGAATAATTTATTAGTGAAATACTGAGTAGACCAGAAATATGGATGTCAAATCTATCAAGTCTTCATGTAGATATGTGGCCGAGTATATAATATCTAAACTAATATTATAAAGAGGAAACATTTATGTTTTTGTATGTGTGTATTTATGTATGTGTGTAACGTTTAAACACAAACACTACTGGATCGATTTAATGTAACAAGGTGTGAAAAAAATTGTCATAAAAAATCTGTCATCGCGTGAGCTGCGGAAGCTTTTGATGATAGAACAAAAAAGTGTTTTACAGAACTATAGATCGTATCAATATCTACAAAAAAGTCTGCTATATCACATATCCAACTACTGTAGTTATGCCACTATAATTACTTTTTATAATTAAAAAGGTGATAAAAGTGCCGACAATAATCAAACCATATTATTTATACCTCTGTATTAATCCTTATCCCAGTAAATAATATTTTATTAAATACTGTTTCAATACCTGTAAAATACTTTTTAAATGATTAAAATCGGACATTCCATTCAAAAGATATCATGAATTTTAAAATATCAATCGAAAGAAAATAATGCTAATATTTCATACTCCATCCGTACTAATATTAAAAATAAAATTATAAATGATAAATGAAATTTGGCATGGGAATAGCTTAGGACCCAGGGAAGGACATAATATATGATATTTTTATCCCTTAATTCCCACGGAATCAGGATTTACGCGGGAAAACCTTCCACCCGAACGAAATTGCGAGCAGAAGCTATCCATCCGGGGTTGCGGGAATGTTCTAACGAGATACCGTGGCCCCGGAACTTAAGGGCAGCTGAAGGAACAGGGTGGGTTTTTAGTCAGTAGAAGTCTGACACTCCCTTCCGCTCCACCCAGAGCGGGAGAAGTCATTCGATGATTTTCCCAACGAAAAAAAAATCCATACTCCATACTTAATATTATAAACGCGAAAGTAACACTGTCCGTCTGTCTTTCTGTCTGTCTATCTGTCTGTTACCTTTTCACACCTTAACCGCTGAATCGATTTACATGTTTGGCATGGGAATGGTGTAGGACCCTGGGAAGGACATAGGATAGTTTTTATCCCTTAATTTCTTCGGGATCGGGATTAACGCGGGAAAACCTCCCACGCGAACGAAGTCGCAGGCAAAAGCTAGTATTCAATCAATTTTATTCAATCAATTTATCGGGATATTTCCTATTTCATAATAAAGAATGTGAAATTCGCCAAGTTCTCTCCTTTTCTGGTTAACTGGGTGCGCTCTTATCAACCGACGACAAAAAGAGGAGGTTATCAATTCGACGCGTATATTATTATTATTTTTTTTTATTGATGATCACCGAGTACTCGAGGACGGCTGAACCGATTTGGAAAATTTTTTTTTGTTTGAAAGGCTATACTTCGAAATCGGTCCTATTGTCACCAAGTCAGGATCTGATGATGGGATCTTGGAGAAATCGAGGGAACTCTTCAAATATTATAGGCACACCTATAGTGATTTGAGTATTTTTTATAGTAACTTGTGTAGTTACATTCGAAAAGCACAATTTGTGAAGTGGACCTGATGATGAAGACCACAGATGGCCACTGGAACTACTCAATATTAAGTATTTCATGTGTTCCGCTTCGATTACTTGAATGTGGTTATTAAGCACAATGTGCTCGTCACAATGCATATGGTGAAGTGAAGCTGATGGTGAAGTACCAGGAGAACTCCTCAACAATTAACGGCCCAACATTGGGAAAAGCAATATTTTGTAAATGAATATAAGTAGTTGACATTTAGGCTCTTGTAACTAGGTAAATTAAAAATCGACCAACTAAAAAGAGTGAAATAAAAACGTATTACCAAAAAATTAAACCGACTCCCAAAAAACACTGGAAAGAGAAAAATAACTTTAACTTCGGAAGTCTGTGCCAAAAACGAAAATACAAAACTTAAGACACCGACTACTTTAATTTTTTGGTAAAAAGTTTTTTTCTTGATTTAATGAATCTTGAACTAAGAACGCATTTGTTTCAAGGCAATACCGTGCCACTTTTGTTAGGGCTATTTTAATAGTTTAGCCGTTCTCTAAATACGTCCACCGCTGTCGCCGCCGCACAGTGTTTGATTGGACCCAAAAAAATTCCCTATGCTGTTTATTATGTAAACTGATCAAGAAATGCATTTAAAATGCGAGACTAGAACACCCAAGTGTCTATTTCATATACTTTTTATAATATAAAATAATAAAACTTACGTGAACTTTAACCTAAATAAATGTTAAATATTTTCTCTAAATTTAATAAATACAGTTTAATGGAGAATCTTTAGGCGCATGTTTGTTAGTTTTTATTTTTAGAAAATCACTTCTAGATACCAAGTAATTTATTTTTTTTCATATTTGCGTTTTTATTTTTTTTTCCATAAAAACTCAAAAGTGCGACTTGTGACTAGCATAGAAATATTCCTCGTAATAAGGCCTATCCCTGATAAAAAAACCACGTTGCACAATTGCGGCCTTTGGGAATTATGTGCCATTTAGTTCAAAGGTCAAATGGTATGAAATAGGGTTGTCGCTTAAAGGTCAAACAAATATAGGTATATTTTTTGTAAATAATAAATAAATTTCAACATGGTACTGACACTAAACTACTTTAAAACATCATTGGTTAATACACTTTTTATTTTGGAACCACATCCAATAAATAGCCTACTCATACAAATCGCTTTCGTTGCTTAATATTAACGTGCAGCCATCATCATGTGCATTATCATCATCCAATGAAACAGATCCATCCAATGATGAGTCTTCGTCTTCATCTTCGCCTCCTGCTAATTGCAAATTTTCATCGTGAATTGGTTTTAAAAGTTCGCGTATAGCTTCTGGCACACAAAGCCTAGTCAAAGGATAGTCACAAGATATTGTGACAAGGATAATATGCAATCTGTTGACTAACCATGCGTCCATACCTAAAATCTCAGTAAATGTGCCACGGTATTTATCTGATAGTGCATTCCGGGCTGAATTGCCATCATTTGTCGTTCCGGCATTAGGTTTCACTACGTCCACTAATAATCCAATCCTCTTTCTTATTTCAGTCTGAATGCGTTTCTTTTGTTGCTCAACTATTTGGCTTTCAGGACTACCCTTACTGATCCTCCATTTTTGTACCAACGGATCATTTTTATAGCTAAGATGCAACAAAAGCTCAAAAACACGTATCCACGCATGAATTGGATTGATACCGTGTCGCATATTTTCTTCTATGGTTGGTTTTTGATAAGACATTTCCAAATCATTGAAATTACTAGCCGTAAGCTTACAAAATGGGCATCTTAACTGTGAAGATGTTCCAGTAATTATATTGAGGACCTTAACATCCATAACGCTTAATGTCAAGTCACAATCAAATGTTATATTGTGACCTTCTGAAGTTTGTGTAGTTATTGGCGTCAAACTTCTGATCTGTTCTTCTACAAATGTTTTTTCGGAAAGTATAAGATCACTTGATTCGTTTTTGTACTGGATGTGCAGCGGTCGACAAAATCGATACGATTGGGGTGTAGGATTGAGCCAGGCAATGAAATTTTTGTCGACTACGATTCATAAAGGAATAAAAGTTGTGGCGAAAAGGCTACTTTCGTTGATAGAGATATCTTCTTCAGATTGTGGGAAGTATTGTTTATATAATGATTGGCCTGAGCTATCATCAAAACCCCAGGACCCCCTTCAAATACGGCTGAGATACTTTGCGTGCCTTTTCTATTGCAATATTCGATGAAAGTAGCCTCACAACTCCGAACAATTCGTTGCAAAGTGTGTGTCAGTAGTCCCTGCAACGAAACTGACGCTTCGACTTCAGAAACTTTTAAGTCTTCAGTTAGACAGCATGCTTTTCTTGCAATTAAAAAGTAAAACACTCTAAACTGGATGGATCATTGGTTACTTCCGGAAGTTGTTTTGTTGTGTTGTGTTTTCAATGAAGGTCTTGGAAGGAGAACTTCCGGAAGCAACCAGTGATCCACCCAGTTTAGAGTGTAGTACTTCACAACTTCCGGAAGCAGCCAGTAATCCATTCAGTTTGGAGTGTAGTACTTCACAACTTTTGGAAGCAACGAGTAATCCATTCAGTTTGCAGTATAGTACTTCACAACTTCCGCAAGTAAGCAGTGATCCTAGTATAAGCTACAAACAAGACCTTGAAATCAGAAAACGAATCATGAAGTCACTAGAAGGCGAACCTCAGAGTAAAGTGATAAAATCTTTTTCTTCTACGGTCTCCCCAGATGATGGAAGTAAGATAACATCAAAAGTTTCAAAAGATTTAGAAAAAGTCATAAAACCTTGTTTAAGAGTCACCAAAGGGAGCGTCCAAAGTTTTAAAAAAAGTTTCGACAGTCACCAAACCTTTTACACCGGAGGAAGCTTTAGGTGTCATTATTGATAGAAAACTGAGTGTGGAGACTTATAAACTCTTGCGGCGGGATTTGAATAATCGAGGATACCCTGCTTACCCACCTTACCATGAAATTTTAATTGCAAGAAAAGCATGCTATCTAACTGAAGACTTAAAAGTTTCTGAAGTCGAAGCGTCAGTTTCGTTGCAGGGACTACTGACATACACTTTGCAACGAATTGTTCGGAGTTGTGAGGCTACTTTCATCAAATATTGCAAAAGAAAAGGCACGCAAAGTATCTCAACCGTATTTGACCCTTCAAATACGGTTGAGATACTTTGCGTGCCTTTCCTGGGACCCTGTCCTGGGGTTTTGATGGTAGCTCAGGCCAATCATTATATAAGCAATGCTTCCCACAATCTGAAGAAGATATCTCCATCAACGAAATTAGCCTTTTCGCCACAACTTTTATTCCTTTACGAATCGTAGTCGACAAACATTTCATTGCCTGGCTCAATCCTACACCCCAATCGTATCGATTTTGTCGACCGCTGCACATCCAGTACAAAAAAGAATCAGGTGAACTTATACTTTCCGAAAAAAACATTTGTAGAAGAACAAATCAGAAGTTTGACACCAATAACTACACAAACTTCAGAAGGTCACAACATAACATTTGATTGTGACTTGACATTAAGCGTTATTGATAACGTTATTGTAAGGTCCTCAATATAATTACTGGAACATCATCACAGTTAAGATGCCCATTTTGTAAGCTTACGGCTAGTAACTTCAATGATTTGGAAATGTCTTATCAAAAACCAACCATAAAAGAAAATATGCGACACGGTATCAATCCACTTCATGCGTGAATACGTGTTTTTGAGTTTTTGTTGCATCTTAGCTATAAAAATGATCCGTTTGTACAAAAATGGAGAATCAGTAAGGGGAGCCCTGAAAGCCAAATAGTTGAGCAACGAAAGAAACGCATTCAGACTGAAATAAGAAAGAGGATTGGATTATTAGTGGACGTAGTGAAACCTAATTAATGCCGGAACCACAGATAAATACCGTGGCACATTTACTGAGATTTTAGGTATGTATGCATGGTTAGTCGACAGATTGCATATTATCCTTGTCACAATATCTTGTGACTATCCTATAGATGTAAAAAAGTTTGGCAATTTTTGCCGCACGCTCGCAGAAAAGTACGTCCAATTGTATAATTGGCACCCGATGACTGTCACTATTCACAAAATTCTAGTGCACGGAGAAGAGATTATTGAAACCAGTTCACTTCCTGTCGGGATGCTCTCAGAGCAAGCGGCCGAATCATGCAACAAATTCTGGCGGTCTGATAGGGAACGTCACTGCCGCAAAGTAAAATGGATACAAACCATGGTCAACCCCTTTCACCGTGCATTAGAATCATCAGACCCATTGATTTCTATGTCACACCACATTTTACGTCGAAGTTCATACAAGCGGCTTTGTGTGCCAGAAGCTGTACGCGAACTTTTAAAACCAATTCACGAAGAAAATTTGCAATTAGCAGGAGGCGAAGATGAAGACGAAGACTCATCATTGCATGGATCTGTTTCATCGGATGATGATAATGCAGATGATGATGGCTGCACGTTAATATTAAGCAACGAAAGCGGTTTGTATGAGTAGGCTATTTATTGGATGTGGTTTCAAAATAAAAAGTGTATTAACCAATGATGTTTTAAAGTAGTTTAGTGTCAGTACCATGTTGAAATTAATTCATTATTTACAAAAAATATACCTATATTTGTTTGACCTTTAAGCGACAACCCTATTTCGTACCATTTGACCTTTTTTTTTTTTTCTTTTTTTTTTTTTTTCACATAGAGCTCACTCTTGACCTCAATCTCGCCTGATGGTAAGCGATAGATGAGATCTACGATGAAACGAGCGAGCCCAGAAGATGTCTGTTTACTCTTGCTTTAAAGGTTGAAAGGTCATAAGTGGCAGGGAACACAGAAGCCGGCAGAAAATTCCACAGCTTGGAAGTGCGCACAATAAATGTGGAGGAGAAGCGCTTGGTACGACAAGACGGTATATCAACCAAGTGTGGATGGTAGCCAGCCGTTCGTCTGGTAGACCGGTAGTGAAAGGGAGATGGAGGGATCAGGTCATGGAGCTCCTGCGCACACTCCCCGAAGTACAATCTGTAGAAAACCGACAGGCAAGCAACGGTTCGTCGATGAGCCAGGCTATGAAGCTTGCCCGATAGCGCTTCGTTGCATATAAGCCTTTTAGCCCTGCGCTCGATCGAGTCCAGTGCAGCAAGTTGGTATTTTGCAGAGCCATCCCACAAGTGGCTGCAGTACTCCATGCAAGAACGGACCTGTGCTTTATATAGATTTAGAAGCTGTCCAGGCGTGAAGTACCACCTCACCCTGTGTAGGATTCCTAGCTTTTTTGATAAACTTGAGCGACTCCAAAATGTTTGCATTAGATTTATATTTGGCTTGCGCAAATATGATCACGTATCCGAATTTCGTACGAAACTCAAGTGGCTTCCAATACGTCTTCGCCGGAACTTACACATCTTGTCTCTGCTTTACAGTGTGCTGTTTAATCCTAAAACCCCCACTTATCTTAAAGAACGATTTAAGTTCCTTCATGACACACATGCAAAATCTCTGAGGTCATCAGAAAATTTAAGGCTTGCGGTACCGAGTCACGCCACCAATTTCTATGGTAAGTCGTTCGTAGCTCAAGCAGTACGGCTGTGGAATGCTCTACCCGTGTCAGTAAGACAAGCACAAACCCTATCTTCTTTCAAAAACTTAGTAAAAGATCTTTATCTCTCTTCTTAAATTGGTGTTATTATGTATGTCTTTGTTTCTTTCTTTTTTTAAATATTTATATGTATGTATATGTTTTAAGAACGTTATTTATTGTTTTGTATTTTATATAGATAAATAGTACACCGTGGACTACCCGCGTATTTATTTTCTCCTTCTGAGTCAAATCCATCCAAAGGTTGTCTGTAAAAGATCGCTTTTAGCGATAAGACCGCCCCTTGTATCACCCTTTTTAATTGTTAGGTCCATAATTTTATTTTACTGTTATGGTGTACAATAAAGAATATATCTATCTATCTATCTATCTATCAATCTGAGCTCTGGACTCGATGGTTGAGCCAAAGTTGAGGTCTGACGTCAACTCCATGACCAAAAGCTCCAGGCGGTTGGTAACTGGCACAGATGCACTTCGGAAAGTAGGGGATAATTGATATGGGCTCCTTTTAGCGCTGAAAAGACAAACCTGTGTTTTCAAAGCGTTGAATTCGACCATATTGTCGTCGCCCCATTGGGAAACAAGATTTAAGGTCGAATTCATGCACTCTACCATGGCCTTTCTGAGAGTGGCAATTTCATCCCTGCCAGCTCTAGCACTGGATAAGTATCTCTCTGCGACTGTGCTGTCATCCGCGTACCCAACTGCTCCCAGCTGAAGTAAGTCATTGATATGCAGCAGAAAAAGTCGCAGAAAGAACAGACCCTTGAGGAACACCGGCATTAATTGCCATAAGATCCGACGAACATCCATCGATGACCACTCGGATCAACCGCTCACTCAATAAGTCAGAAATCCAGTTGCGTAAGCTAGCAGGAACACCGAATACGGGAAGCTTGCTCAGCAAACTAGCGTGCCAAACACTATCAAAGGCCTTTGAGATATCGAGGGACACCGTAAGGGCTTCACCGTGTTTCTCAATGGCCTCGCCCCAACAATGCGTGACATACACAAGAAGACCTCCGGTGGACCGACCACGGCGAAAGCCGTACTGGTGGTCACTGAGGAGCTCATTGTCTTCAAGGTATGCCAGTAACTTGTTGTTGAGTACCCTTTCCATCACTTTAGAAAGTATGGAGGTTAAGGCGATTGGTCTATAATTGGCAGGATCGGCACGGCTTCCCTTTTTGGGTACTGCCACATAATTCCCAAAGGCCGCAATTGTGCAACGTGATATTTTTATTAGTGATAGGCCTTATTACGAGGAATATTTCTATTCTAGTCACAAGTCGCATTTTTGAGTTTTTATGGAGAAAAAAAAAAACAAAAACGCAAATATGAAAAAAATTAAATTACTTGGTATCTAGAGGTGATTTTCTAAAAAATAAAAACTAACAAACATGCGCCGAAAGATTTTCCATTAGACTGTATTTATTTGAAAACATTATCTTGGTTCATTAAATTTACAGAAAATATTTTAACATTTTTTTAAAGTTCACGTAAGTTTTATTATTTTATATTATAAAAAGTATATGAAATAGACACTTGGGTGTTCTAGTCTTGCATTTTAAATGCATTTCTTGATCAGTTTACATAATAAACAGCATAGGGAATTTTTTTGGGTCCGATCAAACACTGTGCATCTGTCGGAGGTTGAGTTGTTTGTCAACCTATCTTACGGCCCTTAACCAAATAAATTGCATTTTTGGACTTTGACTTTGAAATAAAATGAAAGGTCAAGTTGAGTGATAACCCTAATCACTATGTTTTGAAACTTTATTCCTCCTACGAGCCTTAATAGTGGAACGTGGTTTTTTAATCAGTGATAGGCCTTATTACGAGAAATATTTCTATGCTAGTCACAAGTCGCACTTTTGAGTTTTGAGTTTTTATGGAGAAAAAAAATAAAAAATAAAATATGAAAAAAATTAAATTACTTGGTATCTAGAGGTGATTTTCTAAAAATAAAAACTAACAAACATGCGCCTAAAGATTCTTCATTAGACTGTATTTATTTGAACACATTTTCTTGATTAATTAAATTTACAGAAATTATTTAACATTTTTTAAGGTCAAGGTCACGTAAGTTTTATTATTTTATGTAATAAAAAGTATATGAAATAGACACTTGGGTGTTCTAGTCTCGCATTTCAAATGCATTTCTTGATCAGTTTACATAATAAACAGCATAGGGAATTTTTTTGGGTCCGATCAAACACTGTGCGCCGCGGTCGCAGCTAGTCGAGCTGTGGCCTAGTGGTTAAATGCTCTAAGGCTGTGGCATACCAACGCAATTCGCACCGCCCGCCGCGCCACAATTCGCACCGCCGCACAGTGGTCCGGATTTTCAAAATGATGGACTTTCGATCGAAGATGGTTATTTCACTAAACAAAAAATGGTACCGAATAGTATATATAACGCTGATCAATATTTATTACTACAATTTTTCGATAAAATTGCTCCTTCAAGTGAAAAAAAAATATTGAAAAAAGTAATGTATGGGAGAAAATGTATTTTATTTTTTTTCTCCGGCTAGTATCAAAGTATAGCAACCAAACCTTATATTCTAGTAAGTAATTGTTGCCCTTAATACGATGACATATAATTTGCTTGCGTATCCCTGCGGCCTTGGCGCCTACGATGATTCAAAGTTTCAAATGTTTTAAGTCGATTTTTTTAATGTTTTTGACGATTCATCTTAAAACAAACGGTTAGAAATGGATAAAGCCCTGAAAAGGGCTATTTTTAGAAGTCCTGAAAAGGACTTTTTCAGGTAGTCCTGAAAAGGACTATTTTATGCAGTCCTGATAAGGAGTATTTTAATGCAACGACTTATCTTACTAACTCAATTCAAACAATAATAATATCACTAAATCTGTTACGCTATTACGCTACTGGATCGTCTGCAGCTCCTGTAGTTCCATATTTTCAGTTTCTTCTGTTGTTACCTCAGGCAAAGTTTCAAGTTCTTCGGAAAGAATACCAATTGGTAGGAAGCCAAAGTGTTCGCTTATGTCTGCACCATGTATGAGCAGCTTGTGCACACTTGCGGCCATATAAAACCACGGGTATAGATAAACAAACATCTCAGCTTCGAAATTTTTCAATATCTATGGCACATCCAGATGAAATTATTTGAAGAATAACCGCGAAATGCTTTAGTAGGTCTTTATCAATATTAGTAATTTGGGCAAATTTCTCATAATCTCTAAAAAACCTTCTGGCTGTATTTCCGTCGTTTGTGGTTCCAAAGCCTTGCTTAACAAAATCTACAAGAATTCCCATTTGCTGCTTGAATTCTTCTTGTGTCAGTTGTTTTTTCGCAGCTTTTAGTTCCTTGTTAGCACCTCGTGCAGCTCACATTTTAAAGTCCATGTTGTATGATATATGTAGAATACACTCCATACAACGGATCCACATATGAAGAGTAGAAAGTCCATATTTATAAACATTTTCTCGTACAGGTCTTGAAAATACTTCTGAGAGCTTGTTCATCTCAGTCGGCTTAGCAAGGCAAATATTGCAGTCAGATGCAGATGAAGTATCAGTTATAATAGTGGCCACTTTTCCGTCGATCATTGTCATATGAAGGTCGTGATTAATCTCCAGCCCGGCACACTTTGTAGGACCAATATTATCTATTTCTTCTTTCAACGAAGCTTCTTCTTGCTTGATATATTCTGCTGTCTCTTTACAAAATTCAAACTCAATAGGCCTACAATAATGGGTTGAAGAAGGTGTTCGGTTTTCCCATATGGTGATATTATTAGAAACTAATTTAAGAGGGACAAGACTTGACATAAATACCGATGAATCACTGAAGGTTACATCTTCACTTCTTTGCTTGTAGGTGCTTTGTGAAGAAGCTCCATCGAAACCCCATTTACTGATTAATTTCAATCCTTCATTTCACGAATCAACTTGGGTACCAGTAATCTGAAGAATCTTCTAGACTGTCAGATCCAGTAGGGCTTGAATCTTCACTTTAGCTCCTCTCTGAGTAATTTCTAAATCGCTTGGATAGCATTTTTTCTTAGCTTCTAGGAGTTTGTGATACGATGGTAAAATTGGAACTTCACAATCTATCAGCACTTTCCTTAAACATAAATATTTCCACTTTGATAGGTTCAAAGATAAATAAAGACCTAGAGCGTGATCTTCATCTAACGATTTTTCGCTTACTTTCTTTTTAAACAAAGTGGTTTGAACAATCGCAACACTATCAGGGTTTTTCGTTATGTGATCAATAATATTAGCTAAGTCATTCTTCTTTTCTGTCTCTCTTTTAAATCTTGTGACTAATGCGAAAGTGAGTTCTTGAAGAAGAGACCCTGAACGTCTTTTCTTCTGTTTGTTGCCGAGGTCAACAAACGGTTTCCTAATCTGAACTAACCTAATCCGTAGATGTGCCCACAGTTGATGTGGACGGAATCACAGCTGCTACAGTATCGATATCAACTGAAATATTCGTAATGTCTGACGATATGTTTTCGATAACTTCATCTTGAGCTAGAAAAAATTGTGATAAATTCACTGTAGTGCAATTTGGCCAACTAATATGTGATTGTAACCACTTAGCATGTCTGTTCATGAATGTCTTCTGATTTCTGGAAACACTTGCCCATCTGCGACTCATATTATTAATATAATTTTTTTTAAAGGTCTAAATTATTTCTGAATCTTCTGAACATATTTCAATTGGGATGCGCACAATAATAGCTTCATAGAGTCGTGTCCAATTTTTCATGTCTCCTTCAACACGAAGGAACATAAAAATATCTATATTCGTAACAAATGCAGCCATAACGAAACTCACAAAACTTTCACACAGCACGGATAATGATGTTACTTCCTCAAGGGTTGAGAAACAAGTGACCTTTAATTGTTACCTAAACACATATTTACAACAAACACAAGTTCGCAAGTAGTGACTGACATAATTAGTACCGCTGCGTTCAACAACCAATCAGCGTCGTCGATATTACCCCTACCACCCTTTTGTGGTGGGGGTTAATTATTATTTTATCAAAGTAATAGTTTTAGTCATTAGATAGTCAACGTCAGCACATGACTGTCTTCAATTACATGCATCAAGTTGAAATTTTATTAAAAAAATATGTAATTTTATTATTGTCTTATAAATGAAATACCTACCAAATGCCTAAATTTATATTTTTTAATTCTTATTGTATTGAAAAAAAAATATTTTTAGTTCTTAATTGTAAAACTCGTTAATAGCCATTAGAAAATACAACATAAACATTTGAAACTTTGAATCATCGTAGGCGCCAAGGCCGCAGGGATACGCAAGCAAATTATATGTCGTCGTATTAAGGGCAACAAGTACTTACTAGAATATAAGGTTTGGTTGCTATACTTTGATACTAGCCGGAGAAAAAAAATAAAATACCTTTTCTCCCATACATTATTTTTTTCAATATTTTTTTTTTCACTTGAAGGAGCAATTTTATCGAAAAATTGTAGTAATAAATATTGATCAGCGTTATATATACTATTCGATACCATTTTTTGTTTAGTGAAATAACCATCTTCGATCGAAAGTCCATCATTTTGAAAATCCGGACCACTGTGCGCCGGAGGCTGTGGCCAGGCCGTAAGGGTTCCGTTATTTACCATTCGGCTACGGAACCCTAAAGAAACACCAGCGTCTTAAACTCGCTTGAAAGCAGATATATTTAAGCATCGAAACCTAGTAAGTGGTCCATTCACTCCCTCATGACCACTTTAAAACCTAGTATGTCACTTTAACCATTTCAAAACCTAGTAACTCTCTGGACTTGCTAGGTTTTTAAAATACGTAAAGCGAGTGGGGAAGGGTTTGATTACTTTTAATTTAACATTTGCTCCAATTGAAAAGAAGTCCAGCGATTTTGCCACATGTGTCCTTTGGCATGAAGCTCAATATGCTTTTATATCTTACATCGGATCTTAAATCAGTAGCTAATAGCTATCTAATAAAAGGTCATACTCACATGTCCGCGGATGCCGTACACGGCAATATAGAAATGAAAATGAGGAGGCAAAAAATATTTATGACTAGCTTTTGCCCGCGACTTCGTCCGCGTGGAATAGTTACTTTGGGCTAACGTTAAATTTAACCCCGATTTTGAAGCATTCTTTGTTGGCGCTCCGCTCCTATTGGCCTTAGCGTAATAATATATAGCCTATAGCCTTCTTCTCTATAAATTCACTATTTAAGGCTGCGCCGAGTAAAATAACTCGAAACGGTCTTCACAACTAAAGGAATATAACCTATAATAGTACTTTAATTACCATACAAAAATATGTAATGAACACTAGAATAAATGTGTTAGCAAACATAGTTGGCAAAATTTAAAAATATTTTATAGTTTATTAAACAAAAATACATAAAGTTGGACAAAAATCCTTACAAAACATGCTCGTGCGTCGCTGAATTTTGATAGTAAACTGTTGAATTTTTTCATAAACTTCAATTCATATTATTCTCTAATTATCATACTATCATTTACAGCTTTAACATTTCAAAAATGTCGCTTGGTTGTTTTAATTTTAATTTTTTCTTCTAATTTGCGCGCTATTTTGAACCATACGCAACGTACACCGATCGAAAATTCAGTCGTCCACGGGAGCTCAGAGAGGGGTCACGTCTCATCGTGGAGCGTTTCGCCGGTAACGATAATTCGCGATCTATTGTGTACGTATGTATTGCAGCAATCCGTTGAATAACATAAGTCATATTTTTTGTTTTTTTGAGTACGATTTATTATGCATACCCAACAATTACTTTTTATTGTTCAATATATATTTCTTTAACATTTTTTTTTTTCAATATTTGTTTTATTATGGGAAAATGTAAAAAAAATATTATTAGAAGAAAGTTCGCGGAAATTTCGAAAAAAAAAGCCAATTTCATAAAAAGTACGTATTTCTATTTTGTGATGTTATTATTGCCTTTTAACCGACTTAAAAAAAAAGGAGAAGGTTCTCAGTTCGTCTTAAACTTTTTTTTATGTATGTAACCTCAAACTCGGAGACGGCTGGACCGATTTGGAATTTTTTTTTCGTTTGAAAGGGTATACTTTCTAGTTGGTTCCATTGTTATGAAATCAGGATCTGATGATGGGATCCTGGAGAAAGCGAGGGAACTCTTTAAATATTATAGGCACACCTATAGCGTTTTGGGTATTTCTAATAGTACCTTGTGCAGTTGCTCCCGAAAAGCACCATTTGAGGAAGTGAAAGTGATGATGAAGACTTTTTTCAAACATTCGATATGGGTATCGTGTAATGGGTTTTTGGGGGTGGTGATTGCAAATCTGGAATTTATTTTTAAATTCAAGATGGCGTATGCAACTTTTTCTCACAAATTCGATATGGGTACCGTGTAATGGGTTTTTGGGGGTGGTGATTGCAAATCTGACATTCATTTTAAAATCCAAGATGGCGGATGCAACTTTTTCTCAAACATTCGATATGGGTATCGTGTAATGGGTTTTTGGGGGTGGTGATTGCAAATCTGGCATTCATTTTAAAATCCAAGATGGCGGATGCAACTTTTTCTCAAACATTCGATATAGGTATCGTGTAATGGGTTTTTGGGGGTGGTGATTGCAAATCTGGCATTCATTTTAAAATCCAAGATGGCGGATGCAACTTTTTCTCAAATTTTCGATATGGGTATCGTGTAATGGGTTTTTGGGGGTGGTGATTGCAAATCTGGCATTCATTTTAAAATCCATGATGGCGGATGCAACTTTTTCTCAAACATTTGATATGGGTACCGTGTAATGGGTTTTTGGGGGTGGTGATTGCAAATCTGGCATTCATTTTAAAATCCAAGATGGCGGATGCAACTTTTTCTCACACATTCGATATGGGTATCGTGTAATGGGTTTTTGGGGGTGGTGATTGCAAATCTGGCTTTCATTTTGAAATCCAATTTAAAACACTTTTGATATCCATATTGAATGTTGGAGAAAAAGTTGCATCCTTGGTGGATGCAACTTTTTCTCCAACATTCAATATGGATATCGTGTGTGTCTACTAAGTTAAATACACTGATAACCTTCAAGGGTTTATTGCTAAGTATAATTAACAAAGTAACGTAAGGGCTAAAATTATCGCTAAATGATGAAAATGAGTGCACCCGGTTGCTGTTCGAAATACACTAAGCTCGCGGCGAACTTAGTGCGACCGCATTATATCGCTTGCTCAGCAAACGTGGTCGATTGCAAAATATTGCATCAAACATCGTGTAATAGGTTTTTGGGCATACCGATTGCAATCCTGACATTCATTTTAGAATTTACGACGAAAGTTCATTGGCTACTTTGTTAGCTTACAATTTACACTGGGTTATTGACAATTTAACTGATCCTAGTTTAAGTGACTATTCAGTATTATCTAGGGTATCTAATAATACTGAAATTAATTGTTTAAACCCTTAGATGTGACAAAGGAGAGTTATAATAACACAATTTTACTTTATCATCAGAATATAAATCGTTTCTCTGGCAAAATATTAGATGAGGAAATGTTAATAGATAAATATGATATAGATATCTTATGTTTTTGTGAAACCTGGCTAAAACCAGATAGAATGTTGTTTAAAATTAATATTTTTCTGTTACTAGTGCATACAACAGGTCCTCAGTAGGAGGTGGTACTTTAATATTACGTAGTAATTCTCTTAGATATACGGAACAAAAATATATCACCGCTTGCTCTGTTGATTGCTTGTGTGAGGTAGCATGTACAGAAGTTGAAGGCCAAACTTTCTTAAGTGTTTATAGACCACCAGCATCAAACTTGTCATCATTCTTAATGATAATGGGAGAAATTTTAAGTACCTAAGCTTATAAGAGATAATAAATTAGTTTTCGTTTGTGGTCACCTAAATATTGAATTGTTAGTAAATTCACCTGAACACTGCAAGCTTACTTCATTGTTTGGTTCATTTAACTTAAAATGCACATACAAGGAAGCAACAAGAATAACAGCAACATCAGCTCAATGCATAGATAATATTTATACTAATTGTACCATAAAATACTCGTCTCAATTTAGTGGAGTTAGGTCTGACCATACAGGTCAACTAGTATCCTTTGAGTTGGTTAAAAAGCGGCAATTAAATAAGACTATTAAGTTTAGGCAACTAACTAAAAAGAAATTAATGTTTTTAATGATAACATGTTAAGTAATCTTTCAATGGCCCATTTTGACTCCCATGACCCCAATGAAAATTACAGGATATTATTTTCTTCACTATGCCACGAATTTAGTAAGGCATGTCCAGTTAAAAAATTTCAAATGAGTAATAAATCTAAATTTAATGAATGGGCCACTGCTGGAATAAGAATAAGCTGAGACAATTTATACAACTTATACCATGAAAAATCATTGACTTCCGATGAAGCCTTCCATAATTATGTAAGAAACTATTCAAAGATATTTAAAAGAGTATGCGCCCTAAGCTAAATCTAAATCAGAAATTTATTGAAATTTTTGATTTGATTTTCTCATTAACTCCTATTCTTAAAGTATACTGCTAAAGTACTTACCGATCATGTTAAATGTAGAACTAAACTGAGCGATAACAGGATATCAATAAAAGCAAATGTTTCTTACAAATGTTTTAATTGAAATTATTTAAAGTTCTCTCTTAAAATAGGTTCGCTACCTTAATTTTGCACAATAGTTGGGCTTTTTTCTTTATGTTATAATACTTAATCAACAGTCTTCAATTTCACAATCATACCAGTGCTTGAATTACCCATTTAAATAGGTAACTTAGATATCTTTTATACATTTATTATATACCTTATTTTACATCTAAACTAATATTATAAAGAGGAAACATTTGTGTTTTTGTATGTATATAACGTTTTCATACAAAAACTACTGGACTGATTTCAAAAATTCTTTCACCATTAGAAAGCTGCATCTTCACTGAGTGACATAGGCTATACCACATATTAAAAAAAAAAAAATAGGGATCCCTAATAAAAATGTTTATTCTTTCACGCAAAATGTACAGAATGGATTTGAATCAAATTTGGCAAGTAGATAGTTTACATCCTGGAATAACACATAGTCTGATTTTTATCCCGGAATTCCCACGGGATCGGGATTTTACGCGCGAACGAAGTCGCGGGCAGAAAGCTAGTCATACAATATTTCTATGAAAACAAAAAGTAAAACTAGTGTACAATGGGCAGTTTTATCGCACAGGCCGATCTTTTACATATAGACAACCTTTCGATGTACAGAACTTAAAGGAGACACGATATGAGGCTGTCAGTGTCAAACTTCATAAATAGTTTTAAATAATATTATTAAACATGTTATTTATCACAATAATAGAAGAATAATAATAATTCACATACAAATAAAATAAAATAACAATGATATTATTAAAAACAAAAAATTGCGTCATCTCGTTACGTGAAGTCGAATAAGCCTCCCTAGCACTGCATACTCCGGCTTTTCTGATATCATCTTCAGAATTCTCTCCCCCGGATCCTACACATCAGAGATGCTGCTTTTATACGTATTATGGCATAAAAATCATCGACTCTTGCGTCAGCAAACATGGCTGAAGCGCTACAGAAACGTGGGAGCCCCACCAGAATTCTGAAAGCATTGTTACATTGTCTGCGAAGACCGTTGTATGTCCGTTGCGTATAACTGGCCCATAGAGCGCTAGTGCAATAGCTTTGGCAGTGGGCCCTGAACAGTGTCACTTTTACGTCTAATGTACACCTTGCAAATCTATACACCAACATATTAGCACGAACCGACAACGCCTTTCGCTCTCACTCGGTCTAAGTTACTATGTGTCCTAGGTACTTAAATTTAGAGACACGTTTTAGAGGTACTCCGTTTAAACGGACTGGAGGTACATGTTCCGGAGACTTATTCTTACCTATAATAACCATAAACATAATTTTCTTCTCGTTGTCCTTCAGACCATGAGCTTCCGCATATAACTCACAGCATATGCATACCGAACAGTTTTCTCAATCCACTGAGCGACGGACTCAGTAACACCACAGATTACTTAATAGTTACTACGTAACAGATACTTCACTCAGTACAAAATTTCCAATACCTACTGCTATAATAGCCTACTCCGTCGCGTCAGCAACCGCTGCATGCTAAAATGTGCCTAAATGTTCAAGCGTACAGTTGTGATTGCTTTCGCACCGCTCGATCCCACAGCAATCGCAGGGCTGCCTCTTCGATAAAATTAAATTAACAAACTTTTTGTATCTGTGCTATTGAGAACTGTGAATATGCTCTGACTATAGGTAGTAGTTTAAAATTGTTTCGTTTATAAAATATATTTTTTATAAATTGGTGCTGACTGTGCATTACATCTAGATAAACATAATTATAGAGGTCAGTGTGTGGGTAAAATAAAAAAAATATCTTTAAAGTTACATGTGTTTTATTTTTATATATTTTTTTATAAATTTCTTACCCTTTCTAAATTCTCGGTTATTAAATTTTAGTGTAGAAAATATCCTGGATCTAATAAAAAGTTTTATTAGATATTGTTTTGGGAAACAAGGACAGGGAGAATCAAAATGAATCAATTAATCATTTAAAATTTCATAAAGAGTACTACCCGGTCTTGGTTTCATATTTTTTTCAAAATAATTAATAAACATAGTCTTAAGTTCTCTTACATAATTATGAAACGCATCCGTTCGCACTTTTAACTTTCCGTAAAAAGACGATGTTTTGTTGAATGCTTTAAAATGGATAAACAATCTATTCGTAGATTCATTTAAATCAGGAATGTTCTCTAATTCAGCAACAAAGCCAGAACAGGTATGCTTCTTGCTACATTTATTTTATTTATCACTTACCTTTCTTCATTGACAGGTAAATCGAAAAATGTTAGGTGTTTATCCCTTCTTTTACTTGATTTGCACCCATCTACAGCACATAAGGCACCAGACGGCATCGTATTCGTTTGTACGTGTACAAATGAATGTAGGTAACGATTAAAATTGAACAATTGCTTGCGCTTCGCATGCGAAAACCGCACTGAATTTGGTCCGCAAACGGCCCTAGACCGCTCGGCCGGGCGGTAGGTAATTATAGCGCGCAAGTACATGGAGTGACGGAGCCCTGGTAACACCATATCGTCAGCGTAACTGATGTTGTTAACGCAGACGTCATCCATATGACAACCAACGTGGGTGTTACTGAGCCCCTCAATCAGCTGATTAACATACAAGATAAATAGTCTTGGAGAGGACAGGCCTCCCTGCCTGACACCGCATTTAAGTGCATACTCATCCGACTCCCCACTTTACATAATTTTTCTGATGGTTATCACCAAAAGGACAAGATGTTAATAAATTCAGTGGGAGCCCCTACCTCTCCAAGTTTGGCCCAGAGCCTGCTGTAATCCACCAGGTCCAGGAAACAAGCATAGACAGGTGTTTTTCTATTAACATAGTAGTTGACTAATAAGTCTTTCCATATCCTTTGGACTTCAGTAAAAATAAATTACTTACGAGAGGTATTTCAAATAGGTAAGTTAATCACGTAACAAAGAATAGGAAATTAATAATGTATGTATAGGTACGTACTTCGTATAGGTGACTGTCATGCAAAACTAACTATATTTAAAAATTATAATGTCTATGTGGTAATAACACTAAACAATTCAACAAAAACTAATGTTTTTGTTCTAAATTTATTTAGAATCTTAATTTCAAAACAAAATATCAGAGTATTCTTGCTTTATATACCTACAATATAATTTAAGCAATTACCGAGGGTAGTAGTATTACAACATAAAAATTTCTGTGGCACATGGCGTGGCGAGCTTGAAACGTAGGTAATTGTATAATTAGCTAAAACAATAAATTACGAAACAGAAAACTTTTAATAATTTAAATTAATTTAAGATTTACTTAAGTTTAAATATCTGTTTTGAAGCAGCTGGTCCATTGGCATGTATGACTACACTGACGACCTCTGTTTGCACTGCTGGATGGAACATCGTCCTCTTCACCTAAACAAAAACATTAAAATGAGACAGGTTATAGAAACATTAACGGAACCCTAATTCTAAACAATATGGCCAAGCAATGGTTCTTATGGTCACCATTTTAAAGAAAAGTACGCCTATAAAGGTTTTTTTAATATATTTGTGAAAACCAACTCTGTGAAAATGGCGACTTTTAATTGTATATCTTACTGAACCAAATATTATTTTAAAAATCAACTTATCGATAACGCGAATTCCAGGAGGCGCGTAAAAAAATTGATGAAATCTGATAATATGTCACCAAAAATATACGTGCGCCATGCACATTTATACACACATTATAACATCTTGATTGTTAACTACACTTTTAATATTTTAGATATTATTTATAATAAGAAATGGATCAATAACTTACCTTTATTAAAAAAAATGTCAGCAATAGGTATTCACCAGTTCACAACACTTTTGTATGAGCTTTTAAGATTCACTGTGTACGTTATTGTCGTGTTTGGTTCCATTAAGCGCTAATAGTTAGCTTCGCGGGAGCAAATAGTTCACAGTCTAACAACTATAAGGTCGTTATCACTGAATACTCTCTGGTCGTTATTGATCGAAGTGGTGTTCAACAAGTCTACTATAAATTGGCCTATAAATTGGGCCCTTTTCCGTGGTTATAATCGTTTACTATTCCGTTATAGTCCTGATGAAATGGTGGTTCCAGGACAATTACTCGACCACATTTTGCTTCTTGGGTACTGATGCCAAAAATGCAATCAGTAAAATTTTTGTCTGTCTGTCTGTCTGTCTGTATAACCGTTATAGAAACAAAAACTACTCGACGGATTTTAACGAAACTTGGTACAATTATTTTTCATACTCCTGAGCTGGTTATAGTATACTTTTCATCACGCTACAATCAATAGGAGCAGAGCAGTGAAGGGAAATGTTGGGAAAACGGGAGAAGTTACTCCATTTTTTAAGCTTCCGTCGCGTGTGCAACCTTAATGGTTAAAGCTACACAGAAATCATTTCATGACGGAAATGTTCTCCTTAAAATTATATTAAAAAAATCCCACGACAGCATATGTCTATCTTTTATGGTTGACTCACAATAACACGTGTAACTCCCGATAGCTTAGCATTTCGAAGCTTTCTGATTATAATATTTGTCTACTCTTACGTTTATAACACTCTCAGTCACCCCTAATTGAAAAAGTTAACATTATTAACTATTCCATAAAAAGAATCATATAAATCGGTATAGAAACACCAAAGTTATACATGAAATCTATACTTATAATAAATCTGTAGAGAGGTCAATTCTGTACATGAAATATATTTACAAAATAACTATCAGGGGGTGATTAGGGATCGATACTGATACCAAAAATGCAATCAGTAAAATTTTTGTCTGTCTGTCTGTCTGTATAACCGTTATAGAAACAAAAACTACTCGACGGATTTTAACGAAACTTGGTACAATTAATATTCATACTCCTGAGCAGGTTATAGTATACTTTTCATCACGCTACAATCAATAGGAGCAGAGCAGTGAAGGGAAATGTTGGGAAAACGGGAGAAGTTACTCCATTTTTTAAGCTTCCGTCGCGTGTGCAACCATAATGGTTAAAGCTACACAGAAATCATTTATGACGGAAATGTTCTCCTTAAAATTATATAAAAAATATCCCACGACAGCATATATCTGTCTTTTATGGTTGACTCACAATAACACGTGTAACTCCCGATAGCTTAGCAGTTCGAAGCTTTCTGATTATTATTCTGCTCCGAAATTTAAAACCACCACAACTTTGCAATGGAACTCGGCTAAAAGTAACCCAGTTGCAACAAAATATAATCGAGGCTCAAATTTTAACAGGTTGCGGTGCAGGAGAAACCGTCTTTATTCCCAGAATTCCCATAATAGCAAATAATTTTCCATTCCAATTTAAAAGAACGCGATTCCCAGTATCGGTGTGTTATGCAATGACAATTAATAAGGCTCAAGGGCAGACTTTTCGTGTTGCTGGAGTAGATCTCGGTGTCAGTTGTTTCTCGAATGGTCAGTATGTCGGTCTTTCCCGGGTTAGCAGTTCTAGAAATCTTTATGTTCACGTGCCGGACGAGTCAACTTTCAACATAGTTTACCTGGAAGCTTTGCGCTGAAGTATTGTCGTTCTATAGGTACTTAAGCCTCATGTGAACGTGATCTAAACAATATTACCAATACATTAACTTAATAACACACAAGGAGTTACACGCTGACGGAGTCGCGGGCACAGCTATTAACAATAATATTGTGCGGTTCGGTATTGCGATATTTTTCAACACTATTATAGATTGACATATTATATTTCCCTACTAAATTACGAAAGTTAATCTGTGTGTTACATCAAAATCACTGAACCGTGAGGAAGGACATAGGCTACTTTTTTTTACGAAAAACGACGGAAACGTGGACGAAGTCGCGGGCAACAGCTATCTATGCTAATAATATAAGGCTGAAGAGTGTGTTTGTTTGTTTGAACGCGATAATCTCAGGAACTACTGGTTCGAATTGAAAAAATATTTTTAATTAAATAGTAAATTTATAGAGAAAGGCTATATATAGGCTATATATCATTACGCTAAGACCAATAGGAGCGGAGCACCAATGAAGAATGCTTCACAATCGGGGTTAAATTTAACGTTAGCCCAAAGTAACTATTCCACGCGGACGAAGTCGCGGGCAAAAGCTAGTACGCTAATAATAAGCCATCGCGCGTGAATACTGAATAATGCTATAAGGGTTATTTTTGAGAATCGGTCGCCTACTAAATTACGAAAGTTAATCTATGTGTTACATCAAAATCACTGAACCGCGAGGAAGGACATAGGCTACTTTTTTTTTACGAAAAACGACGGAAACGTGGACGAAGTCGCGGGCAACAGCTATCTATTCTAATAATATAAAGCTGAAGAGTTTGTTTGTTTGTTTGAACGCGATAATCTCAGGAACTACTGGTTCGAATTGAAAAAATATTTTTTTATTAAGAGGGTGTCGAGCCTACGAGACGCGCGGAAAATAGGTATTTACTGCAGCGGGCTAGTCGTGTGCGTTGTCACACACACAATGACAAGTTCGCTCGAGGCCCGCTTGCCGTTGCACGACGAAGTTTCCTAACTTTGCATTTTTTAATTTTTTGTCGTTATGTTGAATAAACTTGAAAAACGAATATTAATTATTTAGATGGTTTTATTTATCACACTAATATTATAAAGGCGAAAGTTTGTGAATGAATGTGTCTGTTTGCATGTTTGTTACTTCTTCACGATCAAACGGCTGGATGGAACTAAATGAAGCAAGTAGGTACGTAAATAAATCACAAAAATAAATTTAATAAATTATACCTATTATATAAAAATTAACGTTTGTTTTTACTGTAGTAATACATTATCCGTTCCCTCACTATTCATCCTATTGCAATAAAATTTTGATTTTATATATTAAACTCCTCAGATTTTTTTTTTAAAGAATACTAGCAATGTGGGTACATCTCACATTACTAGCAATCTTGTTAACCCCTCCAACTAAGCTAAATATGCTTGTGTCTGGAGTGGGTTCACGTCAATAGTGTAATGGGTGGGGTTCGAACCTGCCACCTATCGATCACAAGTCCGACACCTTATCCATTAGGCTATTGACGCTTCGAAACTGGGTAAGTAGCAAGTTAGGGTATGCAGTACTTATTTGAATAATAAAACCAGTATGAAATAAAAAAAAAAAATTATGTAATGTCATAATAAAACCAGACTGAAATAAGTTTTGTTTATTAAAATTTCATTTAGTGCTCGTTTAAATTCTGATGTACTGTCATATTTTTAATAACATTTGGTACTTTATTATATATACGTGGGGCCATACCAAAAAAACATTTTTTCATTAATGCTGTCTAGCGAACTTACTTCGCAGAAAATATAAGCGTAATTTATTTCATAACAATATATGTATCAAGTGTAACTTAATTTAAAAGAAAAAAAAATAAAAGAAATCTATAAATCTAATGTTATATTGCTTATTATAACATTTTACAAAAATTGGCCAAGTGCGAGTCAGACTCGCCCATGAATGGTTCCGTAGTAACTATAATAATATAATATAATATGTATATTTACTTGACAAAAAACTAAAACTTTCAAATTTCTTAAAACTAGCTTATTTACATTTTTTGCAACTACGCCAAATAACTTTGTTTTTCATAGTATTTGTATGAATTACAAAGTTATATTTGCGGTTTTAGAAAATATGCTGTATCTCAAAAACTGCTGACTCGATCTCTTTAAAACCAATTTTGATTGAAAGTTTACATTAAGATCTATAGATATATATATACAACGTGTAATTTAAAGGGTATATACATACCAAGTGCATGGCTTCTTTGGATGATAACAAACGATATGGCATGGGTTTTGTAATCCTAAGTCTACATGTGTAGAACTTATTACAAATTCCAGTACACTGATACCAGAGACCGAATTTTTCAAATTAAGAAGAACGAAAAGAATTATCGTGTTATTGGCAAGTGACGTGGAAAGTTATTGACCCTCGTAGTGCTGTGACACGTTTGTTATGATTGGTATTCAAAAAATATGTGAAACCAATAATTTGGTATCAATTCTTTAAGTCAGTTATTTTGTGCTGAAACTGTGCATAGAAAATCAGGTCAAACACAAAACAAAATAAATGCTGAATAGCTCTATTCAGCTTCTGTAGACATTTGCCCACCATTTGTCAAATCAACAGACGAGTCACATATTAACAGGTAAATTATGCCAAAATGCCTTTCTTGTTTCAAGCATCAGGCATACCAATTTATTTATAATTTCTTCTTTTTTATTTTGTTTAATGCACTTGGAGTAACAATACTTTCAGAAGGGACCGTACAAATTTATTTTTTCTGCCGGGGTTCAAGTTCAAGTCAAAATAGTAAAACAAATCTGACATAAAACGATGTTTAAATAAATAAGTTACAAATACCCTGTTTTATAAAAAAAGTTTCTTGATCCAGCGACTAATTCCACTTGTACAACAGAGTTTAAATTCTGTAGGTGAAAAGTGAAGGACCTTAAGTCACATTTTATAAAGTATTCAGTAGAGCTCATTAAAGATGTCCATACCCGAAATTTGGCATTAAAATCGACAGAGTATAAAAAGTAATTATCGTATCATTGTGGAATAAAAAGTATGATTATGATGGGTACTTAAGCTATTATATTGAGATATTTTTTTAACAAATATAGTTCTTTAAGGCTGTATTATCGGACTTAAGGTTCTTTAACTTTGAAGCTTTACTAGATATCTTATAGTATGACGGTACTTACGTCTCTACTGGATCAATAATGTATAGTAAATTTTATTATTTTATAAGTTAGGTACGATACAACATCATAGAAAAATATATTAAAAAGTTTTAATGACATTAAACATGAAATAACATTATACGTAATATGTTTTATGTAATAAAAAATAAAATCTTTGTATTTTAAAATCTTTAATAAAATAAATGAAATTAAACAAAACACTTAATGTTATTCTGGTAAGTCACGTGCTGTATCCTCGTGGGCTAATGTATTATAAAAATTATGAAAAATGGGTGGAATCCATTGCAGAGCTTTCTGTGAATCCTGAATATTTTTTAGTGCTTATAGGTTTGTGGCCTAATCGAATAGGCTGCAATATAGGCATGGCAAAGTCTTCTAGGGATCTCTTTCTGTTTCATATTAAGGATACCTTTTTGAATTCTTGTTGATTAAAAGATGTTTTGTAACTCATTGTGCCATACTCTTCTTTTTAAAATTTCATTTAAGTATTGTTTTTATTTTTTATTTATAATAGGCTCGCGTTTGACCACCATATCACCTGATGGTAAGGGATGATGTGGTCGAAGATGGAGCACGCTTACCTAAAAGTAACCTATTCACTCTTGACTTAAAGACCCCTAGGTTATAGCTATCGAGAAACACAGACTCCGGCAGGGAATTCCACTCCTTAGCCGTACGCACAATGAAGATATTCCCAAAATTTTTAGTGCGCATAAGTGGGATGTCCACCATGTAACGATGGCGCATCGCCGTTTGTCTTGTAGTCCGATGATGAAACGGGCTTGACGGAATTAGATTGTATAATTCCATTGCACACTCCTCGAAATGTAACCGATAGAAAACCGATAGACTAGCAACTCATCGCCGATGTTCAAGTCTGGAGCTTAGATTCGACCAGTGTATCGTTGCCAATCAGTCTTTTGGCCCGTTTCTCAATAGACTCAAGCCCATCTAGTTCGTACTTGGCAGATCCATCCCAAAGATGTGAGCAGTACTCCATACACGACCGAACGTGGGCTTCGGGTGTGAAGTACCGCCTCACCTTTGCTAGGATTCCCAACTTTTTTGATGCTAGTTGAGCCGTAGCCTCGATAAACGGGCCAAAATTGAGGGTTAGTGTTAAGTTAGTGTTACCCCCAGAAGCTCGATACGATCGGTTATCGGCACGGTTACACCTCGGAAAGTAGGAGCCGGTTTGAATTGACTCCTTTTTGCGGAGAAGAGACACGCCTGGGTCTTAGCTGCATTAAACTTGACCAAGTTGGCATCGCCCCATTCGGAGACAGCCTTCAAGGACAAGTTCAAGCGCCCAACCATGTCCTCACGGAGAGACTGGATCTGTGACCCACCAGCACGCGCGCTTGACACATATCTCTCAGCAACTGTACTGTCGTCTGCATACCCAAAGGTACCGGGCATAAGCAGATCATTAATGTGCAGCAAGAATAAAGTTGCTGAGAGAACCGACCCCTCAGGGACCCCGGAATTAATTGCCAATTGACCAGACGAGCAACCATCAATGAACCCTCGAATAGACCGATCTCTCAGAAAGTCTTCAATCCAAACGCAAAGTTGTGTGGGTAAACCGAAAGAAGGTAGCTTAGTAATAAGGCTATCGTGTTAGACTCTGTCAAAGGCCTTAGAGATGTCAAGGGAGACAGCAAGTGCTTCCCCGTGCTTCTCGATGGCCTCACTCCAGATATGAATAGCATACGCTAGAAAATCCCCAGTAGACCGGTTTTTTCAGAAGCCGTATTGTCGGTCACTGAGGATGTCGTTGGCTTCTAGGTATGCCAGGAGCTTACTATTGAGTACACGCTCCATACTCTCACAGAGTATGACCGTGACTGAAATAGGTCTGTAGTTGGCTGGGTCAGCACGACTGCACTTTTTGGGCACAGGCTGCACGTTAGCCAGCTTCCATGCTTTCGGCACCTTTTCAGTCTCAAGCGAAAGGCGAAACAGGCGCGTCAAAATTAGAGACAGTTCAGGCGCACAAGTTCTAAGAACAATTGCTGATAACAGCAATTGTTCGGTCGGGCCACTAGCTTTGTTCACGTCAAGATTACGCAGCACTCTACGGACGTCCTTCTGTTGGATGCGAATGTCCGACATACACGTCCCACATCCAATAGGAGCATCAGGAGGGTGAGCGCCACTACTATCCAGACGTGAAGACTCCGCAAAAAGAGCGGCAAACAAGTTTGCTTTTTCCTCAGCGGAGTGGGCCAGAGACCCGTCAAGTTTAAGCAGTGGTGGTACTGAGGGGCAACAGAAGTTCGATTCAACCGTCTTTGCCAGGGACCAAAAAGCTTTGCTGCCAGCAGGGTATGAAGCAAGTTTGTTCCCGATTCGGCTAACGTGGTCAAACCGAGCCCTCCGCAAAACCTTTTTACAGGACTTGGCAGCCCTGTTGAAAGCTGTCTTCATCTGAATCACGTCATTTGCTTTGCAGTTTCTAGCATCGACCCATATTAGGTACGCCGCGTGTTTAAGCGCTTCAACGCGATCACATTCGGCGTTTGGCGCCGCCAAGCTTTCGATCGAGCTTTGCCGGACATTGTTAGGTCAGAGAACGGAATGTAGTACTTCATCCCCTGTCACAAAACATCCGCCACGGCGTCTGCGCACGACGATGAATCATTTGAAGAGAAGCAAATAGGCTCCCAAGGATAACATGAAAAGAAATATTGCATGCCATCCCAATCCGCTGACTTTTATCGCCATACCCACCGTGTGCCATTAAGGCTGGGATCGGGCGGGGAGTAGACGGATACAGACTTAACCTGACAGTGGTCGGAACTAACTAACGGTGAAGATGTCGTTACCGAGTAGCGGTCTGGATCTGTAGTCAGCAGAAGGTCCAAGTAATTGGCTGTGTGCGACTCAACATCCAGCACCCTCGTTGCTCCCTGGACCAGCTGAGTGAGATTTAATGCAAGCGCAAGATTGTGCATCTCTCGCCCAGCATGATCCGTGCACTGGTACGGGAAGAGCCACTCCTGGTGATGGGCATTAAAGTCCCCCAGTAACACGAACTGAGCTGAAGGGTACCGCTGCTATGCCACATCTGCCGCCTCACTGATCTCCACTGTGCGAGCGGTAGACACAGGCATAAATAATTTTGTCCATGCCCGTGTCCACCAGAGCCCAAAGCGTCGAGAACCTGGAGTCCTCAAGGTTACGGAGACGCCGATAGCAGATGTCGTCGCGGGCGTACATGCATACACCCGCACGTGGTTTGAAATTGTGCTCCAAGGTGAACCCTGGGTATGAAAGATACGACACGTCTGACGGACTTCTGATCTGCGTCTCCGAAAGAAACAAAAGAGTAGGTTTTTCAGTCTTGAGACGGCGGTGGACTGCAACGAGATTTGCAGACCCCGGGTATTGCTGAGGTGCACTTTGAGAGAGAGGGATTGCAGCCGCGAGTACGTCTTCGAGTACGTCTAGTATTGCACGAAACACAAATCAAACTAAACGGAGGGAGAGCATGCGCATGGGCGCGGCGGGAATCGTAGGTACGATGCACCCGCGCAAATCTAACCCGCGAGCGTAATGGTAAAGAACAGTAAGTCCCACATACAATCATTTAACATTTATCTATATTTATTTTTTAAATAGTGAACAATATTAAGTAACCATACAATCATTTACTTTTTCACGTCTAGGGACTTAAGGTTATTTATAATTTTACATCTGCGAAATTAGCGGCTATGGGACTTTATGGCTTTTACCATTTGATCAATTAGGGTATTCTGAATAAGTATCATTTAAAATATAAAAATGTCAAAAAATGGACTTAAGGTCATTTAGCTTTCACCTACAGAATTAAATCTTTTAGCGGTTCATTATGACGTGCCGTTCTCTTTTTTTTGGCCATTCATGTCTACAAGTGATTTCTACAACTTTTATATTTTTCCTTGACTGCATCACCGTATCTTTAAAATCTATACTTATAATAAATCTGTAGAGAGGTCAATTCTGTACATGAAATATATTTCCAAAATAACTATCAGGGGGTGATTAGGGATCGATACCCAAGAAGCAAAATTATTCTATAGTTCAGGTGTTATAGGCCTCCAGCACTTATAATTATCTCTTAACGGTTCTAGTATCGGCTGCCATGCTTATAATAACAACCATGGAGTTAGTTGGGTTTAAAATAGTATATCTGATCTTATACATTAACTTATAATTACTTATAGATACAAATTTAGGGTACAATATAAGCTTAGATGACCTATAAAAGTATCATGAGGTTGTAAACGCACTCCAGAGTAGTTAAACTGGTAAGCTATACTTATAACTACTAACAAGAAGCATTACAGAACCGTTATAAGTAAAATACGGCAATAAAATTGATGCACAGAACTAAACATACTGGAAACCATATGTATTTGTTAATTGGTTTTATAAGGGTTTATAAATTCACTTTATAGAACAATTACAAGTTAAATGGAGCGGCTTTATAGTGGTTTAAACCAATACTATTATAATCTTAGCACGATTGTAAAGGTTCGGTATAATATACTTATGGCCATTTTCACCAACGACCCCTAAATTTTAAGTAACCCTTAAACCAATTTAAGTATCACTTGTTGTAATATTGGTTTTATGGAATTTTATGTCTATGGTTTACTGGCAGGTTTTTAAGTCTATGGCATTTAAAACCAAAATGTTGTTAGGAATGTTTTTAAAATGTGACAAGATAGATGAAAAGAAAAGTCAAGTAGAAAATATTGTGAGTCGAAGATATAGTCGTAGTCGGAGTGGTTGTATATGGTCGATCATAAATGATTTAGTTTTTTAGAGCAGTTTACCAATTTTATCAAACATGTATAGAATGTAATTTAGAATTTTGTAAAGGGTTTTGGGAATGAAATAAAACGCAGTGAAACTACAGAATGAAGTAATTTATTTGAATAAAGGATCCCACACTTACAACATCTTGGTAAGAGAACTATTTGATATCCGCAACAGGTTATGGCCCAGCACGCTTCCAAGATGGTATTCAACAGGTTATGGGCTGCCCCCGGGAAAATTTAACCAGATGTTGTAAGAAGATCGTGGGAAAGAATAGTCCAAAAATTCTTTGGATTACAAGATAAAATTTGTTGAAAATGATTTGAAGATTCAAAGTTGTTAAGAAAGACAATATGTCGCTTGGAAACAAAAGAAAATAATATTTTCAGAGGGGAAGTCAGAGATGATATAGTGGTTGAAATTTGAAAGCGATGCAAAGGAGTTGTTGGTGATGATTTTCGCAGTGAAGAAAATGCTGAAGTTAGTGATGAAGATGCTGAGGTTTCTGAAGGCAGGATTGAAGACGTTGAAGTTGAAGTTAGTGGTGAAGATGTTGAAGTTCTAGGAGTTGGTGTTGAAGATAGCTTTGAATAATTTTATATAGAGTCGAAGAAGATAAGTCAGGAGTTTTATAATAATTTTATATAGAGTCGAAGTAGATAAGTTAGAAGTTTTATAAGTGAAGTGTGTTTAGTGATGGTCAGAGTATAAAATTCAGAGGGGATGTTGGTGTAGAATTTTATAGGTTTTGTGTTATTGGGGCTCCTTTGCATAGCTGGCAACGTGAAGTAGTGGTTTAATTGAGTTGGGTTTTTTAAAAATGAGTTGGTAGGAGTTAAATAGGAGATGTTATTCTAATTGCAATAAACATAAAATTCAGAGGGGATGTTGTAATATTGGTTTTATGGAATTTTATGTCTATGGTTTACTGGCAGGTTTTTAAGTCTATGGCATTTAAAACCAAAATGTTGTTAGGAATGTTTTTAAAATGTGACAAGATAGATGAAAAGAAAAGTCAAGTAGAAAATATTGTGAGCCGAAGATATAGTCGTAGTCGGAGTGGTTGTATATGGTCGATCATAAATGATTTAGTTTTTTAGAGCAGTTTACCAATTTTATCAAACATGTATAGAATGTAATTTAGAATTTTGTAAAGGGTTTTGGGAATGAAATAAAACGCAGTGAAACTACAGAATGAAGTAATTTATTTGAATAAAGGATCCCACACTTACAACATCTTGGTAAGAGAACTATTCGATATTATCCTCAACATCACTTAACGCAAGTTTTGTTTTCACCAACGTTTAAGGGACACCTAAACTCTTAAGGGATCCCTTATATTTAGGGGCCCGAATGTTCGGCCTCTAACTCACCCCTAGCCTAAGGGTTAGTTTTATGTTGTTAAACAAGTCGCGTTTTCTTTAATTTTTGTTAAAATGGAAGATCTATTAAGTGAGTTTTTTGATAGTATTGAAGCTGTCGAGACGGTGGAATTATTGGCAAACCCTAGGTTAAATACACGGCCATGTGTTTATCGTGAAAGGCCAGACTTTTTCACACAGTATGATGATAAAGACTTTTGTACAATATATAGGTTATCCAAGGATTGCGTGATATTTCCACTACAAAAACTAGAACATATTTTAGAATATCTGGACGACAGGTAAGATACCTATGCATTAAATATTAAAACAGAGTTGATAATAGGTATGTGTACCTCCAATATCTATGCAATGCCTAAAACTGTTTGCTATAAAGTGTAGGTATGTTGGTCTTAGTAGGTGCAAGTATAGAAACTTTAAAAGGTTTTCTATTCTAGCAGGTACCTCTATCTATGTTATCATTAACTTTCATATTATTTTTACAGATATAATTCTGTGCCCCCGATCAAATATGTGCCCTTAGATTTTATGCTACCATAATTATGTGTCCACGTTTTATTTTCTCAGCCATTGTTATTAATTTAATAGGTATAAAATCCAGACAAATACTGGCAAAATAACCACACAAATAATGACCTAACATCAACCGAAATGTCACTGTCATAGATGATACGTCTCAAAAAGTCAGAATTTAAAAAAGGCACTGGAATTTCGTTAAACAGCCAAACAATTTTGTAAATATGTTAGTTTTTCGATGTTGACATATTGTTTTGTAACGTAATTGTTGTTATAACATGTTCCTAATGTAAAATATTTTTATTTTGTTCTGAGTTATTGTAAAAATGTAACTTAAAAATGTTGTCGGTAAAAGTGCGATTTTCGGATTAACTATGACAAAAAAATCTGTCACTTAACTAAGTAGCCCCTAAGTAGGAGTCCCTTAGCATGGTGAAAATGAATTAAGTTAAGGTATGCATTTAAGGGGTACCTTAGCCTAAGGGATCCCTACCAAGGGTATAGTTTAGGGGTCGTTGGTGAAAACGGGCATTAGTATCCTAAACTATATCCGTGGTGTCCTGTAAAAGAATACATCGGTTTATAATAGTTTTGCAAATGCTGTTATACGAGTAGTCTCAGTACCTACGCACATTTTGATTTGTTGCCGACGTGTCGTGCTATTTACTTTTCTTTTAAAAGTGGATCTGAATATATGTAAACGACTAAAAAGAAGAGGTTCTTACAAACAAAAAGTTCATAACCAAATAATTCAAGTGTCGGTTTCTAACTTCGTATTTGGCGAAGAACGTATCGTAGATATAGGAGAAGGATCCGTACACATTAGTTCCAGCGAAACTTTGAGACAAAATGTTTATATGAATAATTCTGAACAAAACGGTGTTTTATCGTACAATATAAGACATGCGACGTTAAATACTTTATCATGCATTGTCTTTATCGTTTTAACATGCATTGAAAATGCAATTAACATGTTTGCTGAATATCCATTTCTGATAGCTGGTGATTTTAATTTAAATTCGTGCAATAAAACTGTTAGATCTCAATTTAATCATTTTCTGGAGTATTCAAAGTTGCAACAATGCAATAAAGTTAGCAATAAATATGGATGCGTTCTGGATTTGGTGTTATCTACTCTTGATTCCAATAGTATCAATGTTTCGGCCGATACTGAACATTTAGTCCCTATGGATGCTTACCACCCACCATTAGAGATACTACTTACACTTTCTAGAAGAGCAAACAATCCGCCCTCTTTGGTTCCAGGAAAGTATTTAAGTATGGAATGGAACCAGTGGCGTAGCGTGCCCTGGAGGGGCCCTGTATCAAAATTAGTTGGGGGCCCTAATGAAGGGTAAAGATTTCTCATAAAAGAAACTAAAATACTTGCATTGCTCGAGTTGAACATGATTGTCTGGCAGTTTTAGTGCTTTTGGTATTATTCGTCAAATCGTTAAAGCTCCTTGTTCTGAGTTGAGCTATACGTCGTCTGACAAATTTTTGCACTGTAGGGACAGGCCCACTCAAATCTGTGAGCATCTTTCCTCAAAAACTCGCTTTAGACGGTAACCTACAAGGTTCCCATATAATTTAACAAGTATAGATTGTATGGACTTTAAAAGAGACGGAACCCTGTGTTTCAGTGGCGTAGCGTGCCTTGTCGGGGCCCCGTATAAAAATTTTTTTGGAGGCCCTTATATGGAGGTAAAGATTTTTCACAAAAGAAAAAAAATATTGTGAGAAGTAATATTTATTTATCACATAATTTACCCATTTTACAAATAAAAATCGAATTTTAAATATTCACTCTCCTTGCCTTTTTATCGGCAAACTGATTTATTAAATCATTTATGGCTGATGATGATTTTAGTTTTTCTAAAGTTTCTGCCTCTATGGACAATAGTGAGATGTCTGACAGCCGTTCTTGTCCCATCGAAGTTCTTAAGTAATTTTTTATTAGTTTTAATTTTGAAAAACTTCTTTCTGCCGTTGCGGTTGTAACTGGAAGGGTCAAGAATAAAAAGCATGCTGTGATTACCTCGGGAAAACTGGATGCAATACTATTGAATTTTACTAGCAATAATTCAATGAGTTCTTTAATGGAATAAATTTTTTTAATTTCAGAATTTAAGCATGTTTTTAGAGCCTTTAATTGGTCACAAAGATTAAGTGAGATGTCTTTACTGTATTTAGCAGACAGTTTTCCGGAAGCGTTTAATATCTCTTCGCTTGAAGAAGATAGGAGTTTCTCCGGTTGTAATATTTCGAATATACTACTGAGGTTGCAAAGGCTCTGAAATCTTTCTTTAGTTTGAGAAATTAATATATCTAAACAGCAATAGTATACATTGACTTTGAAATAGGATTCCGGGTCGGAAATTCTCTCATCTTGTGATAACTCATCAAAAAAACGCTTCGTTATCTTTCGCCTACTGTTTTTAAAAACAGTTGTTACCCCCCACTTTTTTGCTAAATCTTTGGATTCATTTAGCAAACTATTAAATGAATTCTGATTTCTTAATTGGCACAGTCTATTTAAAAGATTACTTAATAAAATACTAGATTTCTGTAAGTCATTATTATCATGCTGTAGAGCTTTAGAAACAGGATTAATAATTTCAAATAGTGAAGAAAAAAATGTAACAAGCACTAAGAAATCAAAACTCTCTAAAATATTAATTATACTTTTACATTCTTCACGTTCATCTTTTTTATTTGAAATTAAATTTAGTTGGTACAAAGTTTTCATGATTAGTAAAAAATTTTTCTTTACTGCTAATAAAGCGTCGTTCCTAGAAGACCATCTGGTAGGACATACCTTTTTAAGGGTAATCAAATATTTTTCAGATGAATCGTCACTTAGCATAGCCCAGCGTTTTATACTATTGCCAAAAAAAGTATATATTTTTTCTAAATTATCGAAAAAAGTCGATACTTCACGAACATGTCTCGCAGCATCGTTCAAAACCAAGTTTAAAGCGTGCGCAGCACAATGAACATAATCGGCATTTGGAGCATGCTCTTTTATTAGGGTTTGTAATCCTCCATACACACCCGACATAGCATTTGCTCCATCGTATCCCTGTCCTCTACATTTAGTCAAATCAATTCCATATTCTTTAGTCAAATTTAAAATGACAGTTTTCAGACCTGCAGCACTGCAATCGGTTACTGCTATGAATCCTAAAAAGGACTCACAGATTTTTATTTCTTTAGGCACATTATCATCATTTTCTGTAACCGAGATATATCGAAAAACTACAGATAGTTGGTCAATTTTTGACAAGTCTTGTGTTGTATCCAGAATTATTGTCAGAAATGGAGCTTTTTTAATTTCTGAGATAATACTGTTCCTAACGTTAGTACCAAGCAAACTAATAATTTCGTTTTGAATCGTAGGGCTTAAATAATTTATTTCACCTTTCGGTTTTAGAAAAAGTTCTTTTAAAGTTGCATCATAGTTAGATAGCAGACGTGAAATTGCCATAAAATTGCCAGAATCAGAATCATGCCCCCTCAAAGGTAGATTACAAGATACTAAAGTAATTATAACATTAATTATACGATGCAGTACATCTCTTCAGAATGTAATTTTACTATCGATTTCACTTTTCAATAGAGTATCGATGGTATTTCCTTGCAACCAATTATTATAAGAGAGTGAGGCACTAATATGCTGCTGTGACTTTTCATGGTCAAGAATAGTTTGTGTGAAATTGCTTCTAACCGAAACACCGTTAACCCAAGCAGAGGAGTACGATTTGTTTTGACGATCTGCTAATAACCAACAGAAGTGACAGTACGGTTTGTTTAAAATGTTAGAATAACATAACCATGGTCTTATAATTTTTATGCCTGCCTGATTGAAATATGAATAATAATAAGCTGAAAAAGGTCGGTTATTTTCTGAAACTTTTGGAAATGGTCCTTGTGGTTTAAATGGACCCAATTTAAAAATTATTTTTCGTTCGCATTCAGTTAAATTGTCACCAAAATTTCCTCTATCTGATGAAATTATATTACAATCTGCATTATCTGCAGATATATCAGAATCGTTGACTTGGGGTTCCTCGATTTCTGGATGGACATCCGATAAAGTATGTGCTTGGCTTTCTTCTATTTCCGGATGGATATGTGACGAAGAACATGCTTCAGAAGAATCTAAAAATAAACGAGTAATTGTTAAAAAATAAATACGAATGCTTTGATACTAAACTAAAAAGAGTTATATATAAATAAATAACGTTACTAAGGGTCACAGTTAGAGAGTGTTCAGTTCAGACGCACACAGATTCTACGCGGATTGTGCTCGTACCTATTAGTAGATACAAAATCACCTGCAGCCCGTCCGTGCATTACTATACACCTGCGTGCTATTTAAACGCAGCGCGTAGTGTAGTGGCCATACAAAACGAGAACCCGAAAGCGAGTCTGCACATCTGAAGTTCTCAACACGCAATTAACGATACGATACGGACTGATAAACAAACAACAAAACAAATCGGTCCTATAGATAAGTTAGAATTTTGTTTTTTTTAATCAAGGCACGGAACCCTAAAAACAGTATAATTGTGAAAATCGAGGGGGGAGACAACTTTTTGTGACGGACAGATGGACAGACCGAAATTAAAAGATTTCCTTGTTTATCACTACGGGCCCCTAATAAATGGGTTGGGTAGTAGTGTAGTACTTACCTTTCCAATCTAAATCACTCACAGTATCTTGTCTCTGAAAAAATGAAGAAATTTTGGGCACTTTTTTTATAACCTCGTCCCTTTTCTGTTTAATTTTTCTTTTCTCAGCGCCGCTGGGATAATCTCTTTTCCTTTCACTCATTTCTTTTACAAATCGTTACTAATACTGCTAAACCAGACGAACAATATTGTTTGTACTGAATTACAATGTAATGCACATTTATATAAAGCGCGTAAATAAACAGTGCACTGCACTCCGTGGTTTAACATCCAATGCAAAGTACAACAACGTACACGTACATCGCGATATCGATGAAGGATTCCCGGGGCTTCCCCGCTGAGTTGAAGATGAAGTAAGTAAAACGGGGAAGTCCCGCAGCCCGCCATAACGATGTAGTGTTGCCAACTTTTGAACGCACGCTTAAGGCGGGAAAAAAAGGAATTGCTTTATAGAATTTTGTCATTTGTAAAATAAAATAAATTAGAAAGTTTTTATTCTTTTTCCTTACACACTTTGGGGGCCCCCGTGGCCCGGGGGCCCCGTATAATTGATACGGCAAATACGGCGGTAGCTACGCCCCTGATGATACCCCTCCATCGTTAGATGTAAAGGCTGCGGAGGACGAGGCTAATCGTTTAGGCTGCCTGTCTACAGTGGCTATTGAACAAGTTACAGCTACGGATCTTAGGCGTGCAGTACGCCGACTAAAAGCGTTAACAGCTTGTGGTCCCGACAACATACCGGGTTTCTTAATAAAGGATTGCTTGTCGGCTTTAGAAGAGCCTTTACTATACATATATATATAATCTTTCGCTTAGACAGTGCTTATACCCTGGTAAGTGGAAAGTGTCCAGAGTGACTCCAATACCTAAATGTGGGTCGTCCACAGATATAACAAATTTTAGACCTATTGCTATATTGTGTGTATTTGGGAAGATATTTGAATCTATTCTTAACTAGCTTTTGCCCGCGACTTCGTCCGCGTGGAATAGTTACTTTGGGCTAATGTTAAATTTAACCCCGATTGTGAAGCATTCTTCATTGGTGCTCCGCTCCTATTGGCCTTAGCGTAATGATATATAGCCTATATATAGCCTTTCTCTATAAATTTACTATTTAATTAAAAATATTTTTTCAATTCGAACCAGTAGTTCCTGAGATTATCGCGTTCAAACAAACAAACACACTCTTCAGCCTTATATTATTAGCATAGATAGCTGTTGCCCGCGACTTCGTCCACGTTTCCGTCGTTTTTCGTAAAAAAAAGTAGCCTATGTCCTTCCTCACGGTTCAGTGATTTTGATGTAACACACAGATTAACTTTCGTAATTTAGTAGGGAAATATAATATGTCAATCTATAATAGTGTTGAAAAATATCGCAATACCGAACCGCACAATATTATTGTTAATAGCTGTGCCCGCGACTCCGTCAGCGTGTAACTCCTTGTGTGTTATTAAGTTAATGTATTGGTAATATTGTTTAGATCACGTTCACATGAGGCTTAAGTACCTATAGAACGACAATACTTCAGCGCAAAGCTTCCAGGTAAACTATGTTGAAAGTTGACCCGTCCGGCACGTGAACATAAAGATTTCTAGAACTGCTAACCCGGGAAAGAGCGACATACTGACCATTCGAGAAACAACTGACACCGAGATCTACTCCAGCAACACGAAAAGTCTGCCCTTGAGCCTTATTAATTGTCATTGCATAACACACCGATACTGGGAATCGCGTTCTTTTAAATTGGAATGGAAAATTATTTGCTATTATGGGAATTCTGGGAATAAAGACGGTTTCTCCTACACCGCAACCTGTTAAAATTTGAGCCTCGATTATATTTTGTTGCAACTGGGTTATTTTTAGCCGAGTTCCATTGCAAAGTTGTGGTGGTTTTAAATTTCGGAGCAGAATAATAATCAGAAAGCTTCGAACTGCTAAGCTATCGGGAGTTACACGTGTACCATAACCATAAAAGATAGATATATGCTGTCGTGGGATATTTTTTATATAATTTTAAGGAGAACATTTCCGTCATAAATGATTTCTGTGTAGCTTTAACCATTATGGTTGCACACGCGACGGAAGCTTAAAAAACCGGTCAAGTGCGTGTCGGGCCACGCGCAGTGTAGGGTTCCGTAGTTTTTATAACAGCCAAGTGCGTATCGTATTCGCTGACTGATCGTTTTGTACCATTCTCTAACTAAAAGCCAAACATGACTACCTAACTAATATGACTTCCTACACAAATCCTCACCTGATCCGACAATTTTGCACGGAAAGTTTTTATTTTTTTTTAGAGATTTGTATAAAACTTGTCATATCCGGTGTTTTGAATTTAAATACGGACACAGAGCTACACTACTCAATCGTCACAAGAAACTAGCACGATATAACTGGCGCTTAGCGCCATCTATCGACATTTCTATGGAGTTGTTCGAAATTTTCGAGTCAAATACAATTGGTCGACTATTACTCGTAAACTTGTAAAGCCCACTTATGTGTGATAGTTTTCCTTTAAATTTCGTTATATATAGGTACTACTGCCGTGACATTTGAATTTCTAACTACAACCGTTTAGTTGATAGAGGGGGAGGGACACTTGACTCTAACGAAAATTGGTACTTTAAAGCTTAATAAGTCACGAACGGTTTACTTAATCAAAAAACGGTGTTACCAAACCCCTAATATTTTTGAAAGACCTATCCAACGATATCCCACACTATGCGATGAACGAAAATAAAAAATTATCATCCCACTTTACATGTATGGGAGGTACCCTAAATAATTATTCTTTTCAAAATTTTATTTTACCACTTTTTCGGCGTCATTAACGTGTATACTCATGCCAAAGTACAACTTTCTAGTACCGATAGTTTTTGAGCTAAACCGCGGACAGACGGACAGACAGACGGACATGGCGAAACTATAAGGGTTCCTTGTTGACTACGGAACCCTAAAAATGGAGTAACTTCTCCCGTTTTCCCAACATTTCCCTTCACTGCTCTGCTCCTATTGATTGTAGAGTGATGAAAAGTATACTATAACCTGCTCAGGAGTATGAATATTAATTGTACCAAGTTTCGTTAAAATCCGTCGAGTAGTTTTTGTTTCTATAACGGTTATACAGACAGACAGACAGACAGACAGACAAAAATTTTACTGATTGCATTTTTGGTATCAGTATCGATCCCTAATCACCCCCTGATAGTTATTTTGTAAATATATTTCATGTACAGAATTGACCTCTCTACAGATTTATTATAAGTATAGATAACGCCATTTGTAAGCAAATCAAAGGACAATTAAGTGATTGCCAGCATGGGTTTCGTCCTGGCCGCTCCACGGTGACTAATCATATCGAATTTGTTGATTATATAAATAATAGAGTTAAGTCTGGTTGTCAGGTGGACGCCGCATACTTTGATTTCAAGAAAGCCTTCGATCTTGTAGATAATGATGTGCTTTTAAATAAATTTGCATTACTAGGATTCTCAACTTCTCTCTTAAAATTCCTGGCCCACTACTTAAAAGATCGTAAACAGTTTGTTAAGGTAGAAGGATATAAGTCGGAAGAGTATTTTACTAGATCAGGGGTAAGTCAAGGTAGTACCATTGGACCTACACAATTTATAATAGTGATCAATGATTTACCTACTGTTATCTCTAACGCTAAATGCCTTATGTTTGCTGATGACTTAAAACTGTACCTTTCTGTAACCGACGCTAAGGATTGTGAGGCGCTACAACATGATATTGACGCTGTGGTTGAATGGAGTATAAAAAATAAATTGTCGTTTAATAATTCTAAGTGTAAAACAATAACTTTTTCCCGATCCCGTAATCCGATTAGAAAATATTATATTCTTGCTGGCGCGTCAATGGAACGTGTTTTCTCGATCCGGGATTTGGGAGTAATAATGGATAGCAAATTAAATTTTCACGAGCATATTATTAAAACTTGCAAAGACGCTAATAAATGTCTTGGTTTCATCATTAGATTATCATCTCAGTTTAAGAATACTCAAGTTATAAAACAAATATACAATGCCTATGTCCGTAGTAAATTAGAATTTAATGCAATAGTTTGGAGGCCTCAGGAGTCACTCTGTACACTATTATGATAGAAAAAATTCAACGTAAATTCTTTAGATACCTATACAAACGTCAATACGGATACTACCCCTTTCTATATCCTTCTTTGTTCGTGTCAGGAATGATGGGTTTAGACACACTCAAACTCAGACGAGAATCCGCACTTAAAATTAATTATTATCTAATATTATATTATTACTAGCTTCTACCCGCGACTTCGTACGCGTGGGAAGGTTTTCCCGCGCAAATCCCGATCCCGTGGGAATTTCGGGATAAAAAGTAGCCTATGTGTTATTCCAGGCTGCCGACTATATACTTACCAAATTTCATTCAGATCCGTTCAGTAGTTTTTGCGTGAAAGAGTAACAAACATCCATCCATCCTCACAAACTTTCGCATTTATAATATTATATTATATATATTATAAGTAGGATATGTCTGCTGGAAGAAATTTCTTAGGAAATAAGCAGCACCTTTGTGTTATTTTGTCTGTATTTAATTTTTTCCTTTATAAGTGTCATGTGTGTACATAAATAAATATTAGTAGGTAAGATAGATAGTCCCGTTCTACGAGAGTCAATAAATTTTTATGTTCCTGACCAGTATATGCGTGGCATGGTAAGACGACAACATATACTCCTCTGCTACCCACCTACATGGCGTGCTCCCCGAACCAACAACACTCCCACTGCCATAGCAATTAAGTTATTAAATGACTTTTTAAAATATATTCCTGAGGCAGATTTATTTTTTGACTCTCAATGGACAATCGCTAAACATATGTATATTTATTTAAATATTAAGAAGTAATTGTTATAAAGTTTCGAATTTTATGTTTAAGGTTGTTTTTTGTTTACAAATTTTATGTTACTCCGTTTTTTTGTATTTATTTTTAGTCTTAGAAGTTTTAATTTAATTTTTTATGTAATTTTGTAGAATTAGCATAGATATAAGCGATTTGGTGTAAACTGTTAGCTTATATTTGATAAATAAATGAATATGAATAATAATAAAAAAAAATATGAATCAGAAATTTTTAATTAAGACTGATTTGGACGCATTTTTGGGACAGAAATGATTCCACATCAAGATGGATTTACAGTAGCAACTAAATTATAAAGAGAAATTAAAGTGCATGTGAGAATTCGAGCAGAATAATATAAGTTTTAGAACAACTGTTTTGGCCTTATTATTTGACTGATTGGTTGATTTAATTTTCTTTTGATTTGATTTTCTCATTAACTCCTATTCTTAAAGTATACTGCTAAAGTACTTACCGATCATGTTAAATGTAGAACTAAACTGAGCGATAACAGGATATCAATAAAAGCAAATGTTTCTTACAAATGTTTTAATTGAAATTATTTAAAGTTCTCTCTTAAAATAGGTTCGCTACCTTAATTTTGCACAATAGTTGGGCTTTTTTCTTTATGTTATAATACTTAATCAACAGTCTTCAATTTCACAATCATACCAGTGCTTGAATTACCCATTTAAATAGGTAACTTAGATATCTTTTATACATTTATTATATACCTTATTTTACATCTAAACTAATATTATAAAGAGGAAACATTTGTGTTTTTGTATGTATATAACGTTTTCATACAAAAACTACTGGACTGATTTCAAAAATTCTTTCACCATTAGAAAGCTGCATCTTCACTGAGTGACATAGGCTATACCACATATTAAAAAAAAAAAAAAATAGGGATCCCTAATAAAAATGTTTATTCTTTCACGCAAAATGTACAGAATGGATTTGAATCAAATTTGGCAAGTAGATAGTTTACATCCTGGAATAACACATAGTCTGATTTTTATCCCGGAATTCCCACGGGATCGGGATTTTACGCGCGAACGAAGTCGCGGGCAGAAAGCTAGTCATACAATATTTCTATGAAAACAAAAAGTAAAACTAGTGTACAATGGGCAGTTTTATCGCACAGGCCGATCTTTTACATACAGACAACCTTTCGATGTACAGAACTTAAAGGAGACACGATATGAGGCTGTCAGTGTCAAACTTCATAAATAGTTTTAAATAATATTATTAAACATGTTATTTATCACAATAATAGAAGAATAATAATAATTCACATACAAATAAAATAAAATAACAATGATATTATTAAAAACAAAAAATTGCGTCATCTCGTTACGTGAAGTCGAATAAGCCTCCCTAGCACTGCATACTCCGGCTTTTCTGATATCATCTTCAGAATTCTCTCCCCCGGATCCTACACATCAGAGATGCTGCTTTTATACGTATTATGGCATAAAAATCATCGACTCTTGCGTCAGCAAACATGGCTGAAGCGCTACAGAAACGTGGGAGCCCCACCAGAATTCTGAAAGCATTGTTACATTGTCTGCGAAGACCGTTGTATGTCCGTTGCGTATAACTGGCCCATAGAGCGCTAGTGCAATAGCTTTGGCAGTGGGCCCTGAACAGTGTCACTTTTACGTCTAATGTACACCTTGCAAATCTATACACCAACATATTAGCACGAACCGACAACGCCTTTCGCTCTCACTCGGTCTAAGTTACTATGTGTCCTAGGTACTTAAATTTAGAGACACGTTTTAGAGGTACTCCGTTTAAACGGACTGGAGGTACATGTTCCGGAGACTTATTCTTACCTATAATAACCATAAACATAATTTTCTTCTCGTTGTCCTTCAGACCATGAGCTTCCGCATATAACTCACAGCATATGCATACCGAACAGTTTTCTCAATCCACTGAGCGACGGACTCAGTAACACCACAGATTACTTAATAGTTACTACGTAACAGATACTTCACTCAGTACAAAATTTCCAATACCTACTGCTATAATAGCCTACTCCGTCGCGTCAGCAACCGCTGCATGCTAAAATGTGCCTAAATGTTCAAGCGTACAGTTGTGATTGCTTTCGCACCGCTCGATCCCACAGCAATCGCAGGGCTGCCTCTTCGATAAAATTAAATTAACAAACTTTTTGTATCTGTGCTATTGAGAACTGTGAATATGCTCTGACTATAGGTAGTAGTTTAAAATTGTTTCGTTTATAAAATATATTTTTTATAAATTGGTGCTGACTGTGCATTACATCTAGATAAACATAATTATAGAGGTCAGTGTGTGGGTAAAATAAAAAAAATATCTTTAAAGTTACATGTGTTTTATTTTTATATATTTTTTTATAAATTTCTTACCCTTTCTAAATTCTCGGTTATTAAATTTTAGTGTAGAAAATATCCTGGATCTAATAAAAAGTTTTATTAGATATTGTTTTGGGAAACAAGGACAGGGAGAATCAAAATGAATCAATTAATCATTTAAAATTTCATAAAGAGTACTACCCGGTCTTGGTTTCATATTTTTTTCAAAATAATTAATAAACATAGTCTTAAGTTCTCTTACATAATTATGAAACGCATCCGTTCGCACTTTTAACTTTCCGTAAAAAGACGATGTTTTGTTGAATGCTTTAAAATGGATAAACAATCTATTCGTAGATTCATTTAAATCAGGAATGTTCTCTAATTCAGCAACAAAGCCAGAACAGGTATGCTTCTTGCTACATTTATTTTATTTATCACTTACCTTTCTTCATTGACAGGTAAATCGAAAAATGTTAGGTGTTTATCCCTTCTTTTACTTGATTTGCACCCATCTACAGCACATAAGGCACCAGACGGCATCGTATTCGTTTGTACGTGTACAAATGAATGTAGGTAACGATTAAAATTGAACAATTGCTTGCGCTTCGCATGCGAAAACCGCACTGAATTTGGTCCGCAAACGGCCCTAGACCGCTCGGCCGGGCGGTAGGTAATTATAGCGCGCAAGTACATGGAGTGACGGAGCCCTGGTAACACCATATCGTCAGCGTAACTGATGTTGTTAACGCAGACGTCATCCATATGACAACCAACGTGGGTGTTACTGAGCCCCTCAATCAGCTGATTAACATACAAGATAAATAGTCTTGGAGAGGACAGGCCTCCCTGTCTGACACCGCATTTAAGTGCATACTCATCCGACTCCCCACTTTACATAATTTTTCTGATGGTTATCACCAAAAGGACAAGATGTTAATAAATTCAGTGGGAGCCCCTACCTCTCCAAGTTTGGCCCAGAGCCTGCTGTAATCCACCAGGTCCAGGAAACAAGCATAGACAGGTGTTTTTCTATTAACATAGTAGTTGACTAATAAGTCTTTCCATATCCTTTGGACTTCAGTAAAAATAAATTACTTACGAGAGGTATTTCAAATAGGTAAGTTAATCACGTAACAAAGAATAGGAAATTAATAATGTATGTATAGGTACGTACTTCGTATAGGTGACTGTCATGCAAAACTAACTATATTTAAAAATTATAATGTCTATGTGGTAATAACACTAAACAATTCAACAAAAACTAATGTTTTTGTTCTAAATTTATTTAGAATCTTAATTTCAAAACAAAATATCAGAGTATTCTTGCTTTATATACCTACAATATAATTTAAGCAATTACCGAGGGTAGTAGTATTACAACATAAAAATTTCTGTGGCACATGGCGTGGCGAGCTTGAAACGTAGGTAATTGTATAATTAGCTAAAACAATAAATTACGAAACAGAAAACTTTTAATAATTTAAATTAATTTAAGATTTACTTAAGTTTAAATATCTGTTTTGAAGCAGCTGGTCCATTGGCATGTATGACTACACTGACGACCTCTGTTTGCACTGCTGGATGGAACATCGTCCTCTTCACCTAAACAAAAACATTAAAATGAGACAGGTTATAGAAACATTAACGGAACCCTAATTCTAAACAATATGGCCAAGCAATGGTTCTTATGGTCACCATTTTAAAGAAAAGTACGCCTATAAAGGTTTTTTTAATATATTTGTGAAAACCAACTCTGTGAAAATGGCGACTTTTAATTGTATATCTTACTGAACCAAATATTATTTTAAAAATCAACTTATCGATAACGCGAATTCCAGGAGGCGCGTAAAAAAATTGATGAAATCTGATAATATGTCACCAAAAATATACGTGCGCCATGCACATTTATACACACATTATAACATCTTGATTGTTAACTACACTTTTAATATTTTAGATATTATTTATAATAAGAAATGGATCAATAACTTACCTTTATTAAAAAAAATGTCAGCAATAGGTATTCACCAGTTCACAACACTTTTGTATGAGCTTTTAAGATTCACTGTGTACGTTATTGTCGTGTTTGGTTCCATTAAGCGCTAATAGTTAGCTTCGCGGGAGCAAATAGTTCACAGTCTAACAACTATAAGGTCGTTATCACTGAATACTCTCTGGTCGTTATTGATCGAAGTGGTGTTCAACAAGTCTACTATAAATTGGCCTATAAATTGGGCCCTTTTCCGTGGTTATAATCGTTTACTATTCCGTTATAGTCCTGATGAAATGGTGGTTCCAGGACAATTACTCGACCACATTTTGCTTCTTGGGTACTGATGCCAAAAATGCAATCAGTAAAATTTTTGTCTGTCTGTCTGTCTGTCTGTATAACCGTTATAGAAACAAAAACTACTCGACGGATTTTAACGAAACTTGGTACAATTATTTTTCATACTCCTGAGCTGGTTATAGTATACTTTTCATCACGCTACAATCAATAGGAGCAGAGCAGTGAAGGGAAATGTTGGGAAAACGGGAGAAGTTACTCCATTTTTTAAGCTTCCGTCGCGTGTGCAACCTTAATGGTTAAAGCTACACAGAAATCATTTCATGACGGAAATGTTCTCCTTAAAATTATATTAAAAAAATCCCACGACAGCATATGTCTATCTTTTATGGTTGACTCACAATAACACGTGTAACTCCCGATAGCTTAGCATTTCGAAGCTTTCTGATTATAATATTTGTCTACTCTTACGTTTATAACACTCTCAGTCACCCCTAATTGAAAAAGTTAACATTATTAACTATTCCATAAAAAGAATCATATAAATCGGTATAGAAACACCAAAGTTATACATGAAATCTATACTTATAATAAATCTGTAGAGAGGTCAATTCTGTACATGAAATATATTTACAAAATAACTATCAGGGGGTGATTAGGGATCGATACTGATACCAAAAATGCAATCAGTAAAATTTTTGTCTGTCTGTCTGTCTGTATAACCGTTATAGAAACAAAAACTACTCGACGGATTTTAACGAAACTTGGTACAATTAATATTCATACTCCTGAGCAGGTTATAGTATACTTTTCATCACGCTACAATCAATAGGAGCAGAGCAGTGAAGGGAAATGTTGGGAAAACGGGAGAAGTTACTCCATTTTTTAAGCTTCCGTCGCGTGTGCAACCATAATGGTTAAAGCTACACAGAAATCATTTATGACGGAAATGTTCTCCTTAAAATTATATAAAAAATATCCCACGACAGCATATATCTGTCTTTTATGGTTGACTCACAATAACACGTGTAACTCCCGATAGCTTAGCAGTTCGAAGCTTTCTGATTATTATTCTGCTCCGAAATTTAAAACCACCACAACTTTGCAATGGAACTCGGCTAAAAGTAACCCAGTTGCAACAAAATATAATCGAGGCTCAAATTTTAACAGGTTGCGGTGCAGGAGAAACCGTCTTTATTCCCAGAATTCCCATAATAGCAAATAATTTTCCATTCCAATTTAAAAGAACGCGATTCCCAGTATCGGTGTGTTATGCAATGACAATTAATAAGGCTCAAGGGCAGACTTTTCGTGTTGCTGGAGTAGATCTCGGTGTCAGTTGTTTCTCGAATGGTCAGTATGTCGGTCTTTCCCGGGTTAGCAGTTCTAGAAATCTTTATGTTCACGTGCCGGACGAGTCAACTTTCAACATAGTTTACCTGGAAGCTTTGCGCTGAAGTATTGTCGTTCTATAGGTACTTAAGCCTCATGTGAACGTGATCTAAACAATATTACCAATACATTAACTTAATAACACACAAGGAGTTACACGCTGACGGAGTCGCGGGCACAGCTATTAACAATAATATTGTGCGGTTCGGTATTGCGATATTTTTCAACACTATTATAGATTGACATATTATATTTCCCTACTAAATTACGAAAGTTAATCTGTGTGTTACATCAAAATCACTGAACCGTGAGGAAGGACATAGGCTACTTTTTTTTACGAAAAACGACGGAAACGTGGACGAAGTCGCGGGCAACAGCTATCTATGCTAATAATATAAGGCTGAAGAGTGTGTTTGTTTGTTTGAACGCGATAATCTCAGGAACTACTGGTTCGAATTGAAAAAATATTTTTAATTAAATAGTAAATTTATAGAGAAAGGCTATATATAGGCTATATATCATTACGCTAAGACCAATAGGAGCGGAGCACCAATGAAGAATGCTTCACAATCGGGGTTAAATTTAACGTTAGCCCAAAGTAACTATTCCACGCGGACGAAGTCGCGGGCAAAAGCTAGTACGCTAATAATAAGCCATCGCGCGTGAATACTGAATAATGCTATAAGGGTTATTTTTGAGAATCGGTCGCCTACTAAATTACGAAAGTTAATCTATGTGTTACATCAAAATCACTGAACCGCGAGGAAGGACATAGGCTACTTTTTTTTTACGAAAAACGACGGAAACGTGGACGAAGTCGCGGGCAACAGCTATCTATTCTAATAATATAAAGCTGAAGAGTTTGTTTGTTTGTTTGAACGCGATAATCTCAGGAACTACTGGTTCGAATTGAAAAAATATTTTTTTATTAAGAGGGTGTCGAGCCTACGAGACGCGCGGAAAATAGGTATTTACTGCAGCGGGCTAGTCGTGTGCGTTGTCACACACACAATGACAAGTTCGCTCGAGGCCCGCTTGCCGTTGCACGACGAAGTTTCCTAACTTTGCATTTTTTAATTTTTTGTCGTTATGTTGAATAAACTTGAAAAACGAATATTAATTATTTAGATGGTTTTATTTATCACACTAATATTATAAAGGCGAAAGTTTGTGAATGAATGTGTCTGTTTGCATGTTTGTTACTTCTTCACAATCAAACGGCTGGATGGAACTAAATGAAGCAAGTAGGTACGTAAATAAATCACAAAAATAAATTTAATAAATTATACCTATTATATAAAAATTAACGTTTGTTTTTACTGTAGTAATACATTATCCGTTCCCTCACTATTCATCCTATTGCAATAAAATTTTGATTTTATATATTAAACTCCTCAGATTTTTTTTTTAAAGAATACTAGCAATGTGGGTACATCTCACATTACTAGCAATCTTGTTAACCCCTCCAACTAAGCTAAATATGCTTGTGTCTGGAGTGGGTTCACGTCAATAGTGTAATGGGTGGGGTTCGAACCTGCCACCTATCGATCACAAGTCCGACACCTTATCCATTAGGCTATTGACGCTTCGAAACTGGGTAAGTAGCAAGTTAGGGTATGCAGTACTTATTTGAATAATAAAACCAGTATGAAATAAAAAAAAATAAATTATGTAATGTCATAATAAAACCAGACTGAAATAAGTTTTGTTTATTAAAATTTCATTTAGTGCTCGTTTAAATTCTGATGTACTGTCATATTTTTAATAACATTTGGTACTTTATTATATATACGTGGGGCCATACCAAAAAAACATTTTTTCATTAATGCTGTCTAGCGAACTTACTTCGCAGAAAATATAAGCGTAATTTATTTCATAACAATATATGTATCAAGTGTAACTTAATTTAAAAGAAAAAAAAATAAAAGAAATCTATAAATCTAATGTTATATTGCTTATTATAACATTTTACAAAAATTGGCCAAGTGCGAGTCAGACTCGCCCATGAATGGTTCCGTAGTAACTATAATAATATAATATAATATGTATATTTACTTGACAAAAAACTAAAACTTTCAAATTTCTTAAAACTAGCTTATTTACATTTTTTGCAACTACGCCAAATAACTTTGTTTTTCATAGTATTTGTATGAATTACAAAGTTATATTTGCGGTTTTAGAAAATATGCTGTATCTCAAAAACTGCTGACTCGATCTCTTTAAAACCAATTTTGATTGAAAGTTTACATTAAGATCTATAGATATATATATACAACGTGTAATTTAAAGGGTATATACATACCAAGTGCATGGCTTCTTTGGATGATAACAAACGATATGGCATGGGTTTTGTAATCCTAAGTCTACATGTGTAGAACTTATTACAAATTCCAGTACACTGATACCAGAGACCGAATTTTTCAAATTAAGAAGAACGAAAAGAATTATCGTGTTATTGGCAAGTGACGTGGAAAGTTATTGACCCTCGTAGTGCTGTGACACGTTTGTTATGATTGGTATTCAAAAAATATGTGAAACCAATAATTTGGTATCAATTCTTTAAGTCAGTTATTTTGTGCTGAAACTGTGCATAGAGACTCCATACCAAATGTTGTCTTCAGCCCTTTTGGTTAGATATGGGGTTTCCGTTACACGTTGTATATATATATTTATATTTTTCACTCCATTATTATAGAAATTAGAGGGGGGCACACATTTTACCACTTTGGAAGCTTATATCTTTTAAACGATTGACTGTATGAAAAAGTGGTTTCAGAAACCCCCATGTCATTTTTAAAGACCTGTCTATAAATACTACACACGCATAGGTTTCATGAAAAAAAAAAATATTTTCAGTTTTAGTTCCATGTATGGGGTAGTAGTATGTTCCTTTATTTTAAATGATTTTTAATTTTGTTTCTCAATATCGGAAAGCGTTTCATAGAATACATCTACTTACCAAGTTTCACATGTATAGCCTTAATAGTTTTGGAATAAAATAGCTGTGACATACGGACGGACGGACAGACAGACAGACAGACAGACGGACAGACATGACGAAACTATAAGGGTTCCGTGTTTTGCAACTCTAAAAAACGAGTAATTTCTTAAAATATATTTTTTTAATTTTGGTACACTATAGTATATATCACAGTATAGTAAGAAAAGAAAAAATGACAAAAAGATACTATACTTTGTAAGAAATAAAAAGACAATAAAACTTATTTCGAATTTTGAAAATACAATCGTAGAAATATCAATGCATCCAAGGTTTGACTTCCAAGCCTGCTTCGTTTATTACCAACATAAGCAGCAGCTGAAAACGCTCGTTTAGGTTTTACACTGGTTGGAGGAATAGACAATAGATACTTATATGCTGTTTCTAAGTGATATCCACTAATTCCTCCATTTTCAAACAGGCTTATTTCACGTCTAATACTATATTTTGCCAACCCCGATTAATTTTGTATTTGTACTTCACGATCTGGGGATTTCATACTCTTATCAATTTCCAGCTATAACTTTTCCTTTAGTGTCAATTGGGGTTGGGATTGGAAGGTTTGTGGCCTTAACTCATCATCTGTTTGTGATCCTGATCATCCTTCTTCTTCTTCCGTGTCATCTCGACTTTTAAGTTTTTTAACAATACACTTTATTTGCTTCCAAACTAAAGCCTGTGTAGAAACTGGAAATAAGTCATGCCATTCCAAATCCGATAATAACTGATTTTCATCATCTTTTCATGGATTTTGTAATTAATTCAACACACCAGTCAAATCATCACTTCGTCGTTGCTTCATACGTTCCATTAAGGATGTTTTCATTTTTTGGCAAGTGTCAGCACTTGCCAAAAAATGATTATGCTAGATAGCTGTTTTATAAGAAATTTCAAAGCGGAATCAGCTGTGCATAAATTAGCATCTCGCCGACAGATTGCTTCTACTGTCAATTTAATTGGGGTCAGCACATCAACAATTTTATTTACCAATTCAAAATCAACTTCTTCCAAACGAATTGGATGATTGAGATCTATAAGAGCTTTTTGAATGAAGGTTTTTAAAAGATAAAATCGCTCCAGCATTGTTAAAAGAATATTCCACCTGGTTTTACAGTCCAAAAGAAGTGACAGCTCTTTTCCATGTTCAATTTTCATTTATTTTTGAAGTACTGTTTCATTTTTCAATGGTAATCTTTTGAAATACACTCTATAATTTTGCGGATTTTCTTTATCAGCTCATTAATGTTTTCATCTTGTGTTAACTCTGGTATGTGTTATAGCGCAAGGTCATTTTGTGACATTAAGATTAAGTCTGATTCTGGACTGTCTAAGTCTTCTAAATGTTCATCATCATGGATGTCGTCCATATGATCAACAGCCACAGGTGGTTCATTTATAGTATCATCTGAGGTAGAGCTGTCTTGCAAATAATTATGTTTTTCATAAAGCCAGTATCCAGGGAAATATCAAATATACTTAGACGCTCTTTCAATATACGAAGACAATTTTCAGCCATACTTTCATACTTCCATAAATAGGAACAAGTCCTAAATTCCAAATTTTTTTTTTATATGAATGAACGTTGACAGCCATGTATGGTTTATTGGATGTTGAAGTCCACTTGTCGAAAGAAAGACTAAATCTTTCACCTGCACTTTTCAAATGTTTCAATTCTGCAGTTACTTGCTTTCTGATTTTTTCACTGTAATTCATGACACGTTTTTGAATGGTGACGGCTGACTTAGGTAAATCCATGTATTTTGCAAAGACCAATTTTCTCGAATCATCTGAAGTTATGAATATACTGAATGGAAATCAATCTAATGCAATCATTCTTGCCAAAACATCATCGAGGCTATCGTCGGCACTTTTAGTAAAATAATCATTTAACTTTTGCTTGGCTGGCGGCGGTGCTGTGTTCAGATTATCAGAATCTAGACTTGTTGAAGCTGATATAAGCTTGATGTTATGTTTTGATGACAAATGTGTATGTAACACCTTAGTCGATCCATCCAAAGTCTTGAGCATGGCTGAGCATCGGTTACATTTGGCACTATTCCTATCCTTCGCAACTAAAAAATAGCTCCACATTGACGTCGTATCACTGTGTTTTTTATGTTTAACAAAGTCTCCCGCCATTTGAAATACTTAATTTCAGATAATTGACTTTTAAATTTAAATGACGTAGGTCGTGGGTTTAAATTTAGAAAATATCTTGTAATGACCAACGTTTTCAATATAATTAAGCATATCTTAAAACTGGAAACATATCTTACAACTATACAATAATATAGGTTATCCATCAGAATTCAGACAGGCTTTAATGTCCTCTCATACCTAATTAACCTGTATTATAGATACATTGTAAGAATGATATTTTAAAAGAGTAACTGTGGAGTTTCTTGCCGGATCTTCTCCATAGAAAACGACCAATTTCGAACCGTGCCCTGCGCCAAACTGCTGACGTTTTATAAGTGCCCATGTAGGCCTATGTGAAATAAAACATTTTGAGTTTGAATTTTTTTTTTTTTCTTAAAGTTCAAACGCGAGCCAAAAATAAAAAAAAACCACAAGAAACAGTAGTAGGTATCTCTACTACTATTTTTTAAGAGATAACACAGCGCAATCATGCCAGTAGCGTGCAACCAGCGCACCACGCACCATGAGACCATAAGTCTAGTTTAAGCATATACTAACGGGAACCCGTGTGAAATTAGTACTTCCCACAATATGATTATAAATTAAAGCCTGTCTGAATTCTGATGGATAACCTATATTATTATATAGTTGTAAGATATGTTTCCAGTTCTAAGATATGCTTAATTATATTTAAAACTTTGGTCTATACTGTCGTATAGACCAATTAATACAGCACAATGGAATTACAAATAAAAAATATCCGATAAGTTGGTCATCATGTATGTCATTGATATACACTATAAAAAGGAAAGGGCCAAGAATTGAACCTTGCGGAGCACTCATCTTGGCTAGGGATCCTGCAGATGTCGCTCCATTAACAATAACTTTTTGTTGCCTGTTTGATAAATATGAAAGAACAAGGTCAGCAGAACATATTTTGCATTCATACGCAGTATTTTAGAATACTGCAGCTGCATCTGGAATCCACATTACTTGGTTTATATGCAGCAGATTGAATCTATACAATCTAAATTTGTAAAGTATATTAACTACCGCACTGGCTTTAAACAAAAAGATTATCTTCTATCATGTAAACATCATAACATTCTTCCTTTGCAGGACAGACGTACGATTTTGGACATGCTGTTTCTTTATAATATTTGTAGTGGAAATATAGACTGCGCTGATCTAAGTAACTTAGTTTTGAGATTGAGCACACCGTCACGACGGACTAGGCACACTCAGCTTTTCGATGTACCACATGCCAGTACAAACTACGCTCAGAATTTAGTTATTAGTAGAATACTAAGGACTTTTAACAAAAACTTCTCCCATCTGGATATATTTAACTCCAAAAAAGGTATGTTTAGGAAGCAACTTTTATCCTCTGTACATGTCGATTTACCTAATCAGATCCTAACAGAAGTAAAATAGTACGAGATTAAGTATGTACACTACATGTATGAGTATGGTACACTACAGGCATTCATCATACACCATATACCTACACACACACATACACACACACACACGCGCACGCACCAAGACACAGTCATTTAATACTCCCCATGCACACTTCTTAATACTGTATAATAATGTTAATCTTATAAAAAAAAATATTTCCTACATGTTTGTTACTAGTGAATAAATTGTAAATCCGTAATTGGCTGTAAGATTAGATTTAAGTTACTATAAAACATTGTTTTAAGAGCTGTGGATTTTGTTATAAATAAATAAATAAATAAATAAACACGAATCCACGAACTCCGTAATGGTGTAATTTACAGATCAGTGTTTTGTGGTCAACGCAATCAAAAGCTTTGGAGAGGTCACAAAATATGCCAATTGCATCCTGAGATTTCTCCCAAGATTCCAGAGTGTGACGGATGAGCGCTACTCCTGCGTCTGTTGTTGACCTACCTTTCGTGAAACCAAACTGCCGACTATGCAGAATTCCATTTGAGTTAAAATATGATAGCATCTGGTCCAGCATGATTTTTTCGTATATTTTGCTTAATATTAATGCTTAATCAAAACTTTTAATTCTTTGAATGTTAAAAAGGCTGCAGATCTGTGGGGTAATTCTGTTCATGTTACTAAGTCCATTATACACATTATAGCTCCTACATTAGCTGTTATATTTAATAATTGTATTGATTGCGGTGAGATTCCTGATTTAATGAAATATAGTAAAATAATCCCACTATTTAAATCAGTTAGTACATCTGACCTTACTAATTATAGACCTATTTCTGTATTGCCCACTTTCAGTAAAATTAAAAAAATATATATATTTTAATGCAGATGCAAAGATATTTTAATAAACACAAATTGCTACATAATAAACAATTTGGTTTTACAAAAGGACGTTCAACAACTGATGGCCGGTGTTGAACTTTTAGGACACATTTATAATGCATGGAAAGATAAGTGTTGGTAAGTGTTGGGCTTTTTTTTGCGATTTTTCAAAGGTATTTGACTGTGTTCCCCATGAGACATTAATCAGGAAACTGCACCACTACGGATTCCGGGGCGCCTCTCTGAATCTTCAGACCTCATACTTGAGTGAAAGGATTCAGAGAGTCGACTTGAACGGCAAAAGATAGCCGGGATCTGTGACGTCAAGATGGGGGTCCCCAAGGCTCAATTTTAGGTCCCTTTTTATTTCTTATTTATATAAATGATTTACCGTACCTGATCAAAAATCATGACATAGTGTTATTCGCTGACGATACTTATCTTTTATTTAAAATCAAAGTTAACAGCAGGTTACTGAAGAAGTAAACCGTGCCCTTGCAACTGTAGTTAGCTGGTTTAATGTTAATAATCTTCTTGTTAATGAGAAAAATACCAAATGCCTAAAATTTACGTTACTTCATGTTAGACAAGTGAATACAAGTGTATCAATAATCTTTTATTTAAAATCAAAGTTAACAGCAGGTTACTGAAGAAGTAAACAGTGCCCTTGCAACTGTAGTTAGCTGGTTTAATGTTAATAATCTTCTTGTTAATGAGAAAATAACCGAATGCCTAAAATTTACGTTACCTCATGTTAGACAAGTGAATACAAGTGTATCAATAAAGGGCAAAATATTGAAACCCGAAGATACCACAGTTTTCTTGGGCATAAATTTGGGTGCGAAGCTTCAGTGGGGCCCCCATATAAATTGTCAAAATAGCCAAGTTCTGCAGCATATGCCGTTAGAAAAATACGTGGATTAACTGATATCGAAACAGCACGTTTAGTCTACTTTAGTTACTTTCACAGAGTGATCTCATACGGCATTAATCATTATACTTTGGGGAAACGCCGCCGGCATTCATACAATATTTGTATTACAAAAATGGGCCATTCGTGCAATTTATAAATTAAGTCCTAAGCACTCCTTACGACGAATTTAAAGAGATTAATATTATGACTCTGAATGACTCTGACTATGAATATTAATCTCAGTATATTTATGAGAATCTCTTGTATGCACACAAAAATATTAATCTTTTTAAAAAATACAGTGATATTCATAGTGTAAATACAAGGAACAAAGACACATATGTCATTCCTAAAACAAGGAAAAAAGATTGGTGGATCGTTTAGATGCCAATGTATACGTTTTTATAATAAAATTCCTAGCCATATTCAAGAACTAAGTATTAATAAATTCAAATCTATACTAATATTATAAAGCGGAAAAGTTTGTTTGTTTGTTTGTTTGTTTGCTTGAACGCGCTAATCTTTGAAAGTACTGGGTGGATTTGGATGAAATTTGGTATGGAAGTAGCTTGAAGCTTGAGGAAGGTTATAGGCTACTTTTTACCCGACTGTAAAAAAGGACAGTTATGTTTTTACCGTGATAGAATCCACGGGAGCGAAGCCCCGCGTGAGTACTAGTTATATATAAAACGTAAGCTATGTCAGAAAGCTTTTTACACAGTTACGATTATATTGAGGACAAGAAGGCCTGGGAATGAGATGCTCCAGTGATATACGTGTGCCTTTTCTATTTAGTATTAAAATTTTGATTGATGATTTATTTTTGATTGATTAGTGTATTTGCGTTCTCAAGTATTGTATATCCTTATAATCAATAAAGAGAAAAAAAAAGTATTGTATATACCTATTAATTTTGTTTTTGTTTATTGTTTTTTTTTTATGTACAACGTGTAACGGAAACCCCATATCTATCCAAAAGGGCTGAAGACAACATCTGGTATGGAGTCTCTATGCACAGTTTCAGCACAAAATAACTGACTCAAAGAATTGATACCAAATTATTGGTTTCATATATTTCTTGAATACCAATCATAAAAAACATGTCACAGCACTACGAGGGTCAATAACTTTCCACGTCACTTGCCAATAACACGATAATTCTTTTCGTTCTTCTTAATTTGAAAAATTCGGTCTCTGGTATCAGTGTATTGTAATTTATAATAAGTTCTACACACGTAGACTTAGGATTACTAAACCCTTGCCATATCGTTTGTTATCATCCAAAGAAGCTATGCACTTGGTATGTATATACCCTTTAAATTACACGTTGTATATAAATATAATTATTTCATTATTGTACTTGTGAGGACAATGTAGGTTATTCTATCTTCGTAGTTTTTACTTTCACTATAATTTCTTTAATGATGTCAAGCAGTTTGAGTACTTGTGTGGCCTACCCAAATGGCCTTACTTTGGTATTGTTCATCAAATTGTTGAGCTCCTTAAATTCTAAGTTGAGCTACACGATAACTGACAAATGCTTGCACTGACTGGACAGGTCCGCTCAAATTTGCTTGGTTATTTCCTCAAAAAAATACCACAGACATGAACTTACATGCTTCTCATATACAAATACAAATTGTCTGGACTTTAAAAGAGACTTTGACCTCTGATTTTGTTTCGGTGTTTCTTCTCAGAGTAGTCAGTTAAGAAATACCGGCCTCATCTAGCTAAACTAAACACGCAAAAAACATGACGTGTAAAAGTGTTATTTATAACCAATTTACAAAATAAATATTTAATTTAATTTCATTTCAAAAGTGAGACGGTACTTCACACCGGAACAGCTGCTCAACCTCTATCAAGCGCAAGTTAGGTCGTGTATGGAGTGCTGCTCTCATCTCTGGGACGGATCTGCCAAATACCAGCTTAATGCACTTGAGTCTATAGAGAAACGGGCCAAAAGGCTCATCGGCAACGAGAAACTGGTCGAGACAAAGGTCCAGAGCCTAGAGCATCGGCGACGTGTTGCAAGCCTATCAGTTTTCTATTGGTTACATTTCGGGGAGTGTGCGATGGAATTGCAGTCTTATTCCACCAAGCCCGTTCCATCATAGGACTACAAGACAAACGGTGATGCGCCATCGTTACATGGTGGACATCCCACCCATACGCATGAAACATTTTGAGATTACTTTAATTATGGGTACGGCTAAGGAGTAGAATTCCCTGCTGGAGTCTGTTTCCTGATAGTTATAACCTGGAAGTCTTTAAGTCAAGAGTGAATAGATTACTTCTAGGCAAGCGTGCTTCATCTTCGACCACATCATCGCTTAACATCAGGTTAGATTATGGTCAAACGCAAGCCTATAAACTATTAAAAAAAAAATTCAGCTCTGGCTGTATACAAAAGGGAAAAACTCAACTCAGCATGTCGAAAATGAGGACATGATTGCTGACAAGTAAATTCATACTTATTTCAATATTCCGATTTCAATGTTATTAAAACTTAATTATTTACGAGTATCAAATGAGTCTAAGTAGCGTAGCCACATAGTCATTTTTATATATATAGATAGATAGATTTACTTGTCTAAATACACATAGTAGTTTTCAATGACCAGACAATTAAAGTCCAGAAAAAATTTGGATGGTGATAATAAATCAGGCAGTACAGTCTTTACTATTTGAAACGTATGGTTACCTTACGAAATTTCGAGCTTGCGTTGCGGGGGTGCATTGCGCGGTCGCGGGGAGTGACGCAAGCTTCTCTCCAGTCGCTCAAGGTCGCTGCCATATAATGTCGCCTTAACTTATAATTGTTCTATAAAGTGAATTTATAAACCCTTATAAAACCAATTAACAAATACATATGGTTTCCAGTATGTTTAGTTCTGTGCATCAATTTTATTGCCGTATTTTACTTATAACGGTTCTGTAATGCTTCTTGTTAGTAGTTATAAGTATAGCTTACCAGTTTAACTACTCTGGAGTGCGTTTACACCCTCATGATACTTTTATAGGTCACCTAAGCTTATATTGCACCCTTAATTTGTATCTATAAGTAATTATAAGTTAATGTATAAGATCAGATATACTATTTTAAACCCAACTAACTCCATGGTTGTTATTATAAGCATGGCAGCCGATACTAGAACCGTTAAGAGATAATTATAAGTGCTGGAGGCCTATAACACCTGAACTATAGAATAATTTTGCTTCTTGGGTATCGATCCCTAATCACCCCCTGATAGTTATTTTGGAAATATATTTCATGTACAGAATTGACCTCTCTACAGATTTATTATAAGTATAGATTTTAAAGATACGGTGATGCAGTCAAGGAAAAATATAAAAGTTGTAGAAATCACTTGTAGACATGAATGGCCAAAAAAAAGAGAACGGCACGTCATAATGAACCGCTAAAAGATTTAATTCTGTAGGTGAAAGCTAAATGACCTTAAGTCCATTTTTTGACATTTTTATATTTTAAATGATACTTATTCAGAATACCCTAATTGATCAAATGGTAAAAGCCATAAAGTCCCATAGCCGCTAATTTCGCAGATGTAAAATTATAAATAACCTTAAGTCCCTAGACGTGAAAAAGTAAATGATTGTATGGTTACTTAATATTGTTCACTATTTAAAAAATAAATATAGATAAATGTTAAATGATTGTATGTGGGACTTACTGTTCTTTACCATTACGCTCGCGGGTTAGATTTGCGCGGGTGCATCGTACCTACGATTCTCGCCGTGCCCATGCGCATGCTCTCCCTCCGTTTAGTTTGATTTGTGTTTCGTGCAATACTAGACGTACTCGAAGACGTACTCGCGGCTGCAATCCCTCTCTCTCAAAGTGCACCTCAGCAATACCCGGGGTCTGCAAATCTCGTTGCAGTCCACCGCCGTCTCAAGACTGAAAAACCTACTCTTTTGTTTCTTTCGGAGACGCAGATCAGAAGTCCGTCAGACGTGTCGTATCTTTCATACCCAGGGTTCACCTTGGAGCACAATTTCAAACCACGTGCGGGTGTATGCATGTATGCCCGCGACGACATCTGCTATCGGCGTCTCCGTAACCTTGAGGACTCCAGGTTCTCGACGCTTTGGGCTCTGGTGGACACGGGCATGGACAAAATTATTTATGCCTGTGTCTACCGCTCGCACAGTGGAGATCAGTGAGGCGGCAGATGTGGCCTAGCAGCGGTACCCTTCAGCTCAGTTCGTGTTACTGGGGGACTTTAATGCCCATCACCAGGAGTGGCTCTTCCCGTACCAGTGCACGGATCATGCTGGGCGAGAGATGCACAATCTTGCGCTTGCATTAAATCTCACTCAGCTGGTCCAGGGAGCAACGAGGGTGCTGGATGTTGAGTCGCACACAGCCAATTACTTGGACCTTCTGCTGACTACAGATCCAGACCGCTACTCGGTAACGACATCTTCACCGTTAGTTAGTTCCGACCACTGTCAGGTGAAGTCTGTATCCGTCTACTCCCCGCCCGATCCCAGCCTTAAAGGGCACACGGTGGGTATGGCGATAAAAGTCAGCGGATTGGGATGGCATGCAATATTTCTTTTCATGTTATCCTTGGGAGCCTATTTGCTTCTCTTCAAATGATTCATCGTCGTGCGCAGACGCCGTGGCGGATGTTTTGTGACAGGGGATGAAGTACTACATTCCGTTCTCTGACCTAACAACGTCCGGCAAAGCTCGATCGAAAGCTTGGCGGCGCCAAACGCCGAATGTGATCGCGTTGAAGCGCTTAAACACGCGGCGTACCTAATATGGGTCGATGCTAGAAACTGCAAAGCAAATGACGTGATTCAGATGAAGACAGCTTTCAACAGGGCTGCCAAGTCCTGTAAAAAGGTTTTGCGGAGGGCTCGGTTTGACCACGTTAGCCGAATCGGGAACAAACTTGCTTCATACCCTGCTGGCAGCAAAGCTTTTTGGTCCCTGGCAAAGACGGTTGAATCGAACTTCTGTTGCCCCTCAGTACCACCACTGCTTAAACCTGACGGGTCTCTGGCCCACTCCGCTGAGGAAAAAGCAAACTTGTTTGCCGCTCTTTTTGCGGAGTCTTCACGTCTGGATAGTAGTGGCGCTCACCCTCCTGATGCTCCTATTGGATGCGGGACGTGTATGTCGGACATTCGCATCCAACAGAAGGACGTCCGTAGAGTGCTGCGTAATCTTGACGTGAACAAAGCTAGTGGCCCGACCGAACAATTGCTGTTATCAGCAATTGTTCTTAGAACTTGTGCGCCTGAACTGTCTCTAATTTTGACGCGCCTGTTTCGCCTTTCGCTTGAGACTGAAAAGGTGCCGAAAGCATGGAAGCTGGCTAACGTGCAGCCTGTGCCCAAAAAGTGCAGTCGTGCTGACCCAGCCAACTACAGACCTATTTCAGTCACGTCCATACTCTGTGAGAGTATGGAGCGTGTACTCAATAGTAAGCTCCTGGCATACCTAGAAGCCAACGTCATCCTCAGTGACCGACAATACGGCTTCTGAAAAAACCGGTCTACTGGGGATTTTCTAGCGTATGCTATTCATATCTGGAGTGAGGCCATCGAGAAGCACGGGGAAGCACTTGCTGTCTCCCTTGACATCTCTAAGGCCTTTGACAGAGTCTAACACGATAGCCTTATTACTAAGCTACCTTCTTTCGGTTTACCCACACAACTTTGCGTTTGGACTGAAGACTTTCTGAGAGATCGGTCTATTCGAGTGTTCATTGATGGTTGCTCGTCTGGCCAATTGGCAATTAATGCCGGGGTCCCTGAGGGGTCGGTTCTCTCAGCAACTTTATTCTTGCTGCACATTAATGATCTGCTTATGCCCGGTACCTTTGGGTATGCAGACGACAGTACAGTTGCTGAGAGATATGTGTCAAGCGCGCGGGCTGGTGGGTCACAGATCCAGTCTCTCCGTGAGGACATGGTTGGGCGCTTGAACTTGTCCTTGAAGGCTGTCTCCGAATGGGGCCATGCCAACTTGGTCAAGTTTAATGCAGCTAAGACCCAGGCGTGTCTCTTCTCCGCAAAAAGGAGTCAATTCAAACCGGCTCCTACTTTCCAAGGTGTAACCGTGCCGATAACCGATCGTATCGAGCTTCTGGGGGTAACACTAACTTAACACTAACCCTCAATTTTGGCCCGTTTATCGAGGCAACGGCTCAACTAGCATCAAAAAAGTTGGGAATCCTAGCAAAGGTGAGGCGGTACTTCACACCCGAAGCCCACGTTCGGTCGTGTATGGAGTACTGCTCACATCTTTGGGATGGATCTGCCAAGTACGAACTAGATGGGCTTGAGTCTATTGAGAAACGGGCCGAAAGACTGATTGGCAACGATACACTGGTCGAATCAAAGCTCCAGACTTGAACATCGGCGATGAGTTGCTAGTCTATCGGTTTTCTATCGGTTACATTTCGAGGAGTGTGCAATGGAATTATACAATCTAATTCCGTCAAGCCCGTTTCATCATCGGACTACAAGACAAACGGCGATGCGCCATCGTTACATGGTGGACGTCCCACTTATACGCACTAAACATTTTGGGAATATCTTCATTGTGCGTACGGCTAAGGAGTGGAATTCCCTGCCGGAGTCTGTGTTTCTCGATAGCTATAACCTAGGGGTCTTTAAGTCAAGAGTGAATAGGTTACTTTTAGGTAAGCGTGCTCCATCTTCGACCACATCATCACTTACCATCAGGTGATATGGTGGTCAAACGCGAGCCTATTATAAATAAAAAATAAAAACAATACTTAAATGAAATTTGAAAAAGAAGAGTATGGCACAATGAGTTACAAAACATCTTTTAATCAACAAGAATTCAAAAAGGTATCCTTAATATGAAACAGAAAGAGATCCCTAGAAGACTTTGCCATGCCTATATTGCAGCCTATTCGATTAGGCCACAAACCTATAAGCACTAAAAAATATTCAGGATTCACAGAAAGCTCTGCAATGGATTCCACCCATTTTTCATAATTTTTATAATACATTAGCCCACGAGGATACAGCATGTGACTTACCAGAATAACATTAAGTGTTTTGTTTAATTTCATTTATTTTATTAAAGATTTTAAAATACAAAGATTTTAATTGATTTAAAAAAAAATAATTTAAAACTTAAAACTTTTTAATATATTTTTCTATGATGTTGTATCGTACCTAACTTATAAAATAATAAGGTGTCAGACTTGTGATCGAGAGGTCACAAGTTCGAATCCTACCCATTACACTATTGCCGTGAACCCACTCCAGACACAAGCATATTTAGCTTAGTTGGAGGGGTTAACAAGATTGCTAGTAATGTGAATTCTTCCCACATTGCTAGTCATCTTTAAAAAAAAAAAAAATTAAAACTTAAAACTTTTAAAACTTTTTAATATATTTTTCTATGATGTTGTATCGTACCTAACTTATAAAATAATAAAATTTACTATACATTATTGATCCAGTAGAGACGTAAGTACCGTCATACTATAAGATATCTAGTAAAGCTTCAAAGTTAAAGAACCTTAAGTCCGATAATACAGCCTTAAAGAACTATATTTGTTAAAAAAATATCTCAATATAATAGCTTAAGTACCCATCATAATCATACTTTTTATTCGACAATGATACGATAATTACTTTTTATACTCTGTCGATTTTAATGCCAAACGGGTATGGACCAAGTATGGACATCTTTAATGAGCTCTACTGAATACATTATAAAATGTGACTTAAGGTCCTTCACTTTTCACCTACAGAATTTAAACTCTGTTGTACAAGTGGAATTAGTCGCTGGATCAAGAAACTTTTTTTATAAAACAGGGTATTTGTAACTTATTTATTTAAACATCGTTTTATGTCAGATTTGTTTTACTATTTTGACTTGAACTTGAACCCCGGCAGAAAAAATAAATTTGTACGGTCCCTTCTGAAAGTATTGTTACTCCAAGTGCATTAAACAAAATAAAAAAGAAGAAATTATAAATAAATTGGTATGCCTGATGCTTGAAACAAGAAAGGCATTTTGGCATAATTTACCTGTTAATATTATGTGACTCGTCTGTTGATTTGACAAATGGTGGGCAAATGTCTACAGAAGCTGAATAGAGCTATTCAGCATTTATTTTGTTTTGTGTTTGACCTGATTTAAAAATAAATAAACTGATTTATTAAATTAATCATTATTTTATTCATATACCCTATAAAGTTACTAGAATTTAGTCTATGAGATATGCAAGTTCTATGTTCCATAAACCGTAATAAAACCTAGCAAGTGCTCTTACTATGTTATAAAACTAATTGGCTACATGAACCTCCTACCTCGTGTCAATTATCAAAGTTAGTAAGGAGTTTAAAATATGTAATATACACATGTATTAAAATGTTGCTAGTACTACGTGTTCATTATTTAGTATTTTTTAAAACCAATAGCTTTTCTTTAACCTAACATAAATGCTTTTCATAGGCTGACCTATTTTACGTTTATGCGCTCCCCTGTAAAATTTCGTTATGAGTCAGTACTAGGTTTTGAAATGGGGCAGCCGTAGTGGTCGCAGGAACAAAATTTTATATTTGTTATCAACCGCCCCCAGTGGCGGTCGATAAGACATAACTTGTAATTTTATTTTCATCGACCACCACCAAACTGCCACCAGTGATGGCAGTTAGAACAAAGCTTTAGATATTGTCCCAACGGCCGCCATAGACGTTGTAAATAAAACATGTTTTATCAAAAAATATGAAATTTATATACATTCACGGTGTTCTCATGCAACGAATGATTGATTTTTTTACTCTCACTTGCATTATGTTATGTTTAATACGTAATTAAGGTGAAGATTTCTTGAGAACGGTCAAAAATGCTGTTTTTTAAATGAGTTTATCTCTTAAACCTTACATAATTTTATGAACCAAAAAAAGTATATTATTTTTAAGTCTTTTTTGCATATAGTGATGGAATTTAAAACGTAATTAAACATACTTTAATGCGTAAAAAAATCTTCAAAAACACCTCTAAATTCAGTTTTAAAGCAGTTTATCGCTTCATTAACAACTGTAACTAAAATCTTAAATATTCCATAAAATTTTAAATGCTAAACTGCGTCCTATGATGGATTGTTTTTTATTATAAAGTTAATATTTAATTTTATACAAATTTATTTGCGTTTTACGACATACGTTTGCTCATTTCTTCATTGCCGGCACCGGTCCGCGCCAGTGTTCTGCGGAACGTTATCGAGGGTGGATGTGTGTCGATTTTTTCCACAGCTCGCAACAAAATAAAGATTAAGGATGGAAAATAAAACTAACAGTGGGAAGAGATGGAAAGCTGCTCGCCAAAAGCACTTACTTCAGAGTATAGCAAAAATACGGTAAGAAACTTTATTATTATAAGTAAATAACTTCGTAAATAAATAATATTAAAAAGATAGTTGATAAAAACATATTTCTAGTAAATTGAATTGAATGATTTTTTTAAATACGTAAGCATGTTTTGGCTGCGATCCCATCTGATGGTAAGCAGCAGGGGCGTGCATAGGATTATGACAGGGCATGCGGCGGAGTAAAAAAACACAAAAACTTCTTCTTTTATAGATTTTTAGCATAAACACAGCCACGCATCGTAGCATGGTGGCGATGCGTGGCTGTGGCTATGCTAAAAATCTATAAAAGAAGAAGTTTTTGTGTGTTTTTACTCCGCCGCACAATGGTAGGACGGGAAGTAATTTCAGACATCCCTCTTTTAGAGGTCTCAGCTTTAGAGCATGCCAAACGAGGCTGATTGTAAAAAAAATCAGGTCGAAATTACAATTCTACCCTAAGATATCAGCATTTGAAGATTTGTCACGTTAATTGGAGCATTTTTGAAAATTGTTTTAAAAAATTACTTCCAAGAATTTCTAAGTTGATGCGTTTTGGCAGTTAATTTCCCTTGATGGTAGGCACCCCTTGCAAAAAAAATTAGCCCTCTAACTCAACAGGTGTACGAGATTTAGAGTTAATTGATTTTTCGAAACTTATTTTTTTTTTAATAAACGATAGAAAATTGGCATAAGCTGAGAGTGCACGTATGACCACAAAGGCCCCGTCTACAAACCCTGAAAAGATGGTAGCTGCAGCTAGCGGAAATAAAAATCTACGGGCCCCATAAGGTTCACCAGGTAAATCCAATTAATTTTGTCATCAGAGATGGGCAGACACAAAGGGCGGTGGGCAGATTTTTTCAGAATACAAATTCTTGTAGATAAGCCTATATAAAGTTGTGGAAGTGGTATTTCTTACCTTGTACGATTTATTACAATGCTGAATCATTCAGTAAGTAATATTTCTTGTTAGTTGACCATCTGTCCGTCTGTGTGCACTCTCCTGACCACATGCATTATACAATTTATACCAAATTTCACATACATGTGCTACTCCTTTGGCACACCTCTGGAAATATTTTTCAGCCAAATTGGTCGTGCGCTTTAAAAGTTGTGCGCGCGCCAAAGCAAAAAGTCTTCTGATTTCGCTGGAAATCAGTATGTACGGATTACTTGACACGTTGAATCGAATTGTAACACTAATTTTTGTTAAAATTAAAAATAAATGAACATAAATATAGTTCAAATACATAAACATACATACACTTCTTATTTGGATTCAATACACTTTTTCCTAATGGCTTTCAAAATACTTCTTAATTGCATCACGATTAATCACGAGTTAATCATCCAGTTACTTATTTCAGTCAAGTCACAATCTGTCAAGCTCATAAATTATAACCAATAACTACTTTTAGATGTATATGGCTGTTTAACCCAGTCCAGCCGGGTATAAGGCTGCTTAACCCAGTCCAGCCGGGTATATGGCTGTTTGATTGATGGATGATTAACTGAAGACTTTTTGCTTTGGCGCGCGTTCAACTTTTAAAGCGCACGACCAATTTGGCTGAAAAATATTTCCAGAGGTGTGCCAAAGGAGTAGCACATGTATGTGAAATTTGGTATAAATTGTATAATTCATGTGGTGAGGAGAGTGCTCACAGACGGACAGATGGTCAACTAACAAGAAATATTACTTACTGAATGATTCAGCATTGTAATAAATCGTACAAGGTAAGAAATACCACTTCCACAACTTTATATAGGCTTATCTACAAGAATTTGTATTCTGAAAAAATCTGCCCACCGCCCTTTGTGTCTGCCCATCTCTGATGACAAAATTAATTGGATTTACCTGGTGAACCTTATGGGGCCCGTAGATTTTTATTTCCGCTAGCTGCAGCTACCATCTTTTCAGGGTTTGTAGACGGGGCCTTTGTGGTCATACGTGCACTCTCAGCTTATGCCAATTTTCTAACGTTTATTTAAAAAAAAATAAGTTTCGAAAAATCAATTAACTCTAAATCTCGTACACCTGTTGAGTTAGAGGGCTAATTTTTTTTGCAAGGGGTGCCTACCATCAAGGGAAATTAACTGCCAAAACGCATCAACTTAGAAATTCTTGGAAGTAATTTTTTAAAACAATTTTCAAAAATGCTCCAATTAACGTGACAAATCTTCAAATGCTGATATCTTAGGGTAGAATTGGAATTTCGACCTGATTTTTTTTACAATCAGCCTCGTTTGGCATGCTCTAAAGCTGAGACCTCTAAAAGAGGGATGTCTGAAATTACTTCCCGTCCTACCATTGTGCGCCGCATGCCCTGTCATAATCCTATGCACGCGCCTGGTAAGCAGTGATAGTTGATGATGAGGCGCACTAGTTCAACATAATTGAAATTGGTTTACTGAATCGCTCACTCGGCCACAGAATTTGGTTCAGGTCATGGTGCGGGGCGAGGGGAAATGGGATGCAGTCGCCTCCTTCTGCGAAGCAGTCATGCTAGCGAAGGAGGAGGCTGAACGCGTGAGGGAGAGACAACTTTCTTCCTCACGCCCCAGCCGCCGCGGGAGACGCACCGGGCGTCGGGGATCGCGAGCCGACCTCCGGCCACCGTAGACGCCGGGCCTGCGGACGCCGAGCAGGAGTAGCTTACTGTCCGGTAAGGATCAGGCCCATAGATAAAATAAATAACTAGATGTGGTCAACAGAAGAAATTATATCGGAACCGTGTGTCTCCAGTTAGGCGCTGGGCGGGGCAACAACTACACATGCAGTTTAATAAAATCAATAGATACGCACTCGCGCACACACCCGCATTTCCTAAATCAGAACGTACTATACAATCAATAATAAACCTTATTCCGTCAAACACAGCGTGTATGTACCATGCACCTTAGAATTTACCCACACAAAAACATCGGTCGCTATCGTTGTGCTGTGCAAAAGCAATTTAATTTACATATACGCTAGTGATTGACTAAATCGGAAAGTTATCGATTCTTCCATTTGTTATTGTACATTTTTTTTGGGCACCTGAAAATGAACCAAATAAAAAATGGCATGTCCAGAAAATATTATAATAACAATAAACATATTATTAAGAACATAACATTACATAATTATTATTAAGTACTACCTACTAAGTATTAAGGGCTACCCTGGCGCTTTCGACTTAAATCTTAATATTTAATTATCATAGTGATAGGTCAAATAGAAGTTGATGTTAACTTACATTACGCTCTTGATCGGAACATACCAGCCATATAGGTTGTATAGAATCCTGAAAAGTTGAATGACTGATTTTATGAATGTCCTAAAACATGAGAATAGCATTCAGTAATAAAATAAAATTTAACCCACTTCTGCAAAAATCAGTTGTACTCTAATTTTGGAATTGTCCATTCAGGTTGGAACATTTCTGCGCTGAAGTGAACCGAGTATTTATGGTGCTATTTTGTGTAGGGTACCAGTTAGGTGGCATGCTTGTGGCATCAATCCATTCCTTTTTTATATTACCATCTTTTGGGAAGCTGAAATGTACGAAAACCACTTATTTATCATTTACATACTCCTAAGCTACTTCTAAACGTCACCATATAATAAGCATCGCAATAATTACGTACCACACTATAAATCAAGATCTGAATGATTTTGACGTATATTGCTAATCCATTGCTACATATGTTCAAAATATTGGTCTGCTCAACAACGTAAATACCACAGTGAGTGTTGTTGATTTAGCATAATGAAACCGATTCCTACTGTAAGTGTGTTACCCAATTACCCCGCAGGTAATAGTTTAGTAGGTTATAATAGGTTTTTGTTATAAGAAAAATCCTAGTTAGTAGAGAAATTGTTAAATATATGAAAACAAACACACATCCATGCCTAACAAATAAATAGCATGAATATATTGACTTATTTTAAGCTAAATTCACTAATATATTATCTGAACCATGCCGATTATTATAACGCATTCGAAGCTTCAACGGAAGTAAAATACAAAAACCATAAAAAAATAAAGAAACAGCAACATAGGATAAGGCATAACATACGATAATTCTAAACCGAAAAACACCACCGATTATTAACCTAAAATTAAAGTAACTTACTTTACGAATATTGGTTACGCATTTCTCTAGTACTCTCTAAAAAAATCAAAATAAGTAAAATAACATTATTTACACCGGGCTAAAACGGTTGACAGATTGAAAAATAAACTATTGTAGCGACAGCGACGTCGGAACTCCTTACGCATGCTGCGGGCGTAAAATAAATTGTTTATTTTTTTTTACTTTTTTGTACACTTGACATTTCAACGTATTTTTATTTCTGTCATCTCATGTAAAATAAAAGTTAAACCAATTTTCTTAGAGGTTTCCGTATGTTATAAAAAACTTTTTACCGGTCTTCAGTTTTGTATTTTCGTTTTTGGCACCGACTTCCGAAATTAAAGTTATTTTTCACTTTGCAGTGTTTTTTGGGAGTCGGTTTAATTTTTTGGTAAAAAGTTTTTATTTCACTCTTTTTAGTTGGTCGATTTTTAATTTACCTAGTTACAAGAGCCTAAATGTCAACTACTTATATTCATTTACAAAATATTGCTTTTCCCAATGTTGGGCTGTTATTTGTTGAGGAGTTCTCCTGGTAGTTCACCATCAGCTTGACTTCACCATATGCATTATGACGAGCATATTGTGCTTAATAACCACATTCAAGTAATCGAAGCGGAACACATGAACTACTTATTATTCCTACTTATATATTAAGTAGTTCCAGTTTCCATCGGTGGTCTTCATCATCAGGTCTACTTCACAAATGGTGCTTTTCGAATGCAACTACACAAGTTACTATAAAAATACTCAAATCACTATAGGTGTGCCTATAATATTTGAAGAGTTCCCTCGATTTCTCTAGGATCCGATGGGATCCTAGAGAAATCGAGGGAAATTGGTCCCATTGTCACCAAGTCAGGATCTAATGATGATCAGATCCTGACTTGGTGACAATGGGACCAATTTCAAAGTATACCCTTTCAAACAAAAAAAGATATTTCCAAATCGGTTCAGCCGTCTCCGAGTAATCGGTGATCATACATAAAAAATAATAATAATATACGCGTCGAATTGATAACCTCCTCCTTTTTTGTCGTCGGTTGAAAAACCCCTAAACTATAATAGCAATATTTCATTCGTCAATCGACATTGCTGTCGATAGCTTACGTTAGTGGATCTGCACAAGCACATCACTAATTCGTCGCAAGAAGTGGCGGCCTCACTACGCGATGAATCCGCGTAATACAGTTTCGTATGTTATTTTTACATTGCTTGTCCAGTTACTTAGTGACGAACTCAGGTGGTGGTTAAGGAGCAATGTATTTATAGCAAAAGTAGTACAGTCGTTCTGATATTTGAAAACAAAAATAACATAGTAAAACCAAGAAAGATTTTACGATGTATTGTTTTTCTTGATTTTAAAGACAAATATTGTAAAATACTTGTACTTACATATGGTAAGTGATTCCATGATTCACATAGTTTTGATTTTGGCTTCGGTTTTTACAAGATACCACAGAAAAACTCGGCATTCATATATGTTATCACGATCGCCGTCGAAAGCGCACTAGTTCGCAGAGACGGCCACTTGCCTGTGACATGAGCCCTGTGGCCATGTCGCGCGGACACCGATACGCCCCCTTACCACTTCTCCTATATTTTTGATTTCTGTGATCAGGCCCGAATTGGCAGCGCGCTTCAAAGAGCTGCTACTGACTGGCTTACGGGGTTGCGGGAATGTTCTAATGAGATACCGCGGCCTCGAACAGCAAAGGCAACTGAAGAAGCAGGGTGGGTTTCAGGGTGGCCTGTGCACTTATTAATTTACAGGACTTGCTTATAAAAATAGAAATTAGACAAAATCTGTTGAGCAGCTTTGTTATAATGATTTCAAACAAATAGTCATACATACATGATATCAATACTTTATAAATAAGTGTTATTATTTTTTGGTAATTTATATTGCATACCAATAATAAAAGAAAGAAATCAGCCGTCTTGTTTTATTACTGTTTTCTAACTTTTAACGTTTAACTATTAAGGAATTTGGATTAATAAATACAATAATAATAGGAATCACTGATTTATTCTCATAAAAAACACAATTTTAGACATTATTTAATGATGCACTGCGCTTTAATATTGGATATATATATATATATTTTGCTTCCAAAAGGAAGATACACTTGTTAGTAATGTTGTTAAATATATATTCATTGTCATTTTGTAGTAGTATGATATCAACTTTTTTTGTTTTTTTTTTAAAGTCAGGGTGTACAATACAAAAGTACCCTTTCTTCATATTAGTGACATATATTTTTAGTTGCACTTGAGCTTATACTTTTCAGCAACTACACCACTGAGACGGCATAACCTAAACAACACTGGCAGCAGGGTTGCCAACCGCAAAAGAAAATCCCTCGTACATTGCAGCTAAAAATTTCGTATTTTGAATTTCAAACCTCGTACATTTAGGTATTATGCATGCAAAACGTGCTAAAACCAAAATTAAGGCATATTGAATTTCTGGATTTAGGACTTTTTACTCGAAATAAACTATTGCAAGTTTCCTATTAAATAAAACATCACTTTGTGTTGTATTTCCAAAAAATCTTTATTATTAATCAATCAAGTAAAATAAAAATAAAAAAACTAAATGTATTACTACTACTATTACTAAATTATTATGAAAATTTGCAAGGTAACTTAATTTACATCTCTCCAAATATTAGTCAGGAACACCCTCACTGTCATCGTTTTTTCTGCCGTATATTTTATCTGTTGTCATGCGGCTATACACTCCTTTTGTGGGTTCAAAATTGACACAGTTTCCTTTTGCACTCTCTGCAGCAAGAAGTGTGCCGTTCACTGTTTCCACAGTTAGCCGGTTTCTTATCTCTGTCTTTATTAAAATGACTTTACTATTATAAAATGGTGATGCAAAATGTTCGTATGGCCATATTATTAAAATCTCGTACATAATTGTACGAGGTTGATAGTGTCCTCATAACTCGTACGGAACACTCCCAGGTTATAGCTAAGAGTAAGAGTGAATAGGTTACTTCTAGGCAAGCATGCTTCGTCTTCGTCCACATCATCACTTAACATCAGTTGAAATTGTGATCAAACGCAAGCCAATCAACAATAACTTAAAAAAAAATTAGTGTAAACGCAATTATCTTATTAAACTGAGTGAATAGTTCGGGCCAATTTCAGTTATTATTTAAATATTTATCATTTTCATTTTGCTTCGTACCTACAGCATTTGTGTCAAAGTATTTGTTTAACGAAAAATTATTGGCGCATTCATTATGCGCGATGAGTGGATAAAAAAAATACCAGTATTTAAAGCAAGTAAAGTAGGTAAAAATAAATTGATTATACTACATTTTTACTGATATTTTAAGCTACATAATTAGGCTACCTACCACTGACTGAAATTCGGCTATATTAGGCTACTTAAGCTGTGAAAAACGGGCGACATTGACCCCCGCGTTGTTGGCAACACTGGTTTTGTGTTCGCGGGGCCTGGGAGCCATATTGCTTTTTCATGTGATGAGCATTGTTTACTATTTTGTTTACGCCAGTATATTTATAGTTTTCTTAAAAGATTTTTCATTTTAACATTTGAAAGTGTGTACATTTAACAGTTTATTACTGAGTTTCTATAATAATTGTATTGTAGTGATTTGCTTTTACTAGGTAGTGCATTTGTTGATTTTTAAAAAAATGTTATTTGATTGTGAGGTCTGTGTTGAAAATGTGTGTTTATTAAAAATTAAAAATAACGAGTTCTCACAATTATCATTCAATGAAAAGATTCAAATTGTCTCTAAAGGTAGGTGTGTACCCGAGTTACAACAATTAAACCAGCAAAAAGGGAAAGTAACTCGAAAGTTTCATGTTAAAAGTTATGAAACGTATGACTGGCTGTGTGGTTGTATACACACGATTAAATTATATTGTTTTCCTTGCATATTGTTTAGTAATTCTAGTACTGTGTGGACTGATTCGGGATATTCAGATTTAAATAATTTTTATACCGCGGCAAAGAAGCATGACCATACAGAAAAACATATGGAGGCCTGCTTAAAATTAAATACTTTTGGTAAATCTCGTATTGAAATGAGTATCAACAGTCAGTTACGATTAGACAAAACATTTTTCAAAGGCTCATCGATGTTGTTTGTTTTCTGGGAAAACAAGAATTAGCTTTTCGCGGTCACGATGAGTCAGTATCGTCGTTGAATAGGGGTAATTATTTAGAAATAGTAGATTTATTAGCCAAGTATGATGGAGTTTTAGAAACCCATTTACAGAGTGCAAGTACCTCATTCACGGGCATGTCGAACCGTACGCAGAATGATTTGATCTCGAGCGTTGCATCTGTGATGATCGATCGTGTTAAAGCCGAAATTAAACAGTCCGATTTCGTCGCCGTCATGGTAGATGAGATTCCTGATGTTAGCGGCCGTGAACAATTAGTATTAGTTTTGAGATATTTTCGTGATTCTGAAGTAGTAGATCGATTTATCAAATATGTTGATGTCAGCGCGGATCGGACCGCTGTAACCTTGAGTTCTATAATTTTGGAAATTTTAGAAGAGTTCGATTGTGTATCCAAATTAGTTGCACAAACTTACGATGGGGCAGCAGTTTTATCCTCACAAATTAATGGCGTGCAGGCTTTGGTGAGACAAAAATGTCCACAAGCTATGTACGTTTGGTGTTCAGCACATATATTAAATTTAGTTTTATCGAAATCGTTCAAACGAGTTGCTGAAACAAAACGCTTTTTTAGTATTATAAAATCAATCGCGGCTTTTTTTCACACCAGTACAAAGCGAATGGCCCATTACAACAACTTTGCCGATATGAAAAAGCTGCCTCGTGTCGCGGAAACAAGGTGGACATATCACTCGCGGACGGTTAATGTAATTAATAATGAGTCCACCCACCTCCTAGAATTGTTAGTAGTAGTTTGAAACGAAAATACACAAGACTGGGATGGTGAAACACTGACACAAGTCAGTTCATTTTTATTTATTATGAAAGAATTTGAATTTAATTTTCTTTTAAAATCTTTCGCAGATATTTTTGCAGAAACGGATATTCTGTATGATATTTTGCAAAAAAAAAAAACTAGTGACATCGCGTATTGTGTAACAAAGATAAAAAAGTTAGAGTCATTTTTAGAACGTTTCAGAGAGAAGTTCGAGATCTTTTATGATGCCGCCGTTCACATTACCGGACCACCTAAAAGAAAGCGCAATGTCGATGATGTAAAAATACATTATCGGCGAATTTTTGTTGAAATAATTGATAATGTAGTCAGTGAATTAAGAAATCGCTATAAAAACATTAAAGATTTAAAGTTTATTGAGCTACTTTCTTGTGAGAATTTTAAAAAATATAGTGAACGTTTCCCTGAAAATGAAATCAGAGAGTTCACTAATAATTATCAGGCAAATTTTAATTTCGATAAATTGAAAAATGAATTGCGCTATATTTATAGATCACCTCAATTTGCAAATAGTTGTGTATTTAGTATTATTCAAAATTTGTATAAGGACAATTTAAATAAAGTTTTTTCTGAAGTGTTAGAATTAGCGAAATTCATTGTGACTATCCCAGCAAGCAGCGCATCGGCAGAGCGTTCATTTTCGTGTTTAAAACGTATCCACACATATTTGAGAAACACACAAAATCAACAGAGACTCACAGAGCTTTCCATGATTTCTATAGAAAAGGCATTAATGATAGAATTAAAACGCAATCCAACTTTCTATGACGATATCCTAAAATCATATTTAAAAAAGGATAGGCGCATAGATTTAATTTATAAATGAATGAGTAGTATGTTTTTTTTTTACTAACCTGTTGTTTTATTATTAAGTTTATTTATATATTTGCGAATCACATGAAAATCGGCCTTTTTAAAGGCCACATCGGATATCTTCCAAGTGACGTCTTCTGTAACTATCACTCACTTGGATAAGGTATTTGAGGTGGCCGAAATCTTGCGTTTACATCGGGATATAGTAACCGGAACCTTGAATATGTGAAAATTGAAGCTGACTAGGTGAGTAGTAATATCTTAGCTTATTATTTTACGTATTAGAATTTCTTCCGCCGCGACGATCGATCGCCGTTTTGTCTGCGTTGCCGTAGAAGATGTACATGAATAGTAGTACATCTAAGACTTGTTCTGTTGGCATGGTTTCCGACTTAGAGATCCGTCGCGTGGCTGCGGCTATGCTTAAAATCTATAAAAGAAAAAGTTTTTGTGACCGAGTACTCCGCCGCATACCCAGTGTCATAAACCTGTGCACGCCGCTGCCTGCAGTGGACTTACAGAAATTTATAAAAGAGTCGTTTGAAAATATAACTCCCGATGAGTGAAAGAAAATGACTGATCATTCATTTATTCATTCATTTATTCAGTTCAATTAACAATTACATTGTGTTGAACAGTACATATTAATCTATACTAATATTATAAAGCGGAAAAGTTTGTTAGTTTGTTTGTTTGTTTGCTTGAACGCGCTAATCTTCGAAAGTACTGGGTGGATTTGGATGAAATTTGGTATGGAAGTAGCTTGAAGCTTGAGGAAGGTTATAGGCTACTTTTTACCCGACTGCAAAAAAGGAGAGTTATGTTTTTACCGTGATCAAATCCACGGGAGCGAAGCCCCGCGAGAGTACTAGTAATTAACTAAAATTAACACATCCAGGAACTAAAATACAGAAGCGTAATTAAAATTAATGTGTAAAGTAAAGTTAAACAGAGGTATTAAACTAATTTAAAATATGTCAAAAAATAAATATAATGTCAAATCAATCGTAATTATAATGTGAAATTCAATGTCAAAATATTAAAAGTACAATAAAAATTAAAAACAATGATCACTGCTATTATTATAAGTGACTATTTTTATTATCTATACTTAATATTATAAAGCGGAAAAGTTTGTTACTTTGTTTGTTTGCTTGAACGCGCTAATCTTCGAAAGTACTGGGTGGATTTGGATGAAATTTGGTATGGAAGTAGCTTGAAGCTTGAGGAAGGTTATAGGCTACTTTTTACCCGACTGCAAAAAAGGAGAGTTATGTTTTTACCGTGATAGAATCCACGGGAGCGAAGCCCCGCGAGAGTACTAGTTTGATATAAACTCCGATACCGAGTATAAGCATTTTTCCAACAAGAAGGCTTTTAATGTAGTTTTAAAAGAGTGAGAGCTATAAATTAATAATTTTAAATCAGTAGGTAACCTATTAAATAACTCCACTGCTTGTCATGTCATGTCATCCATGTTGAAAATAAATATAATGAAAGGGACAGAATTACAGAAAATAATTTAGAAAGTTTTATAATTAACGTAGGAAACAATGACTCCAGTGACTCTAATGAAACTTTCCACATGGAAGTCTTACATTCAGATTTTGGCTATAGTGAATAAATCAGAACTATTTTAGAATACTCTTGTTTTTTTTTAATCGTATTAAGACACAATATCTAAACTATTACCTACTTAAAATATCTCTTGTATTTTTATTCCGATGAAATAAAATACATAATTCTAAAGTATCAAATAAAGTTATTCCAGGTATTTCATAGTAGTTTTGGGGTTGCTATGCTGATATTTTTTTAAATTTGCCGCGCTTTTTCAGTCTCTACTTTCGTTTGCCAGACTCTAGTAGAAGTACAAGCAGAAACATACCTACTTTCTGTACGCGTACCAAGAATTTAGAAAACTGTCTGGACTTCTTTTGGTGTTAGGGTTGTACAAATAATGATAAAATAAACAAGACGAGATAAAATAATTATTTATTTGACAATCACTCGGGAGTACACTAGGACTGGACATTGCACGCGGCTTTGATCGATAAAGGAGCCCTGTTAGTGAGCCCGGAACTTTTTACCCGACTGTGAGACACAAAAGAGGGTAATGTGATCATCAATATCTATGTTTTTTAGGGTTCCGTAGCCGAATGGCAAAAAACGGAACCCTTATAGTTTCGTCATGTCTGTCCGTCTGTCTGTCTGTCTGTCTGTCTGTCCGTCCGTCCGTATATCACAGCCATTTTATTCCGAAACTATTAGGACTGTACATGTGAAACTTAGTAGGTAGATGTATTCTGTAAACCGCTTTCCGATATTATGAAAAATATTAAAAAATATTTAAAATAAAGGGGGACTCCCCATATATGGAACTGAAACTGAAAATATTTTTTTTCATGAAATCTATGTGTGTGTGGTAGCTATAGACAGGTATTTAAAAATGATATCAAGGTTTCTAAAACCACTTTTTCATAAAGGTAATCGTTTAAAAGATATACGCATTCAAAGTGGTAAAATGTGTGTGTGTCTCTAACTTCTATAATAATGAAGTGAAAAATTTCAAAAAAATATATGCTGTAGAACTTAATGTAAACTTTCAACCAAAATTAGTTTGAACGAGATCGGGTCAGCAATTTTTGAGATACAGCATATTTTCTAAAACCGCAAATATAACTTTGTAATTCATACAAACACTATGAAAAACAAAGTTATTGGGCGTAGTTGTAAAAAATGTAAATAAGCTAGTTTTAAGAAATTTGTAAGGTTTGTTTTTTAAAGAAATATACATATTATATTATATTATTATAGTTACTTCGGAGCCCTTTATGGGCGAGTCTGACTCCACTTGGCCAATTTTTTCCTTTGTGGTGCTCTAGAGTCCAAGCACGTGGGCCAATTTTGATGATACTTACGTAAGTTTTTAGTTTAATAATCAAAACCATTTTTGATTGAAGTCGAGATTACTTTTGTTTAGATAATTAGGTGAACATTGACTAAAACAAAATAAAAACACATTATCAAGCGTAGGTACATGCTAGGGTTGTACAAAGAGGACAAAATAAAAATAAAACTAGTCATTCAACTAAATAGTTAAAACTATTGCAAATCAACAGACACACATAAACAAAACATAACACATAAACAACCATTCATATAGAAAACGACAAAGGTGGAGGAAACCCAATCAATTTCAATAAAATAGTAATCAATCTATTGAACAGAAACTTAACAAAAGAACAACATCAGACAGCAAATGATATGATAATTATTATATTATTACATAAGTAAATAAATAAATAAATATCAATGTATTCTGAAATAATGAATCACTAAATTAAATAAATATTAATATAATACTTATTACAAAAATCAATGTATTATTTTCTACATAGAGTAAAATCACCAGTAACTGGCAACTTAAGCATTTTCGCCAAGTCATACTTGGATTATGTATAAATAAGTTATGATATTGGATTTATTGTAATGCTACACAATAGTATGCACATTCTTTTATGTAATTTGAGGTTTGAGAAGTAAAACAAAACAACAAGTGTATAAAATTTTAATAGAAACATAAAAATATCACTTTTTGGTAGTTACTAGGCACAAATTTTAGAAACTGGCCGTGATTAAACTATTAATTGGCCACATGAAAAAAGTTTCAGTTTCATCCTACTATCTATAAAGGAACATAAAAAAATGAACTTTAAACAAAACAACATTCATTATGTCAGACAATAATTCATTATTTTACCCGTAATATTAATATGAGATCAAAAATAATACGACATAGGAACTTTCTTAATTTACACGAACAACAAATCAAAAAATCTAACAATAATATAGTTTTATAGAATAAAAACCGAAGCCTCGCTTTCGCGCTTCTTCACAAGCAGTACTAAATAAGGCATTACAATCACCGTCAGATGAGTCAGTGTTACTCTCTCAATAGCAGATGTGGCACAAAAACTGATCCTCATCTTCTACAGGTACATGGATTCTGTGATATGACGGAATACAATTTAAATGAAACCGTTTTTTACACTGGTTACATTCAATAACCCTACGTGTAATGAGATTCAAACAAAAATCACAAAAAACTAATTGTTCATTAACCTCATATGTATTTCTAGTCTTTTCTGTACTTAAATCTTCTTTAATTATCTTTATTTGTCTTTTTCCATCACTTTTCTTGGTTTTCTTCTTAGGTATACTGTACTCTTTTTCCTTCTTCTTTTCTTCTTGCAGTCTCTTTCTTTCCTCTTTTGCAGCTTCTTCTTCTTCTTCTTGTGGCCAATAACTAAAATATGCAAAAAAATACTTCAGAAACTAGCCACCCTCTTAAAAACGGCTCATTTAAGATTTTATTACAATTAAGATAAAGATTCATATAACTTACCATGCAAACACGTAGAAATATCCTATTCTTTCACCAATGCTAAGTATTACCACCCGTAACTTCAATTTTGTAAAAACTTAGCCACTAACATTTACGTAGTGTAGCAACTTACATGTCGAGCCACGTACACCAACTGTCATAAAATGGCCGTTTGCTTTGGCGCTGGTACGTGTAGCGAAAAAAAGTTGAACTACTATGAATGACGAATGACAAGGCATTCGTTTGATACATTCTTAGATGGCACAAATAAAACAATATTCTTATTAAAAATAGATTAAGTACCAAGTGGCTAATTATTGATAGTGGCCAGTTATACCTTGGTTTACCCTATTATAATTATTATTTTTTTTACAGACCTAGTACCTACTGAAAATCCATCATCACTCATTGAAGTCGATGTAAATTTACATCAGGAACTAAATCAAACAAAACATTATGAAGCAGAGAGGTAATTTCAACATTGTATATTTTCTTTGATCAAAACTTGTCTGTTTGAACATAAAAATATTCCTTCAGCCCGTCAGTATTACAACAGAATTTTATTTTGATTTGTTTTAGGGAACCGAAGAAATATCGAAAGGTAGAGGAAATATCAAGCCACGGACCTCTGGACTGCGGTTTAAAATCTGAACGATTGACAGGTTTAATGACTAAATAAACTGAAATGTCGTTTATGCAATATGATTTTTATAAAAGAGGGAGACAACACCCCAGAAGAAATGAATTTAAATACGTGTGCCGTAGCTGGTGCAATAGTCGCAGGATGTGGACATACACAAATTCTGGAAATTACATTAACTCTAGGACTTCCTGAGGTCTCACAAAAGCTATTCACCTTTCATATGAATATAGTAAACAAAAAATGAGAATCTGAAGCATTAAGATCTATGAACGAAGCTGCTGAGGAGGAAAGATGTGCTGCCGTTGAGGCAGCACAATACATCTTTCCTCCTCAGCAACTTTGTTCATAATATTCGTTCCTTCATAAGGTAAAGTAAATGAAAAAGGAATACTGATAATTGACCTCATAGCTGACGGATGCTGGAGATAAATATCATACAAAAAAAAATACTCCTCATTGTCAGGAGCAGCAGCTATATTTGGTAAACGAACGAATAAAATACATGGGTGTTAAAATAAATTCTACTACATTTGCGCTAGAGCAGAAAATAAAGGAATCTCGGCAAAGGATCATATTTGCTACAAAAATGACACAGGTGACTTATGTGAGTAAAAAAAAATAGTAATATTATAAATATATTGATGTTTGTTTGTTTTGTCTTATTAATAACTTAAAGTATTTACTTTAAGTCTTTAAGATTGATTTTCTAATGTTCTTTTTTTCTTCTTGGTATATTTCTAAGACCTCTTCAGTGTCTTTATTCTGTTCAATTCAAATTAACGTATTTGTCCTATTGGACTTCTACCTACAATAGACTTATGCCAGATGCTCAACGGTTTTCCTGTGTTGAAAGAAGAATATTGATATTTTTGAGAAATGTTTATTCTTTATGAGCAAACACTTTCTCTCTCACTCTCACACTCTAGATTCACTAAGTACCTATACAAAAAATGCAAATTAACCATCCTGTATAGTAAGTCTAGATTATTGAACTAAAAATCAATTTACGAAAGGATTGTCAAAAGAAAATGGTTTTGATGATTCTTTATTTTAGTTTTTCTAGAGCACAACAAAGGAACACATGTATAACTATCACTCACACATAATGTTTATCAAATTTGTGATTATCAAATAAATGATTATTTTGTATCTAATCTTTTATTTATTTTTTATCGTCTTTTTACAACCCTAACACGTTCGGCAAATGCTGGCCGTAGCCATGCCATATGAAGATTGCGCGATGGATAAAGCGTTCTCAGTTCTCGATGTATGTACCTACAGAAGGTATGTTTTTGCTTGTCAAGTAGGATTATTATCAAAAAGGGAAACATCTATTCTTGGCCATGTTTTGCCCATCAATGTGATAACTACAAAAAAATACCTATTTAGTAACTAAAATATTTCTATTATAAGGTAATGAAAACTCCGGAATTAAAAGCCGATTTATTCAAGAAACTCAATCGTTTATTGCCTTATTTACGCTTCCGGTCGCTGGTCAATCCTGTCAAAGTAGGGATGGAAACTTTTACTGAAAAAAAAAAATCAATACACTAATACCGGTTTCCAAAAATCGATTTATGAAAAATCTATTTTTATTATGTAGTTGTTTCGATTTTATTATTTTACTAGTACTCACGCGGGGCTTCGCTTCCGTGGATTCTATCACGGTAAAAACATAACTCTCCTTTTTTGCAGTCGCGTAAAAAGTAGCCTATAACCTTCCTCAAGCTGCAAGCTACTTCCATACCAAATCCAACCAGTACTTTCGAAGATTAGCGCGTTCAAGCAAACAAACTTTTATCGCTTTATAATATTAGTATAGATTACTATTAGTATGAGAGATCAATCAAATTACATCGTATTTCTTCACAAAAAAAAAAACAGTAACAAATACTGAATAAAAAAACTTTAAGTACTGATGTTTTAGGCTACATAGTTAGGCTACCACTGACTGAAATTCGGCTTTATTATGGTGAACGCAGACCTAGCCGCACCGCAGTCTCTACAGTCCCCGCAGTCATCGCTTTTTGTTAATGGCCTCGCACATCTATCCGCGCCGCAGTCGCTGCAGTCGTTCCCGTCAGTGTTGCCAGATTTTTGAAAGCATTATCTATCCGAAGATTTAAAAAATCTGTATAAAATCTGTATTTGGTATTGGTATTTTGCTCTTTTGTGTAATTTTATCTGTAGGTGCTATAATAGGGAATAAGCAAGTAATTATTTATACGAGAATAAGTAATATTATTATAAACCGTTGACAGAGATTCTCTGTCTACTTTATAACTCTGGCAACACTGCGCGCCGTGGATGCGAATGACGTCATCCGCGCTGCGTGCGGGTGACGTCATCAGCTGCGGCTAGGAGAGTTCGGTCGTTTCAGGGACTGCAGCGACTGCGGCGCGGGTAGGTGTGCGAGGTTGCATAGAACTTCATATAAAGAATTCGAATGCAAAGACTGCGGCGCGTGCGGCGCGGCTAGGTCTGCGTTCACCATTAGGCTACATAAGCTGTGAAAAACAGGCGACATCGGCCCCCGCGTTGTTTGTAACAGTGCCGGCCGCCAGTCACCGAGCGATCGCGCTCGCGAGAGGTCGTATGCATGCTTTTTTCAGTCCCGCAAATCCCGCGGTATTGGAAAATGACGCGGGATCCCGCAATACCGAGATTTCGGTATTGGACGCCCTACTAACAACTGCTTTCAAAATATGTAAAAAAATCATGCAGAAGTTGAAAACTGTGTCTATTCACCCCATTTTACGGTACCTAATAAGTTCCAAGTCAATACCAAGCATAGGTACAGTAGTAGTATATTCAGGGTTGGGCAGTATTTGAATTACTTGTAATTAAAATACGTAATTGAAATACAAATACGTATTTGGTATTTGTATTTCAATTACTTCTTTGAAATGTAATTTGTAATTCGTATTTCAAATACCTGACGCCGAGGTATTTTGTAATTTGTATTTCAAATACTTGAGGCTTCAAGATACATTTTAACATTAAAATACATTTAACGTTCATTCATTTAGCGATCGTGAGTGCGAGGCGAGACCGCGAGTGGCGAGAGTGTAATGATGGTAAAGCAGCCACAAAACGCAAAAATTGGACTTACGTCAAATTGTCAATGTCAAGCTAAGATGTCAATTTGTCAAGTCATAACGGTTTGTTTTAGTATTTCCAAACACGGAATAAATAAAGCTTATGTTCTTTGTAGAACGAACGAAAATGTGTTCAAACAATTTAACACAAGTTTGTGCTCATCAGGACCTGTAGAAAGATTGTTTTTTTAGCAGGTTTTATTCATTCTCCAACAAGAGGCTGTTTGTCTGACAGTACATTTAAAAAGTTAGTGTTCATGAAAGGAAACTCTGGTTTTACTGATTAATTCATGTTGTTTTCCTCTACTTTTCAGCCCGTGCTGGGCCTCAAGTCTGCTATTGCAATAGTGCCACAATAGTCTATAATTTATTTCTTAATTGTCGATCAATGGCATTTTCATTTTGCTAAAAGTTCGTAATCTGTTAAATTCATAATGGTCTCCTAGTAGAATTGTGTTATAAATTGACATAGTTGTATTGCCATTATTATAAAACCTGTAGTAAAACTATACAATCAAGGAACTTGTACCTAAACTGGAATGCGGACGCGAAGCTCAAATCCGTTCCGAAGAGTATACCCTCGAAGGACCTAGCTATCTCTTTCTAGTAGTGTGGATATCGATTCGCGATAAACGTAAGGACAATTTTATTTGATGCAATATTTGCAGGTTTTTTTAAGACACTTATTATTAACCTTATTATTAAATTTGTAAGGTTTTTGTCAAATAAATATATTATTATTATATATGTTACCGCTATAACAAAAAATACTATAAATTAATTAAAATAAATATTTAAGGGAGACTACCATACAACAGTTGTGATATTTTTGGCGCTTTTTATAGGTAATAGTTCCGTACCATTCATTACCTACCTATAAAAATACCCATCATGCGCGAGTCCGACTCGTACTTGGCCGGTTTTTTTCTTAATAACGTATTACATAGAAAGAAAGAAATAAATTAAATTATAAATACAAAGGTCTGTATCGGTATGTTACGCTTTCACGGTTAAATCACAGAGCCGCTTTCGAAAAATTTGGCATGGAGATAGTTTAAAACCCTGGGAACTATATAGGGTTCTTTCTATCTCAGATTTTTGAATAGTTGCTCGGTAGCGCGATATAACAGAATTCCATGTGGGTGAAAAGCTAGTTCTCAATATATATCTGAGGAACTTATATTGAGCGCGCTAATTTCTATAATAAACCCTTCCTTATACGGGCTAAACGCAAAATTGGTTTTGTTAAGCAGACTTTATTGCGTGGAATTATAAACTTTCAAAGTGGTTAAGACTCGTGATACAAATACAATTATTGCAGATACAGAATTAATAACAGAATCACCAGCTGGCAATTCTTCGAAGGCTTGGCCTTGATAGGCAGTGGTATAGACGTCCAAACAAACGTGCATTAATTGGTAATCTACGTCTATTCGACACTTGTACGGTTAGAACCAGTAGACTAAAAATAAAATGATGCAATGTTTATATATAATTAAAACTACTAAAACCCTTCATGAAAAACGATGATTATAAATAGAAAGAATAACAGAAGAGATATAATTTATTTATGTACTAGCTTTTGCCCGCGACTTCGTTCGCGTAGGAGGGTTTTCCCGCGTAAAATCCTGATCCCGTGGGAATTCCGGGATAAAAAGTAGCCTATGTGTTATTACAGGGTGTAAACTATCTACATGACAAATTTCATTCAAATCCGTTCAGTAGTTTTTGCGTGAAAGAGTAACAAACATCCATCCATCCTCACAAACTTTCACATTTATAATATTAGTAAGAAGTAAGAAGATATTAGTAAGATTAGTAAGATATATTTATTTAGGTTAACCTACAATTGTTTACACTATACATTTGTATGAAACAGTCATATTACATTTATAAGTGTAACAATTAATTACAGGCTAACACCACATGTGCTATTTAAGGTTAGAAATCAATATTATTAACATACATAATTCTAAACATAAAGGAGGCAGATCGAATGATAATTATAAGGTTGGTTCTATATTTTCTAGTTCCTCTTAAGTTGCAGCTGCAGGTTTGTTACAAGATTGGCTTGACACACAACCCTAAAAAATGTATTACACTATAATTAGTTAAAAGTATGGAAATAATCTTTAAATTATGAATTACTAGCTTCCGCCCGCGACTTCGTCCCCGTGGAAAAAAAATCCCCCGATTTTGAAACATTCTTCATTACTGCTCCGCTCCTATTGGTGTTAGCGTGATGATATATAGCCTATAGCCTTCCTCGATAAATGGGCTATCTAACACTGAAAGAATTTTTCAAATCAGAACGGTAGTTCCTGAGATTAGCGCGTTCAAGCAAACAAACAAACAAACAAACAAACAAACAAACAAACAAACAAACTCTTCAGCTTTATAATATTAGTATAGATTATTATTTGTCGACATTAACTAACTGCAGTGGATAAAAGTTAAGTAATTAAGTTATAAGTAATTATTAATATAATAAAGTACACTTGTAAGCAAGTTTGCGTAGCTGAGTTTTTGGCCAAAATTATATAAAATATTTTTGCCATCAATTTGCTAAGCAAAAGTAAATAAATCAACAAAAATGTCGACTTTTATGCTTATTAATTTGACTCCTTTCATAACTTTCACTTACTGATCTTTGAATGTGCCCAGTACAGGTTGTATATTCTTTAACATTTATTTATTACATTTATTTATTTAACATTTATTTGTTTCGCTTTAACAGGAATCTAAAATAATAATAGATTGATGACAACAACATTTTAGTATTTATGGTTAAGATAGATTCAAAATGAAAATTCATCTTGCTACGCTCATAATCTATTTCAAAACGGTGATCTTCATGTCATTTGTAAAGATTGATAACTTACTTTAGGGAAAATGGATGGAATTGCATCATATGATCTTGTTTCGAAATGCAATATTTCTTCGGGCTTGAAATGGCGGCTACAAATTTTAGAACCGTTTCTGACCCTTTTCTGTGTAGAACACTGAGCCACCGGTCTCGAAGATCATAATTTTTAGGAAAGCTTAAAATAACAAAAAATAATAGGGGAAACGGTATAGTTATTGGCCAGTTAAGCGACTTCAAGATCTAAAATTTCAATCAAAATTAAAACTCTCAGTTAGAATAAATAAAAGTCTAGACATATGGTTTCATAATTAACATATTTATTAGTAATGTCGTCTTACATACACTTTTATCAAACATTTAAATAATAAAATTAATATAAAAACATAAAACTTAAAATTATAGTAATTGGCCATAACATTACAGTTATTGGCCATGAGATCATAGAGTAATTGGCCACATCGAAATATAAAATACTAATTTCTGCCAGCGGCTTCACCCGAGTGAAAGTAGATTTTTGCATATAAACTTAGGCTCCCCGTTACACCCCTCTCGCCTAGGTTAAAAAGGAAACCTTGTGGAAAATAAAATTATATTTTTTTAACAATTAAAACATATCTTGATGATCTTCATTCTCATAAGATTCACAGTCATCGTCATTTAAAAAAAAACATTTATGGCACACAAAATCAGCAAGCTCATCGTCATCTGGTACATGCTCTTCGTGCTTGCTTGGGATGCAATGACGATGATAATATTTATTACAATAATCACATAATAGGGACTTATTTTTAGCAGCTAGACGGTGGCACGTATCACAAGTAACTACTTCTATATTTGCTAATATCCCTAGTTCCCTAGCTCCACAGAATAAACATTTCTGTCTCCTTTAGCTGCAAGCACGCGACCAGTAGACGGACAGAGCTGAAATCCCGTCTCGTCAGCGTTGAAAACACGTTTTGGATCCTGAATTGCCTCTAAAAGGTTTTCACTCGAGAAGTAGTTTCTTATTTCAAGAAACCATTTTTTTATGTCAGCTTCAGACACACAGGCACTGGCTTTAGTTACTCCCTCGCTGGTTCTTTTGACTAAACTAGGGTGACGTTTTAAGAAAGCTTTTAGCCATCCCTGACCGGGTCGATTATTGACAAAAGGTGTAACGCGTGGATTATCAGTCAAAAACTTTTGAACTGTGTCGAGAACATCATCTGACTTTCTAGGAAAGCCTTTACGGGCCATTTTAACTAACCATTCTGTGATAGCATTTTCTTCTTCAAATGTTAAATACGGTGTTGGCCCAAATTGAGATTTTGAAGTAGGATTTTTTAGTTTAAACTGTAAAGTACCTCTAGGTATATTATACTTTTTTGCAACTGCTCGCAAAGACATAGTTTTAGTATTGATTTTTTCTAAAGCCTCGTCAAGGGCTTCTTTGGTGTATTGGGGTATCTTCGGCATTATTTTTTCCTCATGAACCTGATATAAAAGGAGAAAATATTTTAAAACTAATTTACCTATTTAAAATGGAAAAAAAATATATATAGTAATTGGCCTACTTTTTCTACATGTTAGCTTTACGGATAACACAGTTATTGGCCTAGGCCATTAACTGCTCATAATGATTTTAAAATTGTAGTAATTGAATAGGATCCCTATTATTATAACAGAAGACGTTTTATTCATTAACAACACTATTTATTATTTATTTTTTTATTATAGCAATTGGCATAGGAGGCCAATAACTATAAGTTATTCAAATAATTGTGACAGCTATTGGCCACTACAAAATTTTGAGGTTATGATGAAAGTAGGTTATATTACACCCTAAATCTGTTTAAAATGCTTAACAAGACAATATTTTATAGAATTTGAATTACGGCACTAGTACATATACTTTATAAAATATTGCATTAAAAAAAGTAGCAGTCTTAACATTTTTTTTAGAAAATTACTTACGTTGTACCTTCCAGCAAAATATCACACGGCGAAAAGGACTCTATTCACCTAGCGGAATTTTGTTAAAACTATTTGACAGAAGATGAAAGTGTTGCCATTAATGCAATTTTAAATCTACTATTATAGTAGGCTATTGCTTATTTTAGGCCGACAAAGTTGTAATGGCCAATAACTGTATAGGGGCCAATAACTGTAGTGTTTCCCCTATATAATGAGAAGAAAGAAAAATAATAAATTAGAAGAATAAAGAGAAGAACATCCACTTTTACATTGAAAACATAGTCACCCTAAATGCAATTTGTAAACAAAGTCACAAAACTTACTTAAAAAAGGAAATTCCAGACCCGGGGTACACTTTTCACTCTTGCAATTAACCACAAAACACGTTCTTACCATGGTTACAATAACTTGCATTTTAATATTACGAAAACTTACAAAATTAAATATAATTCAAATTTACAAACATACAGATGTCAAGTAAACGTCAGACGGCAATGTAGTAATTGCCAGGTATAGTATAATATATCACTACTAATTCTTACAAATTCCATTTTTTTTTTTGGTTTAAACATCTTGTGTTTGCATGGTAAAATAACTTTAATTTTCATTAATATGCATACAGTAATAATGGTAATTCATTTTAAAGATAGAATTCCAAAGAAGTTTAAAACTAGGTGTTATTACTACAACAGACAGGGCGAAAAAATTACCATTGTAATAAATATTTTTAATCTGCCACACAGAAGAAAGGGACACAGTCCATACACGGCACTGTCTCGCTCGGAACGAATAGTTCCTTCAGTTTTATGCGTGCAAGTTTATACTCTATTCTTTAACAAATAAGAAAGACTTTCTGTATTCTTTGAATCATTCGTAAGCAATCCAGTTAGTAGGTAGAAGATCCTTGTATACAATTCAATAATATTTTAGCTGTCAAAGTCAAATGTGACATTACTGCTTACTGACGTTTTATCTGTTTTTTTTTTAGCGGCCGATGTTTTGATTTATGTGTTTTAAATTATCTTTAATAGAGAAGCCTATATTTATTACAATACAAAATGGTGCTAATTGACCAAAATTCAGTTGGAACTGTAAAAATTTTAGCAGATTACCGCGTAAGTCAGTCATTCATTTGTCATTGTGTACGAGATTACCATTCTAAGCCATTTCTTTCAATGGAGTGTCAGTGGTTGAACATTATAATAATAGATTATGTACCAAACTTGTCAAAATCTACAAATAAAAAATTGGCCAAGTGCGAGTCAGAATCGCCCATGAAGGGTTCCGTTGTAACTATAATAATATAATATAATACGTATATTTATTTAACGAAAAAAAAACCTAACAAATTTATTAAAACTAGCTTATTTACATTTTTTACAACTATGCAAAATAACTTTATTATTCATAGTGTTTGTATGAATTACAAAGTTATATTTGCGGTTTTAGAAAATATGCTGTATCTCAAAAATTGCTGACCCGATCTCGTTCAAACCAATTTAGTTTGAAAGTTTACATTAAGTTCTACAGACATATATTTTTTTTAGATTTTTCACTTCATTATTGTATAAGTTAGAGGGGGGGGGGGGATACATTTTACCATTTTGGAAGCTTATATCTTTTAAACGATTGACTTTATGAAAAAGTGGTTTTAGAAACCCCTATATCATTTTTATTTTCATGTATGCGGAGCCCCCCTTTATTTTATTTTAAATATTTTTTTAAATTTTTTTTCTTAAAATCGTTTCTAAATAAAAATTAAAAATTTAAATTCTCGACTTATATGATCGGCATGCCCCTATCAGACGTGTCAAAGTTAGACATAACCCTGCACCATGGATAACGCAACAAATTAAAAAGATTATGGCTCGCAGGGATAAGGCTAAGAGCAGATATAAGCGTAGAGCTTCAGAGCTGAATCTCTCTTATTACAAATCATTACATAATCGCTGCAGTCATCTGTGTCAAGATGCTAAGAGACGCTATTTTCACGATCAACTTAATAATCGCAGTTCTTCCGATGTATGGAAATTTCTCAAATCTGTAGGCATAGGTAAGTCACCTACCAACCAGTGTAAGGATGTCAACCTCAATGATCTAAATAAGCATTTCTCTTTCCTTCCCTTTTCTCTTGATCCGTCTGTTAAAGCCGCGACACTAGATAGTCTTTCTAGGTTGCCGTTACCACCTTGTCCTCTCTTTAAGCTTAGCGATGTTACTGAGGATGACGTTAAGAAGTCTATTCTTGCGATTACTTCTTCAGCAGTCGGTAATGATAAGTTGTGTTCAAGAATGATAACTCTTATCCTTTCATCGTTACTTCCTGTTCTCACTCACATCTTCAACCACTCATTTTCCTCTTGCTCCTTTCCGTTTTTGAGCACATAGTTCATAGACAATTATCATTTTTCTTGGTGTCAAACTCGATAATATCCCCTTTTCAATCCGATTTTCGGGTCACAGTACTGTAACCGCGCTTTTAAAAGTGACTGATGACATCCGCTGGGCAATGGAGAATAAGTCCCTTACAGTTCTTGTATTGCTGGACTTCAGTAGCGCATTCAACTCAGTGGATTTTGACATTTTACTAGGTATCCTCAAATCTATCAATTTCTCTCCTTCTACTTTAGCCTGGTTCGGTTCTTATCTTCGGGGCGCTCTCAGTGTGTTCGCCTGGAGGAGTCCTTCTCTGATTGGTGTAGCCTCACTGAGGGTGTTCCTCGGGGTAGCGTTCTCTCTCCTCTTCTTTTTTAAATTTTCATAAACTTTGTTACCAGAGTAATCTCCTCTAGTTTTCATCTCTACGCAGGTGATTTGCAGCTTTACCGACATTTTACTGTAGCTGACGCGGGTTCTGCAATTGCTGCAATGAATCATGACCTGGCATGCATCAGCGTTTGGGCTAAGTCATTTGGTTTGCAAATTAACCCAACTAAATCCCAGGCCATAATCATTGGCAGCAGATTCGTTCGCAGTGCGGCTGTTGTTGCATCTCTGATGCCTTTATATCTCTATGGTGTTCGCATTGACTATACCGAAACCGCTAAAGATCTGGGTGTAGTTATTGACTCCAATCTCTCGTGGCGTGCTCAATGAGGTCAGCCGAAAGGTAAATTTCTCCTTTCATTGGCTGAAATGGCTTCAAAGTCTTCTGCCCTTGAAGACTAAAGTTTCTTTGGCATAAACACTTATTCAGCCGATTATAGATTATGCCGATGCCTGCTACTTGGATGCTACTGAGGAGCTATTAAACAAGCTTGAGCGCTTGCAAAATCTGTGCATTCGCTTTGTTTTCGGTCTTCGAAAGTATGACCATGTTTCTCACCTTCGCAAAGAACTTAAGTGGCTCCCAATCCGTCTTCGCAGGAACACTAGGATTTTGTATCTCCTTTTCAACATTTTACACAACCCGTCTTATCCTTCCTACCTGCGTGAGCGTTTTTCTTACACTCGTTCTAGCGACGTACCGTGTAGATCACACCTTAGATCCCTCCTTAAATCTCATCCTCATAAAACTAGCTACTACTCTTATTCCTTCTCTGTCCATGCTGTAAGATTGTGGAACTCACTTCCGCCTAGCATTCGTGATTTAAAAACTATATCAGTATTCAAATGTCGATTAAAAGAGCATTACCTTTCCTCTTAACTGTGTTAATTATTTATGTATATATTTATATTATTTGTTTATATATTCTAACATTATGTATTTATTTAAGTATATGTTATTTTCATTGCATTATAAGTATGTGTAGGTATATTTAATATTTTAGTTTTAGACTTCACATATTCATATTTATTTCTCTTCTTGTTCTCACACACTATTGTCTACATTTCTTTTTCACTTCTCCTTTCGCAGGTCTGCTGGAATAAATTTCTTAAGAAATAAGCAGTACCTTTGTACTCAAATATTATAATTATGCTTATCCTAGTGTATTTTACTGTGTGTACATAAATAATAAAATAAATAAATACATCTACCTACCAAGTTTCACATGTATAGTCCTAATAGTTTCGGAATAAAATGACTGTGACTGTGACATACGGACCGACGGACGGACAGACAGACAGACAGATAGACAGACATGACGAAACTATAAGGGTTGTTTTTTGCCATTCGGCTACGGAACCCTAAAAATCAATGATCCACCATTCCGACACTATTGTAATAGCAGACTCGGACCCCTGGTCTAGATTACTTATTTGGTATTTTGTAATTTGTATTTCAATTAAAAATAGCTAAAATACTGTATTTTGTATTTTATATTTCAAATACCTTACTTAAAGATATTTTGTATTTCGTATTTTAATTACTTGCGATACAGTATTTTGTGATTTGTATTTCAATTAAAGCAAAGCATGTATTTTGCCCAGCCCTGAGTATATTGTAGTATTTCTTGTGATGGAGATACAAAAATCTCGAAGTCCGATACCTAGTTATTACACTTTTCGTAAGGACGGCAGCATAGCACAGGAGTGTTGCTGTATGTTGAGAAGAGACAAAGGATTATATTTCCTCTGTTCGCAAGAATCGAACTTTTATGACATCCATATAAGTTTTCGCACGAGTCTTTAGTACTTTTATTAGCAATAGCATAAATTAATGTTAGAAAAGTTGGACTCTTGCGAACAGAAGGCCTACCAGAGCCCACAAACCATGATAAGGAATGCAGCTAACTATATGAATAAAAAGGTGTTAATGAAAATGCATACAGAGGTTTATAAACTTATGTATTTATTATTCATCATCACTTCTTAGCCTTAGTTTCTTTAACTACAGTAGGAGCTTTAGTGACGTCGTCTGGATTTTCCGCAGCGTCCTTTAGACGCTTGGCACGAATACCGACCAGTTTAGCGATTGATCGAGCCTGGAAACAAATGGTTAAAATTAGTCATTGTTAACCCAATTTAAGCAAAATGCAAAAAGTAATTAAGAAGTAACATACTCCTCTCAAGTATTGATAGGCCTTGAAGTCCTTTTCTTCTTCAGTAATAGCACGAGCAATAGACTTAGGTGCTGGCTGCTGTACTGGCATCAGTGGGCCGCGAAGCTGAGTGGCCAACTTACGTTCTTCTTCATTTGCTTCTCCCTTTAATACCTGTAGAAAATAAAATTTATAGATTTGAACTTAAAATAGAAATCGTAACCCCCCTAGGCAAATTAACTGAGTTAGCATAATAAGATACAGTTCATCATCATTAGATATCGATTCAGATCTGCAGTTTTGCTGTTATTATACTTTAATTTAATTTGACCTTGTAAAATACCGCAACACTTTTTAAAAGGCCAACAATATCAACTTTCATACACTTTTAGGATGATTGGACTAGATTTTGAATGTGATGATGATGATCACAGACATATCGCACCACTAGATGAACTCCGGGAAATCGAAAAATTCTTTTTTCAGAAATGACTAAAAACTGATTTATAATATTCATTGGTGATGTCAAGAAATTAGTAATTTATATATATGAAGTTACATGTTCAATTAAATATTTTTTAAACTATCCCCCGAAACTTGATAAAACCTATTTTTTTTGTTATTTAGTCTACTTTAGGTAATAGGCACCATTTTTGTGTCGTAAGTAGAAGTGTGGGTCTATCTGGCAGGCCCCAACGAGATTTATCAATAGGGTTTACATAAGGACATTATTTTGTACCTATAGAAAATAAATGAGATATATTTTGTACCTCAACAGTTTTTGATTAAATGACGTTTTTATGAAGTGTCTAAGCTAGCGGGCACCTTATGATTATTTTTATTGTTATTATACTATTATGTACCTTAAAAATCCAAAATTTCGACATTCTGTGAGCTATACTTTAGAAGATATTCGTTACTTAGACAAAGGTCCAGCCAGCAGGCTCCTTTTTTAAATACTACTGTTTTCTATCATACAATAGCATTAGGAGCTTGATACTATTATGTACCTTACAAATCCAAAATTTCGACTTTCTGTGAACTATACTTCAGAAGATATTTTTTACTTAGACAAACGTCCAGCCAGTGGGTTTTTTTTCTAAATACTACTCTTTTATATCATACAATAGAATAAGGAGGTTGATACTATTATGTACTTTACATATCCAAAATTTTAACTTCCTATAGACTTCATAAGGTATTCGTTGATAAGCACCTAGCTAGCAAACCCGTTTTCAAACATTATAGGTACCTACTTTCATTATCACGCAACAGTGCTATAACAAAACTGGGATTAAGAAAAAGAGTCGTTCTTTTAAGTACGACGCTATGTAAATTACTAAAATAGAAAATGTAATAGCAATTATGATCTTTAATGCACAATACCAACTTGTCTTAAGTGATTTAAAATTACTACGGTAACTGACGAGCTAAAACAAAGAAAAAAGTACCCTCGTAAATTGTTTATAAGTTGCCTACAAAATTAACACAAACTAGACACATCTATGTTACTATAAAGTATTTATTATTGTAATTACATTACTGCAAATAAATACTTATTTTGTCCTTTTCCTGTAAAACAATCCGCAAAGATAAAAATTATATATTTATTAATGCAATGTCCATAACGAGCAACGACGAAATTGCATTCGGCAAACGCTGTAACTAGGTCCTTTGGTTGAACACTTATTTAAATAACGAATATCTCCTCATATAAAGTAAAAATTTTGGATTTGCTAGGTACATAATAGTATCAAGCTCTTAATGCTATTGTATGATATAAAAGAACAGTATTTAAAAAGGGGGCCTGCTGGCTGGACGTTTGTCTAAGTCGAAATTTTGGATTTGTAAGGTACATAATAGTATCAAGCTCCTAATGCTATTGTATTATATATATAAAAGAGTAGTATTTAAAAAACGGGCCCCCTGGCTGGACGTTTGTCTAAGTAACGCATATCTTCTAAAGTATAGCTCACAGAAAGTCGAAATGTTGGATTTGTAAGGACTACTATAGTGCACTGTACTGTATTGGAGCACTACTGGGCGATCTGAAAAAATATAATAACAATAAAAATAATCATGAGGGGCCCGCTAGCAAGACATTTCATACAGATGTCATTTAATCAAAAACTGTCGAGGTACAAAATATATCTTATTTATTTTCTATAGGTACAAAATAATGTCCTAATGTAAACCTATCACCTGTTGTTAAATAATAATAATAATCTCTTTATTTCTCTTCCCAAAAATAAAAAAATAAAACTAATTACAATTAAAAGCTATACATCCCTTAATTTGTTTGAATTGGGCAAAAAATTACCTATAACACAAATCAGTAGATCTCCACACAAGGGAAAAAAAAATCAGCAGCTTTTTCTTATACTATACTTATTAAATTATAGTAGAAATTTACACTAGTTAAATGAAACAGACACACAACACTTGAGATTGTTAAGGACGCATTTACGTTTAGCACTCGCTCAATTTTAGATATCCTAGTAGCAACACAACAACATTGCGCGCACACACACACTTACAAACCATTGTTCGCCCGATTTTATACATTACTTAAGTAATCTTGATACTTGAATGTAATATTATATTTTCTTTAATATTGTTTGACCATAATAAGTTGTAACTTATTGTTTACTAAGGGTTACATGCATATTGATTAGTTAGCTGTCTATTTTGTATTAATGTCTTTCGACGCCCGATTAGGAGTACTAGCGGACTTTGGAAATAAAATACGCATATGTGATAAAAAAAGAAATAAAGAAAAGTTTCGTCATGCCTGTCTGTCTGTTTGTCCATCCGTCCGTATGTCACAGCTATTTTCAACCGACGAAAAAAACGGAGGAGGTTATCAATTCTACGCGTATATTTTTTTTTATGTATGATCACCGATTACTCGAAGACGGCTGAACCGATTTGGAAAATTCTTTTTTGTTTGAAAGGGTATACTTCGAAATTGGTCCCATTGTCACCAAGTCAGGATCTGATGATGGGATCCTGGAGAAATCGAGGGAACTCTTTAAATATTATAGGCACACCTATAGTGATTCGAGTATTTTTTATAGAAACTTGTGTAGTTGCATTCGTAAAGCACCATTTGTAAAGTGGATCTGATGATGAAGACCACAGATGGCCACTGGAACTACGCAATATATAAGTAGGAATAAGAAGTATTTCATGGATTCCGCTTCGATTACTTGAATATGGTTATTAAGCACAATATGCTCGTCACAATGCATATGGTGAAGTGAAGCTGATGGTGAAGTACCAGGAAACTCCTTAACAATTAACGGCCCAGTATTGGGAAAATAAATATTTTGTAAAAGGTTATAAAAAGTTGAGATTTAGGCTTTTGTAACTAGGTAAATTATAATTTGACCAACTAAAAAAAGTGAAATAAAAACTTTTCCAAAAAGTTAAACCGATTTCCAAAAAACACTGCAACATGAAAAATAACTTTAATTTCTTCTTCTTCTTCCGAAATTAAAGTTATTTTTCACTTTGCAGTATTAGGACTATACATGTGAAACTTGGTAGGTAGATGTATTCTGTGAACCGCATTCCGATTATAAGAAATAAATTAAAATATATCTAAATATATATAACTCAAAGGTGACTGACTGACTGACATAGTGATCTATCAAAGCACAGCTCAAACCACTGGACGGATCGGGCTGAAATTTGGCATGCAGGTAGATGTTATGACGTAGGCATCCGCTAAGAAAGGATTTTGCGAAATTCCCACGGGATCGGGATTTACACGGGAAAAACGTCCCACGCGGGCAAAGCCGCTGGCACAAGCTAGTTTAAAATAAAGGGGGATACATGGAACTGAAACTGAAAATATTTTTTTTTCATGAAACTTATGCGTGTGTGGTATAATAGACAGGTCTTTAAAAATGACATTGAGGTTTCTAAAACCACTTTTTCATAAAGTTAATCGTTTAAAAGATATACGCTTCCAAAGTGGTAAAATGTGTGTCCCCTCTTATACTTCTATAATAATGGAGTGAAAAATCATACAAACTTGGTTTGAACGAGATCGGGTTAGCAGTTTTTGAGATACAGCATATTTTATAAAACCGCAAATAAAACTGTAATTCATACAAACACTATGAAAAACAAAATTAATTGGCGTAGTTACTACGGAACCCTTCATGGGCGAGTCTGACTCGCACTTGGCTAATTTTTTAGTTTTTGTACGAACTGAACATTTTGGCATATTGAACAGTATGAAGTAAGCCCAACAAAAGGTCACTGTTGTATATCGTTGAGGAATTCCCCCGACTGTCTATGGTCTCCATCATCAGACCTGTAATGGCACTTATAACCTATATGGGTGCAAAGTTCTCATCAAATTAAATGAATTAAGTCCAAACACAAGGCAGCTACTGTAAACCGTTGAGGAGTTCCCTTAACTGTCCTTCGTCTTCATCATCAGACCTCTAATGACAGTCACAAACTATCTAGGTTTAAAGTTCTCGTCAATTCAAATTAATCATTCCCAAACAAAAGGTTACTGCTGTAAATAGTTCGGGAGTTCCTTCGACTGTCAGGAGTCGATCTGATGGTGGAACTGAAAGGCTCCATCATGAGATCAACTCCAGACCTTCCTTAATTTGTAGTACTTTAAAATACCTAATGAAAAAAAAACATTTATACGGTCGAATTGCGAAACGTACTTATTTGAAATCGGTTAAAAAAAAATTGTTGTTTCATGCCAAGTTCAGTAACCAATATCCATCCAATTCTAAAAATAAGTATGGTTCTCGTTATTACTTTTGTTTTGGAACGAAAAAGTATCAACGTATTCTAGTCACAGTATACAAGACGCCACTCTATTATAGGTTTCGACGTATTTATTTTTTCGAGGAAAGCGATACACCCCTGAGTTCACGAGCGCGTCTGAGCGCGGAATGACGCCTGACGGTCGGAGCCGTGCGTTCGGTAGAAAAATGTAAGAAGAAATTTGAGACCGATTTTATTTTTCTCATAAAGCATAAAGTTTTTTTATGTATGTTCAAAATAATTAGTTTAACGTATAGATAAATACATACTTGTTATTTTGAAGTTAAGAATATGCTCCAGATTTGGCTTACACATACCTATTCAAACCCATTTTTTGTAATTTTCTACGATTATTGCGACGATAAAAACGTATCTGTGTGAAAAAGATGTATCGGACTGTGTAATTATAATGCATTCAATGTGGAGATGAATAAATTACCTTGAAATTAATACCAAAACATTTTATCTAATCTAGTATAAGCATAATTTATAAAACATAACCTTTCCTTTGCAGTCGGGTAAAAATTACGCCATACCTTTGTGCATTTATGTTAAGTGTGTGTGTATGGATGTGTGTGAGTTGTGTTTGCGTCTGTGTGCGCGAGTGCATGTATATGAGTGTATGTATGTTATGATTGATGATTGATGTATTTTTTATAGTCTTCTGTAAGATTAAAATCTAAGCCACGCAACCACTTAATTACCAATTTTTTTAATTTAGATTTAGTTAATGCATAAATAGATAAATCCCGATTTAATTTATTGTACAAATTAAAACATTGGTAATAAAAAATTGTTGAACAAACTTTGTATTAAAGGGGTTAGTTTTGCAAACTGCATACTTTCGGCGTTTGCCTCTGAATTTATTTGGTTCATATTTTAAAAGAGAGTTGTTTTATAACTGTTTGCAGAATAAACGGTTGTCGGACTGTTAGAACCTCTCATCTCCGATACAGGTCTATGGTTGAATGATCAAAGTAATTTTTAAAACTGCTCTTTGAGATCTCTCCTGTTTCAAAAAGTGAGTTTTTGAAGTGCCTTCCCAAGAGGTTAATGCAGTAACTGAGTTGTGATTGGCATAAAGCAAAATAAACCGATTTAATAAAAAAAAATGAGCTACATGTCGTAAAGCCTTAAATATGACTTAATTTGCGAATTCTTGCTGCAAGTAGATCAATGTGCTGATGAAAATTCAAGTTTTTGTCAATCATTACTCCAAGTACTTCGTTACAGCCACGTTATTAATATTAGGGCATAAACAGTTCACACTGTCAGTGTTAGTACATGAATGCTAGACAATATGGTGAGAAGAGTCCGGCTTGTCGTTAGTTAAAATAGAGGAATTAATAAAATGGGTTTTTGCAACATTCAGCGTAAAAACGTTCTTGCTTATCCAATTTGTGACGATATTCATCCCCGTTTGTGCATTTGAAAGTCATCTGCGTAGGTTACGACTTTAGCATTTGGGATATCCATCTGACAGACCTTGGGGGACTCCAAGGCACAGAGATCTCCTCAATTATAACATTACCTATTTGCACACATTGCATCCTATCAGTTAGGTAGTCTTGTAAAAGTTTCAACTGGAGACCCCGGATCCCAAGACATTCTAACTTCCTCAATAGAATTGAAACAGAACCTGTGTGAAATGCCTTTTTGCTAGATCCAGAAATATGGCTGTTTTCTTTTTACTGTCTAGTTTATTTACTATATGATTTGTTAGCTCGGATGAAATTGTGCTTGTGATAAAAGATGTTTGTTTTCCAGATATTTTACAAGTCTTTTATTAATTATGCATTCTAAAATCTCGTTGGGGCCTGCCAGATAGACCCACACTAAGTAGAATTACCTTACTTTATCGTATATATAAGTTATCGTAACGTGACTTTTAATTCCGCGTATGTATTTTCGTGGGGTTTTGAAAACGCCATGAACTCAAATACGAGTACTTTTTGAATTAGTGAGGTTTTCATGTAGGGGTGCAAAATGTGTATTTTAATTTGATAGACAAAAGCAACACAAAACACATGAACTGAGATAATAATGAATACTTTAGTATTTATTTAAGAGATGACAATTTGATTAGAGTACTGGTGGATAATCAGAGCTAAATCGATGTGTGCCTGTCGTCCTTCTTCAAAATATGGCAATTTTTCAACAACTACAGATTTCAGTCTTGTATGATGATTATCAAATTGGTGGCTTAAATAACTGGTGGTTTCATAACATACCTTCTTGCCCTTGGGGAACAGGATCAATCGAGCACGGTATTCCTTTAGCCTCTGAACATTCACTTGTAGAGACTCAACAGATTTGTTACGTCTGCGAGGATCCACAGCAATGCCAATCGTTCTGGCAAAAGCAGGGTTAAGACCTGATGCCTGAAACAGAAATAGTCACATATATGATTATGGTTTTGAAAATCTTGATTTCAGATATCCTTCTAGAAATAATCATAGAATAACTGAGGCAAAAACTGTGTTAACTAGTATAATGATAGTTAATGTTTTAAAAATGTAGAGATGGTGTGCTGCTGCACACGCAACATCTAGTAAATACAGTATGTTAACTAACAGATGGTGTTCCCGTTAACCTTCAGCATCCATACATGCTGCACGCATTCATAAATAAATTGCGACGTTGCCGTCCTTCAAGTACGCGTGTACAGTGTTTCTTTTACGTATCAATTTAACATTTTTAGTGAATATTCCAATATTAAAAAAAAAAAAACATTTTGTGTTCGAATGGTAATATTTTTAGCATGTATGGATGCTATACTAATGCCCGGTACACACGACAACGCTTTATCGTAGCGATTTGACTGCGCAGTCCGTTTGTGCAGTATATCGAAAGTCCTTAGTGTGTCTACACGTCTACGATATCTGCGTCGATCGCATTGATTTAAATAGTAAAGATACGGTCATCAGAACATTTGACGGACGCGGTCGCCCTACAAAACACACTAGCGCCATCTATGATAACTAAGATGTCAATCGGCGTGGTCTGCTCCTAGACGTAGCCTTGTAAGAGCGGGGTGTGGTATTTTTCGAGGTACAAAGAAATAAAACAAAACCTTTTAGTTTCTGAATTTTATATTTGTTATACATAAAAATACATTTTAATTTGCTTTTAATAAACAATAAAAATTAATTTTGTACATAATTTAATCTTATAGTAATATTATTAAATCTTTTTATTTCATCGGCTGCAACGCGCGCCGCTGCAGTTATGTCGCACTTTTACGCGGCTTCGCGTTGTCTATGCTAAAGGTTGAGACAAACAAGAAAGAAAATTGTTTTAAATAATGTTAGAAGTTGATTTAATGATATATTTTTAACTTACCGGTGATATGAAATGTTATTTTTTTTTATTGTGCTTTACGTCGTAGTTCACGCAACCCTTCACGACACAATTTGGCATTTTTGCTTGTAAAACTGACGACCCCTCCCGAAGATAGCCGATCGCGTTCTAGTTCACTTCGATAAAGGTTAGACCACGGAGCAAATACAAAGAGGAGATGTTGTAATAAGATTTCCCTATGAAAATAAGCGTGACAATTTGCGGGGTGAGGGGGTGTTAGATCCCGCCCACATCTTTATTTTCCATCTATCGGTCAATAGTAAAACTAGGATATCAATTATGTCGATGTTTCTTTATAATTACGTAGCTACCTCACACTAGATGTCACTATGTAGGATGTTACAGGGACGTACTCAGAATTTTGGGTATATTTTGTCTATTTTTAAGAATTAATTTTGTTAAACACCTTGATATCTTTTTATTAAAATAGTGATATTTTTAAATAGGTTTGTTTTTAACTGATAACTTTGTCTTTTTTTTTAATGATTTATTTCAAAAAATAAACTTTCTCCCGTACACGTGACAATTGATGCGAAATAATTTATGTCAAACAAAAACACAACTGATAAATAAGGTAAAAATAATCTTATTCCTTCTCTGTCCATGCTGTAAGATTGTGGAACTCACTTCCGCCTAGCATTCGTGATTTAAAAACAATATCTCTATTCAAATGTCGATTAAAAGAGCATTACCTTTCATCTTAACTGTGTTAATTATTTATGTATATATTTATATTATATGTTTATATATAGTTAGATATCCTACCGGCTGCGCCAGTTAGATATCTAACTATATATACAAAAATTGGATTCTAATTACGGCCCTGTCTTTTTATGTTTATGGTTGATGTTGACAGATGACGATAGATGGCCGATTTTTTACAAAACATTACAAATATAATATTTTGGCGACTAAAGGGACTTTAGGAATGAATGTTGAACAAACTTCAGTACGTATAATTATCAAAATAAATTATTACTGTGCTCTACGTACTCAAAAATGCTTCGACACAGTGTCGCCATCTAACGTCGGGTAGAACCATATTGGGAGATGCCGACGCTAATAACAGATCTTTCTAGAAATATTCTTATAAAATTACTTGCAGATGAAATGTGATGCCAGTCATGGCGTCAGAACGTCTATCCGAATAGTTTATACATGATAAAACACAACACTTCATCCTTTTCTTCTTGGAACACGAAAATTCTTTAAAATGCGAACATTAAGAAAGCAGTGCACGGCACGAACGACGACGGTACACTGTCAAAGGCCACGCCCACTCGATGACGTCAGGACCTACTTGAAAATCACAGTGCACAGTTGCTTAGGCCGCCTCCTCTTTGTATTTGCTCCGTGGGTTAGACCACTTCGGGACCAAGTTCGAGGCGTCATTATAACATGCGATCCGCCCAGTCCTTACGAAGTAATATATATGTCAATGGTCAATCGTCAGTTCTCGGCAGAAACTCTGAAGAAAAACACGTCATTCGTGATGGAAGACGATGAAGCGCTTGCGCTAGCCTGGCTTGTTTTGTGCAAAAAGAAAAGAAAATCACGTAGTGTGTGGTGTAAGGATTGGCTTCTTAAAAGAAAGTCATACTCTCACATAAATTTATTAAACGTGTTGAAATTTTCCCCGGAAGTCTGGCACAATTATTGGAGGATGAATGAAGAGACTTACTTACACCTCGTTTTTAGTTACACCGCTAATACAAAAAGCAATACCGTAATGAGAGAAGCAATAAGTCCTCATGAAAGATTGTCTACAACTCTGAGGTTTTTAGCTACAGGTCGCTCGTACAAATGTATGAAGTTTTCTACGTTGATATCAAAACAGGCTCTCAGTCAAATCATTCCTGAAACTTGTGATGCTTTGTACAAAGTTCTACAGAAAGATTACTTAAAGTTAAGTTTTGCATAATATATAAAAATATTATAAGTAATATAGAGATCTGTTTAATTTTACTAGTTTTTTGGGTATTTGCTTATATCTTTTGAATAAAGCTAAAAATGTCTCGCAGTTCCCTATATAATATGGTAATGATTTTTTTAAAGAGGTACCCCTACAAAAGTTTTAAGATTAAAGAACATAATACATGTTCTTTAATCTGAAAATTCTCAATAACTGTCTTTAATTTAGGAATTCACTACAATTTCCATATTGTTCCATAGAAAAACTGCTTTGTTATTGATAAGTGCGCTACTAGCGCCAATTTGACAGTTGCACGCTCCATTGTGATCGGTAGTTTTTATTAATTAAATCATAAGAATAACAGCGACACCGAGCGGTTCTTAAAGTCATGTCACACAAACCAGTTCGTTTTCCAACTGAGGAACTGTATGCACTGTTGCAAGTACCTAGGGTAAGACACAGTTTTCTTCTGAACTTAATTTTAAGAAAACATATTGAACTTAGTTTCGACCACAGCTTTAGCAGCCAGAGTAGGCGGAAATGTAGACCTGTTAAAGTCTGCCCAGTAGTACTAGCTAGCATTGTAATAGTTAGACAACAATACATCTTCATAAGCCCAATTTTGTATAACAAAATAAATGAAATTTTGAACATTTACCCCCTTACTTCACGCGAATGTAAATAAAAAACACATAAGTGGCTCAGTTCTTTGACTTATACATACATAAAAAAATTGGTAACGTCCCTTTCATTCCTCACTGCCTTCCAAATCGCAAGGGTAACGAACATACGCACCTTCATACCTTTACATATATACACACTCACTCACACGCCTACACATACATTCCACGCATACACACACTCATTCATTCTTTCTTTTCCTTTTATATTAATTCATGGAACACTGTAGTCTCCCCTCTTGGAGGTGGGCGCTAATGGTCGCGACACAGTATTTCATACTAATGTGATTGTTAACGTACACAAACTTTTGTAAACTGATTTTTGTTCCAATAAATATTTGACATAGTGATTGAAAAAGATGATTTAAGAATGAAGAAATGCAATCTTAATAATAAAATACACATCAATCAACACCAAAAATATTTATAAATGAAGCAGCCGTAGAGAATCGTGAGCCTGGACATGTGGTTGATACGGTGTGTGGCTGAGTGGAGACAGTTTTTTTTTTTTTTTCTTCATTCTTAAATCATCATTTTCAATCACTATTTCATTCTTATGATTTAATTAATAAAAACTACTGATCACAATTGTGTTTTCTTCGTACCATCAACATCATCAAAAATGTTTTCTAATAGGTATGTAGTTCTGTAGATAAGACAGTGAAGAATTTCTTACAAAGGTGAAACTCCTTCCAAAAGCTTATGTTACTTTTTCGTTAAATTGAAGAAAAGATTATGTAGCGAGTTTTTTACCTCTTTAAAAAAATCTTTACCATTTTATTTAGGGAACTGCGAGATATTTTTAGCTTTATTTAAAAGATATAAGAACAAACCGAAAAATTCAGTAACATTAAACAGATTTCTATATTACTTATAATATTTTTATATATTATGCAAAACTTAACTTTAAGTAATCTTTCTGTAGAACTTTGTACAAAGCATCACAAGTTTCAGGAATGATTTGACTGAGAGCCTGTTTTGATATCAACGTAGAAAACTTCATACATTCGTACTAGCGACCTGTAGCTAAAAACCTCAGAGTTGCAGACAATCTTTCATGAGGACTTATTGCTTCTCTCATCACGGTATTGCTTTTTTGTATTAGCGGTGTAACTAAAAACAGGAGGTTTAAGTAAGTCTCTTCATTCATCCTCAAATAATTGTGCCAGTCTTTCGAGGAAAATTTCAACTCGTTTAATAAATTTATGTGAGGATATGACTTTCTTTTAATATATTAATATATATATATTAACAATATATTCTACGTGCCACCACACAATACGTGATTGTCTTTTCTTTTTGCACAAAACAAGCCAGGCTAGCGCAAGCGCTTCATCGTCTTCCATCACGAATGACGTGTTTTTCTTCAGAGTTTCTGCCGAGAACTGACGATCGACGCATATATCGTAGACGTGTAGACACACTATGGACGTTCGATAAACTGCACAAACGGACTGCGCAGTCAAATCGCTACGATAAATCGTTGTCGTGTGTACCGGGCATTAATGCGGGTTAACGGGAACGCCCTCTGTTGATTAACATACTGTAGGTATATCCAATTAAATGGTCTATATAAGAACACAATAAAATCTTATATTGAAACAATATAAATTTTGAATAATATGTATACAGGTGTGGCGTAAATGATGGATAACCATGAAACTGTCGATTGGCCAGATTATCATTTAACATTTACCCCACTTATATCGCTATATGCCCATGGATGACCAAATCATTGATGTTTTTAATATTTTAAATATAAATCGTACTGACTCTTACAAAATCAGCTGCCATTTCTACAATTGGTGAGTTTTTTTCATTTTGTTTTTTTTTTTATGTCACTTCTGAATATGTATTTGTATTATCAGATCAGTATCAAGATTTTTTATTACTTTCTAAGATAACATTGCATAAAATACTTATTACTTATTTTAATTTAAGAATATTATTTCTACGGAATTACGCAATTTTGGGCACCTGTATCGAAAAAAAAAATGTACTACACTGCGGTGGCCCATTATTTTAGATAATTGCCTATTTAATGCAGATTCTAAAATGGTATAATAATAACCAGTATCTTGATAAAGTACAAAGTTATTGCTGTTCGAATTGATATGGGTCTTAATTTTGAAAATAACAACGAAGTCCTAAATTATTCTCTTACTTTTGTTATTACAAAAAAACGTAATGTCACAGTCTAAAATCATATTATTATCGGTGTTATGGGAGTGCAGAACCTTGATTCAGGTAAAAAAAAAACCCTTTGTTCGGTAGGTACTGGACAGATTAGTTAGTTCGGCAGATTCTCTACTCGACTGATTCGTGGATTCGTCATATTCTAGGGTTCGACGGATTAGCTATACGACAGAAAATGAACAGTTGTGCACAAAAAGATTAAACAAAAAAACAGCCGTAAGCCGTAGGGTATACCTATTTATAATTTTTCTTTGATGATTTACAACTAATATAGGTACTCGTATGGTTAAGTATGTAAACTCCTTGACTAGGTACTCAATTATCTAACAGGCCACTTCAAGTTATTATCATTTAGCCTATGAGCCGGGGCACACGATGCGTTGCGGCGGCGGTGCGGCGCCGGAGCGGTGTCGCTGCGTCGTCTTACATAGAAATATCTGTGGCATGCACACGATGCGCTCCGGCGCCGCACCGGACTTGCAACCACTAAGACGAGGCGGGGAGGGGTGAATGCGTTGCGACGTCTGAGCGGCACCGCTCAGTTGTTTTGCGTCACAAGGAAGGACACACGCTCGCTCATTTCAATTGTCTGTCAACAGACTGTCCAACGCTGCTACGGCGCCACTGCGACATAACAACGTTACGGCGCCGCACCGCTCGTGTACCCACTGACACGGTGAAATCTTTGCGGTGCGACGCCGCAACGCATCGTGTGCCCCCGCCCTATGTCTACCTATTCAACTTCAAATAATCCACTGGCATTTGTTTTCGTGTTTGTTGTGAAGTGACATAGAGACATGAATAAAAATATTGCAAGAAATGGATCTTGCCGGCTCGAGCACCGATGTAGTGGATTTAAAATTTATTAAAAGTGAAAGGGGAAAACCCGTTGTTTAAAATTTTGTAAAAAATAACAAATGTGGTACTACAAACTGGCGATGTGTAAATAAGGCAGAATGCAGCAGTTCTATCACTTTGGATAAACTAAACCGAATTGTTAGAGAGTCTAGTCATATGTGCATGTCCGATTTTACAAAAAACGTAGTAGACAGTTTAATAGACGAATGTAAAGACTTAGTACCTATGCAAAAAACTCGAACCAATCCCAAAATTATTTGAAGATTTTATGGACACTGCCGACTACAAATTAAATTTTGAAGATAAACCAACATTTGTACAGAAAAAGGATGTGTTGTATAAAGCTAGATGTAATTAATTACCTGAAAATGAATACGAAAAACTATAAATATTAAAATCTCTGAAGCTACCGCACAGTCTAGTGGGTGATTTCCTTTTATTTGATGATGGAATCGAAGACAAAATTTTGATTTTTGGGTCAAGATTGGCGAAAGACTATCTAAAAAAAAGTAAGAGTTACTACGGGGATGGCACCTTTAAAACATGCCCCACTCCTTTTTATCAAGTCTACAGTCTTCATATAAATATTTCTCACGATGACAATACCATAAATTTTATTCCTGTGCTTTACATACTTCTACGTAATAAAACGCAGGCAACTTATGAACGATTGTTCACTATTTTAAGGGACCAATTTTCCGTGATAATTGAAAATTATAAGTGCGATTTTGAAATAGCAACCATTCAAGCCGTGAAATCAGTTTATCCTGGTGTAAAAGTAACTGGCTGCTACTTTCATTACTGGAAAGCGATACTTAAAAAGAGCCAAAATACTGGATCAGATAAAACTGAAAATGGAGAGGAGAGTATGTCATGCGCCTTTATATGCAACTGCCGTTGCTGCCGCCGATTTTGGTTCCCGAAGCAATATTAAGTATACAAGAACTGGTTAATGACTCACCGGAATATAATACATTTAATAATTATTTCTAAACTCAGTGGATGGGAATATATACCGAGAATGTGTTTACTTGTTATAATGAAAATTTTCGTACAAATAACTTAATCGAAGGGTGGCATGCGAGACTAAAAAAAAGATTTCCCATTAAGCCACCACTCTATCTATTTATACAATTACTAAAAAAAGAATCCCGTTTTCAAGACACAAAGTTAAAAAAGAACAAATTTATTGCAACGGGAAGCAGCGTAATGCAAAACTCGTACAAAAAATTGTCAAATAAACAAAATTGTTACTGCAGCAATGAAGAATGAAGTTAGCGTGATTGATTGTTTAAAACAGTGCAAGGTTAATTTTAAGTATATTTAAAAGTAAAATATGATTTTTTTATTCTTTAATTAAAGTGCGTTTTATTTGTTTATTTTCACCTGTACTTCTGCCGTATAGCTAATCCGTCGAACCCTAGAATATGACGAATCCACGAATCAGTCGAGTAGAGAATCTGCCGAACTAACTAATCTGTCCAATCCAAGAATCTGTCCAGTACCGAACAAAGGAAAAAAACTCACATAATCCGCATTTTGGACGACTACCTGGAATCCTAGTCCTGTTCGGTAAACAAAAGAGTTGCTAGTAAGTTTACGTTTATTCGTGACTTACTGCTTTTCTTACCGGACTCCGATTTGCCTGTGTATTGGACTTGTTTTTTGAGTGCTCTCGACAACATTGTTATTACCATCTGGACTGTGATTTGGACGGTTGACCTGTGATATTGTTACTGACGACTCGGCGCTTTCGGTTTTCGGAGTTCTCAGTGTTCGGCTCGGCGACAATGCCTCAACGTTACAAACCCTTAGAATATGCCAATATGCACTACATTTATGGTGAATGTAGAGGTTATGCTAGCCAAGCTGATGCACTTTATCGGGAGAGATATCCAAACAATCGCCACCCCAATTACCGATTTTTTTATTTGAGTACACAATGCATACTCTGAAGGCAGAATTCCTGGCAGCGGTGTGGGCGGTGCGAGTGAGGAAAGACCGCGTATCAGCAATGACGAAGTTTTGGACATAGTGAACGAAGATCCTAGCATATCAGTTCGTGTGTTATCTCGTCGTACTGGTATATCAACCAGCGGGCCTAGACAAAATCCATTTTCTGTAAGCGTTAACGCCAACGGAAAAATTAAATTGTATGGAGTTGACATTTACTAACACGTGACAATCACGTGACATGTGGTTAGCAAATGTCAACTCCATACAATTTAATTTTTCCGTTGGCGTTAACGCTTACAGAAAATGGATTTTGTCTATGCCCGCAGAACGGTAAATCGCATATTAAAACGACACGAATTATACCCGTACCACTTTCAGCGAGTGCAAACTTTACTTCCGAGAGATTTGTAGAACAATGTTAAGAAGAATAAGAGAGGAACATAATTTATTCAACAAAATATTGTGGACTGACGAATCCCTGTGCCAGAGAAATGGATATTTAAATTTACACAACCTTCATAACTGGCAAATGCAAAACCCGAATTTAATAAGACAAGATCGATCACAACACCAGTTTAAATTATTTTATGGACTGGTATAATAAACGGTCAAATTATTGGACCGTTTGAACTACCACCGACTCTGGAGAAACTTATTTGAATTTTTTACAAAATGATTTGCCTGTGTTATTGGAGGCCGTACCCCCCGAAGTGCCCATGTGGCTTCAAAACGACGGTTGCCCCGCAAATTATGCGGTAAGAGTACGACAGCATCTTAACGAAACCTATCCAGAGAGGTGGATAGGACGTCTAGGGCCAATACTGTGGCCACCTTGCTCGCCAGATTTAAACCCATTGGACTTTTTTACTGGGGCTGCTTAAAGGAGATGGTTTATAAAGAAGAAATCACTTCAGTTGAACAGCTCCGACAACGCATACGTTCGGCTGCTGACGAAATATCGTCGGCAGGATTTGCGCGCCGATTGAAACGGTCCTTCATAAGGTGTAGAGCGTGCATAGCAGCTGAAGGAGCCCACATCGAACATATTGTATAATTTTTTTTTTTTTAATAAATTTGATTATTTTCTAATGTCTTTTATTGTGTCAACAAACCCATAGTGATCAAATTTTAAGGAAATTCTCATTCTCTTTGAGTCTAAAATTAGTTACAGCAGTGTTAAAGTAATTTAATTTTAAAATCAAATTTGTATTAAAATTCTCCTTGAAGATTCGAACAGCAATAACTTTGGTCTTTATCAAGATACTGGTTATTATTATACCATTTTAGAATCTGCATTAAATAGGCAATTATCAAAAATAATGGGCCACCGCAGTGTAGTACATTTTTTTTCGATATAGGGGCCCAAAGTTGTGTAATTCCATAGAAAATATGTTAAAATTTAAGAATAAGTATTTTTGCAATGTTATCTTAGAATGTAATAAAAAATCTTGATATTGATCTGATAAAACAAATATTCAGGAGTGACATAAAAATACAAAAACCAAAAAAAAATCACCAATTGTAGAAATGGCAGCTGATTTTGTAAGAGTAAGTACGACAATTGTAGAAATGGCAGCTGATTTTGTAAGAGTAAGTACGACAATTGTAGAAATGGCAGCTGATTTTGTAAGAGTAAGTACGATTTTTATTTAATATTAAAAATATCAATAATTTGGTCATCCATGGGCATATGGCGATATAAGTGGAGTAAATGATAGATGATAATCTGACCAATCAACAGTTTCAGGGTTACCCATTATTTACGCCACACCCTGTATACCAGATGACTTTTTTACCATCTTGAAAAAAAAGGGTATAATAGGCGAACGGAGTAGAAGGCTATGGCATAAATAAAATATAAACAAAGAAAATGGTCTATCCATAAATATTACTCATTTGAAGTAGACTTTTAATAATAGAACAATAACACACCCTACTAAATGCACAGAATTTATCAATGAATTTGTAGCATGATCATAGTCCTTGAAGCTAGCTGATAGGTATACAGCATACTCGCCATATGTGCCATCTGCCTCTTTGATATCCTTTTGCAAGTGCATGAGCTGCTCACACATCAAATATTCTCATATACCATACTCCCCACATATGCCATTTGCGTCTTTGATATCCTTTTGCAAGCGCACGAGCCGCATGCACATCAAGTATTCTCATATATGGCTTCTGTTCTACTTACACAATACACCATATTTTTGAAACAGTAAAAAATTTCATCCAGTATAGTTGCTTAGTAGAAACCTTACAATTGCTTTGTCTACTAGCTAGTTTTTACTAGCTCCTCATTTGTTAAATTAAAAAAGTAGCTTGCATACATATATATTATTAAGAAAATAATTACTTTACTTGAGTTATCAAGCAAAATTTTAATATCTATACTGGTATATATATCAATTAAAAATCAAAACCTGCAAGTGATCCATAGTTTGTGACAGATGCCATGTAAAATTGGACCGATTTATGCAAAAATGATCCAAACCACACAAACCTATTATGTTAAAATATACCTTATTTTGGAGTACATAGGTCACAAAACTCGAAATTGTCGAGGTTGTGGGTTGGAATAGTGATGTGTCAACTCGAGTTACTAACTCGAGTTAGGCTTAAATCAAGTCAACTCGAGTTGAATTCCCTTTAAGTTGATTTAGTCAATTTGAATACTCCCGCCCTAGCGCGTCAGCCGAATGACACACTGAGATGGCGTGAAGTTTGCCGATCATTTATGACTATATCCAAATGTCAATTATGTCAATGTCACAACAACAACATTGCATTGTTGCAGATTTGAGGTTATTCTGAAGTGCCGGCTGTGCCGGTTGTTATTGTTGTTAGTTTTTCGAATTATTAGATACTGTATAGAAAAAATGCCGGGACCTAAAAGGAAATCTGTTGTTTGGGATGTATTTGAATCGCCAGTTGTAAATGGACATGCTACGTGCAAACAGTGTTCAGATTCATACAAATATAGTTTAGTTGTTAATTAAAAGAAATACTTTATTTATGTTATGAAAATTTAATCCTAAATACATAACACAAATAAATTATAAATAAATACATTTCTTTTTTTTATTTAAATTTTACCTAATTTAATTATAATGGTCCCCATACATACTTATGCTGAATCTGTTCAATTTTTTTTTATATTCTTTCGAAAACAAATCATTTACTCAGTTTCATTTCACCCAGTTAACTCGAGTTGAAATCGAGTTACATGAATGTCAACTCGAGTTGTGTTTATTCAGAGTTGGCACAGCACTAGGTTGGAACATTTTTGCTTAAATCGGTCCAATTGGCAACAATAATTTAAACTGTCATGTTATGAATTTAGGCACAGCTTATTACTAGGTACCATACAGGGAGTAGTGGGTACATTTCTGTGTTATGTAATTATAATATAGATAAATGTAGGTAGAAGGTAAAATATGTGACATTTCACTTCGCCTAGTCAGCTCCCTAGCTGCAATACATAGTTTCCCAAAACTAATGTGTTTTATTGTTTTCATATATAAACATAATATAAACTATTTTACTTTCATTCCATCTAATGTACATACTCTGAACCTCAGCACTCAGTAGACTACTAAATGAGAAATTATTCTCAATAATAACTGCTATGGTAAGTGCTGATACTGTGTGATAATTAATTTTTTATGATAAAAGTACCTATAAACTTCTGACCAGTTCTGAATGAGTTAAATTAAATGCAATCATAATTCAACCCTATTTGTATTTGGGCTGATTAAAGTTTTCATCCAATATAAACAATCCTGAATGCTTTCAGCTTCATGGAAATATTTAAAAGATTGATCACTTAACCTACTCATTTCCAGATACCTAATCTAAAAAGACATGCAATGTTTGACAGATGTGCAAATTAACCTAGACAAAATATGAGTCAGAGATTTATTTCATAGTTCTATCAGATAGTGATATACCTACTTTCTTGTGTGATCCGTGATATTTTTCTAAACCAGCTACGTTTACTGAATCAGGAACACAAACTAATGAAACGAAAAAACAACTTTCACCTTAATAATATTGTGATATTTTAAACATAAACTTACTCTAATTTCACGAAGAGTAAATCCTCGACCTGCGCGAACCTTCGTGTGATACCGAATCGTTGGGCATCGGACAACAGGTCTCAGTGGGCCAGCAGCAGGTCGAGGAGCGACGGCCTTAGCTTTCTTGATTCGGTTTTGTTTTCTACGGTAACGCCTTGCTGGTTGATTAAACCAGGTCTTCACAAAACGTTGCCAATCTTTATGGAAGTGCCCATTAGGGATCATATTATTACCCTTCCCCATGTTTGGATAACCGCAACTTCAACTAAAAATCACAAAAACACGAAATATAAAAGTAATATTCTAATACAACAGAAACAATTTCGAAATCAAAAGTATGTTTTGATTTATCTTGCAGGATTTCATAAAAATACTTTGATTAATAAAAACACTGACCGGTGTCAAGAAGAAGTAGCATAAAAAGAACAACCAGTGTTGCCACCTCGGTTTTCCTTTCGAAAAAGGGGCAGTCGGCCAATAACATTAATAAAATCAAGTATCAGTTTTTTATAATACGTTATCCTGAAATAATGTGCAGGTGCTTAATTAAATCATAGAAATACAAAATATATTGAATAACATAATTAATTAATTACAGGTATTCGTTAATCAGATTAGCCACCTATTTCTAAAAACCTATCGGTAATGTCGTCAACAATATGGCCCAGATGACACATAAAAACATTTATTGTGTACATACAGGCGGGACCCAATCGAACATATATATTTATAAAAATGGGATGGGTCCCGACTGATTGTCACTTTTTTAATTTAAATAAAAATGTGCTTTTTTAAAAAAAATCCTTCCAGTTGAGCAGTCAGGATTTTTAATATTTTTTTATATTTTTAATTTTTAGCGTTTTTGTTTAAATATGTTAAAGATTTTACAGATTATTTAACTTTTGCTAGGAATTGTGGACTTAAAGCGTATTTAGAAGATAATTCGGATCAACTGCACAAATAGAGCCTTCTAGTGCCCTTACTCTGCAATGCCTGCCAATACAATATAGATCTTTTGTAAATAAATTAGAAGTTAAATACATCACAGCTAAGGTCATCCCTTACAGTTAATGTCGGTGTCGGGCCGGGTCAATGAGACACTGTTCCCTACAATTCCATAGAATTAAGCGTCCACCCATGTCGTTGTCGTTGTCAGTATCAGTGTCGGGCCGGGCCGGCCAATGGAGAAACGCCCAATGTATTGTTACTAGCCAGCACAATATAAGCAGCAGCATCATCATAGGGTCAAGCTAATAAAATCATCATCACCTTCACCAAGTGAAGCTGGTGATGATTTTATTACGACAACAGTTATCAAATAACAACATTATAAGTCAAGGAAGAAGGAATAATTCCAACTTTATTCTTTCTTTAGTATTACGATAATTCATTTCTATTTAGTTTAATACAAATAAATCACATATTTATTTATTATTCCCTCCTAAAGCCCTTTATTTTGATATCCCACCCGATGGGTTTGAAAGAAAAAAACTGCACCCTGAATATGACACTGATCCATTTTAAAACTTATAATTATATCCTAAGCGATTGCTTTAAATGAAAAAAAAAACAGGTAAGATATCAAACTTGTGATCGAGAGATCACGAGTTCAAACTCCTCCCATTACAATATTGCCGTGAACCCACTCCAAACACAAGGATATTTAGCTGAGTTGGAGGGGTCAACCAGATTGCTAGTAATATGAATTTTTAGCCCACGCGTATGGCCTGCCTACAACGTCATATAGGTACAAACATACATACTTACATACATACATAGACTGTGAAACACATTACCGTCCTTTGAGTCGCGCAGTCGGGTAAAAAGTTATGATTCAACAAACCGGTATCGTAGGTATAACACTACACAAAAGAGCGGGCAATATTATTTCTAAACTTGACATTTAAATGTGTAAATTCTATCGCTGAGATTAAAAAAAACAGGGTATAGTGATCATATAGTGAACTGAAGAAATCTATACTACATGGCGCACATTGATTCATAACTTGTAACCGCAGTGCGAAGTTTTCGTATCGCTTGAAAACGGCTAGATTGCTCTTTCCAGGCTAAAGCATGAAAAAACGAGTTTACCTTCTGTAAGAAGTGCTAGATCTAGCCCGAAAAGGGCTAAGGTGGCAACACTGAGAACAATTGACAACTCATAATTGGCTTAAAGGTCTTGTTACCAGGCCATAAAATTCCAAAAAAAAAAAACAACTCATAATTCAGTGTTGCCGATAACAATTTCCCTAACCCCTACCGAAAATCACATAGAATACAAAAAGTCGTCCTCTCTAACCAAAGAGAATGTAATATACTATGTTTTATCTCTACTCTAACAACCGTTTCCCCTATACTACTAAACTAATAATATAGGCAGGGCCGGATTAACCATTAGGCAGAGTAGGCAACTGCCTAGGGGCCCCGCATCCACTAGGGGCCCAGCGCAAGCGAAAAGATTATGGTTTACAGTTACGTATAGGGTTGCCACCCGTATTTTATAATAAAGTATTGTACGTTATTTCAGGTAATTGTACTCTATACTTTATGAGAACAATAAAGTACACGAAAATACTTTATTTCGCATGATTTGATTTCTTTGGGATTTTGAAGTTTAGTCGTAATAAACAAAGCGTCTCTGAATTACATAAAAAATGAATTACTTATATACTTTAATTTAAATATAGACTAAAGATGCTGTGCAGTTGTTTACTAGAGATACTAATTTGATGCAAACTGCAAAAAGTAATAAGAAATGTGTTTTTAAACATAACTAGCTGCCCACTTCGGCTTCGCCCGGGTGCAATTTTTCTTTCGGTATCATACAGTTTTCTTTGTAAACCCTATCCAGATAATTACGAACACAAAAAAGAATAGTCAAATAAATGCAGCTGTTCTAAACTAATGCGCTTACGTACATATACATTCGGCAATTAAATTTTAGTAAGCAACGCGCCCTGGCTTCACACGGGTTCTTTACAGAAAATATAAAATAGCCTACGTTACTCCGAGGAGATGTAGCTTTCGGTAAAATTGGTAGAGTAGTTTTTAAGTTAAATCGTAACAAACTAAAAATCAATTATCTTTCCTCGTTATACATAATATTAATTTAGATGATTAGGATTAATTCCGTATTGGTGTAAATACCTTTTACATTACCGCTTTATAATTGCCCATTTTTTAAAGTATTAAAATGGATATAAAATATAGAATGCTATCCGTAAGAGATAGGCATATGCCATCGCGGACATTTTTGTAGACTTTTTTAAGGTGTACAGTACTGTAGTACATTATTTTGATCTATCTCATACGGCCAGCGTTTGCAACGTAAGCGCAAAAAAAAAATTGTTAAGATATCACATTAGAAACCTCTAAAATTATCATTGTTTCTCTACTATATTATTATGCATGCAAAAAATAACACAAGTCTTGAAAAAAAGTCATTTATTATAAAGATGCACACCAAAAATCGATTTTGTGAAATTTTCTGATGAAAATTAATCAGTTTTAATTAAAAAAAAAAAAATGTAACTACTTGAAAAAAAAAAAACGGGTAGTGAGGGTTGCCTCTTTGGGCCCTTATGACTTCTTGGAGCCGGTTTGGTAGTCCACCCATAATGTCTTGGATATCCGATTGGGGGATATTGTGCCACTCCTCTACTACAGCCGTCTTGAGCTCTCCTAGGGTGGTAGGAGCTGGAACTCTTCCTTGGACACGTCTTTTGAGGTTGTCCCAGATGTGCTCAATTGGGTTAAGATCGAGACTCCATGCTGGCCACGGTAGAACTTGCATCCCGACCGCATTAAGGTATTCAATGACGGATCTGGCGGTATGGCAACGTGCATTATCATACATTAATTTGAAGTTGTCACTGATGAAAGGTGCAAAAGGTATAACATGGTCTTGTAGAACTTCCTCCACGTATCTTTGAGCGTTCACACTGCCTCTATCGAACACAACAAGATCAGTAAAAGCCTCGTAAGAGATACTTCCCCAAACCATTATTGAGCCTGCCTGGTAACCCACTGTTTCGCTTATGGCACATGGAGCAAACCTTTCGTTTTAGCGTCTGTAGACACGCTGACGTCCATCTGGACCTTTTAAAGCTATTCTGCTTTCATCAGACAATAGTACGTCCTTCCATTCTTGTACAGTCCAGTCAGCATGTTCTCGCGCAAAATCAAGACTAGCTCTATGGTACAGTGAGAGTAATTGTGGGGTGCGAGTTGGACGAAAAGACCTCAGGTTTCTTTCTGCCAGTCTTCTCCGAATTGTACATTCACTTACGCTAACATTTCTCACTTCAAAAAGACGCGTACGAGCATCAGTAGCGGTACAAAAGCGATTTCGCAACACGTTACTGATAACAAAACGGTCATCTCTTGCTGAGGTGCATCGATGTCGGCCTTGACCTGGCCTGCGAGTGTAGCGGCCTGTCTCCCGAAATCGCCTAATGGCATCCCGTACCGTAGTTCGCGGTACACCGAGTGTACGAGCGATGCGACGTTGGTTGTACCCAGTGTCAGCTAATGCCACTACCCTGGCTGCACCAGTTGCATCCAGGGGCATTTTAAACAATCAAAAATAGTGAACGAACACTACAAACTCAAATTAAAAAATATTCAAACACTTAAGCAGAAAAGAACTGGAAATTTTAACACGGGACCGTAACGGCGACAATGTCAAAAAACTACTAAATTCCAAAAACTCGTTTCAGTCTCAAATTTAGGAGCCGAAATAGTAAATAGCCGGGTATAAGTGTATAATTTATTGCTAGAGGACCCACTTGACAAAAAGCAAAACAGTTGATGAGCCATAGCTGACATAAACAAACAGGGTGACGAATGATATAGATGGGCGGTTAATTGTGCCTGTAACATTGGCGTATCTAGAGATATTTCCCAGGGGGGGCCTGGCCCCCAGTAGTAGAAGCGATGATCGCTTATCAAAGTTGCGTCAACTCTTAACGTACGAAATGAACATTTTCACATAAATTAATTTAACATGTATCGCATAACGGAATCTTGCATAAGTGAGTCCGACTCGCACTTGGCCAGATTTATTAATTTTTTAGCCATAATTGTTTGTTAGTAAAAATTCTCGGGTGGGCACCAGACCATTCTGGGGTGGGCACGGCCCACCCGGCTCCGCCCCTTCCTACGCCTAAGGCCTGTGAGTGTATATTATGCATGTGTTATACATATAAACCTACCTTTTGAATCATTCTATCTATTAAAAAAACCGCATCAAAATCCGTTGCGTAGTTTTAAAGATCTAAGCATACATAGGGACAGACAGCGGAAAGCGACTTTGAAAATAAATTGTACTTTATTTTGATGCTATGTACTTTTTTTTCTTACCTATTTTATCCAATGTACTTTAACTGCAAACAAAAAAGGTGGCAACCCTAGTTACGTACCTACCTATGTAGTCTCACTTTATTTTTTTTATGATAGGCTCGCATTTGATCACTGAAATAAGGAAAGGGGAATTCTTTTGCGCTCAATATTTGTGAATAAATATTTTAATAAATGCTTGTTTTGTTTTACCCAACTAGTTCGATTTAACAGCTATGATGACACAATATGTCGGTAAGTCGATCCTGTTCTTAGTTGAAACGCATCATAGTTATATTGAATGTTAAAAAAGTTTCTGTAATTGCGATTTGTGAGATTTAAGATCGTAAATGTAACCAAAAAACGTTGTGCTTTGTGTTTAAAAATTTACATACTTGGAGTAAAATACTAGATTGTTTTCATAAACACTGCCTTGAAAAAATTGGCGAGAGAACGAGGCAAGTTTAATTATTGTTTTCGAGATATTAGTTTAACTACGTAACAGATTTTTGTACCTATATAGTTTTCACGAACAGATAGTGTGATTCCTGAGGAAGGTTTAAGTATAATTCAGAAATATTTTATGTAAATTGATTGAAATATAACGATTATTGTTCAAGAGGTCGCAAAATATCTTGCCTCCTGAGACATTCAATCGCGTACGCTGCGTAAACCAGCAGAGATACATTAAAGTAATATACTAGAATAGAGAATTGTAGATCTACAATTATAATACCCTAAATAAACCAAATAAATACTTTCGAAGTTATGATAGATTCAAAATTTTATGTCAATAAAAATAATTAAGTTGAAAAGAGCGATTATCGCTACCGAGGGCTGGGCACATCGCAATCTCACGATATGTCCCCTCTTTGAGGAGTGGCTTGAGAGACGCCACGGCGTCCTCACCTTCTGTCTGATGCAGGTGCTTACCGGACACGGGTGTGTCGGGAGGTACCTGTTTCGGATACAGCGGGTGTCGTCATTGTGAGGATCACTCAGCGGACACGGTGGAGGTGTGCCCCGCTTGATCAGAGGACCGCCGTGTTCACGTGGAGGCGATCGGCGGCAGCAACCTCTCGCACCCGTCTCTGGTTTTTCATCGCAACAGGATTTTGGCCTTGGAATACAAATAAAGTCAGACTCGATTTCGTCCAACTAAGTAGTCAAACAGTATCGATTTCGAATCAATCAATAAATTATTGATTGATTCGAAATCGATAAATTACTATGTTTTCTTCTTAAAGTAGTTGTCCGAGTCCTCGCCGGCAGTGCGCACAGTCAGCGATCGACTATTAATACAATGCATCTTTTTTGTTTACACGGAGTGTATATTTGTTGAATGTTTCTTGAGCGAGAAAATAGCAGAAAGGTAGTCGCTTCCTGGCTGGCGGTGGGACAACTGCCTAACAAAATAGAAAACCGCAAAATCAAAGATATAAGGAATGATTACCAGGTTATTTACTACGACTCAGACAATAAAAGAAACGGCAATAATCTAAGACAACAACTTTTAATCTCGTTTAACTTGCTCTGGATGATCAACAATAATTAAGAAACATCATATTACCCTATATGCATCCTGTTTGAGGTGCACAGAAACAGAAAAGGCACAATTCTGGGAAAACATGGACGACCGCATCCAGAGCATTCTAGCAAACGCATACAAGATAATAGGGGGAATGAATGGACACGTGGGTACCAGGGATATCACAGGAAATAATTTATTTACATAGTGAGTTTGGGACAGGTGATATAAAAATTAGAAGAAATATTAAAATTTGCACAAAAATAGACACGCACTTACACTAATAAACACGAATTTCAAAGAAACCAGAATACTTGATCACTTGAAGTGTCAAAGGAAAGTTTATGGACTGTAAAGTAATACCTGGTGGTGATCTTACATCACAGGATCATATACTCATGTCTGTGTACAAGCTGTCAAAACCTTTAAAAAATATAATAGATAGAACACCAAGAACTAAGTGCAGAGATCTCGATGATCCATCTTAAAGGGGAGACACTAATGAGCGTGATAAAAGATTACTTGGAAACCGATTTGGAAGTAGGCTATGACAGCGCAATTGATATCTGGTCTAAGTTTGAAACCTGGTACAGGACAAAAGCGGCAGGGGTACTAGGAGTCTAAAGGACATCATAATTGTGGCAAAGATCCTAGCAGGTGGAATGTCAGAATCAAAGAGACCCTAGTGAATAAAAACGATCTTGTTAAGAAATTGCAGAGTTCTAAACTCGAAGATTATAAGGGCCGAATGAAGTGGCGAAGCAGGATGCTGAAAGATGTATAGCACAAGAGGTCGCCAAAAACAACCAAAAGTTCTATGAAAGTCAGGAGGGAGCTAAAATGCAGACGAAGTACTAAAATTAGCAAAACGCAAACATAAAAGAAGAGTAGAACATAAGAGTAAATAAATAAATCAAATGTAAGGACCAAAAGAAATTACTAACCAACAATTCAGAAATAAACGAGAGATAGTTCGAATACTATAGTCGGCTATTGAAGGAAGAATTTCCAAACGATGATCCACCGCCATGTGCACCTATAAATGAGGATGAGGTCAGAAATGAATTAGGTAAAATGAAAAGCCGCAAAGCCATAGGTCCAGACGAAGTAACCGCAGATCTGTGGAAAACCTAGGCCCAGTAAATGTTGGTTAGCAAAGCTATGCAATATCACCATGATTATACATCGTATTCCAGAATCTCGGTGCCCGAGCTATCTACTGCCGTTCTACAAAATCAAGGACGATGCTGCGCAGTGTGTAAACTATAGAGGTATAAAATTGACCGCTCTCACACACTCAAAATATGGGAACGAATCCTCAACGACCTCAACAACCGTCTCAACAAAATCTGTGAAATATCCACAAACTAGTTTGGCTTCACAGCATCAAGTCAACCACGGATGCTATACAGGTGGTCAGGCAGTTAGAATCATGACGGAGAATATAGAATTATCAACAAAGACGACTAAATATATGGACGCAAGCCCTGGAAAAGTACAGCCTGAGAGTTAGCAGGAGTAAAACGGAGTATCTAAAATGTCCTTTCAGCGGAAACACTACACCAGAGACTATTCACAATTCACATTGGTACGACGCCCATACCCACAGTGGACCAATTTAAACATCTAGGCTCTATGTTAACGAGAGATGCAAACGTGGACGCTGACGTCACTCACAGAGTCAGCGCCGCATGGTTGAAGTGGCGCTCATTAACTGGCGTGCTTTATGATCTCTGTATCCCAATAAAAACTAAGGGGAAAGTATACACATGGGCATTGCGCCCGGCGTTACTCTACGGTACCGAGTGCTGGACAGTCAAAAAGAAACATGAACAAAAAGTACATACCAACAAAATGAAGATGAGTAGGCGGGCGGAAAGTGTGACTAGACACGATAAAATAAAAAACAAGTATATATGACAGTATATGTATACGTCAGCACAGTTGCTGAGAGATGTGTCAAGCGCGCATGCTCATTATGGGTCACAGATCCAGTCTCTCCCTGAGGACATGGTTGTGCGCTTGAACTTGTCCTTGAAGGCTGTCTCCGAATGGGGTGATGCCAACTTGGTCAAGTTTAATGCAGCTAAGACCCAGGCGTGTCTCTTCTCCAAAGAAAAGAGCCAATTCCAACCGGCTCCTACTTTCCGCGGTCTAACCGTGCCAATAACCGATCGTATTGAGCTTCTTGGGGTAACACTAACTTCCACCCTCAATTTTGATCCGTTTATAGAGGCTAAGGCTCAAAAGTTGGGAATCCTAGCAAAGGTGAGACGGTACTTCACACCAGAACAGATGCTTAAACTGTATCAAGCCCAGGTTCTGTCGTGTAAGGAGTACCGCTCTCATCTTTGGGACGGAACTGCCAAATACCAACCGGACGCGCTTGAGTCTATCGAGAAATGGGTCAAAAGACTCATTGGCAACGATACACTGGTCGAGTCAAAGCTCCAGAGCCTTGGACATCGACGACGAGTTGCTAGTTGCAACAACCATGTTCAAGTAATCGAATCGCAATCTATGAATGAAATACAATAAGTATTGATATTGAAAAGTTCCGGTGGCTATCTGTGGTTTTCATCATTAGTTCCACTTCACCAAATTATGCTTTTCGAGAGTAACTGCACAAGTTACTATAAAAAATATCCAAATCTCTATAGGTGTGCCTATAATATTTGAAGAGTTCCCTCACTTTCTCCGGGATACCATCATCAGATCCTGACTTGACGACAATGGGACCAGTTGGTAAGTAGGTATACTCTTTCAAAAAAATAATCGGTTTAGCGATCTTTGAGTAATCAGGGAACATACTTTAAAAAATTGGCTTCCGTAGGATTCCGTAGTAACTATAATAATATAAGTGTTACAGATTCCTATCATGCTATTGTAAAACTTATTTCAAAGTCAATAAATAAATAAATAATATAATATGTATATTTATTGGACGAAAAAAAGAAAAACCTTACAAATTTCTTAAAACTAGCTTATTTACACTTTTTACAACTGCTAATCACTTAGTTTTTCATAATGTTTGTATGAATTACAAAATTATATTTGTGGTTTTATAAAATATGCTTTATCTCAAGAACTGCTGACGCGATCTCGTTCAAACTAATTTTGGTTGAAAGGTTACATTAAGATCTACAGACCTATATTTTTTTAGATATTTTACTCCATTATTATAGAAGTTGTATAAGTGAAGCGTATACTTTTAAACGATTAACTTTATGAAAAAGTTATTTTAGAAACCTCAATGTCATTTTTAAAGACCTGTCTATAGATGGACAGGATAGACAGGTATAGTTTTCATAAAAAAGAAATTAAGTTTTAGTTCTATGTATAGGGAGGGCTCCCTTTATTTTATTTATTTATTTTCTTAATCTCGGAAAACGGTTCACAGAATACATCTACCTACCAAGTTTCACATGTATAGTCCTAATAGTTTCGGAATAAAATGGCTGTCACATACAGACCATACAGACGGAAGGACGGACAGACAGACAGACAGACAGACAGACAGACAGACAGACAGACAGACAGACAGACAGACAGACAGACAGACGGACAGACATACAGACAGACAGACAGACAGACAGACAGACATGATGAAACTATAAGGGTTCCGTTTTTTGCCATCCGGCTACGGAACCCTAAAAAGAGTTTCCGGCGAACTAAGTTAGTTAAAATCACCCAGACTTAAGACAACAGCCTATGTCGAGAATCGTACCCAGGACCACGAGGCGACACCGATTTTAGCGACACACGATTTGGTCAGTCAAAGTAAGAAAGGGGGCCCGAGAATTCCATTGCCTAGGGGCCCCTAACAGGGTTAATCCGGCTCTGAATATAGGTAAAGCTGTGCCCCGCGGTTTCACTCGCGTATAATTCTACTACTGTTATTAACTCCATGATTTCTGAATATTCATGAATAGATGTTAAAATTTAAATATACCTATCTAATTCGCACTGGATAGAGAATCGCGAATTGTTAATTATATTGTTAGGTAAGAATAGATTTACAGTATCTCGGTATATACAATATTTTAGTCCTACTTTCTTGTGGTATAAGTATGTTTTGGTTTTCCCTGCATCCGGATCTACATAGATAAAGTAACATATAATTGGCCATGTGAAAAAAAATTGGCCAAGCGCGAGTCAGACTCGCCCATGACCCGTACTGGTAGTGGCTACGCCAAATAATTTTGTTTAATCATAGTGTTTGTATGAATAACAAAGTTCAAACGATCCATATTTTCAAAAACCTGGTCAAAGAACACTGCTTCTCCATCATCCCGTAATTTTACACGTTTATATTTGTTTATTGTATCTTTATAATTTATTGTTAAAAATGTTTTTTTTTTTAGTTATTTACGTAATTAATATTTATTCACACTGTGTCCATCATCTCTTATTCAACTCTCCTGTCGCAGGTCTGCTCGATGAATATTCTAATGAAGTAAGCAGCACCTTTGTGCTCTTTTGTCTGTATTTTTTTTTTCTCTTTTAAGTAATTTGTGTTTACATAAAGAAATATATGTACATATTTGCGGTTTCTGAAAATGTTCTATATCTCAAAAACTACTGGCTGTATCTTGTTTGAAAACTAACTAAAATTGAGTTAAAATAATTCATTAAAATATACAGCATACATATGTATATATATATTTTTATTTTAGGCTTTATTATTTTAAAAGTTACACAAGACACATTTTACTACTTTGGAAGTGTATAGGTATGTTCCAAATGACTGGATTTGAGGAAAAATTATTTTAGGAAACTTAATTTCATTTTTAGGGTTCCGTAGCCGAATGGCAAAAAACGGAACCCTTATAGTTTCGACATGTCTGTCCGTCTGTCTGTCTGTCCGTCCGTCCGTATATCACAGCCATTTTATTCCGAAACTGTTAGGACTATACATGTGAAACTTGGTAAGTAGATGTATTCTGTGAACCGCTTTCCGATTTTATGAAAAAAATTAAAAAATATTTAGAATAAAGGGGGGCTCCCCATACATGGAACTGAAACTGAAAATATTTTATTTCATGAAACCTATGCGTGTGTGGTATCTATAGACAGGCCTTCAAAAATGATATCGAGGTTTCAAAAACCACTTTTTCATAAAGTTAATCGTTTAAAAGATATACGCTTCTAAAGTGGTAAAATGTGTGTCCCTCCCCCTCTAACTTCTAAAATTATGGAGTGAAAAATCTAAAATAAATATATGCTATAAATCTTAATGTAATCTTTCAACCAAAATTAGTTTGAACGAGATCAGGTCAGCAGTTTTTGAGATACAGCATACTTTCTAAAACCGCAAATATAACTTTGTAATTCATACAAACACTATGAAAAACAAAGTTATTTGGCGTAGTTGTGAAAATTGTAAATAAGCTAGTTTTAAGAAATTTTGAAGTTTTTTTTTCAATTAAATAAGTATATTAAATTATATTTATTATAGTTACAACGGAACCCTTCATGGGCGAGTCTGACTCGCACTTGGCCAATTTTAAAGATTATTAGACACCCGCACGTACAGGTTTGATGAACCAAACATATTTTTTAGTTCCAGTTCCATGTATGGGGAGCGTCTCCTTCATAGATAAAATAAATAAGTAGATTTGGTCAACAGACGAAATTATATCGGAACCGTGTGTCTCCAGTTAGGCGCTGGGCGGGGCAACAACTACACATGCAGTTTAATAAAATCAATAGATACGCACTCGCGCACACACCCGCATTTCTTAAATCAGAACGTACTATACAATCAATAATAAACCTTATTCCGTCAAACACAGCGTGTATTTACCATGCACCGTAGAACTTACCCACACAAAAACATCGGTCGCTATCGTTGTGCTGTGCAAAAGCAATTTATTTTACATATACGCTAGTGATTGACTAAATCGGAAAGTTATCGATTCTTCCATTTATTATTGTACATTTTTTTTGGGCACATGAAAATGAACCAAATAAAAAATGGCATGTCCAGAAAATATTAGGTACAATAACAATAAACATATTATTAAGAACATAACATTACATAATTATTATTAAGTACTACCTACTTAGTATTAAGGGCTACCCTGGCGCTTTCGACTTAAATCTTAATATTTAATTATCATAGTGATAGGTCAAATAGAAGTCGATGTTAACTTACATTACGCTCTTGATCGGAACATACCAGCCGTATAGGTTGTATAGAATCCTGAAAAGTTGAATGACTGATTTTATGAATGCCCTAAAACATGAGAATAGCTTTCAGTAATAAAATAAAATTTAACCCACTTCTGCAAAAATCAGTTGTACTCTTAATTTTGGAATTGTCCATTCAAAAAGCCTGCGACCTTTCTTTAGAGACTAGAACATTTCTGCGTTGAAGTGAACCGAGCATATGGCACTATTTTTTGTAGGGTACCAGTTAGGTGGCATGCCTGTGGCATCAATCCATTCCTTTTTTATGTTACCATCTTTTGTGAAGCTGAAAAGTATAAATACTATACACTATAAATAACTATAAATCAAGATCTGAATGATTTTGACGTATATTGCTAATCCATTGCTTCATATGTTCGAAATATTGGTCTGCTCAACAACGTAAATACCGAAGTGAGTGTTGTTGATTTAGCATAATGAAACCGATTCTCACTGTAAGTGTGTTACGCAACTATGACCTGCGGGGTAACCGCAGGTAATAGTTTAGTAGGTTATAATAGGTTTTTGTTATAAGAAAAATCCTAGTTAGTAGAGAAACTGTTAAATATATGAAAACAAACACACATCCATGCATAACAAATAAATAGCATGAATATATTGACTTATTTTAAGCTCAATTCACAAATATATTATCTGAACCATGCCGATTATTATAACGCATTCGAAGCTTCAATGGAAGCAAAATACAAAAACCATGAAAAATAAAGAAACAGCATGAGGATAAGGCATAACATACGATAATTCTAAACCGAAAAACACCACCGATTATTAACCTAAAATTAAAGTAACTTACTTTACGAATATTGGTTACGCATTTCTCTACTACTCTGTAAAAAAATCAAAATAAGTAAAAAAACATTATTTACATCGGTCTTCCAACCGGGCTAAAACGGTTGACAGATTGAAAAATAAACTATTGTAGCGACGGCGACGTCGGAACTCCTTACGCATGCTGCGGGCGTAAAATAAATTGTTTATTTTTTTTTACTTTTTTGTACACTTGACTTTTCAACGTATTTTTATTTCTGTCATCTCATGTAAAATAAAAGTTAAACATATTTTCTTAGAGGTTTCCGTATGTTATAAAAAACTTTTTACCAAAAAATTAAACAGACTCCCAAAAAACACTGCAAAGTGAAAAATAACTTTAATTTCGGTAGTCGCTGTCTTTAGTTTTGTATTTTCGTTTTTGGCACCGACTTCCGAAATTAAACTTATTTTTCACTTTGCAGTGTTTTTGGGAGTCGGTTTAATTTTTTGGTAAAAAGTTTTTATTTCACTCTTTTTAGTTGGTCGATTTTTAATTTACCTAGTTACAAGAGCCTAAATGTCAACTACTTATATTCATTTACAAAATATTGCTTTTCCCAATGTTGGGCTGTTATTTGTTGAGGAGTTCTCCTGGTAGTTCACCATCAGCTTCACTTCACCATATGCATTGTGACGAGCATATTGTGCTTAATAACCACATTCAAGTAATCGAAGCGGAACACATGAACTACTTATTATTCCTACTTATATATTGAGTAGTTCTAGTGGCCATCGGTGGTCTTCATCATCAGGTCTACTTCAAAATGGAGCTTTTCGAATGCAACTACACAAGTTACTATAAAAAATACTCAAATCACTATAGGTGTGCCTATAATATTTGAAGAGTTCCCTCGATTTCTCCAGGATCCCATCATCAGATCCTGACTTGGTGACAATGGGACCAATTTAAAAGTATACCCTTTCAAACAAAAAAAGCATTTTTCAAATCGGTTCAGCCGTCTCCGAGTAATCGGTGATCATACATAAAAAAATAATAATAATATACGCGTCGAATTGATAACCTCCTCTTTTTTATGTCGTCGGTTGAAAAACCCCTAAACTATAATAGCAATATTTCATTCGTCAATCGACATTGCTGTCGATAGCCTACGTTAGTGGATCTGCACAAGCACATCACTAATTCGTCGCAAGAAGTGGCGGCCTCACTACGCGATGAATCCGCGTAATACAGTTTCGTATGTTATGTTTACATTGCTTGTCCAGTTACTTAGGGACGAATTCAGGTAGTGGTTAAGGAGCAATGTATTTATAGCAAAAGGAGTACAGTCGCTCTGATATTTGAAAACAAAAATAACATAGTAAAACCAAGAAATATTTTACGATTTATTGTTTTTCATGATTTTAAAGACAAATATTGTAAAATACTTGTACTTACATATGGTAAGTGATTCCATGATTCACATAGATTTGATTTTGGCTTCGGTTTTTACAAGATACCACAGAACAACTCGGTATTCATATATGTTATCACGATCGCCGTCGAAAGCGCACTAGTTCGCGGAGACGGCCACTTGCCTGTGACATGAGCCCTGTGGCCATGTCGCGCGGACACCGATACGCCCCCTTACCACTTCTCCTGTATTTTTTTATTTCTGTGGTCTCCTTAATGTTTTTTTTTTTTAATATTTTTTCATTGAAATCTGAGAGCGGTTTGCAGATTACATCTATATATAACAAGTTTCAACTCGGTAATCTTAATAGTTTCGGACAGTCAGACGGACAAACAGACATGACGAATCTTTAAGGGTTCTGTTTTTGCCATTCGGCTATGCAAATCTAACAACATAGCAATATCGATCATCGAATAACTTCTCTCGCCCTAAGTGGAGCGGAAAGGAGTCTCAGACTTCTACTGACTATAAACCCACCCTGTTCCTTCAGCTGCCCTTGCGTTCCGGGGTCGCGGTATCTCTTTAGTATCTACATTTCCGCAACTCCCGCGCTTTATTTATAGTGACTTCGAATCATACCTTTACAGGAAATTGTATATTTTTAAAACTAAATGGTAAATCTGTAGATACCATAAATATTCGAGGTTAGTACCGTTTGTCTTACGACTTAGTTAGACCCTATATATTACCTACAACAAATAAGAATTGAATCCTTATTATAGGTGCACATGAAATTAAGAATCGTAAAATATAGACCACAAATACGCATTTTTAAACTGTATAAGTACATCAATGGAACTAAAATAAAACAATATGAATAAACTAACTATATATTTTGAACTAAACGATGACATAAAAAATGGGATAAAAGAAACAACTACCTATCTAAATGACTTATTCAACTAAACAGAAAGTAAAATAAAAATATTCAAATGTGCAAAATATACATCTGACGTAAAAAAAGCTGAAATAATTTTACATTCTCTTAGCCAAGAAGTCGAAACGAAACGAAGTTTAGGTTTACTATCAGTGCTAAAACATAGTGTATTACATTCAGCGTTGCCAATTTGTGGGGAATTCCCCAAACTATGGGGAATCTAAAGTTGATTGGGGATTTATTGGAGATTGGCATTATGTGGGGAGAATGCGGGGATTTTGATATCTTATTCACGTCGGTAGATATTTCATAATTCGTTATCGACATCGACATTTTTTAGAATCATTATGTTATGACACATCCCTAGTTCTGACTTCAGAAATTCAACGCATTTGCGTCGTACTTACCAGATAAGGCAAGCCAGATCGTATTATGGGGAACATATTCGATTTCATGGATCATATAGAATAGAAATATGTGGAGACACACAAGATTTTTCTCAATACAATCTGAGAGGAAGTGGTGACTTGACATTGATAAGAGGAAAAATTAAGTCCAGGCATATTTCAAGAAAACAATATTATGTAGAAATCAATGTGGCTGGCAGATCTGGTACAGTTGAATATTGTTGTAATTGTTTGGTGGGTTGACAAACCATTGGATGTTGCGCTCACGTAATTACACACATTAGTGTGGTATCTTGGATGGGCTAGGTATCAAGATAATATCTCTGCTCTAGTAGAATTTCTGGATGATGTAGTTATAAGAGATTTAGATGAAAATGATTAATAAACCATTTCACTTTAACATAGTGTATACTTAGTTTGTTTTACCTTTTTTGTTAATCATGTACTACATCCCGAAAGCCAATGAAATGTGCTGTTTAGATAGGTAAGTGACCCCTTTTGACAATACAAGAACTAAGTTGTATCTACTTTTTAGAGGTATACAAACTATTTATCTAGTACAAGTTATTTGTGCTGGAGAAACAGAAATTATTATGCTCGACACTCGATTTATGTGCCAATCATCGAGAGTAAGCAGCGACGTAAGTTAGTTTGAAGGTATCATAAAATAAAAAAGACGGTTAGCCCATAGCTAAGCAAGTATTTCTATTTTAGATTACAATTCGAGAGTTAATAATTTAGTTCTAGCACATTAAATCTTAACGGCAAATCCTAACCTAAAGATAACATTAATATTTAATTTTCGGACTTCGTAGCGTTTTAATCGCAAAAATAACATTATTTTCTAAACTTAAAGGTAGTATTTATTCTATATCCTATAACTATACATTAACTTTTATTGTCAGGTTTTGAAATGTATGGAAAGTGGTCATTCTTCTTTATGACCTTTGTAGGTGACATTCGGTTCAAAACCACCTTTTGAGCGCAAACTAGAAATATGTTGCCAGAAATTACGTGGGTTGGTTCTTAAATTGTTTTCAATTATATTTATGTGTGATTCATGAGCCAATGCTACTCGTGTTTTAAGGCTAGCTCTTAAATCTGAAAAGGTTTTATAAGCTATAGTGCATTATTTGCGCTTCCAAACTGAGTGCCACTTAAGCTTCAGTTCAGTATCTTGAATTATATCTTTAGTGAACCAGACCGGATAGCGCCTATTTGAAGTTTTACACCTCCGTTTTTAGGTATGCAAGTATCGAATATGGCGTAGATGGTCTCATAAAAATACTTGGTGGCTAAATATACGTCGTTGGTCTGGATAACTTTTTCCCATGAAGTATTTGAGAGAAGTTCAGAAAGTTTATCTCGGTCACATTTTTTGAAATTCCAGATTTTACAAGATTCAATGTTACTCGGTTCAATAACATCAGACATATGTGAAGATTTAATTTTAATATCTAATGGTGGATGATAGTTGTCAGGTTTAACTAAACCCTCAGTGGCAGCGACAGAAGTATCAACTGCGTCAACATCCTCTCGGATCAATACCACATCTAACATATCTCCAATCTCCAATCGAATTACTCACTTCATTCTTTTCATTCAGGCAACAAAAAGATAAAAAATAAGAATAATAGTTAACAGTAGACAAGGAAGCACTGTTCAAATTAAAATCTCCTAAAATTAAAACGGTTCCCTTTAAATTCTTTAAAAAACTTTCCACTTTACAAAATCAACGCATATAGTCTTCGTCTTTGGCACTTGGTTTGATATACACTACGCACACATAAACAGTTCGACCACACCACGGGAAACTTGCCCACAGATCTTCACCACAGTCGGTTTCAAATTCACGACGCCGCGCCGCACGGTGGGCTGAAAAACGGCTTTCATAGACTTAGGCATTTTATTTTGCAAGTGCCAGTTTTTGTGCCGGATATCACTTCTATTTGTTATAACAATATACAAAAATGACACCAGAATTGATTCTGCACAAAAACGAAGGAATTATAATTTTTTTACGAAAATTTTGTATGGAGCTAGTATGAAAAATCGAAATATCTCTGAAACGGCAGCGATAACCGTAATATCCTTATAGGAGGTTTTAGTACTAATTATTTATGATTTTTTGACATACGTTACATAATGGTTGTAGATGCCTTTTTTTTTTAAAAATCGTCAAAATATTTTTATTTATTTTTACATATTAAACGTTCCTTTTAGTGTTTAAGTTGAAGAATTCAGAGCTTTAACAACTCTTAACATAAAATAGCATCACCCCTATAGACCTGAAGGACTAGACAGAGGTGTGTAGTATCTTGTTGATCTTGTAAGATTTCCAACAATACCAAATAGTTGAATATCAGTGTCAAAGTGCCCATGCTGTCGCTTCTTTTAGAAAGATAGGGGAATGAAATTGTTAATTGATCATACCCTAAAAGTATGATTACAACATAACCGGACACATAATAATATCGACACAAAAGGAATTTTAAAACCTTGCATACGTTCAAAATACAAAATAACATATTGTGTAGTCATCTAATGAGTCTGATGACAAGTAATTAAGTAATTAGAATGATAGTTGTAGTCTTCTGATTCTAATGAGCCTATTAAGTGATTAAATGATTTGAAATATCTCGCAACAATACCAACTAAGAACTGCATTCACCTTTTTATAATTAGTGAGCTAATGTGATTTGCTAATGTTGATTAGTTCTACTATGAGTTCTACGAAATGTTTTTGACGATTATTAATTTTTATTATCATATCTTTTATAACTTTAATGAGGGTAGTTAACTAATTATTGACTTTATACAATAAAAGGGCTATAATTTTGTTCCATAATTTAGATTGTTCACAACCGTGTAACTGCTAACACTAAAACTATTTGCTTTGCGACTACAAAATCTTAGAATGGAAAGTTTAATCACCAACTTAGATTTGTTTGTTCTTCTAAAAAGTGAGTGTCCTTCATTTAATCATGAAGTATTGTTTAGTGCAATTGTGTCCCGCATAGGCGATTGCCTTTCTGCCGAAGATCAAGTAACTCTCAAATAATTTTGCCGGAGATTCACGCGAGCTGCTTTAAACAGGTGGCAGAAATCTAAACGATTCTTTGATAAGTTTAGAAATACGTACGGAGAGTGGTTGCAAGCAAATATTGATTGGCCGAGTTGCGTGCAAACTTTAATAAATCAAGAACCAACTGTTGATGAGATACCAAGAGCACGCTCAGTCTCTCCAGAACCTTCGACATCATCGACTGTTGGAACAATGACAAAAAGGTCCCGAAAACCATTCAAAGATCTGGGAAGCAAACAGAAAAAGAGAAGATCTAGTGAGCACATAGGCGAGGAGTCCTGTGAATTGGCATATGCAGCTGCAGCACGTTTAAAAGAAGAAGGTTATGAAGATATCGCATCTGTAATCAATTATATGATCAAAAATCCAGAAGCTGCCGTTAAAATCAAGGAAAGCATTAAGAAAACAGTAATATTTACACCAGAGAAAGCACTTGGATTGCTTCTTTCACTTAAGCTTTCAAAGTGGCAATATATTACGTTGCGAGAGACTGCCATTCGGGAAGGTGCTAAGGATATTTACCCATCCTACTATAAACTGCAACAAACTAAGCTTGCATGCTACCCTCCTAATCAATCAGTATCAGTTACGGATTCATCAGCTAGAATTACACTTCAAGCTTTACTTGACATCACGGTGAAGCGGATTCTTCAAAGTCTTTCTGATAATGTGGAAAATAAGCAGTTAAAGCTGATATCGAAGTGGGGATTTGATGGTGCTTCCAATCAAAGCCGATACAAGCAGAAAATGGACGGCGAGCATGATGATTCAAGCATTTTCATGACCTCCTTGGTGCCACTGAAACTGACAGATGGAGATAATACTATATGGACAAACCCGAAACCATGCTCAACTTTTTATTGTCGTCCGGTTCAGTTCACTTTTGTAAAAGAAAGCCATGCAGTTGTCATTGATAACAAAAGAAAAATGGATGAGGAAATTGAGAGACCCACAGAGTGCATTAATAGTAACAGGGTGACTCATAAACTAATGATGACAATGATCGACGCAAAAGTCTGCACGTACCTTTCTGAAGCTAGATCAAATGCATCATGCTACCTGTGCTTAGCAAAACCAACAGAAATGAACCACTTAGATGCTGTAACATCAAAAACTGTGTGTTCTGACATATATGAATTTGGCCTATCATCCCTACATGCCCGTATAAATTGCATGGAATGTCTGTTACACATTGCGTACAGACTTGACTTCAAACAGTGGGCAGCAAGAAGTAATGAGCATAAAGATATGTTACAAAACAGAAAAAAAAACATTCAAAATAAATTTAAAGAGGAGCTCAATCTGTTAATTGATATAGTAAAACAAGGCTCGGGAACTACCAATGACGGGAATACCGCAAGGAAGTTTTTCGAGTTTCCCAATAAAACTGCAGCTATTACTGGGTTGGATCAAAACCTGATAAAAAGATTTGCTGTTATTTTGCAAGCAATAACATCTGGTGAGAAGATCGATGTCATCAAATTTAAAGATTTTGCTCGCAAAACAGCAGAAAAGTACGTGGAATTATACGACTGGTACTACATGTCATCAACCGTACATAAACTATTAATACACGGAGCTGACATAATCGAAAAAAATGATATTGTCCCGATTGGGACTCTCTCGGAAGAAGCCTCAGAGTCTCGAAACAAAGATTTTAGGAGGTTCCGGGAACATCATTCGCGGAAAAGAAGCAGGCAAGATTCTAATCAAGATATCCTAAATATGCTTGTTGTTTCTTCGGATCTTTTTCTAAGTGCACAAAGGCCGAAGTTAGATGCCAAAAGGAAGACAACCTTTTTTGCTGAAACTCTCGACCTAATACAGTTTCCGGAAACTGAGTTCGAGTTTGTAGGTATATCCGATCTGGATTCTGACTCGGAATTGGAGTCCGACAACGAAAGTTGTAAAGAAAATTTGTAAAATTTAATTATTTTTCTTTATGTTCTTTTGTTATTTATGTTAGTTTATTGTACCAATATGTTTAGTTAATAATTTCATAAATTATAGTTTCAAATATGTATTTTGTATAATTGAATTTATTAGATATTATTTTTGTTACTTCTGTTTTATTTAAATTACCTATCAATAAAAAGTTTATATACAGTCTTTTTTTTTTCACATATTCTTAATATTTGGGGAAAAAGCATGCTTCCTAACGATGTTCTTAACTTTGACACAGTTCATGGATCGTTTTGAACAGTTTCATATGTTAAAATAAATAATGTTAGTACTATAATCCCCTATAAGGATATTATTATTATTATGTGTCCGGTTATGTTGTAATCATACTTTTAGGGTATGATCAATTAACAATTTCATTCCCCTATCTTTCAAAAAGAAGCGACAGCATGGGCACTTTGACACTGATATTCAACTATTTGGTATTGTTGGAAATCTTACAAGATCAACAAGACACTACACACCTCTGTCTAGTCCTTCAGGTCTATAGGGGTGATGCTATTTTATGATAAGAGTTGTTAAAGCTCTGAATTCTTCAACTTAAACACTAAAAGGAACGTTTAAATATGTAAAAATAAATAAAAATATTTTGACGATTTTTAAAAAAAAAAAGGCATCTACAACCATTATGTAACGTATGTCAAAAAATCATAAATAATTAGTACTATAACCCCCTATAAGGATATTACGGTTATCGCTGCCGTTTTAGAGATATTTCGATTGTTCATACTAGCTCCATACAAAATTTTCGTAAAAAAATTATAATTCCTTCGTTTCTGTGCAGAATCAATTCTGGTGTCATTTTTGTATATTGTTATAACTAATAGAAGTGATATCCGGCAAAAAAACTCGCACTTGCAAAATAAAATGCCTAAGTCTATGAAAGCCGATTTTCAGCCCACCGTGCGCCGTCGCAACATAACAGGCGACCGCGCGGCGAGTAGCACACCGCCTCATGGTGTGTCTCTGTCACGACGAAGAATACTCCAGGCCCCTGGTGCTAGTTCTGCGTCTTCAACCGTTTAGTCAAGAAAGGTCTCAGTTATGGTGAACGCAGACCTAGCCGCACCGCACGCGCCGCAGTCTTTGCATTCGAATTCTTTATATGAAGTTCTATGCAACTTCGCACACCTACCCGCGCCGCAGTCGCCGCAGTCCCTGAAACGACCGAACTCCCCTAGCCGCAGCTGATGACGTCATCTGCACGCAGCGCGGATGACGTCATTCGCATCCACGGCGCGCAGTGTTGCCAGAGTTATAAAGTAGACAGAGAATCTCTGTCAACGGTTTATAATAAAATTACTTATTCTCGTATAAATAATTATTTGCTTATTCCCTATTATAGCACCTACAGATATAATTACACAAAAGAGCAAAATACCAATACCAAATACAGATTTTATACAGATTTTTTAAATCTTCGGATAGATAATGCTTTCAAAAATCTGGCAATACTGACGGGAACGACTGCAGCGACTGCGGCGCGGATAGGTGTGCGAGGCCATTAACAAAAGGCGATGACTGCGGGGACTGTAGAGACTGCGGTGCGGCTAGGTCTGCGTTCACCTTTATGGCAACGAGGTTGTGTTCTAATAGCAGTAAATTGTTTTTTAGTTTAATAGCAGTAAATTATCACACACACGGTACACACAGTATACCCCTATATCTTTAATAGTTTAATAATTTTTAATTGTTTAATAGCAGTAAATTATCACACACACGGTACACACAGTATACCCCTATATCTTTTAAAGTAATGGCCGATTCGGACATTTGGCAACAAAATCTGCGTGTTTCGATTTCGGATGCATGATCGTGGCCAACGTAGGAAGTGCCACACACGCGAACGTAGTTGCGGGCAACAGCTAGTTGTAATAATAAGCACACCAGGAACTCAGATTATAAAACAAAAACCAAAAAAAGTTTTATAATCTGAGATCAGGAATAGATAGGGCGCTAATTTTGTAGATATATGGCGTGATATACTTCTGCGGTAAACTATGGGGAGACATATTTATTTATGTACACGCAGTAAAATACATTAGGATACAACATAATTATAATATTTGAGTACAAAGGTATATTATATACATATATTTCAATTTCTTAAATAAAACCCCGATATTACTCAACTAGCAGTAGCGCAGGGCTTCGCTCTCGTGGACATTATTACGATAAAAACACAACCCTCCTCTTTTGCAGTCGGGTTAAGAGCCTATAACCTTTTTTTATTGATAATATGTTCGCGTTTGACCACCATCTCACCTGATGGTAAGTGATGATGTGGTCGAAGATGGAGCACGCTTACCCAAAAAATAACCTATTCACTCTTGACTTAAAGACCCCTAGGTTATAGCTATCGGGAAACACAGACTCCGGAAGGGAATTCCACTCCTTAGCCCAATTCCCAAAACGTTTAGTGCGTATGGGTGGAATGTCCACCATGTAACGATGGCGCATCGCCGTTTGTCTTGTAGTCCGATGATGGAACGGACTTGGCGGAATTTATAGATTGTGTAAATCCATCGCACACTCTCCGAAATGTAACCGATATAAAACCGATAGACTTGCAATCGTCGGTGTTCAAGGCTCTGGAGCTTTGACTCGACCAGTGCATCGTTGCCAATGAGTCTCTTGGCCCGTTTCTCGATGGACTCAAGCGGGTCCAGTTGGTATTTGGCTGATCCATCCCAAAGATGAAAGCAGTACTCCATACACGACCGAACCTGGGCTTGATACAAATGAGCAGCTGTTCCGCTGTGAAGTACTGGTTCACCTCTGCTAAAATTCCCAACCTTTTTGATGCTAATTGAGCCTTAGCCTCGATAAACGGACCAAAATTGAGGGTGGAAGTTAGTGTTACCCCAAAAAGCTCAATACGATCGGTTATTTTATTTTATTTATTTATTGGGTTTACTAACAATTGTTACAACAATGCTTAATTAAAATACAACACATCATATTTAAACTAGATGTACAATATTAAGCAGTAAACACTACATGCTACACAATAAATATATGAACAATTTACACACATTATCGAAACGATTACACCATGGAAAGTAGGAGCCAGTTCGAATTGGCTCCTTTTTGCGGAGAAGAAACACGCCTGGGTCTTAGCTGCATCACCCCATTCGGAGGCAGCCATCAAGAGTTGAGCAGAGCAGTTCAAGAGCCCAACCATATTCTCACAGAAAGACTGGATCTGTGACCCATCAGCACGCGCGCTGGATACATATCTCTCAGCAACTGTGCTGTCGTCTGCATACCCAAAGGTACCGGGCATAAGCAGATCATTAATGTGCAGCAAGACTAAAGTTGCTGAGAGAACCGACCCCTGAGGGACTCCGGCATTAATAGCCAATTGGCCAGACGAGCAGCCATCAATAACCACTCGAATGGACCGATCTCTCAGGAAGTCTTCAATCCAAACACAAAGTTGAGTGGGTAAACCGAAAGAAGGAAGTTTAGCAATAAGGCTATCGTGCCAGACCCTGTCGAAGGCCTTGGAGATGTCAAGGGAAACAGCAAGTGCTTCAACGTGCTTCTCAATGGCCTCACTCCAGATATGAATGGCATACGCTAGAAGATCCCCAGTTGACCGGTTTTCGCGAAAGCCGTATTGTTGGTCACTGAGGATGTCGTTGGCTTCTAGGTATGCCAGGAGCTTACTATTAAATACAAGCTCCATACTCTTACAGAGTATGGACGTCAGGACGTGACTGAAATAGGCCTGTAGTTGGCCGGGTCAGCACGACTGCCTTTTTTGGGTACAGGTTGTACGTTAGCCACCCAAGTAGCAAAATTCTCCTATAGCAATTGACTTATAAGATTACACGTCTTATAGAAATCTAGCAGACGCATTAACTCAGGATCTCTCACTGATCCTACCAAAGCATCTTATAAGATGATTTGAACTACAAGTACTTTCGGCCCTATAATTTAGTTTTATAAATGTTAATAGGATTATTTTACACGACTCTTACTAGAGCGGTCGGTCAGGTTCAGTATTATAAGTGCAAGTTTTCAACCAACATTGACAATCAACCTTCCAAAGGTGATTGCAGATTGGACGCGATGCGCTTTTACAGGATTTTGTACTCTTAAACCTTGGTTTTAATCACATAACACGTGAGAACGTAGCACTAAGGAACACGTTAATAGCAAACCATCTATTCGGGAATCCCTTGAGCCCAGAAGTTGAAAGGAAGGCGATAACAATTTGTGATGGTACGTACTTACATATATTTGCAAAAAAGTAGCAATTACTTTTTTCAGCGACAGTCTTACAGCCATCACAAATATAGAAACCTCCTGAACAGTGGCGTAGCGTGCCTTGTCGGGGCCCCGTATAAAAATTTTTTTGGAGGCCCTTATATGGAGGTAAAGATTTTTCACAAAAGAAAAAAAATATTGTGAGAAGTAATATTTATTTATCACATAATTTACCCATTTTACAAATAAAAATCGAATTTTAAATATTCACTCTCCTTGCCTTTTTATCGGCAAACTGATTTATTAAATCATTTATGGCTGATGTTGATTTTAGTTTTTCTAAAGTTTCTGCCTCTATGGACAATAGTAAGATGTCTGACAGCCGTTCTTGTCCCATCGAAGTTCTTAAGTTATTTTTTATTAGTTTTAATTTTGAAAAACTTCTTTCTGCCGTTGCGGTTGTAACTGGAAGGGTCAAGAATAAAAAGCATGCTGTGATTACCTCGGGAAAACTGGATGCAAGACTATTGAATTTTACTAGCAATAATTCAATGAGTTCTTTAATGGAATAATTTTTTTTAATTTCAGAATTTAAGCATGTTTTTAGAGCCTTTAATTGGTCACAAAGATTAAGTGAGATGTCTTTACTGTATTTAGCAGACAGTTTTCCGGAAGCGTTTAATATCTCTTCGCTTGAAGAAGATAGGAGTTTCTCCGGTTGTAATATTTCGAATATACTACTCAGGTTGCAAAGGCTCTGAAATCTTTCTTTAGTTTGAGAAATTAATATATCTAAACAGCAATAGTATACATTGACTTTGAAATAGGATTCCGGGTCGGAAATTCTCTCATCTTGTGATAACTCATCAAAAAAACGCTTCGTTATCTTTCGCCTACTGTTTTTAAAAACAGTTGTTACCCCCCACTTTTTTGCTAAATCTTTGGATTCATTTAGCAAACTATTAAATGAATTCTGATTTCTTAATTGGCACAGTCTATTTAAAAGATTACTTAATAAAATACTAGATTTCTGTAAGTCATTATTATCATGCTGTAGAGCTTTAGAAACAGGATTAATAATTTCAAATAGTGAAGAAAAAAATGTAACGAGCACTAAGAAATCAAAACTCTCTAAAATATTAATTATACTTTTACATTCTTCACGTTCATCTTTTTTATTTGAAATTAAATTTAGTTGGTACAAAGTTTTCATGATTAGTAAAAAATTTTTCTTTACTGCTAATAAAGCGTCGTTCCTAGAAGACCATCTGGTAGGACATACCTTTTTAAGGGTAATCAAATATTTTTCAGATGAATCGTCACTTAGCATAGCCCAGCGTTTTATACTATTGCCAAAAAAAGTATATATTTTTTCTAAATTATCGAAAAAAGTCGATACTTCACGAACATGTCTCGCAGCATCGTTCAAAACCAAGTTTAAAGCGTGCGCAGCACAATGAACATAATCGGCATTTGGAGCATGCTCTTTTATTAGGGTTTGTAATCCTCCATACACACCCGACATAACATTTGCTCCATCGTATCCCTGTCCTCTACATTTAGTCAAATCAATTCCATATTCTTTAGTCAAATTTAAAATGACAGTTTTCAGACCTGCAGCACTGCAATCGGTTACTGCTATGAATCCTAAAAAGGACTCACAGATTTTTATTTCTTTAGGCACATTATCATCATTTTCTGTAACCGAGATATATCGAAAAACTACAGATAGTTGGTCAATTTTTGACAAGTCTTGTGTTGTATCCAGAATTATTGTCAGAAATGGAGCTTTTTTAATTTCTGAGATAATACTGTTCCTAACGTTAGTACCAAGCAAACTAATAATTTCGTTTTGAATCGTAGGGCTTAAATAATTTATTTCACCTTTCGGTTTTAGAAAAAGTTCTTTTAAAGTTGCATCATAGTTAGATAGCAGACGTGAAATTGCCATAAAATTGCCAGAATCAGAATCATGCCCCCTCAAAGGTAGATTACAAGATACTAAAGTAATTATAACATTAATTATACGATGCAGTACATCTCTCCAGAATGTAATTTTACTATCGATTTCACTTTTCAATAGAGTATCGATGGTATTTCCTTGCAACCAATTATTATAAGAGAGTGAGGCACTAATATGCTGCTGTGACTTTTCATGGTCAAGAATAGTTTGTGTGAAATTGCTTCTAACCGAAACACCGTTAACCCAAGCAGAGGAGTACGATTTGTTTTGACGATCTGCTAATAACCAACAGAAGTGACAGTACGGTATGTTTAAAACGTTAGAATAACATAACCATGGTCTTATAATTTTTATGCCTGCCTGATTGAAATATGAATAATAATAAGCTGAAAAAGGTCGGTTATTTTCTGAAACTTTTGGAAATGGTCCTTGTGGTTTAAATGGACCCAATTTAAAAATTATTTTTCGTTCGCATTCAGTTAAATTGTCACCAAAATTTCCTCTATCTGATGAAATTATATTACAATCTGCATTATCTGCAGATATATCAGAATCGTTGACTTGGGGTTCCTCGATTTCTGGATGGACATCCGATAAAGTATGTGCTTGGCTTTCTTCTATTTCCGGATGGATATGTGACGAAGAACATGCTTCAGAAGAATCTAAAAATAAACGAGTAATTGTTAAAAAATAAATACGAATGCTTTGATACTAAACTAAAAAGAGATATATAAATAAATAACGTTACTAAGGGTCACAGTTAGAGAGTGTTCAGTTCAGACGCACACAGATTCTACGCGGATTGTGCTCGTACCTATTAGTAGATACAAAATCACCTGCAGCCCGTCCGTGCATTACTATACACCTGCGTGCTATTTAAACGCAGCGCGTAGTGTAGTAGCCATACAAAACGAGAACCCGAAAGCGAGTCTGCACATCTGAAGTTCTCAACACGCAATTAACGATACGATACGGACTGATAAACAAACAACAAAACAAATCGATCCTATAGATAGAATTTTGTTGTTTTTAATCAAGGCACGGAACCCTAAAAACAGTATAATTGTGAAAATCGAGGGGGGAGACAACTTTTTGTGACGGACAGATGGACAGACCGAAATTAAAAGATTTCCTTGTTTATCACTACGGGCCCCTAATAAATGGGTTGGGTAGTAGTGTAGTACTTACCTTTCCAATCTAAATCACTCACAGTATCTTGTCTCTGAAAAAATGAAGAAATTTTGGGCACTTTTTTTATAACCTCGTCCCTTTTCTGTTTAATTTTTCTTTTCTCAGCGCCGCTGGGATAATCTCTTTTCCTTTCACTCATTTCTTTTACAAATCGTTACTAATACTGCTAAACCAGAAGAACAATATTGTTTGTACTGAATTACAATGTAATGCACATTTATATAAAGCGCGTAAATAAACAGTGCACTGCACTCCGTGGTTTAACATCCAATGCAAAGTACAACAACGTACACGTACATCGCGATATCGATGAAGGATTCCCGGGGATTCCCCGCTGAGTTGAAGATGAAGTAAGTAAAACGGGGAAGTCCCGCAGCCCGCCATAACGATGTAGTGTTGCCAACTTTTGAACGCACGCTTAAGGCGGGAAAAAAAGGAATTGCTTTATAGAATTTTGTCATTTGTAAAATAAAATAAATTAGAAAGTTTTTATTCTTTTTCCTTACACACTTTGGGGGCCCCCGTGGCCCGGGGGCCCCGTATAATTGATACGGCAAATACGGCGGTAGCTACGCCCCTGCTCCTGAAACCATTCCTCTTGGTTTGTTGCGATGGACATATTATTGAGGTAATTGGACCGTATGCTGCCGTTACATTTGACGCAGAAATCATGAATGGTATGATGATGAAATGTAAACAGTCCATTCCTTTGGTTTTTAGGACCGGAGATGTGTTTATTTTGGACCGTGGCTTTCGCGATTCTGTGGCAAACCAAAGTCTTGTGGTTACATACCACATATGCCAGCAACAAAATACCAAAATGAAACACAACTCACGACAGATCAGGCAAACAAATCAAGGCTGATTACGATTTGTCAATGGGTGGTGGAAGTAGTGAACGGCCGATTTAAAAGAGATTTTCGGCTGTTACGAAATATTACAACAATAGAGCCGCTAGAAACATGTTTGATTACTTCAGAATCGCAGCAGCCATTTTAAATAAATACCATGTTGTAATTGAAAATAATCCACATGCTACAGACATTTTAGAGATAATAAATGAAAACATTAATACGCCAAATGTATTAGCAAACCTGGTTAATCGCCATAATTATAATCGCAGACAAGCTCAGTTCACCATAATGACAGCAGATATGCCAGAGTTCACAGATTTTCCTAGGCTGAGTGAAGATGATCTCTTTTTATTCGCTCTTGGCGTATACCAATTAAAACAGGCCAAAAGCTACTATGGCGAACATATCCTTCAAAGCGGATCGTTTTCTATTGAGCTCAGTAATGAAATACCAAATGAACACTTGGAAGAGTTAGAAGGAACAGATCTGTGGATGATACGAGGACGACTGCAATCTCGACATGTCCGAGCTCGCCAATATTATACCTACATCGTACTAGACAGAACATCATCCAGTCGAAGTGCAATCCGTCACTATTATTGCACGTGCATAATAGGAAAAATAACGATTGGGTGCTGTTCGCATATTATGTGCATAATATGGTACATGAGTTACGCTCGTCATTTACAGGTGTTATTACCCTCAGCTTTGGGATTAGAGAACATTATTGTAGTTCCAGACGAGGATGATTTTCTTGTTTAACCATATGTTTTGTATTAACATTCTTGTAAGACGTACGTGTATTTTTGGAAATAATAAAGGGTTCATTAACAATTGAACATATGATACAACTGTATTTTTATTTGTATAAAATCACATAAACCACAAAAACCAAAATAACACAATAAAAAACCAGTACAGGCAGGCTGTATTTTCTCAATATTGTATTTTTTAAACTATTGTAATGTTATAGCAGTACAATTCTTTTTTTTAATTCATTTCATAGAAAATGTATAAAATAAAAAAATGAACTCAAATAAAAGCGAGGGCAATGGTCCCACAGTTTTGGTGCCATAATAAGAAATGTTAACCTTTAACTATGTACGTCATGTTTTCATTACACTTCTATGGACAAACGGTCTCTGAGGCCCATGAACTTCAAGGATGAAAATGAAATGATATTTTGGAGCGAGGGGTAAAACTATGTTACGAATTTATTAATTGGGTTGAAATGAAACGAAACATATATAAATCAACTGTATTCTTTACTAAATTATACTTCTTTGACGTCTTTTACGTCTTTGAGGCACATTTTTAGACTATAATGACATGAGATCACTTTTAGGAACATAAATCTTTAAATAAAGCTTACCAAACAAAAAGTCTTTCTGTTTTCAAAAATATAAACTATAAAAAGTAAACAAATAAAAAAGTAAACGCTTTACATTTAAATATAAAAATTTTGACAGCAGTTAAATCTTAGGCAATTATTGGCAATCGTTACACAGTGGCTTTGAACATTATAAACAAACTGGTTGTTTGCAACCAACACATGTATGTGTTGTCTTTCAATTTCGTTTTTACATATTTTACGAACTCTAGGATCCATTTCTTCACTTATAGGTGCAGGAGGTGGCATATCGGGGCCCAAAATGCGAGCCATGAGTAGTCTGGAAATCTCATCTTCGGCCGTAGTGTTGTGAAAACAGAAGATTTTCTTTGCCACAGAACTACCAGACAATTGGCATGACCGTTTTATTCCAGACGTGCTCGGACTTATATTCAGGGACTGAATAACCCAAAAATTACGCTATCTTTAAATTGCGGTATGACGTCAAACCGAAAAATAACGGTTGCCGCTTTATTTCGATATCTAAATTGATTTCGGTACCGAAACTTTTTGTGTATAAATAGAAAAAGGTATATTTCGGTAGCGGTACTAAAACCTTAATTAATAAAGATATGAAAGAGACGGATATTGACCACCTCTGGCCCTTGTTCGGTAGCGCGAGTTTCTCATCAAATTGCATTAGTTTGGCAATGTCAAATAGCACACGAAAAGTTATAATTACAGAAAAAGGTAAGTAATAAATACTTATGTGGATACTTATACTGTAATAAGGTGTAGAACAATAGTGTTAATGTATAATATTTTCTTCAGCTAACTCATCGACTGGACTTTAGTAGGTATTTTTACTCATTCGTTTTTCAGATCAGAGCAAGATTAAAAAACGTGACAACATTCGCAAAAATAATAATATTCCCAGTCTGAAAATATGTCAACGGAATACGAAACTTCACCAAAAATATCCAGAGTGCCGACTAATACCCAGGAAACCTTCTGTTACTCACAAGACAAATTTCCGGATTCTCAACCTTTTGATAGTTTCATATATTCGAGAAAAATCGATAAAAATATCCATGAGGCACCTTACACTTTTGATTTACATAAGGATCTGCGTGATTATCAAACTAATGGTGATTTATCCAACTGTTGAGAAATGTGTACCCATAAATATAACACTATTACAACAACAAGAGAAATTGGTACTATGACGGAATACGAAGGCTGCAACATGAGTGCAGAAAAAGAAGCTGAATGTAACGAGTTCTTTGCGAAAATAGTAACATTGGAGATGTCTAAGTTTCACGGAAACATGCGTTACAATAAGATGAAGGAAATATTGGATATAGTGAAGAAAAGTGACGCATAAAAAATTATATATTCTTATTAATTAACGGCTGATTAAATTGTACCTAAGCCTATTGTCTCTTACCTAGGATTATTTGGTAAATTTAATAAAACAAATATTGAAATTGAATCATTTATTTCTTTTAATCATTATTTAGTTTAACCATCTAGTATATGAACAATGATTAACCATAGATAAGATAATTTTGTTAATTTAGTTAAGTGGAAGGCCCATTAACGGCGCCAATGCTTTTTTATAGTGTGGCAAATTCGCCCTCCTAAGTCCAAACCCAAAAGTATTCTTCAGCGCAGTTTTGGTGGAATGAACTTGGAAAGTCTTCGGGAAGATGCTAGCAATATTGACTGGTCTGATCTTGTTCATATAGAGTCGATTGATGACAAAGTTAACCTCCTCAATTCCAATCTTAACAAGCTTTATGACGTGCATGCACCTGTTCGTTTGGTAAAGATTAAGCATCTACCTGCTCCGTGGCTAACAGATGACGTGAAAGTAATTTTACAAAGAAAGGCGGCAGCAGCAAAGTCTAAATTCAAGTGCAGACCTAGTCGAGAAAGTCGAGAAAAATACGTCGCTATCCGAAGTCACAGCAACTAGGTTTGTAGGGATGTCCAACGCCGCCACATTCATAAGTCCGTTGAAAACGGTGATCCAGCTAAAGTCTGGAAATTTCTTAGATCTATGGGAATTGGGAAATCACGTCAAGAGTCTATTCCTCCTTAGGAATACAAAAAAAAGGAAAATGTTGATTGAGCGATTCAAGGTCTATATCCTTATATAGACCTTGAATCGCTCAATCAACATTTTTCCACCTCTTGTAGCTTCAATGTTGCTGTTAAAACCACTACTCTAAATAATATTTCTTCTCTTCCCACTCCTAATTATTCTCCTTTTATTTTTAATTAATTTACCAGTTGTGATGTTAAGAAGAGCATGCTATCTATAATATCAAATGCCGTTGGTAATAAATGTATTAGCCGTAAAATGATACTTCCTATTCTGGACGAAATTCTTCCTGTCATTTGCCATGTCCTCAATTATTCCGTATCCTCGGGTGTTTTCCCATCTTTGTGGAAAGAAGCTCAGATACAGAGACTCCTCTCCCTAAAAAGTCTAATCCTGTTTCTTTCTCTGATTTCCGCCCCATTTCCATATTACCGTTCCTATCCAAAGTCCTCGAACGCCTTATCCACAATCAACTTAGTGCCTTCCTTTGTAAAAACCAACTCCTAAATTTGTACCAATCCGGGTTTCGTTCAGGACCACACAGCTCACAGAGCCACAGCTCTAGTTAAAATTACTGACGATATCAGATCAGGTATGGATAATAGGAAGTTGACTGTCCTTTCGTTACTGGACTTCAGCAACGCCTTTAACACTGTCGATTTTGATGTCCTGCTCGGTATACTCTGCTCTCTTAACATATCTCCAACAGCAATTGATTGGTTTCGTAGTTATCTGTGTGGTCGCCGACAACGTATTTGCATTGAAGGTACATCATCTTCATGGTGCAATACTACTGTTCTCTCTCCTCTTTTTTTCGCCATATTTATAAATTCTATTTCAAATGAACTTCTCTCATCTTATCACATTTATGCTGACGATCTGCAAATTTATTCGCAAGCTCCCGTTGAAGAACTGTCTGAGGCGGTGACGATTGTGAATAAAGACTTAGCGCGTATTTCTGATTGGAGTTTGAATCATGGTTTGAGGGTTAATCCTGCGAAGACTCAAGTCATTATTGTTGGCAGCCCTAGGCTACGTTCCAAAATTAACTGGGCGACCCAACCTCAAATCGTTTTTGATGGAGCTGCTATACCTTATTGTGACTCAGTAAAAGACCTAGGTATTTATATTGATAGGGATTTGTCTTGGGGTCCCCAGTTGCAAGAAGTAAGCCGCAAACGGTTTGCCTCTGCGGGTTCTTTACGCAGATTGCGCAATGTCCTGCCGACTGCCACTAAAATTGCGCTTGCCCAATCCCTTCTTCTCCCTGTTCTCGACTATGCTGATGCAAGTTATCCAGATCTTACTGAAATGCAGCTAGATAAGCTTGAACGACTCCAAAATTTTTGTATCAGTTTCATATTTGGTTTGCGCAAATATGATCATGTTTCTGAGTTTCGCATTAAACTCAAGTGGCTGTCGATCCGCCTTTGCCGGAATGCACATATTTTATCATTACTTTACAGTATTCTCTTCAATCCTACAACTTCGTTTTATCTCAAAGAACGCTTTAAGTTCCTTCATGACACACATGTAAGAGATTTGAGATCATCGGAGAATTTGAGACTTTCAATGCCTGCACATTTCACTAAATTCTATGGCTCATCGTTTACGGGGCAAACTATTCGTTTGTGGAATGCATTGCCGGTGTCAGTAAGTCAAGCTCAGTCACTGGCTACTTTTAAAAGCTCGGTTGCTAATTATTTTCTTTCCAATTTATGACTATTCTTTTGTTGTCTCTCCACTTAATGTTAAAGAACATATTATATGTATTGTATTATTTAATTACCTATGTATTACATTGTATATATATATATATATATATTTGCATATACATTTATTTATTTTAATATTTAAATAATTTTTGTTTCTCTGTTTTTTATGAGTAATGTAGTAAGTACACTAATTTAGCCCTCCTCACTTTAACTAAAGTTTTTAAAGTCCTTCCAAAGCTTGTCTGGAAGATATCGCTTTCAGCAATAAGACCGCCATTGTTACCATAGAATAAGCAATATTGTTAAATAGGTGTGTTTAAATGTTGGTGTACAATAAAGTATATTCTATCTATCTATCTATTACAGGGTATTTTTTAATAGGTTATATACCTGTTTGTGTTGGAATGTTGGACGATTGTTTGGAGCCAGCATTATAGATAACTTCTTTCAAGTATTGTTTAGTGCTATAGTAAAAAGAGTATGAGTAGGTAGGTCTTTTTATCTGCGAAAAAATAAAAAGTAGCATGTCAATCACTGACCGGTAGATATCATATTGAGTATGTATGTATTGTATAAAATAATCAGATACGAACTTACTTTTACTACGGCTGAGCGTCCAAGCACTTGGCAGGTACAAGAATTATTTTCCTTTGAAAATGAAAAAAGAAAGCATAGATTGCGTTTTTACGTTTTCGTCCCATAATTATTTTCTAAATAACGACACACACAACACAACTTTTATTGACAGAGTGTTAGTGGTCACTGTGTGCGAGCGTCCGGCGACAAGCGACAAAAGCAGGTTCTAATAGGTATGCCGGCGCGCACGCCTGTGCTTTGTCCACCCTTGCCGGTGCCTCACACTCCTCGTCCCACGTCCTGCAACGGTCAATTCTATGTTTTTCGGTACCGATATCGCATAAAGGTTAAATAACGGTATAGCCTTACCTTTATTTTATTAAGGTACATTTATTTTATACAGGTATCGTAACCGTATACCGTAACCGTTTTCAGTCCCTGCTTATATTATTATTATCCATTTTTATGAAAAAATCTATAACAAAGGTTTAAAAAGTTGTAAAATACTTTGTATGAGAAACGTGGACATAAGGTCTCACAGGCCGCGGTCAAATTATGAACGTCAAATACTCACGTGTTTTGCAGCCAGCAACACAACCATCTCCGTCCACAATCGTTTCATGACTTATGTGAAAGGTACTGAATGGCACAGAGTCGGGGGACGCGGGGAAGTAGTTAATTTGCGGATTCTCAGAAACGTCGCGGCCTCTGAGACCTTATGTCCATAGTTAAAGGTGAAGGAGAACAAGTTCTAACAGAATATAGTATTTTTTTTTCTTTGGCCGCCATTTTAAAATTTGGACCAAAAATGTATGGAACGTGGATGATGTCCTTTAGTAGACTTATTTTATTATAAGTGACCCCTCCAAAATTGCAGGCTGCGACCGCGCCTGAGTAGGTATAATACAACTGAACATGTCAAAACGTGCGTTACTCATCTATTACTCGGTCAAATTTAACGGGCTTTGTACGCAAATCTGCGAATATGCCCATAACAAATTAAATACGAATAGGTAGGGGTACGCAGCTACGGAAGGATCCGTCCACTTTTGTATACCAGCCTTATGTTAACACTTTGCGTCTTTGGCACCGCCACCACCGCCGCGCCGCACGGTGGGCTGAAAAACGGCTTTCATAGACTTAGGCATTTTATTTTGCAAGTGCCAGTTTTTGTGCCGGATATCACTTCTATTTGTTATAACAATATACAAAAATGACACCAGAATTGATTCTGCACAAAAACGAAGGAATTATAATTTTTTTACGAAAATATTGTATGGAGCTAGTATGAAAAATCGAAATATCTCTGAAACGGCAGCGATAACCGTAATATCCTTATAGGAGGTTTTAGTACTAATTATTTATGATTTTTTGACATACGTTACATAATGGTTGTAGATGCCTTTTTTTTTTTTTAAATCGTCAAAATATTTTTATTTATTTTTACATATTAAACGTTCCTTTTAGTGTTTAAGTTGAAGAATTCAGAGCTTTAACAACTCTTAACATAAAATAGCATCACCCCTATAGACCTGAAGGACTAGACAGAGGTGTGTAGTATCTTGTTGATCTTGTAAGATTTCCAACAATACCAAATAGTTGAATATCAGTGTCAAAGTGCCCATGCTGTCGCTTCTTTTAGAAAGATAGGGGAATGAAATTGTTAATTGATCATACCCTAAAAGTATGATTACAACATAACCGGACACATAATAATATCGACACAAAAGGAATTTTAAAACCTTGCATACGTTCAAAATACAAAATAACATATTGTGTAGTCATCTAATGAGTCTGATGACAAGTAATTAAGTAATTAGAATGATGGTTGTAGTCTTCTGATTCTAATGAGCCTATTAAGTGATTAAATGATTTGAAATATCTCGCAACAATACCAACTAAGAACTGCATTCACCTTTTTATAATTAGTGAGCTAATGTGATTTGCTAATGTTGATTAGTTCTACTATGAGTTCTACGAAATGTTTTTGACGATTATAAATTTTTATTATCATATCTTTTATAAATTTAATGAGGGTAGTTAACTAATTATTGACTTTATACAATAAAAGGGCTATAATTTTGTTCCATAATTTAGATTGTTCACAACCGTGTAACTGCTAACACTAAAACTATTTGCTTTGCGACTACAAAATCTTAGAATGGAAAGTTTAATCACCAACTTAGATTTGTTTGTTCTTCTAAAAAGTGAGTGTCCTTCATTTAATCATGAAGTATTGTTTAGTGCAATTGTGTCCCACATAGGCGATTGCCTTTCTGCCGAAGATCAAGTAACTCTCAAAGAATTTTGCCGGAGATTCACGCGAGCTGCTTTAAACAGGTGGCAGAAATCTAAACGATTCTTTGATAAGTTTAGAAATACGTACGGAGAGTGGTTGCAAGCAAATATTGATTGGCCGAGTTGCGTGCAAACTTTAATAAATCAAGAACCAACTGTTGATGAGATACCAAGAGCACGCTCAGTCTCTCCAGAACCTTCGACATCATCGACTGTTGGAACAATGACAAAAAGGTCCCGAAAACCATTCAAAGATCTGGGAAGCAAACAGAAAAAGAGAAGATCTAGTGAGCACATAGGCGAGGATTCCTGTGAATTGGCATATGCAGCTGCAGCACGTTTAAAAGAAGAAGGTTATGAAGATATCGCATCTGTAATCAATTATATGATCAAAAATCCAGAAGCTGCCGTTAAAATCAAGGAAAGCATTAAGAAAACAGTAATATTTACACCAGAGAAAGCACTTGGATTGCTTCTTTCACTTAAGCTTTCAAAGTGGCAATATATTACGTTGCGAGAGACTGCCATTCGGGAAGGTGCTAAGGATATTTACCCATCCTACTATAAACTGCAACAAACTAAGCTTGCATGCTACCCTCCTAATCAATCAGTATCAGTTACGGATTCATCAGCTAGAATTACACTTCAAGCTTTACTTGACATCACGGTGAAGCGGATTCTTCAAAGTCTTTCTGATAATGTGGAAAATAAGCAGTTAAAGCTGATATCGAAGTGGGGATTTGATGGTGCTTCCAATCAAAGCCGATACAAGCAGAAAATGGACGGCGAGCATGATGATTCAAGCATTTTCATGACCTCCTTGGTGCCACTGAAACTGACAGATGGAGATAATACTATATGGACAAACCCGAAACCATGCTCAACTTTTTATTGTCGTCCGGTTCAGTTCACTTTTGTAAAAGAAAGCCATGCAGTTGTCATTGATAACAAAAGAAAAATGGATGAGGAAATTGAGGCCCTTAACCCCACAGAGTGCATTAATAGTAACAGGGTGACTCATAAACTAATGATGACAATGATCGACGCAAAAGTCTGCACGTACCTTTCTGAAGCTAGATCAAATGCATCATGCTACCTGTGCTTAGCAAAACCAACAGAAATGAACCACTTAGATGCTGTAACATCAAAAACTGTGTGTTCTGACATATATGAATTTGGCCTATCATCCCTACATGCCCGTATAAATTGCATGGAATGTCTGTTACACATTGCGTACAGACTTGACTTCAAACAGTGGGCAGCAAGAAGTAATGAGCATAAAGATATGTTACAAAACAGAAAAAAAAACATTCAAAATAAATTTAAAGAGGAGCTCAATCTGTTAATTGATATAGTAAAACAAGGCTCGGGAACTACCAATGACGGGAATACCGCAAGGAAGTTTTTCGAGTTTCCCAATAAAACTGCAGCTATTACTGGGTTGGATCAAAACCTGATAAAAAGATTTGCTGTTATTTTGCAAGCAATAACATCTGGTGAGAAGATCGATGTCATCAAATTTAAAGATTTTGCTCGCAAAACAGCAGAAAAGTACGTGGAATTATACGACTGGTACTACATGTCATCAACCGTACATAAACTATTAATACACGGAGCTGACATAATCGAAAAAAATGATATTGTCCCGATTGGGACTCTCTCGGAAGAAGCCTCAGAGTCTCGAAACAAAGATTTTAGGAGGTTCCGGGAACATCATTCGCGGAAAAGAAGCAGGCAAGATTCTAATCAAGATATCCTAAATATGCTTGTTGTTTCTTCGGATCCTTTTCTAAGTGCACAAAGGCCGAAGTTAGATGCCAAAAGGAAGACAACCTTTTTTGCTGAAACTCTCGACCTAATACAGTTTCCGGAAACTGAGTTCGAGTTTGTAGGTATATCCGATCTGGATTCTGACTCGGAATTGGAGTCCGACAACGAAAGTTGTAAAGAAAATTTGTAAAATTTAATTATTTTTCTTTATGTTCTTTTGTTATTTATGTTAGTTTATTGTACCAATATGTTTAGTTAATAATTTCATAAATTATAGTTTCAAATATGTATTTTGTATAATTGAATTTATTAGATATTATTTTTGTTACTTCTGTTTTATTTAAATTACCTATCAATAAAAAGTTTATATACAGTCTTTTTTTTTCACATATTCTTAATATTTGGGGAAAAAGCATGCTTCCTAACGATGTTCTTAACTTTGACACAGTTCATGGATCGTTTTGAACAGTTTCATATGTTAAAATAAATAATGTTAGTACTATAATCCCCTATAAGGATATTATTATTATTATGTGTCCGGTTATGTTGTAATCATACTTTTAGGGTATGATCAATTAACAATTTCATTCCCCTATCTTTCAAAAAGAAGCGACAGCATGGGCACTTTGACACTGATATTCAACTATTTGGTATTGTTGGAAATCTTACAAGATCAACAAGACACTACACACCTCTGTCTAGTCCTTCAGGTCTATAGGGGTGATGCTATTTTATGATAAGAGTTGTTAAAGCTCTGAATTCTTCAACTTAAACACTAAAAGGAACGTTTAAATATGTAAAAATAAATAAAAATATTTTGACGATTTAAAAAAAAAAAGGCATCTACAACCATTATGTAACGTATGTCAAAAATCATAAATAATTAGTACTATAACCCCCTATAAGGATATTACGGTTATCGCTGCCGTTTTAGAGATATTTCGATTTTTCATACTAGCTCCATACAAAATTTTCGTAAAAAAATTATAATTCCTTCGTTTCTGTGCAGAATCAATTCTGGTGTCATTTTTGTATATTGTTATAACTAATAGAAGTGATATCCGGCAAAAAAACTCGCACTTGCAAAATAAAATGCCTAAGTCTATGAAAGCCGATTTTCAGCCCACCGTGCGCCGCCGGCGTATATCTATACATACCTACCTACTATTATACCTACTATTTTTCACATTGTCTATAAATAAAAAATCTTTTACTTACCCTCTTGAATTGATTAATTAGATTGCTCTGTTACTGCATAAAATCATCTTCCGTTCACAACACATCTAATGACCTGGATGACAGGTACTAGATAATCTTAAACCACTCATAAATCTGTTTTGTTTTGTTCTGTCGTTTTTCTAGTAAATTTTATCTTGACGCCATTTTTATTGCATAATTTTGCTTCAAATGATTTTCGTTACATATTTTAATGCTTATTATTATGTTTTTATAATTAAACTAGCTGACCCGCCATGACTTCGTTCGCGTGGTATCCTAACCCTACCCAACCGATACCCTACCCCTACCCTACCCTACCCCTACCCTACCCCTACCCTACCCTACCCCTACCCTAACCCTACCCTAACCCTACCCTACCCCTACCCTACCCCTACCCCACCCCAACCCTAACCCTACCCCTACCCTACCCCTACCCTACCCCACCCTACCCATACCCTACCCTAACCTACCCCTACCCTACCCCTACCCTACCCTACCCCTACCCTTACCCTACCCTACCCCTACCCTACCCTTACCCTACCACTACCCTACTCTACCACTACCCAACCCCCACCCTACCCCTACCCTACCCCTACCCTACCCAGCACACCCTTCACTTTGATAACCAATCGCTCATACAATGCACAAAGGAATATTATTCTAAGTGCTACAAATTAAATATAATATCAACAGTTATATGAGACGCGGGCGGAGGGCCGTGCTCCCACACAGTACTGTTTAACTAATGTAAACACTACAATTATATATACACAATTCTATTTTAATAAAGAACATTCATTCCACTTTCATTACTGCGACTTCACGCCTTGTCATTGCTCTCCCTAACTTATTCTCCAAAGTGCTGTCTAAAGTAAATCTCCGCTACCTTAAATATATTCTCTAATTTATAATATATAATAAATTAGTGCTCCAACATAGCACTAAAGTAGTGCTACGACCTAGCGCTAAATGATGAGATTTCGTCCTTCAAATATCTTGCGGAAGTGTTTGACTGCCATGTAGATTGCTAGTAGTTCACGATCGAATGTAGAGTATTTCTTTTGCGCGTCGGTGAATTTCCTCTAAAAATATCCAAGCGGTTGCCATGTTTCATGTATGTATTGTTGAAGTACGGCTCCAGCTGATGTATCGGATGCGTCGCAGAATAAAGCGATTATTGCATGGTGAGATGGATGAGCGAGTAAAGCAGCGTTTATTATGCTGGCTTTACACTGCTCGAAAGCTTGCGTTGCTCCATCAGTCCACGTGATTTGTGTTTTGTCCTTCTTCTTGACGTTATGTAGGTATGCGTTCAATAGTGCTTGTTGAGATGCGGCGTTTGGTATATGATCGCGATAGAAATTGATCATACCGAGAAATCTTCTCAGCTCTTCAATGGTAGTCGGCTTGGGATAGTCAGTGATAGCTTCGACTTTATGTTTTGGAGGTTTGATACCTTGTGCTGATACTGTCTAACCAAGGAACTGAACTTCTGATTGGCCTAGGTTGCATTTGGCGGGGTTGATAGTTATTCCGTTTTGTTCGAGTCTTTTGAGTACCGTATGCAGGTATTCTCGGTGTTGCGTTTCGTTTTCTGATGCCAAAAGTAGATCGTCGATAAAAGGGAAAACAAAATCTAATCCTCGTAGGACTTCATGGATATATCGTTGAAATGTTTGTCCCGCGTTCTTTAAACCAGGGCACATACATGGGAATTCATATAATCCCATCGGTGTGATGATTGCGGTTTTTTCTATGTCTTCTTCTCGGACATTCAGTTGTTGGTAAGCACGGTTGAGGTCTATCGTAGAGAAGATAGTTTTACCAGATAGATGATGCGTAAAATCTTTGATGCGTGGTACGGGATATCTGTCTGGTACGGTGATAGAGTTGAGTCGGCGATAGTCACCACAAACTCTGATATCGCCATTCTTTTTAGGCACGATATGAAGAGGTGATGCCCATGGACTCTTGCTAGGTCTGCATAGACCTTGTTCGATCATGTTTTCAAATTCCTTCTTTACAATCTCGAAGCGATGCGGTGGAATAGGACGGGCGCGGCAGTGTACCGGTGGTCCGCGAGTTTCAATACAATGTTGCACATTGATGTTGCAGTTCAATTGCATTGATGTTAGTCGCGTTATTTCGGGATACTGAGCTAGGATGTCGTGGTATGACTGTGACATGTCAATACTGCGTACGGTAGGAACATCTGATACACGTACCGGGACATTGACCTTTAAGCTCGTGATGCCGTCGATAAGTCTGCGGTTTTTCAAGTCGACGATAAGTTGATGGTACTTGAGAAAATCGGCTCCGAGTATTGGTTTCGAAACATCTGCTATTATGAACTTCCATTTGTACGGGCGACGTAGGTTGAAGTTGAGTGTTAAGGTTTTTTCGCCATACGTAGCTATCTTTGTGTTTTTCGCAGCGTAAAGTTGAAATGGTAGCGGCGTTGCGACTTGACCCTTTCTTCTCGGTAGCACGGATATGTTTGCTCCCGTGTCGACCAAGAAAGATAATTTAGAGTTTTTGTCGGTGATGTATAGGCGGTGTGAATTTTCTTGAACGCCGGTGTCCGCCTCTGCCAACGTTGTGTTTAGTTTTCCGACTGTTGTTTCTTGAAAGAGCAGAGCGACGTGCAGTGTCTAGCTTGATCCTTGAAACGTCGGTGATAATAGCAGTGTTTTGATGTTGATGCTTCTCGGCTTTGTGATCGTGATGGGCTACGGTGGTGAGATGGGTAGCGGCGGCGGCGATAGTTGTGATTGTATGGCGGTTTAGCTTTGAGATCTGATATTTCTAACGAGAGTTTTCTTATTTCGTTGATGAGGTACTGCTTATCGGACTGCGACGCTGACATAGGTGCTGCGAATGAGTGTAAGGGTGCGACTTCTGTTGATGCGATCTGCTCCATCATTTTGTCGGCGAGTAGAGCGAGTTCTTCGAGTGTAGTCTTGGTGCTGAATGTTTCGCTGACTGCAAGGACTGACCGGACGTGTGACGGGAGGTGATTTGTCCACATGAGTCGTAGCGTGGAGTCGGGAACTTTATCTATGGCGAGGTTTCGCATGCGGCGGAGTAGTTGGGTGGGTTTCTGATCTCCGAGTTCCATCTCTGACAGTAGTTTCTGGAACTGGCGGCTGTCAGATTCTTCGTAGGCGGATATGAGCCTTTCTTTGATCGCCTTGTACTGATCTGTCTCCGGTGGGTTGTAGAGTAGGTCCGTTATCTGCTCGATTTCTTGTTTTTCCAGCTGTGCTATGACCATCTGGGCGAGCTGTGCTTGGCCTTTTTTGAGGTCGTTGGTCGCGGCCTCGAAACTGATGAACCAAAGTCGTGGTCGATCGCTCCAGAATGGTGGGATGCGCATGGTGAGCGATATGCCAGCAGCTTCAGCCATCGACACGGTGTGCGATGATCCTTGCTCTTCTGACTGGGAAGGATTTGACATTTTAATATTATTTCACGGACCTCAGGTATATCTGGTTCGGGTTGTCTCCGCTTCAGGTGTGTCCGTCTCGGGGTTTTCTCCGCGTCAGGCGTGTTTAGCTCGGGGTTTTTCTCCGCTTCAGGCGTGTATCTGGCGTGTTTAGCTCGGGGTCACCACTTTAGCGCTAGGTCGTAGCACTAGTTTAGTGCTATGTTGGAGCACTAATTTAGAGAATATATTTAAGGTAGCGGAGATTTACTTTAAACAGCACTTTGGAGAATAAGTTAGGGAGAGCAATGACAAGGCGTGAAGTCGCAGTAATGAAAGTGGAATGGATGTTCTTTATTAAAATAGAATTGTGTATATATAATTGTAGTGTTTACATTAGTTAAACAGTACTGTGTGGGAGCACGGCCCTCCGCCCACGTCTCATATAACTGTTGATATTATATTTAATTTATAGCACTTAGAATAATATTCCTTTGTGCATTGTATGAGCGATTGGTTATCAAAGTGAAGGGTGTGCTGGTATGCTACATGTCGATACTATAATTCCCATAAAACACCGTAAAAAACACCAAATTAAAAAAAAAGGTTCAACACATCAAGATAATGAACAAAACTTGTACTTACTTTCCTAAAAGTTCCGCTTAGAAATGCCTCGTTTTAGGAGGAACACTAGCCGGACTCAGTTCTCACTTGGCCATTTTAAGACAAAATGGCGGATTTCTTTTTAAGTGTCACATTGAATGACAGCAGGAAGCATATTGTTTGTGGTATAGTGTAGCCATATTAGAAAATCGATTTCCTACTCTTATTTTCTTAAATTACAGAAAAAAATGTCGATCATTGGTTCTTGTCGGTCATTGGTGCCACTACGTTACTAGATAATCTTAAACCACTCATAAATCTGTTTTGTTTTGTTCTGTCGTTTTTCTAGTAAATTTTATCTTGACGCCATTTTTATTGCATAATTTTGCTTCAAATGATTTTCGTTACATATTTTAATGCTTATTATTATGTTTTTATAATTAAACTAGCTGACCCGCCATGACTTCGTTCGCGTGGTATCCTACCCCTACCCAACCGATACCCTACCCCTATCCTACCCCTACCCTACCCTACCCCTACCCAACCCCTACCCTACACCTACCCTACTCCTACCCTACCCCTACCCTACCCCTACCCTACCCCTACCCTACCCCTACCCTACCCCTACCCTACCCCAACCCTACCCTACCCCTACCCCTACCCCTACCCTAACCCTACCCTACCCCTAACCCACCCCTACCCCTACCCCACCCTACCCATACCCTAACCTACTCCTACCCTACCCCTACCCTACCCTACGCCTACCCTAACCCTACCCTACCACTACCCTACCCTTACCCTACCACTACCCTACCCTACCACTACCCAACCCCCACCCTACACCTACCCTACCCGTACCCTACCCCTACCCTACCCCTACACTACCCCTACCCTACACCAACCCTACCCCTACCCTACTCTCCATTTTTTCTTCATTCGTGTGGGATGTTTTTCCCGCTTAAATCCCGATCCCGTGGGAATTCCGGGATAAAAACTATCCTATGTCCGTCTCCTGGCTCTAAGCTACGTCCATACCAATTTTCACCCAAATCTGTTCTGCCGTTCTTGAGTTATAAGTGGTGTAACTAACACGACTTTCTTTTATATATATAGATTATGTCTAATTAAACATTTAACATGTTTTAAATTACTATATTTTAAATAAAATGAGTACCTATTTAAAACATTATAATGCAATTTCAAAAATTGCCTTATTGAAATAATTTGGTAAAAAAATATTAAATCTTACATTTACAGCGGGCGCTCTTATTTTAAGAGAGTTTTACACAATAATCGACGATAGAATTTCAATCGCATATAGATTTGCTTGTTTGTAACTAGCTAAAACATAAATATATATGAAATAAGAAATTTGTTACGCCATGATGCAATACAATAATAAGTTTAAATAACTCTTGTAAGTTCTTCGCCATTATGTGTCGTTGTCTTTTACAAATCAAAAGTTACTTAAAGTTGTTAGTCTTGAGTTAATTTTGGTTTAAAAACTCGACGAGTAAAGTCTTCTTTAAAGGTCTCAACTTTATCTATAAACTATCTACTAGTAAAATTTCTGATCTATAAACAGTTTAGTGAGACACTAGAAAAATCTCTATAGACAATTAGAAAATTTACAACTCTTATCTCTATCTATTCATGTTTTCTTAACTCATTCTTATGCGAGCGGATAAGGTTGTGCCCAGTTTTACTAAACTGTGTCTATAAGCGTTCTTGAAGATTACTTGGGGGATATTTTACTCTAAAATTAAATTCTATTAGATATCTAATAGTCCGTTTTTAGACGGGATTGTGTTACTTGGGAGTCCTATAAACTGCGCCCAAATGCGGCTCTATAAACGTTTACAGGATTTCTATAGGATTAAAAAATACGTGCTCCTAGGATAATTACAGAGCCACATTTTGCTACTTGGGCAGCTTCCATGCTTTTGTCACCTTTCCAGTCTCTAGCGAAAGGCGAAACAGGTGTGTCAAGATTGGAGAGAGTTCAGGTAGATACACAAGTTCTAAGAACAATTGCTGGTATCCCGTCGGGGCCACTAGCTTTGTTCACGTTTGTAGCGTTGTGTGAAAAGTTGTGGAATATTATATTATTATTACGTCAAGATCACCCAGCACTCTACGGACGTCCTTCTGATGGATGCGAATGTCCGACATGCACGTCTCGCATCCAATAGGAGCATCAGGAGGGTGAGCGCCACTACTATCCACACGTGAAGACTCCGCGAAGAGAGCGGCAAACAAGTTTTTTCCTCAGCGGAGTGGGCCAGAGACCCGTCAGGTTTGAGTAGTGGTGGTAGTGAGGGGCGACAGAAGTTCGATTCGACCGACTTTGCCAGGGACCAAAACGCTTTGCTGCCAGCAGGGTATGAAGCAAGTTTGTTCCCAATTCGGCTAACGTGGTCAAACCGAGCACTCCGCGGAACCTTCTTGCAGGACTTGGCAGCCCTGTCGAAGGCTCTCTTCTTCTGATCCACGTCATTTGCTTTGCAGTTTCGAGCATCGACCCATGTTAGGTATGCCGCGTGTTTAAGCGCTTCAGCTTGCATTAAAGTCCCCCAGTAACACGAACTCAGCTGCTGGGCCGCATCTGCCGCCTCACTAATGTACTGTGTGAGCCTGGTTGTCTCCTGATCTCCACTGTGCCAGCGGTAGACACAGGCATAAATAATTTTATCTATGCCAGTGTCCACCAGAGCCCAAAGCGTTGAGAACCTGGAGTTCTCAAGATTGCGGAGATGCCGATAGCAGATGTCGTCGCGGGCGTACATGCATACACCCGCACTTGGTTTAAAGTTGTGCTTCAAGGTAAACCCTGGGTATGAAAGATACGACACGTCTGACGGACTTCTGATCTACGTCTCCGAAAGAAACAAAAGAGTAGGTTTTTCAGTCTCGAGGTGGTGGTGGACTGCGACGAGATTTGAGTGCAGACCTCGGATATTACTGAGGTGCACTTTGAGAGAGAGGGAGTACAGCCGCTGTTTAACTTTGCTCTTTTTATTAACTTTCATAATTTGCTAGAGTGAAGAAGGAAAGGAGAAGGAAGTGAAGTGAGGCTTTACGCTGTTAACCCCCAGACACGCACTAGACGTAAGGTATCGATTGTGGGACTAGTCTGGAGACTGCGGGGACACCCGAGCCCCACCGGAAATAACCATCAGGCCCTCTCATCTGGTCGCCAACCAGCAAGATGGTGCATTCCGGGATTTTTCGACAGTTGGCGGGGCAGCCTTCCATGCGTGGCTGTCACACTACTTGGGCCCCCAACTACCTACCTTGGCCAGCGGCGCACCGTGCCTCGGATCCCGCTACCCTCCGCGACTAGTCTCCCGATACCTACGTCCGCACTAGTACGAGCCAGATTGGTCTTTCAGCAGTGAAGCAGCTACTTCCACCCGACTCCTTGAAAGTCTACACAGGGCATCGTACCGGAATACAGCTAGGCTGTTTGGCGGTACGTCTTTGCCCTGTGGGTGGTCACAAGCCTGTGGTTTGAACCTACCACCAGTTTGATGTCACCTGATTAGCACCACCCAGGGGCCACGTGTTTCGCAAAGTGGTACTCTCCAACAGACGTGGGTGACTCGGCACCCAAAAACCTTCCTCAAGCTAAATCAAATCAAAAAATCAAATCCACACAGTACCTTCGAAGATTAGCGTGTTTAAACAAACAAACAAATTTTCGCTTTATATTATAGCAGATATATAGTTAGGTAGTATAGATTCTTACGAAAATTTCGTTGAACTTGGAAAACGCGAAAACCTTCAAATACGACATAGCTTGACACCACCAATGTAGTTATTATACATGTCTACATAATTGATGAGCAATAGTGGCCCTGCTCATCAATCAGCCTACAAAAATCTTTTGTTGAGTAAAAGAATTTTAGTCAAGGGTTCGAAGTCAGACAGTCTACTGTATTTTCATCATCACCACCGCTCACAAACACACGCAGTCTACTAATACACACCAGGCCCGCTGCCAGTTCCCTCTGATACAGCAGTAGGAATGTTACAAGCTGAAACTTGTCATAATTGTTGTTCATAGGACTGTATCTAAGAATCTTTTTTATTCTTAGGGAAATTTACCAGATCTGTTCTATTTAATGGAAAAATTAATTAAGAAAACTCAAGAGAACCATGTGCACCCACTGTATATGTACAAATACAAATACAAATAAGTTTATTGACCATAAGTTTAGGTTACAGTACACCGGTAATACAGATTTACATAGTAAATGTATAATTTTTATATCATAGGGTACATTGAAATAATAGTATGTGTGTACTTGAAAAGGCCATATATTTTGTTTTTAAACTCTGCTTACAATTTTGCAATAAGTATGTAAATATAACATTATTACATAGTTTAAAAACAGTTACTAATATCAACCACTTAATTATGAGCTAAAGCTATATTTTCTACCAATAAAACCACTTTACACAAAATAAAATAAACAAATACCCAGCTGAGGGTATCACTGAATACACTCCTGTTGTAATAAAAATTATTGCAGAACTAATCCAATTTTATTAGGTGTCATACTTGGACATCTCCAATTGTACAAATAGTATTGTAAATTCCCATCTCCAATTCCAAACTTCAAAGGCTCCAAGAATTCTTTATTTTCCATCAGGTCCAATGCATTGAAAACATCAAACCCAGAATTTTTTGCAGTTATCAATCCATCTAGCATTAAGTCTGTCCATGGTGTCTTAGTAGAAACATTATAAAATGAATATGCTGCTTTTAATGTTTTATGTACAGGATGATACACAACTGTAGAGGGCAGTGTATAGTAACTAACAAAGTCTGTTATACTGCCGTCAGTAGCCTCAACAACAAAACTGTCAATTATACCAGACTGAGGCATAAACCAATGCTTGAAATCTTCTTCTGAAAATATTGGTGCTAAATCAAATTTTCCCAAATAATCATTTAATAATTTAACCACTTTCTCACTATCCTGAGCTTCCATTTTGCGAAATCCAGCAGTCTTAGGTAAATCTGGGAGTTTAAATAATTTAAGCGTTCTTTGCATAGTCATATTTCTAGACAAATGACTGAATTTAATATCAATCAGCTTCTTTGGATTGAGAGACCTGTGCCAATAACGACAAGTGGCTATTGGTTTTGGTAATACAATGCCTGCAGTGTAAACTCCTTGGAATATACCAGTCAGATTTACTCTACGAGTAATTTCCCTAATTAACACAGGTGCTACTCTCTTAGCACGTAGTTTTTTATGTACACATAAGAAGTTGATTTCAACAACTGTTTGCACATGGTCATATATTCTCAACTGAGCTGGAATAGCAGATATGAAACCAACCAATCTTCCAGACTTCACTACACGAACACCACAATGCCATTCCATTCTCCAGCCAGGTGGCTGAAGAGCCCACTTCAAGAAATCAGTTTGATAGTCAAACCGAAACATGCAGTCATCATCCTCAACATAGTTCTCATTAAGCAGCGTGTACAATTCCTTTAAGACTAAAGGCTCATTCAAGTTCAAGGTATCCCATTGAAAACCATCAGGCAATGTGTAAGGTTCAGACCTAATATCTTCAACTGATTTTGGAGGCTCTATAGGTTCATTCGACATGATTTTTTCATCCATTTTAGGAACTGGTTGGGTGGACCAAAATTGATATGACTTGTGTAGTGCTTCCTCAGTAGTTTTAGCTGGTTTTTGTTGGAGATTTAAAACTTCCATTGCCATTTTTAAATCTTTTAAAGATATGTTCTGGTGAACATCACTAGAATTAGGCACACTAACTAAACCATCAGGCAAGGTTGGAACGCCGTGGTCGCCATCCCCAACGCTACGCTTTTTCTTATTTTTACTTTTCTTCTTATGTTGCTTTTCCTCGTTTTCTCTATGATAATCACTAGACTGGGTTGCTTTGGCGTCTTCCATAATTACACACAACTTATAATAATAAATTCCCTATCTAAAATTCCTGAGAATATCTTTGCTCCACATGAAGGAATACGATTTCATGAATGATCAATTTTTTTATTTAATAGAGTATTTAGGGCTTGCCTTGAAACACTGTCTTTTAGCGATATGGATACGTAAAACGTAACGGAAAACGTAATGTATTAATTTATCTATGGTGCGAATTAAAGAGAACGAAAAACCGCATCTACATATGTCAGTGTCAGTTCGTGAACTAGTACGCAAGGATCTTCTAACCAAGGATCTTCTACCTTTGCTTCTAACAAGTTCCTTGCTAGTACGTTAGTAGGTAGAAGATCCTTGACTAGTACACATAGTGTATTACATACTCTTTGCTAGTACACAGAGTACTTTCATAGCGTGTGCTTACGAGTACGACTGGAGATGGGCGTTTTCGTTAATATTTGTCATCGATGCGCACCGATGATGAGTAAACCGCATCCGATGCCGGCATCAAGGCTCGGATACCGGTTAAGTTTTCAAACCGGTATGATGTACTTGACTCCAAAACCTTTACATTCGGTTTCGTTCGCATAAACCGGTTTAACCGGCCGATTTGGAAGAGCATTACATAGAGGTTTTTTCGGATTAAACGGTTTAGAGCAATAAAAACCGGTTAATACAGACGCACGATAAACAAACGTCGCGCGCTGTTCAGTTGCTATTCAGTCGTAAGAATTTTTTTGATTCGGGTCGAGCGTTTATTTATGTCATCGCATCAATAAGCTCCGCAGGCTGTAAAAACATAAAAAATGGTTAAGTATCTAATATTTTTTTGGTGAAATTAAGTTGATAATGACGATAAATAATCGGTAAACATAATATTACTTTTCACCACGGAATAGATGAATAAGGTTGGAATGGTAATGTGGGCGTGGCAAGCGCGCCACATTTATGATACGAAAATCATAGCTCGACCGATTAATTCATTCATCGCGTTTAGTGCACTTCGGATTACTTCGGAATACAGAGCTCTGCTTTAAAATGCCGTGTTGTGCAATTGTAACCTGTAAAACAAAAAGTTAGACCGCAAGTATAGAGCGTGGAGGTATATCTTTCCATCGGTAAGTCGAAAATAACATTTAATTACAATTTTATTTGTAAAAATCATAAAAATATTCTGATCACTATGAAATTCCCAACATTAACAACATTATTACAACAAGTTACAAAAAATATACATTGCCCGATGTGTACTCGACGCAATGACCAAGTCCTTCCGCCATCGGAACTTTAAATAAGACTGCTCTCTGCGCATTTATAGTTTTTAGGGCCACTCGTAGTTTAGCTCTATACGGCTAATGTACTACTTAACCGGTCTGTCCTGTGGTGACCTCTAATAAATTAAAGGCCCCCAGCCAGGGCTTACAAACTAAAGTTTACTTACAGCTAATGACCGCACGCTAAGGGCACTCCCTGTGGAGTACGGGCCTCGGCATAGCGGGGTCATTTTAGGAGGGCAGCAAGGAGACAGGCTGGGTCATATTATTTACGGGAGTATTTATTGCTACTGGCTCAGCGTCGCGGGCTGGCTCGTTTGGCAAAGCTCGGGGAGGATTTTCATTACAAGTACGCGGACGTCGCGATGGGCCTCGTCGGCGAGGCCGGAATAAGGAACGCGTTTTGTATTTGTGTTTTCTAAGAGTGCTGGTTTCCCTACTGCTCTCTTGTCGGAGCTCTCTGCGCACCTCTGCGATCTATTTATACTCCGGCCTATGAGTTCTAGAACATTCTTGTAAAATCGACTCACTGCCTATATTGCCAAAAATATTCCAGAAGCTATTCAAGATACACAGTACTGCTACTCGCTGCTAGATGGCGTTAGTGTCTCGAACATTCTAGATTTCTGTCGAAGTTTCTCGACGTACTTCGCTAAACGACTGGCGTAACACTGCCCCCTCCTAAGACATGCTCGACCCGAGCATCGTTAGACCCGTAGTAACACGCCAGTCGATCAACTTGAACAATCTTTGGCGCAGCTCGTGGACCTTTCTGGATCCGATAAGTGACGTCATTAATTTTAGTCACAACGCGGTATGGTCCATCCCATTTTGCCTGTAACTTCGGCGACTTTCCTTTGCTGCGCACCGGATTATGGAACCAGACAAATGAGCCTTCATCAAATCCTGAATTCTTCATTTTTCGGTCGTAACGAGTCTTCACCTTCTGAGACATTTGTTGACCGGATTGTCTGAAATGTTCGTATAAGTCGTTCATTCTGTTTCGCAATTCACTCGCTTAGTCTGTTACACTAGAAGGTGTATCTGGCAGTATACCAGTGATTAGGTCTGCAGGCAACCTAAGCTCTCGTCCGAAGTTCACGAAAGCAGGTGTAACAGCTGTACTCTCATCAACTGCACTTCGGTATGAGAGAAGGAACGGCTGAATGTGTTTGTCCCAATCCTTTTGCCTGCTTTCCACAACTTTAGCCAGATATCTCTCCAATGTCTGGTTGAAACGTTCCACCATTCCATAAGATTGTGAGTGATACGAAGTGGTCCTGGTTTTATGAGTACCCATTACTCGACATGTCTCCTGAAATACCTGTGACTCAAAATTCCTTCCTTGATCGCTGTGAATTTCCAAGGGTACTCCGTAGCGACAAAATACTTCGTTAACCAATTTATCTGCCACCGTGGTAGCTTCCTGATTAGGACTGGCAAAAACTTCTGGCCACTTTGTGAAATAATCCATTACGACCATAAAGTACCTGTTACCACTCTCGCTCTCAGGAAATGGTCCCGCAACATCCAGCGCTATCCGTTCCCATGGGGCTCCCACATTATAGATCTTTAAAGCTCCTCTACTGCGTGTTTGAGGTGCCTTAACTGCTGCACAACTAGTGCATTTGCGGCACCAGTCTTCTACGTCGTCTCGGCAGTGGTTCCAGTAAAACCTCTCTCGTATCTTTAACAGAGTTGTTTTACTCCCATATGACCTCCTGAACATCCATCGTGGTAAAGCCGTAGAACTTCAGGTACCTTCGCTTTTGGTACGACCATTTGTAAGTGACAATGGTCTCCTCGAGTATTTTCCCATTTGCGGCACAATACTCCCTCGTGAATCACCAAACTGTCCCACTGTGCCCAATAACTTTTTGTTGTAATGCTCATTCCAGCGACGTCATGCCAACTAGGCTTTGGAATAGCGGCTTTCTTCCATTCAAGAATGGGTTTGACGTCTAAGTCATCCTGCTGCGCACGCTGTAGCACTTCTTTCCACTCATTGCTCAGGTCTGTTCTCAGCATCTTGATGGGTACTATTTCTTTTTCTTCTTGCCTAACACAATGCTTACATTCTAAAGGGCAAGGTATTCTTAATAGCGCGTCCGCGTTGCCGTGACATCTTCCATTACGGTGCTCAGTTTCATAGTTGAACTCTTGCAGTTGTTCAATCCACCTTGCAACTTGCCCTTCAGGGTTCTTGAATTGCAAAAGCCACTTTAATGCAGCATGGTCGGTCCGCAGATAAAATTTTCGACCAAGCAGATATTTACTGAAATGCTGCAATGTTTTTACTACTGCTAGTAGCTCCCTTCTCGTGACACAATAATTTCTTTCTGGTTTTGATAAAGCTTTACTGAAGTAGGCTATCACAACCTCTTTATCTCCTTTTCGCTGTGATAACACGCCACCAATTCCGGTATTACTTGCATCTGTGTCAACGATAAACTCATTCTCAGTGTCAGGAAATCCAAGAATAGGTGTATCGCGCAGACGCTTCTTCAATTCGCGGAAAGCAGCGTCGCAGTCTTCTTCCCAGCAGAATGTTCGCTTCTCTTCAGTGAGTTTGTGTAATGGCTTAGCAATAATAGCAAAATATTTCACAAACCGGCGGTAATATGAGCACAACCCTAAAAACGCTCTGATCTGTGTCTTGTCTTTTTGTACTGGCCAATCCTTAACAGCGACTATTTTGTCCGGATCAGTTTGCACACCTTCTTGCGAAACTACATGACCCAGGAAAGTCACTTGTCGTTTGAAAAATGAGCACTTTTTAGGACTTAGCTTCAGATTGGCTGCACGGATTTTTGCTAGCACACGTTCCAGGTTCTTAAGATGATCTTGAAATGAGCGCCCGACAATAATAATGTAATCTAAATATACCAGACATGCGTCTCCAATAAGCCCAGTGAGTACCAGCTCCATTAGCCTTTCAAAAGTTGCTGGCGCATTGCACAAACCAAATGGCATTACTTTGAATTGCCACAGACCTTTTCCCGTAGAAAATGCTGTCTTGTCCTTATCCTTAGGATCCAGTTCCACCTGCCAGTAGCCACTTTTCAAATCTAGGGTTGTAAACACTTCATTCCTGTCAGCGTGTCTAAAGTGTCGTCAATTCTTGGTAGTGGATAACTGTCCTTCTTTGTTGCATCGTTTAACCTCCGATAATCGACACAAAAACGTAAGTTGCCTTCCTTCTTCTTGACTAGCACTACGGGAGAACACCATGAACTGGATGAAGGTTCTATCACACCATCCTTTACCATCCCTTCAATCATGGCCTCTACCTCTTTCTTCGTGTTCGTCTTCAGACAGATCCTTGTACCAACCTTCTAGAAGGGATGACACATTATATGTGCTATTAAGTTTATTGCTACTGGATATTTCTTGGCATCTGCGTATCCAGGCAACTTCCTCACAGGTGCCCATCAATGTTCACTTTTTAATTATGTGTTCTTCATTACTTGAGTTTGAAATCCTCACTACTGAAGTATTTGTGGGCCCACCAGGGTGCGTGCCATTATCCATGGATGATCACTATCCGTTCTTTCAATAAACAAGCACCGACGCTTTTGTCCCAAATTTTGTGATAAACTTACTGGCTTAATGGTTTCCGATCTTGGACGAAGGGTAATTTTCTTCAGGCAGTAGACTTATCCTGATGATCCACAATCCATACAGATTTCTTCTGTGCCACATTTTAATATTCCTTGGTTAATGTCGATCTCACAATGATGGTCTCTGTATGTGCTGTACTGATATTTTGCTGTAACATACCTACTGTTTACTATCGGTCTACTTGCGAATTTTAAACATTTAAGCAAATACTTTAATGCGAATCAATTGTTTACAAAAACACTTTGAAGTTTTATTGTTTTCATTGTAGTCAAAGTATGTATAGATTAAATTCGTCCGCTTTCTACCCATGTTAAACACAAATAATAAAATTAACTCGTAATTAAATCTTACTGCACAGCAGACGTCTACCTTCGATTCATGCTGACTTCGAGAAAGCATGAATCGAATGAAAAGAAATATCGTAAGTACGTCTACGCGCCGCTTTGTGCGGTAGTCACACACAAGTTGCAACGCGTTCACCGACATGCCGTTCGTCGAATAAACCGGTTAATTTAGGTAAAAATAAAGTTCTCAAAACGTTTACGTTCTTAAGAAAAGTTCGGAGGAAAACCGAAATAAACCGGTATTTTTTAAACCGGTTCCGAGCCTTGGCCGGCATCGTTTTTTCTGGTATCGATGCCAGCAAACTGTCGTGGATGCGATTTGATAAAATAACTGCCGTGCCGGCTGATGTCTAGGGATACGCAAAAAGTGTCGAAACCACAAGGTATCGATACTTTTGGGATCGATACTTTTATTCCGATACTTTTAGAAAGTATCGATACTTTTTATCTCCACCCTGCTTGATCCAAGATTTAAAGTAACTTTTTATCAAAAATAAAACCAACTTCCATATCAAAACACTACAAAGCCAAAAATAAGTTTAATTCCACAGGTGGCCACCGAAACTACTCAATAATATACTTATTATTAAAATTACTATTACTATTATTATTCATTATAAGGAAGTGGAAACTTCCCCCAATGGTGCTTTTCGAGAACAACTGCACAAGGTACTATTAGAAATACCCAAAACGCTATAGGTGTTGCCTATAATATTTGAAGAGTTCCCTCGATTACTCCAGGATCCCATCTGTTGTATTGTCTATACATAGTCTATAAACGCCATCTGTCAATGTCAATTCGTCTTTCTATATATGTCATTAAATGGAGTCTGAGTGAACAATACGTCTTTAAATTATAAAAATAAATCTCCTGGACTCACCCACGAAGCATCATACAAAACACCATCATCAGATTCTGATTTCATAACAATGGGACTAATTAGTATACCCTGTCAACCAAATAAAAAAATTCCAAATCGGCCCAGCCGTCTTCGAGTTATGAGGTGACATATATAAAAAAAAGTTCAAGACGAACTGAGAACCTCCTCCTTTTTTTGAAGTCGGTTAAAACATCCACTTTACGGTTCCCAATGCCTGCGCCCGTGCGATTTCGTACATCCGAAGGACAATAAACGCAAATGACAGCCCGTGCCCATTAACAAACTCCTCGGAATCGGAAACTGACACAATGGCTATCTGGAGTCAACATAAACAACTGGCTCATGCAAGACGTCAGAGGAGAACTGAAGGGGAAAGCGACAAGGTTGGACTACACCTTTCAAATCAAGTATCTCCTCTCAAAGCAGATCCTTTGCAAGCGTGGGAAGACATGAAATTCGTTTTCTTATTATTTATATTAGGCTATTTAACCTGGTGAAAAAATATGTGATTATTCCAGCAACTTCAGTGAGTTCGGAGAGCCTTTTTTCACGAGCTGGAGCCATTATGACATTGAGTCGTCCTCGTTTGACTGGATCCCGCCTGGATAAATTTTATTCACGTTGGATTGCAAGATTGGCAGTTTTCTAAATAATTTAGTATTCATTATGACAATTTATTTGTGAGTGTTATTGTGTTTAGTCGTGTAATTTTAATTAAAAATAAAAACATTTTAATTTTTGTTCTGATTTATTATTTTCTCCAAAATAGGGTACGTATCTACGTTTACGTACGTTATGTGAATATCTAAGGGTTTCTAAACATCTATTTTGGGCTGTACTAAAGGTCCTATCAAAGAAACCAATACCCTTTCCGACGTCCGACCTCTATTTACTTTGCAAGGTCCTCACAGTTAGGCAGCTCTTCGTCCTACAGACTGTACTTAGAAAACACAGGCAGATACACTACGACCCAAATTATAGCACTGCAAAACGCCTCGCTGACAGAGTTTGCAAAATTGTACCAAGTGGAGCAGCGGTACCGAGAAGACACTTCAGGTATATCGGCTCCCAGCTCTACAATAAAATAAATAAAATACTAAATATTTATCATCTACCCCGTACCCTTTTGAGGAGGAAGCTGACTGATTGGCTGAAATCACTGTCATATGATGAAATTGAATAAATTGTGGATACTTAAATAGCACAAACACTGACACACACACACCCAAACTCTCACTCACATACATTCCCTACATTTCACACAATGACCAAACACACTCACTCACAATCTACTCCCTCATAATCAATTTTTTAAAATTTTATTTTAGGGTTTGTATTTTTTATTTTAATTACTTGCAATTTTAGTCTGGAACAATTCTCTTCTTTTTTTTGTATGGGCGCTGATAGCTGCGACACAGTTTTAAACTTTTGTAGCTATCATCGTTGTCTTTGTAATGTAGTCAACTGTCTATGTTTCTAAAATAAAGACGTCTTACTTTTTTACTATTGGATATTAGTGACTATTTTGTAAGACACGTTCCTGTTTCCGTTCCTAGATTTTTTTGCGAAACTTAGCAACACAAACTACACTCCATTCGGGTTTTTTTATGTATTAAAAAAGTACTCGATACCTTCGGGTATCGATACTTTTGTTCCGATACTTTTTTGGTATCGATACTTTTAATACGATACTGGTATCGAGTAAAGTATCGATACTTTTCGAATTTTGCGTATCCCTACTGATGTCTACACATAGTTAGGTACTCGGTAACGGTGCCATAACGATAACTTTTGTTGTCTATTTTACTATATTTTTGTTAATAATCAGATACTAATATTTAACGTTAGGTACGAGTTCTACTACTAATATTATAAAGACGAAAGTTTGTGAGTGTGTGTGTGTATGTTTTTTAGGGTTCCGTAGCCGAATGGCAAAAAACGGAACCCTTATAGTTTCGACATGTCTGTCCGTCTGTCTGTCTGTCCGTCCGTCCGTATGTCACAGCCATTTTATTCCGAAACTATTAGGACTATACATGTAAAACTTGGTAGGTAGATGTATTCTGTGAACCGCTTTCCGATTTTACAAGAAAATTTAAAAAATATTTGAAATAAAGGGGGCTCCCCATACATGGAACTGAAACTGAAAATATTTTCTTTCATGAAACCTATACGTGTGTGGTATTTATAGACAGGTCTTTAAAAATGATATAAGGGTTTCTAAAATCACTTTTTCATAAAGTCAATCGTTTAAAAGATATAAGCTTCCAAAGTGGTAAAATGTGTCCACCCCCTCTAACTTCTATAATAATGAAGTGAAAAATCTAAAAAAACCATATGTTGTAGATCTTAATGTAAAATTTCAACCAAAATTGGTTTGAACGAGATCGAGTCAGCAGTTTTTGAGATACAGTATATTTTCTAAAACTGCAAATATAACTTTGTAATTCATGCAATACTATGAAAAACAAAGTTATTTGGCGTAGTTGTAAAAATTATAAAAAAGCTAGTTTTAAGAAATTTGTAAGGTTTTTTGTATTTTTTATTTTCAAATAAATATATTAACCCTTTGACGACCACGGGGACACCCGTGTCCCAAACAAAAAAAAAACAATAATTCAATAACTGTGAAAGTGGTAGGTGTGACTTTAGCTTTAACTACTTTCTGAACATACTTTTTCATTGTATAATCATAGCAACAAAATATTCCAACTGTCAGTCCTTGCTTATGATAATTGGAAATTGATAGTTTGTTTCGCGCGGATTTCTTATATTTTGAAAAAGTATTTTTAAGTACAGAAGTTGTTCTAAAAATATTATATTGTGAAATATTTACTGGCTGGTAAGTACTCTTTTATTTTGTACACTTATAAAACCTAAATACATATTGTACGCTTTGATCTGTGATTATAAACGTAGAGGGACACCGGTGTCCCTATGGCCCATGAGGGTATTTATCTGTTTCAATATTGCGGTTGTGATTTTTTTTACTATTGCCCACATCTTTTATTTTAATGTTTGCAGATAATGTTTTGTAAAGACCTACGGTTTTCGAACTCAGGGAAATTGAAATCCAACAGATTTTGATGAGTTATAACAGTGACTCTGTAGAAAATTTATTGCTCAACGAAGATGTAAGGCTATTCACACAGGATGATGACCAAGGTGTATTTGATGTTGAGATTGAAGTTACAAAACTTTAACTTTATGAATCCAGGAGATCATCACTCGAGCCTTCAACTTCTGCGGTAGAACATGTCAACAAACCACTAAGCGACCATCAACCAGTTTTCAAGTGAACCCAGGGAACATACGCTCTGAATGTTTTTGGAAATGTTGAATATGAATTCGGAAAGGTGTAAATCTGTCAAGATTTGGATAACAATAAGTTGACTCCTTTTGAGACATTCCTTTCAACAACATAATTTGACATTTTAGTGCACTTCAAAGTATCAGAATTAGTGCGATACGCTCACCAGAACGGATGAGAATTCCATGTTGAAATGCAAGAATTTTTTAGTGTAAACTTAGTAATGGGTTATCATATTTTGCCATCGTTGAGAGACTGGGCAACGGAACCTGACATGGCAGTACCTTTCATAGTAAATGTTATGCCAAGAGCTCGTTTTGAAGAAATATGCAGGAATCTACAAATTTTGCAATAACGTAGAAGTACGAGACCCTATTAGACATAATATTTAAAATCTGAATACATAATTCCAAAGTGCTCTCAACAACACTATAGAACAATCAAGAGACGAATATATTATAAGAATAATAATAGGCACTTGTGGTTCATGTGAAGTTCACATCTCCTACACCAAGGACTGAGTTTTTTTCGCTGATTACCATAGTCACTAAAATATAACTGTGAATTAAAATATTGTATTGATAATTAAATACGTATAATAATAAATATGTTGTTTGTTTTTGTAAAAATCGTAAATTATGAATAAATGTAAAACACATAAAGATAAGCTGAATAAGCAAAAAGTCAGCCCTTGACGTCCAGAGGGGCAAATATGTCCCAAAAAAAATCAGAAAAGCCACTAACTATTTTTTTATTTTTATTTAAAAGTATGTTTATTAGGTGCCCAATAAATCATCCTAAATAGTCAGAATGATTATTTTACCTCCTATAATCTTATGGTCCTGAAAGGGTTAAGTATATTGTATTTCGGGCACGCCGCAATTGCGGCGGTAAGACCCCTCTTTGAGGAGTCGCTAGATTGGCGTCACGGCGTCCTGACCTACCGCATGACGCAGGTCCTCACCGGACACGGAAGTTTCGGGAGGTACCTGTGTCTGATGGGAAAGGAGGAAACGCCTGGGTGTCACCACTGCGAGGGTCGCCCTGGACACCGTAGAGCACACGGTGCAAGACTGCCCCGCTTGGGCAGAGCACCGACGTGTCCTCACGGCGGCGATAGGCGGAGACCTCTCGCGCCCGGCATTGGTCGAGGCCATGCTGCGGGGCGAGAGGGAGTGGGAAGCGGTCGCCACCTTCTGCGAAGCAGTCATGCTTCCGAAGGAGGAGGCGGGCCGCGTGAGGGAGAGGATGGCGTCCTCCCTCCAGCCCAGCCGCAGTGGTAGACGCCCACGGCGTCGGACGTCAGCCGACGATCTCCGGCCACCGTAGGCGCGGGCATGCGGACAGCGAGTAAAGGGCAACTCGCTGTCCGACCATGGACCATGCCCGGGTCGACGGCGCGTCGTGTTCCACGCGCGCCTCAAAGAGCGTCAGCAACATGACGAGGCCCCCTCTGCAGAGGGCCGAAGCCTGCCGGGGTCGTGGGACTCATCCCGTTACCGTGGCCCCGGTATGTAAAGGGTTATTGAAGGAACACTGTGGATTTTAGTCAGTAAAAGTCTGACAGTCCCTCCCACCCTGCCCGGAGTGGGAGGACTTATTTGATAATTTTACCACGTTAAAAAAAAAAAAAAGTATATTATATTTATTATAGTTACTACGGAACCCTTCATGGGCGAGTCCGACTCGCACTTGGCCAATTTTTATTTCTTATCGCTCAAAGGGCTTTTGATAAAAATTGGTATGGAGCGTATGGAGGTAGCACCCTGGACATAATTTAATTTCGAAAAAAAAAAAAAAAGTGTTCTCCAGGGATGAGCGAAGAATTTTAATTGCCATAAATTAGTAACTAGTGTAATGGTAAATATATTGTTTTTTTGAGAAATATTACAATTTTCGTAGTTATAAATACTGGATTAAAAGTAAAGTCCAATTTCCTTATTCTAAAAAATTGTTTTATTCTGTAATTCAACAGTTAAATTATATGGAAATGAACATTAATGACTAATAACAACTAAATATAACAAAATATGACAACGATAAAACGTTCAACTCTAGCAGTACATTTTATTCGGTCATACAATCACCGAACATTGGACTATGGTGCCGACCGAACTTTACCAGTCCGAACTTTGTTCGTAGTAGGTAGGACAACAATTTAATGTTCGGTCGTCTTTCGTTCGGTCCCGAACATTCGGATGTGTCATTTCGGAGTAGATCCCCAGATGCTTATAGATACGTAATAAGTCTCCTTTAATGATTGTCGTTGTAGTCATATGTCGATGTTTACCTTCAAATATCCCGGTAATGTGACATTTTTTTTTTGGCGGCGGTGCGGCGCCGGAGCGGTGTCGCTGCGTCGTCTTACATAGAAATATCTGTGGCATGCACACGATGCGCTCCGGCGCCGCACCGGACTTGCAACCACCAAGACGAGGCGGGGAGGGGTGAACGCGTTGCGACGTCGGAGCGGCACCGCTCAGTTGTTTTGCGTCACAAGGAAGGACACACGCTCGCTCGTTTCGATTGTCTGTCAACAGACTGTCCAACGCTGCTACGGCGCCACTGCGACATAACAACGGTACGGCGCCGCACCGCTCGTGTGCCCACTGACACGGTGAAATCTTTGCGGTGCGGCGCCGCAACGCATCGTGTGCCCCCGCCCTTACTGATATTTTATGCGCCACGATTTCTAAAACAAAAACAAAATGGCGGTGGGTCGACATGCCAGTCGTCATACAAAAAAGTTCGAACCCCCTTCAATTTAATCAGAATAGTTCCATAATTGAATCTTTATTGCAATCATAATTCTGTAGGTGAAAGGTGAAGGGCCTGTAGGCGGAAGGGAAGTCACATTTTATAAAGTATTCAGTAGAGCTCATTAAAGATGTCCATACCCGAAATTTGACATTAAAATCGACAGAGTATAAAAAGTAAGTATCGTATCATTGTCGAATAAAAAGTATGATTATAATGGGTACTTAAGCTATTATATTGAGATATTTTTTTAACAAATATAGTTCCTTAAGGCTGTATTATCGGACTTAAGGTTCTTTAACTTTGAAGCTTTACTAGATATCTTATAGTATGTCGGTACTTACGTCTCTCCTGTATCAATAATGTATAGTAAATTTTATTATTTTATAAGTTATGTACGATACAACATCACAGAAAAATATATTAAAAAGTTTTAATGACATTAAAAATGAAATAACATTATACATAATATGTTTTATTTATTAAAAATTAAAATCTTTGTATTTTAAAATCTTTAACAAAATAAATGAAATTAAACAAAACACTTAATGTTATTCTGGTAAGTCACATGCTGTACCCTCATGGGCTAAAAAAATTATGAAAAATGGGTGGAATCCATTGCAGAGCTTTCTGTGAATCCTGAATTTTTTTAGTGGTTATAGGTTTGTGGCCTAATCGAATAGGCTGCAATATAGGCATGGCAAAGTCTTTTAGGGATCTCCTTCTATTTCTTATTAAGGATACCTTTTCGAATTCTTGTTGATTAAAAGATGTTTTGTAACTCATTTTGCCATACTCTTCTTTTTCAAATTTCATTTATCGTTTTTATTTATAATAGGCTCACATTTGACCACCATCTCACCTGATGGTAAGTGATGATGTGGTCGAAGATGGAGCACGCTTACCTAAAAGTAACCTATTCACTCTTGACTTAAAGACCCCTAGGTTATTTCTAGCTTAGTTCTAGCTATCGAGAAACACAGACTCCGGCAGGGAATTCCACTCCTTAGCCGTACGCACAATGAAGGTATTCCCAAAACGTTTAGTGTGTATAGGTGGGATGTCCACCATGTAACGATGGCGCATCGCCGTTTGTCTTGTAGTCCGATGATGGAACGGGCTTGACGGAATTAAATTGTGTAATTCCATCGCACACTCCTCGAAATGTAACCGATAGAAAACCGATAGACTTGCAACTCATCGCCGATGTTCAGTGTATCGTTGCCAATTAGTCTTTTGGCCCGTTTCTCAATAGACTCAAGCCCATCTAGTTGGTACTTGGCAGATCCATCCCAAAGATGAGAGCAGTACTCCATACACGACCGAACCTGGGGGTCTACTCCGAAACCACAAAAACGAAGTATCGGCCGAATGTTCGGGCGTTTCATACTACGAACTTCATTCTATTTCGTTCGGTCGGTTCGGAGCCGACCGAACTTCATTTTGACGTTTGTTGTATCGTAAACCCTACTCTGAACGAGAAAAGCCTGACCGATAATTTGAGTTTGACAAGAGTTACATCGTGAAATTAATGTCAAAATTCACGACAGCAAAATAGGTGTCTTTTGAGTATCGTAAGTATCGAATTTAATAAATTATTACAATTATCTTGAGTTTTATGTTTGTTTAAAGTGTTAAAGTGAATGTGTCATACTTAAAATTGTGGCGAAATGGCAAAGACTTATACAATTATTAGAAAATGAACGAAACTTTTAATAGTAGTAGTATATTAAACTATTATTATTATAGATTTCGTTCATTTTCTAATAATTGTACGAGTCTTTCTTTCTGTCTTTGTCTGAGTTACTCGAAATGGATAGGTAAACTATATTAAAAACAGTTTCTTATTACTAGTATGTATTAACATTCTTTTTAACTTTATTAGTTTTACATTCAATATATTAAGTAACCATTAGAATGATTATAATTTCTTTCTTTTTCTTTCTTCTTTCTTTCCATCTCCCATAATAGAAACTATTTTAAGTTCCCATTGGGATAGTGAAGGAGCCGTGGATGGTCCACCTCCTGTGGCAGATGCAGACCGCCGTGCCTCCCCTGCTGCCTTTTTTGCCAAATGCTTTTATCTGTCCACACCTAAAATAAATTAACAATGTAATTAGACCTTGGTACACTCACAAAAAATATCTAAACATAAAATTAGTCCTATCAGAAACTGGTTTGAATTTTAATACTTAGTCACAATAAAGCACAGATATTCGTAAAAAAAAATACTGGACTGTTCATATAAACATGTAGGTATGGTTGTTCTTGCAATTCACATCAAATACACGCATGCACATAAACTCATGGATGTACGTACAAAAATAAGCTCAACAGACATGTAATGCAATATTTAAGTAAAATGAGTTAGATAATAAATTGCATCCAACTACAATATTATAGTGACAAAACCATGGACATAACAATAATTTATTGAAATTTGGAATGTAAGATATTCGTGTAAATTTTAGTATTTACCTACCTAAGTAGATACGTACCTACTCAATTAATCAATCAATGAAAATTTAATTTTTGCCACTGTTTTGTGGTTTTGGTACAGCCGCCCATAGCATTTAGCGTGGTCCGGTTTTCATCCCACAGTCGATGATTCAAAGTAAGACCGTCGATACTCCTCAAGTTGCCTTTAGCCAGTTCTCGATGCTGCTCAAGGAAATTGAGGAGAGCATCAATTTGTGCCGATGTCGGTCCGAACATGGTGACTTGTTCTTGAAGAATGTTTGTTCATAACTTCATTTTCAAACATCCAAAACACGAACATGAGAAAACGATAAATCCAAGTAGCATTATTTTTTGTTGATATGATGTCGTAACTTAACTTAAAAACTTAACACTTCAGTCAGTCACTTGATGCTAAACGACCGAAATAGGGTTATCGCTATAATATAACGATAGCAACAGACGAGATTTGGTTTGAGTATAAATATATTTATTCCTGCGGTTTTAAAAACTCAAGCACCGTTTGTTTTTGTCCTACTTGTCATTCTTTGACTTTTTTATTTTGACAATCGGCATAGGCAATCTCTATGTCTGCTGTAAATATCAAAGAGTATAGTAACTAGTATAATGGTAAATATATTGTTTTTTGAGAAATATTACAATTTTCGTAGTTTTAAATACTGGATTAAAAGTAAAGTCCAATTTTCTTATTATAAAAAATAGTTTTATTCTGCAATTCAACAGTTAAATTATATCGAAATGAACATTAATGACTAATAAAACCACAACGATAAAACGTTCAACTCTAGCAGTACATTTCATTCGGTCATACACTCACCGAACATTGGACTATGGTGCCGACCGAACTTTACCAGTCCGAACTTTGTTCGTAGTAGGACAACAATTTAATGTTCGGTCGTCTTTCGGTCGGTCCCGAACATTCGGATGTGTCATTTCGGAGTAGATCCCCTGGGCTTGATAGAAATTTAGCAGCTGTTCGGGTGTGAAGTACCGTCTCACCTTTGCTAGGATTCCCAACCTTTTTGATGCTAGTTGAGCCGTAGCCTCGATAAACGGGCCAAAATTGAGGGTAGAAGTTAGTGTTACCTCCAGAAGTTCGATACGATCGATTATCGGCACGGTAACACCTCGGAAAGTAGGAGCCGCTTTGAATTGACTCCTTTTTGCGGAGAAGGGACACGTCTGGGTCTTAGCTGCATTAAACTTGACCAAGTTGGCATCGCCCCATTCGGAGATAGCCTTCAAGGACAAGTTCAAGCGCCCAACCATGTCCTCACGGAGAGACTGGATCTGTGACCCACCAGCACGCGCTTTGGACACATATCTCTCAGCAACTGTGCTGTCGTCTGCATACCCAAAGATACCGGGCATAAGCAGATCATTAATGTGCAGCAAGAATAAAGTTACTCTGAGAGAACCGACCCCTGATGGACCCCGGCATTAATTGCCAACTGGCCAGATGAGCAGCCATCAATGACCACTCGAATGGACCAATCTCTTAGGAAGTCTTCAATCCAAATGCAAAGTTGGGTGGGTAAACCGAAAGAAGGTAGTTTAGCAATAAGGCTATCGTGTCAAACCCAGTCAAAGGCGTTAGAGATGTCAAGGGAGACAGCAAGTGCTTGCCCGTGCTTCTCGATGGCCTCACTCTAGATATGAATAGCATACGCTGGAAGTTCCCTTGTAAACCGGTTTCTTCGGAAGCCATATTGTCGGTCACTGAGGATGTCGTTGGCTTCTAGGTATGCCAGGAGCTTACTATTGAGTACACGCTTCATACTCTTACAGAGTATGGACGTGACTGAAATAGGTCTGTAGTTGGCCGGGTCAGCACGACTGCCCTTTTTGGGCACAGCCTGCACGTTAGCCAGCTTCCATGCTTTCGGCACCTTTCCAGTCTCAAGCGAAAGGCGAAATAGGTGCGTCAAAACTAGAGACAGTTCAGGCGCATAAGTTCTAAGAACAATTGCTGGTATCCCGTCGGAGCCACTAGCTTTGTTCACGTCAAGATTACGCAGCACTCTACGGACGTCCTTCTGATGGATGCGAATATCCAACATACACGACCCGCATCCATTAGGAGCATCAGGAGGGTGAGCGCCACTACTATCCAGACGTAAAAATTCCGCAAAAAGAGCGGCAAACAAGTTTGCTTTTTTCTCAGCGGAGTGGGCCATAGACCCGTCAGGTTTAAGCAGTGGTGGTAGTGAGGGGCGACAGAAGTTCGATTTGACCGACTTTGCCAAGGACCAAAAAGCTTTATAGCCAGCAGGGTTTGAAGCAAGTTTGTTCCCGATTCGGCTAACGTGGTCAAACCGAGCCCTCCGCAAAACCTTTCTACAGGACTTAGCAGCCCTGTTGAAAGCTCTCTTCTTCTGAAACACGTCATTTGCTTTGCAGTTTCGAGCATCGACCCATGCTAGGTACGCCGCGTGTTTAAGCGCTTCAGCGCGATCACATTCGGTGCCAAACCAAGCTTTCGATCGAGCTTTGCCGGACATTGTTAGGTCAGAGAACGGAATGTAGTACTTCATCCCCTGTCGCAAAACATCCGCTTCGGCGTCTGCGCACGACGATGAATCATTTGAAGAGAAGCAAGAAGGCTACCAAGGATAACATGCAAAGAAATATCGCATGCCATCCCAATCCACTGACTTGTATCGCCATACCCGCCGTGTGCCATTAAGGCTGGGATCGGGCGGGGAGTAGACGGATACAGACTTCACCAGACAGTGGTCGGAACCATGGGTATGAAAGATACGATACGTCTGACGGACTTCTAATCTGCGTCTCCGAAAGAAACAAAAGAGCAGGTTTTTCAGTCTCGAGATGGTGGTGGACTGCAACGAGATTTGCAGACCCCGGATATTGCTAAAGTGCACTTTGAGAAGGATTGCAGCCGCGATTACATCTTCGAGTAGGTCTAGTATTGCACGAAACACAAATCAAACTAAACGGAGGGAGAGCATGCGCGGCGGGAATCGTATGTACGATGCACCCGCGCAAATGTAACCCGCGAGCGTAATGGTAAAGAACAGTAAGTCCCACATACAATCATTTAACATTTATCTATATTTATTGTTTAAATAGTGAAGAATATTAAGTAACCATACGATCATTTACTTTTTCACGTCTAGGGACTTAATGCTGTTTATAATTTTATATCTTCGAAATTAGCGGCTGTAGGACTTTATGGCTTTTACCATTTGATCAATTGGGGAATTCTGAATAAGTATCATTTAAAATATAAAAATGTAAAAAAATGGACTTAAGGTCATTTAGCTTTCACCTACAGAATTATGTGTTAACAAGATCTTAATATTAGTAGTAGCTCACATGGACTCTTTCGGGCACAGCAATTTACATTTATTTATAATATGTAGACAAAATCTGTGTTATTTGTCAATATTCAGCCTCCTCCACAGATAATACTAAGCTTTACTCTATGCTCAACCGTGCTGCCATTGCCATATCCATAATAACAATAATAAAATTGGCTGTTGGTTTAATAAATTTTTAATACAGTTTTTATGTTACTGAAGTCTCAAAAGTCTCGTTATTCCCGTGACCGAAGATGTTAGTCTCGAGTCTCGAAAATACAAAAAAATCGTCGAGACTCTCGAAATTTTCGTGACCGAGATTCCCGGGATGAAAGCCCTAGTGGCGACTGAGCAGGGGATCTACTCCGAAATGACACATCCGAATGTTCGGGACCGACCGAAAGACGACCGAACATTAAATTGTTGTCCTACTACGAACATAGTTCGGACTGGTAAAGTTCGGTGGGCACCATAGTCCAATGTTCGGTGAGTGTATGACCGAATGAAATGTACTGCTAGAGTTGAACGTTTTATCGTTGTGGTTTTATTAGTCATTAATGTTCATTTCGATATAATTTAACTGTTTAATTACAGAATAAAACTATTTTTTATAATAAGGAAATTGGACTTTACTTTTAATCCAGTATTTATAACTACGAAATTTGTAATATTTCTCAAAAAACAATATATTTACCATTATACTAGTTACTATACTCTTTGATATTTACAGCAGACATAGAGATTGCCTATGCCGATTGTCAAAATAAAAAAGTCAAAGAATGACAAGTAAGACAAAAACAATCGGTGCTTGAGTTTTTAAAACCGCAGGAATAAATATATTTAAACTCAAACCAAATCTCGTCTGTTGCTATCGTTATATTATAGCGATAACCGTATTTCGGTCGTTTAGCATCAAGTGACTGACTGAAGTGTTAAGTGTTCAAGTTAAGTTACGACATCATATCAACAAAAAATAATGCTACTTGGATTTATCGTTTTCTCATGTTCGTGTTTTGGATGTTTGAAAATGAAGTTATGAACAAACATTCTTCAAGAACAAGTCACCATGTCCGGACCGACATCGGCACAAATTGATGCTCTCCTCAATTTCCTTGAGCAGCATCGAGAACTGGCTAAAGGCAACTTGAGGAGTATCGACGGTCGTACTTTGAATCATCGACTGTGGGATGAAAACCGGACCACGCTAAATGCTATGGGCGGCTGTACCAAAACCACAAAACAGTGGCAAAAAGTAAGTTTTCATTGATTAATTAATTGAGTACGTATCTACTTTGGTAGGTAAGTACTAAAATTTACATGAATATCTTACATTCTAAATTTCAATAAATTATTGTTATGTCCATGGTTTTGTCACTATAATATTGTAGTTGGATGCAATTTATTATCTAACTCATTTTACTTAAATATTGCATTACATGTCTGTTGAGCTTATTTTTGTACATACATCCATGAGTTTATGTGCATGCGTGTATTTGATGTGAATTGCAAGAACAACCATACCTACATGTTTATATGAACAGTCCAGTATTTTTTTTACGAATATCTGTGCTTTATTGTGACTAAGTATTAAAATTCAATCCAGTTTCTGATAGGACTAATTTTATGTTTAGATATTTTTTGTGAGTGTGCCAAGGTCTAATTACATTGTTAATTTATTTTAGGTGTGGACAGATAAAAAGCATTTGGCAAAAAAAGCAGCAGGGGAAGCACGGCGGTCTGCATCTGCCACAGGAGGTGGACCATCCACGGCTTCTTCACTATCCCAATGGGAACTTAAAATAGTTTCTATTATGGGAAATGGAAAGAAAGAAGAAAGAAAAAAGAAAGAAATTATAATCATTCTAATGGTTACTTAATATATTGAATGTAAAACTAATAAAGCTAAAAAGAATGTTAATACATACTAGAAATAAGAAACTGTTTTTAATATAGTTTACCTATCCATTTCGAGTAACTCAGACAAAGACAGAAAGAAAGACTCGTACAATTATTAGAAAATGAATGAAATCTATAATAATAATAGTTTAATATACTACTACTATTAAAAGTTTCGTTCATTTTATAATAATTGTATAAGTCTTTGCCATTTTGCTACAATTTTAAGTATGACACATTCACTTTAACACTTTACACAAACATAAAACTCAAGATAATTGTAATAATTCATTAAATTCGATACTTACGATACTCAAAAGAGACCTATTTTGCTGTCGTGAATTTTGACATTAATTTCACGATGTAACTCTTGTCAAACTCAAATTATCGGTCGGGCTCAAGGAACTTGTACCTAAACTGGAATGCGGACGCGAAGCTCAAATCCGTTCCGAAGAGTATACCCTCGAAGGACCTAGCTATCTCTTTCTAGTAGTGTGGATATCAATTCGCGATAAACGTAAGGACAATTTTATTTGATGCAATATTTGCAGGTTTTTTTTAAGACACTTATTATTAACCTTACAAATGATGTATTTCTGTTACCGCTATAACAAAAAATACTATAAATTAATTAAAATAAATATTTAAGGGAGACTCCCATACAACAGTTGTGATATTTTTGGCGCTTTTTATAGGTAATGGTTCCGTACCATTCATTACCTACCTATAAAAATACCCATCATGCGCGAGTCCGACTCGTACTTGGCCAGTTTTTTTCTTAATAACGTATTAAATAGAAAGAAAGAAATAAATTCAATTATAAATACAAAGGTCTGTATCGGTCTGTTACGCTTTCACGGTTAAATCACAGAGCCGCTTTCGAAAAATTTGGCATGGAGATAGTTTAAAACCCTGGGAACTATATAGGGTTCTTTCTATCTCAGATTTTTGAATAGTTGCTCGGTAGCACGATATAACAGAATTCCATGTGGGTGAAAAGCTAGTTCTCAATATATATCTGGGGAACTTATATTGAGCGCGCTAATTTCTATAATAAACCCTTCCTTATACGGGCTAAACGCAAAATTGGTTTTGTTAAGCAGACTTTATTGCGTGGAATTATAAACTTTCAAAGTGGTTAAGACCCGTGATACAAATACAATTATTGCAGATACAGAATTAATAACAGAATCACCAGCTGACAATTCTTCGAAGGCTTGGCCTTGATAGGCAGTGGTATAGACGTCCAAACAAACGTGCATTAATTGGTAATCTACGTTTATTCGACACTTGTACGGTCAGAACCAGTAGACTAAAAATAAAATGATGCAATGTTTATACATAATTAAAACTACTAAAACCCTTCATGATAAACGATGATTATAAATAGAAAGAATAACAGAAGAGATATAATTTATTTATGTTTATATTTATTTAGGTTAACCTACAATTGTTTACACTATACATTTGTATGAAACAGTCATATTACATTTATAAGTGTAACAATTAATTACAGGCTAACACCACATGTGCTATTTAAGGTTAGAAATCAATATTATTAACATACATAATTCTAAACATGAAGGAGGCAGATCGAATGACAATTATAAGGTTATTATTATTAGGTTGGTTCTATATTTTCTAGTTCCTCATATGTTGCAGCTGCAGGTTTGTTACAAGATTGGCTTGACACACAACCCTAAAAAATGTATTACACTATTATTAGTTAAAAGTATGGAAATAATCTTTAAATTATGAATTATTATTATTATTTGTCGACATTAACTAACTGCAGTGGACAAAAATTAAGTAATTAAGTTATAAGTAATTATTAATATAATAAACTACACTTGTAAGCAAGTTTGCTTAGCTGAGTTTTTGGCCAAAATGATATAAAATATTTTTGCCATCAATTTGCTAAGCAAAAGTAAATAAATCAACAAAAATGTCGACTTTTATGCTTATTAATTTGACTCCTTTCATAACTTTCACTTACTGATCTTTGAATGTGCCCAGTACAGGTTGTATATTCTTTTTTAGTGGGTTTCAATATTATAGTACTTAAAACATTTATTTGTTTCGCTTTAACAGGAATCTAAAACAATAATAGATTGATGAGAACAAAATTTTAGTATTTATGTTTAAGATAGATTCAAAATGAAAATTCATCTTGCTATGCTCATATTCTATTTCAAAACGGTGATCTTCATGTCATTTGTAAAGATTGATAACTTACTTTAGGGAAAATGGATGGAATTGCATCATATGATCTTGTTTCGAAATGCAATATTTCTTCGGGCTTGAAATGGCGGCTACAAATTTTAGAACCGTTTCTGACCCTTTTCTGTGTAGAACACTGAGCCACCGGTCTCGAAGATCATCATTTTTAGGAAAGCTTAAAATAACAAAAAATAATATATAATGAGAAGAAAGAAAAATAATACATAAGAAGAATAAAGAGAAGAACATCCACTTTTACATTGAAAACATAGTCACCCTAAATGCAATTTGTAAACAAAGTCACAAAACTTACTTAAAAAGGGAAATTCCAGACCCGGGGTACACTTTTCACTCTTGCAATTAACCACAAAACACGTTCTTACCATGGTTACAATAACTTGCACTTTAATATTACGAAAACTCACAAAATTAAATATAATTCAAATTTATAAACATACAGATGTCAAGTAAACGTCAGACGGCAATGTAGTAATTGCCAGGTATATTATAATGTATCACTACTAATTCTTACAAATTCCATTTTTTTTGGTTTAAACACAAGAGTGTTTGCATGGTAAAATAACTTTAATTTTCATTAATATGCATACAGTAATAATGGTAATTCATTTTAAAGATAGAATTCCAAAGAAGTTTAAAACTAGGTGTTATTACTACAACAGACAGGTCGAAAAAATTACCATTGAAATAAATATTTTTAATCTGCCACACAGAAGAAAGGGACACAGTCCACACACGGCACTGTCTCGCTCGGAACGAATAGTTCCTTCAGTTTTATGCGTGCAAGTTTATACTCTATTGTTTAACAGTTAAGAAAGACTTTCTGTATTCTTTGAATCATTCGTAAGCAATCCAGTTAGTAGGTAGAAGATCCTTGGTCGGGCTTTTCTCGTTCAGAGTAGGGTTTACGATACAACAAACGTCAAAATGAAGTTCGGTCGGCTCCGAACCGACCGAACGAAATAGAATGAAGTTCGTAGTATGAAACGCCCGAACATTCGGCCGATACTTCGGTTTTGTGGTTTCGGAGTAGACCCCCAGTGTGCGAGCGAGAGAGACAGACCGAGACACACTGAGTTACTTTAACTATTGACTCTTGTATCCTATGCACGAAGATCGACTTTATTTATAATCTCACGTAATACAATAAATGTGTAGACATAAAACATTCGGTATTGATGCCTCAAAACATTTCTATGTCTCAATAGTAAACGCCCGCAACGCAACGTAAGAATATTACGTTTCTATACATGACGTCGCGTCGTCGCGGGCGTTTACTGAGTCGTTTGAGCCGATCGCGATGATTCAAATGAGCCAAATGAAACATATCAGTGTTCCGGATCATTTCAGTGATCGAGATGCAAATGTTCCAATCTCAAAAATGATACACTTTGCCCACCTCTAATTAGTATAGCATTGCCATATAAAAAGTTTGCAAATAATTCGAGTGTCTACTTTCGTAGTAGCTTGGATTTCGCTCCCGATACTCGTGGACTGCCATTTTTATAATTTTATGTGTTTTTTTTATATATTTTAGTTTTAGTTTTGTAGAAAATATTAAAAACTAGCTTTTGCCCGCGACTTCGTCTGCGTGGAATAGTTACTTTGGGCTAACGTTAATGTGTTGGTAATATTGTTTAGATCACGTTCATATGAGGCTCTTTACTGCATGATTTTTTATTTAATTTAGAAAAAAATATATATAGTAGGAAACACTAAATAAATGGACACGTGTTTCAGGATTATTCTTTTTATTGAATAGTTTTAGAAAAAAATCACATTTCTACTTTGGATCATATTTGATACATTGAGCAGAAAATTAACTTTTACACTTTTTACTTTGGATCGCATTTGGTACATTGAGCAAAAATCAACATAAAAATAACGTAATAAACATAAACGTAAAAAAAAGTTATTTAAAAAAGCTAAAAAACCCTACTGCTCAACTGAAATGCAAGAAACAAGCAGATTTTTATTTTAAAAAGTGATAAGCAGGCGGGACCCAATTGAACATATTTTTTTAATGGGATGGGTCCGCCTGCTTATCATTTTTTTAAATAAAAATCTGCTTGTTTCTTGCATTTCAGTTGAGCAGTCGGGTTTTTTAGCTTTTTTAAATAACTTTTTTTTTGTAACTTTTTAGTTAAAATATAAATTAACAATTTTTTAGTTTCCCGGTCGTGTCACATTGGCACTCCACCGGATTCAGAAAGTGAAGTCCATATTTTTAAAATTTCTCATTGTATTATTTTGCTACTATTACACTAATGATAAACATGATATACCTTTTTGATATCCTTGTAATAAGCCCTTTAATTTGATACACATATTGTAGTATTCTAAAAAAAAAAAATTTTTTCACCATGTATAATGGCTTCGCACAGCCGCCATGTTTAAATTTTTCAAATATCACCTATCTAAGAACACTTGGGCTGCTACGACAAAGCTATCGATACCTCAATTGTGTGAATCCGTTCAGCGGTTCTGGAGATATGAGGTAATAAAAAATATTACAAACATACATACATACATACATACATACAAGATACGCGCGAAAAACATAACCCTTCCTTTGCAGTCGGGTAAAAATTATGTAGTATGGAATACTTCGAAACAATTTCTTTTATCGTTGAGGCAAAGGTTGACTTTGCATTTTCGGCACTCCACTCCACGTGAGATCTACCATTACATTCAGGGACCTTACTACGCTGTCTAGTGGACCGGACAGGCAAATGATCCATCTTATCTAAACGAACGTCCTGAGATGGCATTATTGCTATGGGCCATCTCATTTTTTTTTTTTGTTGAATGTTATATTCCATGAAGCTGGAACATGGTTGACCACGTTTACTACTCGTTGCAGGTTTATAGGCATAGCACAAATCTTCACCAACCGCGCACTTGAAATCGGCTAAAGGCAAATTTACAGGGAAATTCTGGATAATTGTACGGATACCTCCGTAAAATCGACGTGGATTCATATTGCAAATTTCCTGTAAATAGATGTTCGATTAAATAAGCATAAAACCACGTAAATAACAAAATAAGACGGTAGGTACATCAGAAATAAGCTAAACAACTACATAGCATTGGTGCATGTTGGCATAAATAAGGTACAAAGAAAGAAAGAATAACTATTTCAGCATATTGTACCAAATTTGTTCCATTCAGTTAGAACCACCTAAAAGTAATTATTACTTGATAAAACAATAAAAACTTACCTAATTACCAATATTTAGATTACTTTCTTTCCTGCAGTATTTATTTGCAAGCACTATCACTGAGATTTGTATTTTTGACACATTTTGAAAATCAACAACTCGCTCCGCACCGGTTCGTACTTGTTAACTGACTTTGACGAAGAAAGTAGTAGACACAACTTGCTCATAGATGGCAGTTTTATACATAAAATGAAGCTCGTATGGGACGAATTTGACACAGTATGCATAAAATGAGGAAATCAGTGTGGAACTTAAAAATATTTAAGATAATATGGTTTGGTTCATTTATGAACCACAATGCGGTAAAGGGTTAAGTAGGTACCTATAGAACGAAATTTTATACCTTCGGCCGCGAGACGCGTCGAGCGCGGCGACCGATTCTCAAAAATAATCATTATAGCATGATTCAGTATTCACGCGCGATGGCTTATTTTATTATTAGCGTATTTCATATATATCTTTGGTGCTTCTATACCGATTTATATGATTCTTTTTTATGGAATAGTTAATAATGTTAACTTTTTCAATTAGGGGTGACTGAGAGTGTTATAAACGTAAGAGTAGACAAATATTATAATCAGAAAGCTTCGAACTGCTAAGCTATCGGGAGTTACACGTGTTATTGTGAGTCAACCATAAAATATAGACATATGCTGTCGTGGGATATTTTTTATATAATTTTAAGGAGAACATTTCCGTCATGAAATGATTTCTGTGTAGCTTTAACCATTAACGGCACACGCGGCGGAAGCTTAAAAAATTGGCCAAGTGCGAGTCAGACTCGCCCATGAAGGGTTCCGTAGTAACTATAATAATATAATATGTGTATTATTTGATGAATAAAAAAAACCTTAAAAATTTCTTAAAACTCGCTTATTTACATTTTTACAACTACGCTAAATAACTTTGTTTTTCATAGTGTTTGTATGAATTACAAAGTTATATTTGCGGTTTTAGAAAATGCTGTATCTCAAAAACTGCTGACCCGATTTCGTTCAAACCAATTTTGGTTTAAAGTTTGCATTGAGATCTACAGAAATATATTTTTTTTAGATTTTTCACTCCATTATTATAGAAGTTAGAGGGGGGACACACATTTTACCACTTTGGAAGCTTATATCTTTTAAACGATTGAATTTATGAAAATGTGGCTTTAGAAACCCTTATATCATTTTTAAAGAACTGTCTATATATACCACACACGCATAGGTTTCATAAAAAAAAATATTTTCAGCTCTAGTTCCATGTATCGGGACCCCCCTTTATTTTAAATATTTTTTAATTTTTTTCTTAAAATCGGAAAGCGGTTCACAGAATACATCTACCTACTAAGTTTCACATGTATAGTCTTAATAGTTTCGGATTAAAATGGCTGTGACATACGGATGGACGGACAGACAGACAGACAGACGGACAGACATATCGAAACTATAAGGGTTCCGTTTTCTGCCATTCGGCTACGGAACCTTAAAAATGTAGTAACTTCTCCCGTTTTCCCAACATTTCCCTTCACTGCTCTGCTCCTATTGATTGTAGCGTGATGAAAAGTATACTATAACCAGCTCAGGAGTATGAAAAATAATTGTACCAAGTTTCGTTAAAATCCGTCGAGTAGTTTTTGTTTCTATAACGGTTATACAGACAGACAGACAAAAATTTAACTGATTGCATTTTTGGCATCAGTATCGATCCCTAATCACCCCCTGATAGTTATTTTGGAAATATATTTCATGTACAGAATTGACCTCTCTACAGATTTATTATAAGTATAGATGTAAATTGTCAGTGCTTTGTAAAGAGATAATTTAATCATAATGTTGCGTTTTTTTTTATTATTTTCATACTATAATACCACCTAGCAACATTCCGTTCGCCTTTACAAGAAAGCCTCGTTGGTCTAGTGGTTGCAAGCTCAACTGCTGAGCATGAGGTTTTGGGTTCGATTCTCAGGTCGGCTGAAGTGTTATTGGGTTTTTTGTGTTACAAAAATCTCAGAAACCGCCCGAAATCTGTAAGACGGTGATGGAAAACATTTGGAGTAAAGCCATTCAGAAGTCTAAGGGCGGGTTTAATTGTTTTATGATGGCAAGGCCGTTACCGTTAGCACCCCAGCATCTTTATTACTAAACTATTGAAAGTTAAAATCTACATACGGTAGAAGGCCAGCAGGGTATGCAAAATAACTAGCCCAGTCTTTATCTCGTTGCAGCAAGGTTTAGGTACTTGAGCATAGAATAGATGTAAATGTACTCATGGTCATGAGCAATCCGAATAGATAGCTAAGAAATAATCAATAGATACCAACTTAGTTTATTGCATTCCGTATATTTTGCTTTTTAATTTCCTAGTTGGATGCTCTAACAGCAGATACGATTGCTTGGAAAAAGGCGAGGGAGGCTTTTGCCCTGCACTGGGATATCTTTTTTTTTTTTGTTATCGGGGAGGAAATCTTCAAAAGGCGCCAGAACCTATGGGGAAAAGAACAGGGAGTGTGGGATTCCTACCTCACTAAAATCACCCCGGTGATCACCATCAACCAGTGCAGAGCAACAACCGATTTCACAGATAAAATGCGAAAATGTTGACAGCTAATCGGTTATGCCGTGCCGTAAGTATAGTATGTATATAGGATTTACAGCTACACGTAAAGGGAATAGAACGGATGTGGCATATTGACCCGCCGACATATTGATGTATTTTTCGAACCGGCTCCTACTTTCCGAGGTGTACCCTTGCCGATAACCGATCATATGGAGCTTCTGGGGGTAACACTAACTTCTACCCTCAATTTTGGCCCGTTTATCGAGTAAGGCTCAACTAGCATAAAAAAAGTTGGGAATCCTAGCAAAGGAGAGACGGTACTTCACACCCGAACAGCTGCTCAATCTCTATCAAGCCCAGGTTCGTATGGAGTACTGCTCTCATCTTTGGGATGGATCTGCCAAGTACCAACTAGATGCGCTTGAGTCTATTGAGAAACGGGCCAAAAGACTCATTGGCAACGATACACAGGTCGAATCAAAGCTGTTGCAAGTCTATCGGTTTTCTATCGGTTGCATTTCGGGGAGTGTGCGATAGAATTACACAATCTAATTCCATCAAGCCCCTTCCATCATCGGACTACAAGACAAACGGCGATGCGCCATCGTTTCATGGTGGACATCCCACCTAGAGCATGGATACCGGTTTTCGATAATATCGAAAAACCGGAATATCGGACCATAAATCCGATATTGAAAAAAGCGATATTGGATTACAAATATCGGTTTTTCGATATTTTATATGAAACAAAAAACCATACGCAATAGAATCTTTCTTACTTATTTCACTGAATTTAATTAATGTAAACAATGCCTATCGGTTAATTATAATAATATATTGTATGCTACAGTGTCACTTATAAATGATTATTTCCATATAAAAGTGTACAACACTTAGACCGGCGCCCAGCATTATGTACAGTCACGAATAATAACATAGAAACGCCCTATAAATTCAAATTCATGTAAGCAACATTAAATCACAAAAATAAGTATGCTCAAGTATGTCCAACAATTATGTAAACGTTAAATTGTGTCAAAATGAACTACACATTTTTATCAAATTTTCGTTAACAATAGATTACCAAAAAATAATATTAACTATTAGTTACATAATTATGAACCCAAAGAAATTTCAAAAACATATTTACAGTACAGTTTCAAAATTATGTCAACAATTACAAAGCAGCAGTTTCAAGCAGCTTGAGCTCGAAAATAAGTCGCAATTTGTATTCATAAAGAACCCAAATTGTGATTTAGGCTAATTGACAAAATGCGTGTACATAAATATAGGATCTTATTATATTATTACTTTTTAGATTTTTTATCACTTATTGTGTAAGGTAGCTAGTACCAGCGAATGGTATTGACTCGCCCGTCGACTGTTTTTATTTCCGTGTACCCTCCTAAAACTATTGTGCTATTAGATTCCTACGGCAACATTGCAAATCACACACAGAAGGGATAAGCGCACATTACGGTTGTTTTTTGTGCAGTGCAGCTAGATAAATATTTCCTGTGTTATTGTGATTATTATTGAAATCGACGTAAAATGAATAATAACAACGTGCCATATCGTATTTCTACATATGACAAACACAAAATCATTGTTCTTAAAGAACAGACTTTCGGTTACAGACATTGCAAATGAATTAGGAATTACGGTGAGTTTGCAATTTTTTTATATAGTTTTTTGTTTTATAGGCTTTTTAATTAACAAAAAGTTCAAATTCATGTTATTATCTCTTTAATTTTTCTTTAATTATCATTTCAATATAAGCTATTATCAGGGTGCTACGCGTTGCGCAGCCGTTTTTAGGGTTCTTTATTAAATTACTTAATTAGAAACAGTTTACTTAAATGCACTTTTTTTTTTTCAGAGAAAAACCGTTTATTTGTGGCTCAAGCGGTGGGAAGATGAAGGTAACATTATTAGTTTTAAAAGTAGTGGTCGTCCACGAAAAACTTCCGCGGCGCAGGACATGCAGATCGTGGACAGGGTGGTTAGTAATGGATTTGTGCGGATTCAGGACATATCATCTTCATACCGCGTATCATCTGCAACGATTCGACGACGCCTACACACAGCTGGCATACGTCACCGAGTTCCGGCGCGAAAACCACTTTTAGCTGCACGCCATAAACAACAGCGACTACAATTTGCTCAAGAATTTTTAAACTACGATTTTAGCAGAGCCATTTTTTTTGATGAAAAAGTGTTTGTTCCTTCTACTGATGGACGTTTGTCTTTATGGCGACCTAATAACCCTCGTTATTTGGAAAGAAATATACTCCCATCTAGAAGAAGTGGCCGGATAAGCTTCGGCGTTTGGGGCTGGTATTTTGCTGAGCCATCCTACAAGTGACTGCAGTACTCCATACAAAAACAGACCTGTGCTTTATACAAATTCAAAAGCTGTACAGGTGTGAATTATCACCTCACCTTGTGAAGGATTTCCAGCTTTTTGGCCGCAGTCAAAGCTTTTGACTCAATGGTTGAGCCGAAGTTTAAGTTAGACGTCCACTCCATGCCCAAGAGCTCCAGGCGGTCGGTAACTGATAGGTATAGATACACCTCGGAAAGTAGGAGATAATTTGAATTGGCTCCTTTTAGCAATGAAGAGATAAACATGTGTTTTCAAAGCATTGAATTTGACCAGACAGTCGGGTCAAATTTATTCGCTCCAATATGGCCTTTCTAAGATAGTCTGTTTCGTCCCTGCTAGCTCTACCACTGGATAAATATATCTTTAAGTCTGTGCTGTCATCCACGTACCCAAGAGCTGGAGCAGGTCCTTGATATGCAGCAAAAAAGAGTCACAAAGAGAACAGACCTCTTAAGAATACCGCATTGACATTGACAGCCAAAAGATCCGATGACCAGCCATTGGTGACCACTCGGATTAACCGTTCACTTAAGAAGTCAGAAATCCAGTTGCAGAAGCTAGCAGGGACGCCAAATGCAAGAAGCTTGCTCAGTAGACTAGCATGCCAGATCCTGTCAAAGGTCTTTGAGATATTGAGGGACTCTACAAGGACATTGCCGTGTTTCTTAATGGCCTCGCCCCAGCAGTACGTAACATACACAAGAAGATTTCGGGTCGACCGACCAAGGCGGAAGCCATACTGGTGGTCACTAAGTAGCTAAACTACCTTCCGCCACCGCCTAATTCCGTTCAGCCCCAGGAACATCTGCCACCCGGACGTGACTTGCAGTGGCCAATTTGGAAAGCTATCAATAGACTGCGAACCCAAGTAGGCAGCTGCAAGCACAATTTAGCAAAATGGGACATTATATGCCAAACTGACACCCAGTGCGATTACGGCGTCCCTGACCAAACAATGTCCCATTAGCTGGAGTGTCCAAATGACCCAAAATTTGCAGATTCTGGAGGTTTTTTGGGTACTGGCTGCAAATCCTGGTTGCTTCCAGGACACTGGCACTATTCTAATTTTAAGAGTGTGATAGAGGTGACAACTCCAGAGCACAACTTTTTAAGACTCGAGCAGGTATTCTGTCCAGCCCACTGACTTTGTTCAAGTCTAGTCCGCAAAGGGCCTTAAGGCCCTCATAAATGTGAATTTCTAAAACTGACGTTCCATATTTCAGCAATAGCGATCTCGTGAATTGCCGTAGTCTTCGTCTTTAAAGCCATAAGATGACTGTGACCCCTCCAATTGAATATCTAGTTCTATGCGTTTATCATAATATTTACTAATACAATGTGTAACAGATTAAGCGCAATATCTCAGACACCCCAATTTAATATTAAATTAAAAGTGTAAAACAACGTCCGTAACTAAATAAATTGAAACAAAACCTAGAAATTTTTTATAAAATAGTTATCCTTACTAAACGTAAAACGTATCTGCATCATACAATATCCTTACGCAGACGCATACACTCATGCAATGTTAGCGGCCGACACGCACACGAGCGCATTCCCTTGAATTAAGGATTGTATTATATGTACCGTGTTTGCATTTTAAGTTAAATGAAAGATTTTCCGTCAAAATTAACACCTATTTTTTATGACGGAATCGATTCAGAACCAAAAACCTGAACCAACTACTTTCAGGAATTGCGTTTATTCTATTAAACGTTGTATATTATGTTACTCAATTACTTGTTTAAATAACTTGTGTTGATTTTTTTATTTAATAACATAGCAGAGTATGTTAAGAAACTGATATTTTTTGTCTATTATACTTTTAATTTGAATTGATATAAGATTGCAATAAAATATTTGTAATAATAAATAAAGGTGAATTTTTTTAAATTGATAATGGTTCCATAGCACACTTTGATACAGTCTCTAAAATTCTAATATTTGGACCCTTACAACGTTAAAAACGAATTTGATCATTTTAATTCCATAATATCGGAAAAATATCGAAATACCGGAATACCGATATTAAAAAATTGAATATCGAAACAAAACCGGTATTGGGAAAAGGTTCCGATATTCCATGCTCTAATCCCACCTATACGCACTAAATGTTTTGGGAATACCTTCATTGTGCGTACGGCTAAGGAGTGGAATTCCCTGCCGGAGTCTGTGTTTTCCGATAGCTATAACCTAGGGGTCTTTAAGTCAAGAGTGAATAGGTTACTTTTAGGTAAGCGTGCTCCATCTTCGACCACATCATCACTTACCATCAGGTGAGATGGTGGTCAAACGCGAGCCTATCAGCAATTTAAAAAAAATCGCGGGGCACGATGAAATTGATATTTATGGGGAGAGGACTCACAGATGAACAAAAAGTGTCCAGTAACATGGTACGCCGAAGCGTAAAAGTGTGTTTGTATGGAACAAACTGCGATTTCGACAAAAAGCCTGCTTTCTTCGACAAGTTCGAACCCCTTTAAAATACGTAATCCAAAAAGACGCTGTAAGTTACAATTTTATTACTCGAGCTTAAGAGAAATCAGTATATTGTGTATTATGTTATGTATATTATGCATAATATATTATGTAGATGGTAAGTAGATATATTAAATATATCGATAAAATTCTTTTGATTCTTGAGTAGCGTCACTAGTTCAATCCGCCATTTTGAAATACCATTTGTTGTAGGTATGGCACGTTTATTTTTTAGGTATATCAAGTTCATAGAGTTTCTTTAGTCTGAGTGTGGACTACACTATGCCAAAGTGACCTTGACAGTCGTACGCATATGACGTCACAGAACGACTTCTAAATAGTCCGTGGCGCCCGGGGCATTGACGATCATAGACTTATAGCTTGTTTTGTAGAGATGGGAATATAATTATCGACAAGGTTTGCTAACAACTATTTAATTCCGGGTCGGCATCCACCTGAAGGCCGAAATTCGTTTATTTTCCCTTGTTATACAGTAGTTAACTAAGTCCATATTTAACTGACCTTAAATTGTTTTCGTTAAAAATATTTACAAATATTTCAATGAGTGAAATTAAACAATGATAACTTTCGCGTCACATCACTGGCCGACTATATATGAAGTCCTTCGCGTTCTGGGGACATCAAAAATATTCGTAGTTTATATTTTTGCCGATTTTAAGACAATTAAGGGCTTCTTTTGTGTAGAAAAATTGAAAAACAAGAGTATTAAACAATACTATATAATATAATAAAATGAAACAAAGCTTTTAAATACAGTAAATGTATTATCATAACATAGTTAAAATGAAGAGCTTCTAATGAAGTCGTGGCGCACGAAAATCTGAAACGTCTATTTAAGTCTGTGGTGGCGAAAATATTAACTATTTGATATTATTTGTACTGGTAACTCTGCAATATTTCAACTCTCGTTATGTGGCTTTCGTGGTGGTTTTTGTGCTATAAATTATCTAAATCAAGACTTTTAACCCGATTCAGTTAAGAGTAATTATCTTACTACTCTGAAACTGTCAGTTAGACAGTTTCAGAGTAGCGGCCCCCCGCGCACGTGTGAGGAGACACCGGGGTGGTTTTAGCCGGTAAGAATCCGGTATGCCCCTCCGCCATTCCCCAGGCGGAGGTAGTCCATGAGGATTTCCCCCCGTGTAAAAAAAAGGGTGGGTTGGCCTATCCTTCGCTATTCAATCTCCAGTGAGCTAATCTAGTTCTAGATGTTCAGCAGATAGCGAGTGGGCAGCCTATTGACAGGGTGTCTTTTAACAATATAAGTTACACTGATAATATGGCGATGCTGAGCGCCTCGATCTGCGGTGTTCGGAAGTTGGTTGCTATCTTTGAAGCTTATGCTAAGCTTTGTGGATTGGTCTACAATGTAGGGAAGAGTGAGGTCAAGCTTTTTGAGGCCCGTTGTCGTAGTCTTGAAAACGTACAACCAGTTAGTCTTGTAGCATACGTAGCATACCCTTCAGTTTGATAACTAACCTCTCATACAATACACAAAGGAATATTATTATAAATACTATAAATTAAATAAATGTAAACAGTTACATGAGACGCGAGCGGAGGGCTGCGCCCTCACACAGTGACCACTGTTTAACTTATATAAACATTACAGCAACAGACTTCAAAAAAAGGAGGTTCTCAATTCTTATTGAACTCTTTTTTTTATGTTTGTTACCTCATAACTCGGAGACGGCTGGACCGATTTGAAAAATTCTTTTTGCATTTGAGTGGGTATATTTTTTAATTGGACCCGTTGTTACGAAATCAGGATTTGATGATGCAATCCTGGAGAAATCGAGGGAACTCTTCAAATATTTTAGGCACACCTATAGCGTTTTGGGTATTTCTTATAATATCTTATGCAGTTGCTCTCAAAAAGCACCATTTGAGAGAGTGGAACTGATGATGAAGACCCCAGATGGCCACCGAAACTACTCAATAATAAGTATTTCGTGGAATGTGATTAGATTACTTGAATATAGATGGTAAGCACTTTATGCTCGTCACAATGCATATGGTGAAGTAGAGCTGATGGTGATGTACCAGGAGAACTCCTCAAAAATTAACGGCTTTGCACCGGGAAAAGCAATATTTTGTAAAAGGTGATAAGTAGTTGACATTTTGGCTTTTGTAACTAGATAAATTACAAACCGACCCACTAAAAAGCGTGAAAAAATTTTTTTTTTGCAAAAAATAGGACCGGCTTCTATATAAAAATACTACAAAGGCAAAAATAACTTTAATTTCGGAAGGCGGTGTCAAAAAAAAAGAAAATACAAAACAAATGACACTGACTACCGAAATTAAAGTTATTTTTGCCTTTGTAGTGTTTTTATAATTATAGAAGTCGGTTCTATTTTTTGCATTTTTTTTTTTAAATAAAGAACATTGATTCCACATTCATTACTGCGACTTCACGCCTTGTCATTGCTCTCCCTAACTTATTCTCCAAAGTGCTGTCTAAAGTAAATCTCTGCTACCTTATAAATAATCTCCAATAATAGTGTTCAACCCATAGCACTAAAGTAGTGCTCCGACAGAGCGCTAACCCCCCCCCGATGGTGGATGGTGGATGGTGACCCCTAATCGAACACATCTGACGCGGAGAAATACCTGAAGCGGAGAAACGCCCGACGCGGAGAAAACCCGAAGCGAATATCTGAAGCGGAGAAAACCCGAGCCAGACACATCTGAAGCGGAAGAAACCTCGAACCACACACACCTGAGGTCAGTAAATCACCTCCCGTCACACGTCCGGTCAGTCCTTGCAGTCAGCGAAACAATCAGCATTAAGATATTCCAAGAACTCGCACTATTCGCTGACAAAATGATGGAGCAGACCACATCAAACGAAGTCGCACCCGTACACTCATTCGCAGCACCTACATCAGCGCCCGACCTATTCCACCGCATCGCTTCGAGATAGTAAAGAAGGAATTCGAAAACATGATAGAACAAGGATTATGCAGACCTAGCAAGAGTCCATGGGCATCACCTCTTCATATCGTGCCTAAAAAGAATGGCGATATTAGAGTTTGTGGTGACTATCGCCGACTCAACTCTATCACCATACCAGATCGATATCCCGTGCCACGCATCAAAGATTTTACCCATCATCTATCTGGTAAAACTATCTTCTCTACGATAGACCTCAACCGTGCTTACCAACAACTGAATGTCCGAGACGAAGACATAGAAAAAACCGCAATCATCACACCGATGGGATTATTTGAATTCCCACGTATGTGCCCTGGTTTAAAGAACGCGGGACAAACATTTCAAAGGTATATCCATGAAGTCCTACGAGGATTAGATTTTGTTTTCCCATTCATCGACGATCTACTTCTGGCATCGGAAAATAAAACCCAACACCGAGAACACCTGCATATCGTACTCAAAAGACTCGAACAAAACGGCATCACTATTAACCCTGCCAAATGCAATCTAGGTCAATCAGAAGTTCAGTTCCTTGTTTACACCGTATCAGCACAAGGTATCAAACCTCCAAAACATGAAGTCGAAGCTATCACTGACTATCCCAAGCCGACTAACATCGAAGAACTGAGAAGATTTCTCAGTATGATCAATTTCTATCGCGATCATATACCAAACGCCGCATCTCAACAAGCACCATTGAACGCATACCTACATAACGTCAAGAAGAAGGATAAAACGCAAATCACATGGACCGATGAAGCAACGCAAGCTTTCGAGCAATGTAAAGCTAGCATAATAAACGCAGCTTTACTCGCTCATCCATCTCACCACGCATCAATCGCTTTATTCTGCGACGCATCCGCCACATCAGCTGGAGCCGTACTTCAACAATACATACACGAAACATGGCAACCACTCGGATATTTTTCGAAGAAATTTACCGACGCGCAAAAGAAGTACTCTACATTCGATCGTGAACTACTTGCAATCTACATGGCAGTCAAACACTTCCGCAAGATATTTGAAGGACGAAATCTCATCATCTTTACGGATCACAAACCGCTGACATACGTAATGTCAAAGACTCCTTCCAATTCAGAAAAAACAGGTGAACAAGGCAACTTTTGTTTATCAGCGAATTTACAACCGACACGTAAGCGGTAAACAAAACGTCGTCGCCGACACGCTCAGCCGCATAGAAACAATCTCATGCCATCATGAAAAGGACATCAATATCGAACAATTATTATCACAAGACAACATCAGTCTCAAGAAAATATTTATACCCAACAGTAACATCCAGTTATACTCCGAAACATCTACTGCTTATGTACGACCGTACATACCAGAACAATATAGAAGACAAGTACTTATTTAACAGCATGCACAACGTCAGTCAGCCTGGCATGCGCACGTCTCGCAAACTTGTCACTCAAAAATATTTCTGGCCATCAATGAACGCAGACATCAGCTGTTGGACTCGTACGTGCATATCTTGTCAGAAAAGCAAAGTTCAACGACATACACACTTAAACATCGCATCGTTCCCGCCAACCGAACGTTTTCAACATTTACACGTTGACATCGTAGGACCTCTACCTACAACATCTCAAGGACATCGGTATTTAGTCACAATGATCGACCGGTTAACTAAGTGGCCTGAAGCAATTACTACCGACGAAACATCAGCTGATTGCATAGCCCAAATCGTTTACCAATATTGGATCGCAAGATTTGGATGTACGACTACACTAACAAGCGACCAAGGCCTCCAATTCGAAAGTCAACTTTTCCTAAACCTGTTGAAGCTATTGGGAATAAAGAAAACTCGCACCACAGCTTATCACCCACAGAGCAACGGCATAATCGAGAGATGGCATCGCACCCTCAAGACCGCATTACGTGCGAAACTCACAAACGCAAGTTCCTGGATCGACGAGCTTCCGACCATTCTGCTCGGTCTGAGAGCCTCTCTAAACACTGACACCGGAGTAAGCGCAGCCGAACTTACATACGGATACAACTTACGCTTACCTGGCGAATTTTCACAGAAAATACCTGCACACCTACTATGGATTATACCTACGTTGAGAAACTACGTGATATAATTCAAGTAAACAAACCGCAAGCCGTTACCAAACACCACAGCAACAAAAAAACCGTATTCATTCATCACGACCTTTTGAAGTGCACCCACGTGTTTATCAGAACCGACGCAGTCAAGAAACCACTTCAAACACCATACGAAGGACACTACCGAGTGATAAGCCGCACAGAAAAAGTTTACACAGTACAGTTACCCGATCGGCAAGCAAACATATCGATCGATAGATTAAAACCTGCATACGTAATCTCAGAAGAAACTTTACCATCTACCACACCAGTTACAGACAGCGATACCAAGAAAACAGAAGTACCGAGAGCAAGCCTGATGTCACATCCCGCTGAAAGCAAGCAGACGCGCTCAGGACGTATCATCAAACTGCCGGTACGCTTCTAAGGGGAGTCCTGTATTATACGTAGCATACCCTTCACTTTGATAACCAACCACTCATACAATGCACAAAGGAATATTATTATAAATACTATAAATTAAATATATGTAAGAAAGAAAGAAAGAAAGAAAGAAAGAAAGAAAAAAACGTTTATTGGCTACATGCCACAAGTACACACGAACACAAATAAAAAATAAAAAAACACAAAAATTTAGAAATAGAACTTAAAAATAAAACTTAAAAAATAAAACTAAAAATAAAACTACATAATTAAGATAATATGACAGACATATTTCTATGTGTGACTCACGGCAGTGCCAAACAGGCCCTGTTCAGCAAAATGCCAGACAACTGGTGCCTGACGCTGATTTTCAACAGGTCCTGTTTGAGAGGTGAAGAGAAAATTAGCTTTATACAATCACTGCGAGTGGCTGTGTCGCGACAAATTTACAAATATATAATAATTTGTTCTCTAATTTTAAGGGACTGGGTATAAATAAACTAATTAGGTGCTAGATTGAAATGACACATAAATGTAATTTAATATTTATATGTATACGAAAATGAAAGAAAGAATACGAGATGAGTGTGATTATTATTACTATAATAATTTATTGATGACATTATGGTGACATTAGTAAATTGGTGCATTGTATATGTGGGTATGTCCAGCTCCAAGCCGGGGGACACGAGAGGCACCCAAAAGAGCGTACTAAACCGCGCAAGCAACAGCAGGCAACCACGACAGACGACGACTATCTCAAGGGTCAACGACTACGTTCCACATCATAATAGTAATAATCTATACTAATATTATAAAGCGGAAAAGTTTGTTAGTTTGTTTGTTTGTTTGTTTGTTTGTTTGTTTGCTTGAACGCGCTAATCTTCGAAAGTACTGGGTGGATTTGGATGAAATTTGGTATGGAAGTAGCTTGAAGCTTGAGGAAGGTTATAGGCTACTTTTTACCCGACTGCAAAAAAGGAGAGTTATGTTTTTACCGTGATAGAATCCACGGGAGCGAAGCCCCGCGAGAGTACTAGTGGATAAATATAAATCATATTATTGAAATATTCTGTTGCACCATATCCAGTTTCCTTTGCGCATCTATCAAGTACTGCCGTAGACGGGTTCTAAATGTATGGATTGTGCCCACCACTCTTATTGGTGGCGGAATGTTATTCCACACCTTGGATGCAGCGTATCTAAAACTGCCTCTATGTAAACAGTTACATGAGACGCGGGCGGAGGGCCGTGCCCTCACACAGTGACCACTGTTTAACTTATGTAAACATTACCAATTATATATGTACACAATTCTATTTTAATAAAGAACATTCATTCCACATTCATTACTGCGACTTCACGCCTTGTCATTGCTAATCCCTAACTTATTCTCCAAAGTGCTGTCTAAAGTAAATCTCTGCTACCTTATAAATAATCTCCAATAATAGTGCTCAACCCATAGCACTAAAGTAGTACTCCGACAGAGCGCTAAAGTCTGTATGGAGTAACTCTCAGGAGAGTTTTTGAGCATAAATTCTTGGAATACCTCTTATCTGATTAATTGAAGTCATCACTATTACATTATACATTATGTCGTGGTTGCGCCTGCCAAGTTCCATAAGTGATTTTTGTAAGGTTTTGGGAAACAACAAAAAACATGTTATTGAATTGAAAATAAAAAACTCGGCAAAATTATTTTATACCACAGCACAGACGTTTATTTAATATATTATAAAAATACAAAAGTTGCCAAAACTATCAGTCATTTAAAGGGCTAGAACTTTTTTTAAGCAAAAAAGTGCACATAAAAATGAAAAAATGCACAAATGGAATTTGGCAGGCGCAGCGACGATGTATGGTATCATTATTTTAGAAAGTGACATTAGCTGTCAAAAGTCATTTTTTGTACGTGTGACGTGTGTAGTGTATCTGTATCAAAGAAAATAATACTCTCTAATCTCTAACATAGTGTATTACATACTCTTTGATCTCTAATCTGTATGTTTGTACTTGAGTTGCACATGGTTTATATTTACGTGGTTTTGATAACAGAGAAACATGAAATGCAAAAAGTGCGATTCTCCTAGTACAGTTATACTTAGGAAAAAGGATTATTATTGTGATGATTGTTTTATGGTTAGCACTAACCACAAATTTCGTGCATGTATTGGCAAAAATAAGGTTTTGACACCAAATGAGAATGTGTTGATTGGTCTCTCAGGAGGTGTGGGCTCCACCGTATTATTAGACTTAGTGCACTACGGTATATTACTAGAAAATACAAAGAAATTACGGATAACTCCATTTTTTATACATTTATATAGTGAGTATTAATAATTCTGAGAATCTAAAACTATGTTTCAAAATTGAAATGAAAACCCATTGCAGATTTAACCCTTTTGTGACAATCTGCATCTCATTAACGCAAGCGAAGCAATTTATTTATATTTGTTTATATAGCAAGTCGCACAAAGTTTGTTATGAAAGTCCCATTGGTTACCCTAGTTGTGCCCGTGACTATGTATGCGTAAATTTAAATGTTGATTTTTGATAAAAAATAACTCATGTTTTACCCTGGGTCTTCTACTATTTTCATCCAAATTGGTGCTGTGGTTTAGCTGTGAAAGCATTACAAAAGATAGACTTTTGCATTTATAATATTAGTATGGATAACTATGCTTTAATATGATATTGTCTTTTTAGGGTTAAGTTAGATTGCTTGGTACCTTTTTTTTATTTGGAATAGATTCGCGTTTGATCACCATCTCAGCTGATGATAAGTGATGATGTGGTCGAAGATGGAGCATGCTTATCTAAAAGTAACCTATTCACTCTTGACTTAAAGACCCCCAGGTTATAGCTATTAGGAAACACAGACTCTGGCAGGGAATTCTACTCCTTAGCCATACACACAATGAAAGTATTCCCAAAACCTTTACTTGTCTGTCAACATAAATATTTTTATATGGTGAAATACCAATTGTTCTAAATTTTTAAGCATTTTGTTTGTAATATATTGTATTATTTATAAGTATTTTATAAATTTCAGATGACAACAGTAATTATTTAGCAGAATCAATAATTAAACAATGTCAGAAGTATAATTTCAAAGTTTATATAGTTCCCCTTGCAGTATATATGAGTACAAATTTTCTATTACCTGAACCTAACTGTATACCAGATGTTGAAGAAAATGAAGCAATAGCTTTCCACAATATGTTGAATAGCATGCCGCCATCAGCAGCTACGGATTATATGCTGAAAATTAAATGTAATTTGCTAGTTGAATATGCAAAGCAATTGCAATGTAATGCTGTTTTTACTGCAGAAACAACAAATACTTTGGCAATCAATCTATTATCAAACCTTGCTGCTGGCAGGGGATCACAGGTTCAAAATGATATTGTAAGTATATATAAAACTTTATTTTAATACTTTTTATCAAATGACTCATATCACAAACACTATGCCATTTTAATTATCCATGCTTAGTATACCATCAGTATGCCACTGCAAAGTTACCAATGTGGAGAGTTGTATATTTAAATTTCTCACAATATATGTCATACCTACATTAACAAATGTTATTAAGATATACTAGTACATACATCTTTGACAGTTTGTTATGGGTAGACAGAAGCTAGATAATCTGACACCAATTGCTATGAGTGTGCCCAGCATGCTATGACAGTAAAAGAATGTTTTTTCTTTTCTTTGCTATTATATCTTTGCTATTTAACTTATAAGTCACTGCTGCAGTTACTTGTAACTTAGTAAAGGCACAAGTGGGGGTATCCCATTAATTCATAATGTGATTGCGGAGTCCCAAATTGAATGATGTCTCATGCACATCGCTCGCTCTATGTAGCATCATTTATACAGTTTGTTCTTTGCAGGATCAATGCTACGCTGTTAACATGACAGTTTCTGTTGAAACTGAATTAGGACCTATGTACATTACCAACTTCAACAACAGAATGACATGTGTTTTTTTTTAGGGTTCCGTAGCCATGAAAAAATATTTTTTCATGAAACCTATGCGTGTGTGGTATCTATAGACAGGTCTTCAAAAATGACATTGAGGTTTTTAAAACCACTTTTTCATAAAGTTAATCGTTTAAAAGATATACGCTTCTAAAGTGGTAAAATGTGTCCCCCCCCTTTAACTTCTATAATTATGGAGTGAAAAATCTAAAAAAAAATATATGCTATAGATCTTATTGTAATCTTTCAACCAAAATTAGTTTGAACGAGATCGGGTTTGCAGTTTTTGAGATACAGCATATTTTCTAAAATCGCAAATACAAACACTATGAAAACAATGTTGTTTAGCGTAGTTACTACGGAACCCTTCATGGGCGAGTCTGACTCGCCCTTAGCCAATTATTTCTGGTTGTATCATGCAATCAGTCCTAGGACTATGTGCAGATGAGATCTATGTCTTTTCTGTCTCAAGGTCTATGTCTTTCAAGGGAATTTCTCCATTACGTAATTCCCCTCTATCTGGAATTAGGACTTGTTTCAAGGTCCATGAGCTTGCGTTTTTTCAGCCTTGAAGGACTTTGCTTTGATGTTAGGTGGGTAACCGGTGAGTTGGGATGTTTATCAAGTCTTGTGTAGGTCTCACTATAAGCTCGGATTTCTGCCTTTACAGTGTTGATGTTCAAGTAGTGGCGAACTTCAGAGTTATTGATGAACCATTGGGAATTGGAGATTTGTGCTCTTTGTATAATGTTTACACTGGTATCGCATGCTTATCCCCACAGCTAAATACGGTATGTCCAATTTTCTTGTCTATGGACAGCTTGCAATTGCGGCCGAGCAGCCAGTGTAGGCTCTAAATCGGATTTGATCTTTTTTGCCTGAATATGTTTTTTCCAGGTCATACTGTGATCCAGATGTACACCAAGGTATTTTACTGATTCATTTTCGGGTGGTGAGTTGTCTTCCAATTTGTCCGAAGCGCGATGGGTAGTCTCCTTGTCTGAGGGTAAATGTAACGTGCAGTGGCGAAGGCTCCATACAACTCGATTCCTACCAGCTTCCCTTTTGAAATATGGCAAATATTAGTCTATTATTTTATATATGAATATATAAATAGTAATCTATTATTTTCAATTAAACAAATAATTATTTACGAAGTTACAAGATTTCGAAGTCAGCCACAGGGCCACAGTTACTGGAATTCACGCATCACACTTGAGCAAGGTAAGCATTTTTTGGTCCGGCTTCCCTTTTATGAAAATTCACCCTTCGCCACTGGTAACGTGTATTGATTTTTGAACACTGGCTCTTATTCTCCACTTTTTAAGCTATTTGTCTATGTCATTTAGCGTTTCCTGAAAAGCTTTGGAGGCTTCCTTTGGGTTTTCATGAGAGGCTAAGATGGCAGTGTCATCTGCGAATGTCGCCATGGTTAACTTAGGTGTCTGGGGTATATCGTCTGTGAAGATTGTGTAAAGCACAAGTCCCAGAACCGATCCTTGAGGCATCCCTGCTTGAATGTCATAGAATGTCGAGAAGCTATCGTCTTCTTTAATTTGATATATTTTTCCAGAGAGGTATGAATTCATAATCCCAAAGTATGTATGTGATAATAGTGTTTTAATTTTGCATAACAAGCCTTCATGTCAGATCCTGTCAAAAGCCTGTTGAACATCGATGAGCACAGCTGAGCAGTACTGTTTGAGTTCCAAAGCTTCTCTGATAGCGTAGTATACTCGGTGGACTAGTTCTGCGGTAGCATGACTCTGCCGAAATCCAAACTGGTGGTCTAGTATCACGAAGTTGAGAGATAAGTCTATTTTAAGGCGCCGTAAAAGCAATCATTCGACAGTTTGGAAGGAATACTCAGCAAACTTATGGGTCTGTAAGATGTTAGTTCGTTTGGTGGCTTGCCTGGCTTTAGGATCATAATTACGGTAGAGACTTTCCAGAAAGGTGGGAAGTAACCCATTCGGAGCATGCCATTAAATATGTTTGTCAGATACTAGTACACTCGCTTTCTTTGGGAGTTCTAATAGGATCTTATTCAGGTGCCTTTTTATTTTCCACGGTTTTGGTGCATTTTATGACTTCTTGAGGTGTAATTGGGTTTTAACATCTTACTTGTTCCTAATTCTTAAAATATTATAAATGCGAAAGTTTGTGAGGATGAATTTATAGATGTATGGATGTTTGTTACTCTTTCACACAAAAACTACTGAGCGTATCTGAATGAAATTTGGTAAGATAGTTGACATCCTGGAATAACATATTATATTATTATCATAGCTACTTCTTATCCCGGAATTCCCACCGGATCGGGATTTACGCGGGAAAACCCTCCCACGCGATCGAAGTCGCGGGCAGAAACTAGTACTTTATGAAGTTAAATACGTACAGACGCCAGCACATGAAGCTACCCGAAACTGTCCAATTTTCCAAATCAACCTTGAGCCTAATTTCTTTAACAATAAAGTTGAAAATCTATTAAAGAAATTTGACAGATTGTTGTAGCTTGATATGCTGGCGTCTGTACATTGTGCGGCACCGCCCGTGGAGAGAGCTCCTTCTCGCAAATATATATGCATATACAAGTACCGGCACGAAACTTTAGCGGTAACCGTTATTGCGCAGAAGTAAAAATTAAGGTACCAGGGGGCCTAGACAAAATCCATTTTCTGTAAGCGTTAACGCCAACGGAAAAATTAAATTGTATGGAGTTGACATTTGCTAACCACATGTCACGTGATTGTCACGTGTTGGTGAAATAATGAAATAATGATGTTTATTTTGCAAATAGGTTATAAATAACACTTTATACACTTCTTTTTTTCGTAAATGTAAGCTAGATGAGGCCAGTGTTTCCTAACTGACTACTCTGAGAAGAAACACTGAAACAAACTCAGAGGTCAACGTCTCTTTTAAAGTCGACAATCTGTAGTGATCCAAATCATATGAGAGCCATGTAGGTTAATGTCTGTGGCGCCCTTTAGAGGACAGAATGAAACAGATTTGAGCAGGCCCGTCCAAACAGTGCACGCATTTATCAAATATCGCGTAGCTCAACTTAGAACCTTAAGGAGCTGGAACGATTTGACGAACAATACCAAAGTAAGGACATTTGGGTGGGCCGCATAAAGCACTCAAAATGCCAGACAGTCTGATAATCTATTCATAATATTCGTTGTTATCCCACATTGCTCTCACATTCACAACGTAGCTTTTATTTTTACACAGAAAAAAAAATATTACTTGAAAAGAAAATAATATTGTCATCGTGTACAAAACGAAATTAAAAATATTAAAGTATAAAAAATATATTCAATTACTTGAAAAAGTAAATAATAGTAAATGTCAACTCCATACAATTAATTTTTCCGTTGGCGTTAACGCTTACAGAAAATGGATTTTGTCTAGGCCCGCTGAGAGGGGCTAGCGGGATGAAGCGCGGGCGTGCGTAGCGCCGATTGGCTCTCCAGCCGCATTATGTTCCCCGAATTATTAAGCCGGGTCCGCTGCGCCAATTTTCTAACAAAACATGTTATCAAAATATGTTAGTAAAACCGCCCGTCGGCTGCGCCTATTGTTGTAATGTTTTTGTTTAGTTTTAGATGTTCAGAAAGTGATTATTATCAAGAGCTGTTATCATTAATTTTACCAGATATAGAGAAGAAAACAACGTGGAGGAACGATGTCATTCCTCCTGACATGAGATTAGGTGTGGCAATTTTGTCTCTGAGATTAAAAAATAGGGATAGTGAGCGCGAACACGAAATGCGTCACTTTCGCCCTCCCCGCAGGCGAACGCGGGGGATGTTATCCATTCGTCTCGGCAATCATGTTATTGTGTTTTTGCTAACAAAACTGTTAGGCCACGCCTATATTCTGTTAGCAAACAATGTTATACTGTTTGCAAACACGAAAACACGTCGCAGCGGACCCGGCTTTAGAAAATTGGCGCAGCGGACCCGGCTTAACGCTAACGTGTATAAATACATGTTCTTTGGTGTATTGAGTACTTGTAAGTGTTTTTTTGTGATGGAGTCATCAAGTAGAGGTAATTATCCATATATTAAGTTATTAAAATAAATCAAATTGTATGCTTGCGAATTGTAACACTCACTGAAAGTATACATCAATAAAAATGTATTTTTATTCTTAATAAATTTTTGTTTGGAGATCATGTAGTCAAATGTAGTCAAGCTGTGATAGTAGTCTTAAAAAATTCTCTGTGTTATATACTTTGATGCTATAATAAACGTTTTTTGCTTTTTCTTAAATCAATATTTGATTTTTGGCGTTCTATTCCGCCCAAAGGTCGATTAAATAAAGTAATCAACTTTGTGAAAATGAGTTTTGGTGATTTAGTTGTTGCCGAAGAACACGATGAGCAGTTAAAAGCATTTTTGAAAAAAAAAAAGCGAGAAAATTCGTGTGAAATGGGATCGCAAGCAAAGACGATTAGACTTGTTTTTAAAAAACTATGAACAGTGCCTTCACGAAGATTTAACTTTCGCCATGCTTGTGGTATCAGAAAATGTTTTAATACCAAGTAGGTACTAGTGGTGGCAGGCCACAGAAAAGCTTTGTGGAAAGTTAAAAAAAAATAAAACGTAGAAGAGGAAAGTTCAGCACTTATTAAATTACTACAGTAAAGATGAACTGACTTTCGCTACGCAATTAAGTGTCAGAGCTAGTGACAAACGTGATGCTGCTACATTGATTGAAGAATTATCTACAGCCTCGCCAAAACGAGCCACCACATATAAGAAAGCTCGAAGAATTATTATTACTGGAAAAGAACAAAGACCTTATACTCCTGACGAAGCTTTGGCCTTTTCATATCAAATAATTTCACTGTGCAGACATACAAAAATGTTCAGCAAGAAGCCAAAGAAAGGGGATTCAATGTATACCCTTGCTATGATCACGTGTCACAGGTGAAGAAGCAGTGCTATCCTCCAGTTGAAAGTATAACAGTAACCGAAATATCGGCTGAAGTAAGACTGGATTCTCTTTTGAACCATACTGCTTTGAGAATATGTAAAAATATTCTTGGAGAAAGATTAGATACAAGTGTGTTGAATTACACTTTGATATACAATTGGGGATGCGATGGGTCTTCGGGTCATAGCTTATACAAGCAACCATTTGAAGATACCGATAGCACAGAAGAATATATGTTTATCATATCTTTAGTTCCACTAAGACTTGTAAACAATGCACAGAAGGTCATATGAGAAAATACTCGGCCATCATCACCAAGATTCTGAAGAATTATCAAATTCATGTACAAGAAAGTAAGCGAAGCATTGATCAAAGAAGAATGTCAAGGCATTAAAAATCAAATACGGATGTTAATGCCGACTCTCGTGGAAATCAGAGGCGTAACCGTCTCGATCACGCACCAGATGATTCTTTCAATGATTGATGGTAAAGTTTGTAACGTTTTAGCTGAAAATAAATCGACCCAAACATGTTTTATCTGCAAGGCAACATCAAAGGAAATGAATTCGGCATCAACGGTTAGAGAGCCTGATGAGAATATGTACCAATTTGGAATCACTAGTTTACACGCGTACATTCGTACAATGGAATGTCTTTTAAATATTAGTTATCGCATGAATATTTGTGAGTGGCAAGTCAGAGGAGACAAAAATAAAGAAGCATTCAAAAAAACTAAACAAGAAATAAAGATAAAGTTTAAAGAATTTGGTCTTGTAATCGACAAAGTTAAACCAGGATTTGGTACAAGCAATGACGGAAATACCGCACGAGCGTTTTTTTATAATTATGCCACAACAGCGCGAATTACTGGTCTCAATGAAAACCTTATTCATCGTTTTGGGACAATTCTTGCAGCCGTAGCTTCAAGCTATGAAATAAATACCGAAAAATTTTATGACTACTGTGTGGAGACCAGGGAGATATATTTAAGTTTATACCCATGGTATAACAGTGCATAAAATTTTGGTACATGGAGCAAATATAATAAAAAATTCGGTGATACCGATAGGACAAATGTCCGAGGAGGCTTCCGAGGCCAAAAATAAAGAAATCAGAAAAACCAGATTGGGACATACATTGAAGACATCAAGACACGGAACTAATTTTGATTTAATTAAACATTTGTCAATCTTCAGACCTTTATATAACATTATTAAAAAAAATTCCTCGAAAACAAATATCTAAGCGAGACATAGATATAAGAATTTTATTAAAAGATTGACAAAAATATGTTACACATTTAATTTTGCATTTAATTTACTGCAACATTCCTATGTATACAATAAATGTAATATATAATACAATATTTAGGTTCCCGAGTTTTGTCCCCCTAGATTAGTCAAATCATACACTGTGCGCCGCCGCGCCCGCGCTTTCCTACGTGAACAAGTACTAACTGGATGCAGCTGAGTACTAGAGCTGAGTACTAGTGTTTTACAAGGAGCGACTGCCTATCTGACCTCCACAACCCAGTAACTGGGTAACACGATACCCCTTGGCAAGTTTGGTGTCAGAGTTTTTCGCTTCTGATTTCCCGTAACGACTGCCAAAGATGTACAAATGATAGCTGGGACCAAAGGCTTAACGTACATTCCGAGGCACAGATATGCATACAGGAATGTTACACCGAACAGACAGCAGAATGCTTTAACCTTTTAACCGCCTACGTCGGATTTTTACGACAAATATTTTCGGGCCCATTTCGCCAGAGTCGTATATATACGACAAAAATATCACAGCTCGTTTAATGTACTTTTTTGTTTAATTACGCTGTATTTTATCGAAACGATGTTTATATTAGGTAAATAGTTAATTAAGTAATCATTTAACAGTTTAATAAACTTTAGTCTCTTAATCAGAAGTCCTAATTATATTGCACTGCTGTTTTTGTTGTAGGTATTTATTTTTCGATTCACTATGCCGGGCGCTGGGGGCCCGACAAACGATATGAAGTCGGGCGGTTAAAAGGTTAATATTTAACCAATAAACTATATTTTTTTAAACTAGCTCTTTTTTTTTTCAGGGTTTTTGTGACGCTCGGGATGAATATGTCAAAATAATAAAGCCAATAAAAGATATCAGCTTAGAGGAATTGAACTATTATGTTGGCATAAGGCAGTTGACTCCTATCTACTATAGTGACATGAAGAACGGCAGCATGCAGTCAGTAATATCTGCATTTGTATCTGATCTTCAAATGAACTTCCAGGCCACCATATCAACTGTCTGTAAAACTGCTGACAAAATTGGTGATCACAATAATGAATACTACAAACCGCAGGGAAGATGCATAATCTGTAAGGTACCTAATTGTTGTTCCATTATATTGTAGGCATTTCATCCCTAAAACAATGAATTCAATTCTAGTATCTCGTTCGAGAAATTAATGATACAAGTTACCGTCTTTTTTAGCAATTGATGTTTTAAGATTAAACATATTTAAGATTTTGATGTATTGCGGCCCTTTTGACGCATTTATTAAACTCCGTACCTATCTAGTTTTAGTCGAGCAACCTATCAACTGAAACGTTTCAGTCAGCTTTTCTATTTTCAAGGATTGATAGCCACACAGAAATATATTTTTCTTACCTCGATGCATTATTCTCTTTCAGAGTGAACTGCACGCAAAGAATTTGAAACTATCAGCTCTTGAAGCAACTGAATTATCAAGAAAGGTTTCCTTTCGGAATACTGAATTAAAGAAAAATGTATCAAATAATGGGAATGTTCTGAACAATCTTGATGGCATCAATTCCTCAATATTCCCGTTAATTCAAAAATATCTCTGTTATGGTTGTAGTAGGAATCATTCGGAAATGAACCAAACTAAATTACCACAACATATACAAGAAAAAATAAAGTCATAAAAATATGTTGCCATACAAATTAATCAAGAGGTGTGTTCACTACTTCATTCTCATTGTATAGCGGGAGTAATTTTCATGTTTTCGGGAGTTTATTTGTGTTTAAGCGCATACATACACCGCAGCTAGGCCTTGTTATACCTTTACCTACATGTAATTATGTTATAATAATACTGGTCTTTGTAGTATTCTTAAGTATTTAAAATTCTTTTAATCATTCTATGTAACCAGGTTACCTGTTACTTCAAATATAAACAAACTAAAATGTACACGTCTTTTCTTTTTTACTAATACAAAATTACAACAAAATGTTATCAGCACGAAGAATACCTTGAGTACTACTGTTTATTCAAGAAAAGTAATGCGTGTATGTTTGTTTAGTAATAATTACGAAGTGATATTTGTGTGATTTTTTGGGTGTAAAACCAAATAGTTTTTCCCGTGTACTCTTCTGAGATGGCGAGCCCAAATGGAGACACAAATGAACGAGGTATGCGTAGTTCCTCTATTCCAACGTTCACCCTACACAATAGAGAAGGGTATAGTACGTGGAAATTTAAAATGCGTAACTACCTTATTATACATGAGGAGTTGTGTGAAGCGATCAATGGCTACCCAACAGAAATGAATGTTTCGAATGTAATAAAGACGAAAATCGATCAGAAGGCACTAACAAAAATTTGCCTTACAATTACGTATGTTCGAAGTGCTACCACGGCAGCTGAAGCGTGGAAGGCGTTAAAAAATGCATATGAGGACAAAGGCATGGGTTGGCGTTTACATTTAGAAAGTTATACAGATTGAGACTTGAGGACTTTGATAATAATATTGAGTCGTATATCAATGCTGTTATTTCCACTGCCCAAGATTTGGCGGATATAGACAAAGTAATAGATGATGCGTCCATTGCTGTTATTCGATTGGGAGGTCTAACGTCGAGATATGACCCATTGATTATGGCTCTTGAAAATAGTAACGTGAACGTTACCACCGAATTGGTAAAGTCAAAATTACTCAACGAAATGTCCAAGGAAAGCTCGATAACACTGGAGACAGCTATGAGGTCAAAGGTTGATGCCTTCTCTGTTGAGTCAAAGTCAAGGAAAATTGTGTGTTATGGTTGTGAAGAACCTGGTCACCAGAGACCAAACTGTCCTTTAAAGAAAAAGAAGATCATGAAAAGGAAGAATCCCACTGATAAGGACTCGATCTCTTCATCTGCTTTAGGAGCAACAAATGATTACGATATGGACAAATGGTATATTGATTCAGGCGCTACCAAACATATGACTTAAAGACGAGATTGGTTTGTAGACTTAAAGCCTATGGATATGAAGATAACAATTGCAAATGGGACAAAGATTGACGCTAAATGCGTCAGTAAAATATCCATAAATACCGAAACCGCCGTCGGTACAATCAGTGATGTGATTTATGTACCTAACCTGCATACAAATCTTCTATCTGTGAAGACAGCAGTAGAAAAAAGGTTTACTGTAATGTTTGATAAGTCTGGTTGTAATTTATTTAATTACAACCGGAGTGCGTGCGCTCTATTTTCTATAATAGAGCGCACTAATCGCTCTATTATAGAAAAGGCACGCTCTCTTATGGCTGAAAGCGATCTATCTAAAGCTTTTTGGGAAGATGCTACTCGAACGGCTGTGTACCTGAAAAATAAATGTCCCCACCGTGCCTTAAATAATAAAACTCCCTACGAGTTGTGGAATGGTTGCAAACCAGACCTTAGTAATCTCAGAGTGTTTGGGTGTAGAGCTCTTATACATATACCTTCTTGTCACCGTAAGAAATTGGATCTTAAAGCTGTAGAAGCTATATTTGTAGGCTATACAGAAGATCCTAATACACACATCAAAAGTGTCTAGGGATCAAGCATTTTTATGCGGATTTCTTGAGATTGAGATGTGGCTTTGTAATAAATTTATGATTTTATAAATTTATATGGATCCTTTTTAGTGCATTTCATAATTTGAAACAGGAACTGTTAATCAAATTCGAGTAAAAGATGAAAATCAGCTGTCAATATTTTCCCTATAAAAACATACAACGCATTGAAGACATTATTAGTGCTACTGTTTCCCTACTACTGATTAAAACCAACGTTATTATGGAGCAGCGACGTCATTTAAGCAGGGAAGAAATGCTCAGAGCCGTGGGAATGATAGAAGCTGGTTCCCGGCAACGTACTGTGGCTTTAGCTCTGAATACAAGTCAGAGTGTTATCAGTCGACTTTGGACACGTTACCGAAGCACTGGTACCGTGGCTGAGCGCCATGGAGGACGGTATCGCTGCACCACACGGAGATAAGACCGATACATTCAAATCTTAACTCGAAGAGCTCCAACAATAACCGCCATGATGTTAGCCGTGAGGCTTCATCACTCTTCAGGGAACTTAATTAGCGACCAAACAGTCAGAAACCGCTTGCATGAAGTGAACCTTCATTCCCGAAGACCGCTACGGGTACCACCTATAGCAATGCACAATCGTAGGATTCGATATCAATGGGCTCTTGAACACAGAAATTGGGCAGAAGAACAATGGCGTTTCGTGTGCTTTTCTGATGAGTCTCGTTTTGGTATGAGACCGGATACAAGACGTATACGACACTGGAGAACCCCTGGACGCCAACAGCGATTAAAATCCTGCCAGGAAGTCCATCCTTATAGTGGTGGAACCATCATGGTATGGGCGGGTATTTGGATCGGCGGAAGAACTGAGTTGATTTGGATCAGAGGCAACCTCAACGCTCAAATTTATGCTGAGACGATTGTATCTGACGTCATCGTTCCTCTACAAGTGCAAATCGGTCCCTTATTTCAGTTAATGCATGATAATGCACGACCGCACACCGCAAGAGTTGTAAGACAGACTCTCGCCGCAGCTAACATCAATGTCCTGCTCTGGCCTGCTCAGTCGCCAGACTTGAACCCGATTGAGCATGCATGGGATATGCTACAGAGAAGAGCTCTGCCGAATATGGAGGGTATCCAGTCGCAAGAAGACCTTTTTTTGTTGTTGCAACGAACATGGGCGGCCATTCCACAGCGTGATTTGGATGAACTCATTTTGAGTATGCCAAACCGATGTTCTTGTGTTGTTAGTGTTCGCGGTAGAAACACGGATTATTAATTGTTTAAGTTACCCAATAAAATTTTAAAGAAAACTGTTATTTCAGTCTTTTTTTCGAACTTTAATGTTAGTGGTTCAAATGTCAAAAATCCCTTTATTAGGAAAATGGCAAATTTCTTTATAAATGCAAAGGTGACTTGGTTTATCGTTACTGTGACAAACGAAAACACTTTATTTGATGAATCCTTAAAGAAAATTTTAATTAATATCAATCAGGAGAAAAGTTATTGCAAAAATATATGTTGATCCCTAGACACTTTTGATGTGTGTAGTTATCTTTTTCGAAATTCATCTTGCCCTAGAACTTTACAAAACTCGAGGGACGTTACCTTTTTGAAAATTGTTTCTCTACTTTAAATAATAGAAATGTCAACAATAATAAGACTTCTACTGAACCTTTAGTACTTCCTAATAGTCTGTCTATACAGGAAGAAACCAGTACAGTTCAAGAGTCTTTTGAACATGCTCCAGTCGTCACTGATGAACCAGCTCCAGGCCATACTATTGATACGGAAGATCAGACTGCTGAAACGGACCAATTTTTTGAAGCAATTGAGGAAGCAGTTAGTGACCTGACGCGTGCGATAGTCAGGTAAGTCGGCCATCAGCGGATAGGTTGGGCGCGGTTTTAAACGAAAACACGTATTACACATGTGGACACGCTGTCTCACAACGCGGCGTGCGGACAAGATCCAGAACTTCTGTCGAAGAAGCGACATCAATAGTTCTGGTCCGGCGTGTAAATACCTTACATGATAGAAATCAATGATCAAGTTTACGACGGGATCATTGCGCGGTAAGATAACTGGATGCTTTTGAGCATAGTCCAGCGCGGAGTTAACGAGTCTACCTCCTACACGTATCAGACCGTTTTCAATGAAAGACCTCAAGCGGTTGAGAACCTGCGAACAAGATTGATTATTCTTAATATTAGAATAATCCTCTGCAAAGTGTTGACTTTGCAGGGCGCGATGGATTTTATTTTCAGCGAAATTTAATTCATCAGCGGACACTGCAATAGTGTCGCGGCGGGGTAATAATTTTGCGAATTTACAAACGTATACAGTTATACGAAGAGTTTTACTCCATGAGGAGATGCGGTTAGCGAGATCATTTATAAATAAATCTTTATTGAACTAAAGCCTTAAAAGCCTTAAAAAACTATTACAATGTTATAGTACAGGATACATTGAGAGGCTTATACTAGGTAGCAATACATTGAAACCCTGACCTCTAAACTAGGTTAGAACCTGTATCTTAGAAGATCAGTGTCCCTCCGCAACAATTATACAAGCCAAAAATTTTTACAGCTCTAGAACAATTTCTAAACATCGCAAAATAGAATAAAAATGAAGCTATTACTTTTACAAATAAATAAAAAATAAGTGAACGTATGCCATTTATGTGTGATTGAGGTGTGTATGTGTGTGTTGTATGTAACTGTGCGAGTATGATAAATGTGAGTGAGTGTCGTATGCGGAAAATTGAAATTAGTTTTATATTAAACTTGGAAGGTTGCCTAAAAGAAGATCCTCTGTGTGTTGATGGGTGAGTGTTAACAGATAATTGTGCAACGTGTGTTTGCATTGATATTTTGATTTTGTGGATAATTTTAATATTTTGTTTAAACTGTTATATAATTTTGTGCTGGTGATGTAATACTGGCGCCTGGATAAACGTTGTTCTGTGATATTCTTGTGGGAAGATGTTGTGTTTAATTCTGCCTGATGGTTCTTTGTGGGGACGGGAAGAGTGTTTACGGATTACCGTATGGAGAACATAGAGCTGCCTGACAGTTAACACTTCACATTCGGCATATAATTGTATTGTGGAATATCTTCGAGGCCGAGACCACATAACTTTTAAGACCGCCCGTTGTGCACGCTCAAGCCTGATAAATTCGTTTAATGTTGCACCCCCCCAAACTGGAATACAGTATGAAAGTACTGACTGACATAGTGCAGAATATACCAGTTTCAGGTTATTACTATCCACAGACTTGCGTAGTTTTTTAAAAATAAATATAAGTTTACGGATTCTGCCCGTGAAAACATCTATGTGCTTATGCCAGTTAAGTTGTTGATCAATATGAGTGCCCAGATATTTCACGCTAGTAATCCTAGATATGTTGAGGCAGTCACATATAGAAGGGGACAGAGAAGTACAAGTGTGGGCCTTAAGAAGATAAGATAGCGGTGGGGTTAGATTTGACCTAATGGCAAAGGGAACATATACCGTTTTCTGCACGTTCAGGGTAAGCAAGTTGTTTGTTAGCCAATTCATGACATGTTTCAGTGCATTTTCAGCATTAAGAAAGCATTGGGCCCAATCCACTCCATCGACTATCATAGCTGTGTCATCTGCATAGGTAAATATTTTGCAATGTTGGATAGGTATATTACACAGCTCATTTATATAAATGAGGAACAACGTGGGCCCCAATATGCTGCCTTGTGGCACGCCATATGCTATAGGCAGTGTTTCACTCTCATTTTGACCAATTTTGACGTATTGTGTCCGGCCCCTTAGGTAGTCGGAGAAAATATCCAGTACGGGACCACGAATTCCGATGCGCTCCATCTTCTTCAGCAAAGCCGGAACAGAGACGGTGTCGAAGGCCTTAGACAAATCAAGGAAGATACCTACGCATTTCAACTTCTTATCGAGACTTTTAGCTACATGTTCAGAAAGAGCCAAAACCGCATCTTCGGTGCTCAAGCCTGTTCTGAATCCAAATTGGTTATTGGACAAAACTTTGTTAGCATCCAAAAAGCTGACAAGGTTTTTATTAAGGATGCGTTCCAGTATCTTCGATAGAGCAGAAAGTATCGAGATCGGCCTGTAATTATTGACATCGTCTCTGCGCCCAGCCTTGTGAACCGGATGGACCATAGCTTTTTTAAATGCTTCTGGGAAGGTGCCTGATGAAATTGAAATATTGCATATATGTGTTATAACTGGAGCCAGAGCATGTCTTGCTACTTTCAATATCAGAGCCGGGATACCATCCCATCCGGTAGCACAATCAGATCTTAGGCTTAAAATAATGTCTTCAACGTCTTTTACATTTACCTCATGAAGGACCATTGAACCACCAGAGTTTAATATGGGAAAATTAGTTGGTAGAGAAGTCGTAGTTATCTTTGATGCCAGATTTTTGCCAATATTTACGAAAAAGTTGTTTATAGTATTTAAGGAGGAATTTGGTGTCTCACAAAGATTTAGTAATTCGGTAGGAGGAGCACGGTTTGACTGTATATCGGATACTTTTTTTATTACACCCCATGTTGCCTTTATATCATTCTTAGCCTTGGAAAATTCTTCATTTTCGTAAGCAATTTTGAGCTTTCGTAGCAAAGAATTACAATAGTTTCGGTAACGAGTGTAGGTGATTCTAAGTATTTCATTGTCTTTCTCTTTTTTTAGTTTAGCGTTCATACGGTCTCGATTGCGAATGCAGCGGAGCAATCCGGGAGTTACCCACGGTTTGAGAGTTCGTTTTCTGCTTGGTATTGAATATTCCTGTGTGTGCTGTTTAATAATGTTAGATAGATTCCCAATAAAATTATTTGTTGCTTCATTTGGGTCCCAAATTTCCAGAATAGGCGACCAGTCATTGTTGTTTATGTCATTAATAACTGTATTATAATTAATTTTGTACTTAATTTGAGCTGTATTTTTACTATTTTTCTTAGTTTGTAGTAACAATAATAAAGGTTCGTGATCAGTTATAGATGACTCAATGACGATCGTCGTTGCATTTTTATTCGTTTTGAGGAGAACGTGATCTAGACAATTTGCCAAGCGAGTCGGAAAAAGATGTGCTGGTAGGAGTCCATGCGATGCGGCGCAGGTTAAATACAAGTCAGAGTTCCGGTCATTATTGCCTTCCTTGATATCTATGTTTATATCACCGATTACGACTATTGTTTGCGAATGTACCTTAAGTACCTGTTCTAAACTTACAATGAAGTTACTAATATCTTTAAAGGAGGGTGAACGATATAGAGCAATTATAACGATATCGTCTATGTGGCATGTTAGGCAATTTGCATCGGCAAATTGTGGCTCCTGTACTTCACATTTGATTGATGATTTAACGTATATAGCAACCCCGTCATTTTGGTTAAAATTGTTATTAGTACAGTAAGAACTATAGCCGTCTAGGATTGGCAAATGCGACACTTTGCTCAGCCAGCATTCGGTTAATATTAAAACATCGCACTGAAAGCCCAAAACCTGCAGTAGTACAGATATCTCGTCAAAGTTTTTATTTATGCTGCGTATATTAACATGTAGAATTTTTAATCCATTGGCAGGTTTAGTGATATATTGCAAGCATGTTTGTGGTGGACATTTCATCGAACTTGACACACAAAGTTTATCTAACTCACTATTTATAATATTTAAGTCAGCCATTTGTTAAAGATATTTTAATAAGTACCTTACCTATTTTACAGAAACAGTAATTTGGGCTTAGACAGTTAAAGCTATGCGTAGTGCGAGATAAGTGACAGTGATTATATATTTTAGGCAAACTATAGATTGTATTAGAGAGTATGTGACTGTAAAAGAGTGTACGAGTGCGAGTAGGCATACATTTGTGGAAATTATTGTAATTGAAGTAGTTACTTATAATTATCGGATGGTGATATGGTGATGTAGTTGTGTTTAATTTGTATGGATTGTATATCAGGCCAGTAATAAAAAATAATATAAAAACATAAAAAATATTTAAATCAAGATAAATCAGCATAATAAAAAGATTTGAAGATGCGTACTGACATTTATTCTTGTAACTTCTAAATAGTCATTGCTGTGTATTTATTTTTGATAGGCACTGTTCTGATTTAATTATGATTTGCCTATCACCTGCTTCTTTCCGGATGATAATATTCGTTCGATACCCAGCAAAACTTATAATTGTTTTCTTTAGCGTAATTCCGTGCTAGATAAAAGATTCTTCGTAAAGAAGGCGGTAGGTACTCAGCAACGTAGACTGGTTGGCGGTTTCCAGGAATACCAATTATCTCAGTATTTAATTTGTCTGCAAATGTCTTCTGTTTATTAAAATTTACAACCGAACTGAGGAAAGTAGACTTTTTACTAACTGTGGAAAACTGCGCGACAATGCTCCTGTTAACCCCTTTTTTTCCTGGAAGTCTATACACGTCTCTCAGATCATTTGCTGAAACATCTACTTTCAGTACCGTACTTATACCGTTGACCACATTCATGAGCTCAGTTATCGACTCGTTATCTTTTACCGGGATATTTCTTATTTCGACACTAGAATTGCGTGACATGAACAGGAAATCTTGTATCTTTTTCTCTAATCCTAAGATACACTCGTGTAGATTTTTCTTTTCCTTCTCAAAATCCTGCATTTTCCTATTTATATCTTCGTAGTTGGTATTCATAAAGTGCATAGACTTGACAATCTCAGCATTTGAGTCCTTGATGCTTTGGTTTTGTTTTCTTAATTCTGCAACATCCGCTACCAATTGTTTTAAAATGGTGTCTTGGTCAGCCTTCCATGACATAATTGTAGACTTAAGTTGTTCAAATTGGGTCGCATCACAGCATGAGTCTTCTATTCGCATACGCTTTCGAGCGTTCAGGTTAAGCGAGCTATCACTAAGTCCAGTCAGATCAGGTTCAGACTGCACTTCCAATAACGGTTCAGCAGAGTGTTTAGGTGGCGTGCGCGCAGTGCGGGGCATTTTAGTACTCAATTGCTTTTGATAATAAGGCTCACAGATATAATTAAGAATGCAGTATAACTAACTACCCGTAAGTGAACAATGTGTGCGGTAATATAAACAGTTTATATTTTACTCACTCAAATAAATAAATATTATGTGGGTACTTTGAGCAGAAGACAGGTGGACACGGAGTCAACGACCTTTAGCTGCGTAGCTCCGCCGCTTGCCGCTGCTGTACACACGATGACTCAACTCGCTACTCAAAGCGTTCACTTAAAAATTTGCAACTTCGTTATATTGATATTGTGTTATTTCCTTGTAGTCTAAGCGGTTATAAAAACAAATTGATGCACCAGGAGGCTTATTGTCTGGCCTACACAACAATATAAGTTTCTTCGTTAGAAAAATACTTTTAACACCGTTAGCGATTTTTTATTTAGGAGCACAAACTAGTCACGTCTAGCTGCGTTATTGTCCGCGGGTGGAGGCGATTTATAGCACAATGCTTGACTGGCGATGGCGAGTACACAGCATGTGTAAGAATTTTTTGTTCAGTAGTAGACGGAGTAAATTGGTCGTCAAGACGCTTGAGAGTCCACTCAGACGGATCCAATGTCCAAATCCACAGAGGGTGTGTGGTTAATTTCTGAGGCGTAATGCCACGTGAAAGAACGTCTGCGGGATTTTCAGTCCCCGCGACGTGATAGAAGTTGTCAGCAGAGATGTTTTCCGTTATCTGAACCACGCGGTTTGCTACAAAGGTTTGCCACCGACGTGGCGAACTTTTGATCCAATATAACACGACTTTAGAGTCAGTGAAAGCGAATACCTTGACTGGAAGAAGATGCGAGTAATTTTCATAAACTATGCGTAGCAGTTTGGACATGAGAAGCGCGCCGCAGAGCTCTAAGCGTGCTATAGACAGAGGCTTGGTAGGAGCGACTTTGGACTTTGCGCAGACAAGCCGGACAGTGTTACCGGAGGCGGTGGTCACATGAGCGTATACAACGGCACCGTAGGCATGTTCACTTGCGTCCGAAAAGGCTAGAAGAGTGAGAGTGCAGTTGTTAGAAACGCCTATATGACGCGGAATGCGTATATTATTAAGAGACGGTAACTCGTCGCAGAACTGCTTCCACATTTTAACAATGTGTAGAGGTGGGGTGTCATCCCAATCGAAGTTAAGATGCCAAAGCTGGCAATCGAGAAGGCGAGATCGTCCATGAAAAGCGACGTAGACGCGAATTTGCTGGCGAGAGGATAACGCGTGCCATCATCTTCGACTAACCGTCTCACAGTGCGCAATGCATGGTAAGGACTTGATTTTAAACCGAAGCAGACGCGGTTAAATCTATACAATTGTAGTGGGTCTTGTGGAGTAAAGCGATAAAGAAAACATTGATAACGACGGTCAGCTTCGCGCATGATAATCTGTAAGAACTGCTGGCGGCAGTCCGCGGTCAATGCGATCGCGTGTAAGCGGAAATTTAATAATATTGTAAACAAGTCGCCTTGCAAATTCGGACCTGAGTGCAGAATATCATTCAGTGATTGCCGGCCACCAGAAGTAGACGCGCTGGCGTCTAGAACCACGCGCAGCTTAGTCGTTGTCTTATCTTCGCGCACGACCCCGTGATGCGGTACGACGTATATGGGTATTGGGTCGCGGGGATCGTACGACGCAGGAGAAACGTAATCTTTCGCGAGATAATCCTTTATTACGTCATCATATGCAGACCTTAGTTTTGGCGAAGCTTCTAGCTTTCTTTCGAGACATATGAAACGCTTGCGGGCATTGTCAAAAGAATTCCCGAGGGAATAAACATCCTCGTTGAATGGCAGTGCTACAGTGTACCTACCACTAACGGGATCGCGGGTTGTCGTGGAATTATAAAATAATTCACATTCAACATCAGAGGGGTGTTGAGTGGGCGGTGCGGAGGGAAGCTCCTCGAGCTCCCAAAAACGCCTGACTAATGAGTCAATAGCGACAGGCTCCTGAGCGAGGCAACATGTCAGGGCCTGGGTGGTTTGATGCATAGGTAACGTAGGCGCGGAGCCCATAATTACGTAGCCGAAAACAGTAGTGCTTCACGCACGTAGGCTGTGACTATGCAGGTCCTCTGCCGTACGTTCTTGTGCGCCGTCGTGGCGTCCACAGTGCGAAGGCCTATCTGTGCATTTTCACATGTCTTACGACTCGTGCTGTGCATGTCGAAGTCGCCACGGACGTCAGCACTCCCAGTTTTCTTGCCGCGCTGAAGAGGTTTCTCGCCCGTCGAGGACCGATTCAGATCCTGTACTCGGATAATGGTACATGTTTTAAGGGGGCTAACTCTTACCTCCGCGATTTGTACAAGTTTCTCAATACTGTGTATCGTCCAAAGTTGGAGGAAGAGTACGCTGAGAGTCGGATAACTTGGAAATTTATCTGTCCCAATTTTCCGCACTTCGGAGGCGCTTGGGAAAGTGTCGTGAAGGTTGTGAAAATGCATCTGTTCCGAGTCGTCGGACAGCAGCTTCTATCATACGAAGAACTCTGTACTGTTCTCACTCAGATTGAGTGTCTCCTAAACTCACGCCCGCTGACAGTACTGAGTTCCGATCCCGCAGAGCCCACGGCCCTTACGCCGAGCCATTTCTTACATACCGCGCCTCTATTTTCTTTACCCGCGCTTGAAATCAACTCTGACCCTGTCAGTTACTTCAGCGACACTCGCTACTGGACAAATTGGTCCAGTCGTTTTGGAGTCGTTGGAAGATGGAATATCTACATGGGCTACAGGTTAGGCAGAAGTGGAACACGTCGTCGTTTCCTGTCACAGCAGGAACCGTGGTTGTTGTGATGAATGATAACTCACCGCCCTTATCCTGGCCGTTAGCTATTGTGGAGAACGTCCATCCGTCAAAAGACGGCGTCGTGCGCGTCTGTACAGTTAGAACCGCCAAGGGAACTTACCTGCGCCCGGTCGTTCGTTTGTGTCCTCTTCCAAGACAATAATTAATAAACCACACTTCGCATTAGTTTAAGTTAGTTAGTAATTCCGCATCGCTTTAGTTTGTAACGTAAGTTAATAGCTTAACCCGCTTCGCCATGACTCTACGGAACTATTTATCTCATCTCACCGCGCGCATTGAGCGCTCCTAGAGTCATAGTAATGTTTTTCTCTTTCGTCTTATTATCGCTTTTTAATGGTGACCCATTAAGGGGGGGGGGGGTGGAAATGGTAACGCCAACACTGATTATATAGATTTACTCTTATACTATGAGGCAGTTTGTATTTCCCGCTCCTTTTCCCACCTGTACATGCAGCGCTTTAGCATCATTCAAAAGGTGAACATGAGAACGAGAGAACGAGCACTGACAGCTGTCAGTTCGACGAAGAAATTGCACATGAAAGCACGTGTGTAACAGATCTCTCGAATCACCCCCGCACCGCATGACGAGCCCTTTCGTCTGACCCCGCGAAGAGACGAGGATCTTCTCGAGCCTTTCTCTGCAGTTTTCAATACATTCCCGCTCCGCCAAACGCATCCTTGTGTTTGATTACGCATTGTAATAAGAAGAAAAAGTATATTCAAATATTGGTCGCGCGACCCGCGTAGTGATACTCTGCTGTGTGCTGGTCGAAGGAGATTGGATCCCGCTGGCCTGCCCCTGGTAAGTGCTGCATGTCCCTTCTCTTCCTCTCTTCTCCGCCTCGACTTTTGCCACTGCCGCTTCACTTTAATTAACACGTCCACCGTATCGAAGGTTGGTTCTGATACCTTTCAGGACTGAATTATTGTTGGCGTGACCAGTATTAGAGTTAGAGTCCATGAAACTAAATAATAACGAAAGTTATTTGGGTTTCTGTCATAGGATTCAAAACGCAAGTAGTATCTTGATTGCAAAAATAATTGAAACCGTAGACGATGCGATAAATTCGCATCGGCTACGGTTTCAATTATTTTTCAAGCCAAACAGCATATTTATACTAATTCGTCACTGAATGTTTTCCTATATAATTTACCTCCTTATTTAGTTAGATTGGTACGATTAAGGAACGTGACGACACTAGAAGATGCCTTGAAGGTAGTGTTAGAAGAACAAAACTTTCAGACGGTTTATGAATCTAGAAATAAAAATAGTTCAAAACTGCCAGGAAAAGCTACCAACAATAATGGCAATTCCCAACGTTCACCCAATCCACAAAAACAACCTAGTACACCAGTACCAAATAGTTCAACAGGAAATATTATTCATACGAACTCTCCAAATAATTCAATTCAATATAGAAATTCTTTTAGAAACCAAAATAATGCGCAAAATCAGTCGCCACAACGAAGTACGTCAACGCCGTGGCCGAATCAGCAGGCCGCGCCGCGGATGGCATCGGTGCATAATGCAATGCCGGCAAACTGGTTCAAACACCGACGTTACCATGCGAACTGCAAACTCTAGACGCGTAAATTATACGAATAATGACTCAATTATGACATACGACAATAATGAACAAAATACTTACGATTACGAACCGCAAGCGAGCACGTCCCATGAGACAGAACAAATTGAAAATTTTTACCTGAGAGCCTCATACAGAGAGAAAAAATAGTTTTAAATTGTACTAATTATCGTTCTTTGCCTTACATTGTAATCCCGGAGCTAGGTAATGCAGTTTTTATGTTAGACTCGGGCAGTTCTAGATCATTTATAGGTCGGCGTGTCGCCTACCATCATTTTAAAAATGCTATCTACAAAGAGCCTTTTGAAGTAGTCAGTACTCAAGGCGTTAGCGTACATACAGAAGTTGTTTTAACTCCCTTGCCCAAAATATTTAAAAGTTCTGAAGGTCATAAGTTTTGCCTTAACGATGTTGACAATAACTACGACGGTTTATTAGGCAGTAATTTATTAAAACAATTAGATGCGAAAATTGATTACCAAACACTAACTTTATATACAAGGAATACTGACATAACTTTTGTTTACTCTTCAGCGTTAAAAGATACTTATATTTTACCGCCAGGTAGTGAGTTAAGGGTAAAACTGCCCGTAAATTTAACTAATGGCGAGGCTATTTTAGATTTTAAAGAATTGAGTAAGGGAATTCGAATGCCCTCTGCGTTAGTTAACTGTGTGAATGGTTATGCATATACGGTTATTCAGGACAAGGACATAGAAATGACCCTCAAGGTCACTAACCCCTTTCAGGTAGAACCTTACAATCACCAAGAGATCTTAGTTAATAATTTAAGAGACAGAGACAGAATGAACGAGTTATTATTAAACAACTTAAAAAAATTAAGGTTAGATCATATGAATAAGGAGGACAGAACGGTGATGAATTCTTCATCTTCACATTTGTGAGGAATATAAGGATATTTTTTATTGTGAGGACATACCGTTGTCGTTCACTAACGAAGTGAAACATAAAATTAGAATGGTAAACGAGGAACCCATTAACGTAAAAGCCTATAGGTTGCCGCCCGCCCAAACAGACGAGATTAGGCGCCAAGTGGATAAAATGCTAAAGGATGATGTAATCCGAGAATCAAATTCCCCTTAGAGTGCACCGGTCCACCTTGTTCCAAAGAAGCTAGATGCTTCTGGACAACAAAAGTGGAGGATGGTAGTAGATTATAGACGTTTGAACGAAATAACTGTGGACGATAAGTACCCTTTGCCAAACATCAATTATCTTTTTGATAAACTAGGAAAGAGTATATATTTTTCCACCTTAGATCTTGCGTCTGGCTACCATCAACTACAAACCCAGAAAGAAGATAGGCAAAAAACTGCGTTTTCAACACCATTCGGCTTATACGAATTTAACAGAATGCCGTTCGGTTTGAAAACAGCGCCTGCCACATTTCAACGTGCAATGGATAACATCCTCAGAGGTTTATAAGGCTTGCATTGCCTCGTGTATCTTGAAGACGTCATCATTTTCTCTACCAGTTTATAAGAATACATAGAGAAATTGCGAGCTATTTTCGAGCGATTCCGAGAAACTAATTTAAAAGTCCAGCTTGATAAATCCGAGTTTTTGAGAAAGGAAGTAATGTACTTGGGAAATACAATAACTAGGAATGGCCTTAAGCCTAACAACGACAAAATAGAGGCTATTCTGAAATACCCTTTGCCCAAAACAGTTACACAGATTAAGAGTTTTTTAGGATTAATTGGTTATTATAGAAAGTTTATAAAGGATTTTTCTAAGATAACCGCACCTCTCACAGCATGTCTAAAGAAGGGAAAAAAGGTTGAGATAAATGATGAATATAAAAAAAAGTTTCGAAACGTGAAAAGAGTTGCTGACACATGCACCTTTGTTACAATTCCCCGATTTCACAAAACTATTTATTCTTACAACCGACGCGTCAAACGTTGAGATAGGCGCAGTACTTTCTCAAGGTACCATAGGATCGGACAAACCGATTGCATTTGCCAGTAGAAAAGTAAGCGATACAGAGTCTAGATATAGTACGATAGAAAAGGAGTTATTGGCCATAGTATGGGCAGTTAAATATTTCAGGCCCTATTTATATGGCAGAAAGTTTACAATATATACTGACCATAGACCTTTGGCATGGTTGAATTCATTAAAAGGACCTAATAGCAAGCTAACTACCTAGATGGCGTTTACGCTTAGAGGACTATAATTTTGATATCCATTATAAGAAAGGTAAACAAAATAAAAATGCCGATGCCTTATCGCGTATTAAAATTAATATAACAAAAGATGACTCGGAATCAATGATAGTTAACGTAGATGAGAAGGAAGCGAGATTACAACAGCATTTGAAAGAAGTGACGGACGAAATCGTAAAGCTTAGCGTTAAAGAACCAGAAATAGAGACGATAGAATTATCTGATTCAGAAAACGACGACGCCGTGACAGCAAATTCAATATCTAATAGGGAACATGAAGGTATTCCTATTCTTAATGAAGCGGTAGATAACAAAGCTAGGCAAATTCATGTTTTCACCTGGCACAGAGACGATATCTGTGTAAAAGATATTTCTATTAACAAACAAAAAAATTTGGAAGTTCACCTACCCCCTAGTAATAGCGAAAATTTAGTCAAAAATTTTCATAAAGAATATAACGATTACAAAAAAAGTACTTCATTTATTTTGAGGACCATTGCCATAGAAAAACATTTGTTAACGTAGTTACGTCACTTTACAAAAAGGGAACTCAAAACTTTGTCGAATGTACTGAAAGAGTTGTGAACGTTACGGATGAAAGTGACCAGAAAGACCTAGTCATCAAATATCATCGAGGGAAGACTTGTCATAGAGGTATTAGAGAGACTCTAATGAAGTTAAAAAGAGCATATTGGTGGAGCAATATGAAAGAAACAGTTACAGCTATTATTAATGCATGTGAGGAATGTAAGAAAATGAAGTATGACAGGAAACCTCTAAAACCATTTCTACAATTAACACAAACTACATACAGTCCATTCCAGGAAGTTTTTATAGATCTGCTATACATAGAGAAAAATCAATACTTAACTATAGTAGACTCATTTAGTAAGTTAGGTCAAGCAATACAGATTCCCAATAAAAGCACACCCGAGGTAGTAAGAGCTCTAATCAAATATTTTTGTATGTATGGAATACCAAAAAAAAAGTAGCGATGCAGGCACTAAGTTTAACAATGAATTGCTTAAGGAAATGTTAAGTTTATATAAAATCGAGCAACACATAGGGACACCTAACAATCCTAATTCAATGGCAATAGTGGAAAGATTTCATTCCACAATTATCTAAATATATAGTTTAGCAAAATATGAACAATCTAGTTTAGATGCAGCTTCTGTTATGACATATGCGATCATGGGTTATAACAATACTATTCATAGCGCTACGAGTTTCACACCTTACGAAGTTGTTTTTGGGCACACAGTCTGGAAGTGCTTTTGATATTGACAGGGACAAAACTTTAATGCAAAAGATATTACAGGATCATCGTAAGCGATTGAAAATTCTTTATGAGCATTTAAGTAGTCAAATGATTGGACATAAAAACTTAGTTAGGGACAAGAAAGGAGGGGAGGACCCACCAAAAATAGTAGATGGTGACACGGGTTTTATGAAAAATGCTAGGACTAGGAAAGCAAAAGAACTGCCGCGATACGAAAAGGCAACGGTCACCAGAAAACCTAAACGAAACATAGTCCCAATTAAGCTTAAAAATAGAAATACTAAAGTAGCATTAAGAAATGTCAAACGCCCTCCACAGATGGTGGTTGATACTGCTCCTCCTAGCGGATCAAGGGACAACCCTGAACATCCAGAAGATCGACCAGAATCCGGGAATAGTTCCGATTCGGTTTGGAACAGTTCTGATGAGGACTAACCATTGGGATATTATTAAGACTATAGATTTAAATTCGCTAACTGTCCAGTTAGAAAATAATATAGAAGAGTATAATAAATTAAAAATTATAAGTCATAGTAATAGCGAGATACATAGGGAACTTTTAGGGTTAACAGTACAAATCGAATCATGTATATAATTGACAAAAGATAGGTTAAAACAGATCCTCTAGCAGAACAAGGAGAGGAATTATAAACCCACTAGGATCCCTTATTAAGGTAATAACAGGAAATTTAGATAACGAAGATGCTAGGAAATATAATGTAGAAATTAGTAATTTAGGAAATAAGTAACATTCAATAGAACGCAAAGTATCATTGATGCAGAAGGCTTTCGATAAATTACTCAATGATTCTGATGATATTAACTTTAATACTAGACATTTGGACTTCAAAATAAAACACTTTCAAGCACTTACTCAAAACCAAACCAAGTACTCTAACCTTTTAACCATAATGAATAGTATGAATCAAGTTTTAAATGATTGTCGTACTATTTATTCCATTATTTATGAATTGGAAACTGCCATTGCTTTTAGTAAAATGCACATATATTACATCCATCCATAGTAAACGCCACAGAATTATTTAATATTCTTAATGTCATAAGAAAACATCATAACTTAATTTATCCATTAAGATTAGATAACTTAGTAAAATTAGAAGGAAGTTAGAAATTAAGGGATACATAGACAATAGTAAAATTATATTTGTACTAGAAGTTCCATTAATAGACAAAAACTAGTATTTGCGTGTTGCGCGAGGTGCAAGCACCTCGCGTGCTTGTGAAAAAAAAAAAAAAGGGGGGGGGGGGTGATAGGGGGGGGGGGGGTTGCAGAAGTATTTCGACTAAAGCATTGCCCCTCTAAATGAATCTGAAAAAAAAAAATGTTCCAAGTCTCTTAGATTCCGAGATCCGCCTAAACGGGAGGAGAAGGGGGGCGGGGGGGGGGACGTTGAAAAATGGTTTTTACTTTACCGAGCCTCCTCTATACGAATCCGTAAAAAGAAAAAAATACGGGTCTCGTAGTTTCCGAGATACGATAGGGGGGGGGGAAAAGGGGAGGTTTGGCACTTTTCCCGTAGGTTTGAGAGTTACTTGTTTACGAATCTGTCAAAATATACCCACCTCCCCATCCACCATCTGGGAGAACAATTATGTCAATGAGTGAGTGAGTCAGTCAGTGGTAATTTAGCTTTATATACACTTCTGGACACATCTATTGGCCCACCTTGTATTTTCAGTTTCGTTTGGTCCTAGCTAAAATTTTATATTAGGTCGAGCAAAAAGTTTTTATGCAGTTTTGAACCTGGCACATTCACAATTTCATTCAATAGTCTTTTTTTGAATTTCGAACACAGAATTTAAAGAAACAAAAGACAATTTGGAGCCTGTTTGTTGATATCAAACAATCGAATACTAAGAAAACTTGGTTTTATTGGTTTACTTGGATTTAATTCTTGAAAAAGTGATTGATATCTTTGCTTTTGCAACAAACATTACTTATTCTTAACATTAAGGTGAGGTTCTATCAATAATCTATGGATACTTCACCTGAAGTCGCCGCCCAAGCTGTGGCACTTATTCAGGCCGAACACAGCCAAAGAAACGTGAGTGCTCAACTTAATTTAAGTCGATCTGCGGTCCGAAATGTTTATCGGAGGTACCTAGAGACTGGCGGCTTTGTTCGTCGCCAAGGAAGGCCACGATCTCGGGTCACAACTGAAAGGCAGGATCGATTCATCGTGACGACCAGCTTGAGAAATCGTCACCTTACCTCCATTGAGATACAAAACCAACTTCGCGACTTCCACGGAGTATCTGTGAGCGCTCGAACTGTTCGGAGAAGGTTAAAAGAACGCGATATGGTACCACACAAGCCAGCTAATGGGCCCAAACTAAAGCGAGCCCACCGAACAGCGCGCCTTCATTTCGCACGCAGTCATTTAAATTGGACACAGCAAGATTGGAGCCGTGTACTCTTTTCTGATGAGTCTAAAATTGTGTTACATGGCAATGATGGAAGGAAGAAGGTCTACCGGCGTAAGGGAGAGCGTTTCGCACAATGCTGCTTTGAAGAGAGGGTTGCTTATGGCGGTGGCTCATGAACTGTCTGGGGCGGTATATCCGCGAGCGGCAAAACTCAACTTGAGGTTGTTACAGGACCACGGCTGCCAACATTAAATGCTGAAAGATACATTCGTGAGTGCTTAGAACCTCACGTGATACCATACGCGGACTATGTGGGCCCAAATTTCCTTTTTATGCATGATAATGCAAGAGCCCATGCGGCCGGCATCGTCAGGGAATATCTTCGGGATGTGAACATCACAGTTATGGACTGGCCAGCCAGAAGCCCAGACATGAACCCCATTGAGCACATGTGGGACGAGCTAAAAAGGCGTGTTAGGGCTCGTCAGCCAGTTGCCCAGACGATGCAGGAGTTGAAAACTGCCATAGAAGAGGAATGGGAGATGATCCCTCAAAATTTCATAGAGCGGTTGATAAACTCTATGCCTAATCGTATGAGAGCTGTGGTAGATGCCCATGGAGGCAACACGCGTTATTAAATTAAACCTTTATTTGATAAAACATGTTTTTTATTCAAAAATTAATTGCCTTTAACAAGGCGCATATCCGACTTGTTAGGCGTAGGTCCATGTCGTATGGTATTCTGAATTCAAATTTAAAACTATACGATCGAAAAAGATGGTAAAATGTATCAGGTTTAAAACTGCATCAACAGTTTTTGTTCAATCTAGCAATCATATTTCGGTAGGGGCCATCGAAACCTAAACTCTAAGGTGGGCCAATAGATGTGTCCAGAAGTGTAGTATAACTAGTATTTGCGTGTTGCGCGAGGTGCAAGCACCTCGCGTGCTTGTGAAAAAAACTAAAGCATTGCCCCTCTAAATCAAGTATTTGCGTGTTGCGCGAGGTGCAAGCACCTCGCGTGCTTGTGAAAAAAAAAAAGTGGGTGGGGCGGGGGTGATGGGGGGCGTTTAGTATTTGCGTGTTGCGTGAGGTGCAAGCACCTCGCGTGCTTGTGAAAAAAAAAAAAAAAAAGTGGGGGCGTAATGGGGGGGGGGGGTTGCAGAAGTATTTTGACTAAAGCATTGCCCCCCTAAATGAATCTGAAAAAAAAAATGTTACAAGTCTCTTAGATTCCGAGATCCGCCTAAAGGGGGGGAGAAGGGGGGCAGGGGGGGGGACTTCGAAAAATGGTTTTTACTTTACCGAGCCTCCTCTATACGAATCCGTAAAAAGAAAAAAATACGGGTCTCGTAGTTTCCGAGATACGATAGGGGGGGGAGAAGGGGGGGAAAGGGGAAGTTTGGCACTTTTCCCGTAGGTTTGAGAGTTACTTGTTTACGAATCTGTCAAAATATACCCACCTCCCCATCCACCATCTGGGAGAACAATTATGTCAATGAGTGAGTCAGTCAGTCAGTGGTAATTTAGCTTTATATAGTATAACTAGTATTTGCGTGTTGCGCGAGGTGCAAGCACCTCGCGTGCTTGTGAAAAAAAAAAAAGGGGGGGGGTGTGATGGGGGGAGATGGGGGGGGTTTAGTATTTGCGTGTTGCGCGAGGTGCAAGCACCTCGCGGGCTTGTGAAAAAAAAAAACAAAAAAAAAAGAGGGGGGGGGTGATGGGGGGGGGGAAGTTGCACAAGTATTTCGACTAAAGCATTGCCCCTCTATATAAATTTGAAAAAAAAAATGTTCCAAGTCTCTTAGTTTCCGAGATCCGCCTAAGGGGGGTGAGAAGGGGGGCAAGGGGGGCGACTTCGAAAAATGGTTTTTACTTTACAGAGCCTCCTCTATACGAATCCGTAAAAAGAAAAAAATACGGGTCTCGTAGTTTCCGAGATACGATAGGGAGGGGGGAGAAGGGGGGGGAAAAGGGGAGGTTTGGCACTTTTCCCGTAGGTTTGAGAGTTACTTGTTTACGAATCTGTCAAAATATACCCACCTCCCCATCCACCATCTGGGAGAACAATTATGTCAATGAGTGAGTCAGTCAGTCAGTGAGTGGTAATTTAGCTTTATATAATATAATATAATACATACAATTATTATAAAGTTGTTCCTATCCCAATCTATAACCAAATAACCCAAAAACCTAATATCATTATACCCCAATATCCTTACCTAAAGTGAACAAGTCGAAATACAGATCCGTAGTCGATGGCTGTAAGGAAATAGAAGATCAGACATATGTCTGTTCCGATGAAAACGTGGTACAGTACGCGGAGGAAACATGTATCCAACTCATGTTATTACAACATAACTTCAGTAATTGCAAGAAACACCAGGTACAGATAGAAGAAACCAAGGTGCAGCCTATATCCAGCATCCACTGGTTGATATACGCGGAAAAGGAAACTGTTGCAACGGAGCACTGCGAAGAGGAGATCCGCAGACATAGTCTACGAGGCACATACATATTAGTGCCAAGTCAGCACTGTACTTTACAGATTGCTGATATGTCAATCACAACACCCATGAACACCAGTTTAGTTTCCTTCAGATTGCCACCAGTACAGATGCCCGAGCTACGCAGAGATGTTACCCCGTCAGTCAAGCAGCTGGACCTCAGAGGCAATGCCGCCAGTCTTTTGGGCACATTACCAGTGGACAGCGATGCGCACGAATTTCTGGATGCCATATTTTAGTTTATTTTTAGATGTATATATGTAGTTTAGGGTTTTTATTTAAGTCTATAAAGTGTTAAAAATGTATGTTAAAACAATTTTTTATTAGTTATATTTTCAACTAACTTGCGTCCCACGTTAGCGAAATATTCATTAGCAAGATTGACTGATCTTTTCGGATTGTTATTGTTTATTAATTCATGTGAGGTTTTTTTCGAAAGTTTCTTGCTGTCTTTACCTGCATCCTGCACTTGTTGCTTCTCATATTTCCTTTTAATAAGTGTGTGCAAATATTTCTGTACCTTTTATAAGTAGCTATTAATACCTCATTATCTGGTGCTTTTTTAAGTTTCTCATGTAGGTTATCGCGATTTCTAAGACATTTTAATATACCTACCTGGGGTGATCCAGGATTTCAAGATTTTTTTACGATTAAATATCTTTACTTCATTAGTATTGATCACAATAGCCGTTTGAAGTAGAGCAGCAGCTTCATTGACATCTGTAAGTGTGATAAATAACTGAAATCTATACTCTTACTTAAGTTCTGCATTAAGGAGAGGATAATTAATGCGCCTTATCACTTTTGGAGGTTTATGTCTAGATGAAGTAGTTATGAATAAGGCAACGCTATTATGGTCGGTTAAAGATGTTTGTAGAATGAGGCAACGTGCAGTTAATTTAGTTTTTAAGAAGACATGGTCCAGACATGTTTTGTTATGCGTCGGGATTATGTACGCTGGGATCATCCCATGGAAAGCCGTCATATCTAGACATTGTGAAAGATTTGAGTCAACACTGTCTTTAGATATATTAATGTTAATGTCTCCTAATAAAATTACGTTTTGCCTTGCTGAAAATTTCAGTAATAACTGATTAAGAGATAGAAGAAAGCTATTGATATTTTTATGTCCCGGGGGTCTATATATAGCAAGAGCAACAGTATCAGTGTTTATGGTGATTGCCAGACAATTTGCCCCCTGTACGTCGATTCTGTAAAATTCGAACAACAACTCGCATCTCACATAGCTATTCACTGTCACTTCGCTTATGTTTCAAAGTGACCTTGATTTTGCATTCTGTAAACAGCGTCGAAGTGACGGAGGAATTACCTTACCGAATGCCACTTCTCACGTCATCTCATACTTTATCTATCAAAATCTTTAGTTCAACTCACTGACACGCTCGCAAGGGTAGCGCTAGTGTAAATTCGAATTAACAACCGAGTTTTTAGAATGCCAATCAATAAACTCACAGCGGATTCAGATTCGAAGTTTAGAATGTAGTCTTACAGAATAACACAACTGATATTATATGCTCCAACTGAAATGAGTAAGTTTCTCTTGTAAATAAACGACCACACCTTCGTTTTGTGTAAGATTATTGATAGAAGCAAAATTCTCGTATCCATCTAGGTGTGATATACAAGGGGTTGATGGCAACCAACATTCAGTGAGGACGATGCAATCCCAGGATATACCAGTTCTTACCAGGATTGGCAATTACCCTGATATATTACACTTTATGCTACGAATGTTCTGCTGAAAAAGTTTCAGACATTTCATAGACCCAGGTAAAAAGGACGAGCATTTATCCGCGTCACACACAAAGGTATCGGCCACATTATACGAATCAATATCATTTTGTATATCAAGTAATTCGTTGAATTTTTCGTATAGAGTTCCAAACAGGACAAAACTCCCAGTTATATTTAGTGGTAATGTGGACAGTATTAGAAACAACTAAAAAATTAACGAGACAACTATGAGCAATATTTGGGACCGTATATCTATTTATAATTGTACATGGAATTATTTGTAGAGCGGTTTGAACATAAATTACGCTCTCCTGTAAACCTCGGTTTTTGACATATCCGTTTGTACGTAGTGACCGTCGATATGTATGTATGCGAATACCTTCGAAACGGTTGCACCTATTTGTTTAAAAAAAATCGCCTGTTACAGGAATGTTGAATTTGGCGTGCGAGGGGATCATATAACCGAAAAAAATAAGAACTAGTGCGAAACTTCCGAAATTAAAGTTATGAAAAATAAACAGTATGTATTACACTTAGAGCATGGATACCGGTTTTCGATAATATCGAAAAACAGGAATATCGGACCATAAATCCGATATTGAAAAAAGTGATATTAGATTTCAAATATCGGTTTTTCGATATTTTATATGAAACAAAAAACAAGACGCAATAGAATCTTTCTTACTTATTTCATTGAATTTAATATGTGCGTGTGAACTGAGGGACCACACTGGGAATTCGCGAAATGAAAATCCCAGGATTTAGTAGTAGACTTAAAACAATTGTAGAATGAATCCGGGAATTTGTAAACAAATATATTAAAAACTACGACCCATAAAGTGTGGTCCCTCAGTTCTCACAGACGATCAGCCAGATCTCGGAAAGTATCTTAAAAAATAAGGTTTTGTGAATACAGACATTTAGTAAAGAATTTTTAAAGATATTTACTAAATAAAAGACCACAAAGCATTAAAGATAAAAAAAAATATAACGACTAAACTGTGGTCCCTCAGTCCACATAACAAACATAAATATTTTAGTGAATATTACTGAATAAAATTAATAAAACCGTTCTTTTTCTACATTGAGTTTTAGTAAAAGCCTTAAAACATTTTGTAAAATGAAATGGAGCAATAATATCGAAGCATTTTGAAGATAGCGATGATTAAAACTGGTCCCTCAATCCTCTCCTCCACTGACATATGTGCGTGAGCTAGCTGCTAGACGAGAGGAATATCAGAATGTCTAATGTACTTAACTTTTAGTAATAAGTTTCTACTAAATAATGGGTATTTAAAATTGTGTATTTCTTACCTCTTAGCTGAGATAATATTATTTTTTTAATCCTATGAAAATAGATAAAGCAGTATGACCACACAATAAAACAAAATGTAGACAGTACTATTATACTTTATTTAATCTATACTTATAATAAATCTGTAGAGAGGTCAATTCTGTACATGAAATATATTTCCAAAATAACTATCAGGGGGTGATTAAGGATCGATACTCATGCCAAAAATGCAATCAGTTAAATTTTTGTCTGTCTGTCTGTCTGTCTGTATAACCGTTATAGAAACAAAAACTACTCGACGGATTTTAACGAAACTTGGTACAATTATTTTTCATACTCCTGAGCGGGTTATAGTATACTTTTCATCACGCTACAATCAATAGGAGCAGAGCAGTGAAGGGAAATGTTGGGAAAACGGGAGAAGTTACTCCATTTTTAACCGACTTCTGAAAAAGGAGGAGGTTCTCAATTCGGATGTTTGTTTTTTTTTTATGTTTGTTCGGGCATAGCTCCGTCGCTCGCCAACCGATTTGAAAAATTCTTTTTTTGTTGGAAAGGGTATACTTCCCAAATGGTCCCATGAAAATTTTATCGACATCGAACAAGCCGTTTCTGAAAAATCAACAAAAGTAAAAAAAATGTTTACATTGATGATCTTTTCGGTTACTCTATATTGTGTTTTTTGTTCGCGCGTTTTTAGTTTTTTGTAGTTGACATTTTGGCTTTTATAACTAGATTAATTACAAATTGACCCACTAAAAAGCGCGAAAATAAAAACTTTTTTGCAAAAAAATAAAACCGACTTCCATATCAAAACACTACAAAGCCAAAAATAATTTTAATTTCGGAAGGCGGAAGGGGGGTGTGAAAAAAAAGAAAATACAAAACCAATAACACCGACTACCGAAATTAAAATTATTTTTGGCTTTGTAGTGTTTTGATATGGAAGTCGGTTTTATTTTTTTGCAAAAAAGTTTTTTTTAAGCTTCCGTCGCGTGTGCAACCTTGATGGTTAAAGCTACACAAATCATTTCATGAAGGAAATGTTCTCCTTAAAATTATATAAAAAATATCCCACGACAGCATATGTCTAACTTTTATGGTTGACTCACAATAACACGTGTAACTCCCGATAGCTTAGCAGTTCGAAGCTTTCTGATTATAATATTTGTCTACTCTTACGTTTATAACACTCTCAGTCACCCCTAATTGAAAAAGTTAACATTATTAACTATTCCATAAAAAAATTGGCCAAGTGCGAGTCAGACTCGCCCATGAAGGGTTCCGTAGTAACTATAATATAATATGCAAATTTATTTGACGAAAAAAAAACCTTACAAATTTCTTAAAACTAGCTTATTTATATTTTTTACAACTGCGCCAAATAAATTTGTTTTGAAAAAAAAAACCTTACAAATTTCTTAAAACTGGCTTTTTTACATTTTTTACAACTGCGCCGAATAAATTTGTTTTTCATAGTGTTTGTATGAATTACAAAGTTATATTTGCGGTTTTAGAAAATATGCTGTATCTCAAAAACTGCTGAACTGATTTCGTTCAAACTTATTTTGGTTGAAAGTTTATATTAAGATCTACAGACATATATTTTTTTTAGATTTTTCACTCCATTATTATAGAAGTTAGAGGTTGTGTCCGCCACACACACATTTTACCACTTTGAAAGCTTATATCTTTTAAACGATTGACTTTATGGAAAAGTGGTTTTAGAAACCCCAATGTCGTTTTTAAAGAACTGTCTATAGATACCACACATGCATCGATTTCATGAAAAAAATTATTTTCAGGTTTAGTTCCATGTATGGGGAGCCCCCTTTTATTTTAAATATTTTTAATTTTTTTCTCAAAATCGGAAAGCGGTTCACAGAATACATCTACCTATCAAGTTTCACATGTATAGTCCTAATAGTTTCGGAATAAAATTGCTGTGACAGACGGACGGACGGACAGACAGACAGACAGACAGACGGACAGACATGTCGAAACTATAAATATTCCGTTTATTGCCATTCGGCTACGAAACCGTAAAAAGAAACATATAAATCGGTATAGAAACACCAAAGTTATACATGAAATACGCTTATAATAATAAGCCATCGCGCGTGAATAATGAATCATGCTATAAGGATTATTTTTGAGAATCGGTCGCCGCGCTCGACGCGTCTCGCGGTCGAAGCGTTCTCTAGGTACTTAAGCCTCATGTGAACGTGATCTAAACAATATTACCAATACATTAACTTACGCTGACGGAGTCGCGGGCACAGCTATATTGTATCATTACGCTAAGGCCAATAGGAGCGGAGCGCCAATGAAGAATGCTTCAAAATCGGGGTTAAATTTAACGTTAGCCCAAAGTAACTATTCCACGCGGACGAAGTCGCGGGCAAAAGCTAGTATATCATATAATGATGATACTACTTTCCGCCTCGCTGCTTCCCTTCGATTAGGTGCTCCCTGTTGTTCTGCTCTTGTCACTATCGGCGTTCCAGCTGTATTAGAACCCAATGGCCTGGCACGCGACGATGGCAAAAGACCGGACGGCATGTCTTTATTTCCTTGGAAGATGGGTAGGCCTTTAGTGTGGGACGCAACTTGTGTCGATACTCTTGCACCATCCCATCTTCCTAGCTCGTCTTGCTGTGCTGGCGCTGCCGCTGCGGCTGCTGAAAACCTCAAGCGGCGGAAATATAATAACCTTGTTGGTAGTTATATTTTCGAGCCGTTTGGGGTTGAAACCTTGGGGTCTTGGGGTCCGAGTGCTCACAGATTATTTAAAGATCTATCCAAACGCCTAGTTGACACTTCGCGTGACCCAAAGGCTGGAATTTACCTTGGACAGAGGTTAAGCATTGCCATACATCGTGGCAATGCCGCCAGTCTTTTGGGCACATTACCAGTGGACAGCGATGCGCACGAATTTCTGGATGCCATATTTTAGTTTATTTTTAGATGTATATATGTAGTTTAGGGTTTTTATTTAAGTCTATAAAGTGTTAAAAATTTATGTTAAAAACTAATAAATACCCTTACCTAATGGTGAATAGATTGAAATACATGCCCGTGGTAAGCCTATGTGCTGAGATTGAAAACGACAAATTTCTTTGCTCTGAAACAAATTTTGCCCCATATTCGACGGTTGAAAGGCTAATTGATCTAAGCGACATTTTTTGCGATATTGAGTTATATACATATTATTATTCGGAATCAGCAAATTTTTCTCCATCGTTTGAGTCAGGTTTCAAATTTTTTGGACTACTTTTTTGGCGCTTAGCACCCACTGCAAAACAGGCCTCATTTCTAAGCTCATTGATCTATACGACACAAAATTAGACATATTTGAGGACTGGATGACTTAAGGTATTTTGATTTTTCAAACTTTTATAACGTGTGTTGATTAAGGCATTTGGCTTTTTCACCATGATTGTGGTTTTGTCGTTTGGCCTATTTTGCAATAAACCAAAAAAATAAGCTATGTCGTTTGGCCCATTTTGCATTCAACTACATTAAAAAACCGTGTTACTTGAACCATTTTGCATTAAGTTATATTAATTAACTATGTCTCTTGATCCATTAAGCGTCTATTAAGGATAATCAGTAATGTCACTTCGGCTATTTTGAGTAACACTAACTAATAACAATTTATTTATTGTTTTATTTGGAATGTGATACTAAAGTACAATGTATTCCGTGGTGATACAACTACCTTTTTTTTCTGAGTGTGAAAATAATCGAATGACTTCTTCCTCTCTGGGTTAAGCGGAAGGCTGTGTCAGATTTCTACTGACTAAAAACCCACCTGTTCCTTCGGCTGCCCTAAAGTTCCGGGGCCGCGGTATCTCGATAGAACTTTCCCGCAAACCCTGGCAGGCAATGGCCCTATGAGGCCCCGTCACTGGCGTTGACAGCTCTTTGAAAACGACGTGCCAGCGACCCGAGCCTGGTCCTTACCGGACGGTGAGCGACCCTGCTCGCCATCCGCAGGCCCGCGCCTACGGTGGCGGGAAATCGGCGGCTGGGGCGAGAAGGAAGAGGGTTGCCTCTCCCTCGCGCGTTCGGCCTCCTCCTTCGCTAGCATGACTGCTTCGCAGAAGGAGGCGACTGCATCCCATTCCCTCTCGCTCTCCACCATAGTCTGAACCAGAGCAGGGCGCGAGAGGTCTCCGCCGCCGACCGCCTCTACGAGGAAACGACGGTGCTCCGCCCAAGCAGGGCACAGCTCGACCGTATGCTCCACCGTGTCCTCCAGGTGGTCCTCACAATGACGATACCCAAGCGTGTCCTCCCGCTGTATCCGAAACAAGTATCTTCCGAAACAGCCATGTCCCTGATCCCATGAACCCTAACAGTTGAGGCTCGAGAGGCTCCAAGGCCAGGACCCAGGCTTTGCCAGGGAAGCCGTCGGGTCACGGGGCGGTATTTTTGGCATTCAGCCCGCGTACCGCCACTCTCATGTCTACCTCGGTCACTTCTGGAGCGTTGTCGTCATTATGGCCCGCGTCTGGCACCGCACCGAGTATGCTCACCTCGCGAGGGGAACAGAGTGCTCACCACGTCCTCTACTAATTGGTGCCGGAGACTGTGTCAGTGGGGGAGCCCAGGTGCGGAGTTTGTCCCGCACCATTTCTATGGACGATCCCACGGGTCCCAATTAAGAGTCCCCAACATCTCCTTGCTGGCCAGATCTTTGGCGCGCCGGATTTCTTCTTTGAGGACGGTCTTCGCTGCTCTGTACTCGTTGTACAGCTCCGCCTCTCTGGCTTCCGTAATTGGTGATACTACTACCTTTTTTTTGTTTTTTGGGGTGAGAAAATCATCGAATGACTTCTTCCGCTCTGGGTCAAGCGGAAGGGTGTGTCAGATTTCTACTGACTAAAAACCCACCCTGTTCCTTCGGCTGCCCAAAATTTCCGGGTAAGTAACTCGGTAGAACTTTCCTGCAAACCCCGGCAGGCAATGGCCCTATAGGCCCCGTCACTGGTGTTGACAGCTCTTTGAGGCGCGTGTGGAACACGACGCGCCGCCGACCTGGGCCTGGGCCTTACCGGACGGTGAGCGACCCCTGCTCGCCGTCCGCAGGCCCGCGCCTACGGTGGCCGGAAATCGGCTCGTGATCCCCGACGCCCGGGGCGTCTCCCGCGGCGGCTGGGGCGCGAGGAAGAGAGTTGCCTCTCCCTCGCACGTTCAGCCTCCTCCTTCGCTAGCATGACTGCTTCGCAGAAGGAGGCGACCGCATCCTATTCCCTCTCGCTCCGCACCATAGTCTGAACCAGAGCAGGGCGCGAGAGGTCGCCGCCGCCAACCGCCTCTACGAGGACACGGCGGTGCTCCGCCCAAGCAGGGCACACCTCCACCGTATGCTCCACCGTGTCCTCCAGTGATACTACTACCTAGGCTTAGGATGATATACCACCTTATCTAATACCTTGTTCCAAAACATATTGCATCAACATCTTGAATGATACCTCTACACAAAAATGTTTTGAATTATGATAACCTAAGCATAAATATCTACTATAATCTAGTGAAGTTTCATTTTGTTTCATCCTGTAGTCCCTCTAATGGGCATCTGCATCAAACTACTTCACTCTGGTGCAACACCATCATGTTGCTTATGCTCATTGGGTATAAACAACTGTCAGTTGACTTGGCGCTAAATTCATTTTCTCTCGTTTTATTTTATTCTAGGTTAAAACTTGAGCTAGTTTACTTTCAGCTATTTTATTTACGGTAGGCATTTGTACCATTTTGCCTTTCTCAAAAAATAACTAAATTTGATGCATTTTGGGCTAACCAACATAAATTTTCTAAAATAATACACAATTTTCAACAGTAATAACTTAAACAACTTCCTTACTTAATTAGAGATATACTGTATTAAATAAATAAAAGTCTATCAAATGGTTGTTTTTTTATGATTTTTTTTTCAAAATAAATAACTTTGATCCGTCCTCCTGCAAGTTTTACAAAATGTCGCTTAGATCAATTAGCCTTTCAACCGTCGATATCATTATTTAGACGAAACAAAAACAAGGTTGTACGGTTAATTTAATGCTATATTACATGGCTTATGTGTATTTAGTCAAAAGTAGATTACAAAATTAACTAATCACTTATTCCCGACTGCAAAGGAAGGGTTATGTTTTTCGCGCGTATCTTGTATGTATGTATGTATGTATGTAATATTCTTTATTACCTCATATCTCCAGAACCGCTGAACGGATTCACATAATTGACATATCGTTAGATTCGTCTTAGCAGCCCAAGTCTTCTTAGATAGGTGACATTTGAAAAAAACAAACATGGCGGCTGTGCGAAGCCATTATACACAAAGAAAAAAAAAATTTTTTTTTTGGAATACTGCAATATGGGTATCAAATTAAAGGGCTTAACACAAGGATTTCAAAAAGGTATATCATATTTATCATTAGTGTAATACTAGCAAAAATAATACTAAGAGAAAGTTTAAAAATATGGACTTAGCTCTTTCACTTTCTGAATCCGGTGGGGTGCCATTGTGACACGACCAGGAAAACTATAAAAATGTTAATTAATATTTGAACTAAAAAGATGAAAAAAAAAGTTATTTAAAAAATCTAAAAAACCCGACTGCTCAACTGAAATGCAAGAGACAAGCACATTTTTATTTTAAAAAGTGACAAGCAGGCGGACCCATCCCATTAATAAAAAAAGTTCAATTGGGTCTCGCCTGCTTGTCACTTTTTAAAATAAAAATGTGCTTGTCTCTTGCATTTCAGTTGAGCAGTCGGGTTTTTTAGATTTTTTAAATAACTTTTTTTTTAATACTTTTATCAGTAATACAATTATTTTGAAATAATGATTATCATAGCAAAAGAAGCTCGTTCAGAAAACAGTGATATCGGTAGATAAAGGAATACTTCCGTTTTGGGAATACTTTCATTGTACGGCTAAGGAGTGGAATTCCCTGCCCGAGTCTGTTTCCCGATAGCTATAACCTAGGGGTCTTTAAGTCAAGAGTGAATATGTTATTTTTAGGTAAGCGTGCTCCACTTCGACCACATCATCACTTACCATCAGGTGAGATGGTGGTCAAACGCGAACCTATTATCAATAAAAAAGGAAGATTATGTAGTCCTAGTTTTTTAACCGACTTCTGAAAAAGGAGGAGGTTCTCAATTCGGATGTTTGTTTGTTTTTTTTTTTATGTTTGTTCGGGCATAGCTCCGTCGCTCACCAACCGATTTGAAAAATTCTTTTGTTGGAAAGGGTATACTTCCCAAATGGTCCCATGAAAATTTTATCGACATCGAACAACCCGTTTCTGAAAAATCAACAAAAGTCTAAAAAAAATATTTACATTGATGATCTTTTCGGTTACTCTATATTGTGTTTTTTGTTCGCGCGTTTTTAGTTTTTTGTAGTTGACATTTTGGCTTTTATAACTAGATTAATTACAAATTGACCCACTAAAAAGCGCGAAAATAAAAACTTTTTTGCAAAAAAATAAAACCGACTTCCATATCAAAACACTACAAAGCCAAAAATAATTTTAATTTCGGAAGGGGGTGTGAAAAAAAAGAAAATACAAAACCAATAACACCGACTACCGAAATTAAAATTATTTTTGGCTTTTTAGTGTTTTGATATGGAAGTCGGTTTTATTATTTTGCAAAAAAGTTTTTTTATAGCATTTAATTCTTTTTTGCTACTCGTAACTTTAAATAACTAAGTTGATGATTAGCAAGCTGTTTCCGAACGCAAACTTGAAGTAACATTAAATTAAATTACCCCCTTTTTTTAATTTAATTTTAATGTGTATCAGCTCAGCGGTTTTTAACGTACGCATAGTGTTTATGATGATAAATAAAACAGGAAACTGAAAATAGGTCGGAACTAGCATCAAAAAAGTTGGGAATCCTAGCAAAGGTGAGACGGTACTTCACACCCAAACAGTTGCTCAATCTCTATCAAGCCCAGGTTCGGTTGTGTATGGAGTACTGCTCTCATCTTTGGGATGGATCTGCTAAATACCAACTGGACGCGCTTGAGTCTATCGAGAAGCGGGTCGAGAGACTCATTGGCAACGATGCACTGGTCGAGTCAAAGCTCCAGAGCCTTGTACATCGACGACGAATTGCAAGTCTATTGGTTTTCTATCGGTTACATTTCGGGGAGTGTGCGATGGAATTACACAGTATAATTCCGCCAAGCTCGTTCCATCATCGGAATACGAGACAAACGGCAAAGCGCCATCGTTACATGGTGGACATCCCACCCATACGCACAAAACGTTTTGGCCCTTCATTGTGCGTACGGCTAAGGAGTGGAATTCCCTGCGCCTGCTGGAGTCTGTGTTTCCCGATAGCTATTACCTAGGAGTCTTTAAATCAAGAGTGAATAGGTTACTTTTAGGTAAGCGTGCTTCATCTTCGACCACATCATCATCGATCTAAATTTGCCAGTTAGATCAATGGAATGTTTTTAGGAAACATGCTGAACAATTGCAAGATCCAAAAATCAAATATAATGATCCAATTTTTTTGATATTATCTGTAGAACTTGAGCACAGAATGACTCCTTTGGCTTTGTATATATCATTACAACGCAATCGAAATTTCATTTTCGGTAGTGATATTCGATCGTCTGCTGACCCCACAACTTTGAGTGATGAAAAGAATTGTTCTGCAAGCAGTAGTCCTTCATCATTGACATCGGCAAGTAAAAGCAGTAATTTTAGCTCCGGTGTAGGAAAATCCAAATCATTTTCATTTAATCTTGATACATATGAATGGAGAAAAATAAAACCCTTAAGTGGATATAAGAAACGGAATGGTACTTCAACGTATAGACAATACAAAACGTTGCCAAAATACAAATGAAGCCACGTGTTGAAAGAAAAAATTTGGACACATTCAAAACTACCCTGCACATGGGTCTTTAAGAAAAACAAGATTGAGGATGATAACATTTATTTGCACGGGAAATGTGCCCAATGTTGTCCGGAAATTATTTATCAAATCAAAAAAAATACTGACAAAATAGTTAAATTTCTGTGTAACGTTTGCCATTTCAATGTTAAATTCAAACATAACCCGAAAACAAAGTCCAAGTTAACGCTTTATAGGAGGCAACAATTGGCTAAAGAACTAATGAATGTAATGTAATGTACTTTTTGAGTGCAGGATTTAACGAAAATGAGAATATTCGAGACGTTATGGCCACTTTTGACAAAGATTTAATTCCACAATATATAAAGAACCTGTGCGACATGGAATCTACAGACGATGACATTTATTTAATGAGAGCAAAAATTGCTGCACAATATTTTAGTTCATTAAATGAGAAAGGAAACCATATTACCTATGATTGCCAGTGTAATAATATTACATAATTATATATTTGAACATATTCTTCGAAGATATATTTTCAGTGCAACTTTCATAAAAAAGTGTTTAAATACATCCTGCCAATCAAACTTAATCAAAAGAGACATTGCTTTTTTACCCTTAAATATAAATTTTATTGAAATATTTGGCATAGGTATTTTAGAAGAGGCAATTAACATCGATGAAGGTAACAGGAACTGTACCACTTGTGATGACCAATTAAGTTACAATTACGAGCTTTCAAAAATAATATCATTCGATTTGAATGAACAAAACTTACAAAATCATGGGCGCATCTGAATTCATTCCAGCATTAATTCCAGGCGGTCTTGGCCATTACCGATGTCTCTGTTTTATGAGTGAGCGTTTCTTTTGCTATGATGATCAACATCTCAAACTTATTGAAAGTACTGACCATCAAATATACTTACATTCATTAAGCTACATCCAAATGTCACTTACATAAATAAAAGTATTATAATAAGTGATTAATTTTGTAATCTACTTTATATTAAATACACATAAGCCATGTAATATAATAGCATTAAATTAAACATACAACCTTGTTTTCGTTTCGTCTAAATAATGATTTAATAAATAAAGTATAACAGTACTGTCTTCATTTTGTTTTATTGTGTGGTCATACTGCTCTATCTATTTTCATAGGATTAAAAAAATAATATTATCTCAGCTAAGAGGTAAGAAATACACAATTTTAGATACCTATTATTTAGTAGAAACTTACTACTAAAAGTTAAGTACACTAGACTTTCTGATATTCCTCTCGTCTAGCAGCTAGCACACGCACATATGTCAGTGGAGGAGAGGATTGAGGGACCAGTTTTAATCATCTTCAAAATGCTTCGATATTATTGCTCCATTTCTTTTTACAAAATGTTTTAAGACTTTTACTAAAACGTTATGTAGAAAAAGATCGGTTTTATTAATTTTATTCAGTAATATTCACTAAAATATTTATGTTTGTTATGTGGACTGAGGGACCACAGTTTAGTCGTTATATTTTTTTTTATCTTTAATGCTTTGTGGTCTTTTATTTAGTAAATATCTTTAAAAATTCTTTACTAAATGTCTGTATTCACAAAACCTTATTTTTTAAGATACTTTCCGAGATCTGGCTGATCGTCTGTGAGAACTGAGGGACCACACTTTATGGGTCGTAGTTTTTAATATATTTGTTTACAAATTCCCGGATTCATTCTACAATTGTTTTAAGTCTACTATTAAATCCTGGGATTTTCATTTCGCGAATTCCCAGTGTGGTCCCTCAGTTCACACGCACATGAATTTAATTAATGCAAATAATAGCTATCGGGTTATTATAATAATATGTATGCTACAGTGTCATTTATAAATGATTATTTCCATATAAAAGTGTACAACACTTGGGCATTATGTACGATCGGCCAAAGATACGCATGCTCACTTAAGAAAATATTTCTGTGGAAGCCCAGCTAGTGACAAACCACATCCCTTCCTGGTTTCGCCCAATTAGACACAATATACATTTTGTAAGTACAGGGCGTGTAACATTGTATTAATACTTACTATTACGAACACTACTAACATACGCTTCGTGCATCCTATTGGTCAAAATACTTGCATTAGGCGATCGAGTTGTGAGCCGTACTATGCGATTATAGCCTTAAAGGTGAGCATGCGGAAGATTGGTCGATAGTACATACGTGCAACAAAATAAGATCGTATCTCAAAGACAATACCTTGAATGCTGTCTGCTACTTTTTTTATATGTTTTATTACTGACGAGCCCAGAAGTTGCCCGTTTACTGTTGCTTTGAAGGTAGACGGTTCATATGTAGAATCCCCACAGCAGCCTGCAGAGTTCGAAACCTTGGCCGTGCGCACAATAAATGTAGTGGAGAATCGCTTAGTACGACAAGACGGTATATTGAACAAGTGAGAATGGTACCATGCAATACGTCTGGTAGATTGTTAGTATAAGGTAGATGGAGGCATCGGGTCATGGACTTCCTGCGCACACTCCCCGAAGTACAATCTGTGGAAGACCGACAGGCAAACAACGTTTCGCCGATAAGCCAGGCTGTGAAGCTTGTCTGCTAATTAGTGCTAATGCTGCATCTCCTATGAGTCTTTTAGCTCTGCGTTATCCAAGTCAAGTGCAGCAAGCTGGTATTTTGCTGAGCCATCCTACAAGTGACTGCAGTACTCCATACAAGAACAGATCTGTGCTTTATACAAATTCAAAAGCTGTACAGGTGTGAAGTATTACCTCACCTTGTGACGGATTTCCAACTTTTTGGCCGCAGTCAAAGCTTTTAAATCAATGGTTGAGCCGAAGTTTAAGTTAGACGTCAACTCCATGCCCAAGAGCTCCAGGCGGTCGGTAACTGATAGTTATAGATGCACCTCGGAAAGTAGGAGATAATTTAAATTGTCTCCTTTTAGCAGTGAAGAGATAAACCTGTTTTCTCAAAGCATTGAATTTGACCAGATTGTCGGGTCAAATTTATTCGCTCCAACATGGCCTTTCAAAGACAGTCTGTTTAGTCCCTGCTAGCTCTAGCACTGGATAAGTATCTCTTTAAGTCTGTGCTGTCATCCGCGTACCCAAGAGCTGGAGCAGGTCCTTGATATGCAGCAAAAAAGAATCGCAAAGAGAACAGACCTCCTAAGAATACCGCATTGACACTGACAGCCATAAGATCCGATGAGCAGCCATCGATGACCACTCTGATTGACCGTTCACTTAAGAAGTCAGAAATCCAGTTGCAGAAGCCAGCAGGGTCGCCAAATGCAGGAAGCTTGATCAGTAGACTAGCGTGCCAGACCCTGTCAAAGGTCTTTGAGATATTGAGGGACTCTACAAGAGCATTGCCATTGTTTCTTAATCACCTCGACCCAGCAGTGCGTAACATACACAAGAAGATCTCGGGTCGACCGACCAAGGCGGAAGCCATACTGGTGGTTACTAAGTAGCTAAACTACCTTCCGCCACCGCCTAAATCCGTTCAGCCCCAGGAACATCTGCCACCCGGACGTGACTTGCAGTGGCCAATTTGGAAAGCTATCAATAGACTGCGAACCCAAGTAGGACGCTGCAAGCACAATTTAGCTAAATGGGGCATTATATGCCAAACACCCAGTGCGATTACGGCGTTCCTGACCAAACAATGTCCCATTAGCTGGAGTGTCTAAATGACACAAAAACGTGTACATTAGAAGACCTAATAAACGCCACTGAACGAGACCTGCGTGACTGGGCCTAATACATATAAAATACGCAATTTACAATTGACACGAAGAAGAAGATATTAAGGAGCTCATTGTCTTCAAGGTATGCTAGCAGCTTATTATTGAGTACCCTATCCATCACTTTGCAGATTCTGGAGGTTTTTTGGGTACTGGTTGCACATCCTGGTTGCTTCCAGGACACCGGCACCACTCTAATTTTAAGAGTGTGATACAGGTGACAACTTCAGAGCACAACTTTTTAAGACTCGAGCAGGTATTCCGTCCGGCCCGCTGGCTTTGTTCACGTCTAGTCTGCAAAGGCCCTTATGGACCTCTTAAATGTGAATTTCTAAAACTGACGTTCCATATTTCAGCAATAGCGATCTCGTGAGTTGCCGTAGTCTTCGTCTTTAAAGCCATAAGATGACTGTGTAGTCACCCCTCCAATTGAATATCTAGTAATCGTAATATTTACTTATACAAGTTGTAATAGATTAAGCGCAATACCTCACACACCCCAATTACAATATTAAATTATAAGTGTAAAACAACGTCTGTAACTAAATAAATTGAAACCAAACCTAGACATTTTTTATGCACACGAGCGCATTTCCTTGAATTAAGTATTGTATTAATATGTACTGTGTTTCCATTTTAGTGAAAGATTTTTCCGTCAAAATTTAACACCTATTTTTTATGATGGAATCGATTCAGAAGTTGATTCTGAACCAACTACTTTCAGGAATTGCGTTTATTCTATTACACGTTGTATATTATGTTACTCAATTACTTATTTAAATAACTTGTGTTGAGTATGTTAAGAAATTGATATTTTTTGTGTATCATACTTTTAAATTCGAATTGATATAAGATTCCATAGCACACTTTGATACAGTCTCTAAATTCTAATATTTGGACCTTTACAACGTTAAGAATTAATTTGATCATTTTATTTCCATAATATCGGAAAAATATCGAAATACTGGAATAACGATATTAAAAAATTGAATATCGAAACAAAACCGGTATTGGGAAGAGGTTCCGATATTCCATGCTCTAATTACACTATGTTTTATTTTTCATAACTTTAATTTCTTTAATTCTCTTTAAAAATAACTTTGCAGTGTTTTTTTTTGGAAGTTGGTTTTATTTTCAACCGACGACAAAAAAGGAGGAGGTTATCAATTCGACGCGTATTTCTTTTTTGTTGTTTATTTATGATCATCGATTACTCGAAGACGGCTGAACCGATTTGGAAAATTCTTTTTCTGTTTGATAGGGTATACTTCGAAATTGGTACCATTGGTCACCAAGTCAGGATCTGATGATGGGATCCTGGAGAAATCGAGGGAACTCTTCAAATATTATAGGCACACATATGGCGTTTTCGGTATTTCTTATAGTAACTTGTGCAGTTGCTCTCAAAAAGTACCATTTGGGGAAGTGGAACTGATGATGAAGACCACAGATGGCCGCCGAAACTACTCAATAATAAGTATTTCGTGGATTGCGATTCGATTACTTGAATATGGATGTTAAGCACTTTATGCTCGTCGCAATGCATATGGTGATGTATAGCATATGATGTATAGCTGATGGTGAAGTACCAGGAGAACTCCTCAAAAATTAACAGCCCAGCATTGGGAAAAGCAATATTTTGTAAAATCTTATAAGTAGTCGACATTTAGGCTCTTGTAACTAGGTAATTTAAAAATCAACCAACTAAAAAGAGTGAAATAAAAACTTTTTACCAAAAAATTAAACCGACTCCCAAAAAACACTGCAAAGTGAAAAATAACTTTAATTTCGGAAGTCGGTGCCAAAAATAAAAATACAAAACTAAAGACACCGACTACCGAAATTAAAGTTATTTTTCACTTTGCAGTGTTTTTTGGGAGTCGGTTTATTTTTTTGGTAAAAAGTTTTTTTTGTTAAAAAGTTTTTCTCATTTTTTTAGTGGGTCGGTTTATAATTTATCTATAAAGTCAGGGAATCTGCAGGCTTAAAAAGGCCACATAGAGCAATTCCGCTAAAAGTGAATCACTTTATGAATTCCCGGCAGATCCTAAGCAATTCCTCTATTATTCGTAAAATGGTTACCAAAATTAGCAGAATCGTACGCAAAGCAGAATCATATTTGGTGTTAATGTTGTCGCAGGAAAAAAGTAAAGATCGTATTTTTACCGGTTATTTTTCCTTTGCAGTTTTTATTAGCCGAGTAAGTTATTTGTGCAGAATTTCTGTAATTAGTACATAATTAAGGTATTGGATGCAAATAATCAACGAAATATGGCAAATAAGCTTTTAGATCTGAGAAATTAACTTAGTAGACTGGCAACATTCTTAATATCGGCAGCTTGTCAATGTCATGCCGTAACGTAACTCCGTATTAATAAATAAATAATAATTAGGTTCCCTTGTCCCTTATTCGTCAACATCAACTTAAATTTAAAGAGTTGTGCAATATTAATTCAAATTTCAAAACATTTGGCTGAGTCGGAAACTATAAATCATGGTTTCAAGTGGTTTTCTACATATTCAACAACTCAAGAGTTCGTGCTGTTTAAAAATACTGATTGTGCCTGCACCTCTTGTAAATTTCGTGAATGCATTTCTACAAAGCATTCGATTATTTTCCTAGCGGATTTCGTTAGAGTCGGACTGTTTATAAGAAAGTAAGTGTTTTTGTAGAAATGGCAAGACGTGTAGCAAGAGTTTCCGAGGCTCAATCACACTTTTATGTTTTAAAATTTGTTTACAGTATGTTAGTAACATATTGGATATAATTAGGTTTGTGGGTTATGTTATTTTGCACTATATTAACGCAGAAAATAAATTATATTCTTAACATTTACCTAGCCAAATAAAACATAAAAATTGATAATAAAGTGAAATAAATGTAATCTAAACCATCATGATGTTGACCAAAGTCGCTGTACAAGATCATTTCTCATTGCTTCACCAACAGCTAGGTGGTGGTTTCTTCGTGATGCAGTTCCAATCTGTGTATTAGTTATCTGAAACATAAATTTCAATGTTAAATTTTCATAGGCTTATTAGTGTTATTATTATCAGAATCTGTCAATAGTTTTGTATGTTCACAATGGTTGAATTTGATTTCTTTGTAAATTACTGACCTGCATATTTGCCTCATGTTGTTCATCTTGAGGTGATAATGTTGTTACCGGAAGCCTAGCAATGTTGGCAATGTTGTGTAACAATACACAAGCATTAGTTATAAAACCAGCCATAGTGGGATGGTAATGTTAAATAATACTGACCTAAAAACCACACTGTTTCATTTTCAGCCTGGTGAAGATCCTCTAATTGGGACTTGAGTATATGGTGGTTCCATATAAAGGAGCCATGGTCTGCCCCTCCATGGCTAGCATCCACACTTAATAATTATATTCAAATCAGAGTCACAAGCCTAGAAGTAAATATGTTAGTTTTAAATTATAGTTATATTAAAATGATTGTTAGATTTATGTTATTAAAAATTTATTAATTAATAAATAGTTTTGCCTAAAAATGCCTATTGTTTAATTGAAGTACTTAGCATTCCCTGGTTATATGGTAAGTATAATATTTTAAAGGGACCTAGTAACAGCAAAGTGAACATAACTATGTTTATGAGAGCAAACACAGTTGTGTTGGGGCAAGTGCCTATGTATATATACTTACTATTTGAGCATTTAAAGAGTGATATCGTTTTCGGTTAAAAAACATCTCTTCATATTCTGAAAATTGTAAACTATTAATGGTCAGGAACAGCATGGTTATATCCATCCATACTTCCATACTAATATTATAAATGCGAAAGTAATTCTGTCTGTATGTTACCTTTTCACGCCTAAACCGCTAAATCGATTTAGATGAAATTTGGCATGGGAATAGTTTAGGACCCTGGGAAGGATATAGGATAGTTTTTATCCCGGAATTCCCACGGGATCGGGAATTACGCGGGAAAAACCTCCATGGCGAACGAAGTCGCGGGCAAAAGCTAGTTTGTAATAAATATGTGATGTATGTATGTAACCATTTGCCTCGATGTCCACAGAGAGTGCGATCTGTATTCACTGGGCTGTCCCGCGTATTTTAAATGTAATAATGGATTTATTTAACTTACCCATTTTTAATGACGCTCCGTTCTTCCCGAATTTGTGGAAAGTGGATATTTTTTTTTTATGAGACAGCTCTCACACAATTAGATACACTCACTTGATGCATCTTATGGTGTGCACTAGCCCCTATGAACCAGAAGCTTAGTGCGCACAACACCTAAAATACAAATAATGGGGGTAAATAAATGGCTATATTATGTTGTTCACCTCTATATTATGTAATGGTACTTAGTACATAATAACTACCTTCTTAATGATTCCCCTACCTTAGCGACAGCACTTATTCCACCTCCTCGGCTAAGGTACGGTTCCAACTCATTATGAGGTCACGACACATACTGTTATTTAGCCGATATAGTCCTATAAATTCTGAGACTGGCATTTCAAAAGCCAGTTCCAGTTTCCGAAGGGCTACGTTTCGGCGGCGATATAAAATTATTTCCGTAACGCGCGTGCTCAAGGGTCCTAAATCTGCCATTATATTATTTTTCTTAAAAATATCTGCGAAATGAATCGAAAGATGTTGGTCTTGCGTAACTCCGTATGATTCTGCTAACTGACACTAAATCAATTCATCATTAGTGGACCATTTTACGAATCTCCATACAAAACTGTCAAACAGATGATTTGCGGGATATGAATTGAACGCAGATCATATTATGAATTGCCAATTTGTGACCATTTTACGATCTGCAATATGATTCATATTGTTATCCTAATACGATTCATACAAAGTGGCTATTTTAGGCCCGCTGGACATTTACAAAATTCCCGATGAATTGTTTAGGAATTCTACTGGTACTTCACCATCTGCTCCACTTCACTATATGCATTGTGACGGGCATAAAGTGCAACAATCATATTCATGTAATCGAATCGCAACCCATTAATGAAATACTTTTATTCAGTAGTTCCGGTAGCCATCTGTGGTCTTCATCATCTGTTCCATTTCACCAAATGGAGCTATTAGAGAGCAATTGCACAAGTTACTTTTAAAAAAACCCATATCGCTATAGGTGTGCCTATAATATTTGAAGAGTTCCCTCGATTTCTCGGGGATTCTGTCATCAGATCCTGACTTCATGACAATGAGAGCAATTATTATTAGAAAGTATACCCTTTAAGACAAGGGAATGGGGAATCGTAGCAAAGGTGAGACGGTACTTCACACCCGAACAGTTGCTCAATCTCTATCAAGTCCAGGTTCGGTCGTGTATGGAGTACTGCTCTCATCTTCGGGATGGATCAGCTAAATACCAACTGGACGCGCTTGAGTCTATCGAGAAGCAAGCCAAGAGACTCATTGGCAACGATGCACTGAAGCCTTGAACATCGACAACGAGTTGCAAGTCTATCGGTTTTCTATCGGTTACATTTCGGGGAGTGTTCGATGGAATTACACAATCTAATTCCACCAAGACCGTTCCATCATCGGACTACGAGACAAACGGCGAAGCGCCATCGTTACATGGTGGACATCCCACCCATACGCACAAAACGTTTTGGGAATACCTTCATTGTGCATACGGCTAAGGAGTGGAATTTCCTGCCGGAGTCTGTGTTTCCCGATAGCTATAACCTAGGAGTCTTTAAGTCAAGAGTGAATAGGTTACTTTTAGGTAAGCGTGCTCCATCTTCGACCACATTATCACTTACCATCAGGTGAGATGGTGGTCAAACGCGAACCTATTTTTAATAAAAAAAAGGAATTTTCCAAATCGGTTCGGCCGTCTTCGAGTAATCGAGGAACATACATAAAAAAAAAGATTCCAGAAAGAGTCGAGCCGGGCCAGGTTTTTATAGGCTTATCCGGGGAAACCCGCCCATCCGTCTGGGTTTCCCCAGATTTTTCCTAGATTGCAAAGCGTCCGGGGTCATCCTGGGGGATTTTCCCTGTAATTTAATGCAATAAGTGTCCGGGTTAAAACCCTGACACTTATTGCTCTTACAGGTACTAAAAAGCACGATCTGTAGGTATTCATTTCTTATGGTATTTCATCTCATTGTTTTTATAGTGTTGATTTAATAAAAGACTATATTTAAAAAAATCTAGCGCTCTATGTTATCAGTAAATAAAAACCATAAGTAACGTCGTTGGTTTTGTTTTCAACTTCGAAAATATATTTTTCTAGGGCGTCCAGTAAAAAAATTAAGATTTTAGTTTGGGGGGGGGGGGGGTTTGAAGTCTGTCTGGGGCCGGCAATTTAAGTGATAGCAGACCTATTCTCCGCAAGCCCGGGCCTATAGTGGCCGGAGATCGGCTTGCTATCCCTAACGCCCGGGGCGACTCCTGTGGTGGCTGGGGCGTGAGGAAGAGAGTTGTCTCTCCCAAACGCGTTCATCTTCCTCCATTGCTAGCATGGCTGCTTCGCAGAAGGAAGCGACTGCATCCCATTCCTACTCGCCAAGTACCATGCTCTGAACCAGAGACGAGCGACGAGAGAGCTAAAGATCGCCGTCGCCGATCGCCTCCACAAGGACACGGCGGTGCTCCGCCCAAGCGGGGCTTAAATCCAGCGTACCCTCCGGGTGGTCTTCACAATGACAACACCCGGACGTGTACTCCCGCTGTATCCAAAACAAGTACCTCCCGAAAGAGCCATGTCCGGTAAGCACCTGCGTCAGGAGGAACCTGAGGACGCCATGGCGTCCCTCCAGCCACTCCTCAAAGAGGTGATTTATCTCCGCAATTGCGGCGTGCCTAGATCTTGGTTGTAACAGTCACTCTTTCCATGCTGCTGTGAGATCGCGCCTGAGCCCTATTCGCTGTTCTGCGATTCGCCACGGCAGCGGAGTATCACCTCTGCACGCCAATTGTACAAGCGCAGGAGGCATACCAACTTCAGTTCCCACGGCGGCAATCCGGCAAGAAGACTCGCTGCCTCACTGGAGATCAGGCGGTGTTCCCGGGTCATCCGGATGGCCATGACACTCTGGGATGCAACCAGATTGCGGGCTGGTCGTCGCTGTAAATTCAGTGCCCACACAGGGGCCCCACAGACCTCACAATCTCCGCGTAGAGCGTTTGGCCCTCCTAAATGAGGCAGGAGCCGCTTCAGTGTGCGAAATGCATCGCGCTCTGGGTAGAAAATAACTTTTCTTAATTTGTAGAAAAAAAATATATTTTGACTTTGGGTTTTAGAGGGGGGTCATGTCCCCTGTGACCCCCCCCCCCCCCCCCTTTCGGACCACACATGAGTTAGTCTTTTTGGGCCAGACTTTTTAATGTGAAGAATGTTTTAGGGGAAGGTAAGCAATTGTTCCCAGGCGCTTTGAGAGTTCTCCCGAACTGCTTGGCGTATGCAACTAGCCAAGTGTTAGGGGGACTCGCTTCAAACCTGGAACAGATTTTTTAATTTAAAAGTTTTTTCCAAATAGGCTCGGAAGTAGAATTTGGACGTGTGGAAAGAGGTGTTGAAGCAAAGACTGAAGTTGCATTTTGTGATTTTATGGGTTTTCCCAATTTGCACGTTCAGACCCAGCTTACCTTTGAAAAATGTGTCTGGGTACAAAGCGGGCATCTCTCCAGGGTCTTCAGCGATGTTGAAGGTTTACAAATTTATTTATGCAGTTGATGTATCTAGAAAACTGGACCGAAATTGAAAAATATTTTAGATTTTCCTTGATTCATACACTAAACACTAATTGTATTCTAAATTTGAAGCTTCTATGTCTGCTAGAAGTGCCTTAGACTTTTGATGATCGGTCAGTCAGTGAGTGACAAAATTAAGGAACAATTCTTAAACTACTGGTTCAAATTGAATGAAATATACCGTGTTTATACAATGCCTGCTTGGTTACTGAAAATTCAGGCTTCTAGTTTTATCCACAACGAAGTTATACGGGGTCGAAAATGGCCTGAATTGCTTCGAGAAAAGTATGGTACTGCCGTGCCGCTTTTTGCTCGAGTTGGCGGGGGCACTACCGTGCCCCCAAATCTACTTGTAAAAATTAAATAAAAAATAAATAACTTTATCAAATTATATTAAAACTTTTTCTAGAATTGTTCTGATATTGGTTTAGGCGGCGCACGCCAGCAAAACACCCAGACGATTTCTGCAGACATTTACCTTTTATCGTCGCATTTCAGCCAACTCGCACCAAACCTGAATGAACTATAAACCTTCCTCATGAATCTCTCTACTATTGGTGGCCTCATGTTAATACGTTTGTTTTTGAGTTTATCACAGTCAGACGTGGAGGACTTAGACTTAGTGTCTAATTAATAAAAAGGCACAATAAAGTTAAAATTTTTGTGTATTATCATTTTTTTGTATTACTCGCATTGTTTGAGTAAAGCACTATAAAACCCTAGGTTTGAAATATGTAACTGCACTGCTAGCCACGCTATGTTGATCTGAGCTTAGCTTTGCTTCGCTCTCAGCCTTCATGCGTAGTGTTTATTACGACCTTGTTCTTGTTGTATGGGCAGCGATCTTCGGTCGCAACCTTCATTCTCCGTCATGAGGGGCAAAGCTGATCGGCAAAGCTGATCGCTCTGTGAAAGCCTGGAATTGCGCTGTTGTTTTTTTTGCTAATAATGGTGCGCCATTAACGATACAGTAATTACAGGCCTCTGCTCTAAAATTATTAACCAGTAACCGAAATGCTGTATGTCAGTGTTGTATGTTATCAAAATGTAAGTGTAAAAATCGTGTATTTTTGTATCTCAGCAAGAGACCAGTCCGTTTCAGGTTTACTACTGGAGCCAAGCGATTCCACACAGACTGATAAAAAGGCACGAATTTAAACGTTCGGATTTTTATTTTTCATTGACCAGCTTTTGCGAAGGGTTGGTTAAGCTACGTTTCGAGGTAGTTCTGATTCCTTGTAATCTCTGGCCTAATTAAGCGCTGAGGCACGAAACACTATAGCTAAATTCACATTTTGCTGTAAAATTAATTTTATCACAGACAGAATGAATTAAATTAAGGATGCAAAGCTTTTTGATCTTCGACCGTAAATAATCCAAAACATTTCCAGGCAATGTTAGTATTGTTTATTCAGAAAATTTATGCAACAACTTGAAGTTATCACACTAAAATAAATTATACTCCACGAGGCTCACCTTCCAATTGAAGATACGATTTGCTATGTATAATATTTATGAGAACAGCTAATGTAACTTATTAAAAATATACTAATAGAAAACAATGTTTAATTCGACAATATCTAATAATGTTAGAATTAGCTGGTTTCTTTTATAAAATACGTAATAAAAGAAAACGATTAATTAATCATCTTAAAATTTTGTATTTATATCACACATATCTACATTTTACTTCTATTACATAAATACAAAATTTTAATAAGTAGAGTACCAACGAAAAGCTGCTAACCAATATTTGCAAATGGTATGCAGGTGTTACCAATATATTATACAAGTAATTACAATATCAATACCATAGGTTAATAAATGCAAAAGATCAAGTGCAATTACTCGATGCATTTTTCTTTATCTCAATAATTAATTATTATCGAATTTCATATAAAAATTGATGTTTCAGAATTTACTTTGACAATTTGAACCCCTCCCCACCACAAGATACCTACTCAGTTGGAGTACACGAGCACTTTCACAAATGTATGTCAGCAGTTTATACCAGAGATAAAACACTTTTAAAACAATGAATAACCAGATTTACTAATATTAAACACTAACTTATATTGTCTTTCCAAGTATTCCATTTTTCAATCATTGGAATATATTATCAGTGTTTGTAAAACAGAATTGGAGTCCTTCACTGTCCCTGTGTATGTATTTACACCATCAGTGGCCTCTTTTCGGTGTTATATTTAGTGTTTTCTTCCGGAATCTTGTACAAGTATATCATATCAATACATTATAAAGAGCATTAACACCTCTTTGTAACAATTATTCTGTAGTACTTATTGGTCCTTGCAATGCATTGGGAGTTGGAGAATTGGAAGAAACCATTCGCCCTTGCTCCTTCACAATTGGGTCTGTAACAACAAATAGAACATAATCAATATAATTATTTTTGTTACTATTGATAGAAATGGTTGTAGTATGAACAAAACAAGGCACACTTATAAGATCTTAAGCTAATAAAGCTACATTTATTTATTTATTTACACTTTATGCACATAGGTACAAAGGCGGACTTAATGCCGTGGACATTCTCTACCAGTCAACCATGAGTGGTGAAGAGATAGAGTGGAAGGTGCAATACGTACGTGAAAATTATGGTGAAAAAAAAATAATGATAATAATAGTGATAACACAAAAAAACCTAATATCATAAAATAGAAATCTACATAAATAATATATGTGAATAAATACTTATATAAATACATATACATACATAATTATATACTTAAGAAGCAAATGAAAATTAGATGTGGAAATTCTGCTTATTGGTGAAGAAAGTGGATCCGCAATTTCTTTTTAAATGCGTAGCGATTGTCAGCCGTCCTGATCTCAAGAGGAAGGGCATTCCAAAGAATGAACAAAGTCAGAAGTATGAGGACAGAGTAAGAGAAGATTATTGGATGAACGTAGATTCTTATTGTGTGAAGAACACAGAAATTGAAAGTGAGACATTAGATAAAGAAGTGGGCTGGGAGAATTGAGTAGGGAGAAAAGTGTGGTCAAAGCGCGCAAACTTCTCCTCTGACGAATGGTCATCCATTTAAGCTCAGACCTGAAACTTGAGACATGGTCATATTTCCTTAAATTAAAGTGTCTTTTTAAATTTAATTTCTTGTTTGCAATATGCAAACATAAACAACAACCTGTTCTATCGTCCCGCATTCACACATTTTTTACTTCGTATGGAAAGTTCTGAGATATGACTGCTAATAACACTGTATTTACTTAAAAAATACAGTTTTACTATAACAAAACACGGCAACTTAAGATACCGTGTACGGCCAAAGTAATTTTTGCGCGTTGCAAGATACGGTGTTTTGTCAAAACAAAGTAGCATGCTGGAGCGTTGCGGGCGCGCCAATCAGGAGCGAGAACCGGAGGCGATCTCAATGATTATTGGATGATTTGACAGAGAACGAACGGAAGACTGCCGGGAGCGCGGATCAGCTGTATTTTTTTTTCGTATTGGGGCAGAGATTGTTTCCCTTATTTTCCAAGACTTTAAAGTTATTGTCTTGAAAATATATGGAACCGTGTAGTTGGTCTCATATCCTTAAGATGATGATGAGACCTTTTGAACGCCACGGTCGGATAGGCGACAAGTAAACGACATTATTTAAGTACAAAATAAATATACTAAATTAAATTTTCTGTTTCTTTTTCCTAGGCACAAAGATATATATATATTTATTACTTTCATTTCACTAAAGAAAACAATCATCAAAAATTGCTAATCGAAATCCGTACAAAAATGTTCTTCCTCACGCCACAGTCGTCAAGACACGACAGCTAGTGATGGGTAAGTAAGGTAACTTTTATTTCAACTTTATGAAATACTAGCTTCTGCCCGCGACTCTGTCCGCGTAGAAGTCGAAAATATTCCACGGGATCCCGTCCCCGACTTGCTTGACAAAGATTATAATAGCTCGGCTAATATGCATGATATAAAGATAATTTATAGCCTATAGCACTCAGGGATAATGCAACTACATGTAAGCGAAAGAATTTTCAAAATCGGTTCGGTAGTTTCGGAGATTACCCCATACACACAAACTTACAAATTTTACCTCTTTATAATATTAGTATAGATTTTATTAAAGTAGCTTACAGTCAAATCGGGTAACTTTGGGCCACTTTACGATTACTTTCTGTTTTAACTGTTATTATTTTAGTTAAAAGAAGAAATTTTTTTTCATGACTCCAATGAAAAAAAAAAGTGATTTGTGGGTGGTCCAAAGTAACATTGATTTTGGGGTAACTTGTAAGCCAGCATAAATTTTGCTGCGAAAATTGGTATTTTAGGCTATTTTTAGGGCATTGGGTAATATTGTACTATGTTTAATTGCAAAAATTGTAATTCTTAGACCTTGCAACATTGTGTTTTATACAGAACAGGTAGCCCAAAGTCATCAACAAGTTCAATGCACATGGACTGTAGGATCAGAAATTAAGAACAAAATGTTTTTATTATTGCATATTTTACTAAATAAAAGTTGAACTCTAAACAGAATAAAAATCTATATTATTCTAGCTTCCGCTACATATTCGCTTCTATCTCAGGAGGGTCAGGTGGCTAATCCAACCATCTTTCAGCAGCAGGGAAATAGTAAACGCCAGGACCGCGGGGCTGGTGCTGGCTGGTTTTGTAAAAGCCCCAAGAATTTCGATCACACAAGCCCATGATGGAAACAGCTTAATCATCAAAGGCGCAATTAATAGAAAACTTTGTAAGCTGACGATAGATACTGGTGCTTCTCGTACAGTGGTTAGCACTCAACTTGCAAATCGCTCTATTGGGGACTTCTTCCGGAACCATGAGAAAATCCAACTCCTGACAGCAAGCGGCCAACACATACCCGTCCGAGGCGAGAAGGTGGAGATGAAACTGGGAGAAAGCAGTTTTCGGCATAGAGTCATCGTGGCAGACATAGTGGATGATTGCATCCTAGGTTTGGATTTCATGACAGACCATCATTGTGAGATCGACATTAACCAAGGAATATTAGAATGTGACACAGGAGAAATTTGTATGGAAGGTGGATCATCAGGAAAAGGCTACTTACTGCCTGAAGAAAATTACCCGTCATCCTAGATCGGAAACAATTGTGCCAGTAAGTTTATCACAAAATTTGGGACAAAAGCGTCGGTGGTTGTTTATTGAATGAACGGATAATGATCATCCATGGATAATGGCACGCACTCTGGTGAGGCCTACAACTACTTCAGTAGCGAGGATTTTGAACCCAAGTAATGAAGAATCTATAATTAAAAATTGGCCAAGTGCGAGTCGGACTCGCCCATGAAGGGTTCCGTGGTAACTATAATAAATATATTATACTTAATATATTTCATTGAAAAAAAAAAAAAAACAAAAAACCTTAAAAATTTCTTAAAACTAGCTTATTTACAATTTTTACAACTACGCCAAATAACTTTGTTTTTCATAGTATTTGTATGAATTACAAAGTTATATTTGCGGTTTTAGAAAATATACTGTATCTCAAAAACTGCCGACTCGATCTCGTTCAAACCAATTTTGGTTGAAAGTTTACATTAAGATCTACAACATATGTTTTTTTTAGATTTTTCACTTCATTATTATAGAAGTTAGAGGGGGGGGGGGGAGGGGGACACGCATTTTACCACTTTGGAAGCGTATATCTTTTAAACGATTAACTTTATGAAAAAGTCATTTTAAAAACCTTAATGTCATTTTTAAAGACCTGTCTATAGATACCACACACGTATAGGTTTCATGAAAAAAAAATATATTTTCAGTTTCAGTTCCATGTATGGGGAGCCCCCTTTATTTTAAATGTTTTTTTTAAATTTTCTCTTAAAATCGGAAAGCGGTTCACAGAATACATCTATCTACTAAGTTTTACATGCATAGTCCTAATAGTTTTGGAATAAAATGGCTGTGACCTACGGACGGACGGACAGACAGACGGACAGACATGTCGAAACTATAAGGGTTCCGTTTTTTGCCATTCGGCTACGGTACCCTAAAAAGGGACCAATGATTGACCACCTGTGAGGAAGTTTCCTGGATACGCAGATGCCAAGAGATATCCAGTAGCAATAAACTTAATAGCACATATAATGTGTCATCCCTTCTAGAAGGTTGTCACAAGGACCTGTCTGAAGAGGAAGTTGCATTGGCTAAGAAAGTGTTACTTCGGTACGCCGATATTTTCTCTTCCAGTGATGCGGGCTGGTTCAGCTTACGATAAATACTGGTAAACAATTACCAATCTGTCAGCGGTCAAGGAGATTGCCAGTTGCACAAGAGAAAGATGTAGAGGCCATGATTGAAGGGATGGTAAAGGATGGTGTGATAGAACCTTCATCCAGTCCATGGTGTTCTCCTGTAGTGTTAGTCAAGAAGAGGGACGGCAACTTACGTTTTTGTGTCGATTATCGGAGGTTGAACGATGCAACAAAGAAGGACAGTTATCCACTACTAAGAATTGACGACACGTTAGATACGCTGACAGGAATGAAGTGACTTACAACCCTAGATTTGAAAAGTGGCTACTGGCAAGTGGAACTGGATCCTAAGGACAAGGAAGACAGCTTTTTCTACGGGAAAAGGTCTGTGGCAATTCAAAGTAATACCGTTTGGATTGTGCAATGCGCCAGCAACTTTTGAAAGGCTAATGGAGCTAGTACTCACTGGGCTTATTGGAGACGCGTGTCTGGTATATTTAGATGACATTATTATCATCGGGCCCTCATTTTAAGACCATCTTAAGAACCTGAAACGTGTGCTAGCAAAAATCCGTGCAGCCAATCTGAAGCTAAGTCCTAAAAAGTACTCATTTTTCAAACGTCAAGTGACTTTCCTGGGCCATGTAGTTTCGAAGAAAGGTGTGCAAACTGATCCGGAGAAAATAGTCGCTGTTAAGGATTGGCCAGTACCAAAAGACAAGACACAGGTCAGAGCGTTTTTGGGGTTGTGCTCATATTACCGCCGGTTTGTAAAGAATTTCGCTGATATTGCTAAGCCATTACACAAGTTCACTGAAGAGAAGCGAACATTCTGCTGGGATTCTTCCCAGCAGAATGTTCGCTTCTCTTCTTCTTCTTCTGAATACGACGCTGCTTTCCGCGAATTGAAGAAGCGTTTGTGCGATACACCTATTCTTGGATTTCCTGACACTGAGAATGAGTTTATCGTAGACACAGATGCAAGTAATACCGGAATTGGTGTAATGTTATCTCAGCGAAAAGGAGATAAATAGATTATGATAACCTACTTCAGCAAAGCGTTATCAAAACCGGAAAGAAATTATTGTCACAAGAAGGGAGCTACTAGCAGTAGTAAAAATATTGCAGCATTTCAGTAAATATCTGCTTGGCCGGAAAGAAGAACGGCAGATTTTGTACCAACTTTAGTTGGTATTTCGCTATAAAACTTTGAGCACTTATAAAGGACCTTAAAGTAGTTCTTTTTACGTATTTGTTATATTCTTAGAAGTTTGAAAACGTTTAAATAAAAGGATTTAAAAAATTATAACAATAAATAACTAAACGTTAATTTATTGACAACAAAATGCAATGCACATTTTCAAAACTTGCCATGCGTGAACGAATGAATAAAATATTCATTACATTTTGTGATTTTTACATGAATTATCACGTGAATGTACATAAATAATTGATAATCAATATCAACATCCAAGCATGACTATGGGTAATGTTTTATTGATATTTCAAGAATATCATCTGTCACTTTCACTTGTCAATTAGTGGTGGGTTGTTATAGAATTTTTGGCGGACGAAACGCAACCGTTTTGCAAACGACGAAAATGGTTGCAGAAAACGGTCCTCGTTGCAACTTGTTTGAAGACGAATTGATAGACGAAACTATCGTCGCGCGAAGCAGTTGCAGTTTCTTGCAACGTACAAAGCAAAGACGAAAATGGTTGCAGAAAACGGTCGTCGTTGCAACTGGTTTGAAGACGGCTTGATAGACGAAACTATCGTCGCGCGAAGTAGTTGCTGTTTCTTGCAACGTACAAAGTACAAACGGTTTCAAGTTACAAATGTATGATACGGTTTACTGAATAATATGTTTTATCAGACGAAATTATGATTTTTAGGTTAATTTTTCGTGGCATAAATGGCATTTAGCTTTTTTATATTTACTGTCTTTATCGAAATGCGAACAAAACTGTAGTGTTTTTTCGATTGCGTCATTGCGATGGTTTTTAAAATAATATGGTTATGAAATATTATGTACACTTGAATATTTACAATTCACTCGTATGCACATGAATTAAAAAAAAAAACCAAAACAAATAATTAGGGGTCTCAGTTTGCGAGTGCAAGATTACAACTGACCAAAAAACGTAAACAACGCGCACTCACTGGTTCGAATTCCAGGAATTATTCTAATTCATTATGCAAGGTGATTTTATACATTAATTCAACGATACATAAGCTTTACGAGTTTGTCCGTTGCGTCAGGAACGATAGTCCTGACGAGTGGTAATAAAATAACGACTGTATTACATTGCTAAAAAGTTCACTTTTCATTGAAACAACTGTTTGTGCGAAACGGAACACCGACGTCGCGACGAGAAGACTGGTTTGTGCGACGAAGACTGGGTGGACCCACGAAGTAAAATGGTTTCGCCGTCGCAGAACGTAAAACGATCTTTGAAAACGTTTCGTTGTAGCGGTGGGCGAAGCGTTATTTTTTGTCACTGTCACTGTCGTTCCTTTTCCAAAAAAGTCAAAGTGACAAATCACCGTGACCTTTGCCACTGCGATCACTCACGTTATGAAATACTTATGATTCCTTAAATATTTGATTTCAACAACGTTCACAGTGATTTTTGTAACAGGAACGACAGTTACAGTTTTTACAGGCTTAGGATTAGGAATACATAACTATAATATGTATTTATTAATAACATTTAGATTTACATTATTTTTTTCTAAATGTTTTTTGGAAATGTAGCCAGGTATTTTTTAAAAGCATGTTTTACACAAGTTTTTACTAATGATTCAAATAACAAATATTTTAATTATCACAAATTCACATTTCAGAATTATATGAAAAGGTCTATAATATTTTTTGCATAATGATATCCTCAAGTCTACAAAAATCTTATTTTTATAATATAAACATAAGAATTTAATTTTGCTATTTTGAGCAAATTAGTATGCAAAGCGCGAGCAAACGAGCCAGAAGTACGGAATCATTCGCTGTCTCACTCCTCGGTTAGCCGAAAATGCCCGATTGCGAGTATTACATCGTTCGGTAGATTTCGTTCCATGTCGTGACTCGTTCCATATCGTGACTTGTATCACTGTCGTGACACGTGTCACTGTAGTGATTATAGTATCTGTGTTATTTTGGAATGTTGTTACTTCATGATCAGTCACAGTGATCATTTGAGGAGCAAGATAACAACGTTATATTGGTCGTAACGTGTTTTTTCGCCCATCTTTTCCCACGACTATTGTCAATTGTCAATGGCGTCTTTGCTGTTTTATGGAATTGCGGTGTGTGAATCCGTTTGTGCATTTTTAAGGCTTTTTGATTAAGTTGATACGCTATGTTGAGAATCTGTTCCTCCGTATCGATTGATATTGTTGTGACAATTGCGAAAGGACGCTCAATTTCATTCTTGTACATAGTGTGTTGGATTTCGACGATATGTCGAGTGTACAGTCAGTGCATTAATTGCAACCTGAATTTGTCTCGCATGAGACGGCACGCTTTAGGAGACGAGAGTGAGGGCCTGGTCAACACTATCCGATTGTGGACAGATGTAAGTAGTTTATACATAGTAAACGTAACATAACATCATGCCTGTATTTCCTCAAAGGAGTAGGCAGAAGTTTTTGACACCCACATTTCGCCAGTATTATTATGAGTCCCATGTAACTGGGTGAGCCTGTTGCCATTGAACGGGCACAGTCTATGCTGCTACGTATAAGTTCCATGTAGGAAAACACTGTCTGACTTGGGAGTCAAACCCAAGACCTTATTTATGCTCAGTAGTAGCACTCAGAACCGCTAGACCAATGAGGCTTAATGACAGATTTACCTACAATTGGTTAGCTGTAATGAAACTGTCACCCTGCACTTGCTTATATAGAAGGAAAAAGGATTATAGTGCTATCAATTTACAATAAATATCTTTATTATTTCTAGATCACCCCTACAGACCATATTTGTCATGCTTGCTGGCAATTAGCGATGCATCAGGCTATACCTGAAGGTATGCACAGAAGACAAATTTGTCATTGGCATGTCTGTGTTGTATGTGGGCGTTCCATATCGAGGATAAGTCGACACAGGCTTTTAATTGAAGGGGCTAATGAGCAGGTGCAAAGACTGGCTCATATAATATCCAGTCGGATCCAGCCACGAGAGGTAATAAAGCATGTGAAAATAGAAATATTTATACCATATTGTATTATTTATTGGTTGTAAGGTCATATGTTTTTCTAACAATATTATTTGTTTTTAGCTAACTTCTGAAGATGAAGCTTGTGTTCCATGCTGGCTTAGAGCTCGTAGAAGAGTCGGAAGTTTAACACCACAACCAGACATTCATCCTCCTAACTCACTTGGTCATAGTGACCAATATCGGGATGTAATGTGTGCTGTATGTGGACAAAGCCTCACTATCGAGGATAAGTCGACACAGGCTTTTAATTGAAGGGGCTAATGAGCAGGTGCAAAGACTGGCTCATATAATATCCAGTCGGATCCAGCCACGAGAGGTAATAAAGCATGTGAAAATAGAAATATTTATACCATATTGTATTATTTATTGGTTGTAAGGTCATATGTTTTTCTAACAATATTATTTGTTTTTAGCTAACTTCTGAAGATGAAGCTTGTGTTCCATGCTGGCTTAGAGCTCGTAGAAGAGTCGGAAGTTTAACACCACAACCAGACATTCATCCTCCTAACTCACTTGGTCATAGTGACCAATATCGGGATGTAATGTGTGCTGTATGTGGACAAAGCCTCACTTCTATGTTATCATCTGTTGAACAGCCAAAGCCAGAAAATCTTGCTCGGCTGTTAGAGCTCCAACAGGTATGTGACATTTAAAGATTTTATGTAAGCTGTATGCACATCTAATATATAAAATTCTCGTGTCACAGTTTTCGTTGCCTTACTCCTCCGAAACGGCTTGACCGATTTTGATGAAATTTTATATGCATATTCAGTAGGTCTGAGAATCGGCCAACATCTATTTTTTAGGGTAGGGGTAGGGTAGGGTTAGGGTAGGGGTAGGGTATCGGATACAACGCGAACGAAGTCGTGGCGGGTCAGCTAGTTATTATATACATATGTATGTGTAATGAGTATTAGATAACCAGTTTATTGGAGAAGTTTTATAGGTTTTATTTGGAAAAGGCAAAAGGATGGAATAGTTCTGTAACAGTTTTGTTAGTCTGTTTCGTTTAGTCCATTTACACTTATCTCACTGAATAAATATTTGCAGATGTCAGCCATGAATGAAGTGTGTGGTGTATGCTGGGAACAAGCTCAAGAAATAGACTCACAACAGACTGAAAGACCTCAAGAGTCTGAAAGACCTCAAGAGACTGAAAGACCTCAAGAAACTGATAGACCTCAAGTGATTGAAAGGCCTCAGTATATTACTCTGCCTTATATGAGACGAGCAGTTGACGCCTAGGCACTGTATTTTTCAGGAGTGTTTGGCCTCTGAGCGTCATTCATTATCAGAAGAAATAAGACATTGGGTATTGATACAATTTCAATATTTTATGCCGCAAGGTGTTCGTTTTTTCGTTCGTTATTTGTCCAGAACATTTGCAAGAGGCATGCTTTGAAAACCTTTATTCTGCAGAGTACAGTTGATTTAGTTTTACTACAACATACATTGAAGAAATTATTTTCATATTGATGTAGAGACAGATCAGAAATATTAACTATGAGAAAATATTCAAGACTACCCTGATAACCAAGTTGAATATTTCATCGGGATTACTAAACAGCAGCATCAACAAATATTGGATGCAACACGCAGGTTAAGAAATATGCATTGGGGTTGTTTTGCATTAACTGTGCTTTTGTGCAAATTAAGAACAGGAGATTATAAAGTCACAATTATAAAGTCTAAACAATATATTTTAATCAAGTACTTTAATAAACACACGCAAATAAATAAAAAATTGTTAGTTTCTTTTTCATTTTTGTAGTGGGCACGTAAAAACTAAAGGGCGTTTTGTCGTTTCAGTTACAAAAGTAACCCGCGTTAGAAAAAGCTCTCTCTGCTTCTACGCTAGCGGGATACTACATAGTACTACTTCGCGCTTTGACAACGATAGGGGTTAGAACCGATCTGGCATATCGATACGCCGTCATTTTTTTTTTTGGAAATTTCGGCGCTTGATGAAAGCGGTATGTATGGCTAGAGGAGACATAGACGAACAAAAAATGTCCAGTAAACCCTAAAGTGTCACGTTAACGAGTTATTTCAAGGTAAACATCGACATATAAGTACAACGAAAATCCTTAAAAATATAATTATTATGAGTTTATAGGAGCACGAGAAAACTGCTACTATAATTAATTATGTGCCTACCGATTCGCATCGCATCGCAATAAAACGCACGTCAAAGAACGACGCGCGTGTTGACTGTCTTTCATCCTACCCTATTATAAAATGAACAAAAAGTGTTTTGGTACTTGTTTTTATTTGGTCCATGGTTTAGGCTCGGCATAAAGAACCCCTATCCAACCTCCTGCTGAATTTATGGATTATGTAATTAGGCTGAATGCAGACAATGGTGATTAATATATTATTTATTATTCCATTTATCTAATCTATATACAAAATATAAACATTTAAAAATGATAACAAATATTAGCCCACCGGTGGTCAGGGTTCTTGGGAGGGGAACCTCCTCACAATACGCGCCGTTTCCAGGAGTACTGCTTTCTGGATCAAACCCTTGATCCAGCTGCCCAACGAGAGCCTCCTTAGATGTTGGTCGAGGCTTAGCTATTATACCATTGGCTGTGACGACTATTGGCACAATGATTGCTGTCTCCACGTCGCACATGTCGACAATCCCGCGCGCCTGGTCAAAATACTTATTTTTTCTATCTATCTCAGCTTTCACGAGGTTCTCGTCATGAGGGACTGCTATACCAACAATCGTTGTGCGACGCAGGACGAATGTCAGTCTTATTGGCAATAATAGTCCTATCAGTGATGATAGACCGATCCCAGTACAATGGAATATTACCACTGTCTTTTTTAAGGTTCCGTAGTCAACAAGGAACCCTTATAGTTTCGCCATGTCCGTCTGTCTGTCCGTCTGTCCGCGGTTTAGCTCAAAAACTATTAGTACTAGAAAGTTGTACTTTGGCATGAGTATACACGTTAATGACGCCGAAAAGTGGTAAAATAAAATTTTGAAAAAAAACAATTATTTAGGGTACCTCCCATACATGTAAAGTGGGATGATAATTTTTTTTTTGTCCTTCCCATAGCGTGGGATATCGTTGGATAGGTCTTTCAATAATATTAGAGGTTTGGTAAGACCGTTTTTTGATTAAGTAAACCGTTCGTGACTTATCAAGCTTTAAAGTACCAATTTTCGTTAGAGTCAAGTGTCCCCCCCCCTATCAACTAAACGGTTATAGTTAGAAATTCAAATGTCACGGCAGTAGTACCTATATATAACGAAATTTAAAGGAAAACTATCACACATAAGTGGGCTTTACAAGTTTACGAGTAATAGTCGACAAATTGTATTTGACTCGAAAATTTCGAACAACTCTATAGAAATGTCGATAGATGGCGCTAAGCGCCAGTTGTATCGTGCTAGCTTCTTGTGACGATTGAGTAGTGTAGCTCTGTGTCCGTATTTAAATTCAAAACACCGGCTATGACAAGTTTATACAAATCTCTAAAAAAAAATTGAAACTTTTCGTACAAAATTGTCGGATCAGGTGAGGATTTGTATAGGAAGTCAAATTAGTTAGGTAGTCATGTTTGGCTTTTAGTTAGAGCATGGTACGAAACGATCAGTCAGCGACTACGACACGCACTTGGCTGTTATAAAAACTACGGAACCCTACACTGCGCGTGGTGGCCCGACACGCACTTGACCGGTTTTTATTACAAATTAGCCCGCTCATGACCTCAATCACACCTGATGGTAAGTGTAAGATGAGGTCTACAATCAAACGAGCGAGCTCAGAAGATGCCTGTTCACTCTTGCTTTAAAGGCTGGCAGGTCATATGTATGTGTCTATTAGTATTAAATCAAGCGCTTACTGTACATATACATCTAAAAATAAACTAAAATATGGTATCCAGAAATTCGTGCGCATCGCTGTCCACTGGTAATGTACCCAAAAGACTGGCGGTATTGCCACTTTGTATGGCAATGCTTAATCTCTGTCAATAGTAAAAGCTAGCCTTTGAGTCACGCGAAGTGTCAACTAGGCGTCTGGATCTATATATATATATCTTTAAATAATTTGTGAGCACTCGGACCCCACGACCCCAAGGTTTCAACCCCAAACGGCTCGAAAATATAACTACCAACAAGATTATTATATTTTCGCCACTTGAGGTTCTCAGCAGCCGCAGCGGCAGCGCCAGAACAGCAAGACGAGCTAGGAAGATGGGATGGTGCAAGAGTATCGACACAAGTGGCGTCCCACACTAAAGGCATCTTCCAAGGAATTAAAGACATACCGTCCGGTCTTTTGCCATCGTCGCGCGCCAGGCCATTGGGTTCTAATACAGCTGGAACGCCGACAGTGACAAGAGCTCGTCGGATAATGTCATTAATATTCGCGTGCCGTGCTATGAGACCCGCGCTGCGGCCGCATGAAAGGCCGTAGTGACCGAGGCCGTTGACAACTTCGCCACAGTGGCAGCGATGAACAGAACAACAGGGAGCACCTAATCGAAGGGAAGCAGTGAGGCGGAAAGTAGTATCATCGAGCAAGGTGCCTATGTTCGATGACGGTAGTGCATGAAGCCAGAGACCCGACTCCCATTCACCCACAGCCAGCAGGCGCGCACGCTCTGCAGCCGAAGCAGATGTGGCAATAAGGTCACTCTGAACTGCTCTACAGAGCAGCTCATCCCACCGCCTCTAAGATGGTAGGATGGAGGTATCTATAGCTTCGGTGAAGCACGGCACATTGAAATCAACCAGTGACGGAGCTAGGATATTCCTGATTAATTTCTCAGTGCCGTGTACCGAGGATAAAAAATCCGGCAAACTGATACTAGTAATTTTGCGGAAAGCGATGCGCACGAATTTCTGGATGCCATATTTTAGTTTATTTTTAGATGTATACAACATGCACCATAATTAACGCACACCCTCAAACACCCCAATTATAAAATTATGTTATTATCATAATACATAATCTGAATTTTTACTTATTTAAACATTTTTTTTAAGACTTTAACTTCCTTTAAATGAGTTTCATTTTTCTGTAATGTGTACTTGAATGACGGAATTTATATAATTCTGCATTTAAAAAGTCAGTACTTTAATTTACGGTCCATAGTTACTTTGTTTTTACTATACGGCGAAACTGTAATATGTAATTTACGTAGATTTAATTGCTTTGGGATAAAAATTTAGATATTTTTTTAAAATTAAAAACTATAAAAATGCTTTCAGTAAATGATTCTGAACAAACTAATTTCAGGGTGTGCATTAATTATGTTACATGTTGTATTTGTACTGTAGGGTTTTTATTTAAGTTTTTAGTGTTAATAATGAACAATAAGAGTATATCATGTAGAGCACTTAGTTATTCTTATGGATTCGACAAATGAAGGTAAATATTTTTTGTTAGTCTATGTGTCCTCCACCCATACATATCACTATCAGCGAGCGCCGCGATTTCGATAAAAAAATCAAAATGGCGGTGGGTCGATATCCCAGCTTCCATACAAAAAAGTTCGAACCCATAGAAAATATGTAGACAAAATCTGTGTTATTTATTACTAAGCTTTACTCTACACTCGACAGTTTTGCCATTGCCATATCCATAATAAAAAATGACTGTTGGTTAAGTAGATTATTTAATACTGCAGGTGTTAATGTTACTCAAGTCTCGAAAGTCTCGTTATTCCCGTGACCGAAAATGTTAGTCTCGAGTCCCGAAAATACCAAAAAATCGTCGAGGCTTTCGAAATTTTCGAGACCGAGATTCCCGGGATGAAAGCCTTACTACCAGCACACACTTAACCACAAAATTTCATGTTTATAGCTTGTTTACTTCCTAAGTTATGCAAAAGCAAAGTTGGACTATTTAGACATATATAGACTTACTGATCATCAAAATAGAACTAGTACTTCCCATAAACCTAGAGAGCTGAAATTTGGCATAGAGGTAGGGTTTAGTGCCTATATGAAGGGAAAACTATCAAAACTAGGATCATGGAAGATCTGGAGTACCTTATGACCTCAGGGTCATAAGGTACTCCAGATCTTCCATGATCTTGATTGGCTGGTCTGTTACGGTTACTCCTCAGGGAGTAACCGTAACAGACCAGCCAAACTATTGAAATTATCGACATGCTATGTTCACAAAGTTTATTGAGCTTTATTTTGAAATTAAAAAATTGAAGGTCTGAAGTATCTGATGAAGAACCCTAAGAGCTCAGCTGAACTATGGGAGATATGGAAATGCGCCTTGACAAAAGTTATTCAGTGTGACGAGCCCTTTCTACTGATGTGTATAAAAAATTGAAGGTCTGAAGTATCTGATGAAGAACCCTAAGAGCTCAGCTGAACTATGGGAGATATGGAAATGCGCCTTGACAAAAGTTATTCAGAGTGACGAGTCCCTTCTACTGATGTGTATAAAAAAATTGAAGGTCTGGAATATCTGATGAAGAACCCTCAGAGCTCAGCTGAACTATGGGAGATATGAAAATGCGCCTTGACAAAAGTTATTCAATGTGAAGAGCCCCTTCTTATAAATGAATATGAAACTGGAGTCTGAAGAGTGTGAATGGGCAATAGGAAAACTTATAGCCACTGTAACAGAATCGGAACCCGAAAAAAAGAAAAGAAAGATAACTAAAAAAAATAAAAACTACACCAAAAAGAAAAAAAAAAAACAATTCTGAAGAAAACCTAAAATAAAGACAGGTATTTAAGAAACTAATCAAGTAAAAAATAGCTTTCTGCAAAAAGAAGTGAAATCCCACCAAAAACATCTTGTAAAAAATTAGCCAAGTCTCGCCTAAGCTGCTTGTTTCTCTATTTGCCGGCCGTTGACTTCGATGTATTAACTAGTAACAGTGCATAGAGTATGTTCAACGGCCGGTTACATAAAATCTAACTATATTAATAAAGAAATCGCAGTAAAGATCCTTAGACTTGGCTTCGCTTTGCTTAGAGATTTCATTACTTTTTATAGAGAAACAAGCAGCTTAGGCGAGACTTGTCAATTTTTTTACAGGATGTTTTTTGGTGGGATAGTACAATTCACGACGATAGAAATTCACTTTATCTAGAGCCCTTGAGTTAAAGCATAGAAGTCGTAAATGTCTTCTAGGTTTGCGTGATATGGAACGGTGTGACCACTTATGTGCTCTAATAAAGTCGGTGAGTTACGCAAACCTCTAACAAGGTCTCGATTTGCGCCTTATAGGGCTTTTATTTATTCTATAAATTAATCCGACGCTGACTAACTTGACGACGCTGTGTAACAGGGAACCGTCATTGCAATTTTTTAATAAACTAAGTAATATAGTGTTCCCATAGGTACTAACACTGCCTTCAAAATATTGCATGCTAGCTGTGCCCTCGACTTTATTCGCGTAGTAGGCTTTCCATGTAAATCCTAATCCCATAAAAAAACAATACTTGCCAAAAAAACCAAGTCTCGCAACTCAGTTCTTCAACCGTAAAAAGTTGTGAGATCCATGTAATACCAAGTCGGTTATTCGATTATTCAGTCCTTACTTAAGGATTGAAGATTGGCTCGGTCATCGCATGAAAACACAATATATCTCACAAGTAATACATACATATATGAATTAGATTGTTTTTGCGATTGCCAAGTCAACATATTTATTTAAAACGTTACAGATTTTTGATATTGATATGGTCACTATAAGATGTTGTTAGGTTAGATAATTATGTAACAACATGACAGAAGGTCCCTTAAGTAGGGACTGAATAATCGAATAACCGACTTTGTATTACATGGATCTCACAACTTTTTACGGTAGAAGAACTGAGTTGCAAGACTTGGTTTTTTTGACAAGTATTGTTTTTTATGGGATTATCCTGTTTATTTCAAGTTCCAAGAAGAACGTTGGAAATATTAATGTCAAAAGCTAGAATGATTTTAAATTCTGATTACGTGCCTCTGTTTGTAGGGTTTAATTATATGACAAGGGAGCAAATGGTAACAAAATCTTTATATATTGCTGAACATATTTTTGGTGAGCCTGAGTCACCCCCTGATCAAAAGCCAATGATTACCATAGCCGATTTTAAAATAGCAGCTGCTCTGCTAAATGCCTTCTCTAGACCATTTAGAGATAACTAGTACTCACGCGGGGCTTCGCTCCCGTGGATTCTATCACGGTAAAAACATAACTCTCCTTTTTTGCAGTCGGGTAAAAAGTAGCCTATAACCTTCCTCAAGCTTCAAGCTACTTCCATACCAAATTTCATCCAAATCCACCCAGTACTTTCGAAGATTAGCGCGTTCAAGCAAACAAACAAACAAACAAACAAACAAACAAACTAACAAACTTTTCCGCTTTATAATATTAGTATAGATGATAATGCAGAGCAGTTTGTTAATATTATTTTTGAGCGCCTGTTTTTGATGAACAGCATCGCAGAAATAGTTGCTCAACAGAATTTGAACAGGCGTGGTTCTCTTTTCAACCGACGACGACAAAAAAGGAGGAGGTTATCAAGTCGAGGCGTATTTTTTTTTATGTATGATCACCGATTACTAGAAGACGGCTGAACCGATTTGGAAAATTCTTGTTTTGTTTGAAAGGGGAAATTTGAAATTGGTCCCATTGTCACCAAGTCAGGATCTGATGATGGAATCCTGGAGAAATCGAGGGAACTCTTCAAATATTATAGGCACACTATAGTGATTTGAGTATTTTTTATAGTAACTTGTGTAGTTGCATTCGAAAAGCACCATTTGTGAAGTGGACCTGATGATGAAGACCACAGATGGCCACTGGAACTACTCAATATATAAGTAGGAATAATAAGTATTTCATGTGTTCCGCTTCGATTACTTGAATGTGGTTATTAAGCACAATATGCTCGTCACAATGCATATGGTGAAGTGAAACTGATGGTGAAGTACCAGGAGAACTCCTCAACAATTAACGGCCCAACAAAAAGGGAAAAGCAATATTTTGTAAATGATTATAAGTAGTTGACATTTAGGCTCTTATAACTCGATTATTCCCGATGTCCACCACTTGTCTGGCCACCACTGGGGGACAGCGAGACAACTTTAAAACATAATTCTCGTTGTCCACCACTGGGGGACAGCGTCACAACTTTGTAAATTATTTCCATTCGCCACCACTGGTGGCCGCCACTCACCTATGGTGAGTCAATTCAAAGTCATACCGTGTTTGATTCAAAACATACCGTCATTTCAAAGCATCAAGTCAAGTTTATACAGACATTTATTTTGATCGATTTATTTTGCGATTGTATTTCACAATCGCAAAATAAATCGCGAATGAAAAGACTTAAATGCAAAAATGTAGAAGAATTCCATGTTCCAAAAGATTATAAGGACTTTCTTTTAGCAGACTATTCATATAACTGCAACCGAATTGTAGTGTTTTGTATTGAAGAAGCCAAAAATGTAATGTGTGAGATTCATCGTTTCTTATGTTAAAAGCTGCACAGAGTCATAATTTACAAAGTTGTGACGCTGTCCCCCAGTGGTGGACAACGAGAATAATGTTTTAAAGTTGTCTCGCTGTCCCCCAGTGGTGGCCAGACAAGTGGTGGACATCGGGAATAATCGTTATAACTAGGTAAATTAAAAATCGACCAACTAAAAAGAGTGAAATAAAATCTTTTTACCAAAAAAGTTTTACCAAGTGTTTTTTGGGAGTCTGTTTATTTTTTTGGTAAAAAGTTTTTTTTATATCTACAGCATCTATAACCTTTCCGCGGCTTTCCATGGATGTTATTTGCATGTGGTATTTACCAAATACGACAGGCACGCTCATATGTTGGTGAGCATTTCTGCTTCCATGGGATTTATACTTTAGAAGTATCAAATGAAAGGATAAATGGTTTAGAAGGAATAGATCCTATGTTGCTTCGAGCTAAAATAAAATCCCGACGTTCATCAAGCAAAACTTATTTTGTTTTTATAGTACTTACCAGAAAATAATATGAATGGTCGAGAAGCAATCTTAAGTTATTGCTGTAATTGTATTGTTGGCTTAAGAACTGCGGGGTGCTGCTCGCATGTAATGAGCATTATTTGGTACTTGAGTTATGCTCGCCATGAGGGTATGACGCGACCTGCTGCCTTCTTAGATATATAATATAATATTCCACAACTTTCACACAACGCCATCTAGTCCCAAACTAAGCAGAGCTTGTGGTATGAGTACTAGACACAACTGATAAACATACATATATATTTCCAAATACATATATATTTCCAAATACATACATATTATAGATAAATTACACCCAGACAAAGAACAAATGATCGTGCTCATCACACAAAAATTTGTCCTGGGTGGGAATCGAACCCACGACCTTGCGCATAGCAGTCAGGGCCACTGACCACTATACCAACAGATGAAGATGAAGTGATTTTGCGAATATTTTGAATGCATTAAAATAAAAGCTTTTTTAAACAAAACTATTCTTTTATTTTAGTGAAAACTATTCAACATAATTATATTAAAAAAAAGGTTTAGATAGTATGCACCTTTAATTACATTATTGCATAGAAGTATTAGTAACTGTGTTCATCATTTCTTTTCACTAACTTGACACAATTTATTCTAAGGAACCAGTTACCAAAAAAATGCTTTCTTAAAGAGCGAAGCCTTAGATGATCACATTGCAGCACACACAAAAAGTTCTAAAATCTAGAAACATTTAGATTGTTTGTATCGGTATCTGTTTGTTGTATTACTTGTAATAAAAGGGATAGTGTGGAAATGCATCTTTAAAGTGACATCCTTATTTACGGAAAATATGAGGGATTGTTAGGAATAGTCTATAAAACTCGGCGAACATCTTGGCTGTTCGTAACGTCGACAGGATCAACTAATATGAGCAATAATAGTGACTAAGTAGGTTAACAACCACATTGACAGTCAACTGTCATCTTACCTACCTCAAAATGTAACCTCTCATACATAAAATAAAGTAAAATAGCTTTTGAACCCAAACTTCTAAAAATCGGATAATAATTTTATACTCTATTTATTGACGATATTATCTATCGACTAAATATAAAAACAATACAATTCGCGAAAATTAAAAGCGGTACAAAACTTCCATACTAGCCCGCCATTGTTCTTTTATCTGCAGACCGACCATGCTGCATTAAAGTGGCTTTTTCAATTCAAGAACCCTGAAGGGCAAGTGGCAAGGTGGATTGAACAACTGTAGGAGTTTCACTATGAAACTGTGCACCGTAGCGGAAGATGTTACGGCAACGCGGACGCGCTATCAAGAAGACCTTGCCCTGAAGAATGTAAGCACTGTGTTAGGCAAGAATAAAAAGAAGTAGTACCCGTTAAGATGCTGAGAACAGACCTTAGCGATGAGTGGAAAGAAGCGCTACAGCGTGCGCAGCAGGATGACTTAGACGTCAAACCCATTCTTGAATGGAAGAAGGCTGCTGCTCCAAAGCCTAGTTGGCATGACGTTGCTGGAATGAGTACCACAACAAAAAGTTATTGGGCACAGACGCACAGTGGGACAGTTTGGTGATCCACGAGGGAGTATTGTGTCGCAAATGGGAAAATGCTCAAGGAGACTGAAATTCTACAGCTTTACCACGACGGATGTTCAGGAGGTCATATGGGAGTAAAAAGGACTCTGTTAAAGATACGAGAGCGATTTTACTGCAACCACTGCCGAGACGACGTAGAAGACTGGTGCCGCAAATGCACTAGTTGTGCAGCAGTTACGGGACCTCAAATACACAGTAGAGAAGCTTTAAAGATCTATAATTCCCACATTATTATATAACCCATGGGAACGGATAGCGCTAGATGTTGCGGGACCATTTCCTGAGAGCGAGAGTGGGAACAGGTACTTTATGGTTGTAATGGATTATTTCACAAAGTGGCCAGAAGTTTTTGCCATTCCTAACCAAGAAGCTACCACAGTGGCAGATAACTTGGTTCACGAAGTATTTTGTCGCTACGGAGTACCTTTGGAAATTCACAGCAATCAAGGAAGAAATTTTGAGTCCCAGGTATTTCAGGAGACATGTCGGGTAAAGGGTACTCATAAAACCAGGACCACCTCTTATCACCCGCAATCCGATGGAATGGTGGAACGTTTTAACCAGACATTGGAGAGATATCTGGCTAAAGTTGTAGAAAGCAGGCAAAAGGATTGGGACAAACACATTCAGCCGTTCCTTCTGTCATACCGAAGTGCAGTTCATGAGAGTACAGCTGTTACCTACACCTGCTTTCGTGAACTTCGGACGACAGCTTAGGTTGCCTGCAGACCTAATCACTGGTATACCGCCGGATGCACCTTGTAGTGTAACAGACTGCGAGTGAATTGCGAAACAGAATGAACGACATATACTAACATGTCAGACAATCCGGTCAACAAATGTCTCAGAAGGTGAAGACACGTTACGACCGAAAGATGAACAATCTAGGATTTGATGAAGGCTCGTTCGTCTGGTTGCATACATAATCCGGTGCGCAGCAAAGGAAACTCGCCGAAATTGAAAGCAAAATGGGATGGACCATATCGCGTTGTGACTAAGATTAATGACGTCACTTATTGGATCCAGAACGGTCACCAAAGACCACGAAAGACGGTGCGCCAAAGATTGTTCATGTTGATCGACTGGCGCGTTACTACGGGTCTAACGATGCTCAGGTCGAGCATGTCTTAGGAGGGGGCAGTTTTACGCCAGTCGCTTAGCTAAGTACGTCGAGAAACTTCAACCAACATCTAGAATGTTCGAGACACTAACGCCACCTGGCGGCGAGTACCAGTACTGAGTATATCGAGATACTTCGACCGACTTCTAATACGTTCGAGACATTAACACCATCTGGATTACAAGATACGAGGCGATATAATCGAAATCTACAAGTGAATTTCACTGCGATTTAAGTGTTAAGTGACAATTATTGTGGTGCGAATAATTGTGTTAATTTTTATTTATTAAATTAAAGTGTTAATTTTGGTCTTATTGGCGTAATTATTTCTATCCCGAACCCCAGCTCGTAACAATAGTATTAAAACAAAAACCCTAGTATCATAAAAAAAATAGAAATCTGCATAAATAATAAATATGAATAAATACATTTTCAGGTTTCTGATATTGCTCCTACATTTCTGTAGTAATGAAGCATGTTTGCAGATGACATTTTGATGATTTCTATACAATTATGCCTAAGAAAACATCTGTGGTGCACACTATGAGAGGCAGCCGTAAGAGCATCCTGAAAATGATAGCGGACAGGATGGAATCGGCTAATATATCTACTCTTTAGCCTGCATGTGAGAGGTGCTGGTTAATGAATAGTCTTACATGTGTTGCTATTAGATTCCCATTTTATTTTTGTTGTACATACTACATTTTTCTATGGACAGGTAGTATTCTGATATTTTTTAATTTTTTAAAGTATTCAGACTTTTATTGAATCTTTTATTGGATTTATATCTCATTTAAATTAGACAAAATCAATTAAGCACACTTTCATATGTGAATCTGATTACTCTACATGATTTACACCTAGAGTTGATAAAGGCTGAAAACAGCTAAGGGCATAATACCTAATTGGATTATGATGGCCAGAGGACTTAAAAAATTGGCCTTAATTTTCGTTGAAATTTTTCATTAAGATCTACAGCAAATATTTTATACAGATTTTTCACTCTATTATTATAGAAGTTAGGGGGAGGGACACCCATTTTACCGCTTTTGAAGTGTCTATCTCTTAAACTATTGATTTTATGCATTTTACCGCTTTCGAAGTGTCTATCTCTTAAACTATTGATTTTATGAAAAAAATATTTTAGAGACCTGAATGTCATTTTCAAAGACCTATCTATAGACACTAAACACATATAGGTTTGATGAAAAAAACTATTTTCAGTTTCAGTTCCATGTATGAGGAACTGAAACTGAAAATAGTTATATAATAGCTCCTTAATTTTTTATTTTTGTATAAGAATTGGTAAGCGGTTTATAGAATACATCTATCTATCAAGTTTCATATGTGTAGTCCTAAGTTTCGGAATAAAATGGCTGTGACAGACAGACTGATGGACAGACAGATATGGCGAAAATATAAGGGTTCCGTTTTTTGCCATTCGGCAAGTTAACCCTAAAAAGGGAAAGTTACTTTGATCTGCAATAAATAAATAAATATAATATTCCAGCAGACATGTCGGTGTTTTAGTCCCAGGGAATACATTTCTGGTTTGTTTCACATCTTAATGTCATGTCAATCATTTAGTGTAATTTGGTACTGATGTGTTTAAATTTGTGGATTTAATTTTATTGGGTGATTTAATTAGATTTTATTTTTATATTATAATATTTTTAATCTATGGCAATGGGTGTAATGTTACCTGAATAATGACATATTGATGACATATATAATATGTGATGAAATGACATATATAATAACATGGTTGACTGGTAGAAAATGCCTACGGCATTAAGTCCGCCTTTGTACCTATGTGCATAAAGTGTAAATAAATAAATAAATAAATAAATAATTTTTATGGTGTTTGCACAAAAATGGTTTTTTGTTAACTGGTAATAATGCTACTTTACAAAATAATGTATTAGGTTTTATTTTTATGCCATTAACTTTCAACTGTTTGCTTATTGTAGTATAACCATTGTGTATCTCATATTACTATACCATACAAGACACAGTGGCACACTAGAACAGCAATGCATTAAAGTTTTGGTGGTCAAAAATGTAATGTAAATCAGGCACTTTTACTTACAGAAGTATGGATGATCCATTGCCTCACGAGCAGTATATCTCTCGTAATGATCATAGCGTAGAAGACGATCTAGGAAATCTAATGCTTCAGGAGATACCAAGTGTTGATTTTCAGAGTGCACAAACCGCTCCCATCGTTTACGAGAATGCCTTTAAAGAAATGCAAAATAGGAACATTGTTATTTATAAATACTTTTTATTTAAAGTAGTAAGAAGTAAGTAGCTTACTACATACCTGCCAAGTATATCATTAAACCGGGGATCCAATTCTATATGATATTTATCCAAATATTCAAATAGCTCTTCAGTGCCCAGCACTTTAGCAATGCGCACAAGTTGATCATAATTGTCATGGCCATGGAAAAATGGCTCCTTGCGAAAGATCATTGATGCTAACATGCATCCTAGTGACCACATGTCCAATGAATAATCATACATTTGATAATCCACCAAAAGCTCTGGACCCTAAAAGAAGAAAAATATAGATTAACTTCAACATTACTATGATGAATAAATGATACTTCTTCAATAGGGTAAATCTTGATACTTAAACCTGTCACATACCTTAAAATATCTAGAAGCAACACGAACATTATAGTCTTGCCCAGGGTGGTAGAACTCAGCTAACCCCCAATCAATGAGACGCAACTTTCTGTGATCATGATCAATCATCACATTATGGGGTTTCACATCTCTATGCATGATGCCCATACTGTGGCAATAATCTAATGCCTTCAGCAGTTCATACAAATAATATCTGTAATGTAATAGACATAGATTACGAGAGTATCAAACAGATGGCAATATTTATTTATAAAATGCTATCTAACTCCTTACAACAAAGCGTTTTGGATGGCATACTTTAATGAATGAGAATACTGTAATTTAATTTACCTTATATCATAATCTGACAGCGTTTGATATAGCTGTTTAAAATCAGTATTGTTGACATGTTCAAAAATGAGTGCTGGAGTACGAGAAACAGGATCCTTGACTACAGCTTGTAAAGTAATTATATTTGTGCCTCCTCTTAAGTTTTCTAATATTTTTATTTCTCTTTTAATCTTCTTCTTTTTAACAGGCTGGAATAAAATTCTGTAATTAGGACATATGAAACTGTGACTTTCATACTTAGTCAAATCATAATAGTATATGGCCATTAGATTATTCAAACAATGTAAACAATTATGAACTTGACTTAAAGGTGTATAAAACATGTAAGAATGTGACTCACCTTCAATATTTTAACTACACACTTCTCATTATTTGTGATATTTATTGCCTCGAAAACTTCACTGTACTTTCCACGCCCAAGCTTGCGCACCAACTGGTAGTCTTCCTGGTTGCCCCAGTCAACCACATAGCTTTCATAGTCCCAGTATTCTCTTGGACGTTGTGAGTTGACATCGGCATATACTCGCGCTCTACTCGGCACTGCCATCGTGCTATGCCTCCGCCAATTTAAGCTTTTATCAGCGATAGTCTTTCCGGAAATCGCGTATGTCTTGAGTAACGATACTGCGAATAAATATTTTCTACGTCACTTTCAAACATTCATGTCGGTGAAGAACTCCACTTAATTGCAATGTGTTCATGCATAATGATTCAACCAGACGAATCGAATCATAGGCGGTTATGATTACAAGTCACTATTCAATTAAAGTATTGTGATGTATAACCTAAAAACGACATCCAGCTAAGATTACTGTCCAACTAACATAATTATTGGAGCTTAATTCAAATATCAATCAATCAATATATTAACACAATTAAAGATCACATGCGTTAGACGTTGCTATTCATAGGATCTGACGACATGGAATAAAATATGAAAGTGTCTTCAAAGAGAAAAACGCACGCCATTACTCGTCAAACGATTAAATGTTTTAGCAGACGTTCATACCTAAAACATAACTGTAGTTAATCCTATTTTAAATGATGAATAGTTTCGGCATACATAAAACTTCTTGAAAACTAACGATAAATATGAACTCCAAGCTACAAAATACACTTTTATTATAACTAAACCGGCTCAAACCCAGTAAAATTTCAAGATGGACGCCCACCTATCCATATCCACTACTTCACTAAATTACTACCCTGTGTTACTACCTACCAGTGTTGCTAGCCTTTTGTCGTGTTTAATTTTTTGTGAGTGACAAAAAATCACAATGTTATAATATAATATTTACTAAAAGAATTGAAAAATTAGACAGAAATATATTAAGAAGACGATTTCAGTAATATACACATCCATTTTTGGTTCCTGGATTTGAATAATTTTTACGGCCAACTAAATTTTTGCTTAGAATATGTGTGCTCAGGCTGACCATACTTATCTTTAATATCTTCAATGAGGTGGAGCTGTTGTTTCTCTTATAAACTAAGGTATAACATGTGCTCGTACTATTACTATAAGTTATATCATATGGATTCCTAGTATCAACTTGACTATTATTATTTCATTTACGAGAGGATTCTGTGTGAACTAGTCACTTACTCGTATACACATCCTTCAAAGGGTTCTTATTAATTATTGTAATATAAATTAATTCTCTTACTTAAATTATTAGCATTACATATTATTAGCTTAAATAATCATAAAAATAAGTATCAAAGGAGTGAGGAAAGAAAGTAAGAGACTACACGTTACCTATTGTGTACTAACATTTAAAAAAGTGTACGTTTTCCACAACTTATTCTCGTGCAAAACGTCCACTTTTCACGTCACATGCTATCGTTCAAAAACAGTTTTTATGTGACTCATCCATTGATTAGGTCTGCTCTGCCAGCCACTAAAGCCGACTCTACACGTTGGCCAACACAGTGGCGAATGTAGTGGCCAGCATATTGGCCAAGAGTTCGTGATAAGCCGGCTCTACCTACACGTTGGCCAACACAGTGGCGAATGTAGTGGCCAATGCGTATTGGCCAACGTGTAGACGGCGTGTTTGGGCATGTTGGGTGCACAAACACCCCCTCTACACGTTGGCGAATAGTCATTGGCCACTACATTCGCCACTGTGTTGGCCAACGTGTAGAGCCGGCTATAGCACACTTTGGAAGGTCGTTCAGTTTGCTATGGTTCAGGCCAATGTGCGGACGTATTTATTAAAATGGATATTGAGACGCTAACTGCTGCTTCTTGGGTTCCACAAACAATTTACGGCTTGGTAGAGCTCTATAAACCGAAAAGTTTCTTCGTTATTAGTCATTACTGACATTTTGTTTACACTAGTTGTTACCGACGCGTGACTAAACTTTTTAACAAAAAATAAAACCAACGTCCATATCAAAATACTACAACGCCAAAAATAACTTTAATTTCGGTAGTCGGTGTTATTCGTTTTGTATTTTCTTTTTTTGACACCGCCTTCCGAAATTATAGTTATTTTTGCCTTTGTAGTATTTTAATATGGAAGTCGGTTTTATTTTTTGTTAAAAAGCTTTTTTCACGCTTTTTAGTGGGTCGGTTTGTAATTTATCTAGTTACAAAAGCCAAAATGTCAACTACTTTTCACCTTTTACAAAATATTGCTTTTCCCGATGCAGAGCTGTTAATTTTTGAGGAGTTCTCCTGGTACTTCACCATCAGCTCTACATCACCATATGCATTATGATGAACATAAAGTGCTTAACATCCATATTCAAGTAATCGAATCCCAATCCATGAAATACTTATTATTGAGTAACTTCGGTGGTCATCTGTGGTCTTCATCATCAGTTCCACTTCCCCAAATGGTGCTTTTCGAGAGCAACTGCACAAGATACTATAAGATATAACCAAAACGCTATAGATGTGCCTATAATATTTGAAGAGTTCCCTCGATTACTCCAGGATCCCATCATCAGATCCTGATTTAATAACAATGGGACCAACTAGAAAGTATACCATTTCAAATAAAACGAGAATTTTCTAAATCGGTCGAGCTGACTTCGAGTTATGAGGTAACATACATAAAAAAAAAAGTTCAAGACGAACTGAGAACCTCCTTCTTTTTTTTGAAGTCGGTTAAAATCGTGCGATCGTTCAGGGAGCTCGTAGCATACTAAACGCGCGGCCAACGTGTGGACGCGGTAGCCAATACTCGGCCAACAACCCTTTGATCTTTTGCAAAAAACCGACACCACACGGATCTCGCGCCAACTCGTCGGCCATCATTCCAATACAACCCAAGATGCACAAACACCCCCTCTACACGTTGGCGAATAGGCACTGGCCACTACATTCGCCACTGTGTTGGCCAACGTGTAGAGCCGGCTTAATAAAAGTAAAAGCTTTCCGTAATCGTAGTAGGTAGGAGTACATTTTCTAAAACAACCTGGTACCTATATTAACAAATTCATTAGGTTGGCAACTCAGATAACTATGCTTTCACAAGTGTTGCTAACTTAATTCAGAGGGAAATCTAAGCATAGCGTAGATAAAATATCGACAAAATTGGAGTGGGTAGTGATCAACTGTGTTTTTCATGATTTCAAGTTAAAAAAAAAAAAAAATAATTAAATACGCACCTCTCTGACATCATGTATGGGACAATGGAGGACAGTTCTTCGCTATCCAGGATGTCGATATATCCCAAGGTACAGCGAACCGGTAAGGATCGAGCGAGGTATATTTCAGGGTGATAGTTTGAGTCCGCTTTGGTTTTGCTTAGCCTTGAATCCTCTAAGCACACTGCTGGAGAATTCAGGCCTAGGCTATAGGTTGAAAAGAGGTGGTTAGGTTAGTTCTCAACTCCTTTACATGGATGATTTAAAACGTTTTGGCGCCACTAATGTACAGCTGATGGAATTACTGAAGGTAACTGAAACTTTCAGTAGTGCCATCAGGATGGAGTTTGGTGTCGACAAATGTGCGATTATGCATGTAAAGCGAGGGGAGATTGTGGAATCCGTGGGATCCCAACCCTCGAATTCCATAAACCTGAGATCCCTCTCTCCAACCGAAACCTATAAGTATTTGGGTATGTCGGAAGCGTTAGGTATTAATGTAGTTGACATGAAGCAATCACTGAAGGAGCGCTTCTTTGGCCGCCTAAAGAAGGTATTTAAAAGCCTTCTATCGGGCGGGAACAAGGTGCGTGCCTTCAACGGTTGGGTCATACCAGTGTTGATATACTCTTTCGGCGTACTCAAATGGACTCAAACTGAACTTGACGCTCTGGATAGGAGAGTTCATACATTGCTGACTGCATCACCGACGCTCGTCGGTGATGAGGCTGTATATCCTGCGTAAATGTGGAGGTCCAGGTTTTTTGAATGCTAAAACTCTCCACAACTGCGAGGTATGCAGTCTCAGGGAACATTTCCTTGCTTCCGAAGTGGGTATGCATCGAGATGTAGTAGCGGTGGACAAGGGACTCACCCCAGTCTCTTTGGCTAATGAGAACTGGCGCAAACCTGCAGTGCTAGACACTAACGATCGAAAGGGGATATGGCAGAGTAAGGAGCTTCATGGACGATTTTTCCGGGCCCTATATGGGTCCGACGTAGACCAAGTAGCGTCCGTAGCTTGGTTGCGCTTCGGTGACCTCTTTGGGGAAACCGAAGGTTTTGTCTGTGCAATTAATTTATGGATGAAGTTATCATGACGAACCACTGACTGTAGGTACTTTTCCCATCTCAATGTGACGAACAACTACCGTAAATTTATTGTGAAGGATGGCACGGTTGATATATGTCGGGCATGTCACCGTCCCGTCCGGGTGAATGAAATTCAGTGTTGCCCAAATGCAAAACCAAGACGAGACTTAGCCAGTCTTGGTCTTGGTCTTGCATCAATACACCTGGTCTTGGTCTTGGTATTGCGCTCTTGGCCTTGGTCTTGCGCAAGGGTCTCGCAAGAGTCTTGCAATTAACGATTATCTTATTGCTATTTATTAAACGGTAGTTTAGATCTTAGAACCCACGACCTCAGCGATCCAAAACCGATGCTCTAACCAACTGAGCTACCAAACGTGTCCCACGAAAATCCTTTGGTTTCTTAATGAAAATTTACATTTAATAAGCTTAAATGTGCTAAAACATATAAAAACAAATTAATGACATTAACTTGATTGTATTTGAATATTCGTCACTCATGTCAAATTATAAACTTATCAGTCCGAGAACAACAGGGATTAGAGTAAAACAATTATTACATTAAACTCGAATTCGCTTCGCTCAGTTTGGAATTACTAGAATTGAAATAAATACACCTATTTATAAGTAAACGCCGAAATACCGATTAAGGACGGCATTCTTTGATAAAAATAATGATGCTTTGGAAGATTAATAAAACGCGTTACCAGATAGGTATAGTGTGCCTACGTAGCAATAAAATGTAGATATTATGGAAATAGTATTCTGTGTATTATGTTCTTCTTTTGATGGAATTAATCTACAATAATTAAATAAAATTTGCCTAGGTACGTACGCTCGGGCACACCGCAATTGCGGCGGTAAGACCCCTCTTTGAGGAGTGGCTAGATCGGCGTCACGGCGTCCTGACCTACCGCATGACGCAGGTCCTCACCGGACACGGAAGTTTCGGGAGGTACCTGTGTCTGATGGGAAAGGAACAAACGCTTGGGTGTCACCACTGCGAGGGTCGCCCTGAGGACACAGTAGAGCATACGGTGCGGGACTGCCCCGCCTGGGCAGAGCACCGACGTGTCCTCACGGCGGCAATAGCCGGAGACCTCTCGCGCCCGGCATTGGTCGAGGCCATGCTGCGGGGCGAGAGGGAGTGGGAAGCGGTTGCCTCCTTCTGCGAAGCAGTCATGCTTCCGAAGGAGGAGGTGGGCCGCGTGAGGGAGAGGATGGCGTCCTCCCTCCAGCCCAGCCGCAGTGGTAGACGCCCACGGCGTCGGATGTCGGCCAACGATCTCCGGCCACCGTAGGCGCGGGCATGCGGACAGCGAGTAAAGGGCAACTCGCTGTCCGTCCATGGACCATGCCCGGGTCGACGGCGCGTTGTGTTCCACGCGCGCCTCAAAGAGCGTCAGCAACATGACGAGGCCCCCTCTGCAGAGGGCCGAAGCCTGCCGGGGTCGTGGGACTTATCCCATTACCGTGACCCCGGTACGTAAAGGGTTATTGAAGGAACACCGTGGATTTTAGTCAGTAAAAGTCTGACAGTCCCTCCCACCCTGCCCGGGGTGGGAGGACTTATTTGATAATTTTACCACGCTAAAAAAAAAAAGGTACGTATGCTACCTACTGTATTTATGTAGGTACTTAATAACTACTAGAGCACGACAGAAGTTGATAAACCAACAATGCTAATCTCAATTTTTGGATGTATGTGATTTTAAATCACAACATGCGCGACGTGACGTCACTAATTTGATTAGTATTATAGACAATTTTTACATACAAGTATTTACAATATTTCTCATATGCGATATCAATAGAAGCTGCCTGCGCATGTACTCGTATCTTGACCTTGTACTTCCGAATAGATGCGAACTTCCTTTGACAGGTTACAGTATCCGACCCGACTTTGTAACAAAGCCGCGCACTATCAAAGTGCCGCGATGGTCAAAACTAGGGATGCACTCTTTTTCTTTTAATCGATATTTTGTACAATGTATGTTTATGTTATAGTTCGTATTGCGCATAAGTCGATATCGTACAAATAATACACACAAGTATTAACTAATCACGATAATGCGACACGACAAAAAATAAAAACATTTTGTAATAAAATCCAATGAAAACTGTGAAACAATAATACTGACTTATTTAATGCAGATGAGATAAAAGTATCAGTTTCTGTATTTAGTTTAACTAGCTTTTGCCCGCGGCTTCGCTCCCATTAATTTACACTTTGTCAATAATTCTTGTTGCCAATCGGTACACCATTATGGGTGGTTAAAAACGCATATAACACGCATGTACCTAAAGTTTAAAGGTAACAGACAGACAGAAAGACAGACAGACAGAGTTGATATAATATTAGTATGGATATTAGTATAGTATGTTATTGATTCCCTATACGAAATTCCAACACCCTTTTTACATCCTTTAGGGATGATTTCCGGGATAAAAACTATCTGATGTCTTCCCCAGCGTCCTAAACTATTCCCATAGGTACCAATTTTAAAAATCAAATTTAATTAATTTAATTTAGCTTTTGCCAGCAACTGTGTCCGCGTGCAATTCGAAATCTATTCCACGGGAAACTTATATCGGGATAAAAACTAGCCTATGTCCTTCCCAGGGTCCTAAACTATTTAGGCGGTAAGCGGTTTAGGCGTGAAAAGGTAACAGACAGACAGACAGAGTTACTTTCTCATTTATAATATTAGTATGGATTAAGTCGAAAGAATTTTTGAAATCGTTCCAGTAATTACTTTAAGTGTATGTTATATGCGTAACTTCGAAATTAAGTGTCCAAATCGAATAAATTAAAAAGTATTTTGCGGCTACATAAATACCTTGATGACAAAACTATTTATTTGGATATAAATTAGTATTGCGATACGAATGTAATCAACTTTTGTTTCTACCAGCGATCTATTTAAATTTTATAACAAAAAAGTTGCTATTGTGACTTAACTATGATAGTTAGATATAGTCTGAGAAGGTGTTATATGATTGAAGTACTCATTATTACCTAATAATGAGTACTTCAATCATATAACACATCATTTTTGTATAGCATCAATAGTGGCTTAGCTTTAAAATTTACGGGTTTCTTAAACAAATTTTTCATCCCCAATTTAACCCTCTTCTGGGATGATTTTTCAAAAACGTTGATATATGTAATTATTAATTACCAACCAAAAGGCTAAATAGAGATTTTCATGGTTTGAACTACATAACGAACAGGTTTCCCATTCATACTTTCAGTTTCTATTTTACGGCCTCTACCTGATTTTCCAAAAACACTGAAACATGTGATTTTTAATTTTTAACCAGACTGATAACCATCAATTTTCATGGTTTAAACAACAAAAATGACGATTTTCCATACAAACTTACATCCCCCATTTAACGCACTTAGGGGATGAATTTCGAGAAAAAACTCTTTAACACATGGTTATTAATTTTTAACCAGAACACTAACCACCAATTTTCATGGTTCAAACTACAAAAATTACGATTTTCCATGCAAACTTTCATCCCCTATTTAACTGCTTTAGGGGTTGAATTTTGAAAAACACTGAAAAACGTAGTTATTAATTTAACCAGAATTACTAACCACCAATTTTCATGGTTCAAACTTAAAAACTGACCATTTTCCATACAAACTTTCATCCTCTATTTAACTCACTTAGGGGTTCAATTTCTAAAAATCCTTCCTTATTCCTTGCCTACATTATAAAAGGACCCCTGTGCAAAATTTCAGCATTCTAGGTCCAAGGGTTTGGGCTGGGCGTTGATGAGTCAGTCAGTCAGTCAGGACTTTTCGTTTTATTTATATAGATTATTGAGAAAATCAATTATTGTCATTAATTACTTAAGTACTTATATTAACGAAAAAAAATACGAGATCGTTTTATGTGTATAATTATATTTTAATATTTTGATGCACTGATACCTACGCTTTAAAACTGCATAAATAATCAATACAAAAAAATTTGGTCCCTAGGCAAAGGCACCTTCATTGAATATAAGGTACTAGAAATCACTTTAAAATTTTAAATTAAGTTAAAAATATTAAGATAACTTAACTACAACAACTTAATATGCTCCGCTGATTTTTTATTTCAAAAAAACATGGATTGAATATTGTGTGTGTGCTAATCTTGTGCGATGTTGCCGGACCTGTATCACTGTTGGGTCTGTTGGTGGTAGTAAATTTCAGCAGCACCTCTGTTAGAGCCAGCGCATTAACGTTCTCATCGAATAATCCTGCTCTGGACAACGATCCAAACTCGGAGAACACATAAATAGCTTTTTAAGAGCTGCCTAAGTGTTCAGTCCTACAAAAGGCCAGCCAACGGTAACTGGACGGTCTGAAACTGTCCACGGTTCGTGGAGCTATAAACGTTGCTTACAATAATCAAAAGTACACAATAATAAACAAAAGGCTCTTCGGCCTACAAACCATACAAATAACAGGTCTAACCACTAACCTTCTGTGCTGGGTTCGCCAAGTTTCGACCTTCCTAGGTCACGCCCAAGTGGTATGTATGTAATATGAGGTGAGTAAGTGAAAAATGTGATGTAAGTCACGTGTTCTAGAACGTTCACAAGGCGTCAGTCTCCAGATGGCGCGGTCCAGATCAGCATCACACCCAACTCACACCGGATTGAAGCTATTTATCACTACTTTTTCCAACAAACGCGCGTGCCACGCGGGTGACAACCAACCGGCGAGGAATCCCAAAATATCCCGGGGTTTTCGTCAAATGGGGATTACAACTTCAAACAATAGTTAACTCGCGACCCAATTATCGGTTTCAACAGGCGATTCCAAACGATATTTTACCAATTATAATTAACTCAACAGGGTCCCATGACCGACATTTTCAACAACCAACCAAAGTCTATCTGTCAAGTGAAAAGTCAAAGAGCATAGAATAATGTTGCCAACCAAAAGGGTGCGTTTCATTTCACGTTGGACTAAACATCTACCCCCCTCGGACGGGCCTACCCGTCCGCTAATCAATTGGAAGTCTTGACAAGGTTGCAAATTTAACACAGCTTCAATGCGGCCAAATACCGTAGCTAGTTCCTCAAAGGTAAGAACGGTGTCTCCCAACAATCTCCGCCAGCGTCTCTTTGCCGCTTTCACCGCGGCCCCAAAAATACCCCCCCAATGGGGGGCAGGCTGGCGGGTCAAACAACCAAGTGACCCCTCGGCGGGCCAAACTATTACCAATGTCAACCTGGTTCTCATTAAGGAAGGCGTATACCTCCTTCAAATAGTTACTTGTACCCTTGTAATTCGTACCGCAATCAGACCTAATCAAAGAAGGTAACCCACGGCGAGACACAAGTCTTTCAACGTCGCCTCAAAGGCCTCTGTCGAGAGGGAGGTTACCAGCTCCAAATGCACTGCCTTGGTTGACAGGCAGACAAACACACAAAGAAGCCTTACTATTACGAAGGGTGGACGTCTTCAACAAAAGGGGACCAACAAGTCCGTTACGACGCCAGCAAAGGGCCTCGCCTCATTGACGCGATCAGCCGACAAAATCCAAATTTCTCGCTGCAGAATGGCCAACAGCGCATTGCAACCGGCATGCGAGTTCTTAGTGTGACGATCAGTCACCAACAATTGAATTGAAAAGGGGGTGACGGGCCCCATAAGGAAGGCTAGAGTGCCTCAACCGTCCTCCAACAGGGTTTCCCGAAGTGGCTCGTCCCAACCAAGTTCAGTTATAACAAGGGCAGGAGCACCAATTTTAGGGTACGGACAACTCACAAGGGTGACTTCAAACCAGGTCCTTCCCTCAACAGTGGTGTCAGCCGGTTCGCCAATTCCCCAAATCATGCCTGAAAGGTCATTCACCTTCAGGCCAACCTGTCCCGCTAACCAAGACGACAAAAGGCAACCCTGGACTCCCGTGTCCAAAATGGCACAGACCACAATCGAGCCACCCGAGGGTCCCCAGACCTTGACCGAGGCCGTTGGCAACAAAACCGTCTTGATCGGGGGGGGGGGGGGGGGGTCCTTTAGCGGGGCAGGTGTCAATCTCTTAGCGATGCCTGGGCGGCGACCGATCGCCGCATCCAGGCTGCCTTCGTTCACGACGAGGCCAACAATCAAAATATTCGTCCGCGCGGTGTCCCGAGCCGCTCGTCATCACTGGAGGGGCACATCCCACCGGATGCCCGAATGGCGGAGGGCGCGACTCCAACCGGGGACGTTCCGCCAACGGAGGGGAAAGGCAGCGGCGCCGACCCGGCCACTGCTGCCTAGCAGCCAATGCGCGTTCTCCCTGACGAGGGGAGACCAAATGGCGCTCGCGGGGCTCCCGTTCAACTTGCGCGGGGGGTGGAGAGCGGCGTACAGAATTGCGGGTCTCAGCCCGGTGCTCGTCTCCGGGGTACCCCCCCCTGCGCGAACCCCCCTCAGAAGCTGGTCTGCTGGAGCGGTTCGCGTTGGCGCACAAAATCTCCAAGTGGGACCCTTCACAAATTCTACACGGGCGGGGGTCGGGGCAGTCCCGATGGAAGTGGGCCCCCAAGCACGAAAAGCACAAACGACGTGCGTTGACAATACGGCGGCGGGCACTTACGTGCAAATTCAAAAAAGCCGGGCAACGCGCCATGACATGCCCCGTGGCCTTACAAAAGTCGCAATGATGATGACTCCGGGCGCCAGCAAAACGGGGGGCGGGGCGATAATCAACAGGCCCCCTAGCCCGAGGACTCCGGGCGCCAGCAAAACGGGGGGCGGGGCGAACATCAACAGGCCCCCGAGCCCTAGTCCGTCCCTGGTCTCTAGGCCGAGAAGGTAGCGGGGGTAACCCCGTGGCGCCACGAGTGTTATCCAAAAACCGACACTCGTCTTCCAAAAACTTGAGGAGGTCGTCAAAGGGGGGAAGATGGGTGGCACTATCCCCACCATACTTCTGCTCAAAACGTGACCTCAGCTCCGCGGGGAGCAACTGCAGCACTATGTGCACCAACAAGTAGGACCAATGTTCTACCGGTAACTCCAAGCGTCTCAAAGCGTTGGTCGCTGAGACCAACGGGTTCAGCAAGTCAGTGCGCAACGTCGACGTGCTGACAATGGCCGGTAGCCCCAAAATCTGGTCGATGTGCACATCAGCCAGGCAGCGCTTGTTCTGATACCGTCGGGAGAGAAGCTCCAGAGCGGTCGGGTAAGAGGAATCCGTCACCGGCAAGTGCTCCACCAAGGCTCTGGCTTCGCTCTCCAGGGCAGACAATAAGTAGGCCAACTTCTGGGCAGGTCCGAGGTCCGAGCGTGCATCGACAAGACTCTCAAAGAGATTTAGGAAGCCCAGCCAGTGGTCCAAGCGACCGTCAAAATGTGGCAGCTCCAGGGTGGGCAGCCTACCCAATAGTCCAGGGCCTGCAACAACGGGGGTCTGTGGCTTGGCCGCATCAGGCACCCGGCTCTTCAAAATTTCCCGCGCTCGTAGACATATGACATCCCCCAGGTGGACAATCTGGTCATAGTCACCCAAAATCTTATCGCGGGCTGCCTGGTCCATCACCCCCAAATCCACGTCCATGATGTACTCGTTGAAGCGTGTGAGCGCAGCATCAGCTGACTTGATCCTCTCATTCACTTGCCCGTACCGAGCAAGGTTGAGCTCTTCCAAATCTACACGCTCAACCGTTGCAGCTGCCGATGTGAACCATCTCAACTGTGAGGTCAATCCGGCAGCAGCCTCCCTGACTGCCCTTAATGAGGCCATTGCAACAATCAAATATTAATACAACAGGCTAAAATTAACTAAACAAACAACAATGACTTGTTAGCCGACCAAATAATTTCACCAAAATAAAACTTAAATTCAATTATTTCAAGTCCAAATCCGACCGTGTACTTATTCCAAGTATGAATCTAGCTTGCTAAGGATGGCTAGTTACAAAATAAATAACAATTGAATGTATAATACAACGCTGGATCAACCTCAAATAAATATCAATAAGCACAACAATTGACTGTATAATATTGAGCCGGAGAATCTCTAACAACAATCCAATAAAAAAATAAATACAATAAGTCAATCCACACCATTCAATTCTTGTTATGTTAACAAATGTGTGATTATTATTTAGATAACCTTTTAAATTCAGATCAATGACATTCCATTATTAATTGCGACAAATATACCAAATTATGTACCAAATACAACCAATAATTCCTAATTTCACAAATAAATCTTACTTGTCAATTCAATACCAAGGGGCTAGCACTACAAATTACAGTACAAACTACAAGTACTATTTGAGCCCGGCTGACAAAGCAATATATTCAAACTTATCAAGTTATAAGTTATGTTAAGTAATTAAACTAAAGTTATTTTCAAAACTTCCAATTAAACCAGTGGATCTTATATTATAAGAACCACGCTCTGCTACCAAAATGTTCAGTCCTACAAAAGGCCAGCCAACGGTAACTGGACGGTCTGAAACTGTCCACGGTTCGTGGAGCTATAAACGTTGCTTACAATAATCAAAAGTACACAATAATAAACAAAAGGCTCTTCGGCCTACAAACCATACAAATAACAGGTCTAACCACTAACCTTCTGTGCTGGGTTCACCAAGTTTCGACCTTCCTAGGTCACGCCCAAGTGGTATGTATGTAATATGAGGTGAGTAAGTGAAAAGTGTGATGTAAGTCACGTGTTCTAGAACGTTCACAAGGCGTCAGTCTACTTTTTCCAACAAACGCGCGTGCCACGCGGGTGACAACCAACCGGCGAGGAATCCCAAAATATCCCGGGGTTTTCGTCAAATGGGGATTACAACTTCAAACAATAGTTAACTCGCGACCCAATTATCGGTTTCAACAGGCGATTCCAAACGATATTTTACCAATTATGATTAATTCAACAGGGTCCCATGACCGACATTTTCTATTCTATTTTATTCTATTTTTGGTTAATGGCAAGTGGAGCCGATGTCGACTATTCTGCCAATGTCTAAAGTAAATTGGAAAAACAAGTGTGTATGATTAATGATTAGAGACAGAATGGATTTAGAAAAGAAAAAAGTTAAAATCAGAACAGGAACGATAGTCTCTGTTTCTTCAATTGGTACAGTTGAACTTGTTGGGTTAGTACAGGACTGAAACAAACAAAGAATAAAAATACATAAATATTATAGTTGTTAAACGATTACATAAATTATACCACAACCATACAGACAATTTTTGGTACTCTGGCTCACAGTTTTATATTGTTGTGACGGATGAAACTCATCAGCGCCACAAGCAGTTCTGGTGAAGGAAATGTTAGAAGAGAAGAGAAGTTAATTGGAAGAGGGATCTTAAATTTCGGGAGACGACTATACAAATCTGAAGATGAGACGATATTTGGGCATTTAAAAAATATGTGGTCCAGTGTGCCTTCTTCCAGGCCGCATTCGCATAGGGATGAGTCCCGAACACGGATTTTTTCCAAGAACACAGGAGTGCAACAAAAACCTAAGCGGATTCTACAGAGGACGGAGATGATGGATTTCGACACCTTTTTCTACGTGTAGAACCAAGGTTTTGGCTTAACATATGGTTGCACTGCATAAAAGAATTTGCCTTTCTTCTTCGCAGTCGAGTTCCACTGCTGTTGCCAAGTACTGTAAAGGTTTTCTTTTGGGAGATTCAGTAAATCATAGCCCTGATGGGCATTGTGGCAGAGATTTTCAACAACCAACCAAAGTCTATCTGTCAAGTGAAAAGTCAAAGAGCATAGAATAATGTTGCCAACCAAAAGGGTGCGTTTCATTTCACGTTGGACTAAACACTAAGTTTCATTGTTTCCTCCGCATCGCCCGCCCTTCCCCTGTGTTTTTGCAATGTAAGTTTACTTATTTTAATAATAATAACACAAAGAAATCGGCAGTCTGAACTAACTGCAAGACGCATGAGTCTCGCAGGCTTAGTCTTGGTCTTGCTTAAATCATGCAGGGTAAGTCTTGATCTTGGTCTTTCAAAAATGCAGGAACAAGACCAAAACTGCAAGACCAAGACAGATTTTGGGCAACACTAGGTGAATCAATCCACCACATTATCTCTGGTTGTTCTCATCTTGCTAATGGAGAGTACTTGTACAGGAACAACCTTGCAGCCAAGATAATTCATCAGCAACTTGCTCTGAAATATTCTCTTATGGAATCGGAAGTGCTGTACTATAGGTATGTGCCCGACTGAGTTTTCGATAACGGCCATGTTTCATTATACTGGGATCAGTCCATCATCACTGACAGGATTATTGTAGCCAATAAGACAAATATAGTGGTGGTGGACCGAATCGAGAGGCGTGCCATGATTGTCAACATGGTTATGTCGACAATCATGGCACGCCTCTCGATTCGGTCCACCATCGGGATGGTTATCCCGCATGACGAGAACCTCGTGAAAGCTGAGAAAGATAAGCAAATCAAATATCTTGACTTGGCACACGAGATTGTCGACATGTGTTGTGAACTCGGCAATCATTGTACCGATAGTCATCTCAGCCAATGGCTTCATAGCCAAGAGCCTCGACCAACACCTCAGGAGGCTCTCATTAGGCGGTTGGATCAAGGGCTTGCTTCAGAAAGCGGTACTCCTCGACACGGTGCGTATCGTCAGGAGGTTCCTCTCTATGGAGCCCTGATCGCCGGTAGCTTGGACCCTGTTCCCGATACCGGTGGGCCACTATTTTTATATTTTTATTTGTTTTTTTTTTAGAGTATATTTAAAAATGTAATTTAGATGTATATAATATTGGAAATAAAGAATAATGAAATACTAATAATTTACACGTCTTCTGTGTGGCGCTGGTATGCCTATAAAAATTAAAGACAAAGTCTATAAAACCGCAGTTCGCCCGGCGCTATTATATGGATTCTTATGCTGGACTGTGAAAAAGACCCATGAGAAAAAGGTGAGATGAAGATGCTGAAGTGGGCGGCCGATGTGACACCACTGGATAAAGTGCGCAATGAATATATCAGAGGCAGCTTTAAAGTCGCGCCAATCTATACTAATATTATAAAGCTGAAGAGTTTGTTTGTTTGTTTGTTTGTTTGTTTGTTTGCTTGAACGCGCTAATCTCAGGAACTACCGTTCTGATTTGAAAAATTCTTTCAGTGTTAGATAGCCCATTTATCGAGGAAGGCTATAGGCTATATATCATCACGCTAACACCAATAGGAGCGGAGCAGTAATGAAGAATGTTTCAAAATCGGGGGATTTTTTTTTCCACGGGGACGAAGTCGCGGGCGGAAGCTAGTCACCGATAAACTTGCTGAAAACCGCCTCAGATGGTATGGACACGTTAAGCGAAAAAACGAAGTTCATTTCGTAAGAGTAGCGCTAAATCTGCCAGAACTCGTAAAAGGTACAAGCCGTCCGTGGTGGTCCCAAATTCAGAGAGACCTCAGGTTAGCCCAATTGCCTGAGCCGACAATCCAGAATAGAATATCCTGGCGTAGGAAAGTGTGGAGACTCGACCGCAAATAATTTGAGTAGGAGATTGAGAAAGAAGAAGAAGAATTTGCACGTCTTCTCTGTATGAGAGAGACCACCACGTGGGGCATGTGTTGGTTGATGGATATCAGATGTCATCGGATTTTTGGTTCTATGACATGCCAGTTTTCTCACGATGATTTCCTTCGCCGATTTAGAGTACTGGTGATGGTACTTATAATTCTCACAAAGTAATGTGTCAGAGTGCAACTCGCAAGTTGGGCCCGTTACCATTGGCCACCACTACTCGGTCACTATTATATTTATATATATGATATTCTATACGCTATTCAAAGCCTAATGGCTAAGGTGATCGAGAGGACGCGGGTTTGATCTCCACACGTTACACTATTGCCGTGAACCCACTTCAGACACAAGCATACTTAACAAGCTAACTGAACTATTTAACGTTCTTTTTTGTTTTTTTGTTGTAATAAAATTGGAGGGATTGATAAAGTTGGAGGGGTTAACAAGATTACCAGTAATTTGAATGCAGCCCACGTTGCTAGTCCTCTTAAAAAAAAGTGTATCAATATACTTAGTACTCGTCTCTTTAGAATGTGCGTTTTTAGTATAATATCACGTACGAACGAAGAGATAAAGAAGATCGTTCCAAAAAGCTAATTTAAAAAGTTCATTAACATTATAATTAATGCCATTCATTAAAGACTGGATGATAAATCCTCCTCTCATTTTCCAACACTGCACTGTTATGTTTTACAAATGAATAGTCTTATCATCATTCATTCATTTGCTTCGTTACCGTCTATCTACTCTCTCTCTCTCTATCTAAGTTTAAGGCCGTGCGCGCACTGCGTTGCGTTTTGGAAACGCAAAATTTGTGAAGTATGGAGTGTCATAGAAGTGCGCGCACTGCGGTCAGTCTACCGGTGCGGTAGAACTACCGGAATTACGGCCACCGCAAGGCCTTGCGGTGGCCGCAATTGCGGTAAGTCTACCGCACCGGTAGAATAACCGCAAACTCAGGTGCGCGCACTGCGGCGAGAAAAACGCACCTTTTGTCTGACAATGTTGCCATACATACAGATTTTTTCGTATTTATACATATTTTCGATGTGTGATTCAGATTAGCACTCGATACAGATATTTACACAAATTTCACACTGTATTGATAAAATTAACTGTTACAACTAAAGACAGAACTTGGCAAAATAAATTACCTTGATACCGCATTTATTACGTTGCCACTGTGTGTAACATTGTATGATTTTATTCTTTATAGTTATTTTTAAATTTTTTCATAAACAACGTTAATTTGCTGTGCTCAGGAAATCCGTCAAAGATTTTTATTTATTTATTTATTATCAACACAACACATATTATTATATACATTTCCATAGATTACATATATTTATATTTTAACATAGGTATCTATTGACGTAGTACTTGTAATGTAAGCGCTTGAAAATCGTTTTTTTGGCGACATCATTACAAAATATGGAATTTTCTCTATAAAACAAATACTTAATTAGAATGTTTAAATTAACGTTGTATATGAAAAAATAAAAATTGGTCAAGTGCGAGTCAGACTCGCCCATGAAGGGTTCCGTAATAACTATAATAATATAATATAATATGGATTTATTTAACGAAAAAAAAATCCTTACAAAGTTCTTAAAACTAGCTTATTTACATTTCTTACAACTACGCCAAATAACTTTGTTTTTCATAGTGTTTGTATGAATTACAAAGTTATATTTGCGGTTTTAGAAAATATGCTGTATCACAAAAAATACTAACCCGATCTCGTTCAAACTAATTTTGGTTGAAAGTTTACATTAAGATCTACAGACATTTACTTTTTTAGATTTTTCACTCCATCATTATAGAAGTTAGAGGGGAGGGGACACATTTTACCACTTTGGAAGCGTATATCTTTTAGAAAATTGACTTTATGAAAAAGTGATTTTAAAAACCCCCATGTCATTTTTAAAGACCTGTCTATAGATACCACACACGCATAGGTTTCATGAAAAAAAAATATTTTCAGTTCTAGTTCCATGTATGGGGACCCCCCTTTATTTTAAATATATATTAATTTTTTTCTTAAAATCGGAAAGCGGTTCACAGAATATATCTACTTACCAAGTTTCACATGTATAGTCTTAATAGTTTCGGAATAAAATGGCTGTGACATACGGACGGACGGATAGACAGACAGACAGACAGACATGTTTTTTGCTATTCGGCTACGGAACCCTAAAAATAACCATAAAGAATAGATTCGTACAATGGTGTGTATAACGTAACTAGTACTCTCGCGGGGCTTCGCTCCCGTGGATTCTATCACGGTAAAAACATAACTCTCCTTTTTTACAGTCGGGTAAAAAGTAGCCTATAACCTTCCTCAAGCTTTAAGCTACTTCCATACCAAATTTCATCCAAATCCACCCAGTACTTTCGAAGATTAGCGCGTTCAAGCAAACAAACAAACAAACAAACAAACTAACAAACTTTTGCGCTTTATAATATTAGTATAGATAAATGCGGTATCTAGGTAATTTATTTTGCCAAGTTCTGTTTTAGTTGTAACAGTTACTTTGATTTAAAAGTGTATAAAAATCTGTATCGAGTGCTAATCTGTATCACACATCAAAATATGTATTAATACAAAGACATCTGTATGTATGGCAACATTCTCAGACAAAACGTGCGTTTATTTCACCGCAGTGCGCGGTACTACATACATTCCTAAGCGATACAAAAATATTTGCGGTAGATTGACCGCAATTTTGCAGCGAGAGGCCACCTTTGACTCTACCGCACGCGTTTATTCCACCGCAGTGCGCGCACTTCTATGACACTCCATACTTCACAGATTTTGCGTTTCCAAAACGCAACACAGTGCGCGCACGGCCTTACAATTTTAACTTGGAATTTCCTCGGATCTGGGTGTGCGTTACGCCAGCGGAATGTTGTCGCTTTTCAGGATTTCGGCTTGAAAGATAATTAGTACTCCATCTCGTGTAAATGTGCCCGAAATTTAGAATTTGTGCGTCCAGCCGATCCAAAGATATTCGCGAAAAACAGATTCCGCTGGAGTAACGTTACCCCAGCGGCATGTTTTTTAACCGATGGTCGTAAATGAGTACAAACTAGCTACTTAGATAGATCACATTTGTGCCTAAATGTGCCCAAGAAATTAAATTTGTGCGTCTTGAGGTTTCAGAGTTATTCAAGATGCCGCTGGGGTAACGTTTAGCACCGTTGGAAAATAAAAAATTGGTTTTCAAAAACCCTGAAATCGATCCTTGCGCTTCAATGAGAAACCCTAGAAACTTACCAATTAAGGTGGTTTTTACCTTTTATGAACACAAAGCATCATGCAAAATTAGATGTTTCTATTCCAACTCCTCAGAGAGCTATTCCATTTTAATTCATATCTGGCTACGCTTAAATGTAACACTCCAATACATGAGTTATTATTAAGTGACGGTAATTATGATTCAACAAATAATAAGTACCTTTATTCAATTGCTTATCCTTAAAGTTTCAACTGAAAAATCTTTGTAACTACACAGATATAATAAGAAAACCATAGGAAAAGAAATTTCACGATTAACCGAACAAATTCAAATGACTGTATAAAAGCGGCCGCGCAGTACATTGTGCCAACCTTCTCAAATTTCTAGTACATGATTTCGTTTTTTGAAACAGTCTCACACAAAAGTGTTACATAAAATTATTTATTGGTTTGTAGAAGTATGTAAGCCATATTATAGTGAAGATTTGCAAATCTTTAACTTTCAGTCAAATGTTAGTACATAACTATGTATCTAAAGCAATTTAATAAAGACTACACTATGTATATTGACTTGACTTATGTGTTGTGTTTATGTGACTGCCTTCAGTTACCGCTAATTACTCGTGTGTGAAGGGTGTGTGCGCATTTTTTTTCCCCCAGTAATTCAAGGCATTGTGTGTATAATCACGACGCGTGTACTTTCTGATTTTAAGGTAAGTTTATAATTATTAATTTATCTGTTTGTTTTTCGATTTAATTAGAGTTATGTCCACAGCTCCTGCACTTTAATTGCGTAACGCGTAACACAATTAGCTCGCGCCTATCCTCTTATCATTGCGCAATAATACACGTCGTAAATCCGGACATGTATACACTGCCGGTCAAAAGTTTGAGACCACTGTAAAAAAACTGAGAAAAAAATAAAATTAAATATTTTTAAAACTTTTTGAAAAACGGTTTTTATTTTCATGTTGCACACAAGAATTTTAAAATAAAAATTACAAGAAGTCTTGAAGAATACAATGTTTAAAAAAAATACACGAGATTTCATACTCATTTTTCATCCATCATTTTTATCCAATGTCCTTCTTCACAGCAGGCCATGTGGAATGCATTAGAAGAAAGCTGGAGGAATATCTTGCAAGAGACCATAAATAAATTAATCATAAAATGTAAAGGAGGCTATTTTGATGAAAAATGAGTATGAAATCTCTTGTGTATTTTTTTTTAAACATTGTATTCTTCAAGACTTCTTGTAATTTTTATTTTAAAATCTTGTGTGCAACATGAAAATAAAAACCGTTTTTCAAAAAGTTTTAAAAATATTTTATTTTATTTTTTTCTCAACTTTTTTACAGTGGTCTCAAACTTTTGACCGGCAGTGTATACATGTCCGGATTTACGACGTGTATTATTGCGCAATGATAAGAGGATAGGCGCGAGTTAATTGTGTTACGCGTTACGCAATTAAAGTGCAGGAGCTGTGGACATAACTCTAATTAAATCGAAAAACAAACAGATAAATTAATAATTATAAACTTACCTTAAAATCAGAAAGTACACGCGTCGTGATTATACACACAATGCCTTGAATTACTGGGGAAAAAAAAAGCGCACACACCCTTCACACACGAGTAATTAGCGGTAACTGAAGGCAGTCACATAAACACAACACATAAGTCAAATCAATATACATAGTGTAGTCTTTATTAAATTGCTTTAGGTACATAGTTATGTTCTAACATTTGACTGAAAGTCAAAGATTTGCAAATCTTCACTATAATATGGCTTACATACTTCTACAAACCAATAAATAATTTTATGTAACACTTTTGTGTGAGACTGTTTCAAAAAACGAAATCATGTACTAGAAATTTGAGAAGGTTGGCACAATGTACTGCGCGGCCGCTTTTATACAGTCATTTGAATTTGTTCGGTTAATCGTGAAATTTCTTTTCCTATGGTTTTCTTATTATATCTGTGTAGTTACAAGGATTTTTCAGCTGAAACTTTAAGAATAAGCAATTGAATAAAGGTACTTATTATTTGTCGAATCATAATTACCGTCACTTAATAATAACTCATGTATTGGAGTGTTACATTTAAGCGTAGCCCGATTTTAATTAAAATGAAATAGCTCTCTGAGGAGTTAGAGAATAGATACATCTAATTTCGTATGATGCTTTGTGTTCATAAAAGGTACAAAACACCATAATAGGTAAGTTTCTAGGGTTTCTCATTGAAGGGCAAAGATCGATTTTAGGGTTTTTGAAAATCAATTTCTTATTTTCCAACGGTGTCGATTATAGAAAAAATAAAATTGCACAGCATAAGCACAAATTAGGACCCACCGTAGTAAAAAAAATCGCAGTTGTATGTCATGCCATTTGATAGGTACAGCAATTTGCTAAACGTTACCCCAGCGGCATCTTGAATAACTCTGAAACATCAAGACGCTTAACTCGTTTATTATTATCAGTCACCAAATTTTATATGAGAATTAGTCATTCATATACCACAAAATGACTAATTTATAAAACGTATATACACGTATATTTTATAAAACGTAGGTACACGTTGGTCCGGGGTTGCAGACTGTTCGGGAATGTTCTAACGAGATACCGCGGCTCCGGAAAAAAAGGTAGCTGAAGGAACAGGGTGGGTTTTTAGTCGGTAGTCTGACACTCCCTTCCGCTTAACCCAGAGCGGGAGAAGTCATTTGATGATTTTCCCACCCAGAAAAAAAGTACACGTTGGTGGCTCTGTATCTCGAGGGAGATCGAGAGCACCTAGCAGAGATCTGTTCTTGTCCAGATTTATTCGCCACATAACAGAATTAGTCAGCTTGTGATTTAAGTCTCAAGGGAAACTTGATTATCATTATCATTATTTAAATTTATGTAAATACTGTATGCATGGAACCGGTAGAAGTTAATACTATTCCTTTTCTGTCATAATTTCGTCATTAAAATGTTGAAAACGAAAACGTCTATTCTTGGCCATGTTTTGCCCATCAATGTGATAAATACAAAAGAATACCCATTTAGTAACTAAAATATTGCTATTATTTATTTGTAATGAAAACTCCGGAATTACAAGCCGATTTAATCAGGAAACTCAATCGTTTATTGCCTTATTTAACACTTCCGGTGGCTGGTCAATCCTGTTAAAGTAGGGATGGTAACTTAAACTGAAAAAAAAATCAATAGACTAAAACCGGTTTCCAAAAATCAATTTATGAAAAACCAATTTTTATTATATAGTTGTTTCGCTTTTATTATTTTATTTAGAGACAAAAAGGTTTTTCCATTATCGAGCTTCTAAATACGAACCATTTAACTGATTCCCTGTTTCGAGTTTCTCAAAAATATAGATTTTTCAATAAATTGATTTCTTAGCGTCATCCCTACGTCAAGAAAATCGTAACCCATCAAAAACATAAATGTGAAATGAGAGCCAAGTTCAATATTATTATATATGCCTTGGTTGTTGACTTCAACGACAAAAGAAGTGAAATCTAAATGGGTGCCAAGTTCAATGGTCAGTCCTGAAATTTATTTATAACAATATAAAATATCATTTATTCTTATAACTTAGGAGAATATATTGTAGCCTAAGGTCTGACTTGGCTAGTTTTCATATACGAATTATATTATAGCCTTCGCAAGTTCTAAACCTGTTACTTGTCGGTTCTTATTTTATTATTCCGAAAATTTGGCTTGTTGGTAGAAACTAACCATCGAACATAATAATTCGTATATGAGAGAGTATTAAGACATGTGAAATTTGGAAGGTAGATGTACTCTGTGAACCGCTTTCCGATTTTAAGAAAAAAATTTTAAAAAATATTTAAAATTCTGGGGGGCTCCCCCTACATGGAGCTGAAACTGAAAAATTTTCATGAAACCTTTGCGTGTGTGATGTCTATAGATAGGTATTTAAAAATGACATCGAGGTTTCAAAAACTACTTTTTCATAAAGTCAGTCATTTAAAAGATATACGCTTCCAAAGTGGTAAAATGTGTCCCCCTCTCTAACTTCTATAACAATGGAGTCAAAAATCTCATTAACATATATGCTGTAGATCTTAATGTTAACTTTTAACAAAAATTGGTTTGAACGAGATCGGATCAGCCGTTTTTGAGATACAGCATATTTTCTAAAACCACAAATATAACTTTGTAATTCACTTTCTGAATATATGTATTTTTTTAAGATTTTTGGGTGACCATGGAGCATGAATCTTGTTAGTTTAATAATATAAACTCTTTTGCAAAAAAAAACGGCCACTTTAGATTTTTTTCGCTACTTCAATGAAGAAGAACAAGAAATAGGTTTTATTAATTTGACGATGTATTGGCATGTTATTTGAAGCATCCTGGCATGATTCTTTACGTTCCAAATTTAAAATTTGAAATTAATAAAAGAATAATAATGATTATTGTGGATTATTGTAAAATTGCTTTACTAATGGCGCGAATTGCTGAAACAATTTTTAACTGATTACGATATTTTAAAACTTTTTGGATATTTTCTGCAAATTAAACAATTTAATCTTTCTTTTTACATTAAATACCACTTTTTGATATGAGTGATAAAGCGATAAGGGCCGGTAAAATTATAGCCCTACTTGAAGAAGGTTGTTCGCAAACTTACGTGTCTCAGCGGCTAAATGTGAGTCGTTCAACTGTCCAGAGGACTTGGCAACGGTATCAAGAGACCAGTTCGGTCAAAAGAAGACCCGGTTCGGGAAGAAAACGATGCACAGAACCAAGAGATGACCGCTTTTTGGTGAGTCAGGCGTTGCGGAATCGTAAAGCGTCAAGTGTGGACCTGAAGAAGAGCCTTGAAGAAGTAAGAGGAGTAGAAGTTAGCTTGTGGACGGTCAGGAGGAGGCTTTTGGCTGCCAATATCAGGAGTTACCGCCCAGCTCGGGGCCCTAAATTACCCCGTGAGCACCGTGTTGCTCGACTTCAGTTTGCTCGGAACTGTGCTTCATGGACTATGGACCGATGAGGACCGATGCCGGCGAGTGCTGCGAAGGCCACGGGAACGCTATGCGGAATTGTGTTTCCAAGAAATCACTCCTTATGGCGGAGGCTCCGTTATATTTTGGGCAGCAATTAATTCGACGGAGCGTACGGAGTTAGTTTTCATAGAAAATGGAACATTAAATGCACACCGGTACATAATGGAAGTCCTAATTCCATATGCACAACCCACATTGACTGCACTTGGGGAAGATTCCATTTTTATGGACGACTGCTCGCCCGCACCGTTCTGGCGACGTGGAAGCGTACATGCAAGAAGTTGGGATCCGTCGTTTAGATTGGCCAGCTTGAAGTCCTGACCTCAATCCAATTGTGCATGACTGGGATGTTCTAAAGAGACGGGTAAGATCAGTGCAACCTGCTCCACAAAATATCAGGGAGCTAAAAAGAGTCATTGCAGAAGAGTGGGAACGTATTCCTCAAAACGTTATTAAAAACATCGTGGAAAGCATGCCCAGAAGGATTCAAGCTGTGATTTTGGCAAGAGGAGGTCACACTCGTTATTAGATTTTTACATTTGTAACTTTATTTAATTAAAAAAAGTAAAAAAAAAATCTTGTCTTTATTGCCGACCACTTCTTATTGTTTGGGCGTGTACATCGGTTTTAAAGAATCCGTCGTTTTTTTTTCTTTTAATTGCCCGAATTCACTTCACGCGCATTAATTTACACGATTATAAGTATACAGACTACATCAAAGCAATAAATTTCATTTAATTAACTCAAATCGACCTTAGAACGTAAATTTCCTTAGGTGCCCGTTTTTATTGCAAAAGAGTGTATATAATAATAATATAATATTCCACAACTTTGACACAACGCCATCTAGTCTCAAACTAAGCAGAGCTTGTGCTATGAGTACTAGACAACTGATAAACATACATATATATTTTTCTAAATACATACATATCTATACTAATATTATAAAGCTGAAGAGTTTGTTTGTTTGTTTGCTTGAACGCGCTAATCTCAGGAACTACGGTTCTGATTTGAAAAATTCTTTCAGTGTTAGATAGATATCGAGGAAGGCTATAGGCTATATATCATCACGCTAAGACTAATAGGAGCGGAGCACTAATGAAGAATGTTTCAAAATCGGGGGATTTTTTTCCACGCGGACGAAGTCGCGGGCTGAAACTAGTTATAGATAAATTATACCCAGACAAAGAACAAATGATCGTGTTCATCACACAAACATTTGTCCTGGGTGGGAATCGAACCCACGACCTTGCGCATAGCAGTCAGGGCTAATCAGGGGGTTTATTTAACAACTGCTGTTTTGTTGGTTGATAACTTTGTCATAGAAATGTTTTGTTCTGTCAAAATTGTCAGATAATTTTGAGCTTTACAGGGTCGACAGAAGGTTCATTTTTAGAACCTTCTGTGTCCTTATCTCGATTTTGGCACATGTGTGAATTAGTTCCTGTTTGCATAAGTAGGTCTAGTTTTCTTACTCTAATTAGTGATTAGGATATTACACTTCGAAGAGTACATACAAGGCCGAGTTTAGTTCTCATTTTCAGTTACCTAAGATAATGAAGTAAACGCGTAATACAAGTGGGCTCTCTTTTGCAGCGCTGATAGTCAATTATTATTTTGAATTAACAGATACTTACGCTTTTTACTGAAAAGTACTTTTTTTAGGTAAAAATTATGGTCACCTCACAAAATTAATGGATGTTCTTATGGGAAAATTTAAATGATCAATATCTTTGAAACTACGCAGTTTCTCCGTCACAAATTCAGGTTATCGTTATCATCCCCGTCACAAAATTTTGCAGCCAGCTTGATATCAGGCTAGCTGGACATTAAGTTTTTATTGATTTCTCGTAAACCCTTACATGTGACGCCATAAATTGAACGTTATTACTGTCACACATTGCGTCACTAAATGTTAGTAAAGAAACCATATTTGAAAACGCTCCCGTTATTGAGTTTTGGAAGTGCCAGCCAGAAGTTTTATACGTAAATTCAAGCTGACTGGACACAAATTTAAGCATTTTTCTACTAAACTACTGTACGTAACACAAAACTTTTAGCTCGATGCCTGTCACAAATTTATGTGACGCCCATTGATATGAAAAAAGTCGTGAAAATCACTTCCGTTACAGAGATTCCACCGAGACCGAGAAACCACTGAAACTAAACTGAAACCAAAACTTTTAGCTCGATGCCTGTCACAAATTTATGTGACACCCGTTGATATGGAAAAAGTCGTGAAAATCACTTCCGTTACCGAGATTCCACCGAGACCGAGAAACCACTTTTCGCTAGTCTCTCAGATCAGCGCAAAGTGGTTTTTCAAGCTGTCTGGACACGTTTTCGAAGACTCTGTAGCGTCACAAATTCTGAAATAAGGGTGTTTAACCATCACATAAAGTGCCCTATTGACCTAGTTAAATGCGAGCTATTTTTAAGATTTGTCCAGCCAGCCTGAGTCACATTGCTCTTTGGGTTCAAACAATGACGTATAAATTCAACTCAGTACAAAGTCATGAAATATGCAAAAACGAGGAATTATTCTGATTTTGTCAAAAGATTAAGTAGGTAGGTACTCAAAATCTAGAGCTGATAGTTATATCGTTTCTTGGAGGATTATTCACGCCGATCTCGGTTTCGATTACTGGGTTTGGCATAAAATGCTATTGAGTTTTTCCGTGAGGAATTTGTCAGTGGTAGCCCGAAGTTTGGAAGTTGGTGGTATGATACCCCGTGCCTAGGAAATCACGTAAAGGCGTTGGTTCTGCGCCTGATCTCTATCCAGTCATGTCGGATTGCCGTTCCAAAGGTAAAGAAAAGGTAAAGGCGAGTACACCTGTACATATACTTGTGCACTATAATATCTCCTGCGCCGCTAGCTAATCTTCGTTGCAATTGGCTGCCGTGAACGAAGTTAAACGATTTTCTGAAACTATCTAATAGTACACACCTACTATCCATACAGACGTATGACATATTTAAACTTTTACTTAAAGCTTCAGCGACTAACTGTTTACGTCTCCAATCCATTTTAATTTTTAATAAAAACATCTGTATATTACACGCCTACCGAAGTAATCTCCGTTTCAACCGCGCGGCCACCTATTAGTGCTAATTTGTTACTTTATACAACTCTTTTCGTGAATTTGTTGTAAAAAAAACCAAGACGCTATGACGAGGAATAGTTGGCCGCTAAAACGGCCACTTGCCGTAGTCATCGCATTACTGGAAAAATATTATTCTTTTTGTTTTTGCTGGATTAATTAATAATTATTAATAGTTAATTAATTATTATTAATTATTTTCGAACGTACTACATACAGTTTATAACTTTATTGAAGCCATCATAAAATTGTAAATATTAAACTTATCGCAGTCGATTTGGATCCCTCTGCAATACACTTTTTGGTAGTGAGTTCTAGTTCTTACATTAACAAATCCAACATATGAGTGGGCACAACTAATAGCTAAGCACTTTTAGACACTTCTGGATTTAGTGATAATTGTCTCAGTAACTTAGTTGTATGGAAATCACGAGAATTAAATACTTACGAGCACACACTTCAAAATTCAGCACAGTAATGACAATATTCACAACAAAAAATAATCGCTTTTTAAACCTCTTGCGACAAATATTTTTAACAATAGTTTGGAAACAAAAGAGATCCTTTTTCTAGAATTGTTCCCACCATAAAAGACCTGCGGAAATCCAATGAAACGAAAGTCTTATCAGTAAATACTTTAAAGAATTAAGAACAATAGACATTAATATGGCTGCGAAACGAACCGCATATTCGTTCAAACAGAGTACAACATCAAAAACATGCCTTTGTACTTATGTAATCATGGTCACCCTACTCTCATACGGTTTGATACTACTGTTTTTTTTTTTTGTAAATATTTTCTAAAATGTGAATGCTGCAGTTATATTCGCCATATTTATCTAAACTAGGTTACGTTATCCGTCGATTAGTACTCTAACTAAGCTTAAACCTACTTTTAATAACGAGATAAACGCCATTTTATTTTAGGCATATTGCCGTCGGAGCGACCAACTAAAATCGACTCTAACAAATTATTGAACCTTCTTTCTAGTATTTTTTTTTCTGTTTATTCGCTGTAACAAATTAGTAACTAATTGTCCATACACATTAGCCTCCATTCATTTGATATTTATGGTGACATACCTACCTACTCATAACTTGAAAACTAAATATTGCACAACTTTCTGTTTATTTGCGTTTTGACGTATTTTATTTGTTTAACAAATTGAACAAATTAAAACCTTTCTTTTGATGCATCATACATCTATCTGCATTATATAGTTTCTGTGTAATCACGGGCGATGACTAGGACAAGTGGCGGTTCTAGCGGCCAACTATTCTTTGTCATAGCATCTTAGTTTTTTTTGTAACTAATTCACGAAAAGAGGTGTGTATAGTAACAAATTAGCACTAATTCCTGGCAAAGTTTCATCAAATATTATGAGGTGGCAGCGCGGTTGAAACGGAGATCCGAAGTAGGCAATACAAGTTAAACAGCAGCAGATTATTTGTTTCGTTTAATCTTAAAAGCAGTTTATGTGTTCTTCAGTCTAGGATTTGGCAAAAAATCATTAAAGTGTTTGTCATCAAGTTAACATGAGATTGAAATTTGTTCAAGGTACAATTGAGCAAACGTAAAAACTCTTGTCTTTTCTGTGTGTCCGACACCCCGATTTCATCCGCAGTGATAGGCTAGTATTATTGAGATAGGTACACAAAGTAGATAGATAGATACACCCTTTATTGTACACCATAACAGAATTAAATGAGGACTTAAAAAACTACAAAGGGTGTTACAATGGGCGGTCTTATCGCTAAAAGCGATCTCTTACAGACAACCTTTGGATGGATTTGACACAGCAGGAGAAAATAAATACGCGGGTAGTCCATGGTGTACTATTCACTTATATACAATAATTAAGTAATAACCTACATACTCAATACACATATACATATAATTATACAACGTGTAACGGAAACCCCATATCTATCCAAAAGGGCTGAAGACAACATCTGGTATGGAGTCTCTATGCACAGTTTCAGCACAAAATAACTGACTCAAAGAATTGATACGAAATTATTGGTTTCATATATTTCTTGAATACCAATCATAACAAACGTGTCACAGCACTACGAGGGTCAATAACTTTCCACGTCACTTGCCAATTCTTACTAATATTATAAATGCGACAGTAACTCTGTCTGTGTGTTACGCAATCACGCCTGAACTACTGAACCAATTTAAATGAAATTTGGTACAGACATAGTCTAGAGCCTGAGAAAGGACAAAAGGGCTGTAAGGGGTTGAAACAGGGGATGAAAGTTTGTATGGAAATTACGTCATTTTAAAGCTAGAAGCTTGAAACTTATTTTTTAGACTTTTCATTAGATATTAATAAATACGACATTCAAATAATGTATGAGTTTTATTATCAAAATAATTTGCCTAAAAAATTATGTTTGCAAAAAATAAAACCGACTTCCATATCAAAACACTACAAAGCCAAAAATAATTTTAATTTCGGTAGTCGGTGTTATTGGTTTTGTATTTTTTTTTCACACCGCCTTCCGAAAATAAAATTATTTTTTTTAGACTTTTGTTGATTTTTCAGAAACGGCTTGTCCGATTTCGATATAATTTTCATGGAACCATTTGGGAAGTATACCCCTTTTTAAAAAATATTTTTTCAAATCGGTTGGTAAGCGATGGAGTTATAGGATAGGACAAACATAAAAAAAAAATATAAACATCCGAATTGAGAAACTGTCACTTTTTTAGAAGTCGGTTAAAAATTAAAAATGCTGCCGAAAGTCACTATTCCGCGCGGACGAAGTCGCGGGCACAGCTAGTAACACTATAATTCTTTTCGTTCTTCTTAATTTTAAAAATTTGGTCTCTGGTATCAGTGTATTGGAATTTGTAATAAGTTCTACACACGTAGACTTAGGATTACAAAACCCTTACCATATCGTTTGTTATCATCCAAAGAAGCCATACACTTGGTTGTATTAGGGCTTTCAGTCTCGATGCATTACCGAGTCCCGGGAAAAAAAAAAACGAGACTAGGTGTGGTCTCGAAATTCCCGAGAACAACGAGACTTTCGAGACTATCACAAAACTAGGTTTCTTATTTAGAGAGTCAATTAGAGAGTCAAATCAAGATATTTTAATCAAGTAGTTACTTTCATAAACAAACGCAAATTAAAAAAGAAAACATTTGTTACAGTTTTTGTTTCATTTTTGCAGTGGGCACGTAATAAACAAAGGGCATTTAACCCTAATTTTGTTACAAAAGTAACCCGCATTAGAAAAAGCTCTTTCTGCTTGTACGCCAGAGGGATACTACTTAGTAGCACTTCGCGCTTACACAATGAAAGGGGATAGAACCTATCTGTCGTATCGACGTCACCATTTTGTTTTTTTTTAAATCGCGGTGCATGATGAAAGTATTATGCATGGCTAGAGGAACAAAAAATGTCCAGTAACATGGTAACCCAATCAAATAGACTCATTACGCGTCCACACGCTTATTAGTATTTAGCTTATTAGTCTAGCAGTATGACAAAACCGCTACTATAATTAATAATTTGCCTACTAAATCGCATCGCATCGCAATAAAATGCATATCAAAGAATACCACACGCGCGTGTTGGCTGTATTTCATCTCACTGTATTATAAAATGAACAATGAGTTTTTTGGTACATGTCTTTCTTTGGTACATGGATTAGGCTTGGCATCAAGAACCCCTATCCTGCTGAATTTATGGATTATGTATATTAGTATTTATGATACGTGTTAGATAATTTTATTGATAAGTTACGAATGATGCACTTCACTTAGTTCACTTTTTTACATACTTATTCTTGATTTTCCTTCATACTTTAAACAGAGTGATCACTGTCACTATATACCTTTTTTTACTGATAGATAGATGCTTCTATTTTCTAGGTTGGCGTATTAAGATTCTAAAGATATTTTAAAATGTCATATCTTAGTATTAATATTCACTTATGTTTGATATTGTACTTATAGATATAAATAAATGTTAACGTCAATGACATAACTTTTGTCTTTTGTTTAACAACTGCTGAAAAACGTTTTCAAGCTGAGTAACATGTCACATGATCTGCCACGCGATAGTGACATGTCGACTGCGTTTCATTGCGATGCAATTTAGTGGATTAATAATTATTTGTAGTAGTATTCTCGTGCTCCTAGTAGCGTGTAATGTACCTACTCTCATTCAATAAACATTAGTAATCATAATCAACCTGGAAACGATTATTTGGATACAATCTGATGCTTATAAACACGTAATAAGTCTACTTTTAATGATTGTCGTTGTAGTCATATGTCGATGTTTACCTTCAAATATCTCGGTAATGTGAATTTTGGCGTAACATGTTACTGACATTTATTGTCACATACATGCCACTTTCAGCATGTGCCACGACATGCCAGTCTTCATACAAAAAAGTTCGAACCCCTTTCAAATCAATCCGAATAGTTCCATAATTCAGTTTGTATTGCAATCATAATTGCAATCATTAATCATAATTGTGTTGACAAGATCTTAATATAAGTAGTAGCTCACATGGACCCTTTCGGGCACAGCAATTTACATTTATTATATGTAGACAAAATCTGTGTTACTAATCAATGAGGTTATTCAACATCCACAGCTAATACTAAGCTTTACTCTATGCTCGACCGTGCTGCCATTGCCATATTAAAAATAATAAAAGTTGACTGTTGGTTTAATAAATTATTTAATACAGTTTTTATGTTACTGAAGTCTCAAAAGTCTCGTTATTCCCGTGACCGACAGTGTTAGTCTCGAGTCTCGAAAATACTAAAAAATCGTCGAGACTCTCGAAATTTTCGAGACCGAGATTCCCGGGATGAAAGCCCTAGTATGTATATACCCTTTAAATTACACGTTGTATAAGTATACATAAAAAAAACAAAGCTGAGATAGAAAAAAATAGTAACAAATTAAAGAGAGAGATAGAGATCTTTTACAATGTTTTTGAAAGAAGGAAGGGTTTGTGTTTGTCTTACCGACACGAGAAGAGTATTCCACAGTCGTAGGTACTGCTTGAGCTCCGAACGACTTACCAAAGAAATTGTTGGAGTGACTCGGTTCCTCTAGCCTCAAGTTTTCGATGACCTCAGAAATTTGGCATGTGTGTCATGGAGGAACTTGAAACGTTCTTTAAGATAAGAGGGGGTTTTAGGGTTGAACAGAATACTGTAAAGCAGAGACAAGATGTGTAAGTTCCGGCGAAGACGTATAGGAAGCCACTTGAGTTTCGTACGAAATTCGGCCATACGTGATCATATTTGCGCAAACCAAATATGAATCTTATGCAAAAATTCTGAAGAAGTCGTTCAAGTTTATCAAGTTGTGCCTCTGTGAGATCAAGATAACTGACATCAGCGTAGTCTAGGATGGAATGTAAAAGAGACTGTGCTAGCGCAATTTTAGTGGCAGATGGCAGAAAGTTACGCAACTGTCTTAGGGAACTGGCAAAAGCAAATAATTTGCGACTCACCTCTTGTAATTGGGGACCCCACGAAAGATATTTGTCCAACCGGACCCCAAGGTTCTTAACTTTCTCGCTTAGTGGAATAGCTGTGCCGTTGAAAATAACCTGAGGAAGCTGAGACCAGATAACCTTAGATGCCAACCTAGAGCTGCCGACTACAATGACCTGGGTCTTTAACGGGTTAACCTGCAAACCATTTGCCTCACTCCATTCGCAAACTGAAGCCAAGCCCTGGTTTATAATATTTATTGCAGTATCTAAATCAGTATAAGGCTCTTGTCTGTAAATTTGCAAGTCATCAGCATAAAGTTGTTAGGAGGATTGAAGTAACTTACCACATAGTAAAATAAGAAAATAATTCCTTTCACAGTTAAAATAATGTTTCACCATAGCTATTTCATAAATTGTTATAAGTCTAACTCTACATGTGGTGAAGAAATCAATAAAATTTTATTAAAGGTATACTGCAGAATACACAACCTACTAACAGCTACACAACCTATATAAGCCACACATTGCGCCATATACACTGCCGGCCAAAAGTTATTTGTTAAAAACTTTATCTCAAATTAAATATTAAAAAATACGTATGAGGAAAGAGCGAACACGAACACCTGCGTATTCTGTTACTACATATTTAAGAATATCTTAAAATCCATCGTTTTGGTTTTTATTTATTAAGTACTTAAACATAAATGAACAATATCTATAGTTGAAAAAGATGTATTGTTTAAACACATCAACAAGTGCTGCGTTAGAACAAGGGGGTACGTTTTTTTTTATTTTTCCCGACTGCGGAGGATGTGTTTACCAGTCTATGTATATATGTATGTATGTTTGTACCTATGTGGTGTTGTGAAGGCCAAACGCGTGAGCCGATTAGAATAATTCTTACGTCAATAGTTTCGTCTTCTTGTTTTCATAATGCAATATCTCGATACAAAGAGACCGGCAGTCATCAAGATCGTTAGCGCTTGGAGAGGCCGCGGGCTACTACTTCTAGCGAGGATAAATTCATAGTCGTCAATCAATATACGTCGAACAGCACGATCTTGTTTCAAAACCATTTTTGTTTATAAGTGTCCCTTATAAATGTCTAGTTCATAAAAAAATCGTATTATTTCATACTTAAACCAAATACAAAAACACCAGTGTTTTAAACTCACACATCGATACATAGCAAGCGTACCATTTACTCCCTCGTGAATAGGGTCGTTGTGAGAACAGTTGATCAGTATTTTTTCAAAGCAACGTAGATATACAGTAGTGGTCATATAATTATCTAAACGATTTGTCGTAGGTAACAGACATTTAAAAAAAAACATGTGTGCAATTCACTCGTGGTAGAAGTGAAACTTTCAAAAAATGTATGTGTCCGTCTCTTTTTACTGTCGCTTTTTCGTGCCATAAACTTTCAAATCACAACGATGCTAAAGAAGTTTTCACTTTAAAAACAATGTCATAATATGTAGGTACTTTTATGTTCCTTCTCGAAAGTAATTAATTATGTTATGAAATAGCTCTACATGGATAGAGTAAACGGGATTAAGAGCAAATATTAAAATCACTTACTATTCCTTACAAATTTAATTTATTATCGACAGTTACAATTTCAAATAGTAATAAAGCTGGACAAGTAATTAAGAACGATTCATAAACTGCTCGAGAGTTGCTTCAGTAGATACTTAGATTTTAAAAATCTCATTAAATAAGACAGTGATAATGTTAAAAATTGCAATTTAATACATTTTATTCTAAGTTAATAGTTTGTAGCGTGTCGTGTCCCCGGCTTTTAATGACTGCCTTACACCGGCGAGGCATTGACTCTATCAATTTTTTTTCAAGATAAATAGAGCACCATTCTTTTAAAAAAACGTTTTACAGTATGTTAACTAACAGAGGGCGTTCCCGTTAACCCGCAATAGTATAAGCACATCAATTAGATCGCCGCACACGCGCACTGTGGAAAATCGTAGAACAACTGCTGATTAAAAATGGTTTTTGTCAATGTCGCTACTGCCATGCTTTTTTTATTTTAATCAATAGTTTAAGGACCAAACTAGACTATAATATCAAAAAATTATACATATTATATGAAATGATTTTTTTACAACACCACAAACTTTATAGTTTTGACGGACGTCCATGTTAAGCCCGTTCACTTCATCACTTTCAAATTGATTTTATTGTTATACGTTACAGGAAAAGGTATAATGTATTATATATTTCTGGAAACCTCGTCTTTTGAAGAATATGAAACAACTAATATGTATTTAATATTATGTTAACATTTACCTTAAAATAATTGCAAAATAATATATAATAATATAAACTCTATTACTACTATCCTCAAATGCTCTTACCATTTGTACGCTGATGACCTACAGCTCTACGCGCAAGCTGACGTTGACAACCTGGACAACTGCATCTCATTGCTGAATGCTGATCTTCTGGCTATCAGTGATTGGTCAAGCAGGTTTGGTGTTACTGTCAATGTCAGTAAGTGTCAGGCTATCCTGATCGGTAGCTCATATTTTCTGCGAAACTTGGACACCAGCCTACTTCTCCCGCTTAACTTCAACAATACTGTCATCCCTCTCTCGCCGCACGTAAAAGACTTAGGCCTATATATTGACGACAGGTTAAGTTGGAATAAGCAGATTGCACAGGTTAGCCAGAGGGTAACATTCACACTGCGATCTCTCTATAGATTCAAGCATTTCCTTCCTTGTAGCACTAAAACCACATTGGTCCAATCACTTGTGCTTCCTATCATTGATTATGCTGATGTTTGCTATTCTGATCTTTCCCAAGAACTTCTTAACAAACTGGATCGACTTCTCAACAACTGTATTCGTTTCATTTTTGGTCTTCGAAAATATGATCACATTTCTTCCTTCCGTTCTCAGCTTAAATGGTTGCCCATCCGTCAAAGGAGATCCCTCAGATCCCTGTGTATGCACTTCACTATTATGAACGATCCTTGTGCTCCTGTTTACTTAAAACAAAATTTTAAATTGTTGGGCAGTTCTCATGATCTTAACCTTCGCGCATCCAAAAACTTACTTCTTCACATTCCTTCTCACCGCACCGGGTTTCTATCTAAATCTTACGCTATTTCTACTATTAAACTCTGGAATTTGCTACCCCTTGACATCAAGAAGTCTGAGTCAAAATTTTCTTTTAAGCGTAAAATTAAAAACCACTACTTAAGGGGTTGTTATTCTTAGTTTGGTCTTTGTCATAATTATTTTGAGCTCTCTTATTCAGAAAGAATATTATAAAGCACCGTATCTATTAGTTTGTCATTTTAGCATATATGTGTATTTTATTAGTATTATTATATATTAGTATTATATTTATTAGTATTAAAATATCGTTTCATTCCATTTTCTCGTACACCTGCCACAGTGTGTTTTTTTAACCCAAAGGTTGACTGGTAGAGAATGCCTTGCTGCATTAAGTCCGCCCATGTAACACAATTGTACATAAAGTTTAAATAAATAAATAAATAAATATGGTGAAAAAAAAAATTTTTTAAAGTTCATCGAGACTTTTGACAGTTGCCCACGTTTACCCCTGCTTTACATTTAATGTTGATTTGTAGCCTAGCTATCCATAAACATAACCAAATAAAAAAAAGCTGCGGAAATTTGCGGTTTTCGGAGTAATTAGTAAAAATGTGATAAAAGTCAGAAAACGGAAAACCGCTCGCTATCTATTGCGGTTTGAAATGTTGGTGTTTACATCAATAGTTTGCGATAAGTTTTGTAATTTATCATTGATATTAGGGCGTTTATCTTTTTTTGCACTCATTTTGCGTCTGAAAATATTAATCAACAAGATGCACACTACCCTCATATTTCATATAGTATATAAACTGTTGTTTCATTTCATTGTAAATAACAGAATAGTGGTGAATTAACAGAAATGTAATTGTTACGAATACAATATAACTAACTACGTGTTTTGTTGACTCTTCAAAATGTCTACTTTCAAGTGTTCTAAACGTGAAATAATACTTTAGTATATCGAAGGAGGAAAATCATTAGAGGCATTATCAACAGTTTTAAAAGAAAATTATCATGTATCTGAAGACAACTTATGTTTCATCCTCAGTGATTTTCAAAGACATATTATTCCCGCTTTTAATAAACGATGGACAGAAGCATCACGGAAAAAGGATAGTTTTTTTTTAATTGGTTAGAATCAGAATATTCAGTAACTTTACCGAACACTGAAGACGTTACAACCGTCTCCACACCATCTACTTCTTCTGGAAAACGTGGGAGACCGTGCGTATCTTATCCAGACTTGTCAGAATCCAGTAAAAGAAGAAAAAAATACAATGTTACTTAATGAATATGGATTTGAACACGTCTATACTGCATATCTTCAAGGGTTACGTTCGATAGGAGAAGGAACAGAAGCTAAACTTGTGGAAACATTACACACATTAACATTAAGGTTTGCTGAAACTGAAAATAAGACCTTATTCTCGATTCTCATAGAAGAAGCAAGGCAGACAAAAATGTTAACGGATGAAGAGGCATTGAACGTATTTATTGACTTGGATTTAACGAAAGCACAGTATTTGTACTTGAGAAATTTAACGAACGAACGAAAATGTTTTGTGTTTCCACCATATTACAAAGTGCAAGAAGTTAAAACTACTTGCTATCCACCATATTCAGCTATAGAAATTACAGACACAAGTGCAAAAATATTAAGACTTCAAGATTTATTAGATCACACTGCAGCTAGGATATTGAAAATAGATTCAGTGTATAGGAATGTATTGATTGAATAACTTACTTCTATACAGTAAATGGGGCTGTGGTGGCTCATCCGGTCAAAGCCAGTACAAACAGAAACTGCCTGAAGAGTCTGAACTAATTTCTGATGCAAATTTATTTATCACTTCTTTGGTGCCTATTAAGTTAATTAACGAGCTAACAGGTGATGTTGTCTGGCAAAATCCGGTACCGTCATCTGTTCGTTTTTGCCGGCCTATATTAATAGAATTTTGCAAAGAAACTCCCGAGAAAACTAAAGCTGTTGTGGATGAAATAAAAGGTCAAATAAATTCTTTGGGTCCATCATTAATTAACAAAGAAGGTGAGGGAGTGCAAGTGAAGCATGATCTCTTTCTTACAATGATAGATGGCAAAGTAGCTCAGGTATTAACAGATACGCCTTCGGGTTCCACATGTACAATATGTGGAGCTACTCCACGCCAAATGAACGATTTGACTAAAGTGACTGCTAGGCCTGAAAATGAAGATTCTTATCAATACGGACTGTCTACTTTGCACGCCTGGATTCGTTGTATGGAAATGATTTTACATATTTCCTATAATCTGTCTTTCCAAACATGGTCAGCCACAAGCGAAGAAAAGAAACGACTAAAGCAAGAGAAGAAAACCCTGGTACAAAGGCGTTTCCGTGAAGAGCTAGGATTAATCGTCGACAAACCAAGACAAGTAAGTGGTAATTATAATGACGGTAATACTGCCAGAAGATTTTTTCACAATGCAAGCTGCTCTGCTGAAATTACAGGAGTGGATATAAATTTGATTAAACGATTTCACATAATTCTGCAAGCTCTTTCATCGGGTGTAATGATAAATGCTGAAAAATTTGGCAGTTATGCTCTGGAGACTGCCAGGACCTATGTGAGCAATTATGACTGGTACTACATGCCATCTTCAGTTCACAAAATTTTGATTCATGGAGAAAGTGTCATAAAGAATTTTGCAATACTTCCTATTGGTCAACTTTCGGAAGATGCACAAGAATCTCGTAATAAGGATTATAAAAAATTTCGTCTACATCATGCTAGAAAATGCTCAAGATCCGCTACAAACGAGGATGTATTTCATACTCTTCTTTATACTTCAGATCCTTACATAACCAGCATTAGAAAACCATATACTAAAAACGTGAAGGAACTTGATGAAGACACCTTAGATCTTTTGAAAGTGAACGAATTAATTTTAGATCCCGAAGTTCATCAAGTATAAATAACATAAAATTTAGTAAACATTACAATTAATTAATAATTAATCTGTGTTCGATTTTAACCACAATTTTTTTTTATGTTTTTATTATTTAAATTGATTTGTATTTTGATGTACTATATGATATTTGGTTTTTGTAAACATTAAAATAATAGTATTCAATGTTAAAAAATAAATATTGGACATTTTTGATAATTTTGAATTTGTTTTATTTTTTAATGTATGGTTTCAAATCCAGTCATAAAAAATTACATTCCATTTGAAGCCATATACACTATTCTATATTTGTGCAAAATTTTAGAACATAATATTCAGAAATAAAAAAGTTATTGATTTTTAATCAGAAACAGACCTTTATTTTCCATAGTGACGCGGCCCGTTATTCATAAATAAATTGCGACGTTGCCGTCCTTCAAGTACGCGTGCATAGTGTTTCTTTTACGTATCAATTGAACACAAAAAAATATAATTTTGTTTTCGAATGGTAATATTATTTTAGCATGTATGGATGCTATACTATTGCGGGTTAACGGGACGCAATATAATCCCGTTGACCTTGCTCAAACGGGCGCTATCATAGAGAATGCCCCGCGCACCCCCTCATTAAAATTACGCGTAGTGTCATATCGTTCGCGGCGCGACACACACATAAAAGTAGTCAGTAAGACATTTCAGAGCAGTGTTTCAGAATATTGTTAGGTACCTACCTACCTACTTATTTGTTTGTAAATTATTGATCCACTTTTGTTGTAGTATTACTAAAACAGAAAATATTATAATTATCAATGTAACCGGATGGCGATGTGTAGACAGTTATTATTAGATTTTTCTCGCAACTTCGCTTACAAATAAAAGTAAATAAATTAGTACTTACCTACTTACATAAAACATAAAAAATAGAGCTAGTGGAAAACCTACGCGTAAATAGCTATGCCTAAAATTTTTGATAATAATAGGATTATTATCAAAAGTTTGACAAGCAAAAACATACCTTCTGTACACATGTCGAGAACTGAGGACGCTTTGTCCATCGCGCAATCTTCATATGGCTACGGCCAGCATTTGCCGAACGTGTTAGGGTTGTACAAAGATGATAAAAAATAAATAAAACATTAGATAAAAAATAATTATTTATTTGATGATCACAAATGTTGGAACATTATGTGTGAGTGTTAGTTATATATGTGTTCCATTGCTGTGCTCTAGAAAAACTAAAATAAAGAATCATCAAAATCATTTTCTTTTTGATAATCCTTTCGTAAATTGATTTTAGTTCAATAATCTAGACTTTTACGTTGGTTAATTTGCATTTTTTTTTTTTTTGTATAGGTACTTAGTGAATCTAGAGTGTGAGAGTGAGAGAGAAAGTGTTTGCTTATAAAGAATAAACTTTTCTCAAAAATATCAATATTCTTCTTTCAACACAGGAAAACCGTGGAGCATCTGGCATTAGTCTATTTAAGGTAGAAGTCCAAGAGGACAAATACGTTAATTTGAATTGAACAGAATAAAGATACTGAAGAGGTCTTAGAAATATACCAAGAAGAAATAAAGCACATTGGAAAATCAATCTTAAAGTAAATACTTTAAGTTATTAATAAGACAAAACAAAGAAACATCAATATATTTATAATATTACAAATTTTTTGACTCACATAAGTAAATTTACCTGTGTAATTTTTGTAGCAAATACGATCATTTGCTAAGATTCCTTTATTTTCTGCTCTAGCGCAAATGTAGTAGAATTTATAATATTTTATTCGTTCGTTTACCAAATATAGCTGCTGCTCCTGAAAATGAGAAGTATTTTTTTCTTGTATGATATGTTTCCCCAAGATCCGTCAGCTACGACGTCAATCATCAGTGTTCCCTTTTCATTTACTACACCTTATGAAGGAACGAATATTATGAACGAAGCTGCTGAGGAAAGATGTGCTGCCTCAACGGCAGCATATTTTTCCTCCTCAGCAGCTTCGTTCATGGATCTTAATGCTTCAGATTCTCATTTTTTGTTTACTATATTCATATGAAAGGTGAATAGCTTTTGTGAGACCTCAGGAAGTCCTAGAGTTAACGTAATTTCCAGAAATTGAGTATGTCCACATCCTGCGATTATTGCGCCAGCTACGGCACACGTATTTAAATTCATTTCTTCTGGGGTGTTGTCTCCCTCTAATATAATAAAATAATAATAAATAAAATAAAATAACGTTTATTAACACAAGGACCTTAGTATACAAAGCTATTACAAAAACACAATAGGAACTTTGAATTTTAGTGAAAGGTTGCATACATAGTGAAAGACCCTGCCTCCTAAACTAGGGGGACCCTGTGACTTAGGAGTCAGTGTTCTACTGTAACTTCGTGTACAAAAATACCTTTATATACGTGTGATAACATAATGATCCTACATAATATAATGACATGGTTTACTAAGATTTTCTATGAATATATAGGTATGTATGTTAAAGGAGGGAGATGTGGCTCAGTAGTGTGGTGTGATGTGGTGTGGTGTGGTGAGGTTGTGTCGTGTTATGGTGTGGTGTGGTTTGTTGTGTTATGGTGTGGTGGGTTGTGTCGTGTTGTAAGCGGGAGGAGGGGCTGTGTTTTGTGGGGTGTGGGTAGCAGTGAGAGGAGTGTTCTTGTGAAGTGGCATGGGTTCATGTAATCGGTTTGTAGAATAGAGATTATTATTACGTGCCTACACTATTTTAGAAATAAGGTTTTCTGTACGGGTATAGTCCTGATTATACAGCCAGTTTTGTAGTTTGATTTTAACTTCATGTTTGTTCAAATTATTTATTTGGATATGTTTATCCACCCTTCTGTAAATAAGGGAACTTTTTACATAAAACTGGCGGCTAGCGAAGGCTGTTTTGTGAGGGACAGATGGGCATGCGGATTTGGCTTTACGTATTGTTGGATTTAATACAGGGACCTGACTATGCTTTCTGAGGGTGGCATTGAGCACAAAGAGCTGCCGCACCGTAAGTACCCGGCAATCCGCATACAATTCACTTGTGGGAAATCTATACGGCTTGCTGAGCATTACCTTAAGCACAGCCCTCTGGGCGCGCTCCAGCCCAAGTAGCTTAGTCTTCGCGGTGCCACCCCAAACCGAAATGCAATAATTGATGACAGACTGGCAAAGTGATATACCATTACCAGATATACCATTTCTAATGTTTTGGAGTCAGCGGAGTGTTTAAGAGACTTGAAGATTGTAACGATACCTTCTGCTTCACCAATAAAAGAGGGTAAAATAGATGTACCATTAAATTTAATGTAGTAATAATAAACAGTATTTTATAAAAAACCTGCCTACCTATCTACCTATCCTAGAAACCGGCCTACCTACCTATCTGACACACTCTCAGATTTTATCGAAGAGGTTTAATATATTATGCTCGAATATAACTGGCTGATCAAATAACTGGCAAGATGGACTATTTTGGACTCTACAATTTGAATTCTGGTACAGAATGAGAATGGAATGGATTTTGAACGCTGAGCTGGGTATAAAAGGCGCTGGGGGCCATCTCCGGGAGTTCAGTCTTTGACCAGTTTTTGAAGAGTTTAGTTCTCGACGAGTTTTGACGAAGAGTGATGGAAGAGGAAGTGCAGTACCCGCTGCCCTGACTCCTTGTTGGGAGCCTGCTGCCTTGACGCCTTGTTGGGAGCCTGCTGCCTTGACGCCTTGTTGGGAGCCTGCTGCCCTGACGCCTTGCTGAGAGCCTGCTGCCCTGACGCCTTGCTGAGAGCCTGCTGCCCTGACTCCTTGTTGGGAGCCTACTGCCAGACCGCCTTGCTCGAGCTGCTGTACGACGAAGACATCGTGGAGGAGAAGGCGATCCTGGAGTGGCCTGCCAAGCCGTCCCGCTAGTACTATACTCTAAACCTCCTCCTCTTCTCTCCTGAGAGTGTGTCAGATAGGTAGGTAGGCCGGTTTCTAGGATAGGTAGATAGGTAGGCAGGTTTTTATAAAATACTGTTTATTAATACTACATTAAATTTAATGGTACATCTATTTTACCCTCTTTTATTGGAGAAGTAGAAGGTATCGTTACAAGATATAGATAAGTTTCCTTACACTTGACATTAGTCTATCAACTTGGGAGTACCACTTTAGTCCGTCATCAATCACTACACCCAGGTATTTGGTTTGACTGACACGAGATAGTGATGTACAAGAACATGAAGAAGAGTTCAAACAAGAATGAGCAAAAACATGTAGATCAGATGGGGCTTTGGTGCTGTGACTAATGGAGAAGGGAATGTAGTTAGTTTTAGCCAAATTAAGTGTAAGAAGGTTATTTTGCAGCCGCTTCATGACTGTTTGTAGTGATTGCTCTGCATGATATTTCACGTCTGTCCACGAGTCCCCATATACTACAATCGCAGTGTCATCAGCATACGTGAAAATCTTGGTGTTGGGCAGCGTCAATGTGCAAAGGTCGTTTATATATATTAAGAAGAGCGTAGGCCCTATTACACTGCCTTGCGGAACTCCGTATGTGATGAGTTCTTCATCACTACTGTATGAATCAATCTTGACACGGAGTTTTCGGTTTTCGAGATAGCTCTTGAACAGGTCATGCGCTGTTCCTCGAATACCTATGGCCTCCAATTTTGACAGGAGGATAGGAACAGAGACTGTGTCAAAGGCTTTCTGTAAGTCCAGGAATATTGAAAGGCATTTACGATGATCATCTAAATTCTTAGCAACTATTTCCGTTAGGTCGGTAATTGCATCTTCGGTAGATACACCTTTTTTAAAGCCATATTGGTTGCGCGCTATGATTTGATGTTTGTGTAGAAAGTTTAGAAGACGACTATTTATCAACCTTTCCATAACCTTTGATATTGCCGAGAGAACCGAAATCGGTCTGTAATTATGCACACAGTCCCTGCTCCCGCCCTTGAACACCGGATGAACCAAGGCCAAAAAAAACCGATTCTGGAAAAATTCCTTTTGCTATTGAGATATTTATTATATGTGTGATAATGGGAACAAGAGGTTTGCGACACAGTTTGAGGACGAGAGAAGATATACCGTCTCATCCAGTGGCACTATCATGTCTTAAATTCATGATGGTAGACTCAACCTCAAAATAGCCAACGTCAAGAATGACCAAAGAATTAGCGGAGGAAGTTTTTGGTGGAGAAAATGGCTGTGACCGGGCCGCAATTTTAGCTGCTAGATCTGTACCTATGCTGGCAAAGAACTTAGACACTTGATTGACTGCAGTATACGGGTCCGGACATATTTTTAAAAGCTCTAAAGGGGGATTACATATCTTTTTGGTATGTGTGATCTCTTTTATTTTGTTCCAGAGGGTTCTAGGGTAGCTTTTTCCAATTCTGACTTTTCATATGCTGTTTCAAGCTTCTTGAGAAGATGATTAGAATAATTCCGGTTTCGTTTATACGTTATTTGGACGATATCATTATTTGGTGAATTACGGGCTTTTTTATGGAGTTTATCGCGATGACGAATGCAACGCAATAAACCCGGGGTAATCCAAGGCTTTAGGTTTCTAGCTCTTTTAGGAACATTGGTTACACGTGTATGTTTTTTCAGAATAGATTGAACTATGTTTATCAGACAAGTGGCAGCTATATTAGGGTCTTCCGTGTTAGTGACTTGAGTGAAATCCTGACTTTCTATTTCCTTTATGAGATTAGGATACTCTATTTTAGGGGTCTGATAAGCAGGGGCCGTCTGTTTTACTGAACCTGGTCCATCCATACATATTAGTAGTGGAAGGTGGTCTGTGATGTGGGATTCCAAGACAAGAATACTAGTAGATTTATTGGATTTTAAGAGTACGTGATCAATACAATTATTAATTCTAGTGGGGAGGTAATGTCCTGGTAAAAGACCATGGGTGGCGTCGAGGGTTAGGTAATTAGCACAACGTTCATCTGTATTGGACGGTTTAATATCTATGTTTGCATCTCCGATAAGGTATATACTATTACACTTATTTAGTGTTGTAAGAACGCAGTCCAGACTGTCTAAAAAATTATCAAAATCTACTTTAGAGTTTAAAGCGGGCGAACGATAAATGGCAATTATTGCTAACTCGTGATTGATTTGACAAGTTAGACAGTTACCACTAGTAAAAACAGGCTCCTGAACGTTACACTTTTTTTTTTGCTTGGTAAAATTATCAAATAACACTCAGTCAATATTAGAATATCACAATCAACTTTAATTAAGGATAATAACGTTAATAGTTGGTCAAAGTTCTTCTTTATGCTGCGTATGTTAATATGTAAAATCGTAGTGGAGTTATTTGATCTCTTTAAGTATTTTGTACACTCTTCTGGAAAGCAGCAGTGAGAATCTGCAATTGAAATATCGTCCAAATCCGATACTACATTATCTACTAAATTAGCCATTTGAGTAACAGGGAACACAAACACATGGAACAAATGGAACCGCACAGGGATAAAGAGAAACTTTACTACAGACGTAATAGCTATATAGTAAATTAGGCACTATAAATTTAGTTACATTATTAATTGTATAATGATATGTATTTTTTTTTGTATATTGTTAGGAATATGAAGTTTGAGTGTAAGTGTATGTTATTTGTGTTATTAGATTAATTTGTAAGTGTAGATTGAAGATGTGTTTATAAAGCAGATAAAGATAAAGAAAAAAGATTATACCAATCAGGTTAAGAATTAACAGTTTAGCATTCAAGGTCAATAGTTGAAGTACATTACATGACATCCAGCAGTAACGATAACTAAGTAATTCGGAGGTTTTGAGTAGTCATTTCTTCATTTCTAGCTCGATGAGGGTAGCTTCAGATTTAACTAGAATTTGTTGGAGTCCTGGTTGCTTGCGCAAAAAGATATTACCGTTGGCGGCCCAACAAAATTTGAAGTCGTATTTTTTTGCGTATTCTCTCGCTAAATAAAATAGTTTCTTCGTGGAATTAGACAAGTGTTCGTCGATATACACGGCACGTTTTAGGCCAGCTATACCCAACAGCTGTGTATTCAGCTTATTGTCCTTATTTGGTTGCTTATTATTGTATCCTCGAACACGAGAGATGAGATCAGCCTTAGTATGTACACTTATAAACTCAGCGACGATCGGTTTGGTGGCTGAGGTCCCTGGGATGCGATATATGTCACGGATGTTGCTCGGAGAAATCGGCATATCCACTATATTCCCAATAGCAGCCATAATCTTCATAAGGTCGGTATTTGATTCTTTATCTTGACTGGGGACATTACGAATCTCAATACTTGATGACCGAGACTTATACTGTAGGTATCTTACCGTTTTTTCCGGAGACTCTGTCAGTTTCCTATAGTCACTACACTCATCTTGGAGCCGCTTTACTTGAGATTTCATATCGTCATAAAGATCTCTAATAGAATTAATAGATTTTTCAATACCAATATTTGTTTTTTGGATCGCCAAATTTTGCTGTTTTATATCAGTCATATCAAATCAAATCAAATCATTTATTCGTGTGACTTTTGGTAAATACAGAATGTCAGATAAAAATATGAAAGCGCTCAAAAGTCTACCCATTGGGCTTACACAGGTTAATAATGTTTGTAAATTATTAATAAAAATCACAAATTGCTCAATTAATACAAAATCAGGAATTAAAACAATGTCAAATTATCCAGATTAAATATATAAATATCAAAGTAAAAAAAATAAATAATAAAATGTGGTTAAAGATACCAGTGTGAAATTACATATAAACCAGTCATTATCATTATATTATATGTCACAATTAAATGTCAAAAAATTAAGAATAATAATTATATTCAATTAAATAATATTAAAAAAAATTACAGCACTATTTTGTCCTCCAGAAACTCCGAAATATTATAATAAGATCTACTTATGAGAAAGCTCTTTAAATGTTTTTTGAATAAAACTACGTTTAAGCTTTTCATTGTTTCTGGTATGTGGTCATAGATGATTGGCGCCATGAAAAAAACACTATTACGCATCAGTGCTGTTTTGGACTGCCTCGAACACAACATGTTGGCATGTCGTCGACTACGGTTAATTCTGTCGGATAGTTTGGGGAATAATTTTGGGTTGGTTTTAACAAATACTGCAACTTCAAAAATATACAACGAAGCTAATGTCAGTATTGTGCATAAACATCTAAAATACTTTTGGGGCTATATATCAAACAAACGCGACAACACAGGTATTCCAACCACTGTAAAATTTAAAGACACATTTAGTAGTGATCCTTGGGACACCTGTAGGCTATTCTCAACATATTTTCAATCAGTATATGAACCATCAACACTTGACATTCATAAATGGCAACCACCTCATAAGTATCATACTGATAGTGAAATAATCAACAGTATTTACATAGAGTCGTCGAAAGTTAGCAAAGAACTAAAATCTTTAGACTCTTCGAAAGGTGCTGGACCCGATGGGCTTCCACCTTCATTTCTAAGACGTGTTGCAGACGAGCTATGCAATCCTTTACATCTCTAATTTAATAAGTGTATCACCGAGGGCGTTTTCCCTGATGAATGGAAAACAGGTTTTCTAACTCCTGTCTTTAAAAAAGGTTCCAAAAATGATGTCGAAAATTATCGACCTATCACAATTCTACCCACCTTGTCGAAGCTTTTTGAAAGACTGGTTTATAATGAGATTTACCCGATCTTGCATAAGCTTATAATTCCACAACAGCATGGATTCGTCCGGCGTAGATCTACTTATACTAATCTACTTACTTTTATTAATAACATTTTTGAAAACATGGACAATCGTGTACAAACAGATGCAATATATACTGACTTCCAGAAAGCTTTCGACAAGGTGGATCACGAAATACTCTTACGTAAGATAGCCTTTAATGGAATTCGCGGAAATCTGCTTCGGTGGTTCTCTTCATACATAACAAACCGTACTCAAAGTGTTGTTATCAATGGGTATCAATCTGAAAAGATTTCTGTCACATCCGGGGTCCCGCAGGGCTCAATTCTAGGTCCATTATTATTTACCATCTTCATTGACGATATTAATGCTTGTTTTAAACACTCCCAATATTTACTTTATGCAGATGACTTAAAAATCTATAAAACAATAAAAAGTATCGAAGATTGTGAATTACTACAAAGTGACCTAGATAGACTGTCCAGTTATTGCACCACTAATAAATTATCACTTAGCCTAACAAAATGTAACTCAATAACGTTTACGAAAAACAAAATTCAGTATATTTATAGCTATCATCTGCTTAGTACAAAGTTAACAAGAGTGCACTCACTGCGCGACCTCGGTGTGATATTGGATTCTAAACTACATTTTGATGCCCACATAGAGAACATTATTAATAAAGCGCTCAAAATGTATGGTTTCGTTATGCGAAACAGCAGGGATTTCAAGCGTCCGTCAACTTACAGATATTTATATATATCTTTAATAAGACCGTGTCTGGAGTTCGCTACGATGATTTGGAATCCCTATTATAGTAAATATAGTGACTCCATTGAAAGAGTCCAACGTAAATTTCTACAAGCTCTGCATTACAGATGCTATCGCAGCCATAATTCTCATGATGCTTTACTGAAAAAATACAAACTTTTACCATTACAATCCAGAAGGCTACTACTCGGAGTAATGTTTCTACATGGCGTTGTGCATAATAAATATGATTGTTCGGAATTAATAAATAAGCTATGTTACATCGTCCCGAGGACAGTAATGCGCAGACAAGTGCGTCCATACCGCCTACTTAGCATCCATTCAAACCGTGTATGCAACTCGAATGCTGGTCGCCGCGCTCCTTTGCGCCAACTCGTGGATTCTTATAACTCTCGATTTGAGCACATAGACATTTTTAATCTCTCTGATATAAAATTTAAGCAATCTATAGTTGAAACTCTTTTCAGTAGTTAAACTCTATTTTCATTGTATAGATCAAACTTTTTATGCGCTTTTTGTTTATTTTCTTAGCTTTAAGGTTTAGTTAGCATTATATAAAATTAATTCTGTTTTTTTTTCTTATTGATATCTCACGTAGCATCAACATAATAGTAGTAATAAGTGGATATTGTTGTTAGTAGTACGATAAGTAATTTTAAGTTACATGTTTATATACAATACACATTGTACTACTGTTTTATGTCCCAAAATAAAATAAAATAAAAAATAAAATTTTGTGTTTTATAAAGAAGGGCTTACAGGTGTCAGTGCTTTTTAACCCAAACCTATGTGCATCAAAAAGTGCATCAGGGCTATCCCTGATGCACTTTTTCTGGGCTTTAAGTATTACTTCCCCATTTGTTGAGTTTCCCCAGAATATAACGCCATATCTTAAGATTGAATCAGCCATACCATGGTATGCTGTAACAATAGCATCTGTTCCTATTAGGTACTGGCGCTAGTTTATATAAAGCATAAGCCGACTTACTGAGCCTCTTCGCCAAGTCTATCGTATGCGCTTTCCAGTCTAGTCGTTGATCTATCGTCAAGCCTAGGAATTTAGCCGTGCTTACTTGATTAATAATTTTATTGTCGTACTGAATTGTCAAAGGTATATTTTTACGTTGGTTAAATGTCATTAATTTTGTTTTGTCAATATTTATCTTAAGGTTATTGTTATTAAGCCATGTTATAATCGAGTGCATAGTATTGATAACGTCAGAATTATATAATTGCTTGTCTTTACACTCAATGGTAACCGTGCTGTCGTCGGCAAATAGTATCATATGATGTTTTGTAACTTTTGGTAGGTTATTTATATACAATAGAAATAAAGGAGGGCCGAGTACGCTCCCTTGTGGCACACCATATGTGACTGTTCTATGACGCGAGCGATAGACCCTTTCGTTCTTCGTTTCAGGATCAACTTGTGATATTTTTACATACTGCTTGCGGTTCTTTAAATAGGACTCTATAAGCTGTAGGATATTTCCTCTAATTCCATAGGCTTCTAACCATTGATATACAAAAACCCAAGATGCACACTCAACGTCTCAAAACCGTCCGCATAAAATGAGTGCTTAATTCTAAATTATGAGCTCATTTCAAATAGTATCGCGTCACTCGCATCTAGGTATACACTTCAAATGTGCCATATTTTTCTTTGACAAAAATTGTAAAAATAATAGGTTATGAAGGATAAAAAAGGAAGGGATATCGAATTTTCGGTAAGTAAAAAAGTTTATTGATTAGTTTTTATTGTTTTTATGACTGATTATAGGAAGCAATATGTGATTTGGATTTAATTTGTCTTGAAATTTTACTCAACGGTCAAAGTGTAATACGGCAAATTTCAATGGCCGCTTCTACAGTGTCCAAACAACGTATTATGGCATCTTTTTTATTTTAGTCGCATAATAAAAGTTACCCTGTTGAACAAATAATGGAGTCGATTTTTTTTATTGTACTTATTTATTTATTTTTTATTAATAAGTTTATGCTTTATTGTCCATATTGTCCTTACTAATATATACTAATACTAATAATATTATAAATGCGAAAGTAACTTTGTCTGTCTATATGTTACCTTTTCACGCCTAAACCGCGAACCGATTTAGATGAAATTTGGCATGGGAATAGTTTAGGATCGTAGGAAGGACATAGGATAGTTTTATCCCGAAATTCCCACGCGATCAGGATTTACGCGGGAAAAACCTCTACGCGAATGAAGTCGCGGGCAAAAGCTAGTATTTAGAATAGATTAAAATAAACTTTATTGTACACCAAAAGTTAAACACATCTATTTTACAATAATTAATACTAATTTAGTTTTTGGCAAATATGTATAAGTTATGTAATATACTGAAGGAGAAGAGGTCGTCAATTTTACGGTTTTTTTAATGTTCATAAATAAAATAAATAAATAATTTATTGAACATAAAAATATTACATCTTTCAAGTGAAGCCCCTGACTCCTATGCTAAGCGAGCCTGTGTTACAGGAATCAGTCTCCTACACTATATAGTACATTAATACACTTTTAAATTTTTATGTAATAAATTACAAACAAAAAGTAACATTACAAGGTATTGAGAACAAAAGAAATAGAAGCGAAACGTGTATGGGTGTGTAAGTTTGAGTGTATGTGCGTAATTGCGTGTGTGTGTCTGGAAGCGTGTGCGTTAACATGAGTGTGTGTTTTGAATAACTTAATTTACTGTACTTTTTTTTTTTAACGTTGTAAAATTATCAAATAAGTCCTCCCACTCCGGGCAGGGTGGGAGGGACTGTCAGACTTTTACTGACTAAAATCCACGGTGTTCCTTCAATAACCCTTTACATACCGGGGCCACGGTAACGGGATGAGTCCCACGACCCCGGCGGGCTTCGGCCCTCTGCAGAGGGGGCCTCGTCATGTTGCTGACGCTCTTTGAGGCGCGCGTGGAACACGACGCGCCGTCGACCCGGGCATGGTCCATGGTCGGACAGCGAGTTGCGCTTTACTCGCTGTCCGCATGCCCGCGCCTACGGTGGCCGGAGATCGTCGGCCGACGTCCGACGCCGTGGGCGTCTACCACTGCGGCTGGGCTGGAGGGAGGACGCCATCCTCTCCCTCACGCGGCCCGCCTCCTCCTTCGGAAGCATGACTGCTTCGCAGAAGGAGGCGACCGCTTCCCACTCCCTCTCGCCCCGCAGCATGGCCTCGACCAAGGCCGGGCGCGAGAGGTCTCTGCCTATTGTCGCCGTGAGGACACGTCGGTGCTCTGCCCAAGCTGGGCAGTCCTGCACCGTGTGCTCGACTGTGTCCTCAGGGCGACCCTCGCAGTGGTGACACCCAGGCGTCTCTTCCTTACCCATCAGACACCGGTACCTCCCGAAACTTCCGTGTCCGGTGAGGACCTGCGTCATGCGGTAGGTCAGGACGCCGTGACGCCGATCTAGCCACTCCTCAAAGAGGGGTACTGATGAAATTATTTTTTTAATGTCGTCATAGCTCAAAGACTGAAGTCATGGTTTTAAAATTTGTTTGACCTTATGTCATTATAAGCTTATAAATTGGGATAGTTTTATTTGCTCTATTGTAGATCCTAGAACTAAACACTAGAACAGAACTGAATTGAACTAAACTTACGTCTAGACACTTTTGGGCAAGTGTCTAGACGTTAGTTTAGTGTGACATTTGGGAACTTTACAAACGGGAAACCCAGTGCGTTTGCTTATTAAATCTGGGCTTACTGGTAACAACCTGTGTCTACGTAGTATGGGACGGAGGATATATATATATTGGGGAACTGTAAGTACTTGAGCTTCCGAGTATAGCAGTCCAGTGGGAAAAATTCGTATTTTGAACGACATCACTAAATATTGCCTGTTGTGCGCGTTCCGCTCTTAGTATTACAATTTTAAACGTACCTCCCCATACTGGAATAATTTAAACTATTTAATAATTAGAATAAAAATATATTTCATGCATATCGATTCATTATGGGATAACTTATGGGTTCACGACATGCGGCTTGCTAATGATAAAAGTGTGTGTGATGGTTGCTTTGGCGCAACACCAATCTCATTAAAAACTTCTTATTTTTATACTTTAGTTTTTCTCGTGACCAAATACGATGCAGAAAACGGACATCAATCGACAGCCAACAAAGGCGAAAGATTTTTTTCATGCGTATATCACGGCAAAAGGTATAAGCCTTATGAATTAAAAAAATTAATAAACGATTTTAACAGTTAATATTTGTTTCATTGATATACACATATTCTACCCAAAAACATTTACGCTATAATTACGTTTTTAGAACACAATTTAACAAACTTTTATAATACAAAAAAAAATTAAAAAAAAAAATGGTATATTAGTCTCCACTTGCGTCTTGTCCTATCGACCAACGTCAGTCGTAAAATTTGATTGACTTTCGTACACTGCTTTGTAAAAACAACTTTAAACAATTGTCATAAGATAGAATTTGCAAAAACATATTTTGTACTTATAGCATCTCTATTACTACGTAGGTGGTGAGTGTTTGGCGACAGTTTCGAGCGTCACTTTTCTTCGAGACTGTGCATCTTGGGTTTTTAGTATATCAATGCTTCTAACTTATTAAGTAGAATATTGTGATCTACGTAGTCAAAGGCTTGAGTCATGTCACAGTAGATGGAACATACTGGTATATTGTCATCAATATTTGCTATTACTTTATTAAGAAAGTCGTATATGGCCATATTAATAGTTTTGCTTTTTCTAAAGCCTTTTTGTTCTTCAGTTAAAATGTCACGTGTTACTAGATAGTTATGAATTTGTTCATGTATAAACTTTTCAAATATTTTTGAGAATATCATCATATATATCGGCAATCAATTTTGTGACCAACGCTTTCTGTTCCGCCATAAATTGCGATATAGTTTGATCTTGCTCACATTTCCACGAAGACAACATGTCTTTAATTTCCTGCTTGAAATCTTCCAGCTGATCACTCGTAGAATCAAGTCGTGGGCGTTTATGACGTACGTGTACGTTGGAAAATTCAGGGTCATTAACTGCCTGAATTATATTCGGCACTGACTGCGTCTGATCTATCAGCGTGTTCGGCTTTTTATGTGATTTGTTCGGCGGAGAACGCTGCATGGTCGAAATGTAGTTGTTCAATAGAATATCGCAATAATTAGTTGTAGTTGCGAATCGCGTAACCGATGTGCGGGCTTGTAGCAGAGGACGTCACTAGTCGTAGCACTCGTAGCTAGTTGTTCGTAGCACTCGTAGCCAGTTACTCGTAGCCGTCTTAAGTGACTCACTATTTCGTCGCGCGCGCCAGGTAGCAGCGTGGCTCAGCGGTACAATGCTCGGCACTTCCCGCCGCACGTCAGTGTTCGCTGGTTCAATCCCCGCCAATCGGAACGATCTCCAAGTCCGAAATTATGAGTAAAAAAATGCAAAATATATTGTCCCTTTCTAGACCCTCCCAAAAGGCGTGGTTAGGCCATAAGAACACCCGAAGTGCGACAGTGATTTGAAATTACACTAATTGACCAATAGTTAAAATAGTTAATTAAAGTTATTTTTCACTTTGCAGTGTTTTTTTGGAAGTCGGTTTAATTTTTGGTAAAAAGTTTAATTTCACTCTTTTTAGTTGGTCGATTTATAATTTACCTAGTTACAAAAGCCTAAATCTCAACTACTTATAACCTTTTACAAAATATAGCTTTTCCCAATGCTGGCCGTTAATTGTTGAGGAGTTCTCCTGGTACTTCACCACCAGCTTCACTTCACCATATGTATTGTGACAAGCATCTTGTGCTTAATAACCATATTCAAGTAATCGAAGCGGAACCCATGAAATATTTATTATCCTTACTTATATATTGAGTAGTTCCAGTGGCCATCTGTGGTCTTCATCATCAGGTTCACTTCACAAAAAGTGCTTTTCGAATGCAACGTCACAAGTTACTATACTCATAATATTCTACATACTACATAATACTCAAATCACTATAGGTGTGCCTATAACATTTGAAGAGTTCCCTCGATTTCTCCAGGATCCCATCATCAGATCCTGACTTGGTGGCAATGGGACCAATTTTAAAGTATACCCTTTCAAACAAAAAAGAATTTTCCAAATCGGTTCAGCCGTCTACGAGTAATCGGTGATCATACATAAAAACAAAAAAAATATACGCATCGAATTGATAACCTCCTCCTTTTGTTGTTGTCGGTTGAAAATTATATTGCATAAACAATATTTCAGTTTCGATTTCGTCAGTAAACGTGTCAATCGTTCAGATAGGATTTTAATTGATTTTAAACCGCAGTCCAGCAGGGGCGTGCATAAGATTATGACAGGGCATGCGGCGGAGTAAAAACACACAAAAACTTCTTCTTTTATAGATTTTTAGCATAGCCACAGCCACGCATCGTAGCATGTTGGCGATGCGTGGCTGTGGCTATGCTAAAAATCTATAAAAGAAGAAGTTTTTGTGAGTAATCGGTCACAAAAACTTCTTCTTTTATAGATTTTTAGCATAGCCACAGCCACGCATCGTAGTATGGTGGCGATGCGTGGCTGTGGCTATGCTAAAAATCTATAAAAGAAGAAGTTTTTGTGTGTTTTTACTCCGCCGCATGCCCTGTCATAATCCTATGCACGCGCCTGCAGTCCAGAGGACCTTTTTTTTTTTTTTTTAACGTGGTAAAATTATCAAATAAGTCCTCCCACTCCGGGCAGGGTGGTGCTTTTACTGACTAAAATCCACGGTGTTCCTTCAATAACCCTTTACATACCGGGGCCACGGTAACGGGATGAGTCCCACGACCCCGGCGGGCTTCGGCCCTCTGCAGAGGGGGCCTCGTCATGTTGCTGACGCTCTTTGAGGCGCGCGTGGAACACGACGCGCCGTCGACCCGGGCATGGTCCATGGTCGGGCAGCGAGTTGCCCTTTACTCGCTGTCCGCATGCCCGCGCCTACGGTGGCCGGAGATCGTCGGCCGACGTCCGACGCCGTGGGCGTCTACCACTGCGGCTGGGCTGGAGGGAGGACGCCATCCTCTCCCTCACGCGGCCCGCCTCCTCCTTCGGAAGCATAACTGCTTCGCAGAAGGAGGCGACCACTTCCCACTCCCTCTCGCCCCGCACCATGACCTGAACCAAATTCTGTGGCCGAGTGAGCGATTCGGTAAACCAATTTCATTTATGTTGAACTAGTGCACCTCACCATCAATGATCACTGCTTACCATCAGATGGGATCGCAGTCAAAACATGCTTACGAATTAAAAAAAAATCATTCAATTCAATTTACAAGAAATATATTTTTATTAACTATATTTTTAACTAGCTTTTGCCCGCGACTTCATGCGCCTGGAATAGTTACTTAAATCGACCAAGTGTGGATGGTATCCTGCGGTACGTCTGGTAGACCGGTAGTAAAAGGGGGATGTAGGGATTATGTCGTGGAGCTCCTGCGCACACTCTGCGAAGTATAATCTGTAGAAGATAAGACAGGCAAGCAACGTTTCGCCGGTGAGCCAGGCTGTGAAGCTTGCCTGCCAGAACCTCGCCACCTAGGAGCTTTTTAGCTCTGCGTTCGATCAAGCCAAGTGCAGCTAGCTGGTATTTGGCTGAGCCATCCCACAAGTGACTGCAATACTCCATACAGAAACGGACCTGTGCTTTATATAAATTCAAAAGCTGTCCAGGTGTGAAGTATCGCCTCACTTTCTGTAGGATGCCCAGCTTTTTGGCTGCATTCTGAGCTTTAGACTCAATGGTTCAGCTGAAGTTGAAGTCAGACGTTAATTCCATGCCCAAGAGCTCCAGGCGGTCGGTAATAGGTACAGATGCACCTCTGAAAGTAGAAAACCATTCAAATTGGCTTCTTTTAGCGGAGAAAAGACAAGCCTGTGATTTAAAGCATTGAATTTGACCAGATTGTCATCGCCCCATAGGGAAACGAGATTTAAGGTCAAATTCATTCGCTCTATCATGGCCTTTCTAAGAGTGGCTATTTCGTCCCTACCAGTTTTAGCACTGGACAAGTATCTCTCTGAGACTGTGCTGTCATTCGCGTAACTAATAGCTCCCAGCTGAAGCAGGTTGTTGATATGAAGCAAAAATAGAGTCGCAGAGAGAACAGACCCCTGAGGAACACCGGCATTAATAGCCATAAGATCCGATGCGCAGCCTTCGATGACCACTCGGATCGACCGTTCACTCAAAAAGTCACAAATCCAGTTGTATAAGCTAACAGGGACACCGTATCTAGGAAGCTTGCTCAGCAGACTAGCGTGCCAGACCCTGTCAAAGGCCTTTAAGATGTCGAGGGACACGGCAAGGGCTTGGCCGTGTTTCTCAATGGCCTCGCCCCAGCAGTGCGTATGTTAATACACAAGAAGATCTCCGGTCGACCGATCCCATACTGGTGGTCACTGAGGAGCTCATTGTCTTCAAGGATGCCAGCAACTTACTGTTGAGTACCCTCTCCATAACTTTACAGAGTATGGAGGTCAAGGCAATTGGTCTATAGAACTTAAAACGGGATATTTACCATGTGTATTTAGTGTTTTGAGTTTCCGATATTTCGGCACTGTTGCAAGCGCCATGATCACGGATGAACTGAAGTAATTGCGGCTGGAAGTTTATGAGCAGACAAATCGGTCTACCCTATAAAATATCGGAAACTCGAAACACTAAATACACATGGTAAATATCCCGTTTTAAGTTCTAATGATACTGTTAGTGACCATGTTAGCTTAAACACTTATAATTGGTCTATAGTTTGCAGGGTCGGCACGGCTACCCTTTTTTGGGTACTGGTTGCACATTGGCCAGCTTCCACGACACCGGCACCACTCCGGTTTTAAGAGAAAGGCGATACAGGCGAGTCAGTACAGGAGACGACTCCAGGGCACATAAGTCGAGTAAAAACAGATGATGGGTTGTTGGCACGAAGTCGCTTCCATTCATCAGGACATCGTAACTTGTAGAAGATACTGCCATCATTATATAAAAAAGCTTGTATGTCATTTACGATCGGGTCTCCAGCTTTTTTACCTGGACGGATGGAATCAATACAAATGTCATCGTTATAATTCTTAAAAGAAGTATAATCAACATGATGCACGTGATATGGTTGCTTAGGTCGTGCTTCCCTCATGCGACTAATATAATCAGTTGGTGTATAGATAGGGGGACGAAACTTTTTCTCCAAAGTTGAGTGGACACTATCTACTTGCATCATTGTATGTCCCTTTTCTAAAATGATTTAATACGTAAATATAAGCGTTGTGTTTGCAAACGTAGTTAGGTACCTCCACTCAAATGTCACGTGAAGAAATCGCAAAAATTCTAAAACAATCACACATACTCAGAAGCTTTTATAGCTTTTATCACGTCTTACATAATTTTTAGTTATTGTAATAATATTCTAGTAATAAATCTACTGAAATTAAAAATATACGATAGGTACACAAGACTATGTTATAGGTTAATAATTAGGAACATAAATTGACAAGTTATTGATGAATGGTTTAGGTTATTATATAAAAACAGCATAATTTAAGTAAATTCAGTACGAACTTACTACATTTATTTAGTTTTAACACGGGAAAACTATTTTTATATGTTGTTTACACCACAACGCGCCCTCACGGCGCGCAGTTGTAGGTGACTGAAGACGGAACGCAAATTCTTTATGTGCATTTTTGCACATACGAATTTTTCTAAACGGTCAAAATACATACGGTATTTGTCATATTGTTTTCTAGATGGAATATCACAAAAATGATTTTATGAGCATATACAGAATGAAACGGAGATTATGTTTAGCGAAAAAACGAAAAACTGAAAAAATGCACATATGGAATTTGGCAGGCGCAGCGACGAAATACAAGAACTTCAACCGGGAGGACGGGTTTCAACTGTCGAAGACCTGGAATCCAGTGGTTCAATTGTGTAAACTCCGTAAGTGTTCAAAAAAGTTCGAGAGCGTACACGGTGAGTTTTGTGTATCAGGAACAGAATCGAGTTTTGAGTGACACATGTGACAGTGGTAGCGGTGGCGATCCTAAAAAACTAACGAGAAACAGGGTAGACCGATTCGTCTGCTCATAAACGTCCACCCGAAATTACTTCAGTTCATACGTGATCATGGCGCTTGCAACAGTGCCGAAATATCGGAAACTCGAAACAAAAATAAATAAATAAATGGTATGGTAAATATCTATGTTTTAAGTTCTAATAATAGGTACGATTACAGGGAAAGTTAAAGTCTGCACAAGCACTGTTTTGGTTTTTGCAGGCAAAAAGTTCCTCAGACGGTACAGGCATGGCAAAGCCCCGTTGACTCTGTGACTGACACTGAAAACCTGACTTTGCCAGCCAAGTAATAAGTCATGATGCAAACAGAGAGCTTTAATGCTAGGACTAATGGGGATGGGGGTCCATTGAGATCATACGCGAGCTTCCAATGGTCAGACCACACTTTCACGGGGCTTACAGACACCCTAAATCTACCAGACCAGCTTGCATGGAAACTGACGTCCGGTGGACACCCGCAGTGTTATTCGTATGAAGAGGTTACTTACTATGAATAAATACCCTTAGTTTTGAATGATTACCTCGATTTCTTAAAATTTCACTGTAATCTGCACTATCGTATTTTGTGATTGCTCTAGCTTTTTATTTACTAAAAGGCATTTGAGTGTAGCGTTTTTACGGTAGTACACGATTTGCTCGGGGTGCCCGTATATTACTTTACTCTTTGGGGTGCCCTATACCCTGTTTTTTAATCTTAGAGACAGAATTGACATATGCAAATGTCAAGTTTAGAAATAACGTCGCCGCTCTTTTGTGCAGTGTTATACCTACGATACCGGTTTGTTGAATCGTAACTTTTTATCCGACTGTGTGACGCATAGGAGGGTAATGTGTTTCACAGTCTATATATGTATGTAAGTATGTAAGTTTGTACCTATGTGGCGTTGTACAGGCCAAACGCGTGGGCCGATTTGAATAATTCTCACGTTAATCAATTTGTCTTAACCATGCGAGTATCACAAGAGATATGACAGTTAATTATAAAAAAAACGACAAACTATATCAAATATTGTTGGGGTATCGTTGAATAGGTCTTTTTTATAAAGAGAACTAGCAATGTGGGTATAATTCACATTACTAGCAATCTTGTTGACCCCTCCAATTCAGCTAAATATCCTTGTGTTTGGAGTGGGTTCACGGCAATAGTATAATGGGAAGGGTTCGAACTCGCGATCTTTCGATCACAAATCCGATATCTTAGCCATTTTTAGGTTTTTTTATTTAAAGCAATCGCTTAGGATATGTACGTAATGTGTAAAACTGATCAGTGCCATATTCAGGGTGCGTTTTTTTTTTCTTTCAAACCCATCGAGTGAGGTATTAAAACAAAGGACTTTACGAGAGAATAATAAATAAATATGTGATTTATTTATATTTAACTAAATAGAAATGAAATATCATATAAGAAAACTGAAAAATCGTAATACTGAAGAAAGGATAAAGTTTGAATTATAATTTTATTCTTTTATTCCTTTTTATTCCGCTTATAATATTGATATTTGATAACTTTATAGTTAGTGTGTTTTTATGTGTCATATGGGCCATATAGTTGACGACATTACTGATAGGTTTATGATAGAAATAGGTGGCGATTCTGATGATTCAGAATATTCCTAGTCATTATTTGAATCTGAATACTTGTAATTAATTATGTTATTCAAAATATATATTTCTTACATAATTAATTTTGCAATTTCTATATTTTAAATTAGCACCTACACATTATTTCAGGATAACGTGTTATAAAAAACCGATACTTGATTTTATTAACATTAAGTTTCGATAGTGGTACATCACTATTTAAGAATTGCAAAAAAACTGGCAACCGTCGTAATGTCAACTTTGTCTCTGAGATTAAAAAAACAGGGCATAGCTAATTTATTTTTTGTAACCTAACTTTAACGTTTCTGATTTTTAAAAAATACCGAGTAATTGAATAAAAACTGCGATTTATGAGTTGTCCTTTGATTATGGTTATAAAACAGAACAAATCTTGTGGAAGAGAATGTGACTAGCTAGAAGCATCATCATATAGTCTAGGTGTTATAAATTAGGGCGACAGTATCCAAACAATTGTTATCCCAGACTATAATCTATCATTATGCCAAATTGATTAAATCATCCATGCATCAAAATATTCGCTGTTATTATATTAGAATACATGTACAGATTTGTACCAATCATAAAGAGTTCAAATAGGTATAATAGCAAAAAATGGCAAAGACCACCATAATTCTTTTGGAAATTGGAGAGTTCCACAATTTGTCGAAAAAGCCATCATGTTTTGTTTTCAACCGACGACAAAAAGAGGAGGTTATCAATTCGACGCGTATATATTTTTTTTTTTATGTATGATCACCAATTACTCGAAGACGGCTGAACCGATTTGGAAAATTCTTTTTTTGTTTGAAAGGGTATACTTCGAAATTGGTACCATTGTCACCAGGTCAGGATCTGATGATGGGATCCTGGCGAAATCGAGGGAACTCTTCAAATATTATAGGCACACCTATGGCGTTTTGGGTATTTCTTATAGTAACTTGTGCAGTTGCTCTCAAAAAATACCATTTGGGGAAGTGGAACTGATGATGAAGACCACAGATGGCCGCCGAACCTACTCAATAATAAGTATTTCGTGGATTGCGATTCGATTACTTGAATATGGATGTTAAGCACTTTATGTTCGTCACAATGTATATGGTGATGTAGAGCTGATGGTGAAGTACCAGGAGAACTCCTCAACAATTAACTGCCCAGCGTTGGGAAAAGCAATATATTGTAAAAGGTTATAAGTAGTTGACATTTAGGCTCTTTTAACTAGGTAAATTAAAAATCGACCAACTAAAAAGAGTGAAATAAAAACTTTTTACCAAAAAATTAAACCGACTCCCAAGAATACTGCAAAGTGAAAAATAACTTTAATTTCGGAAGTCGGTACCAAAAACGAAGCTACAAAAATAAAGACACCGACTACCGAAATTAAAGTTATTTTTCACTTTGCAGTGTTCTTGGGAGTCGGTTTAATTTTTTGGTAAAAAGTTTTTTGTTTGCCAGCTTATGTAGATTTGTAATACAGTAACAGTCGAGCAGGGCATCCCTCCCGTAGTCTTTATCACGATAAAAACATAACCCTCCGTTTTTGCTGTCGGGTAAACAGTGGCCTATATCCTGCTTCAAGCTACTTCCATATAAAATTTCATCCAAATCCACCCAGTACTTTCGAAGATTAGCCCGTTCAAACAAACAAACAAACTTTGCGCTATATAATATTAGTACAAATTATATAAGTTGCCGTAGTTTACTATGAATAGTGTCATTACTCTGCAGCTATATTTTTTTATATTACCGTTTATTATTATTTTTGTTTTACCGTTTTAATTAACTATAAATAAATAAATAATAAAATAAAAATATATGTTTCAGAGCCAAAAACTGTGTTTATTAAATATCAGATATTTTATTCAATTTGAACGAAGTACATGGATTACAAGCTGCTTTCTGAATTTCTTGTAATGATTATGTAATCATTACAAGAAATTCAGAATTGAATTTTATAATTACAAGAAATTTATTATGTACGAATAAGGAAAACTCATAAGCGCTTTTTGATGTACGAGGCTTTATAATCAAGAAGATAAAATACAATTGTTATAATAGTAATGATTGCTATAAAAAATAAGGCTACAATGGCAATTTTTTTGCTGGTTATATGATATTTTTCATCTTTTGCAGTTAATGTAAAACTATGCGGCTTGCTCAACTACAAGTAAAGAAGTATTATTGGAAACATTAGAAACGTTGAGATTGATGTCTTGTCCGGTAGTAGAGACGGAGAATGCCGATCCAATGAGATAAGTGCCGGGTGCGGCACAAACGCCGCGCACTAGTACCCGCTTGGACTCGAACTTGTCTAGATTGACACTAACACCTTGCTCTTTTGCTTCCACGTCGCTCCCGCTACTAAGCGCACCAGCCCAACCAAGCTCTCCGGATAACTCTCTGAAACAATAATGAAACATATTTCATAGAAAATACTGATAGTTGAAATATTCTGATAATTCTGACTTAACAATACCTTGATTATTCGTTTTGAAACATCAGTTCTTTGCTTTAGTTTTATTAACAGTTTTGTAAAACTCATTTTAAATGTAATGCGAGAACACTATAAGACTCTGAGATTCGTTTCGGATTGCCGTCTGACATCGTATTAAGTCAATTGGTCTATACTATCGTATCATATCTAAAAAAACTGTATTATGTGAAGATTGTGAAAATCAATTATTTTTTATAAATGAGAACGAGATCTTGTGATTTAAATATGATTGTATGACTATTTTATATATTATTCTACAACTACAATTATTCTTTGGATGATAACAAAGGATATGGCAAGGGTTTTCTAATCCTATGTCTACATGTGTGGAGCATATTAGAAATTTCAATACATTGATACCAGAGGCCGAATTTTTCAAATTAAAAAGAACGAAGAGAATTACCGTTTTATTGGCAAGTGACGTGGAAAGTGGTGACCCTCGTAGTGCTCTGACACGTTTGTTATTCTTGGTATTCAAGAAACATAATTATGAAACCAATAATTTGGGGTCAATTCTGTGAGTCACTTATTTTGAGCTGAAACTTTGCATAGAGACTCTATACCAGATGTTGTCTTCAGTCCTTTTGCATAGATATGTGGTTTCCGTTACACGTTGTATACAGTATGTTAACCGTTAAATTGATACGTAAAAGAAAATTTATAAATAAATTGCGACGTTGCCGTCCTTCAAGTACGCGTGTACAGAGTGTTTCTTTTACGTATCAATTTAACATTTTCGGTGTATATTTTAATATTAAAAAAAAAAAAACGTTTTGTTTTCGAATTGGTAATATTTTTTAGTATGTATGGATGCTATACTATTGCGGGTTAACGGGAACGCCCTCTGTTAGTTAACATACTGTATATAGACTGATACATATCAAATAATAATAAGCCTTTTCTCAACTATGTTGGGGTCGGCGTGCAGTCTAACCGGATGCAGCTGAGTATTAGTGTTCATGGAGCGACTGACTGATCTGACCTCTACAACCCAGTAGCTGGGTAACATCAACATGATACCCCTTGGTAAGACCAGTGTCAATCTTTTTGGTTTTGACTACCCGCAACGATTGTCAGAGATGTTCAAATGAGTCGACCTTAAGGCTGCGTTTCCACCAGAGATGTGCGATGGAAATGTGTCGTGCGAGGATGTCCAGCTGTGCTGTGAAAATGTGTGGGGGTTTCCACCAAAGCTGTGCGATGAAAATGTGCCTACGAGGATGTGTAGCGGAGCTGTGAAAATGCGCATTAATGTGTGGTGCGAGGATGCGCAAACCTCGCAACACATCCTTCTCAACACACATTCCTCGCAACACATCTCTCGCACACATCCCTCGCTTGTTTTGTATGCACAAAAATCTAGCTCCGCTGAGCCGTTTCCACCAGAGCTGTGCTGACCGAGGCGAGGTAAATGAAGCGATTCTATCGGTTCTTTACAAACACATCCCTCGCTACGCATCCTCGCACATCTCTGGTTGAAACGCAGCCTTAAGGTTATGTAACGCTTGCCGTGGTCCATCTGTGGATGGCTGACCATCTTCATATATGAAGATTCCTCCGTGCTTCTGAAAACACGTTAAGCCGCTGGTCACCGGAAGCCGACTCCAACACAGTTGGAAAAATAGCAAAGCAGATAAGGGTTAGTTGGTACTCTTCCTTTTTTTTAGTCTTTATGCGCGAGAAATACTGTTTACACATCAACAAATAATGCATGATTGTATTTACTACTTATATAAAACTTCAGTTACCTGTTTTTCTGCTTTGACATGTCTATGAATACTTGAACAGGAACTCCGTAACAGTTGACAATACTAAAAGTAATTGGAAACAAACATAATTTCACTTCATTAAAATTATGGTTAATGTGGTTGGAATGTTCCAACCTAAATATCACAACATTGTCTTTTTTACTTTTGGTCTTGGAGTCACGCAAGTCTAATTTGTTTTCAAATTCGTCTAGTAGTATGGGAGCCACTTCTCCTGGTAGATATTCCATTTCTTGGGATATAGCTTTAGTGAAGCAATCCAACCATAAGCAATGCTGTCCAACTGCGGACTTTCCTTTGGTTTTTTCATGCACTTTCCAACGAAGAACAAACATGGACCGTATCAGGCCTGTTCTTAGGACTGATATTTCCTGAGCCATGGCTGCGTCGGGAGCATCGATGAAAGAATGTTGACCGTCAACTACGAATTTGGAATATGGGGGTACGTTAATGTCTGGGATAGCGTCAGGGTGGTTCTCGTTAATTTTGACGCGTGTGTAGTGAACTTTTCCTTCAGGAAGTTCTGTAAGTATCCGTCGAGCTCGGAGTACAAAGTGCAGTTTCTCTCGTGAGGTCAGCGCGTCAGCCGCCCCGCGCGCCGCTACCAGCCCGGTCAGCCCCCACTGGCGACTCAATAGCGATGCCTCCAATACTTCCACGTTCAGGTCTTCACCTTTTTCAGCGAAAATATTTTTAACTTCAACCGCCAAGCTCATGTTTTCAACCATTTCACCATCGAAACGCCGTAGACTTCGACGTGGAGTTACTGCCAACTCTACAGCCTCCTGGAAACAATGTTTTTAAATGAGATCAAAAATAAAAATATACATTATTTTTTTAAACTTGGATATTCATTGCCTGTGATATATCATATCAATATCCTGTGATATAATAAACAATACTCACGGTGACATTGAAATGAAAGACGTGCCTGAGCAGGCGGTAGGGGCGCGCGCGCAGGCCGGTGTGGTAGTAGGCCAGCAGCAGCACGCGGCGGCGCGGGCGCAGCTGCAGCGTGGCGCGGCAGGCGGCGTACCATACACTCTAACATAATAAACAATACTCACGGTGACATTGAAATGGAAGACGTGCCTGAGCAGGCGGTAGGGGCGCGCGCGCAGGCCGGTGTGGTAGTAGGCCAGCAGCAGCACGCGGCGGCGCGGGCGCAGCTGCAGCGTGGCGCGGCAGGCGGCGTACCATACACTCTAACATAATAAACAATACTCACGGTGACATTGAAATGGAAGACGTGCCTGAGCAGGCGGTAGGGGCGCGCGCGCAGGCCGGTGTGGTAGTAGGCCAGCAGCAGCACGCGGCGGCGCGGGCGCAGCTGCAGCGTGGCGCGGCAGGCGGCGCCGCGCGGCAGGCGGGCGCACACGCCGCGCACGTGCCGTGCTGCCGCCGCGCGCCATCCCGCCACACGCGCCGCGCGCTCGTCTGCATACCATACACTCTATCAATCTAACATAATCTCTACACCCACTCTAATAAAATCTAATATCACGAGAACAATACATACATAGAATACACTTTATTGTACACCAATAATTGAAACACAAATAACAATATAAAAATTTGGTTGGCGGTCTTATCGCTGAGAGCGATATTTTCCAGACAACATTTGGACAGACTTTACGAGTTTTAAATAAAATAGGGAGAGCTATATTACAATGTTGACTGGTTGAGAATGGCTTGTTTGTTACATTTAGAACACATCATAATTATGTGTATAATATTTTTCACTAGAAATAATTATTTAATAAAGCGCCAATAGCCTAATTAATAAGCTGTCGGAATTGTGATCAGGAAGTCGCGGATTCGAACCCCACCTATCATGGGCGTGCGCTCCTTGTAGGCAGAAATGCAGTGCTTTACTTGCCATTCACAGATATTTTAATAAAACGTTCGTCCGTTTTAGACGACTTTAATTAATAGTAAATAAATTAAAAAACAAAATATAATAACTTAAAAACGCCTAATATTTTATAAATAGCACCTATTTGCCAGCACACAAACATTATGTTTGCCAGGCGCTGCAAATTAATGTACCTAATTCCCAAGTCATGCCGCGGACTCAGGCAGGAAATTCGTTCGCATGTGTGTATTAATTTTGATGTCCGTACAAATCCGCAAACGCAAACACCCATGAATGTCGAAAGCCACCGGTCCTGCGGAAGACTACGAAATTTCGTCAGTTGTCGGGAATAATCGGAAATGTTCGTTATCCGAGTAAAAATAATAGACAGAAATCTGATGAATCACGTATGCACATTATGCATTTTTGTTAAGTAAGGTTTTATTATTTTTTAAATAGCAGAAAAGTGTTTTATTTTAACTTTATTCATAACCATGGATACAAGTCCTTCAGTCGTAGTCATTAAACTAAATCAAATCGATTAAATTTTTTCCATAGTGTTCCATATAAATGTGTAAATGGATTAAAATAAACAGCATTGGAAAGTAATTCCTGAACGTGGCGTGGAACACTTAGAGAGTTTTCTTCAGCAATGTCACTAACTTCACTGAGAAGTATTAATCTTTGCATGGCAAACGATTCACAATCAAATAAAACGTGTTTGATATCCGTATTTTCCTTATAGCAAAAGGTTGTTGTCACTGATGATTCTCATCCTGTAGAGATGTGCTGGGACTAAACAATGTCCAGAGCGCAAGCGATTAATGCAGGTTATGAACTTTCTGTTGGAATATTTGAATTTGTTGTACCACGGCGTTGTTGGTAAGTCTTGCTGTAATTCTGCATACCATTTTCCTTTTTTACCAGCTATGCCACTGTGAGATGGAACCCACAAAAATTCTACATGTTTTCCCATCTTTTGTAGAATATACTCAATTCTATGTACAATATAATTTTGTTTATAACTCAAGTTACAATTACATTAGCTATAGTCTGGCAAACGAAAGTAGAGACTGAAAAAGCGCGGCAAATTTAAAAAATATCAGCATAGCAACCCCAAAACTACTATGAAATACCTGGAATAACCTTATTTGATACTTTAGAATTATCTATATTATTTCATCGGAATAAAAATACCAGAGGTACTTTAGGTAGGTAATAGTTTAGATATTGTGTCCTTATTCGAATTAAAACAAAACAACAGTATTCTAAAATAGTTCTGATTTATTCACTATGATCAAAATCTGGATGTAAGACTTCCAGGTGGAAAGTTTCATTAGAGTCACTGGAATCATTGTTTCCTACGTTAATTATAAAACTTTCTAAATTATTTTCTGTAATTCTGTCCCTTTCTTTATATTTATTTTCAACATGGATGACATGATCAGTAATTTTCTTTCACTTCTCGGGAGTTATATTTTCAAACGACTCTTTTATAACTCTCTCTAATTTCACTGCAGGCAGAACAATATCTTTACTTGCCACTTTACGTTTAAATAAAAAATAAATAAATAAAATTCATTTATTGCAGGTCCATGACCCATATAAAATTAAATTAAAATACATGTTACTATTGCTTACAGTCATAAAATCCAAATGTCAAAATAACATAACTATACAAGTAAACAGAGTTAAAAGAAAAATACAAAGGTGATTGAGTGAGAACAACTTATCCTGTTATAAAAATTAAATGTCAATATAAAAAATAAAAATTAATAATGTCAGAATGTCAAATTAATCGTAATTTACATGTCAGAGTATGAGATTAGTCGTCAAACAACAGCAACGTGCCGGCCACAACAGTGCCTTATGTAGAGACAATCAACTCTACCCGCAATCATTACCAGGACAGCGTTGGAGCTGGCTCGCACCCTGTGCACCAAGGACGCGCACCGCTTGCGCATGGTTTAGCCACACTCCATACTAACTCAATAGCATTTAGATGGCAGTGGTAGGGGGGAAGTCGCAATACCTCGTGCCCATTCTGCTTCAGAATTTCATCAGCTTCATATACTGGTTGTGGTGTGTTTCGTTTTAAACTTGTTTTCTAACGATATAAAATTCTTTAATTTTGTTACGAATAGCATCTATATCGAAACTATCTAAGTCGGACACTGTGGGTTTATATGGCCTTTATGCACCTTCGTCTTTAATTCTTTTTAATGTAGTAACGCTAACTTCTGTAAAGAATGGTAAAACAAAATGATTAGGTTCTGTAAATCATGAATTCAATTACATCTTTATAAAAGTTATGTACTCCTAGTAAAAACTTACCAGTGATTGAAGCTATTTCATCCAAGTACTAGTTCTGGGTTCTTATCCTTTCTTTCTGCTCTAAATCCGTAAGTTTTTCAATAGTTTTTACTATCTCATCAACCCCTGCTACATCTACCAGATTTACTATAAAAGAAAAAAAATTGTTAAAAACCATGCAAAATTAATAGTATGTTAAATAATGTTAAGTGCATTATTATGAAGGTATTTAACATACTATAAAATGAATGTGAATCAAAAGAGATAAATATTTTTCTTCGCTAAAAGATATAATATAAATATATATAATATAATATAAATTGTTTATTTAAGAAATAGTGCAAAATACAGTTACAATATAAGTCTAAATATAAATCTAAATATAATAATAATAATACAGTTACAATATAATCTAGAATATAAATCTAAATTATGAATTACGACAAAGTATCAACTTAATAGCGTAATACTAACTTATGAAATCGAACACCACACGTAAACAATCTTGTTTTTGTTTGAATTCGGCGTCTTTCTACTATTGTTTTTCTTGATATTTAGACATTATGCGAAACAACGTCTCCCGTACTCCACTTTTAATAGTTTTGTTCATTTTTCGCTGAATAAACGCTATTAATAAGATCACAACAAATCACCAACAACACGCCATCTTGTTTTGGAAAATTGAGTTGGACATTAGTACAGCATTGCCATATAAAAAGTTTGCAAATAATTCGAGTGTCTACTTTCGTTTGCCAGACTCTAGATAAAACACTCTTAGAATCACTTATTATTAATATATTACTATTTATACTTTTGTTTACACTGTTCATTGGCATTTACAATATTATTTACATATGTTAAAGCAGCTAGTATAGCAAAACTCTGCAGTAAAAATACAGCTTTTTAAAGCATTTGATTATTCTCATTTGTGGATCATAGTATGCTGCTTTAACATTATCACCGGATTTCGATCCATCTGTGTATAATAAATAGAAAGGACCATGGGCAAATTTGTATGGAGACTGGACCAAATCCTCAACATTAATGAAACCCACTCCAAATGAAAGATTTTGGGGTGTTATTTAATTGTTACTATGAGAGCCAAATCGAAATCGAGCGCCAACAAGGTGATTTGGAACATCAAAAAATATATTGATTGGTAGTTTGTAGCGAGGAACTAAACATATTATTAACAACAAACAAAACAACATGTTTATATACGATTAACATTTATTTTGAACTACACTGGTTTTTTTTTAACATGTAGGTATATAAACTGTATATAACTTAAAAGATTTACTTTATATCATACATAGTCTTAAAATGATTGACAAGGACAAAAATAACTGGCAATTATATGTCCACAATAATGTCATCTAAATGACTACATTTAGATGACATTATTGTGGACATTACATTGACATTTATGTATGATATAAAGTAAATCTTTTAAGTTATATATTGGGTCGGGGTAGACTGGATGAATTTTATCGACCAGCACTAGCTGGTCGATAAAATTCATCCAGTCTACCCCGACCCAAGAACCATATTATTGATATTACATGGGCACAACTTCCTTTCGTACCCGTAAGACAGGTACAATAGTATTGTGTTATGGAATCTATGCCCACTTGATCGCGGTTAATTAACACATAAGTGTAATATGTCCTTGCCCTTATGTGTCGTGATTGGACTCGCCCTCTTAGCAGCCATAAGTTATTTTCAAGAATATTGCATTCCAAGTCCGGTAGGTTATTCTCTCGACATATTTCTATTGTGTATAGACCATTAATTCGTAAATGTTCGCTAGTGTATGAACGTACAAGTTTCAACTGACATGAACCAAGAGAAATAAGTACTAAATCATCATCCGTTAATACCGGAGTCTTGCAACTGAGGAAGATGAGCATCTATCCTTTCAAACGCAACTCGTTGTCTGTTAAGATTTTTTAATGTCACATAGTCAAATAAAAGATTCGGGGTATTGATCTTAACATTAATAATGCGCAGTATGTCTCCGGCAAATCTACTATTTGCGGCTACTCTATAAAACGCGTTAATTAGGGCAGCTGCAATTCTAAAATCCGTAAACATATGTGGCAGCGCTCTATTAAAATAATCTTGGCAAAACAATTTGAATCTATTCTTAAGCTTGCCATTGACTGCTTCCACCACCCAGCGAATAGCGGTTACTAATCTAAATTTATTGGCCTGCTCTGTCGTCAATTGACTTTCATTTCTATCCTTTGTAGGAGGAAAATGTGCTTCATATCCCAGTGATTCTAAATCTATAATACAGTTTCTGAACCCTCTATCTAATATAAATACATCATTTGGTTCGAAGAACCAATGAAAAGTTTGATTTTCATCTTCACACATGTTGCGCATTATTGTTGCATGACTTGTTATTATATATATTGTATATACACATGCTAGACAATAAATCAAAACAAAAGAACGTACACAGCTGCAGTTCTTATGATTTCGGCAACTTACAAAGAACTGTTTATCGCCTTAGTGTTATTTACAACCAAGATCAAGTAATGATTTTATAGAGAGTTTTCGGCATTATATAGAGTTTATAGTGTATTAATTATTTGATTATTGCCTATCAAAAAGAAAGTTATTAGCGATATTATGAAAGTAAATAAATAAATACACCTCATCAACCAAGGCATTTTGTCGAATATATTCTGGTGTTTATTTTCAGGAATGTCTCTTTCCAAAATCAAAACATGGCGTCTATTTTGTACAGTGCGCAAGCGCAGGCACATTATGCAAGGTTTTGCTGCCATTGCGCAAAAATCACAATTCACCACTAAGTCACTAAAATCTTGTCCAGTTGGATTGCCAGATAGTCACATAGAAGCTGATATCGAAGTCAATTAACGAGCCGGAGTCAGTAAGTTGCAATACAAGCCGTTGTTTGTCAAGAACAAACAACGTTAACAACGTAGAAGCAACGACTGATTTGCCAATGATGTTTTTTTTTTAATTTTTTTTTAGGTAGGGCCACTCGTAGATCAGCTCACTAAGGCTGTGCGTCTACTTAACCGGTCTATATAATGCCATATACCGGTCTATATTTGCCCATGACCAATAGTCTTATCTAAAAAGGAAAGGGAGCAAGGGAGCGCGCAGGGTGGGGGATGAGTTCTCACTAGCCGTAGGTATACAAGAATGTCAGGAAAAAATATTTTGTTTAGTTTTTATACTATGAATTTTGATGCTTTCTCAGTTATGAAAACGTTCCAAAACACCATGTTCGCGCTTGAATTCGATGTAGCTGCCATAATAAGAAATGAATAATACCCTAAAAGCTTTCATATGGAATAGGTTTTATCACTGTTGAGTAATTGGTCCAAAATGACTCATGGTCCTTTGATTTGTCATTCAAAAATTCCAAGAATTCATATTTATTTTTGACAGTATCTAAAAAACACTTGATATTGAAATAAGCTAATATGGTATTATATGAGAATTCATATACTGGCCACTTATTATTGATGTACATGTCTCTTGTTAGGTTTCTTACTTTAACTAGAATGGTTGGAATTTCAGGTAATAAACCAGAAATAAAAGTATTTGCTGAGATGGAGGATGTTACTGCTGACTGTATGACTTCTAAAGGATAGTCAATATTATTGAGAACCATAGCATTATTGCAGGATAACTCTTTGAGACAAAATCTTTCAGCCAGCTGTAAACGTCGCAAGGATAAGGGAGGTATAACATTTTCAATTTCCATAGAATTTATAGGGGTGGTGCGCATTGCTCCACTAATTATTCTTAAACGCATACTCAGTGTCATAATCCTGTGCACGCCTATGCCACCTATTACACTATCGCCGAAAACCCACTCAAGACACAAGCATATTTAGCTTAGTTACAGGAATTAACAAGATTGCTAGTAAGGTGAAGTTGTCACATTGCTAGATCTCTTTAAAAATAAAATTATTTGAAAAACAACGTTACAGGCCGTATCAGCTAGTGTTTTTTATAATACGTAATTGTAATATACTTTAATATTTTGGGACCAGTTTATGATGGGAAACTTAAAACATACGTACGCGAAAAAGCTGAAGAATCTACAATTAGCGAAATGCTATTTATTACATTTATATGTATACTTAGGTATGTTTGTACGGAACACTCGTGTGCGAATGCAACTCGCTCTTTAACCTGAATCTGGTTAATTAATTTTAATACTTAGGTAAATATTTGCAGCCGGTTGTTGGCCTGTCAGGGATATATTTTTATACCAATGATAAAACTCTGGACTACGGAAATATTAATTACCTGAGTAAGCGGGCGGTATACGATACTTCTCGTCATACAAAGCTTTAAAATCATTATCTTCGTCTTCGGTGATAAGATTGACGCAATCGGGATGTGATACGGCAACAAAGAGGTCGTTCATATCGACAGGTCCTACATTCGTAAACTCGACGTCAATAGTTCTCATTTCCCCGCTTATGATGTCGGGACTTGTTTCCGAAAAGGTCATCTAAAAAATGCACACTGAGTTAATAAGATTAGAGCATTAAAACATAAATATGAACTTTAAGTATATTTAACAGTTGAATGCTTAGCAAGCACCTACCTACCTACCGTACCTAGGTAATGGAGATGCTATTTTAGTGAAACTTTGATGTGAAAATTACTTACTTGTAAACAGGGAGCTTCTGGTATGACAGTAATTTGAAGGCGTTTGTCAGGGCTTTTGCCACTTGGGGTTAGGTTAAGTTTTCCTGATATGACCACATTATTGACGTTCTCAGTACCTCCTTCACCGGTATTGATAAGCCTAAAAAAAGTCTGTATCATTTCGAGAATAAAGAACAATGTGCAGGCCTACGATTTGACCCGACCTAATTGACGGCATTAGCTATACATAGACACAAATAGCTTCAAAGACTGCTAAGAAAGCTTTAGCGACTCGTAAAAACCAAACATATTATTTTCATATTCTTCCAAATCTATTTCATCGCCTTCTAAGTAGTCCCCGCTCGATACAATAGATACTTAGATGTTAATTCTAACTCTCGAAAAAGCCAGAACAAGTCAACCCTTTTCCCAAATTGCCTTCAATTGAAACAGCAATTTACGCTTAATGTCCTCAATAGAGTCGAAACTACATCCCCGGAGTGGTTTTTGAGTTAAACAGACAGAAGTAATATGGTGCTGACTTGCCACAATTCCGGTTCTTTTTGCGAAAAGCTTTTAGAAATCGACGCATAACACTTAAGTTTTTCTTGTTAACTGTAGGCCCAGCAAAAATAATCGAAAATCGAAAAAAAAAGCTGTCAAAATAACCATGATTTTGATGATGAAAATTGGTCTTACTTTTTGATCATAGCAGTGTATTTAGAGGAAGACATTATAAACAGTCTAAAACGACTGCTGGAACATCGACCTTATTATTTTTAAATTACAACAATTAATGTGTGTCTGTGTTCGAACCTAAGACCTTTGAGTCGTGCCTTTAAACAATGGCCCAACACTGCGCTCTAAAGAAAACATACTGACTAAAAACAAAACCAAAAACACACACTTACTTGTACGCTAAACCATGAATATTAAGACGTCCAACTCTTAGGGGTGTCAAAGTAAAAACAAGTACTTTTTTGCAATCACCTTCCAGTAGAACCGACTTAATTTTCTGACTAACTATAATGTTACTCTCCAACGCTTGTCCTGCTGACACCGCCTGCTCATTGCTCAGAATATCTTCATCACTAAGGGTATCATCGTCAGTGGCCCGTACAAACCGCCACAATAGTTCCACATCTTTCAAGAGCAAGGATATCTTCAGCGGATTCCATAAAGTTACTGAGATTTGAATAGGCTCTGAAATAGACACAAAAATTTTGCAACAGTTATTTTTGGCTCTATTTATGATATTGTATTGTTGCAGTAAATTCAAATAAAATTTAAGTGTCAGTCTATGAAGTTAAAATATTTGTTTCTATAGTGCTTATGTTATTTAACATAAACACTATAGAAACACAAATATTTTCTGTTTTATTGTCGTGTAAATACACGACAGTAAAACCACTCAACCGATTTAGATGAAATTTGGCATGGGAATAGTTAAGGACCCTGGAAAGGACATAGGATATATATTTTTATCCCGGAATTCTCACGGGGTCGGGAATTACGCGGGAAAAACCTCCCACGCGAACGAAGTCGCGGGCAAAAGCTAGTATACTATACATGTATATTGTATATACTACTTTTGATTTTGAGTCCCATTATTTAGAACGCAAAAATGGCTGAAATTATCGTAACATATGAAATTTGGCATAGTGCTAGATAGTTAGATAGTTAGTCTGGAATAGCACATACGCTACTTTTATGAAGGCAAAATATAGATTACCGTGAGATATACAGTTATCAAATTTTCCTAGTAAATTAAGTTGTCGGCAATAGCTAATTTAATTATATTTAGCGACCCGGCCCGGCTTCGCACAGGGTTCTTTGAACAATTGTTGGTGCTTCGACAGTTATAGTACGCGCGTCGTTACAAAAAGTGCGTTTATCTATAATTTGAAGACACTGACTCCCGTAACACAGGTTGTTACCTAGCTCAGGAATCAGGGCTTCTAATGAAAATGTAACATCTTAATTTTTATGTCAATAAATACTTATTATTATTATTTAATTTAAAACATATAATACAAAAGTTTCATCTTCGAAAATCGTTTTTTTACGGCTTCATCACAAAATATTGAATTTTCACTATTATACAAATAGTTAATAAGAATATTTTAAATATAATTATAAACTTTTTTTTATTATTGATAATAGGCTCACGTTTGACCACCATCTCACCTGATGGTAAGTGATGATGTGGTCTTAAGCCGGCTCTACACGTTGGCCAACACAGTGGCGAATGTAGTGGCCAATGCCTGTTGGCCAACGTGTAGACGGCGTGTTTGTGCATGTTGGGTGCACAAACACCCCGTCTACACGTTGGCGAATAGGCATTGGCCACTACATTCGCCACTGTGTTGGCCAACGTGTAGAGCCGGCTGAAGATGGAGCACGCTTACCTAAAAGTAACTTATTCACTCTTAAAGACTTAAAGACCCCTAGGTTATAGCTATCGGGAAAAACAGACTCCGGCAGAGAATTCCACTCCTTAGCCGTACGCATAATTAAGGTATTCCCAAAATGTTTAGTGCGTATAGGTGGGATGTCCACCATGTAACGATGGCGCATCGCCGTTTGTCTTGTAGTCCGATGATGAAACGGGCTTGACGGAATTAGATTGTGTAATTCCATCGCACACTCCCCGAAATGTAACCGATAGAAAACCGATAGACTGGCAACTCGTTGCCGATGTTCAAGGCTCTGGAGCTTTGATTCGACTAGTGTATCGTTGCCAATGAGTCTTTTGGCCCGTTTCTCAATAGACTCAAGCGCATCTAGTTGGTACTTGGCAGATCCATCCCAAAGATGAGAGCAGTACTCCATAAAAACTGCATCAAAATCCGTTGCGCGGTTTAAAAGAAGAAAGCTTAAAAAAGGTAGACAGGCGGAGGGCGACTTTGTTTTATACTATTTTTTTTATAATAATAAACGGCTACCAGAAATATCACTATTGGGAACCGGCGGTAAGTATATTGCCGGCAGCCGAGATTTAGAAGAACGGCTGCCGGCGCCGGCACTCAAAATGGGAACCGGTGACAATGCGCAAAACGCTGGGTTCCAGTGCCGGTAAAAAAATATTAAAAAAGAAACATAACCTCAAAGATCCGGTTGCAAAAAATAATGACTTGGCAGCTAATATTAACAGACGGATATCAAACATTGTATTATTAGCAACTATTGGTTAACACCCCGACTCAGAGTACCCCGACTCGGAAGGGTTAGGTTAGAAGGCTAGCCTTCATGGTTATTTTTTTTTAAACCACCCAGAAATAGGAGCCCGTCGATTTTGCGTAAAAACTGTTGTCGCCTAACAATAAATTCAGTTGCTACACCATAAAATCACTGCCAACTTCAATTTAAACAAAGCTTGGCAAGCAAACGAACTCAATATAAAGCTGCTACTTTATGCTTAAAATGCTACTTCACTGTAGCTGCCAACCTATTATTTTTCCTACTCATTTTAATTATTTTTAAAACCCTAAATCGAGTTTGGAGTGACTGATAGAGCATTTTTAAATAAGGATTTTTAATAAAAGTTCTTGACTGACTTTTTATTTTCAAGAATAATGAATCAAAAAAATGTATGATGTTCTGTGAGTGTTCTATTGGGATAGGTTAATTTAGTAACCGTAGCCGGCATCCTTGTCGGCAACCGGCGCCGGCAATCTATTCAGCAACCGGCGCCGGTAGCGGAGGCACTCCCTAAAATAATATTATATATTAGTATTCTTGAGATATACACCGTGAAATTTCAATGGATGTTTTCCCGCGCACAACAACTTGCCATAAGGAGTACTTTTGAACCATAGAGTGAAAGTAAAAAAAATAAAGATGTTTTGGTTTTAAAATAATTAAATAAAATATTCATCAAGTCGAAAACGTGAGAATCCATAGTAACACTAGAGGTAACTTGTAGGTACTACTCACATCGCACGCGCCGTCGTCAAAGGAAACAGTTGTTCTAAGCAAAATAAACTCTCGCACGTAGTGATACGGCTTAAACTAGTATGCACACAACAACACAAAATACAAAATAAAAATCGTCATTTTCGTTGTCGGCTCCAAAAAGAAAATACCGATTTAAATGTTCAAAGCAAAATAAGCTCTCGTATTTAGTGATACGGCATAAACTACAAACTAACAACAATTACAAATGAAGCCACGCACTGCCTACCTATTGCTTTTGTGTAGCGGCGAAATTAGTTGTCCCGCGAATGTCGTACGCGCAGCGCGCCTTATCAGTGCAATGGATCGTCATTACAATTATTGCAATTTGGAGTACATCGCTATGGTGCAACTGTATAGTAGAGCTGATTATGACTCCCATGCTGCCCGGCGACTACGCGGAGCCGCAACATTTGGAGTCACTCCGTCTTCGCGGAGTTCTGAACACTCAAGTCCCATCGGCCCGGACGATCGTAGCGGCGACACAGCGGCTACTAGCTCATAGGCAGTTCCAGACACCAGCACATGCGCAGGGCAGAGGTGGATCGGCTGTTCTGACTTCACCAGAGCTCGACGAAAAAATCATCGAGTACTTTGAACGGGATCCTCAGCGAAGTACTCGTAAGGCTGCGGCTAGGTTTGGCGTAAGCCTACGTACGGAAACTGCTCAACTCTGAAGGATTGCATCCGTATCATTTTCGCAGAGTTCATGCTCTCCATGAAAACGACGCGCCGAACAGAATTGCTTTTGTCAGTGGTTGATCGACAATCAAAACACAAACATTTTGTGGACGGATGAAGCCACTTTTACGCGAGTTGGACTCTTCAACCAGCGTAACGATCATTTCTGGGAGTTGAATAACCCACATGTTATTCGCGAGTGTACGCATCAAGTGCGTTTTAGTGTTAATGTGTGGGCTGGCATAATTAATGGCCAGCTCATTGGTCTGCATTTCGTGACAGGATACTTAACTTTTTATATTATTATTATTATAAAACAAAGCCATTTCGCTTTAGGAAAACATCCATTGAAATTTCACGGTGTAAGTATATGAAAACATATAACCATTGGTAATGACCATGGATTAATTAAATACATGCTCTTTTATGATTAGAAAAAAAAAACGTCGTTTAAAATATAAAAATTATAAACATTGGATTTTTGATTCCAATGCTCTTATAGCGAGTGTTTTATTTTTTCATTAGTAAGAGAGAAAATGTAGATGTCCATAAAGTGTCAGTTATAAAATGGAATATACAAGCTGTTCGTTTGAAACAATGGGGCGTGCAAGTGAAAGCTAATCGCAGATGGCGCCACCACCGTAAGAACCTTTGTCACTATCAGTGTTAGTTAGATTGAGAGATATTATATAGTTATCTGTATCATCTATGGTTATCTGTGGTAATATTTTTTTATTTTCATTTCATTGATTTCAATTGATTTCTGTACAATTTTCCGATTAAAGAACATAATACATGTTCTTTAATCGAAAAATTCTCAATAACTGTCTCTAATTTAGGAATTCATTACTGTTCCATAGAGAAACTGCTTTGATATTGGTAAGTGTGCTACTAGCGCCACTTTGACAGTTGCACGCCCCATTAGCATTTCATGATGGGGTAATACCTCCTTGCGGCACTTGGGGCTCGCAGTCCGTGGCGTCTGTGTAGAGGTCGACGGTAGGCTTGAATATCATGGGCACTGCGCCCTGTGCCACTTGTAGCAGCATCTCCTCCAGCGTGCGCCAGGCGGCGGGGGGCGCGGGGGCAGCGACCGGGGTTGCGAGGGGCGCGTCCGCTAAGGAAAGTGACGTAGCAGCGCACCGTGGTGACCCCAGGGGCGCCGGCCCAACGCACAGCACCACAGTGTCGCGCGCTGACACTATCGGTAAAGGGAGCTCTTCCAACCACTCCCGACGCTCCGTTCTACTTTCCACCCATTGCTGTAACCATTGTCACGTTAGTTATAAGTTATCGTTCACTTTTATTTCAGGGACGCGTTTATTCCGGAAATTGCAAACATATCACTTTGAATTCAGTAAATTCCACCCAAATTCGAATCTTCAGAACTTATGTTAGAATAACACGACTGTCGTGGGCGTTTGACGTCGTTTCACCTCGACATGCGGCTTGTATTTGCGGCTAAGAGATCCGATTTTGTAGGGAAGTTACATCTGCATTGGGGATGCAGTCACGCGTATCAATCGAGAAGTGTTTAGTTAGTCTTCAGAAAGCCTAAGGGTAGAAAATATCATATTTCAACATGAGGCAATAACGGGAATTTTCAGGTTCCCACTATTAAAAAAAAAAAGAATACTACTATACGTCATATAACCCTAGTGACTTATGAACCACCAGTCGTCACAGGTGGGGTAGAGGCCACGAATTTTATTTCAACCGAGTTATACCTATTATGAAATTATAATAACAGGTGTTTGGGTTAAGCAACGCATTACGAGGTCGGACCGTAGATGCGTAACCATCTTAGCATATAGAGATTCCGCCGTGCCTCGGAATGCGCATTACGCCCTTGGTCCCGGCTGTAATTTCTAAATCTTTGACAGTCGTTACAGGTTGTCAGAAGCCAGAAAATCTAACCCAAGTGGTATCGTAAAAAAAAGTATTTAAAAAAATTAAAAAACCCGACTGCAACCTTATACTAAAACTAACTGAAAAGCTAATAAAAACAAGCCCATATTAAATTAAATAAAAGTTGGAAGCAGGCCCATGGGAACACAGGAAGGGGCCCATAACATTATTATAGTTTCAAACTCAAATGCGTCCCGCCTGCTTCCAACTTTTATTTAATTTAAAATGGGCTTGTTTTTATTAGCTTTTCAGTTAGTTACTTTTAATTACTTTTTTTTATTTCCAGCTTTTTAGTTTACAAATGTGAAAGATTTCGCAGACAATTTAGTTCTTGATACGTGGGTTTTACGATTTGTCACTTTGAATTACTTTTAACCATATAAGTTGGATATATGTTTGTAATCACCTTTTAAAACCCTTTATTTTGATACCCCACTCGATAGGTTTTGAGAAAAATAAAAAAATTTTTTGAAGGCATAATATTGCGCCAAAAATCCGCCATTTTGTTTTTTTTTATTTTGATATACCCAGTGTCACTTTCACAGTCAATACGAATCTAACGATACCTCTCAAGCTAAAAACCGTCGAGCCGTTCAGGCCACAGAGCGTGCCAAACAATTATACATACATACCTACTCTCGAAAATCATAACCCTCCTTCTGGCGCAGTCGGGTAAATAGAACACATTTGTAGCAAATTCGACCCGGGACACTATGTTCATTTGTTTTCTTAAAACCTGATTTTATTCGTAAAGAAACCTTTGATTTTTCAGCCTACTCTTAAAATATAGCTGTTTTCTTTACGTCTTTTTTTTTTGTTTTTGAATAAGTTTCTAGTCCATTGCGTCTCATAAAAGTACAAAATAATAAAAAAAATCCTATATTTTTGTCTTGAAAACAAACGTTTTTCGTTAAACTTCTTAAATATCGTGTACTCGGAAACAATCAGGGGTATAGAACATAGTATCCCGTACCCGGAATGTGTCGTATTTCCTGTCAATCTTTTTTTTGGACCCAATAGGCTCCGAAAATTCCAAGAAACCCATGAGCAAAATATTGCCTATAACAGGGCTTCCCAAACTTATTTTAACTGTGACGCCCTTGGGAAATTGCCATATTTTTGCGACGCCCTAGCCTTCTTGCCATACATTTACCTACTAGTTGTAGTTCTAGCTTAATAACAATTTATCAGAAAGACTCCAAATGGCATGTAAGTTTTTTTATTAGAAAATAAAGAATCAAAACATTAAGATCGGTTCACGACGCCCCTGGGATTATACCGCGGAGCCCTAGGGCGTCGCGGCGCACAGTTAGGGAAGCCCTAGCCTATAAAATTCATTATTTGGCTTTCGTTGAGAAAACTATTGATGCTACATAAAAATGATGTACTACTGCGACCTATCACAGTTGACATCCTGGAATAACACAAAGGCTACTTTTTTATCCCGGAATACCCACGGGATCCTGATTTTAAAGCGTTAATAGCTTAATGGATAAGGTGTCGGACTTGTGAGCGAGAGGTCGCAGGTTCGAACCCCACCCATTACACTATTGCCGTGAACCCACTCCAGACACAAGCATATTTAGCTTAGTTGGAGGGGATAACAAGATTGCTAGTAATGTGAATTCTACCCATATTAGCAATATGGGTAGAATTCTATAGGTAATCTTTTAAACAAAAAAAAAAAAAATTAAGCGGGTAAACCCTCCCACGCAAACAGTCGCTGGCAGAAGTTACTATTGTATAGAGTAGATAGATAGAATACTCTATATTGTACACCAATAATTTAAACAATTTGTTCACAATACTTCTCAATATGGATACAATGGCGGTCTTATCGCTACTAGCGATATCTTCCAGACAACCTTTGGATGGACTTTATGAAAATGAAGTAGTAAAGATAGCGAAGCATGAATTGTGAGGCACCTGGTGAGCGAGCATGTACTCGCGCAGGAAGGCGTCCTGCTGCTGCGGCGGCTGCGGGCCGGCCGGCGCCAGCGGCGCGCGCAGCCAGCGCAGCGCCTCGCGCGGCAGGCGGCGCGCGCCCGCCAGCCGGCCCAGCGCGAACTGCACATGGTCCGTAGCCAGCCGCCAACCGCTGCTCTCATAAACCTGCAACACAACTATTTTATACTACACCTGCTTGGAAAGTACCTTGATACTTTATCAAATTTACAGTAGAAAGTACGTCATTGCATATCGAACAAATATGCAGGGAGAAAACGCATCTGAGCGGGAGAGAAAAGTGTATGAAAATCCATTTCTTACGTGGTTTTTCTTTTTTAATTTTGGTTAAGACTATGCGCCGGTAACCTAAATATCAAAAGCCAAAAAGTTTTTACAGTGAGTTTTTATCTCCAAGTTCGCAAAATGACACTGGCCACTAGCTGTGTGTTGGATGGTGTCGGGCTGGCAGTGCGACCCTGCGGCGGCAGGATAAACAATTTGAAAAAAGAACATGTGAAAATTGCAGACGCCATTGGCGCCATTTTCAATTTTTTTCTGTTTGAGGATTCAGTTTTCGTAGAATTTATTTTCCTCGTAGGTGTAGTATAAAGCACTATGTATCACTCGAGAGAAAGTGCGATTCCCGATCTCGGGTGTTTTAAAGCCCTCGCCTACGACTCGGGCTTCAAACGACACCCTCGACGGTAATCGGTCACTTTCTCCTCTCGATGAACAATGTACTATTTCAACCGGCGAAAAAAAACGGAGCAGGTTATCAATCTTACGCTTTATACAGACTATCTAAAATTGTAAATCAAGCAGCAGTACTAACCGCCTATCATGCTTATGTAACGTCTGCGCTTAGATATGGAATAATTTATTGGGGAAATGCTACAGATAGAGAACTCGCTTTTAGGGCTCAAAAGAAATGTCTTAGAGCAGTTTGTGGCATACGTGTCCCAGATATTTCCCTTGTCCCCTGCAGGTCATATTTTAAAAACCTTAAGATTTTAACCTTTCCTGCCCTCTACATCTATGAGACTGCCACGTTTGTAAAAACCAATAAGGAAAAGTTTCGTAACCTATACTCCCGTCGATATGCCGACAAAATAGCAAATATGATGCCCTCAAAAACAGCCCTACTGTCTAAAAGTTTCTTCGGAATGTATTCAAGAATTTATAATAAGATTCCGAAACAAATAAGGGAAATTGAAAACGTTAGACTTTTTAAAAAACAGTTATTTAATCTATTAGTAAACAGGCCATATTATACTGTGCATGAATTTTTGTCCGACAGATTTGAGACCAGATAGTGCCAATATTTTTATGTTTTGATGCAAAATTATAGAATATTAAATATTATTGATTAATGCTAATTCGAATGTTATTTTTATTTATTTGTAAATTGAATTAATATGTTATAATTGATGCCTAATATTGTATGCGTAATATGGTGGAGCAGTGCGAACGCACACAATAAACTAATAACAACCCTGTAACCACTGTCTCACATAAAACAACTTTTGACTTTGACTTTGATCAAATCGACAAGTATATATTTTTTTTGTATGATCACCGATTACTCGAAGATAGCTGAACCGATTTGGAAAATTCTTTATTTGTTTGAAAGGGTTTACTTCAAAGTTGGTCCCATTGTCACCAAGTCAGGATCTGATGATGAGATCTTGGAGAAATCGAGGGAATTCTTCAAATATTATAGTGATTTGAGTATTTTTTATAGTAACTTGTGTAGTTGCATTCACAAAACACCATCTGTGAAGTGGACCTGATGATGAAGACCACTGATGGCCACTGGAACTACTCAATATATAAGTAGGAATAATTAGTATTTCATGGGTTCTGCTTCGATTTCTTGAATATGCTTATTAAGCACAATATGCTCGTCACAATGCATATGGTGAAGTGAAGCTGATAGTTAAGTACCAGGAGAACTCCTCAACAATTAACGGTCCAGCATTGGAAAAAGCAATGTTTTTTAAAAGTTTAGTTCACATTTTCGGCTTTTGAAACTAGGTAAATTATAAATCGACCAACTAAAAAGAGTGAAATAAAAACTTTTTACCAAAAAATTAAACCGACTTCCAAAAAACACTGCAAAGTGAAAAATAACTTTAATTTCGGAAGTCGGTGCCAAAAACGAAAATACAAAACTCCGACTACCGAAATTAAAGTTATTTTTCACTTTGCAGTGTTTTTTGGAAGTCGGTTTAATTTTTTGGTAAAAAGTTTTTTTATTGATAGCAGTCGGCTTCGCTCCCGTGGACTTTATCACGATAAAAAAATAACCCTCCTTCTTTTGCAGCATACCAAACCTACCGAATACTTTCGAATAATAGCGCAATTAAACAAACAAACAAAAAACTTTATCGCTATATTATATTAGTAAAGAAAGGCTCGCGTTTGACTACCATCTTACCTGATGAAGCACGCTTGCCTAGAAATTACCTATTTACTCTCGAGAATTCCACTTTCACTTCCAGACAATTCGTAATTTGTCTCTGATTATTGTACGGTACCTTTATTTAAAGGCAGAATTCCACTACTTACCTGAAACCCACAATGAAAGTATTCCCGAAATGGTTTTTGAGTGGCAGGGTTTTTCCACGGAAATCCCGATCCCCGGTACCGTACAAAAATCAGAGACAAATCACAATTAAACAAAAAGAAAGAAAATGGTGTCACCATTTTTTTTTGTGTTTTCATGACAAATCGAAGTTCCGTACAAAAATATTTTATTATCAGGATCCCACATGGCTACAAACTCATAAAAGCGGAAAAGGAGAGAGTAAAGGCTCATTTACACGATGCCATTTTCTTGTACATACAAGAGCAATAATTGAAGCAAAAAATGAACTTGCATGGTCTAAACAATACGTAACATTTTTGACGTATTGTACAACTCTTGTATCAAAACTTTTCTTGGTGTAAACAGCACATACAATAATTTCTTAAGAAATACTTGTACTTAAAGTTTGGACTGGTAAATATCAGTAGTACTGGAACCAGTGCCCATTGACTTTTTTATTTTGTTCCTTTCCCCATGATACTGGGTCCTTAAATTTTTTATTTTGTTGGTAATTTCCTTGGGTTCAAAACCATCCACTCCAAATTCCAGCGCAAATGCTGCTAGTGCAGCATTACGCGCATCACGATTCTTGTAATTTACATTTTGAGTATCCCATAAACAATCATGGCTGCGACATATCTCAATGAATTTGATTAAAATCAGCAGAACTAAACTTAAAAACTTTTTGACTCATATTTAAGAATATTGAACCATAAACAGTCACGTTCAACACTTGAATGAAAAATTCGCCAACGTAAATACGTGCAATACTTGAAGCAACTGCCTTACAAGTACAAACAAGCTTGTGTTTAGACAAGTCAAAACTTGAAAGCAATAATCTCCTAAACATAATTGTGTTGGTGTAAACAAAACACATTTGCAATTATTTCTTGTCAAGACTTGCATTCAATAATTGCGTTCCATTTTTTTATTATATCCGCGTGTAAACATTTGCTTACAATTCTTGCAGGTCAATTATTGCGCATCACTAATTGTATTCAATTATTGCTCTTGTATGTACAAGAAAATGGCATCGTGTAAATGAGCCTTATCAAACCAAGTATCTCGACTTAGCACACGAGGTCGTAGAAATGTGTTATAATTATGGTATCGGTTTCAATGTGCCGATACGACAATCATCTGACGAAGCTGACGTTGCACAGTCTGATAAAAGCCTGATACAAAAAAAATATAGTGCTTCTGGATAAAGCAAGTATTATGAGGCAGTTCCTCTCTCTGGAACAACTAACTCTCTTTCTAACTACTGGTCCTTGGACCCTGCTCCTGGAAAAGGCAAACTACTATTTTTGATATTTTTAAATAGGTATTCACATATCTAAATCATCTTTTGTTTATGTATATTTTAAGAAATATTTAAAAAATATAAGAGATATAATAACTGCAACATACCAAGTGCCAGAAAATCTTACCTGGTAAGCTTGTTTATAACATCTATATGCATGTTTCTTCTGGCCCGCTTTTGAGAATCTGTGGCCAGCCAGTACCATGTGGAATGCATATTTCCTGCACATTCCTTTAGATGCAGGGACAGATAAGAAACATAGCGCCGCTTGTTCCAGCAACATAGCGCTACGCAAGTCGCTATCCTCTGACGTCATACGGATCAACTGTTTAGCTGCCTCACCATGCAATCCTGAACCACTTAAGCATAACACTGACAATAAAGTGGCTCTTACGGCATACTGCACCATCCTGTAATATAATTATTTAATGTTACGTCGCAGTCTCACTCATAGAGCACTTATTTATTTATTTATTACAAGTTCTCCAGTATCCACAACTTCTGCGTACAAGTTTTTAGTGCAGTTTTAGTAGGTTTTTAACTTTACTTAGGACTTTTAGAAGCTGTTGCAGATCGCATAAAGTCCCCAAACTGAGAGTTTCTGCTGCTTAGCTTAATCTTTTCCTAATTATACTGTGGTCGGCGTGCAGTCTAACGGGATGCAGCTGAGTACTAGTGTTTCACACGGAGCGACTGCCTATCTGACCTCCACAACTCAGTAAGTGGGCAACACGATACTCCTAGTATGCGGAATGAAAGTACGAGAGGCATGAAATGCGAGAACTGGTATGAATGAGTTAAATACAAATAGAATAGGCGCCAATCACGGAGCGGAGCTGCCAAAAAAAAAAAAAAAAAAAAAACGCGATACCCCTTGGCCTGACCAGTGTCAGATTTCTGGCTTCCGACTATCCGTACAGTCAAAGATGTTCAAACGACAGACGGGATCAACGGCGTAACATGCTTTCCCAGGCACGGAGGAATCTCGATATGTTAAAATGGTCACCCATCCAGAGACCAACCTCGGCAAGCTCTGCTTAACCTTCAAGATCGGTCCGTGCGGCTGGTACTATTTAGCCACGACGCTGACAGCTTCTATCTACACCTAATAAGAGTACATACAACTTAGAATTCTAAGGATCTTAGACCCAACACGACATTACACACGAAGTACAGTCGGCCAAGAAAGTGGTGTACCACCCTAAGGTTGAATATCGCTTGCAGATTCATAGGTGATAAAGATTAGTTTCGCTTGCAGATCGATCTGACAACTTCTATTGCTGTCTTTATCTGATTATTGATAACGACTATTACTGTTTGTAACGTGACAGCTGTTCTTAGTTTGAACTTGATGGAACCAATGACGTCGTAAAATCAACGGCGGGGGGCTGTAGATTTTGATGACAAAATTGTATCTACAAATTCAGAATTGTAATCAACAAGTTACATAAAATTGTAAAGGCACAAGGCGAGTCCACAAACCTACAATTTCTGTAAACTTGTAATTACAATATCAATAAAAAACAAGCTAAAAATAGATTTATCCTTTTATTAAATTTCTACAATCAATTTTAAAATACTTATAACAAACAAAAACATAGCATATATAGTAATATTTAGAAGATATTGAAAATTTTTAAAAATTAGAAACGGGTGTAACCGCCGTTGGCCTCTATAACCTCTAAAAGACGAGACCTCATTGAACCAACAAGCCGTGAGCAAATATCGGTTCCCCGCATTTCCTCCCAGATATAATTACAGTGACTAATAAGAGCTTGTTTGGTTCTTTCATTTTGATGCGACCATCGTTGGACCATAAGGCCCCAAAGATTTTCTATCGGGTTGAGGTCCGGCGATCTTGAGGGCCACTGAATTACCCTTACGTCAGTGTGTGAACGAAACCAGGCTCTTACGATCCTCGCATTATGAATTGAACAATTATCTTGAACAAAATCAAATTGTGGCACTTCGTTCTCCGGGTAAACATTACGGACTGTCGGTAGCATTGCATTCTGAAGCACGTCGATATAATTTACAGCCGTCGCTCGAGGAGGTAGAGAACACAATTCTCCTACACCATCCGTACTCATCCAGCCCCAAATATTTACGGAAATTCGACCTGATTCTCTATTTGGGATTACATGATCATCTTTATACCGTGTTGAATTATATCGCCAAAGGTGAAGACGTCCATGCTGACTGGATTTAAACGTTTTTTCATCACAAAACACTGTATTAGACCAATCAAACTCTAAGTGCTCTCTGGCGAAGTTCAGACGAGCAAGTCTGTGAGCATCCGTCAAATATATTTTCTTGGCGTAATGCCTGTGGTGCAACCCCATGTAATGTAGATGATTCCTTATTGTTTGGGCACTCACATCGAACATCTCCGCAAAATGTTTTGTGGGCTTAAAACCATTGATTTCATATTCCCGTCTCATGAATTCTCTATCGTTATTGGAGAGTGCAGGCCGGCGACCACTTCTTCTGTGATCCAACAAACTTCCCTCCTCTCCTTCACGACGAATCCAAAAGCGGACAGAACGCCTCGATATATTCAAATTCCGGGATATCGCACTGATACTGCTTCCCTCATTAAATTGGGCAATTATTTGTGCTCTTTCGGCAATGGTCAAGTTGGCAGGCATTGAGATGATTTTATATGCAGTTGATTGAAAAATAACACGGAAAATATATCGATTTTTTGCATATATTTGACAAAATGTCAATTGTCAGTTTTCTTTTTCAAATGGAATTCGGTTGTCTAAATAGTTTTTATTACTTTTGTTTGGAAACATTTCAATTGCTTTGTAGAAACTAATGTCCTTTTCATTTATACTAAAGGTTAAAATGTCATGTACTTATATGTGACATATGACGTATGAATACTAAATACATAGGTTTACGTCATGATAATGTTGTCTCTTTCAGTAATATCCTTTGTTGTAATTTTCGATGACCGGGAAACTAAATCAAAACTGGTACACCACTTTCTTGGCCGACCGTACACCACCCAACATTGTTAAAAAATACATAAAAGATATACAACGTGTAACGGAAAGGGTATACACATACCAAGGGCTCGGCTTCTTTGGATAATATCAAACGATATTGCAAGGGTTTCAACTCAAAATAAAATACTCTAAAACTTGATACCAAATTTTCGGTTTCGTAAGTTTCTTAAATTGTAATCATAACAATCGTGTCACCGCACTACGTAGGTCAATAACTTTCCACGTTACTTGCAAATATCACGATAAATCTCTTCCGTAATTCTGTGCGCCTAGTACTGTAGTAGCCTACCGTCCAGGCGGTGACTTCATTACTTCCGAACATGAAGAGATAGGATTAAAAAACCCTTCCAATATCGTTTGATATCACTGAAAGAAGCCGTGCCCTTGGTATGTATATACCCTTTCCGTTACATGTTGTATAGAGCTAGACCTTAATTATACTCTGTTAGCTTTTGGCACATAAACGGACTAGGTACGATCCAGCTGTTATTGCGATTAACTTGGCATAGCAAATGGCACCCTTTATGAGACATTACTTATTTTTTTTATATACATATAATTATGTTTGTAAACATTACGTACGTCGAATGTAATTATTGAATATTCCATCTATGTTTAATTATAGCTGACCGCGCAAACTTCGTACCGCCATCATTTTTATTTTCAATATTTTCTCACCTTTTAACCTCTCCTTGGACTTTTAAAACCAAAATTACCCAAACCGGACCAGCCATTTACGAGAGCGAGACTAACGTACAGCAACCGATTTTTATATGTATTTAATATAACGCAGAATAAAACTTACCTACAGGTATTCAGATAAGTAACAATACTCTCTTCCATGTAGCCGTGAGTTTTCCTATTAGAGTCACCAGCCATGAACGCACTTATCGCCGCCATTTCAAGCGCACCCGCATAGCAAAGCCAAGCGCTGTCGGCGTAAAATTCTCTCTTCGCTGTATGATATGCATCGAACGCTCGCTGCCATTGCCGACACATGAACCAGAGATCGCCTAATCGACGCAATTGTAACTCAGGACAGTCTGTTGTATATCTAAAATGAATTTAATAGTGAGTACATATTTGTGATTAAAGTGTTGCTTGTGGCTTCATAAAATGTAGACATACATGACAGTGCTGTTGCCAGTAGTATTGCCAGCCTTCCCAGTGCCAAACCACCGCTTTGTGGCAGATAGTAACGATCTACTCACACCTTTTCTGTTTGCAACCTGCAAATTTTATTAGAATGTTTTATGTGTTTGAAATTCTACACGGGTTCATTCCTATTATAAACATAATATACGTTGTGCGGTTTTGACACCACTATTTGGCATCTTAAGTACAAAGTTAAGCGTATGTTCGTTTCTTCTATTACGCTAATCAAATGTAAAGTCGACTAAGCAAGTCATTTAAACCAAAGACAAAACAGCACCCAGCTTTACCCCAGAGTGCTTTACTAATCCTTAAAAGGATCTAATATATTTATGTGAATGGTGCAAAGTGAAGCTGAAATATTATTTACGAGCTGACCCGACAGACGTTTTCTAACCATTTAAATATTCCCTTTATGAGAAGAAATAAAACAAAAATAATAACTGAAATCGGTCCAGCCGTTATCGAGTTGCCAGCCAACGAAACTAACAAACATTTGATTTTTATATTTACAGATTAATGCTAAAAGTTGCATAGTTTTGACACTTTATAAATGCATAAACTTTTTACCAAAAAATAACTTTAATTTCGGTAGTCGGTGTCTTTAGTTTCGGTTTTGGCACCGACTTCCGAAATTAAAGTTTTTTTCACTTTGCAGTGTTTTTTGGGAGTCGGTTTAATTTTTTGGTAAAAAGTTTTTATTTCACTCTTTTTAGTTGGTCGATTTTTAATTTACCTAGTTATAAGAGCCTAAATGTCAACTACTTATAACCTTTTACAAAACATTGATTTTCCCAATGCTGGGCCGTTAATTGTTGAGGAGTTCTCCTGGTACTTCACCATCAGCTCTACATCACCATATGCATTGTGACGAGCATAAAGTGAATAGTAATGAATAGTAATATAATGAATGAATAGTAATAGTAAAATAGTAGTGAATAGTAAATATTCAAGTAATCTGTGGTCTTCATCATCAGTTCCACTTCCCCAAATGGTACTTTTTGAGAGCAACTGAACAAGTTACTATAAGAAATACCCAAAACGCCATAGGTGTGCCTATAATATTTGAAGAGTTCCCTCGATTTCTCCAGGATCCTGACTTGGTGACAATGGGACCAATTTTGAAATATACCTTTTCAAACAAAAAAAGAATGTTCCAAATCGGTTCAGCCGTCTTCGAGTAATCGGTGATCATACATAAAAAAAAATATACGCGTCGAATTGTTAACCTCCTCCTTTTTTTGTCGTCGGTTGAAAAGCTATCTAAAGGTTGACTTAAGGTATTAGGGCCTAGTTTTTTCGATTTCAAACGCGGGAACAAAACTCATTCAACCAATCGCATTTAACCCGCGAAGCATACTAGCGAACGGACGTTTAACCGACAGTATGTGTGTCACTAAATAAAAAAAAACGGTTAAGTTCTATCGAAGACTTAAATGGGTACAAAGTGTAGCGGCTGTGATGCCGTTATGGCCGATTCGCTGTTTATGGAGTGTTCGCAAGAAAGATGCAAGAAGAAATTCCATCTTAAGTGTCTTGCCTTAACGAAGGAAACAGTTGAGGCCTTCTCGCAGGAATACAAGAACCAGTGGATTTGCCCCGAGTGTGCGTGCACAATGCCTAAAAGGTGTAATGCCGACACTCCTGTTCGTGGATCGCTCTTGATAAACAAGACCTTTTCACCGTGCAGCTACGTGAACACTGCCGAACGAGGCAGTCGTCGAAACAATAGCAAAATGATTGATAGTGAGACCCAGCTTCTGGACGTGATACAGGAGTTTCGCTGGGAAGTGAAGTCCCAGCTGGAAGAGCAGAGAAAGGAGTATGTATTATTGCAAAATAGATTTAGTCCTGATAGAAAAAAATGAAAACCTTGAAGCAAGTCTCAGGAATAGTGAAATAAAAGTGAGGGATCACATTAACCAAAGTTCTAAAGGACACCTAATATCATTTGCAAGTGTAGTAAAAGATAAGCAAACGCGGGTAGATACAAATAATTTATCCGTACCAGTAAGCGAAAGTGTGGCTACGAAATCGGCGAGAATATTGTCAAAGGAGAAGCAGATATCGAGCAGCGGGATGATGGCTAGTAATAAGATAGATACGGGGAAGGAAAAGGAAGAATCTGAAAAAGAAGGACTGGAGAAGGAAGAAAATTGGACTGTCGTTAATAGAAGAAAAAATAAATATTCGAACACCGAAATAAAAAAAGGCGGAAATACGAGTACGATTGATATTCAGGGAACGGAAAAGAAAAAATATTTACATGTATGGCGTTTGCAGAAGGAAACAACAGAAGAAAATTTAGAAAAATACGTGAAGAAAATTTTTGAAGAAGATGTGCCAATTAAAGTAGAAAAAATAAAACACAAGACTGAAAGGGATTATTCATCTTTTATTATAGGAGTACCCGAAAGTAAATCTGAAATATTGTGTAATCCTGAAAATTGGGCCGTAAATATTGAATTTGCAGAGTGGGTGTGGTTTCGTAGAACAATCAACAAACCAAAAAGTCCTATGTAACAGCGTTGAAATATTATATCAAAACGTGCGAGGTCTTCGAACAAAGTTGGAAGAATGTTATATGAGTATTTCGATCGCCAATGCAGACTTGTTTGCAATCACGGAAACAGGATGCAATGATTCCATCCATGATGCAGAAATAATTCCACCTGGATACACAATTATACGGTGTGACCGAGCGGATGGAAGCAAGCAGGGCGGCGCGTGTCTCGTGGCCACACCGCGTTTTGAGTTGCGGCGAATGTCATTACCAAATGACGTGAACGTTGACCAACAAGTGTTCGAACTAGTTTGTGCTACTGTGTACCTGCGGTGTTGGGTGTTGCAGTGGTCAGGGTCGGGTGTTCAGTTGGATTTGGTGTTGAGTACACTGGCGGAGGGAGGGAGTGTTAGTGTGCGCGCGGCAGAGGCGCCGCTCGTGCCTGTGGACGCCTACCACCCGCCGTTCGACATATCGGTAAGTACGCACACGCACCGCCGGCGCCCCGGCTCAGCAGGCTCGGCTGCACCTGACGTATGCGAGTATGCACCGCCAGGTTGGAACTTCAATAAAGCCGACTTTTGGTTATTGTATTCCTCAATTGCGGCCGTAGATTGGACTCCTTTGTATGAATTAGGTTTAGAAGAGAGTTTAAATTATTTTTATAACATTATTAATTCTATTATAGATGACTGCGTTCCAAAAAAAATCGAAGTCGTGTAGACTCAAGATACGTTTATCCTGAGTGGTACACTGTTGAAATAATTCGCGACATAAGATTGAAGTCCTTTTTACATAAACAGTATAAGGCAAGTGGGTCGAAAGTCGACTACGAAGCGTTTGCTTGGTGTAGGACCAACGTTAAAAAGGCATTGGTAGTTGCACAAGAACAATATCGCCACCGTATTCAGAATCAGATGCGGAATGATCCTAAATCCTTCTGGAATTATGCGAAAGCTAAAAAGGGTAAGAGAAGTCCGCAAGTGATTCTGAAAGACGGCGAGGCATTGACTGGTCAACGCTGTGTTGAAGAGTTTGCAAAGTATTTTTTTTCCGTGTATAATGCAGAACGACCAGATCTGAATGTAGGCGCGGCCATAGCAAATGCAGGTTACGGGAATGGGGCGGCGCGTGTACACTTGAACCAATTAGAGTTAGGAGACGTATGTCAAGCACTTCAAGGTCTTAAGCCGAAAAAGTCTGCAGGGCCTGACGGCATTCCACCCTACATATTCAGGGATTGTTCACGGGTACTAGCTAGGCCGCTGCTTCACATATATAACAAGTGCTTAAAAGCTGCAGTGTTTCCGGAGAGGTGGAAAGTGACTCGCGTTGTTCCGGTACCAAAAGTTGGTTCAGCAGAATCGGTGGAGAGCTATAGGCCAGTCGCAGTGTTGTCGACGCCGGCAAAAGTATTGGAAGCTGCTATTCATAAAAGCATTTATCTCCAGGTGAGCGCACAACTCTCTGACGCTCAGCATGGGTTTCTGCCGGGTAAAAGCACCACCAGTAATCTGCTCTGTCACATGGCTCATCTGGTGCCGACAGTGGACAGTGGGGGACAAGCTGACGCTGCTTACTTTGATTTCAAAAAAGCATTCGACCTAGTCGATAATGACGTGTTGCTTAAAAAGTTAGCAGCATTCGGTTTTACCCCACAATTACTGATTTTTTTTGCCAGTTACATGAGCGATAGGCAGCAGTATGTGGAATATGCGGGACATGTATCAGAGCCATATTTCACGAGATCTGGAGTAAGACAAGGGAGTAATCTTGGCCCATTGGAGTTCATTCTGATGATAAATGACCTACCAGAAGTCGTTAAAGACGCTCACTGTCTATTGTTTGCCGACGACCTCAAATTGTCTCTCGCGGTAAAAAACGAGGATGACTGCATTAGGCTACAGAGGGACATAGATAGGGTAGTGAGCTGGAGCAAAGAAAACCTTTTGCCATTTAATAGTACGAAGTGCGTGACTATCACTTTTTCTCGCGCGCACAAACCTATCTTACCCAACTACCATATTGACGAGTTGCCTATGGTAAGGGTCACGGCAGTCAAGGATCTAGGAGTAAGTTTTAATACCGGGTTGACTTTCCGTGATCATATCATGCGTAGCTGTAAGAAGGCTTACAGAAATTTAGGTTTCATGCTTCGTACGGTGCGAGGGTTCACGAGCATAAAAGCTATTATAGCATTATATAATGCATTGGTTAGGAGTCAGTTAGAATGTAACGCAGTCATTTGGGCTCCGCATGAAATTAAGTATAGTCTCATGTTGGAGCGTGTGCAGAACAAATTTATTAGATATTTATATATGCGATATTATGGTGTGTATCCATTTTTAACCGACTTCTGAAAAAGGAGGAGGTTCTCAATTCGGATGTTTGTTTGTTTTTTTTTTTTTTTTTTTTATATTTGTTCGGGCATAACTCCGTCGCTTGCTAACCGATTTGAAAAATTCTTTTTTTGTTGGAAAGGGTATACTTCCCAAATGGTCCCATGAAAATTTTATCGAAATCGAACAAGCCGTTTCTGAAAAATTAACAAAAGTCTAAAAAAGATATTTACATTGATGATCTTTTCGTTTACTCTACATTGTGTTTTTTGTTCGCGCGTTTTTAGTTTTTTGTAGTTGACATTTTGGCTTTTATAACTAGATTAATTACAAATTGACCCACTAAAAAGCGCGAAAATAAAAACTTTTTTGCAAAAAAATAAAACCGACTTCCATATCAAAACACTACAAAGCCAAAAATAATTTTAATTTCGGAAGGCGGTGTGAAAAAAAGAAAATACAAAACCAATAACACCGACTACCGAAATTAAAATTATTTTTGGCTTTGTAGTGTTTTGATATGGAAGTCGGTTTTATTTTTTTGCAAAAAAGTTTTTATCCATTAGTGTATCCTACTTTATTTATTCTGGGTATGGTAGGATACAATGAACTATGAGTTAGGAGGGAAGTGGCACTCAGTTCATATTTATTTAAAATATTGCGTGGGAAGGTGCATAATGCGACGATTTTAGGGCAGATAAGCCTGTGTGTCCCGGACAGGTACGTGTGGCGACGGCGGCAGCCGCAGCTGCTGGTGGTTCCGAGCGCTCGTACCAACCTTCTGAGGCAGGCGCCTCTGACGCGTGCATTCAACACAATAAACGTTATTGCTAGGGAGACAGACCTATTTTTTTGTTCTCTGGGTGAATTTACAAGGTCAGCACTGTTTGTAATATGTTATTATAATTAATGTATGTGTATGTTTTATTGTTTTTTACCCGACTGCAAGGGAATGATACTTTATTTTTTTTCCTTTTGCTACGCTATCGCATTGGGTTAATACCTGTAAGGATAGTTGTATGTGTATATGTAAATAAAATAAAATTAAAAAAATATAACTGTGATTGGTTGGATGAGTTTTGAGAAACTAGTGTAAGTCTATTCATAGATATGTTGATTATGTATGTATGTGAGTTGATACATAGATGTATCAACTTTGTATATAAGTTATAAGTAAATAAATAAATTAAAAACTCACGAGTTCAGATAGCTGTGATATTTGTTTTTCCATGTAAGGCAACAATGCCTTAGCGGCATACTCATGCAAAAACTTCTTAATGGCTTCAATATCACTTGCATTCAGAGCCGTGCCGTGAACTTCTGTAGAACAATCTAAACCTTTACTAGCTACATTCATGCTTTCAGAACTTCCCGAAAATGAATGCGTCTGAAAATAATTTATTCAAATTACATTACAGTACAGGGTATTTCAAAAGGGAATGGGTTATTTAAAAATGATAACTGATTTACAGTAAAGAAACAAGCAATACTTGAACAAAGCACTTAGCACGCAGTCTGATGCAGTTAACGGCATCAAATCTGTAAATGAACTAAAAAAAAAGAAACCAACTGTATCAGACTGCTGAAAAAGTGATTTGAATTTTGTACTTTTTAGTTGATTTTGGATTTGAGTTTTTATATTTATATTTTTGCATTTTTTCTTTAATGAATATCAGATGTAGAACATCAACCCTAAATAAAGACACTCAGTTCTGAAACACCATGTGGATATTAAACAAACATGGAATGTTTATGCATGCATCTTTACAAAGAGTGTGTTTATACCTGTAAACTGTTTGCATTATCATAGACATCTGTTTCGGATGCTGTTAATGGATGTGCCGTTTCTGGGTTAACCGAAGTAACTGTATCATCTGTAATGATATAAAAACAATCGTTATTTCTTACAAGGTTTTGGACATGAAAAGAACGATAAATCAATAAATCCAACATCTAATAAGCAACAGGTATTCCCACATTGTCTGGCATCAAGAGGAATGGTGCCCAGTTTTGTTTGGAGTATTTTTTTATTAGCTGTCCCACATTATAAAATAATGTCACTCATGAAAATTTTGAAATAAACTCGGCTAAGTGTTAATTACTTTTTAACTTAATAATATTACATACACACTGTATGTAATATTAAGACGGACGGACGGACGGACGGACGGACTGACGGACGGACGGACGGACGGACGGACGGACGGACGGACGGACGGACGGACGGACGGACGGACGGACGGACGGACGGACATGTCGAAACTATAAGGGTTCCGTTTTTTGCCATTCGGCTACAGAACCCTAATAAAAGGAAAGTATGAAATAAAAAAAAATAATACGCTGTGAACCGACTACGCAAAAATAAAAGAGATTTAAATAGTATTATTTAACATTGGTCTTTTTTTGTACAGACTATAGCCCGAATTTAAAGTTTAATTTTATTAGAAATACATATTATAGGTATTTTTGTTGCCTTTAAGATAACAATTAATTTTAGAGCTTTTTACGTCAACTATCTAAGAATCGCCAATGGAATGCTATATGCAGGAATTGTCACAGGAGTCGCAAAGTCATAGGATCCGTCGACACAATCGTATCCATGAACGTTTGAACAGCAGGTCATATAAAAATATCTGAAATGCCTTAGAAAGTTCATGACAAACTTTGTGACTGTTGTGTCTATAAAATTTGAGGGGTGCCTTCGATTTCCCTGGGATCCTATCATCAGATTTTGAGTAGGTCACAACAGGACCACATCAGGAGGCTACTGAATTAAATAAAAATTCAAAATCAGATCTCATTCAGCGGAGAAATCGCGTAGCAAGCATACAAAAAATAAATTTTGACCAAGTGCGAGTCAGACTCGCCCAGGATGGGTTCCGTAGTAACTACGCCAAATAACTTTGATCAAATTTTTGTCTCAAAATTCGGAAAGCGCAGAATATATCTACTTACCAAGTTTCTCATGTGTAGTCTTAATAGTTTCGGAATAAAATGGCTGTGACGTACGTACGGACAGACGGACAGACAGACAGACAGACATGCCGAAACTATATGGGTTCCGTTTTTTGCCATATGGCTATGGAACCCTAAACACAGTTGAATTGATATCATCTTTTTACTTTTTTAAATCCGTCGCTATGTTTGTATGAATGCATAATATTTTAATTTTTGTTATATAAGACCTGGCTGGATGAGCATTTAGAAATTCGCAAGTATTCTCCGGCCAATTTAATTAACACCGTTTTAGTCAGTGAGAGGATCAATAAGGATTTCCACATGCATAAATTATATTCAGTGTCATATCAATGAAAGACATAATTGTGACAATGCTACTCACTGTTGTTAATTATTGATAGTAAGTTACGAACTGACTATTTAATTTGCCAACAGTAACAGACTTAAAAATGTAAACATAGTAAAGGATAATAACAAGTACCTGTTATATTATTTGCTCCAGGCGGTGGGAATATAGGTTGAGCTTCAGCTGGCGTGGTGGGTAGGTTGGTGAGTGAAGAAGACATTTCATACTGGAAAATACAAAATGTTTTATAAGTAAAAACTTTTTTTTTCGATTTAGTTTATAAATCGAATAAAAATTGGCACACTGAATTGGCTCATTCAAATGTATTTATGTAAAGCTACTGATGCTTATTCCCAACTTTTTTTTGTTTTGGGAGACAGTGTTTTGTCACATAATTATGATATGCATGTTGCTGCAGTTAAATTGTAATATAATGGTAAATTTCATAATTAATTATACTTGTTTTTATTTTAGCATTAGGATAAAATAATTACGTTTGCTTGTGATGATCTTTTAATAAACTGAGCCCACAAATCAGTTGAAACAGTTTGATCTAAGGTGCTTTTAGAGTTTATTGAGAGCATAAAGCAGTTGTCTGCACCAAAAGTCTGCTTCAGTGTTTCAAAACCAGCATCAGCTCTGTAACAAATTGAACAAATCAATCAGCTATAACATTTTAAACTTTTTGTGGTATTCATAATAACTGGTAACTGTTGGCTTACTTTTCTTTAGCAACTGCAGAGACATCATGTAGAAGAAGATAACTTTTCAACACACTACTATTAAACCACTTAGGTAATTTAGGGGGAGCAAAATTTTGTAACTGGGCATATTGTTGATTTAAATTGTTAAAACTGTCTATCACATTCTCTTCCAATGTTGTACCTACTATAATACAAGATACAAAATGTTTTGTAAATTCATGGTCTGAAGGAAACTGGACTTCTAAGTATGTTTCCCTCCAAGCATCAAACCAATATGTTGATTGAGGAATGTCAAATTTCCGTCCATCTGCAAACAAAATGTGCACTCATTAATCATGATTAAGAATGATTGGTGAAGGTTAAAAAAGAAATTTGGTCGAATACATACCTATTTCAAGCAATACAGTTTTGTCATGATAATTGTGTAGCACAGCATTGTTTAGCTGACGTCTTGCTTCTGTAGGTTGTAATGGCTTCCAATTTACATCTCTTATAATTAATTTCCAATTCTTAACGGTACATGTGTTGCCACTTGAGTCTCTAAATTGACCTTAAATTTAGAAAAAAATCGATGACTCCCACTTGCACACCAAGAGTACCACTGCATTATTAGTTAGTTTTGGGTCCTTATCTATGAAGTTACTGGTTTTTTGGCCCACTTTGAATTGCAATAATTTAGATTGGACTAAGAATATGAAGTTCAAGTTTATCTTTTGTAAGATTGTTTTTCTGTACTAGTTATTGCTGTGTATAATCTCTTTTCACTTGCATCCTTTTAAGCATTACAGAATAAGGGTTAGTTTGAATACAAATACAACCAACAATAATGTATATTAAATGGATATAACATGGCTAATGTTACAATTTTCTTCTTATTTAAACTCAGCTGAAGGCAAAGAGAAGAACAGTAAACTATGACTTAGATAAAATAAAATTGAGTGCAACCATAGGGTTCTTCTTTTCTTGTCGCTTCACTTTTGTCAGACTGGTCATGGTCACAAAGAAGTGTCCTCGGTAATAAGGGGGCGGACATCACTTTCCGCACAATCTCCAGCCATCTCTTTCTATTGATACTGTCTGGTGAAGTTAGACACACTGTTTCCTATTGCAGATTTTATTTGGTCAGTCCAGTAAATTAGGGACCTGCCGTGTGATCTAAATATTTAACTACTCAGTATTTTGTGCAAATTTACATTTTATTGGACTAGATAACTACACTTTTATCAGGAGCATTTTTTTTAAAAGACCCTATTATATAGCCAGCTATAAACACTATATACAAACTTATGTCTGGCCTCATCGGTCTTTGAATACAAAAATATATTCTCAGGCTGATCGTTTGCTGATTCATTCATAGCAGCTCTGTGGAACTACATTACAACAATAAACTTTTAACATACCTTCCCAATCCAATGTAGTGAAGGGTAGTAACATTTCAGTAAAAGACAAATTGTTCTTTGACACGACATTTTCTACTTTTGAACTACACAGAACTGCAACTATGGGAGAAAAAGAGTCCTGTATAAATTCTTGCGCTGTTTTCCCTAATCTAGCCATATTTACTGACGGTTTTCTCGCACTTATTTAATTCTTATAAAACTATACGAACACTGAATTATACAGAGTTAATTATGTTTACAAAATAACATATTCATTTCAAGAATTGATTTTACATTTTTGCATGAAAATGAAAACAGCTGTCCAGTGTGACCAGATTAAATTTTACAAAAAAACCGAAGCTCGTTAAAAAAATACTGAAATATACCAACTTGCACAGGGAAAATATACCAATAAAATACTGATTTTCAAAACATATTTTTATTTATTAATCATCATCATCATCGCAATCAATATTAGAATTATATTTTAACATTCTGTTTGATGGTTAAAATTCACACAGCCTCCTTCATCTTTTATACCTTGTTTGGTTTTTAAAATTGGAGATACATTTTTGTTTATGTATATGTTTCTTTGTTCCGTTTTTATTAAATTAATCTGTGAAAATATGCGCTCGCATGCAGCATTCGACACTGGTATACATAACAGAGATTTACTGAAACTAGTTATATTCTTGTATTTTAATGTAACATCACTGTTAGAAAATTTCCCAACTTCCAACCAAAATTGTTCACAAGAAAGGGGTTAGCCAGTACTCGAAGATTGTAATAAATTACTTACTTCGCGATCAAGTATGAGTGTTCTATATTCTTCGTCAATTATCTGCATTTGTTCTGGCTGTACTTCGTATGGGAAAGTTTCCATAACAATTCTTAAACTACTAAATTCTTTATTCATGAATTCACAAATATTTATTCAATTAAAAAAGATTGGCACTTTCTGAAAAAATCAGCAATTTGTTCTTTCATGTTTATGTTTCCCCTATGTTTAATTAATTCTTGACCCACTTGAATCTCTAAGTACATATTATTCAATGGCAAATAATTCACACTAGATTTTGAGTCTAATGTAAATACGTTGTTCGTCTTTTTATATAATTAGTTTTCATATAGCAACCCAAAATCGACAAGTACATACTAGAAGCATCATCAGCATCATCAAATAATCTTTCAATACACGGGTAGTCGCCTTGAAAAATTATATTAAATTTGTTTACAATCGGCAAAATGTAGTCAAAAAGTAAAAGTATAATTTGTTTATATCATTATTAAAAGAATGATACAAAAATTCTGATAACATAATGCGATCACTCAAATATTGGTCTTGAAAAAACAACTGCAGTGCTCAATTATTCTATTAACACAAGCATGAAGCGATAGCCATCTTATATTATAATGACGCAGTAGTCTATGATTTTCAGTGTCAGTGAAAGTTTGGAACTCAACAAATTCTCTTTGACGCTTGCTGCTTTGAGAAAAATATCCATATACTTTTTTTACTATCTGTTCTAAATTTCTAGGTAGTATTTTGCAAGCATGACTAACACTTAATGCTGCAGAATGACAAACACATTTTATGAATAAGCACTTTGGGTTCACTTCTTTAATTTTTGTAACAATGCCAGAGTGTTGTACAAACATCACATTCGTAGTATCAGCAGCGAACCCCATCACGTCTTTTATATCTAAACCTAACTTGGATAACTTTGATGACAAAGCATCAAATAAATGATCTGCAGTCTCACCACTTAAATCAACTAAATCAAGGAATTTGGTTTGCACTTTACATTTGGTTTCAGAGAAGTATTTGATTACTATCGCCAACACTTTGATTGTGGTGACATCGGTACTTTCATCGATTACAATTCGTAGTATCAGCAGCGAACCCCATCACGTCTTTTATATCTAAACCTAACTTGGATAACTTTGATGACAAAGCATCAAATAAATGATCTGCAGTCTCACCACTTAAATCAACTAAATCAAGGAATTTGGTTTGCACTTTACATTTGGTTTCAGAGAAGTATTTGATTACTATCGCCAACACTTTGATTGTGGTGACATCGGTACTTTCATCGATTACAATTAAATACACTGGTTTACCTGACGGAGATCCAGTACGAAGTATATCTTCAATCATAACTTTTTCAAATTCGGGTCCTAAAACGTTATAGGTAATAGCTGCTGCTTTGGTTCTCTTGCAGGAAAATTCTTTTGCAATTTCGGAGTCAGGAAAACATTTCACTAGAACATCACTAAGATGGTCTAAAAGAGATTACATAGCTCTAAAAGATATGTTGTGTTCTGAAAGAAAACCGCATAAATGCAGCTCCGCTTTCTTGACTTCGTCTTTCAGTGATGCCTTTTTTAAAAATGTGTCAACCTGGAAACAAGTAAAAACATAAATTATACATTATGATCATACACTAAATAAAGTACCTCCGAACTTCTCGACTTTAGGTACAGTAATTCTAATTTTACTAAAAACAAGTTAAGCTTACCTTTGGCTGTCCTTTATATTTGTTCAAGTTCGATTTATGCTTTTCAGTATTTGCATGTTGTTTTATAGATGCTAATCTACTTTGGAGTTTCGCACTGCACGCTTTACAAAACGCAGCGTACTCGTCATCTTTATAACGTGAAAGCCACGAAGAAAACTCCGGAATTTGTTCCCATTTAGCCAAATAACTTTGCTGAAAACTAGACATGTTTTCTGGATTCTGAATTGCGTATCAGATAACAGCGTATTAGCATGAAGTAAAATGACAACAAAAAATCGCGCGCTCTATTTATATTACGACGAACACGTACAATATAAACTTAGGGAAAATCCCGAATTATTGAAACTTTCAATAATTCGGGAATTTCCCTAAGTTTCAATTTGAAAGTTTGAAACCAAACCTTCAAAGATTAAGCCAAGTGCAGAACAGAAAATCATTTTGTGACTAGATGATTTGATACTATTTGTAATTCTAGGGGGCCCACCTGTCATGTCCTATCTGTAACTTACTGATCTTTGCTCCAAAATGAAATATAGACTAAATCCGGAAATTCTCCTGAACATCAATGTACGCAGTTTTTTTTAAATAAATTTATGACATGGCTATGGTATTGCCATAATTTTTTCCAAAATATACCCAAAAATACTGGCTTCCGCCAATATACCTTTAAAAATACTGAATTTGGAAAACTTCCTAAAATATACTCAAAAAGTATTAAAATACTGAATCCGGTCACACTGCAGCTGTCACTTTGTCAGAAGATAGACATTAGCAGTGTTGCCAACTGCTAGCTTTACCCTCAGGCTTTACCCAGTAGCTAGACATTTTCAAAATTTTGCTAGATTTCTAGTTTTTTTTTACCCTAAAAAGTTAAAAAAAGGTAAAAATGTAAGTAGGTTACAATAAAATGACAATTTCTGATAATCATTTTTATTTCCATTAATTCAAACAAGAAGTTAAATTAAGTCTTGTGTACGCAATTGAATAAAAAAAACAATTAAAGAGGAAGATGTCGATGTCTGGGGTTCAGTATCGTTTATTTTTCAATGGTGCCCATTTTATGCAGTACGTCTTTAAGCAAAACACAATTATAGCAGCATTTACCACCAGAGGATTGAGTTCAGAGTTATAAAATTCATTCTGTTTCTTTGCTTATTTTTAACTAAATTCATTTGAGCAGCGAAAGGCATTTTTTTACTTCGACCCAAACTGAACTATTCCTTCAGAATATCATTTATTTATATGTAGAATGTGCCACTGTTGCATTATCTTGTCTATTATTTTTGGTGTACGTCCCGATATTTCGGCAACGTCGATGATAGCCGGCCAGCGTTGACCTGTACTTACCGTAGCATCTATGACCATATATTTTTTTTTCTTTCGACTCGGCACACTACTTGACGAATTTCGATAGACTCACGTCTCATGATGAAATGAAAAGTTGCTAGAAAAAGTAACTAAAAAGTTTAGCTGCAAGTTTTATTAACTTGTAGCTGTCTGTCACCAAATAATAGCTAGATCTAGCTATCAAGGATCTAGTATATTATACCAAGTTCCTTGCTAGCTATAAAGTAGCTAAATTGACATCACTGCATTAGATAGGAGCACAGAACATATCGACGCCTTAGAGTGAAAGCCTCGTAAGTGAAAAAGGAGTAACTTTTCAGGAGGAAGAAAAAATCTACGTGCTATAAAATTTTTGTACGGTATCTTTTATGTTTTTTTTTTATTAATTTATATGTAAATTTAACCCGTTTTTATATCCAGAACTGTTCGATATTATATATAATATGAAAAATATTATACATAATATCGAACAGTTCAGAAATGCATAATCCATGGCCTGATTACGCTGTGATGCGAGTGTTTACGAGGTTCTCATTTACTTTCATAGATAGCGTTTCGAGTATCGAAAGAACATATTAGTGAGATCAGGATGTGCGTTGCTAGGATTGCTTTCTGGAAATGCAATAAAAAAGTTTGGACAAAAATGTACTCCCGAGGTTTTCACTCTAAGGCGACGATTTACTCCTAAAGGAGTGAGGATAGGAGTGAGGCATATTTATCGTAACAGATAGAAGTAACAGATATTTAAAAATAACAATTGTTCCTAACAACTTCCTTTATCTGTTACTTTAATAACAGACTCTGTTAAGAACAGACCCTGAGTGTTACCACGGCTGTTAGCCTGTTACTGTTATTCATTGTACATACCCGTCCCCACACTTAACAGACTGTTATTGTTAGCTAAATGTAGCTAGCTTGGGCAACGTTATTTATTGTAATTTAGAGCGTTTTTAAATTCATGTTATTACAAAATTACATGATCGCATTGTCATAAAAACTATTAATTTGAATTCTTCACAGAAAAAAGTTTATATCAACATAATTTTTTTTATCGAAGTTACGCCTTATTAAATGCGAAGTATCGCGATATAATTGCGCTATTATAGCACTTAAAATAGACAACAGTTTTTTTTTTCTAAATAATGCAATAAATAATCATGAATATTGAACATCAATAGACAAATCAAGTACCTATATGTCTTATACTATCCATATTTTTTTTCACCTGAATTTGTGAACATTAGTCATAGATACCGGAATCTGAAGTTGACTCTACGATGATTTTTCAATAAACTACTTTTGGGAGATCACTCACCACAAAGCGATGCAGATATTTTAAGTAAATGTTAATCGATAAAAAACTTCATTAATAATTGATCTATTTTGGACATTTATTTTAAAATTTCAATGTATGACGTAAGATGGTAAAGCAGGCGATTGAAATGTTAGAAATTTGCGAGAAAACGCTAAATGGCTCATAAGAGTAGTTTCTGTTACCCCCATACGTGATCAATGCAAAAGTATTTTGATCATAATTTGAATATTAATTAAATAATTAAAATTCTAGAGACTAATATCGTCTGTATCCATAATTTGTCAGATATCCGTTAAAATATACAGTTTTGAAGTTTCACTGATTAGTGATTAGTGCTATTACTGAAGTTATACACAGATATAGATATATTGTAATATTGTATTTTTAACCGACTTCAAAAAAAGGAAGAGGTTCGTCTTAATTCGTCTTGAACTTTTTTTTTAATGTATGTTACCTCATTTTTCGGAGACGGCTGGACCGATTTGGAAAATTCTTTTTGCGTTTGAAAGGGTATACTTTCTAGTTGGTCCCATTGTTACGTTACGAAATCAGGATCTGATGATGGGATCCTGGAGAACATATTTTAGAAGATAGCATAATGTTCTACGTGGTCGCTTTTTTGTAACCACCTAAACTTGGTCGGACTACCATGGTCTTGGAGTTCCTAATGACTTTTATTTAATTATCTCGTTAATTATTGTATGTACTACTCTGAAATTTTACAGGTATATCACTGAATTAAGCAACTAAATATTGATATAACATTCAGTTTATATAACCGTATACAGGTTTATCGGTGGCCAAATAACTCCGCGCGCATTGTGACTGTGAACGTGGAGAACTGACTATCATCATAATTTGTTAATTACCACCAGGATACTAATGAAACTTCATATACATTTGAAGGTAGTTAAAAGCTACAAAATAACGTTTAAAGTAAGTCTTTAGAGCTCATATTCAGAGTGTTAGGACCTAAAGAAGTGTTTTTATATTTCATTAAATAACTTTTAAACGGTACCTATATCATTTTGTTATTTTTATTGCGAAACAAATTAAAACTAATTCCTAAGAAGTCATGTACAAAAGATGATAAGAATCCGCTTAACCGTTTCAGAGATCCAGCAAAACCACAAACGTTACTCCAGCAAAATCTCGAATAACTTCGCAGCCGAAGAAATAACAAAAACATAATAACGTGTAACATTTACCTCGTCTAGACAATTAAATGTATAGCTAATATTTATTTCAATATTCCCATTATTTAAAAAAAAGTTTTGCTGCGGTAACGTTTCAAACGTTACCCCAGCAGAATATGTTTTTGTGTAATAACTAAAAAACTATATGTGTAACAAATTTAAAAATGTGCTTAACAATTACAGAAGCTGGGCAACTAATTATCTATAAGATTTAAATGACTATTTTCGACATAATTTGCTGGGGTAACGCACACCTCCGGACCTACTGGATGGCTGTTAATGAAATTTGGTAAGTAGATAGTTGACATCCTGGATTAACACATAGCCTTTATATCCCGGAATTCATGCGGGAAATCCTCCCACGCGCACGAAGTTTCGGCCAGCAGCTAGTATATATACCTACAGTCCTTCATATAAAGTGAATGTTACCCATACTAATATTATAAATGCGGAAGTAACTGTCTGTCTGTTACCTATTCACGCCTAAACCGCTGAACCGATTTAGATGTAATTTGGCATGGGAATAGTTTAGGACCCTGGGAAGGACATAGGATGTCCCTGCCCTCCCCATACACATAATACACTTGGACCGCTGAACCGATTTAGATGAAATTTGTTATGGAGATAGTTTTAGACACTGAAAAAGACGATAGGATGGTTTTTATCCCAGAAATCAACCCTTAAGGATGTAAAACCCCTTTTTGTTGGAACTTTGTTTCCTCCCTCCCAATTCATTCAAATTGCGTATTCAAGAACCACTCGGTACATTTTTTTTAAAGTACACAACTACATGTAGGCCATACAAATCTTTGTTTAGGGCTGGGGTCGAACCCACGTCATGCACCAGTCAACCGTTAGGACAACCGTGTCGTTAAAATTTTAACCAATCAAGTTAATATACCAATTATTTCTATTTTAAAATCGGGGCAATATGCGGCTGCCCTTTTAAAAATAGGAGAAGATCGTGTGGCAACAGATATCAACGGGATGATTTATTTGAGCTCTGAATTCTGTAATATAGTCTAAGATACAGATAATTTAAAAACCATGTTTATTCGGATTTGAAAACAAATATGATGGATAGAGTATGGCTACGTGAAATATTTTGACATCAAGAACACAATTTTGGCACCGACTAATGAAATTGTAGGGCAGATCAACGAAAAGATTATGTCTCATGTGGATTGGGATGTTGTCGAGTATCTGTCCATCGACAATATCATGGATATTGAGCAAGTGACGTCTTACCCTGTAGAGTTTATCAACTCTATGGAATTGTCAGGGTACCTCATCACATTATTTGAGGCTTAAACTTGGTGTTCCAATCCTGTTGATGCGTCATCTGGATGCATCAAAGCTTTGTAATGGCACGTGACTACAAATTTTTACGACACACACACCTTGGATGCTATGTTGTTCAAGCAATAATTATGACAGGAACAGCAAGCCGTGAAAATGTATTTAATCCCATCCGATTTGCCATTTCCCGGAATCGGGATTTATGCGGAAAAAAACCGTATTTATTCAGTTAGAAAGTTATATTTTTTGGTTATTTTATTTAGCATTTACTTTTTACAAACATGTAAACAAACTAAAATTTTACCTCTTTACTATACCCTATAGATTATTATACTCTTTGCATTCCAGTTTAAAAAATTCAAATTCCCCTAAAAGCAGCATTCGCAATGACCATAAACAAAGCTTAAGGATAGACACTGAAAGTCGCAGATGTACATTTAGAAAAAGACTGCTTTTCCCATGGGCCAGTTGCCCATTGGAAAAGCAGTCTCACTCAATGGCGTGCTCACGAGTATCAAGCTCAGAAAATCGACACGTTTAGGTCGGACAAACCAGAAAGGTAACGGGTGGTTAAATTTTAAGGGCCGATGTTGAATGTGAACCACACCTAAACGTCAAGTTTTTTGCTGCATTTCATTTGACATTTCTCAATTTCAGACCAAAGAGTACAATACATATATAGGGTTTCAGACCAACTCAATTTGAATTATGAAAATGGGCGTTCAAACCAAAATGCACTTACTGTAGTTACTGTACTGCAGTTACTGTGAATGGCGTTCGCTATCGTGAGATGATAACGAACTTTTTATGGCCCAAATTGGAAGATATGGATGTGGACGATATGTGGTTTCAATAGGACGGTGCCACTTGCCACACAGCTAACGAAACAATGGCTCTTTTGCGCGACAAATTCAATAACCGCCAAGATCATGTGATTTGACACCGTTGGAGTTCTTTCTTTGGGGTTATTTGAAAGAAAAGGTGTAAGTACTTCGATAAGCCAGCAAAAATTCAAGAGCTAAAGGATGAGATAATTCGGTACATTAACGGCATAGAACCTCAATTATGCCTCAGCGTCATCGAAAATTTGAACCATCGCGATCGGATGGAGGTGTGCCGCCGAAGTCGTGGCGGCCATTTGGCCGATATTTTGTTCCATACATAATTAAACCATACCATATTATCATAATAAAAATAAATGAAATTGAAATTGAAATTGAAATTGAAAACCATTTATTCGGTTATAAACACACACAACAACAGAAAATTACAAACATAAAAATAAAAATAAAAAATGACAATCGGCCCTTAAAATTTAACCACCCTTTAGTTTACAAAAATGTATTGTAAACTACGTTTTTGCTTTTTAAATACTAACTGTCTGTCTCTTTTTGGGATGGATGGACCCTGGTGATGGTTTTTTAAATATTATAAGTATGCGTTTTTAACCATCCAAAAAAGTGCGGTACACCTTTTTGGCAACAAGAATTATTGACAAAGTGTAAATTAAAGGTGAACGCAGACCTAGCCGCACCGCAGTCTCCGCAGTCCCCGCAGTCATCACTTTTTGTTAATGGCCTCGCACATCTATCTCCGCCGCAGTCGTTACCGTCGCCGCACGCATCGCACTTGATTTCTTTCCTCCAGCAGTGTTGCCAACAACGCGGGGGCCAATGTCGCCCGTTTTTCACAGCTTAAGTAACCTAATATAGCCGAAATTCAGTCAGTGGTAGTCTAATTATGTAGCCTAAAATATCGGTAAAAATGTAATTTAAATCAATTTATTATTACCTACTTTACTTGCTTTAAATGCTGGTATTTTTTATCCACTAATCATAATGGGCATAATATATGCGCCAATAATTTTTCGTGAAACAAATACTTTGACACAAATGATGTACGAAGCGAAATGAAAATTATAAAGAATAACTGAAATTGGCTCGAACTATTCAGTTTAATAAGATAATTGCGTTTACACTATTTTTTTATTTTTTTTTTATTATTGATTAGCTTGCGTTTGACCGCAATCTCAACTGATGTTATGTCATGATGTGGACGAAGACGATGCATGCTTGCCTAGAAGTAACCTATTCACTCTCACTCTTAGCTATAACCTGGGAGTCTTATAGCTATCCGAAAGCACAGACTCCGACACAGAATTAATTCTTATTACATCATTGCATTCTAAATTTGGTTACAGTTTCAGGTTTCAGGGTATTCCCCGAAGCTAACTAACTATAAACAAAAAGGTGGCCTCAACTCAACTCAACATATTTTATTTTACATGGCCACTTATAAAACGACACAAGCTAGTGCACGGCACGAAATTGGTCGATTCCTATGGAGAAGATTCGGCAAGAAACTTCACAGTTATTCTTTTCAAAATATCATTCATTTTTATAATGTATCCATAATACTCGTTTAAAAGGTATGATAGTTACCAATTCACACCAAACAATGTAGATAGATATATTCTTTATTGTACAACATAACAGTAAAACAAAATTATGGACTTAACAATTAAAAAGGGTGATACAATGGCCGGTCTTATCGCTAAAAGCGATTTTTTACAGACAACCTTTGGATGGATTTGACACAGAAGGAGAAAATAAATACGCGGGTAGTCCACGGTGTACTATTTAACTATATAAAAACAAAACAATAAATAACGTTCTCAAAACATATATATACATATAAAATTAAAAAAAAAAGAAAGAAACGAAGACATACATAATAACAACAATTTAAGGAGAGAGATAAAGATCTTTTACTAAGTTTTTGAAAGAAGATAGGGTTTGTGCTTGTCTTACTGACACAATGTAATTAAAAAAATTAAAAATGTATGCATTGTAAAATTAAACAATATAATTTTTATTATTTATTAGGAATAAAAACTAAACAAAAAAAAAATCTGTCCAATCGGATGGATTATCGTAGGGAAAAGTACAAACAAACAAAATAAAAAGACACACTCACTAAAGTGGAGTTGTTAAGAGACTAGTTGATAACGCAATCACAATAAGCCCGAGCCACATTGTGCAGAAGGAAGGAATCATCGCCAAGCAATCATGACTTCAACGTAGTCCTCAATCTAAAATATGCTTTTTTGATAAGGGTTTTAAATTTTCACACAGAGACAGAGTTTGGTAACTTGTGATAAAAGCGTATGCTATTTATGAAGAATAACTTGCCAGTCTTGGCTGATCTGCATTTGGGTATAATAATTTCACGCTTATTGCGTATATTTATTGTGTGAAGATCGCTTTTAATCTGAAAATGTCCTAAGTTTATGCGTATATAATACAATATGCTTTCTAATATATAAAGTGAGTGCTATCCATTATTTCTTAGTATTGCAAACCTTTTACATTAATTTGCATGGGACATGTTTTTTTTATTAAGCTCGTTTGTGACAGACAGATTGAATACACTTTATTGTACACCAATAATTGAAACACACGTAAATAGTAATATTGCTAATACATTACATTACAATGACGGTCTTATCGCTGAGAGCGAAAGCTTTCACTTTCCAGACAACCTTGAACCTGAACTGAAGTAGCCTAAGAGGCGACCGGTCGCCTTTCATGTTTTTTTTTGTCGCCGATTCTCTTCGTGAGTAGCCTAAATGGCGAAAAATCGCCTACGTTGGCAACACTGTACTCCAGCTCCGGTTCGGCTCGCGCCGTGGATGCGAATGACGTCATCCGCGCCGCGCTAGCCGCAGCGGACGCTGCGTGCGGGTGACGTCATCAGCTGCGGCTTGGGGAGCGTTTCAGGGACTGCGGCGCGGGTAGGTGTGCGACACAGATAACTTTAAATAAGTCAGAGAGTGTGCGAGGTTCTTGGCGAGGTTGCATAGAACTTCATATAGGTAAAGAATTCGAATGCGAAGACTGCGGTGCGGCTAGGTCTGCGTTCACCTTAACGCGGGCAAAAGCTAGTATATCAATAATTCGTTGCTTAGTTCAGTTTTAAATCTGTATTGTTTATTGATTAGAATTCATTGTCATAATTTCATGATATATTTGTTTAGGCATGTTACGGCACCTCAGTTATCACACTCATATATTTATATAAATGGGTATTAAAATTAGTAGGTATTAGTAAAATTATCAAATGACGCCTCTCACTGTGGGTGCAGTGAAAGGGAGTGCCAGACTTTAAAAACTAGACTTGTCTAAGTAATGCGATTGTTTAACCCGACCGCGTACTGTAGCATTACACATGATAACCAAACCACGGTAATATTATGTACTAGTACTCACGCGGGGCTTCGCTCCCGTGGATTCTATCACGGTAAAAACATAACTCTCCTTTTTTGCAGTCGCGTAAAAAGTAGCATATAACCTTCCTCAAGCTTCAAGCTACTTCAATACCAAATTGCATCCAAATCCACCCCGTACTTTCGAAGATTAGCGCGTTCAAGCAAACAAACAAACTTTTCCGCTTTATAATATTAGTATAGATACAGTATTGTAACTCGGCCGTATCTTAAGCCGGCTCTACACGTTGGCCAACACAGTGGCGAATGTAGTGGCCAGTGCCTATTCGCCAACGTGTAGAGGGGGTGTTTGTGCATCTTGGGTTGTATTGGAATGATGGCCGACGAGTTGGCGCGAGATCCGTGTGGTGTCGGTTTTTTGCAAAAGATCAAAGGGTTGTTGGCCGAGTATTGGCTACCGCGTCCACACGTTGGCCGCGCGTTTAGTATGCTACGAGCTCCCAGAACGATCGCACGCACCTGATTAAACATTTTAACCGACTTCAAAAAAAAGAAGGAGGTTCTCAGTTCGTCTTGAACTTTTTTTTTATGTATTTTACCTCATAACTCGAAGTCAGCTCGACCGATTTAGAAAATTCTCTTTTCATTTGAAATGGTATACTTTCTAGTTGGTCCCATTGTTATGAAATCAGGATCTGATGATGGGATCCTGGAGTAATCGAGGGAACTCTTCAAATATTATAGGCACACCTATAGCGTTTTGGGTATTTCTTATAGTACCTTGTGCATTTGCTCTCGAAAAGCACTATTTGAGGAAGTGGAACTGATGATGAAGACCCCAGATGGCCACCGAAACTACTCAATAATAAGTATTTCGTTGATTGCGATTAGATTACTTGAATATGGATGTTAAGCACTTTATGCTCGTCAAATGCATATGGTGAAGTATAGCTGATGGTGATGTACCAGGAGAACTCCTCAAAAATTAACGGCTCTGCACCGGGAAAAGCAATATTTTGTAAAAGGTGATAAGTAGTTGACATTTTGGCTTTTGTAACTAGATAAATTACAAACCGACTCACAAAAAAGCGTGAAAAAAAAATTTTTATCAAAAAATAGAACCGACTTCCATATAAAAACACTACAAAGGCAAAAATAACTTTAATTTCGGAAGGCGGTGTCTTTAGTTTTGTATATATTTTCGTTTTTGACACCGCCTTCCGAAATTAAAGTTATTTTTGCCTTTGTAGTGTTTTTATATGGAAGTCGGTTCTATTTTTTGCTAAAATTTTTTTTTGTTAAAAAGTTTAGTCACGCGTCGGTAACAGCTAGTGTAAACAAAATGTCAGTAATTTATATGTATCATCTATGGTAATGACTAATAACGAAGAAACTTTTCGGTTTATAGAGCTCTACCAAGCCGTAAATTGTTTGTGGAACCCAAGAAGCAGAAGTTAGCGTCTTAATATCCATTTTAATAAATACGTCCGCACATTGGCCTGTACCGTAGCAAACTGAACGACCTTCCAACGTGTGGACGCTATCACGAACTCTTGGCCAATATGCTGGCCACTACATTCGCCACTGTGTTGGCCAACGTGTAGAGCCGGCTTTAGAAATAAATACCTAGAGCCGCGCGGTACGTAAACATGCGATAGGGCTGCCCGCCTCCAGCATTTTAACTAGGTATAAAGAAAGTGGACAAAACATCTTAAAACATCAATTATGTGGGTTTTCTGTCAAGTTATGTCTATGAAAATTAGGTATTGACTTAGGCTATCTAATATACTAAAATTAAACAAAGATGTGACTATTAGCCCACTTAAAAGAGGTTGAAAAGTGCACTGTACTTACGGTTTTCATACTAAACAGATTCTAAGTACTGTTTAGAACACTATAAGCTATTTAAAAACGATATAGGTAAGCTAATTATTAACAAATGACTGAAATATTTCACGTTAAATAAAACCAGTTTCTATAAAACTATCTATCACTTTGTTTTCACTGTTGGTGACGCTTGTCGCGAACAGATACCTACCTAACGACGGTAAGTTATTAATTTTAAAAATTGTGTAAAATCTGAAAAAAGTATCGTTAATATTTAGTTGCCAATAAAAGTATTTGAAATCGTTTTTTTTGTTTTATTTTGTAAATATTGGTAGCACCGCGCCAGTCGACCGGCGCGCGATCACCGCGCGCAGTTTTCTTATCTGTCTAGCCTAGCCGTTCGCTCTCTTGGCGGCATAGCTTGGCGATGTGCATAGATAAAATAAATAATTAGATATGGTCAACAGACGAAATTATATGGGAACCGTGTGTCTCCAGTTAGGCGCTGGGCGGGGCAACAACTACACATGCAGTTTAATAAAATCAATAGATACGCACTCGCACACACACCCGCATTTCTTGAATCAGAACGTACTATACAATCAATAATAAACCTTATTCCGTGTGTTTGACGGAATAAGGTTTATTATTGATTGTATAGTACGTTCTGATTCAAGAAATGCGGGTGTGTGTGCGAGTGCGTATCTACTTACTATACAATCTACCGTACTATACAATCAATAATAAACCTTATTCCGTCAAACACAGCGTGTATTTACCATGCACCGTAGAACTTACCCACACAAAAACATCGGTCGCTATCATTGTGCTGTGCAAAAGCAATTTATTTTACATATACGCTAGTGATTGACTAAATCGGAAAGTTATCGATTCTTCCATTTATTATTGTACAATTTTTTTTGTCACCTGAAAATGAACCAAATAAAAAATGGCATGTCCAGAATGTTACGATTTTAAGTGAAAGAGACTTTAATTAATGCCTTTTATTGTTATTAAACAGATCGTAAGTTGATACATCGCACACGCACAGTACAGTATGTCAAAAGGTGGAGAGCAGGAAACGGAACTAAAGTAGTGTTACCACATAATATTAGACTCAAAACTATTATTTATGAAATTAACCACAAATAATTTATTACTACTTTAACACCCTCCTTTAATTTCTTAAATAACTAATCTTATTATTGAAAGAAACAGAATTTCACTTAAGTACTTGAAGTATTGTTATACAAACAATCTCTATATGTAACTTAGTACCTAAGTCCTTAAATTTCTAAGCAAGATTATATTTAACAATATATTTTATTCATCAACAATACAAATGGAATATGTATGCTTACTTACATCTTCACACTTTATATAACATCCAACAGTTAAGTTTTTAACCAGTTAAGGTTTTGGTAAATACCTACATATTTTAAACTGAATACAATCACAAATATTATTACTAACAAAATCTAGCTTTCATAATTATTATGAGATACACAATGTTGCATTAGAGTCGAGACTACTAAACAATGTCTACATATCAACAAAACAAAAAAAAATATAGCTGCCACATCTAGTTGTCTAATGTTAGCAAATACACTTGTCTAACACATTATAGTATTCTTATGTTTTACAAACTTATGCTTGTTCAAAGCTTTTGTCATTACATCAGCAGGTTGTAAATCAGTTGGACAATACGTAATACGAAGCTCATTATTCATGTATAGTTCATGAATGTAATGAAACCTGACGTCTATATGTTTGGACCTTTTGTTAAATATACCTGTTTTAATCAATTGAATAGCACTTTGATTATCTATATAGAATTGAAGCATCTGAATATTAATATTAAGTTCTTTTAACACTGATTTTATGAATATTGCATCTTTACAACACTCTGCAGCTGATATGAATTCTGCCTCTGTGGAGGAAAGTGCAATTATAGATTGCCTTCTTGAGCACCAGGCAATAGGACACCCAGCCAACATGATAATATACCCTGTGGTACTTCTACGAGTGTCACAATCACCAGCATAGTCAGCATCACAGTACAAGTCTAAATCTTTTATGTTACCTCTTTTCTTAAAGAACAATCCATCACTAATAGTACCTTTTAAATATTTGAAAATCCGTTTTATTAAAACTACATCCTGCTTAGTAGGTTTTTCTATTTTGCGACTAGCTAACCCAACTGCATAAGCTATATCAGGTCTTGTCCTGGTTGAAAGATATAGCAGGCTCCCAACAGCCTCTCTATAAGGAAAAAGATTCTTGCCTTCCTCATTCAAGACTATTCCCTCTTGAACTACACAAGGTGTGTCAGCGGCTTTGCAGTCCAACATATTATATTTTTCTAGTATGTTTCTGGTGTAGTTTTCCTGAGACAGCAGAACTCCATCATCTTTATATGTAAGTTGTAAGCCTAAAAATGTTTTAGGTTTTTCATATACTTTTAATTCTATTATTTTATTTATTTTATTGAGTACCTTACAGCCATCTTCTTTATTTTTAGAAATTATTATTCCATCATCAACATAAAAACCAATAATAACAGTAGTTTCTTTGTTTCTTAGTACACATGGCTCATTTTTAACTTGTTCAAACTCTAAACTCTTCATTATTTTAATAAATTCTTCATTCCATCTTTTTGGTGCCTGTTTTAACCCGTATAGGGATTTTCTAAGTTTACATACTTTCCCATAACATTCTTCAAAACCTTGAGGTACTTTCATATAGATTACCTCCCCTTCTTTAAGATTTCCATTTAGAAATGCGGTCTTGACATCAAATGTCATAAGATGGTAGTTATTGATCACCGCTATAGAGAATATAATCCTTAATGCAGATTGACATGCTACGGGGCTGAAGATTTCATCATAGTCTATATCTCTTTGTTCAAAACCCCTTACAACAATCCTGGCTTTATATGATCCATTTTCTTTAACTCGAAATACCCATTTATTAGTTAGAATTTTAGCATCTCTGACATCTTTTTCATCCACTAGTTCCCACACTTGATATTTCTCTAAGGATTTTATTTCTTCACTTATTGCTTTTTTCCAATTTTCTTTTTCAGGTGACTCCATGGCTTCTTGGTATGTGAGTAGAACATAATCATCAAATCTTTGTGGAACTCTTCTTGTCCTTTTATCTATTACTTGCTCATCCTTTTTATTTCTATCCTCTTCTATTTCTGTGTTTTCCTGTATTAATGTTTCTTTTTCTTTTTCAGGTACTATGCTGCTTTCTTCAGGACATATTGGGTCTGTAAGCAGATATCCACCATGATCTTCAACATTTACATCCAATTTTATGCTCTGTAACTGCTGCTGTCCATCTTCTCTTATTATGTTATTAGTTATTGTATTAAAGACAACATCTCGAGCAAATACAATTTTCTTTTTATTTTCATCATATAACCTATACCCATTTTTAGAGTAACCTACCATTATTAATTTCTGTGACCTTGAACTTAGCTTTTTTATAGGTGTTAAATCTTTTGCTAATGCTTCACAACCAAATACTTTTATGTTAGAAATATCCGGTTTCTTATTATTCCATACTTCATATGGACTTTTAAAATCAATCACTGAACATGGCAACCTATTGAGTAGATATGTAGCTGAGTACATAGCTTCTCCCCATAGTTCTTTGCTAAGGTTTGAATTTAATAATAACGCCCTAGCTTTCTCCATCAAGCTTCTATTTAGACGCTCGGCTTTGCCATTAAGTTGTGGGCTATACGGAATACTGTAATCTAATTTTATACCAATTTTATAACACCATGCTTTAAATTCACTGCTGGAGTACTCACCTCCATTATCACAACGCAGCACAGAAACTTTTGCATTAACTTCTCTCTCAGTTTCCCTAATGTAATGTTTTAAGCAGTCACTAACTTCACTTTTATTTGATAACAGATAGGTTTTTGTATAATGACTAAAGTCATCTAACACTGTGAGTATGTACTTTTTTCCATCAAAACTTGTGGTTTCTACAGGACCACAAACATCACTATGTATTATTTCAAGTACCCTAGTAGCACGTTCTCTAGTCTTATTAAATGGTTTCCTTACCTGCTTAGCTTTGACACAAATTTCACATAAGTCCTGCAATTGTTTTATATCAGCCTTGCTGTATGTGACACCCGTAGCAGCGTCCACCAATTTCCCCAGTACCTCATTATTTGGGTGACCCATTTTAATGTGCCAGTCATAGACACTTTCCTTTTTATTTGCTAACAGAGACACTTCACTACTACCTTGTTTTAATTTTAAATGATACAGTCCTGTTGACTGTTCCTTTTTACCAAATATTTTAGTGCCACACTTAGCAGTAATCTCAACATTGTTATTTTTAAAAGTTACAACGGCACCATTTTCTGTAGCTGCTGAAACTGAAAACAGATTTTTACATAGATCTGGAACGCACAGAGTATTATTTAAGACACAATTGTCACCTTCAAAAGTGCCACTTTGTACAGACAACATTTTTTCATCTTTCTTTGCCAAACATATAGATGTCTCTTGGCATTCCAAATTACTTAACAAGTTTATATTATTTACCATATGTGATGTACAACCTGAGTCTACAACAAAGTCATAACAGCAATTATTCACTGCATTGTTACTTTTGTAACCTAAAAATGAAACAGAACTTTTATTGTTGCGAAAGAAACAGTTACTTTCTTTATGATTGTTTTTCTTACAAATAGAGCATACTTTCTTACAATCTTTTTTACATGACCTATTTTATTGCAACCAAAACAACGTATCTTATTATTATAATCAGAATGGTTACCCACTTTATTAGAAGACTGTGAATCCTGTTTCTCCGCTCTCTTGAATGACTTAGATGCTCGAAATGCAACCTCATTGTCTTGTGAACTTGTATGTTTTTCTTGTTCCTTAATTAATCTTAATTTTAAATTTGCAAGGGTTTTTTCTTCTTTAGAGGTAGAGTCCCATGCCGTTACAAAATGTTCATACTCAGTAGATAAAAATGTTAGAATTTTTGACTCCACTAAGCTATCGTCCAAGGAGATGTTTAACTGTCGCAGCCTATATACCAGGTTATCCAGATGAGATAAATTTTGCACCATATCTTTATTTTTGTCAAACTTGTAGTTAAAGAAATCTTGCATGATTTTATTTTTGTGTCTGTCTTCAGTGCCGCCGAACATTTCACATAACTTTTTGTACATAGCACTTGCAGATGTGCATTGGAACAACATTGTTATTAACTTTTTGTCCACAGTTTGCAATAAAATGTATTTAGCTTGTGCGTCCTTTTTGCAAAATTCAGCTTTCTCTTTATCTTCAGTTTTAATACTTCCTTCAATTATATCTTGGAGACCTTTGGCTTGAAAGATAATATCTACCTGGAATCGCCAGAGTTGATATGTCTCAACATCGCTGAGCTTTTCGATATTTTTAAGTTCTTCGGTCGTCGCCATATTTTTATTACAAAACACGTCGCGTACGTGTTTTTATAATCGGACCGAATCGCAAATACGCTCACTGGCCGAACTGTTAATAACACAGGCCAGCTGGGCCCATAACCTGTTACGATTTTAAGTGAAAGAGACTTTAATTAATGCCTTTTATTGTTATTAAACAGATCGTAAGTTGATACATCGCACACGCACAGTACAGTATGTCAAAAGGTGGAGAGCAGGAAACGGAACTAAAGTAGTGTTACCACATAATATTAGACTCAAAACTATTATTTATGAAATTAACCACAAATAATTTATTACTACTTTAACACAGAAAATATTGCAATAACAATAAACATATTATTAAGAATATAACATTACATAATTATTATTAAGTACTACCTACTAAGTATTAAGGGCTATCCTGGCGCTTTCGACTTAAATCTTAATATTTAATTATCATAGTGATAGGTCAAATAGAAGTTGATGTTAACTTACATTACGCTCTTGATCGGAACATACCAGCCGTATAGGTTGTATAGAATCCTGAAAAGTTGAATGACTGATTTTATGAATACCTAAATCATGAGAATAGCTTTCAGTAATAAAATAAAATTCAACCCACTTCTGCAAAAATCAGTTGTACTCTTAATTTTGGAATTTTCCATTCAAAAATCCTGCGACTTTTCTTTAGAGACTAGAACATTTCTGCGTTGAAGTGAACCGAGCATATGGTGCTATTTTTTGTAGGGTACCAGTTAGGTGGCATGCCTGTGGCATCAATCCATTCCTTTTTTATGTTACCATCTTTTGGGAAACTGCAAAGTACGAAAAGCACTTATTTATCATTTACATACATCCTAAGCTACTTCTAAACGTCACCATATAATATCGCAATAATTACGTAACACACTATAAATCAAGATCTGAATGATTTTGACGTATATTGCTAATGCATTGCTTCATATGTTCGAAATATTGGTCTGCTCAACAACGTAAATACCGCAGTGAGTGTTGTTGATTTAGCATAATGAAACCGATTCCTACTGTAAGTGTGTTACGCAATTACCCCGCAGGTAATAGTTTAGTAGGTTATAATAGGTTTTTGTTATAAGAAAAATCCTAGTTAGTAGAGAAATTGTTAAATATATGAAAACAAACACACATCCATGCATAACAAATAAATAGCATGAATATATTGACTTATTTTAAGTTCAATTCACAAATACATTATCTGAACCATGCCGATTATTATAACGCATTCGAAGCTTCAACGGAAGCAAAATACAAAAACCATAAAAAATAAAGAAACAGCATGAGGATAAGGCATAACATACGATAATTCTAAACCGAAAAACACCACCGATTATTAACCTAAAATTAAAGTATCTTACTTTACGAATATTGGTTACGCATTTCTCTACTACTCTGTAAAAAAATCAAAATAAGTAAAAAAACATTATTTACATCGATCTTCCAACCAGGCTAAAACGGTTGACAGATTGAAAAATAAACTATTGTAGCGACGGCGACGTCGGAACTCCACGCATGCTGCGGGCGTAAAATAAATTGTTTATTTTTTTTTACTTTTTTGTACACTTGACTTTTCAACGTATTTTTATTTCTGTCACCTCATGTGAAATAAAAGTTAAACATATTTTCTTAGAGGTTTCCGTATGTTATAAAAAACTTTTTACCAAAAAATTAAACAGACTCCCAAATAACACTGCAAAGTGAAAAATAACTTTAATTTCGGTAGTCGGTGTCTTTAGTTTTGTATTTTCGTTTTTGGCACCGACTTCCGAAATTAAAATTATTTTTCACTTTGCAGTGTTTTTTGGGAGTCGGTTTAATTTTTTGGTAAAAAGTTTTTATTTCACTCTTTTTAGTTGGTCGATTTTTAATTTACCTAGTTACAAGAGCCTAAATGTCAACTACTTATATTCATTTACAAAATATTGCTTTTCCCAATGTTGGGCTGTTATTTGTTGAGGAGTTCTCCTGGTAGTTCACCATCAGCTTCACTTCACCATATGCATTGTGACGAGCATATTGTGCTTAATAACCACATTCAAGTAATCGAAGCGGAACACTTGAAATACTTATATATTGAGTAGTTCCAGTGGCCATCTGTGGTCTTCATCATCAGGTCCACTTCACAAATGGTGCTTTTCGAATGCAACTACACAAGTTACTTTAAAAATACTCAAATCACTATAGGTGTGCCTATAATATTTGAAGAGTTCCCTCGATTTCTCCAGGATCCCATCATCAGATCCTGGCTTGGTGACAATGGGACCAATTTCAAAGTATACCCTTTCAAACAAAAAAAGAATTTTCCAAATCGGTTCAGCCGTCTCCGAGTAATCGGTGATAATACATAAAAAAAAAAATAATATACGCGTCGAATTGATAACCTCCTCTTTTTTTTGTCGTCGGTTGAAAAACCCCTAAACTATAATAGCAATATTTCATTCGTCAATCGACATTGCTGTCGATAGCCTACGTTAGTGGATCTGCACAAGCACATCACTAATTCGTCGCAAGAAGTGGCGGCCTCACTACGCGATGAATCCGCGTAATACAGTTTCGTATGTTATGTTTACATTGCTTGTCCAGTTACTTAGTGACGAACTCAGGTAGTGGTTAAGGAGCAATGTATTTATAGCAAAAGGAGTACAATCGCTCTGATATTTGAAAACAAAAATAACATAGTAAAACCAAGAAATATTTTACGATTTATTGTTTTTCATGATTTTAAAGACAAATATTGTAAAATACTTGTACTTACATATGGTAAGTGATTCCATGATTCACATAGATTTGATTTTGGCTTCGGTTTTTACAAGATACCACAGAACAACTCGGCATTCATATATGTTATCACGATCGCCGTCGAAAGCGCACTAGTTCGCGGAGACGGCCATTTGCCTGTGACATGAGCCCTGTGGCCATGTCGCGCGGACACCGATACGCCCCCTTACCACTTCTGCTGTATTTTTGATTTCTGTGGTCACATCACAGTCATACCACAACGCGCTATCTCATCTCATGTAATGATGTATTACATTTTATAACGCGAGAATTTCATTACAATAATACTGGGAAATGTTGCATTACATTTACACCCTGACTCCAGACATGACGCGTAATGAAGCTCCACAGCTTCATTACGCGTCATCGCGTAATGAAGCTGTGGAGCTTCATTACGGAGTCAGGGTGTAAATGTAATGCAACATTTCCCAGTATTAAATGTAACGTCATATAACATTGCTTTCTATCGCACTGTTTTGAACATGTCTACTAAAAACCCACTCAGTTCCTTCAGTTGCCCTTGTAGCGTGGGGCCGCGGTATATCATTACCGCAACCCCAGCAGGCAAAGGCCCCATCGAGCCCCGATCCGTGGCTGGCGTGAATATGTTGACATGTCTAAAATGGCAATTTGTCAGGACGACCATTTTAAAGGTTTGACCTCTTCTGGTAAATCAGTAAATTAGTTTACCGTCTGTGTTTTAGTCGTTTTAACGGTTATTTTGTGCCATCTTTTATATGATGACAATAAATAAACCAAATACCCCATAGTTTGCATAATAATAGACTTGTCAAGTCGTTCACTAACGAGTTGTCAACTTATGCACCATCAGTTATCAACTTATTCACCTTCTGAGTGGGGAATATTAGTATGTAAACAATATTATTAATGACAAACATAATGAGGACCAATCAAACAACTGATGACGAATATAAATATATTTGTTGATTTGTTGAAGGACTTACTCAAATCAAGCAAAGTTTTTCTAACTGCATAAATATTAAATTGAAAAACCACGAACCTATCAGTTTCCTAGTGTAATGGCAACAAAGAAAAAAAAAATAGTAAATTATTTTATTGGGCCAAACAACGGAAACATACTTAATAAAGAAAGAAAAGAATAAAGAAGGAATAACGTAATAAATATTTAAAGTTGACAGACCTGATCTGTCAACTTTAAATATTATTACGTTATTATTACATTCATAGTCATATTTTATTTGACCTCAAAAACCTCTTCATCTGGGTTGTCCTCGTCTAAATCTGGATCATTAGATGCAGAGACATCATCCACAGTTTTTATTTTAATATAAAATTCCTTGAAGGAATCGTCAATCAGGTCAATCATGTCCATCAAATCCTTTTTTCTCTGCGCTAATTGGCAAAGCCTCCTCGGAGATTTGGCTCAACTTAAAGATATCTATGGTGGTTTTACCTCTTTTCCTAAAACTTATTGAATGAAAAGGAGGTTCGCGATCCAGGTTTTTCTTAAAATAAATTTTTCTGACGCTGTTTTTGTCATATTGCAGCCATTTAATAGGTTGCCACAGAAATTTGTCTCCCGAATCATCCAGTTTCTTGACAGTAAAGGGTTCTTTCTTGGATTTTAGTTCGGCAAAATCCAAAAAATCATTTACCGTCATCACCACGATCTTGAATGGTTTCTGAACTTTGCAAGTCCTCACCAACTGCACCCAATCATATAAATGATTGATTCTCATTTGTGTTTTCTTTTTCGTCTTTTTAATAATCGCGTGGTCAGAGTCACACTCCATATGTGTGTGCCCACTGAGGAGGAATTTGTGGTTTATCTTTTGCAGCGTCGGATGACGATTAAGCAAAAACATGAACATCATCGCCACGACATTGTTTTTGTTTGGCCACCACAAGTATCGGAATACAACATCAGTTGTTTAACTTTACATAAGCACAAATTAGGACCCACCGTAGTAAAAAAAAATAGTAGTTGTATGTCATGCCATTTGAGAGGTACAGCAATTTGCTAAAAGTTACCCCAGCGGAATCTTGAATAACTCTGAAACCTCAAGACGCACAAATTTAAGTTTTGGGCACATTTAGGCACAAATATGATCTATCTAAGTAGCTAGTTTGTACTCAGCTACGACCACCGGTTAAAAAACATGCCGCTGGGGTAACATTACTCCGGCGGAATCTGTTTTTCGTGAATATCTTTGGATCGGCTGGACGCACAAATACTAAATTTCGGGCACATTTACACGAGATGGGTACTAATTATCTTTCAAGCCGAAATCCTGAAAAGCGACAACATTCCGCTGGCGTTACGCACACAGTTACACAGTACACAGTTTTATTGTTAGGTAGTCGTTACTTTCGATATAAAACTCAAAAACAAACGAAATCAAAACAAACTTAGAGTTCCCGCGCACGCGGTTTCTGAATTGACATGACGTTTGTTTACCAATATACAAGCGAGAATGCGCTAGGGACGTGCCTGTGCCACGATATTCTCAAACTTTTACTTTTTACGGAAGCATCTTGACAACTCGATTATTTTTTTAATACAATTTAGGTCCATAAGTTGGCAACTAAACATATTCATTTAATGTCAAAGTTTTTTGTAACCGACACTTAGTGGTAACTATACTTATTCACAATATATCACAATTTAAACAGAAATATTTCGGTTGGCTATAACTTGACATCTCAATTTGTCAATTAAAAGAGAAAACTTTTATGTGTATAAGTTGAGATATCAAATAACAAATAATATTTCGGTTACTGGGTATAAGATGACATAACAAAATATCAATGTTCGTTCACAAAAACATGTGAATCGTTAATTTGACATGTTGTGTTGTCAAGTAAAACATGTAAAAATGCGAGATGTCAACTTAATACCATAGTCGATTGCTCTAAAAGTTATGTATATTATGAGCTGTCAATTTTTTTCATATAAATTCCTAATGCATAGGACGTATTAAGCCAATAAAAAAAAAAAACATACAAGTCGAGTTGTCAATGTATTCACGCCAGCCACGGATATAGAATATACTTTATTTCCGACGACGATTTATGTTGCCGACTATTATAGGCGCGTGGAACACGATTGTAGCTATAGGTTGTATGTAGGTACAACTGTACGTACACCTGCAGCTACAGGCTTATCATTTACACTACATTGTAGCACGTCGCTGCACCTCAGGATTGACTGGAACTCCTCTCTGGAAGTCGATCTTACCATGCAGCGATGAGGTACAATGTAGTATTCTGCTTGAAAGGTCTTAACTTTTAACTGCAGCGTGACCGTGTTAAAAATCTAGATTACTTAAGCCACAGATTGACTACCGAGAGGAACTTTGAAAGAAGTAATGAAGTAAGTGGGCGTATGGCTGTATTATCAATAAAACATTTTGTCCATATCGTAATTTTTTAATGAAAAATTCATTTTACAAAATTCAGATATACCTATTGAACCAATTAAAATTAATAAAAAGTTATTTACTCATAAAACAAGTTTCTTAATGCATTACTATACTTACATAAAATATAATCCAATATAATCTTAAATTAGGTATAATTTTAAAGAAATATAAATGATATTTCAGAATTGGACGTAGGTATTGCTCTTCCAAAATGTTCCAATCACATCACCATTATTTCGAAAAGGTATTTAGTTTGCAGTCTGAAACTCCAGACGACATCGTGTTTACAAGTTTGTAAATCGTGGTTTCTAACTTTACCCTTTTTATCAAAGCATTTTAGTAATATGTATTAAACACATAATATTTGAAGGTACATTTCGCCGAATAAAAACGAGAAACTGACTACTCCATAACGTTCATTCTTTTCAGCCAATTCGCAAAATAGAATGTCTACTTCAATACGAAAATTGCTACAGTTTATTGTAATAGTTTAGAGAAAATGTGTCCACATTTTGGCATTGTGTCCACATTTTGAATTTACTTTGGACTATTCTGGCTGACTCTCATCAAAGTATTTTTTTTATTTAAGTTACTTCAAGGAGCGCAACACAAGACAATTTGTGATCCCATGGTACATTTTGGCAGAACTATGTCTAATTAAAAGCAATAATTGCTTGTCAAAAAATTGTTTTTAGATATATGTAAGGTATGCTATGTGCATTGCATAGGTGATTCCTTCAAACTGGCTCGCGAAATTTAAAATTACAGTAGTTTATTGTTATCGCCCCCAGGACAAGTATGTTACTTATCCTAGAAATCAGTCAGTGCCATACAGTTCACAGGAACACACATACACCAATCAAAATACTTCTTGTTCAAGCTTTTCTTCAACAGACAGTTGATTGTAAGTGTATGTATAACACTTGACATACGGAAAAACCTGCATTTTCTTTTCAGTCACAGCCAAGAATTTTATTAATGACTTTAATATTATTGTTCAGTCAATACGTATTTCTGAAAATAGTTGAGTTTCGTTCAGGATTTGCATTTATGGCCATCTGCAGGTAACGCGGACGGTAGACACCGACCCCGTTACGTAACAATTATTGCTTTATAATTATTGTTTTACTTAATTCAGCCAATATAATGGAGTCTACTAGCCTGGTTTTAACGTTGAAAATATCTAAAAACATAATTATAATCTTCTAGCTTGGCTATAATATGTAAATAGAAAATGAAGCATATATACAGAACTATATGTCCAATCGTAAGCTTTTAACACCATTTTGACTTAATGCTGGATCTGGATCTAATATATTTCTCCACTGCTACTATTGTTATTAAATTTTGTGGTACAACACGACACAGATAGATGTGTATTGTAAAAAAAATAATATCTTTCCAGTTATCGAACAGTCGGCGAGATATAGAAAGACTGCGAATATTCTAATATCGCTACCGCTTTAACACGATAACTTTTAGCTGCGGCCCGCATTGAATTGGAACGGTGACTTCCAGCATTAAGACTTCATAATGCGCGCATGTCTTTGGTTTCGTAACGGAGACTTTTTGAATTTGAAAAGATGATAAAATTATTAAAGTACCACGAGTGATTTCGTTACAATTTTTTTATCTGGGCGGCAACTGCCACATTGATTACCCCATCGAGTCATGGGAAAATATTTTCCACTATGAAAAGTGGACTAAACGTTCAAGTAGGCGCCATACACGCATACGTATAAAAAATAAATCTAGACGCTCTGTTTCTTGATTACCAATGCAAAATAGCAACAAATAACTCTATTTACACTCCTGATTAAATTGATTTACTTATAAAACACACCAAAAATTTTTAAATTTTCTGTAGCTTTATATATAGACCATATTTTATAGTTCATTTTTATTGAGTATAGACCTGAAAAGTGCTTTCTAAGTTATATATAAAAGAAATGAATAAATAATATGAGAAATAGCCTACCACTATCGGAAAAAATGTTCTACCCCTAAGCCATTAGCTGACACGATTATCGATATAATGATCACTCAGTGCTTATTCCACATGTTGAAGTAAAAAAGGTCAACTGTATAACACTTGGAAAGCTAGACTTTCTAGCTAAGTTTATTTTTATTTTAGCTATAATAAACGGCTCAATATCACAAGCAGCCATGAAGATTGTTTGTTTAATTTAAGGTTAAATACAGGTCGATTGGACGACATTATTTTGTCATGAAAAGCGGAAAAAAACCCTCAATTAGAGCTTGGTTAAAACATTTTTTTTCTTATTATATTAAATTTATTATGATAGAGAGCGATATTTTTCTGGAACTCGATGCGGTAAGCAATCTTTTTCTTAAAGTGACATTAGTGGAATGGTGAATACAGTGCTTACAACCGAAAGTGTTTGATATTTTTTATCTAAAAAAAAATCCTTAATGATATTTCTACTTTCTTAATGAGTCTTAATTATAACTTAAAATACAACCTATAACGTTATTACAAAACAATTAATTTAATTTTGCTAGTTGCACCATTTGAACGGAAATCGCGTATACCTTTAAACACGGTACGCACAACTTCTCGGAAATTAACAAGAACGATGTTCCAATAAACCTAACTCTGTATAATCAAATTTTGATTCAAAATCTCAACACACACTTGTGTTCAAATAAGGTAGCTGCCAAATAATAGATACTATTTACACAGTAATAAAATAAACATTACGATTGTAGCCCAGCTAAATGTAATAAGTATGAAATAAGAAAAGTTTATACAGAATTACTTTTATGCAGCTACGGATTCCAATATTTCGATTAGGGTCAGTGGACAAAAATTGGGAAAATTGACTATGCTTGTGAAAGTTACAAAAACTATTTTGAACAAAATTATGAATTGTTTTCACTGCGACGGTTTTTCCATATTCTAACTCTTAATAATATTTTTTGATATCCTAATTATAGGCACTGCTTAAACTAAATTTATAACTATTATATTTTTAACAGAGCTGATATTGTTGTGTCAAAAGTACGTCGCATTTTACTAGTACTAAGAATAACTAAGTAGCTATAGACAACTATCCTGAACCTGACTCTAGAATCGAAATATTAAATTTACGTAGGCCAACGTTTCTGAAGATCTGAACTTCGCTGAAGTAAATGAGATGTGCAGAAACTTATACAGCCACGACATTGTAATTAACATCATTGTTCAAAGCGTCTTCTCAGTTCATAAATTCACGAGTGAAACAAGGTACATACTTTATACATCTAAGTTTACTCAAAGTTCGAGTTGAACATGTTTATGTTTAGATCTTCGAAGGTGGCAGTGCCACTCTGGTCCAGTATCTGCAGCATGTCGGAGAGCTCGTGCGGCGCGTGCGCCCCCTCCGCGCCCGCGCCCGCCGCGCCTCCCGCGCCGCCTTGCCACGACCACATGCCTGCAATATAGCACCATATCCTACCATATACTAATCCAAAAACAAGTGTTTTACAATCTTCTTTCGACATTATACAGAGGGCTTATAGCAGGGAAGTGGTATTATTAAGGACGCATTTACATTTATCACTCGCTCAATTTTAGGTATCCTAGTAGCAACACAACAACATTGCGCGCACACACACTTACAAACCATTGTTCGCCCGATTTTATACATTACTTAAACTAATATTGATACTTGAATGTAATATTATATTTTCTTTAATATTGTTTGATCATAATAAGTTGTAACTTATTGTTTACAAAGGCTTACATGCTTATTGATTAGATGTTAGTTTCAATTTTGTATTAATGTGTTTGACGCCCGATTAGGAGTACTAGGGGTCTTTGGAAATAAAATACTCAAATGTGATAAAAAAATTAATAAGAAATAAAGAAGTTTCGTCATGCCTGTCTGCCTGTCTGTCTGTCTGTCTGTTTGTCCATCCATCTATATGTCACATCCATTTTCAACCGACGAAAAAAACGGAGGAGGTTATCAATTCGACGCGTATATTTTTTTTAATTTTTGATCACCGATTACTCGAAGACAGCTGAACCAATTTGGAAATTTCTCTTTTTGTTTGAAAGGGTATACTCCGAAATTGGTCCCATTGTCACCAAGTCAGGAGCTGATAATGGGATCTTGGAGTAATCGAGGGAAATCTTCAAATATTATAGGCACACCTACAGTGATTTGAGTATTTCATTATAGTAACTTGTGTGGTTGCATTCGAAAAGCACCATTTGTGAAGTGGATCTGATGATGAATACCACAGATGGCCACTGGAACTACTCAATATATAAGTAGGAATAAGAAGTATTTCATGGGTTCCGCTTCGATTACTTGAATATAGTTATTAAGCACAATATGCTCGTCACAATGCATATGATGAAGTGAAGCTGAGGGTGAAGTACCAGGAGAACTCCTCAACAATTAACGGCCCAGCATTGGGAAAAGCAATATTTTGTCTACTTTCTAACTATTTTCAGAAGTCGGACACCGCCTACCTACCGAAATTAAAGTTATTTTTCAATTTACAGTGTTTTTTGGAAGTTGGTTTAATTTTTTGGTAAATAGTTTTTATATTCCGAAACTATTAGGACTATACATGTGAAACTTGGTAGGTAGATGTATTCTGTAAACCGCTTTCCGATTTAAAAAAAAAATATTAAAAAAATATTTTCTGTTTCAGTTCCATGTACCCCACATGGAACTGAAACTGAAAATATTTTTTTTTTCATGAATCTTATGCGTATGTGGTATTAATAGACAGGTCTTTAAAAATGACATACGGGTTTCTAAAACCACTTTTTCATAAAGTTAATCGTTTAAAAGATATACACTTCCAAAGTGGTAAAATGTGTCCCCCCTCTTACTTCTATAATAAAGGAGTGAAAAATTATACAAAAAATATATGCTTAATGTAAACTTTCAACCAAAATTGGTTTGAACGAGATCGGGTTGGCAGTTTTTGAGATACAGCATATTTTCTAAAACCGCAAATAAAACTTTGTAATTCATACAAGCACTATAAAAACAAAGTTATTTGGTGTAGTTACTACGGAACGCTTCATGAGAGAGTCTGACTCGCACTTGGCCAATTTTTTAGTTTTTGTACGAACTGAAAATTTTGGCGAACCGTATGAAGTAAGCCCAACAAAAGGTAACTGTTGTATATCGTTGAGAAATTCCCTCGACTGTCTATGGTCTCCATCATCAGACCTGTAATGGCACTTATAACCCATATGGGTGCAAAGTTCTCATCAATATAAATGAATTAAGTCCAAACACAAGGTAGCTACTGTAAACCGTTGAGGAGTTCCCTTAACTGTCCTTCGTCTTCATCACCAGACCTCTAATGACAGTCACAAACTATCTAGGTGTAAAGTTCTGGTCAATTCAAATTAATCAAGCCCAAACAAAAGGTTACTGCTGTAAATCGTTGAGGAGTTCCCTCGACTGTCAAGCAGGAGTTAATCTGATGAAAGGCTCCATCATCAGATCAACTCTAGACCTTCCTTAATTTGTAGTACTTTAAGATACTTAATGAAAAAAAAAACATTTATACGGTCGAATTGCGAACCTCCTTATTTGAAGTCGGTTAAAAAAAATTTGTTGTTTCATGCAAGGTTCAGTAACCAATATCCATCCAATTCTAAAAATAAGTATGGTTCTCGTTCTTACTTTTGTTTCGGTACGAAAAAGCATCAACGTATTTTAGTCACAGTATACAAGATGCCACTCTTTTTATTATAGGTTTCGACGTATTTATTTTTTGGAGGAAAGCGATACACCCCTGCGTTCACGAGCGCGTCTCAGCGCGGAATGACGGTCGGAGCCGTGCGTTCGGTAGAAAAATGTATGAAGAAATTTGAGACCGATTTTATTTTTCTCATAAATCATAAAGTTTTTTATGTATGTTCAAAATAATTAACTTAACGTATAGATAAATACATAGGCTATAATTTCTTGTTATTTTGAAGTTATGAATATGCTCCAGATTTGGCTTACAGGTACGTATTCAGACCCCATTTTTTGTAATTTTCTACGATTATTGCGGCGATAAAAACGTATTTGTGTGAAAAAGATGTATAGGACTGTGTAATTATAATGCATTCAATGTGGAGATGGATAAATTATCTTGAAATTAATACCATAACATTGTCAACATTTTAACTCCTTATGTATCAAAATGGGACCACAAAAACATTGATATTTGCGAGAAAACGTAAATGCGTCCTTAACATACTAAGTTTTAATAAATTCCTGGTTCAGACAAGCGACTTTTAAATTTTCCAAGTGGGCGTGGACGGCGAAATCCGAAGATATATGGAATACTAGCTTCTGCCCGCGCCTTCGTCCGCGTAGATTTCGAAAATATTCCACGGGATCCCGTCCCCGACTTGCTTGACAAAGATTATAATAGCTCGGCTAATATGCATGATATAAAGATAATTTATAGCCTATAGCACTCAGGGATAACGCAGCTACATGTAAGCGAAATAATTTTCAAAATCGGTTCGGTAGTTTCAGAGATTACCCCATACATACAAACTTACAATTTACAAATTTTAACTCTTTATAATATTAGTATAGATCAAAACCATTTTAGAAATTTGCACTGAGAATTATCATGTATAAAATATTTTTGTGGTTGCGAGTTGTAGGCATTCATGCTGCTGAGCATGTGTATTACTTGGACGCTGTACGCGTGTCTTTATCAGCTACAGTAGTGTCGTGGTGTACTCACCGTGCGTGGGGTGTGGGTGGTGGTTGTGGTGGTAGTGCGCGGCGGGCGGCAAGTAGGCGTGAGCGGGCGGCGAGCGCGCCGGGGATGCATCTGCCGCGCCGCTGTACGCGTGGCTCTATCAGCTACAGTAGTGTCGTGGTGTACTCACCGTGCGTGGGGTGTGGGTGGTGGTTGTGGTGGTAGTGCGCGGCGGGCGGCAAGTAGGCGGGAGCGGGCGGCGAGCGCGCCGGGGATGCGTCTGCCGCGCCGCTGTACGCGTGGCTCTATCAGCTACAGTAGTGTCGTGGTGTACTCACCGTGCGTGGGGTGTGGGTGGTGGTTGTGGTGGTAGTGCGCGGCGGGCGGCAAGTAGGCGGGAGCGGGCGGCGAGCGCGCCGGGGATGCATCTGCCGCGCCGCTGTACGCGTGGCTCTATCAGCTACAGTAGTGTCGTGGTGTACTCACCGTGCGTGGGGTGTGGGTGGTGGTTGTGGTGGTAGTGCGCGGCGGGCGGCAAGTAGGCGGGAGCCGGCGGCGAGCGCGCCGGGGATGCATCTGCCGCGCCGCTGTACGCGTGGCTCTATCAGCTACAGTAGTGTCGTGGTGTACTCACCGTGCGTGGGGTGTGCGTGGTGGTTGTGGTGGTAGTGCGCGGCGGGCGGCAAGTAGGCGGGAGCGGGCGGCGAGCGCGCCGGGGATGCGTCTGCCGCGCCGCTGTACGCGTGGCTCTATCAGCTACAGTAGTGTCGTGGTGTACTCACCGTGCGTGGGGTGTGGGTGGTGGTTGTGGTGGTAGTGCGCGGCGGGCGGCAAGTAGGCGGGAGCGGGCGGCGAGCGCGCCGGGGATGCATCTGCCGCGCCGCTGTACGCGTGGCTCTATCAGCTACAGTAGTGTCGTGGTGTACTCACCGTGCGTGGGGTGTGGGTGGTGGTTGTGGTGGTAGTGCGCGGCGGGCGGCAAGTAGGCGGGAGCGGGCGGCGAGCGCGCCGGGGATGCGTCTGCCGCGCCGCTGTACGCGTGGCTCTATCAGCTACAGTAGTGTCGTGGTGTACTCACCGTGCGTGGGGTGTGGGTGGTGGTTGTGGTGGTAGTGCGCGGCGGGCGGCAAGTAGGCGGGAGCGGGCGGCGAGCGCGCCGGGGATGCGTCTGCCGCGCCGCTGTACGCGTGGCTCTATCAGCTACAGTAGTGTCGTGGTGTACTCACCGTGCGTGGGGTGTGGGTGGTGGTTGTGGTGGTAGTGCGCGGCGGGCGGCAAGTAGGCGGGAGCGGGCGGCGAGCGCGCCGGGGATGCATCTGCCGCGCCGCTGTACGCGTGGCTCTATCAGCTACAGTAGTGTCGTGGTGTACTCACCGTGCGTGGGGTGTGGGTGGTGGTTGTGGTGGTAGTGCGCGGCGGGCGGCAAGTAGGCGGGAGCCGGCGGCGAGCGCGCCGGGGATGCATCTGCCGCGCCGCTGTACGCGTGGCTCTATCAGCTACAGTAGTGTCGTGGTGTACTCACCGTGCGTGGGGTGTGCGTGGTGGTTGTGGTGGTAGTGCGCGGCGGGCGGCAAGTAGGCGGGAGCGGGCGGCGAGCGCGCCGGGGATGCGTCTGCCGCGCCGCTGTACGCGTGGCTCTATCAGCTACAGTAGTGTCGTGGTGTACTCACCGTGCGTGGGGTGTGGGTGGTGGTTGTGGTGGTAGTGCGCGGCGGGCGGCAAGTAGGCGGGAGCGGGCGGCGAGCGCGCCGGGGATGCATCTGCCGCGCCGCTGTACGCGTGGCTCTATCAGCTACAGTAGTGTCGTGGTGTACTCACCGTGCGTGGGGTGTGGGTGGTGGTTGTGGTGGTAGTGCGCGGCGGGCGGCAAGTAGGCGGGAGCGGGCGGCGAGCGCGCCGGGGATGCGTCTGCCGCGCCGCTGTACGCGTGGCTCTATCAGCTACAGTAGTGTCGTGGTGTACTCACCGTGCGTGGGGTGTGGGTGGTGGTTGTGGTGGTAGTGCGCGGCGGGCGGCAAGTAGGCGGGAGCGGGCGGCGAGCGCGCCGGGGATGCGTCTGCCGCGCCGCCTGCAGCCTCGCCGCTGTACGCGTAGCTCTCGCCACCACCACCGCCGCTCTGCCAAAAGGAAAAGTAGCTTGATACAAATTTGATACGATGCGTCATGTTTCAGGCGTGCCTCAAAAGAACAGTAAGCACGACACGAGGCCCGATATGGTAATTGCCTGCCAAGGGAATGTCCTAACGAGATACCGCGGCTCCAGAAAATGAGGGCAATTAAAAGAACAGGTTGGGTTTTTAAACGATCTCAAAACAAAGGGAGGTTCTCAGTTCATTGTTCCCCGATAACTAGAAGACGGCTGGACTGAAAACCTTGGAAAAAACTTTTTTTTTTTTGTTTGAAAGATGATAGAATCTTGGAGAAATCAAGGGATATCTTCAAATATTATAAGCACACCTATAGCGATAAGACCACAGATGGCCACCGGAACTACTCAACAATAAGTATTTTATGGCTTGCGATTTGATTACTTGAATATGGTCAATAAGCACTTTAGGCCAACAGATCCTCTCCTACAAAGAGCTTTTAACTGTGCTCGCTCAAGTCGAGGCACTGGTTAACTCGCGTCCGCTCACAGCACTGAGTAGTGACCCTGCAGAACCATCCGCGTTAACCCCTGCGCATTTCTTGAACACAGCGCCATTATCGTCACTTCCCGCTCCTGCAGCAGACTCTTCTAGCTTGCTTCAGAGACATACTCTGCTTGATGAACTTGTGCAGTCGTTCTGGCGGCGCTGGCATTCTGAATACCTTCACCAGCTTCAGGCTAGGTCCAAATGGAATAATTCTCCGCCGCTTTCATGGCCCTTGGCCATCATAGAGAAATTGCACACATCTAAAGACGGTACAACCCGCGTCGTTACTGTTAAAACCGCGATGGGTAGCTACATGCGCCCTGTTGGGCATCTCTGTCCGCTACCGACACAGTGAGATCTAGCGAGAAGTTGGATCTCTCTTAGTTTAGGTATTTAGTTAATAGCTTTCGTTATAAGTGTTCCGCTAAAGTTAATTTAGATTAATTTAACCTTTTGAACGCCATTGTCACATATATGTGACAAACGAAATCTTACCCTGAACGCCAACGTCACAAATATATGACAAAATACACGTCGCACCATATTATGAAATAAACAATTTAACCATTACTTTTGTGTGTTTTTATTTATATAATTTAAAAGTTTAAGCTTCCGTCTATATTGTATTGCATGAAACTAACATAAATAAACCACCAATATCGAGAAATTTGTTGTTTTAAAAGTAGATGTTAAACGCGTATAAAAGGAGTGTCTCACACGCCGTAGTCTGCTATATGTGACAGCTAGTGTTGTGACGCATGATTGTAAAATCAATGAAAACTTAAGAAGATGAATATGAAATTTTAGTCCAGAGTATAATATTATTTGTGTCCACCACATCCTCTTTTTTACTTTTAAGATATGGTTTGCTAATGTGTGATATACTTTTATTGTTCGTATTTTAGAGATTTATGACATTCCATTGTTTGTAAGTTGGTAACATTGTTGATTTTACATATCTTTTCTTAACCTTATTGCTAATAATATTTTTTGTTGAAAGCTTGTGATATTATCCTTATTATAATCCTTTTGTTACTTCTATTCCTGTTATTCCTGATGTTTAGTTTATATATACTAAACTGATGTTCTTCCTAGTATATTATTTGGTACATTTTGTTAAAGATTTGCGATATTGTAAGACTGATTCGTAATAATTATTATTAGGTATATGTAACTGTTGATTTTTAAATTATTTCTGCGTATTTTTTATATGTAAAAGAAACAATAATTAAAATACTGATTTCAATTTCTTTTTATTACTACATTAAAATCCTTGCGTATTTTTAGATATGGATAGGTATTAATATTATATTAGATAAGAATACTTATTAGAATCGATAACCAACGTGTACACTGCTACATCCATTATTCAGATGCGAGAATGTCATAAAATTGACTGGCAAGCAACGCCATTGTCACAATACCAAGACAAGTCATGTTGAATAGTGTTGTAACCATATTGTAATAAATATATTTTTCTAGTTTTCTAATATCTGCTTTTTCATTGATAAAGTCTCTGTTAAATGCTGTGTATAGATTACTATATTGGACTATAGTGGCAGGTTAAATAAAATTTCAGTGTCGTGAGTACGGTTTATTAGAAAATTAAAGACGAAAATAAAAACTCAGTTGTATATCGATATAAGTTTTGGAATCCCTATTTTTTATGAAGGTCATTTGACAGAAAAAGTGGCCTGGCGTCAGGGGTACGGCGATACGTTTATACTCTGGCGTTCAAAAGGTTAATATCATATCGCTGTATAAATAATATGTTAAAGATATTTCACACATAGATACAATACATTTTGTAACTGATAGTCCGTCAAGTCAGTACCGCAATCAGAAGATATTTTTTTGTTATTTCGCAACTGCAGCAGCAGTTTCCAGATTTAAATACAATAACTTGGAATTATTTTCATATATAGTCATAGGAAAGGCGCTCCAGACGGAATTGGAGTCGTCATAAAACGTACAGCAGATGATTGCGTACAATTCGGAAAAGACGTAGGCACATTACAAGACTTTTGGCATATCATGTGCGCAAAAATGAAGAACGTCATGATCCACATAGTCACTAAAAAGATATCATGGATAAAAAGATTCCACAAAATGTAAAAACATTTAAAAGTACAATGTCGGTACATCAAGTACTATAGTCCTCCAATTGTCTGAGAATAACTTTTAGAAAATTGAGTTGCTTTTTCTGCGAAAATGGAACAGATTGTGCCCATGGATATCATTTGGGATATATGGATGTGCCTAACTTAAATATTGAAACATCAAAACAAGGATTGTTGCAAGATTTCTTGGACAATAATACAACTCCAGAATTAATAGAGGAAATCACAAACTCACCCAAGAGATTAAATACAACTTCTGAGGATAGCTTAAGCTTTGAACTACAAAGACTATTTTCAGAAGAATATTTTCGAAACTGACAATAGGCCGATACACCTTAAAAAATCACCCAAGGTGCAAATACTTTCAGATGTACGTTTACATTGGTCAAACATACCTTTTTGTAGCAATGTTGTATCAACTTCTCGAAAAGCTAGCTACCTAGAACATTATGAAGAAAAATTTGTTGCATTACCTTTAAAGACAGAGGCCAAAACAAAAAGAGAAAATAAATCTAAATTGACTGGTCAATCATATAACAGATTTTTTTTGGGAAAACAGAAAAGCAATCAATAGAGAAAAATGACCAAAAATAAGAAAAACCAAGAAGAAGAAAAAGAAAATTAAAGTGAAGATGATGACGTCGATGATTTGCAAATATTTTGATTCTTTATTGTTTTTATTATAGTTGTTTTTAACCAGGATTGTTAAGTTCTTTTTTTTTAGTTGAGATTTGAGGTAGATATAGTAATATCTGTAGCCTTTTTTAAATGTACCTCTATGACTTTTTGAGATTATTTTTGTTATAAGGGGCCGTTCAAGTATTACGTAAGCACATTTTTTGCAATTTCTAACCCACCCCTCCCCCTCGTCAGCAAAAGTAAGCAAAGCTCTTACCCCTCCCTTCCATACTTACGTAAGCATTGGTACAATTGATTGATTCATGAGCAGTTATAAATCTAGAAATAAGGAATAGGTTTGGAAAGAAGTCTGTAACGCACATAATATTCATTTAAATAAACTTTACTGACATGGAATTCAACAATTCATTATTTGTAGGAATCCCCGAAAATGCATTTCATTTTGAAGCATAGACAATGTGTGTTGCTATATGTGTAAAAAATTAAATAATTACTGCTGACGTAATCACCATCTAGATCCCCCCACCCCCCATCATGGGGGCCCCATGTCATCAAAAATAAGCAAAGCAAAGACCCCCACACCCCTCTATAGTGCTTACGTAATACTTGAACGGTCCCTAAGTTGAATTAAGAAGAGTTCGATTTTGGGATTTAATAGTTATAAAAAATGTAAGTAAGTAATTACAAAGGAAAATGAGACTGAATGAAACCAACGATTACTCAGAGGCTATTTGCTTAGATAACACCTTGCTTGTTATTTTGTGTATACAATAATTTGTGTAATTTTAATAGCAAAATGATTATAACATTTGTTCCGTCCGATATGTGTAACCGAATGTATATTTTTGGTTGGCAACATTAATTATCTGTGGGCTTGACATAACTTTTGACTTGACAGATTACTTTGGGTGTGGTTGAAAAAAAATGTCCGCTGTTGGGACCTTGTGATTTAATTGGTTTTGGAAATATCGTGTTGAATCGCCCGTTGTAACCGATAATTGGGTCGCGATTAACGATTAATTGAAATTGTAATCCCGAATTGACGAAAACCCTGGGATATTTTGGAGCATAACGCCGAATGTCGTCTACCAGTCTGACACGCGAGATTTGCTAAAAGAAATTGTTCATAGTGATAAATAGCTGCTTCAATCTGGTGCGAAGTTTGTGCTGTGATTGCTGATGGACCGCGTTGGGAGGACCTGCATTTTGAGAACCTTCGTCCATCCACACTTGCTCACATTACACTTTCAAATATACTCACATACACACACACGGACGTGATCAGAACAGATCCTCGCTTGGCGTCTAGAACTGGTAAGTCAAATTGTGTAAAGTATTATGTATTGGTAGGGCCCAAGAGCCCATATTGTGTTTGTAAAGCAACGTAGTTAGAGCTCCACGTACCGTGGACTGTTCGAGCATACCAGTATCGTTGCGCTGGCTTGGTACTGAACTACATTAAACAAATGAGAAATACTTGTGTTTTACTTATTTTAAGAAACCAAATAAAAATATTTTAATTTGTATCTCATCTCAAGTCATTACCAGTAAACACTGTGTCACTACCATCACATAGTAATCATTTCCATAACACGAAAAATCATTACCATCACTAATAAAAACTTAAGCGACCTATAACTCGGACATATTTGCAATTCGAAAATATTTGCACATGGTATAAATAAGCAATTTTATTTTCGTTTCACACTAAAATCTTCAAAATCTAAAATTTCTCTCATTTTTTTTCAAATCGGACCGAAGTCAGAGAACCACCCAGGTACATGACCTTGGCGTATAGACATGATCAGCTATTAGGAAAGATACATCGTGTTCAAACAGGGCCAAAACCTAAAAAATCATATGCGACTAAACTACTGCTCCTATTTCATTGATTTGTGGTACAGAGCTAGAAAATGGTACCTATAGTATAGGCAGTTTTTTTTTTTTAACGTGGTAAAATTATCAAATAAGTCCTCCCACTCCGGGCAGGGTGGGAGGGACTGTCAGACTTTTACTGACTAAAATCCACGGTGTTCCTTCAATAACCCTTTACATACCGGGGCCACGGTAGCGGGATGAGTCCCACGACCCCGGCAGGCTTCGGCCCTCTGCAGAGGGGGCCTCGTCATTTTGCTGACGCTCTTTGAGGCGCGCGTGGAACACGACGCGCCGTCGACCCGGGCATGGTCCATGGTCGGACAGCGAGTTGCCCTTTACTCGCTGTCCGCATGCCCGCGCCTACGGTGGCCGGAGATCGTCGGCCGACGTCCGACGCCGTGGGCGTCTACCACTGCGGCTGGGCTGGAGGGAGGACGCCATCCTCTCCCTCGCGCGGCCCGCCTCCTCCTTCGGAAGCATGACTGCTTCGCAGAAGGAGGCGACCGCTTCCCACTCCCTCTCGCCCCGCAGCATGGCCTCGACCAATGCCGGGCGCGAGAGGTCTCCGCCTATCGCCGCCGTGAGGACACGTCGGTGCTCTGCCCAGGCGGGGCAGTCTTGCACCGTGTGCTCTACGGTGTCCTCAGGGCGACCCTCGCAGTGGTGACACCCAGGCGTTTCCTACTTTCCCATCAGACACAGGTACCTCCCGAAACTTCCGTGTCCGGTGAGGACCTGCGTCATGCGGTAGATCAGGACGCCGTGACGCCGATCTAGCCACTCCTCAAAGAGGGGTCTTACCGCCGCAATTGCGGCGTGCCCGAGTATAGGCAGTTTAAAGGAAAGCTTCACTGTCGTACCAACTCTGTATTTAGTATAGTAAGATAAGATAGTAAAGTAAGAAGTAAGACTTACGGTGCGAAGGGTGGTCCAGGTGGTGTGCGGCGGAGTGTTGGTGGGGCGGTGCGGCGAGTACTCGGGCGCGTAGTGCGGCGCGTAGGGAGGCGCCGGCGCCGCTGCCGCTACGCCCGCCTCGCCCGGCGACCGAGCGCCCACGCCTCCGCCTCCGGTCACTGATACCAAAACATATTCATGATAATAGTTTTCCTGACCGATTTCCGAGAATAGCCAGCTGCGCAGGACAAAATTATAGTGCAAAAGTATGTACGCAGGTACACTGGCACTCTCTGTTCCTATATTTTCATAATCCGATGGTCCACACCTATCCGACAACCGAAAATTAGGCACAGGACCAACGGCAAAACGTGCTTTCTGTCAATCCGTCCATGTTCCTGTGTTGAGGCATGGGGGTATAACCTCGCCAACTTCTAAACTCTGGGCTACTATTGAGGAATTTCTTATTGATAAACCCAATATCACTTTTCGCCCGACCCGGAAATCGAACCGAATACTTATTGCTCTTGACCAGAGGCAGTAACAACACATATACACCTAAGTTATTAAATAGTCGGTAACGGCCTAGGAAACAAAATTCAGCCTGTACAGTATAGGTTGTGATTCTCCTAAAAACAAACAGAATATTGTAAATATTTTATAGTACACTGAGAAAGTAATAACATTGCGCTTTCAAGGCCATAAAATGGTGATCATCAGAATGACTGGCCAAAATGACCGATCAGCTTTAAAATATAACTAAAATCTAAACTAAACTATTTGCTACTATTTGATACCTTTGTTTAAATAATTAGTACCTAATTAATCACTGAGAAAATTCATTTAAAAATGGCCAGTCATTCTGACAATATAATTTTTACGTAAAGGCTCTAAATATTTCAATTCGCCTTTACAAAATTTTGTACCTATTTGATACATAAAACATATATTCTTTCTAGATTTTAAGCATACATATACTTTTTTATTATTTGCTAAAGTTTTTGTTTTCGCACTTTTTAGGGGGTCGTTTTGTAATTTATCTGGTTACAAAAACCAAAATGTTAACTACTTATCACCTTTTACAAAATATTGCTTTTCCCAATGCCGAGCCGTTAATTTTGAGGAGTTCTCCTGGTACTTCACCATCAGCTCTACTTCACAATGCATATGCATTGTAACGAGCATAAAGTGCTTAACTTGATTAATTAAATTATGATTAACTTTATTATTGAGTAGTTTTGGTGGCCATCTATGGTCTTCATCATCAGTTCAACTTCCCCAAATGGTGCTTTTCGAGAGCAACTGCACAAGTTACTATAAGAAATACCCAAAACGCTATAGGTGTGCCTATAATATTTAAAGAATTCCCTCGATTGCTCCATGATTCCATCATCAGATACTACCGTGATGACAATGGGACCAACTAGAAAGTATACCCTTTCAAACTAAAACAGAATTTTCCAAATCAGTCCAGCCTTCTTCGAGATATGAGGTAACATATACAACGTGTAACGGAAACCCCATATCTATCCAAAAGGACTGAAGACAACATCTGGTATGGAGTCTCTATGCAAAGTTTCAGCTCAAAATAAATGACTCACAGAATTGACCCCAAATTATCGTTTTCATGTTTCTTTAATACCAATAATAACAAACGTGTCACATCACCATGAGGGTCATCACTTTCCACGTTACTAGCCAATAACACGATAATTCTCTTCGTTCTTCTTAATTTGAGAAATTCGGTCTCTGGTATCAATATATTGAAATTTCTAATAAGATCCACACATGTAGACATAGGATTACAAAACCCTTGCTATATCGTTTGTTATCATCCAAAGAAGCCGTGCACTTGGTATGTATATACCCTTTAAATTACACGTTGTATAAGAAAAGAAAAAAAGTTCAAGCCGAATTGAGATTTTCCTTTTTTTATTCCTTTTTTGAAGTCGGTTAAAAAAAGAATTTTCAAATCGGTTCGTAAATGAAGGAGTTATGCGCGTACAAAAACCGCAATGCAGAGTAAACGAAAAGATCGTCAATGTAGATATTTTTTTAGACTTTTGTTAATTTTTCAGAAACGGCTTGACTAATTTCGATAAAATTTTCATGGGACCATTTGGGAAGTATATTCCCTTTCCAACAAAAAATTGATGATGAAAGAATTTTTCAAATCGGCTGGCAAGCGACGGAGCTATGCTCGAACAAACAAAAAAAAATTGGCCAATTGCGAGTCAGACTCGCCCCTGAAGGGGAGGTTCCGTAGTAACTATAATAATATAATATAATATGTATATTACTTTGACGAATAAAAAAAGCCTTAAAAATTTCTTAAAACTAGCTTATTTACATTTTTACAACTACGCTAAATAACTTTGTTTGTCATAGTGTTCGTATGAATTACAAAGTTATATTTGCGGTTTTAGAAAATATGCTGTACCTCAAAAAATGCTGACCCGATTTCGTTCAAACCAATTTTAGTTGAAAGTTTACATTAAGATCTACAGATATATATATATTTTTTTAGATTTTTCACTACATTATTATTGAAGTTGGAGGGGGGGACACATTTTACCACTTTGGAAGCTTATATCTTTTAAACGATTGACTTTATGAAAAAGTGGTTTTAGAAACCCTTATATCATTTTTAAAGACCTGTCTATAGATACCACACACGCATAGATTACATGAAAAAAAAAATCAGTTCTAGTTCCATGTATGGGGAGCCCCCCCCCCTTTATTTTAAATATTTTTTTTATTTTTTTCTTAAAATCGGAAAGCGGTTCACAGAACACATCTACCTACTAAGTTTCACATGTATAGTCTTAATAGTTTCGGAATAAAATGGCTGTGACATACGGACGGACGGACAGACAGACAGACAGACAGACGGACAGACATATCGAAACTATAAGGGTTCCTTTTTTGCCATTTGCATGCGGTTACGGAACCCTAAAAAACAAACATCCGAATAGAGAACCCCTCCTTTTTTGGAAGTTGGTTAAAAATATTACTAAAATCAAATACCTATCTGTATCACTATCTATATCTAATCAAGTAACTATGTATTTAGGCTTTTTAACAAAAATTACAATAGAAGATAAAATTAAAAGACAAATCAAATACCCTGATGCTCAATTTATAACTAGAACTATAAATATGCAAGATCGTCTCTCATGCATGCAGCTGTACATGCATATGCATGCATATTATGTACTACTTATAACGTCCGGCGTAAATGGCAGGCAACATAGAAAATGCAGAAAATATACAGACTTGAGACATAAACTCCGATCATACTTCTTTTCAATAATGCTTTATGTGTAGACTGAACCAAATTCACAATTACTTCCATCGAACAATAATTACCTGGTGGAGCGTGGTGTTGTTGATGAATATTTGTAGCTTGAGCTTGATATACGTCACGATGACGTAGATGGTAATCGTAATTCTCTTCAGGAGCCGCTTCACCGGTAGTACTTCCTAATGACCTGCTGAAAGCACAAACATAACTTGTAAGTCAGAAATGTTATAAAAAATATAGTTTTTTTAAATTTAACATTAAATACATACTTAGCCAGTGTATTAGTACAAACGATGTATTCCACGTCATCATTGTAAGGGTTTAAAAAGGCGAATGCTGAAGTTCTTAACCACACCCACTCTCTACTTTTGGTGCGAAACCGGTACATCAGCGATATGATTTGACCTTTCAACTTCAATACTGAAACAAGTAATATACCATGGTTATTGTCTACCATATACCTACAGTAAGGCGGGGAATGAACATGACAATATAGTCGATTTAAAAGTAATTAAATAATTATTCCATATTTATTTCATATATAATATTGAATAATAATATTGTTTCGTATGTATATTGGAACGCAATTTCAAGCACTATTTTGCTCGAAGTTAGCCGGTTGATCGAACTCTGTCGATATAATAAAAATTTCTTCTCACATAATAAGAGAAAGCTACAAGCAGCTTAGATATGCAAGAACAGTATGTGCTTATAACCTTAAATATGTGTGGAGTTGGTGTCTGTTAGGCTTAATAAATGCCTGTATTACAGATAGCCAGATCCTCACCTCACAGTATAACTGTTTGTTAGTCTCGCTAAAACTCGGGAACGGCTGGACCGATTTCATTAATTATTTTTGTATTAGGTTCCCTCTCATACATGGAAGGTTTAAAAGGTGAGAAAGACAACGTCTTTCGGGTCTACTAGTAATCGATAAATAAGTGCATGCTCCGTTTTTTTTGTTCTGATGGGGAAATCCTCATGGATGTCCTCCGCACTGGGGCGGGCGAAGGGGTCTGTCAGACTCATACTAACTTAAACCACCCCGTGTTCCCTCGTACACATGCGCCGGGGGTTGCGGGAACACGTAAGTATTCTTAAACACGGCTCCCGACTAGTGCCGGCCCATCTCTTTAAGCAGGGGGAGTGATGTGTTTGGTTCCCCCTGTGACTACTCAGAAGGGCTCGCGCATGGGACAAAACGCGCCGCCATCTCTGGTCTCGTGTTATAGGGGACGGCGCGCATCCGCAAGTCCGCCGTCCCTGGACCCATTTAAGGGGGCCGCCAGAGGGAAGTGCATGTTCCCTATGCTAACCAATATGTAAGTAAAAGTTACCTTGGTCAAAGTTATCCCTCATGTGCTGTTGGTCCTCCGGGTGATAGAACTCATAACAAAGCTTTCCCAATAGATCGGCAGGCGCATAACCGACTACTTGTGTTGCACGTTGATCGGCAAACGTAAAACGACCATCCACTGAATGCCGGGAAACAAATTCTACTCCACCGCTACATAAACTATTCTCTGAAGAATTTGGGGTTGAGGTCACCTGTAAAAAATTACAACAAGTCAAGCATTTGGCTTATTAAAACTATGTTATTATAAAGCACATTATGAATACCTGTAGTCTTCCAATCGCAACTAGGCAACAATGAGATGTATCTAGCTCTTCCTGAATGGGGCGATCCATCTGCATACCTGGAAAAAGATCTGATATGCCAACATACATAAAACTATGTTTCTTAATGTTTGTCAGACATAGAACTCATAGTAAATGTAAATGTTATGCCGCACGTGACGGTAAATTATAATATTTTCCTGATGAAGCTGTATTACCTATTATAATAAACATCATACATGTTGTGATTATGGTATTTCTTTTTCAAATGTTTCATTGTGTACGGCCGGATTTATCCTTTATTGCCACTGCCTAATTATAAGGCTGCAGATGACAAGACCGATAGGCATGAACGTGAGTTAAGCCTTAATTTATCGATTAAAATAACTGAATAACTGTGTATAATCACAAGTACCTTTGTAAATGTTAGTTATGTGTTTTCTACTTGTTTTATGTCAAATAATTAAAGCTTCGCATCTCAAAGAGCACATGATGAATGAATTGTCCATGAATGAATTATATCTAGGACTACGTTAATTGTTGTTTAATTAAAGATTTACCAAAAAAGGGTGTACCTAGAAAGTAGAAAAATTTATTCGGTTTCATAGATGTACAATGTTACCTGTAGGAGGCCAATTTTTTATATATCCCGTGCAATGAACAACGGCGTAATTATGTCCGTCGTGTGAGGGGCCTAGTGAGTTGCGAGCACGCAGCCTTCCTAGGTGAGCACCTTCTGCGGATCCACCGACGCGCATACGACAGATGAAACCACGACGAGAGCCCATCACTTGTCGCATGGATGCTGTAAGTGATATCATTATATTGGAGGCATCCATAAATTACTTGTGGCATTGTGCGAAAAGGGGTAGAAAAGATCATACGTTTTGTGACATCACTCTTTAAAATCAAATAATAAGTATAAAAACACGAACTACTTAGTAATAAATATGTAAAAAATGACCAATTATATCTTTATGAACAGGTAGTTGACAGACATAAGTAAAACATCAAATTAGGGACTCCTTTGTGTGTTTTACGGGACCAAGGGCAGTGGGGCCTGACAGGTAATTTATGGATGGCTCTATAATCACGATCAAGTATTGTACAGTATTCTAAGGTATCTAATAAACATTTGTAGGCTACTTACATTGGTGTCCTTCTTTCTTAACCGTTCCAGTCTTTAGATCCAAAATACGACCAGTATTTTGAGGTTCTTGAGTGCTTAATTGTTCTCTCACTTTTTCTACATCATCTGGATGTACTTGGTCATACAGGCATGAAGAGTACCACTCACCCTAAAGTAAAATACATACAACGTAAAACCGGTGTGTTGAAAATGAAATGTAAAGATTATGCTAATATTTAAAAAAGGAAAATCTATTTCTTTAAACTTTATGTAGAATGAGGGATTTAAGGCAACAAGGTATTCTCTACCAATCTCTTTAATCTATGTATTAAGTTTTGAGGTAAAATGAAATTAAATTTTAACTATCAGAGACACAGAGCGTCAGAAAAAAATACATAGGTATATGTATAATTTCGTTTTAGTTACAAGAATCATACAAGACAAGTGTCCTCAATAAGTCCACTCTTTTTGAGGTGTGTGGCCGTGGATTATGATTGAATTATAAAATGTAACATACCTGAGAGTAGTTCAATACTGGAGCTATGCTATCACTGACGTAAATAATACGTCCAGTGTCACAACTTACAACGAACAAAAACCCATCAGCCGCTTCTAGAATTAAATGTTTTAGTTCTTGATCTGTTAAGAAGGATGGTTTATAAGTACCATCCGTTGATGTGTTGCCAGTGCCTGCAAAGAGAAAACAACTCATGAAAAATCTTGTGCTAAAATTTCAAGAATCAATAATTATATAATCTATCGTGATCAATAAACTTGATTATATACATCTGCATTACCTCTTAAGGCTTTCATATGCGCTACTGCCATACGCAGTATGGTAAGCTTGTCCGGCTTCCGCGCGAGGGCAGAGCATGTTGGAACCATATCAGACAGTTCCGTAATGTATGCCGTCATCTTGTTTCTTCGACGGCGTTCAATTTCACAGTGGTTCTCGCGGCTGCAAATGAAATAATTACAAAGCTTAACACATTTTTTATTTCTGCTGAAACCTATGTGTGTATATCCTTCAAGAAACTTTACGTCATTAGCTCTAGAGTTTGAGTTATCTGTCGACTCCTAGTCCTAGAATGGCAATGTTATCATTGCACTTTAATCAAAATGCACCGTAATAGATATGAACAGTTTCCATAACTTCAAAAGCAGAGTAACTTTGGAACAACTGGTCAAAGTGTTCACATCTAATATTGTCAAATACCAGAATTTGCAACACACGTACAAGTACCTACTACTTGTGGAACATAACTCCATCTAATAGACCTCGACAAGCGTCATTTAACCTCGAAGATATGATCTGAGGCTGTCGTTATTTAACCTTATTTTTAGTTTTATTTATTTATCTTATGTGCATTTTGTTTTAATGTTGAGCCTCGAAGCAGTTTACACACCTACTACCAAAATATTTTTCATGAACTGAACGAGCATTCCGACCGAGCGGCAGCAGACATGACATCGCCCACGTGTGACTTCGCTTCTTTTAACAGACGAAAAAAACGGAGGAGATTATCAAATCGACGCGTATATATTTTTATGTATGGTCAGTGATCACCGATTACTCGAAGACGGCTGAACCGATTTGGAAAATTCTTTTTTTGTTTGTGAAGTGGACCTGATGATGAAGACCACTGGGACTACTCAATATATAAGTAGGAATAATAAGTATTTCACGGGTTTCGATTCGATTACTTGAATATTAAGCACAATATGCTCGTCACAATGCATATGGTGAAATGAAGCTGATGGTGAAGTACCAGGAGAACACCTCAACAATTAACGGCCCATTGGGAAAATCAATATTTTGTAAAAGATTATAAGTAGTTGACATTTAGGCTTTAGTAACTAGGTAAATTATAAATCGACCAACTAAAAAGAGTGAAATAAAAACTTTTTACCAATAAATTAAACTGACTTCTAAAAAACACTGCAAAGTGAAAAATAACTTTAATTTCGGAAGTCGGTGCCAAAAACGAAAATACAAAACTAAAGACACCGACTACCGAAATTAAAGTTATTTTTCACTTTGCAGTGTTTTTAGAAGTCGGTTAATGTAAAAGGTCGGTTAAATAAAAAATTTTTTGGTAATGTGTTATTCTTTTTCTAGATTATAACAAAAAGACTTTAATTTTACGAGCTTTAACAAAATATGATACCTTTCAATTGAGGAGACATGTGATGACGCGAAAACCGTAGGCTTTTATGCTTTGTATTTTGTAAGTTTTAACTAATTACACAAAGACAAAAGACAATAAGCTATTCATTATAAGAATGATACACAATGCACAATTGCACATGCGAGTTTCTTAGAAAAACGAAAAACTACAAAAAGAACTTGGAATCGCACCACACATGAGGCTTTACTAAAATTTCTTGTGATAATACACTTGATGTGTAATAATAATAAATCTAAACATTTCTATAATGATATCCAAACAGTGTAATTATGTGAAAATTCATTCATGGAAACTCATTATGTAGAATGAATAAGCGTCAATATCGAAATATACATATTATGTAGATATATTGAATCGTCTTCGATTATGGAGCTCGATCATCTATCATCGAACTGATTTTTTAAGAGTTCGTTCCATAGCCGAATGGAAATTTTTCTGAACAGACATGATTAAAAATAAATTATGGCAATAACCATAGAATAATGGCAAGCAGTAAAAGTGACCACATTTTTCTTCCACTAAGTGCACAATGCGCGAACTTACCCCCACTACGCCAAAACCTTGCCAACTTACGTGACGAGGACTATACCCGTGATAATAACTATAATTATGTTTAAGTTCTTACCTTGCAAATCTTTCCTTATCCTGAATATTGTCCTCCTCCATCCTTGTATACTTCCCACCACTTGCGTCGTCTTCATCTGACCTATGATGAGAAAATAATATTGTTGAGAATTGTTCAAAAATACACAATAATACCTACGACGCTTAGTAAATATAATTTAATAGGTTTATAATTGGAATTTTTATTTTGCAAAATCGAGCCATCAGTTAATAACTGTTTTATATTTTCATTCAATATGTTTTTCTCAACCATACAGTATAAAATAAAGACACAGTAGTGCAAAAAAAACCGCGCTAAAACCGCTGTTGAGTTGAGAACAGCAGATATTTTCTGTTTTCAAAGTAGGTCGTTATATAGATTAGTATAGCTTTGTTACCTAACGTTACGTTGGCTGACATTGAATAAGGCGCCGCAGTGCCTTGTGGTGCGGTTAGCTGAGGGTAACTTGTCAATGTCTAGATTGATACCATGATTTTTATATTTATAGCAAATAGGTAGTAATAATTTAGCCTGTAACATTCCCGTCTGCTGGCACACAAGCATTCTCTCTATTAGAGGGAATTGGCCATAATCCACCACGTAGGCCAAGTGTGGGTTTGTGGATATGGCATGTCTTCTGAATTTGCCAGTTTCCTCATAACATTCTCCATGACAGTTTTGAGAGTAATGAATTTTTGACGTGACAACGTCTTATAATTCGATGAAGCTGGCTGCACGCACGAAAATACATGACTCATGCGGCGTTACCTCGCTCTGAGGCGTTCCATTTAAGGCTTGAAGTGCAAGCGAGAGCGCGGAACGAGCGACAAAGTGGCATAATCGGCCTCCGCGTTCGGCAGCGTTCGACATCTGTCTCTCTCCTACTTGAGTGAGCGATGCGTCCGCGTAGACAGCTGCTATACAATAATACATTTACATGTTTTCGTCAAGTATGAAGTGCGGTGAGAAGTGAATGTGGTGTCAATTGTTTATAGCAACCAACCATTCCATCAGTGTTTTCTTATGACGTTGTCACGTTCAACTATCGTCAGTAAACCGACTTTACAGACAACCGATTTTTTAATTTAATAATTGTCATACTTTTTAAATAATAGTTGTTATAAATTTAATAATGAATATAAAAGAAATATAATAATCATAAAACAATAAAAGCGTATTAAAGTGACTCTTTATTGAGGCTAACAAATGTTGCTATAGGGAACTGAAAAAAATTTTATTGATACTTATAGAGATCAATGAAAGAACTTCACTTACGTGAAATGTATTAGATTATGAACCTAACAATTGGAGCAATTAGAGCCAGTAGTCAAATAGTCTGTTGAAGAATGAATAATCAGTTTTACAAAACAAATTCCTTGTTTAACTTAAAGCAGGCTATCAAATTGTTGCATGAACATAATGAGTCATCATAAATTATGGAAAAATTCTACTTATAAGAAAATTAAATTGATGTTAATTAGACAGCAGATTATCAGGGTTTCATTTGGCTTTTTACTTTCGTATTAGGACTATTCAATGCTTAAAAACCTTGAAAATACCAATTTTTGTTTTGTTCTAAGTTTCTACCATATTTCTATATGGCCACTTAAGGAGGTTTTTACTGCACTGCAGTTATAAAAAACAATTTTATCCTCAAAAAAATATTATTTTTTCTTACCTTAATATTAAGGAGGTGGGCGTAGTGCCAGGTTAATTTTGTATTAATGTTAATAGTGTGGTTACATATTTTTAAAATTTATTTCCATTTTCATGCTATTAGCCCTGAATTATTTTTATTAATTGTATACCCTTATAAAGGGAAAACCTTCTTATATTTTTAATAATCATAAATCTCTCAATGATGTCACTATAATTATGTATATGCTGATTGGAGGGTGATGATGTTACTTTCATTATATCAATGTAGTTTGTCTGTCACTACATATTAGTAAAGCTTTGGATACCGTTTTAGGCCCTTCCTTTATTTAAAAAATGAATTTTATTATACTATTCCTTAGAAACTCACCCAACACTGCCAGCACGGCGTTTTTGTATATCCTTTGCAGGGTCAGCCCCTATAAACATAGCATGATGTTTATTTAATTTTTTATGTAATATTTCTGTCAGGATGCATACATACAAGTTGAATAGGCCCATGGAGGAGAAGAAGCTTTAGTAATTATTTGTCATTTTTGCATACTTAATTATAAATTATACTATATGATATTGTATGATAATTATAAATTATTTTTGTAAAGCAAGTGTTTTGGTGTAAGGACAAATTTAGTTTTTTAATAAAAAGTGCTTATTCATTATTTCATTATTATGGGGGGATAGTCAATATAAATTATATTTTTGAAAATTCGTTTTAATACTGTTTATTTATTATTTAAAAAATATATAGTCAGTCAAAATAAGCTTTTTTATTTGATACATGCGGGGCTTCTATCCCGTGGATTCTATCACGGTAAATACATAACTCTCCTTTTTTGCAGTCGCGTAAAACGTTGCCTATAACCTTCCTCAAGCTTCAAGCTACTTCCATACCAAATTGCATCCAAATCCACCCAGTACTTTCGAAGATTATCGCGTTCAAGCAAACAAACAAACAAACAAACAAACAAACAAACTTTTGCGCTTTATAATATTAGTATAGATATGGCTGAGTAATGATAAAAAAATATTTAAAAACATTTTTTTTCAAATTTTTTTCACCAAAAGTGACTGTATATTTAAGATTTTACTTTTATTAATATACACAATGTATCTTGTTTCCTGGTTTCACAAATTTTAGGTAGTATGTGTACCCAATTTTACCTGAATTCATCCAGTTATTCGAGGTAATGGCTGTGATGGACACTTAGATACTCTAAGGATTTTGTTTTGTTTATTTGGACTTAAATGTACAATAGTGTGTTGGGGTTAGGGTTGCCATACGACCATATGGTATGCCATAGGTCTTTTTCCAGAATTGGGAGGGAATCCTAAACCGTCCAGAATTTCTACAATTGGATGAAAGAGTGAAACATAAACAAAAAAATACAATGTTTTATTTCAAAATTAAAGAAAGTCAGGAATTTTCATCAAATATCCGGAATTTACTCCGGATTTTCGATTTTTTGATCTGGCAAAGTTAGGGTTGGCTTCCAGTCTAACCAGATGCAGCAATAGTATTTTACATGAAGCTACTATTTAACCACCACAACCCAGTAGATGGGTAACATCATACTCCTACACAAGACTTGTGTCAGATTTTGTGGCTTCTGTACAGTGACTTAATAAATATTTATCAAGACAATAATGTGTCTTAATACATCTAGATCAACTGAATTTAAACTTAAGTCTTATTGACAGAAAAAACCTCTAAAACCCTAATAATTTTTAAAACCGGAAAAACAAAGTTATAAGTACTTAGGTTTTAAAATAAGCATTCTGTTATAAATCTAAGTAAAATATATTTTTGTGGATAAGGTAAAATTATTTAGTCAGTGGGTTTCGAGAAGTAATGATTAAATTCTGGCAATTGTTCCACTGATAGAAAGCAACACTACTATCAGAGCTACTATTGGCTATGTTCTAAATTATTAGAATGACTTCCACGCGGACAAACTCGCGGGCACAAGGTAATCTCAAATATTTTAGAAGTTATAGTCAGGTGCATAGATGTTTTCTATGTTGTCACTTGAATGCGTTAATTCATAGATATTATTAAATTTCCATTTCTACGTTGGTGAGTTAGTAACAACGCGTCACGCGGTGCAATGTCAAACTAAAAAATAGGTCGATAACTTCTATGATGTGTAACTTATTTACCTATGCGCAAGTCGTTATCAAAATAAAAGTATCATAAAAATTAGAAAATACAAGCAGTGTCCTTTATTTTATTGATTTCAAATATCGGAACGCGTGATTTCCATTTAAAGCAACAAAATTATCACCAACCGGGGATAGTGGGAGCCACGGCAGACATCGGTCAGTAAACTCATTAGTCCACGTTCTAGTTATCACTAATAAATATCAAAACTTAAAGATCTTAAATTCCACAACAAATACGTTCACTAACGTACAAAATAATACGTATGTTTACAGATCTTCATTGATACAACACAAACGCCATTTTTCATTTCGTTGTCTAGTGGTGTAACGAATATATTCGTAATAGGTATACGTATTATAAATACAGGGCTCACTCTTAAACTCTTATTCATATTAGGATACGCGAAAATCATATATTAGGCTACCAGGATATTAGGCAAATAATAGGTTCCCCGATATTCTCGTCACGTAGTCATATTAGTATAATACACTAATATAATATAATATAATATATATATATTATATTAATTAATATAGTATAATATAATATATTAGTATAATATACTAATATGGGTATATTGACTAAAGGTGAACGCAGACCTAGCCGCACCGCAGTCTCTACAGTCCCCGCAGTCATCGCTTTTTGTTAATGGCCTCGCACATCTATCCCATCTTCGAATCACGGGTGGCCGCCGGCGGCCACAAAAAACCAGCTTAAGTTGATCTCTAAAATCTAAAAAAGACAAAAAATAATTTTAGAGGTCAACTTAAGCTGGCCGCCGCGCCGGCGGCCTTCCGTGATTCGAAGGGTACCTATCCGCGCCGCAGTCGCTGCAGTCGTTCCCGTCCCCACACGCATCGCATTTGCAGTGTTGCCAGATTTTTGAAAGCATTATCTGTACCGAAAATTTAAAAAATCTGTAAAAAATCTGTATTTTGTATTGGTATTTTGCTCTTTTGTGTAATTTTATCTGTAGGTGCTATAATAGGGAATAAGCAAGTAATTATTTATACGAGAACAAGTAATTTTATTATAAACCGTTGACAGAGATTCTCTGTCTACATTATAACTCTGGCAACACTGCACGCCGTGGATGCGGATGACGTCATCCGCGCTGCGCTAGCCGCAGCGTCCGCTGCGTGCGGGTGACGTCATCAGCTGCGGCTAGGGGAGTTCGGTCGTTTCAGGGACTGCGGCGACTGCGACGCGGATAGGTGTGCGAGGTTGCATAGAACTTCATATAAAGAATTCGAATGCAAAGACTGCAGCGCGTGCGGTGCGGCTAGGTCTGCGTTCACCATAATAGTGAGTATTAGCAATCACTCACTAATACTCAATATTAGGTAGTATAGCCATGTTAGTATATTATACTAATATGGCTATATCGACTTCTTCTTCTTCTTTATTCTAGTTTGTATTTTAAGTATTTTAGTAATACGAAAAATATAGAATAGCACGGTCGCGGCTTGGTAACGTGGTGCCGATACGTTTGTATGAGCGAGACGGCTATATGGCGAGTTTTATTTTGACAGATTCAAAGGCATATTTTGCATATTATGATAATATGATGAAGTTTGATATTGTAACTCGTTGCAATAACATGCTAATAGGTGTGATTTTTGGACTTATACATACCATCGAATTCCTTATTACGTAAGGAATTCGATGGTATGTATAACTAAAAAATTGAGATATTTTGAGTTAGCTCTCTTTAGATCTAGGTGTGCGATATGCAGATAATTTTTATTTGTTGTGATTGGAATAGTCAGATGTGAACTTCTTGTCTATCGTGTAAAAAGTATTTATATTTAACGTTAGCAGATAATTTATTTTGTAGTGATTGGAATACTCAGTGAACTTCTTTTCTATCGTGTAAAAAATATTTATGTTTTGTTTTATTTTTCTTTAATCCATAATGAAGAGGGCAAGGACCAGTGAAGTTTGGACACATTTTACTGTTCAGTCGGAAGAGGATAAAATAGGATAGGCTGTGTCGGATCACGACATAGCACAAATGTTAACCTTCCCATTAAAGCTTCAAACAGCATAAGCCGCAATATTCTATATTTACAAATGAGACTATAGTCTAGATCAGCGGTTCTCAAACTTTTTTGGTGACGGAACCCTTTTGGAAAATGAAATACTTGACGGAACCCTACAATAAATTTATGGCATTAAGTCTGCCAATTGTACTTTTCTTTGCTGCAATAAAGAATAAATAAATATATAAAACAATTGTTTTTCTAAATGTATTCTTTATTAATAAGCATAATAAAAGTAAAATGTAACAGTTACTACTTATTACTTACTTTATGTAAGTACTAAGTAGTACTTTATGTAGTAAATTACAACATAACAAATGTAATAATAGAAAAATGAAATAAAAAGAAAAAGTAACTAATGGGAGGTATGAAACTGTTTTTTATGTTGATATTAGGTTTGATAGAAGACAATTGTGTTAAGAGGGTATAATTTCCAAGCTCCAGGATTCCTTGTAAATGAAAGGTTTTCTTTTATTTGTATATACTCATAAGAATTTATTTATTTAATAAATCCAATTATTACAACCACATTTTTCCTTTGGTGCACCAATCCTTTTACTTTCTTACATTTATAAAATAAAACCGAAACATTTAAATTTACATCTATAAAAAACCTTCATCTTTCTAAAACACAAAACGATACAAGAACTAACTAGATCACACACATATTTTCTATATTGAAAATCTTTGACAACTAACTTACTCATCTATCATTTTCTAAACTGCCAGCTATGCAAAGGAGGCCCAATACCTCAACATAAAAACTATAAAATTCTACACCAACATCCCCTCTGAATTTTATATCCTGACCATCACTAAACACACATATTCATACAAAAATTACAAATTACGCATCACTTATAGAACTCCTAACTTATCTTCTTTGACTCTATATAAAACTAACTCTTCGCTATCTTCAAAAAACCTCATTATCTTCAATACAAACTCCTAACTTATCTTCTTCAACTCTATATAAAATTATTCAACACTATCTTCAACACCTACTCCTATCTTATCTTCGACTCTATATAAAATTATTCAACGCCATCTTCAAAAATCTCTATCTTCAACATCAACTCCTCGAACTTCAACATCTTCACCTCCCCTCTCAAATTACTATTTTCTCCAACACCTCCTCCCTTGCATAGATGCATATTAATATTTTCTTTTATTTCCAACTATAATAAAATTTTCATTTAATAATTGTTTCTTTCGTCCGCCATTTTTTTTATTTTCTATTTGTTCTTTTGTTTCTTTTCTTTCATCTGTTTTTCACAATTTTAGGGCTTCATGATTCTGCTTCAAACTCCTCTTCCCAATCTAATCAGCGCAGGCCCATAACCTGTTGGGTACCGTCTTACTGGAAACTCTATCAACTAGTCACGAGGACTTTTCACATCGGCTCAAGGCCTTACCGAACGGCACTAGGCCGGATTCCTTTTGCGCAGTGGAAGCGTGCTGGGCCCATAACCTGTTAAGAGGGTAGAATTTCCAAGCTCCAGGATTCCTTGTAAATGAAAGGTTTTCTTTTATTTGTATATACTCATAAGAATTTATTTATTTAATAAATCCAATTATTACAACCACATTTTTCCTTTGGTGCACCAATCCTTTTACTTTCTTACATTTATAAAATAAAACCGAAACATTTAAATTTACATCTATAAAAAACCTTCATCTTTCTAAAACACAAAACGATACAAGAACTAACTAGATCACACACATATTTTCTATATTGAAAATCTTTGACAACTAACTTACTCATCTATCATTTTCTAAACTGCCAGCTATGCAAAGGAGGCCCAATACCTCAACATAAAAACTATAAAATTCTACACCAACAAATTGAAGTCTCATATCAGGTTCGGCGTTCAGTCTTTTGTGGTATTTTGTTTGCGTGGCTGCATAGGTTGAGAATCCTGTTTCGCACAAATATGTTGTTGGGAACGGGAGAAGAAAATTTAGAGCCATTTTGGCAAGCATTGGATATTCATCACGGATTCTGCACCAAAAATCGTTGAGAGGCGTCGTTTTAAACAAAGACTCCATAGGTACTTGTCTGATGATATTTCTAAAAGAGATTCATATTCGTCGTTTGAGATAGTTGCGGGCTTTTGCAAGTTGGGTAAAAATGGATTATGAATCCATGAATTCAGTTTCCTTTTTGAAGTGAAATATTGGACCAATTCTTGAAATACATCATTTTGAAACATTTCTGAGTCTGAGTAACGTAAAGCTTTCTATTTCTCTCTTACCAACGCAATAAATCCAAAAATCTAATTTTCTTTTGAAGGCAGTTATTTTGTTACAGGCCTGGAATACTGTTGTTTGTTTACCTTGCAATGATAAATTTAATTCGTTCAGTTTTTGAAAGACATTCGCCATAAAAGACAGTCGGAACAACCAAGTTTTATCATACAAACGGTCGCGACTTCTAGCGGATTTTTTAATATTTTTTTTTTTCAAAATCTAGCTTCTTTTGCATCGACGTCTGGAGACTTTTTTTATTCCTAAACGGCAACACTGCGAATTTCGTTGTCCAAAGAGTATGTAATACACTATGTTATAAGAGACGGGACTTAGTACTAAAAAAATAAAAACAGGTAGAAGTTCACTTCAATACCAACTGAACGAATATACACGGGGAACAAGACGTCATACAACAGTACTACCAACCTATCAGACTAAATAGTGCTGCGCGATGGCAGTAGCCTCTTTATCGATATCGATAAAGTATACAGGTCGAAAAACAGGCTTACTTTTAACTTTTTTTTATTTAAGAGCGGATTTGTGTTGAAATAAAGCAAGGATTGTAGTTTTTAAGAAAAAAGTAGTATATTGTTAATTATTAAAACTAGTACAGATCATTAGACTTAATAATAGATGTCAAGGATTGCGTTAATTTATTCCCAACGTTCTTCTGGACGCAAACCCATAGCAGTCATAAACATTTCATGTTTCATTCGATGGAGTCCCGTCGTCAGAACGTCAGTGACCGTGTCTTCTGTATTCTTGTATTTGATAAGTATTTTATTGACTGCAACCTGCTCTGATGTAATGATATCGGACATCTATGTGCTTACTTCGGGCGTGGTAATTTTGATTACCTGAAAGATTAATGTCAGTGTGAATTGGCTTAAACAGGCTTTGTGCACGAAAGCTACTACTTGGGAAAGGTTGTCTAAAGCCACCTAACTTTCACATGATATTTTTCATGCAAGCAATCATGCAGCATATAATGTAGCAAGCATGGTTTCTGTCACGGATCCAGCGCTGCAGGGCTGACAGCAGATGATGACAGCTCCATTAACGGAGCCCCACAAGGCCACTGCCTGCCGGGGTTACGGGAATGTTCTAATGAGATACCGCGGCCCCGAAACGTAAGGGCAGTGAAGGAACAGGGTGGGTTTTTAGTCAGTAGAAGTCTGACACTCCCTTCCGCTCTACCCACAGCAGGAGGGGTCATTTGATGATTTTCCCAACCAGAAAAAAAGTGGTCTGATTTTTGGTGTAGAGCCTGAAAATTATACATAAAGTAAACACGGTTTCATTTAATGCCTCTCGCTTTAATCAACGTTGTTTATAGACAATTAAAAACAGATACACCATTTATCGATAATTGATAAGAGCCGTTGCGTTATAGCACATCACTAAACAACAAAAAAATTGAAAATTAAAAGATCGATTAAGGCTTTTAGTACTATGTTTTAATTAAAATATATAATCAAATATCTAATTTAATACTTACCGAGCCTCATCTAATGGAAATTTTGCCATAAACTTCCTTTTTTCATTACCTTTTCGACTTGCACGATCTCCACATACTCGTATTTCACAAGTTATAAATCGGTTTTTAGGTGGCATTATGGTACAATCACTGAACAATAACTGATATTTTTTTACAATTACGATGTAAAATGAACCGTAAATTAATTTAATTACTGCCAGAAAATAATAAGCACAAACTTAAAATATACAAGAAGACAAGACAGTAAACATATATGGCCGACCATAGATTAAAAAGTGGCTGACTGTCATGAAAGAAAGAGAAAGCGCACCGAACAGGTGAGACAGCAAAATTTACCATTATTTACCCCTCAAATTCCATACAATTTTTTTCGCCTTGAAGTTGCAGTAGCCTGTCGTTGTCGATGGTTTGTTGCAATGATGGCTATGAAAAAAATAAATATTATTTTTGTTGATTTTGATTTAATTCAGTACGAAAAACAAGTGGATGTTATTTAGAGCTATATCACCAGAATCTATTACTTATTTGTCAAAATGGCTATGGGCATGAAAGACTTGTGTAGATTATGTGCAAAGAAAGACGAGTTTTCAAAAGATCTGTTGGATGAAAGTAATAGGAATGTTCTTAAACTACTACAAGATTTCATACAAATCATTGTAAGTATAGTTTTATTAATGTTTTACTTGTTAGAATAATGTAGTCATCCATACTTAGCATACAAGCAAAATTTCAATCGCTGCACAGTAGGCATTCACCTTAAAATACTGCAATTATTATGTAAATAAATTAAGCTAATGTTTCCATTATTTTATATTGACAAACTTTGGTCAGTTGGTATCCTTTTAATTAGCTTATATCGAACAGTGTTTGCCTGTTATTTAAAAGTTTTTCTTTTAAATATTTAGTATAATGTATATCTAATCTAAAACCAAATTACATTTCCAGGTAATGTAGGTATGTCAGCTAGCTTAGCTCACCGATTTTAAGTATTTGTCTTCACTCTTATCTTTATGTTTCAGATTTTTGAGAATGACACTTTACCAACAAAAATTTGCTTGAATTGTGAAGAAAAAATGGTGACATTCCAACTATTTGTGTTAGAATGTTACAAAGCCCAAGATACATTGAAAAAGATGTATGATGAAAATTATCATTCTCTTGATATCAAACTAGAACAGACACAGACAGCTGTAGATTTTGGCGTCCCAATCAAGTCAGAGGTATGGTTATTTTCATTCAAATTACTTGCATTTGCTTGATAGACCCTAGAAATTAATATTTTGGGACAATAATTTGTGTTAACTCTGGCAAAAATTGGTTTTTCATGTTTGAATGCAGTATGTAGCACAACCCTCCCTATCTGCAAATATGCATGCCTGAGCAGAACTTCACCTTCTGAATTATACAAATACGTATTTGCAGGTAGCGTGGTGCTTGATTCTAAAATTCATCCTAAAATATTCCCTTGCCATTAATTTCTAAAATATAACTCTTAATTCCATTTGTATATCCTAGAAACTTTTGCTTACTATGTCATTATACCAACAGATTAAAGGCAATGGTTTAATTGGATGTAGTTACGCAAAAAGACTCCAATCCACACTTTTTTTATTGATAATAGGCTTGCGTTTGACCACCATCTCTCCTGACACTTTCCGAAATTGAGTTATATATACCAAACACATCTTCAGGGTGATATCTTTAATATTAAAAAAGGTCCATGTGACAAAATAGAATTTTAAGCATATCTACAACTACTAGATACCAAGCTATATTTATGGACTACATCAGATATTTTTCATCATTACAAATCCAAAACATTGAATCATTCTTGAGAAATGGTATATCTATTGAAAAAGTGTTTGAGGAAAAGGGGCTGTTCAAGTATTACGTAAGCACATTTTGCACATTGCAATTATTAACCCACTCCTCCCCCTCGTCAGCAAAAGTAAGCAAAGCTCTTACCCCTCCCCCCATGCTTATGTAAACATTAGTACAATTGATTAATTCATGAGCAGCATTATAAATCTAGAAATAAGGAATAGGTTTGGAATAGAAGTCTGTAACGCACATAATATTCATTAAATAAACTTTACTGACATGGAATTCAACAATTCATTATTTGTAGGAATCCCCGAAAATGCACTTCGTTTTGAAGCATAGACAATGTGTGTTGCTATATGTGTAAAAAATTAAATAATTACTGCTGACATAATCACCATCTAGATCCCCTGACCCCCCATGTCATCAAAAATAAGCAAAGCAAAGACCCCCACGCCCCCCTATAGTGCTTATGTAATACTTGAACGGTCCCAAATCACAAAAGCGCCCCAAACTGTCTGGATCTTTTTTGAGAAACACAGTTTGTATACCCAATTCATTATTAGAAACATTCCAGATTACTTGGATCCTTTTTGGTAAAAATAAATGTCTCGTTAACCAGCATACCTAAATATCAAAAAACTGGCCAAGTGCGAGTCAGACTCGCCCATGAAGGGTTCCGTAGTAACTATAATAATATAATGTACTATGCAAGCCAACTAAGGATAGGATCGCACTTTCTGCCAACTTCACACAATAGCAGTACTTATCTGACAGATAAGTACTGCCAGCAAAAAAAGAAATGCGCATAAGAAATATTATGTTTTTTATTCCTAGATTTAAGTATTATAATTTATAATATATGTTAATTTTTATAAAATATTATTTTTGAATTCCATAAATAAATAGTTTTGGATAAAATAATTTATGGAAACAGTATTCATTAAAAAAAAAACTAATATATCGATACCTCTGGGCTCAAAGGTCGTAAAGGACATTTGGGCGAAAATGACTTTTTGATACTGTTTTACTCAGTTTTAAATTTTCTATCGATCTGTATATTCCATTTTACGAAATTCGCTAAAAAAATGCCTTTACGACCCACATAACTTGAGACGTTAAACAAAGTTTATCGTGAAATTTTGGAAGTAAATAACACTTAGTTGTGGTTGTGTAGAGTGTACACATTTTGGTAATAAAGCAAAATATAAAACAATTTTTGGGTGCAAAATACATTAAAAATGTCAATTGTCCTATACACCTTAGGTGGTTAATGTAAGTCACCTCAAAAATTTGAATGTAAAGGACATCGTCTTTGCAAATTGTCCTGTACACCCTAAAAATTTAAAATAAAAAATACAAGTGTCCTTTACTACCTAGTTTCAAATTAATTATGTGCTTCCACTAAATCCTAGAATATTCAAAAAACAACGAATTTAATCCAAATTTACTACCTAAGTTAAAATAAAACACATAACTATTTCCTCACAATTTTGTGAAATGTATTATTAATCGATTATCGAAATTAAAAGATGTTCAGTTTAAGTATCCACTTTATAACTATCGTAGTATTGACATGGCCCAAGAAGATTTTCGAAAACCTAACATACTTAAAAAATATACCGAAGAAGCTAAAATGTTTACAAAGAACTTTATGGAGAAGCTGCCAGCAGTTCCATCGCACTACAAGAGAAAAAACTAATAGAACTTATCTTCGTCAGGAAATGAAAAACATATATTAAAAATATTATACTGAACAGGATAAGCAGGCATTAAGTGAGAATGCATATCGAACTATTTTTAAAGAGTATAATAATAAGTTTTCACATACCTAAAAAGACAAATGCCTAACTTGCGTCAAAACAGAGAATAATAAAGACGAAATGAATGACAAGGACAAAGAGCTGCTGAACTCTCATCTCAAAGAGAAGATACCTACTTATAAGAGATTTAACATTCATCAAACCCTTAATTCACCCAACAATGAAACGGTCACCTACAGTTTTGACCTACAAAAAGTCTTGAATTAGCCACATGGACAAAGTATGATATTGTACTATTCTAGAAAATATTCGGTGTTTAATTTCACCATTTATGAAAGTCGCACACAGCATGTTAATTGTTATACATGGGGGGAATATTATGGAAAAAGAGGGAGTAACGAAATTGCAACTTGTTTATTGAAATATCTTGAGAAAAAGGACAAAATGGGCGTAAAACATCTGATGTACTGTGATTCGTATTGTGGTCAAAATAAAAATAAAACCGAATTGGCTACCATGAACCAATTCCTAAAATCAGCAATTAATTTGCAGGCCATTCAAATTAACTACATATTTACTCCCGGGCCATACATACATGCCTGTCGATACAGTTCATGCTGTTATCGAAACGGAAGTGTGAAAAGTTATTGTTTGTAGTCCCTCACAATGGTCTACATATTTTGAATCGGCCCGCAAAAGACCAAGACCTTACAAAGTTAATGTTATGGAATATACTGACTTTTTAAAATTTGATCAATTAGCTTTAAATATATATATTCACGCTAATGACATTAAGAAATATTAAATTTAAAAACATCAGAGTCGCCACATTAAAAAAAAGCGTAACGACAAAATGTTTGTCAAATGCTTCATGGAAGACAAAGCAGAAACTCACTCTGTAACATTATGCGAAAAACCTCAGATCAAAGAAAAACAAAAGGAAAGGGGAAGGGAAAGTCCAAAGGGATAAAAGCCAGATTAACAATGGACCTGTGATTGGTATGGATGCAGTGAAACAGCTATACAATACTACCAATATTTATAATAATAATTACCAATAGATCAAAATGGATCAATACCTAAAAGATTTCAAAAAGAATATAGGGAGCTTCCATGCAATTCTGAGCTACGCGAGACTTTGAAGGAAACAGATGAAGAGAACGATAAAAAAATGAGAAAGAAGATGAGTAAATAAATTAAATATCTGATGATGATTTATTTACTCATCTTCTCATCAAACAGATTCTGATTATAAAGTTGAAAGAAAAGAAAGCAAAAGAAGAAATTTAAGTAAAGAAGAAGTTAGTTAAGTTGAAGTTGATTAAAGAAGTGAAACTAATTAAAAGACCAAAAAAGAAAGTGAAGAAAAGGCAACCAAAAAAGTACGTTAATTACTAAAATATTAATTTATACTTCAAAGATTAACTTTGGAGTTCAATTACAAAATAATAAACCATCTCAATGTGATTACGCAAATGTACGTTTTATATGTATAATTATGTTATTTCATGATTATTTGTAAAGAAAATACTGTACTATTTGTAAAGAAATGACTGTATCCTTTTAGAACACCTTAGCGGGTGACCCTTAAGAACCTAAAAATTATCACACTTGTCGTTTATTTCCTTATTATGTTTTATTTTGTGCAGTAAAGTAGATTTACACCCTTAGGTAAACTCATAGGATGAAAATTTTAAGGGTGTAAAGGACTTTTATTTTTAAATTTATGGTCGTAAAGGAAATCTATCTCGGTAAATCCAGCACTAGGGTAATTTTTTAACACTGTCTTAGAGAGTACTATAAAATCTAAACACTTTTCCTAGGTTTCATATAAATAGCTCAAAAAACAAAAATGTTAGAGCAAAAATATATATTTTTTTTTTAGTTTTTTGCTTCTCCTGGAAAGTCGCATTTTGTCCTTTACGACCTTTGAGCCCAGAGGTATCGATATAGTTAATGCTACTGGTAACCCTAATATGTCACCATTTTGCTACGCAACTGAGAAGCTATCAGTGTGCCGTTAGCTACGCTTTCATGCGCGTGTGTGTTATGTCTGTTACCTACTGGACTTCATTGTTATTTTTTTTGTTATCATTGTTGACTTTGTTTTTTTCATTTTTGTTAAGTTGGTGCGTTAGAGTGGACATTCAACTCAATATGAGTTCAAAGAGAGGTTCGGTGCTCGATCATAAATCACGAGAAATCGTTTTTAATGTGCACAAGTACTTTGAAAGTGAAAAAAATCGTGCTAATTAACTTTTGCGAAAAATCACATTAGCGGGAACACAAAGTACTCCAGATGGTGATATATCCATATCTAGAGAACTGTATGACCAATTGGGAGATTTTTTAGTCTGCTGTGAAAGCTACGGAACGAGTCGCTTTGTCAACCGGCGTAAATAAAAACACGATTACGAGGATTAGGCGTGAAAGGAAGGATGCCGAAGCCGCTGCTGTGGCTGCAGGCCCGAGTACCCAGGGCAAAGTAACCACGCCGAAAAAAAATCACGTGGTAAGTCAGTGGTTTTGCATAGTTTCGATTTACGTGCTGTAAGCAACATTATAAACTCGTTTTACTTAGTACATAAAGAAGTGCCAACAATGAATAAAGTTTTTGTTAAAGCTTGGGAGGATTTAAATTTCCAAGGGAGTAAAACGACCTTGCGCAGAATAATGGCACCCAAAGTGGGTCCTTGGGTACAAATTCAAGAGGTGCGCGAACTATAGATCAAAACTAATTCAAAGACCTAATATCAAAGCTTGGCGTGCAAAATACTTCCGGCGTATACGTCAATATGATGCATTGGGTGCTAACAAGAAGCCCGTCATATATTTTGATGAGACATGGGTGGATTCACTCCCATTACACTGTTGCCAAGTGTTGGCAGTCTAGTGAGAGCACTGGGGTCTTCAAAAATACGAGTGCTGGGCCGCGATGGATCATTGCCCATGCCGGAGGTGAAAGTGGATTCGTGGATGAAGCCTTCCTGATTTTTAAGGCTAAGACAAAAACAGGCGATTACCACGACCAAATGAACAGCGAACTAGCCCCAGCAGCAGCAATAACCCAGCAGCTGTTACCAAACATGCCCAAAAACTGCCTAGTCGTAATTGACAACGCTCCGTACCACAGCCTAGAGGATAATAAGCCACCTGGTATGAACGCAAGGAAAGCAGAGTTATAGGCGTGGTTGTCTAAAGAAAATGTCTAATATGACAACAATTTTATGAAGTCCGAGTTATACCAACTCATAAGAAAACATAAGCCTCCCAAGAATTATATTTTACGCTTGCCCACATACAATTGCGACCTCAATCCAATTGAATATACATGGCACTTGATGAAAAGACGAGTAGCCGATAAAAATGTAAGCCAGTTAGCCAGATCAAGGCTCTGACAAGAGAGGCTGTAGCATCAATCACAGTTGATGACTGGAGACGGGAGGTGAATCACGTCAAAAAGATTGAAGCAAATTATGCTGAAATTGAGAGGCTCGAAGACGATGACTTTAGTTTCATTATAAATATAGGTAACTATAGTATTATAACTTCTGTAAAATTAACTAAAAAACAAAATATTACGATTACAGTTAAACATCATTAATTTAAATCATGTTTTTTCTTGTTACAGGCGAAGACAACAGTGAAAGCGAAACCAATGAAGATGATTCAGACGACGATGATGCTGTGTTAAGTGGTGTAGAGGAAATACTATCTGATTAAAACTAAAAATAATAATAAAAATATTTTTATTAACATGCTTTTTTTTCATATCCTACTCATGTATAACTAATTTGGCGTAAAATTGATTAAAAATACAAAAAAAATGAACATTAAATAATTAAACTGAATATAATTTCTTTACTGATTTTTCTGCACACCGTACGCTTTGGTAATGAAGTTCGCGAGTATTGCTGAACAAAATGGCGTCTTGACAGCGCTATTCTTAGTTGGCTCGCATAGTAATATGTATATTTATTTGACGAATAAAAAAAAACCTTAAAAATTTCTTAAAACTAGCTTATTTACATTTTTGCACTTTAATAGTGTTTGTATGAATTACAAAGTTATATTTGCGGTTTTAGAAAATATGCTGTATCTCAAAAACTGCTGACCCGATTTCGTTCAAACCAATTTTGGTTGAAAGTTTACATTAAGATCTACAGACATATATTTTTTTTAGATTTTTCATTCCATTATTATAGAAGTTAGAGGGGGTGGGACACACATGTTACCACTTTGGAAGCTTATATCTTTTAAACGATTGACTTTACAAAAAAGTGGTTTTAGAAACTCTTATATAATTTTTAAAGACCTGTCTACAAATACCACACACTCATAGGTTTCATGAAAAAAAATATTTTCAGTTCTAGTCCCATGTATGGGGACCCCCCTTTATTTTAACCTTTTCACCGCCAAGCACTTCTATAGAAGTTCGGGATTTTCGTGCCACCAGCGCCACAACTTCTATAGAAGTTGTTCATTTTAACTATCTTATTAAAATAAATTTACTGTGATTAAAAGCTTTGTTTCATTTTATTATTTAAGATAGCACTGTCTACTACCCTGTTTTTTATTTTTCTACACAAAATAAGCCCTAGTTTGTCCTAAAATCGGCAAAAACAGAAACTCCGAATTTTGTTACTTTCCTCAGAACGCCAATCACTTCATATCAAGTTGGCCAGTGATGTGCCGTGAAAGTTGATTTCACCATTGAAATATTTATAAATACAGAAAGTTAAGAATATCGAAAACAATTTGAGGTCAATAAAATATGAACTTAGTGATCTACTTCATTACAAAGGATAGTAGATGAATTTCGACCTTCAGGTAGATGCAGATACGTAATTATAAAGTTGTTACCAATTCTTGTGAATAGTTATTTTCCCATCTCTACAAAACAATTGGTCGTCTATGCCCCTGTGCGCCACCGAGTGCCACGAACTACTATAGAAGTTGGTCAGTGACTTCATAGGCGTGCAGCTGTCAAGGTCACTTTGGCATAGTGCAGCACAAAATCGGATTCGCGCGCACGCATCTTTCTTTCTTTCACTTGATAACAAATAGAAAAATGAGTGAAGAACTTGATTCGGACGAACTTCTTAAAATCGGATCATTAGTTTAGAAGATAGGTGGGAACATTACTTTGCACAAACACACAAACATCTCTCACCCTAAACGCATATACCTGCTCCGTTCCGTCGTGGGTAAATAGAGAAACGCAATCTGTGCGCGGGGTCCCCGGCGCGCAGATGGGTAAACGCTACCGATACATGAGTTAAGAAAAGAACAGAAACAACACTTAAAAAACAATGCTTTGATAAGTACACGGCTACAAGCGTGATAGAATTTAAATATATACTTACTTTCCATTTCAAAAAACACTAAAAACAATTAAAAATTCTGCCACTTAGATACCTACGGTAAAAAACGTTGACTGAAGTTATTAAAAAAACACAGGAATAAACAAAAATAGAAGAAAGAAAGACCATAGACCCCATCCCTGATCAGAATCGAATTCAACGTGCCCTCAGTGCCAATAACTTGATATGAAGTTAAAGAATGAGATCATGAAACAAATAGGGATGTACCCTATTCCTTATAGTTCTAATTGAGTTATGTATTAGTTTCTTTGATACTCATAATTTATACTGTTTTTTCTTATTAAGGATACTGTGAAATAAAACAAATCTGGAAATATTTAATCACTTTTTATTTATATTCGTAAAATCAACTTTAAATCTTAACTTTACGCGTACAAATCTTATTCATCGATATGACGATATCCCCATCACTACTGTTTACTGTATATTTAGTTATACATTTATAGCTTGGCGCTCGGCGAGGCATTGCGTTTTGTGTACGTTGGCGGCGAAAAGGTTAAATATTTTTTTTTTTCTTAAAATCGGAAAGCGGTTCATAGAATACATTTACCTACTAAGTTTCACATGTATAGTCTTAATAGTTTCCGAATAAAATGGCTGTGACCAAACAATTTAGATCCTTTTTTATAAGTATTTGTTTACATTCAAAAATATACCAAAAGAATTGGTGAACTTTTATTATTTCCATGTAACAAATTATAAAAAAGATCCTAGATTTTATTTTATGCTATGCTGAAACTTTTACTGGTTAAAGATAAATCATTCTAAGTTTTCGAACGCACAAAACAAAAAAACTTTATAATAAAAAAAAATGTTGGCTTACAACTAAAGCAATATTAATAAAAAGCTAGTCAAGCACTCTTTCTTTATGAAAAATGCGGACTGCGAAGATATCCAAGAGAAAAAATAGATATTGGGAAAAAAGTCAAAGGAACTCTACAAGAAATTTCCCAAAATGATTTTGATTTGCTTTAGCCCAATGGCAAAGAAATCGCCCAAGCCAAATAACGACTTATGGTCTCTCTTTGACTTAATTCCCAAAGGATTGTTTGGATTTTTATGAATGCCTTTGGGCAATGCTCTGATTCTAGAAGATATCATGGATTCAACAATTTAATGCTTTGAAGTTGATGCAGACAGCAAAGTTTGATGTTGGCATGCCTATACCATTTTTACTGTAAGAAGGTACATGTTTTGATAGTAAGAATTTTAAATGTATGGGAATGGTCTTTCTTTCAGTATACCTACTCAAAGGCCGCACCTTCTTACAGTAAAAATGGTGTAATGGCACGACTATTTTTCGTTTCTTTTTGTGATTTAAGCCCAGATAGCATTAAGTTTATTTAAATTCAAACTCGCCAGTTTTCACACGAAACGTAAGTTTCAACCAATCACATTGCTTGATAACATGTCAAAACTACTCTGTTACCCTTAAGTTTGATAATTTTGTTTAAATTAAATAAAAAACTATCATTAAACATTGATTTTTTATTGAATTAGTAATTGAAATATTATCTGGATCTTTACTGATGAATGTATGTTGAGCAGCATTCCTTACACTTATTTATTTAGAAAAAGGGTCCAGACCCAGTTCTTCCCCATTATCTCTATAAAATTGTATTGCATTACAATTTTATAGAGATAATGGGAAGAACTGGGTCTGGTCCCTTTTTCTAAATAAATAAGTGTAAGGAATGCTGCTCAACATACATTCATCAGTAAAGATCCAGATAATATATTAATTACTAATTCAATATTATTAATTACTTAGCTAATTTTTCGTATTTAAATTTGTTATTAAGTTTTGTAGTATTACAAAACTTAATAACAAATTTAAATACGAAAAATTAGCTAAGTAATCATCACAATACATATGATCTAAATGTATCAAATGTTCGACTAAACTCTGTTACAACTGCATTGACCTATAACTCAAAACGAACTACATGTGGATTGGATCCTGTTTGTGTAACTACGTCTAATTATAACATACTAAAAGGAAATATAAAACGCTTTGGACTTGTACTTTGATATTTCAAAACATTCGCTGTTTAAATTAGTAGTAAGCTATGAAAAGTGAGGCTATAAAGAGAAGTTGGAACAATCTTTACTAATATTATAAAGCGGAAAAGTTTGTTTGTTTGAACACTAATCTACGAAAGTACTGGGTGGATTATGATGCAATTTGATATGGAAGTAGCTTGAAGCTTAAAAAAGTTTATAAGCTACTTTTTACCCGACTGCAGAAATGGAGGATTATGTTTTTATTGTGTTAAAGTCCATGTGAGCGCAGCCCCGCACAACTGCTAGTGACATCACAGCATATTTCTTCTGAACATCAGAATTGGTCATTATTTTACAGTATGTTGTAATAGTACATTGTTCACCGAGAGGAGAAAGTGACCGATTACCGTCGAGGGTGTCGTTTGAAGCCCGAGCCGTAGGCGAGGGCTTTAAAACACCCGAGATCGGGAATCGCACTTTCTCTCGAGTGATACATAGTGCTTTATACTACACCTTTTTTTTTTTTTTTTAACGTGGTAAAATTATCAAATAAGTCCTCCCACCCGGGCAGGGTGGGAGGGACTGTCAGACTTTTACTGACTAAAATCTACGGTGTTCCTTCAAAAACCCTTTACGTACCGGGGCCACGGTAACGGGATGAGTCCCACGACCCCGGCAGGCTTCGGCCCTCTGCAGAGGGGGCCTCGTCATGTTGCTGACGCTCTTTGAGGCGCGCGTAGAACACGACGCGCCGTCGACCCGGGCATGGTCCATGGTCGGACAGCGAGTTACCCTTTACTCGCTGTCCGCATGCCCGCGCCTACGGTGGCCGGAGATCGTCGGCCGACGTCCGACGCCGTGGGCGTCTACCACTGCGGCTGGGCTGAAGGGAGGACGCCATCCTCTCCCTCACGCGGCCCGCCTCCTCCTTCGGAAGCATGACTGCTTCGCAAAAGGAAGCGACCGCTTCCCACTCCGTCTCGCCCCGCAGCATGGCCTCGACCAATGCCGGGCGCGAGAGGTCTCCGCCTATCGCCGACGTGAGGACACGTCGGTGCTCTGCCCAGGCGGGGCAGTCTTGCACCGTGTGCTCTACGGTGTCCTCAGGGCGACCCTCGCAGTGGTGACACCCAGGCGTTTCCTCCTTTCCCATCAGACACAGGTACCTCCCGAAACTTCCGTGTCCGGTGAGGACCTGCGTCATGCGGTAGGTCAGGACGCCGTGACGCCGATCTAGCCACTCCTCAAATTATACTACACCTACGAGGAAAATGAAAAACTAAATCTTTACTAATTGAAATTTATATTGAAATTGTTGCAGTTAGTGAAGCTTAATGTAACACTGTTTTCACAAATGGCGCCAATGGCGTCTGCAATTTTCACATTTTCTTTTTTCAAATTGTTTATCCTGCCGCCGCAGGGTCGCACTGCCAGCCCGACACCATCCAACTCACAGCTAGTGGCCAGTGTCATTTTGCGAACTTGGAGATAAAAACTCACTGTAAAAACTTTTTGGCTTTTGATATTTAGGTTACCGGCGCATAGTCTTACCCAAAATTAAAAAAGAAAAACCACGTAAGAAATGGATTTTCATACACTTTTCTCTCCCGCTCAGATGCGTTTTCTCCCCGCATATTTGTTCGATATGCAATGACGTACTTTCTACCGTAAATTTGATAAAGTATCAAGGTACTTTCCAAGCAGGTGTAGTATAAAGATTATTAGCATGAAGAGTACTCAAATCAAATCAAATAAAAACACATAGGCATTTATAAATCCGAAGCTAGTGCACAGTTGAAGCGATCTGTTCCTATGGAGAACCAGAAAAAACTCCATGGTTAATCTTTTCAAAACTTATTTAATTTTTACAATGTTTCCATAATACAGTTTTTATATGTACGAGAGGACAGTATCAACCTATTAACATGTACAATGTAATTACAAATAAAAACACATTTAAGAATCTATGGAGTTCTTGCATTCACTAAAAAAGAAGCATTATAAAATATAAAAATAAACTTGACAAAGTACAACTTGTATAAATATTGTAAAAAGATTAATCCTAAGTTTTTAATTAATAAGCGTCAATAGCCTAATGGCTAAGGTGTCGGACTTGTGATCGAGAAGTCCGAATCCCACCCATTAGGGTGAGATTTGAACCCACGACCTCTCGCAATAGTGCGGCAGTAGTGTAATCACTATTGCCGTGAACCCACACCAGACACAAGCATATTTAGCTTAGTTGGAGGGATTAACAAGATTGCTTGTAATATGAATTCCAGTAAAATTACTAGTTCTCTTAAAAAAAACACAAACATGAAAGTGGAGTTGTTAATAGACTTTCGACAGTAAAATAGTTACAATAAGCCAAGAAGCCACATGTGCAGCAGGAATCATTAGCAAGCAGTCTTGTCGTCAACATAGTCCTTAATAATCTTATAATATTATGCTTTTTTGATAAGGATACACTTGATGTGACTTTAAAGCTTTTACTCATCTCCATTTGGCTATAACAATTCCATGTTTATTGCGTGTATTTATAGTCTGAAGATAGTTTTTGTATACATGCAATATGCTTTCTAATATACATAAAAAATTTCCCGATTCTGTTATATAATATATCACTGAATTTTAAGAATAAGAATTCCTAATTCGTTGATAAGAATAAAACGTTTCTTCGAGACCAAACATGTAAATTAATTTAAAAACTCACCATAGCAGTTTGTCGGCGGGATCGGCGCTTGTTTTGACAATATTTTGGCTCTGAGGTACTTACATACAATAAAACTAAGTAGGTACAGACACAGAGAGTATTTAACCTAGAGAGCTTATAGGCCGATTTCTTTGAAGAACACAATTCGCCAATACGGGTTGGGAGGCGAGGAAAAAATGCGCTACTGCAATTGGTCAGTTCAAAGTCAAGCTTCATAGATATGCCGAGTTAGGGATTGCTCTACTTGATTGAGGGAAAGTTATCGACATCGATAAAATGAAGTTTAACATTATAAAATTACTCAATAAAATCACATAATAATATTTAATAATTATCAGTATCAATTACAAAAAGAAAAACAAGTATGCTGTTATTATTGATTTTTAAAATGAATTAATTTGGTAAATGTTTTTCGAATTAAAGTTTTAGGGTCCTGATTGTTTTTGCTAAAAAATGATAACCGAGCGCCTACATATTTCTGAATTATGCATTTTGCTAATTCAATCAAATGATTGGTAGTTTCTATTTCATATTGATGAAAATTAATATCCGGGAATAAATTATACCCAATCAGTGATTTTAAAACCGATCTCATAAAATAATTGGAATTATATTTCTGAGACAGCACTTTCGAACTACTCTCGTTGATCGCCCTTTTAACATAAATTTCACAACGACGACAAATTTCTATTACTGTGGTGGATCCGTACAATAACTTGTTTTAGTGTCTTTTTGAAATTGTAAGGCGTTTTGATTTGTAACACCAATCAACGCTCCAATACAAGTTAGGCATTTTATTTGCTTTATCAGAGCATGGACAATGTAGCCGGCCATATTTTATTTTTATATTTTATTTTTTTATATTTATTTTATATTCCATAATAAATATACTTTCATTTAAATCAGTTGTGTCAACAACTGTAGCTTCAGCAGGCACTAGGTAATAATTATTTTTTTGGTGGTACTCACCACCATTAGATGATTTATCTAATGACTCCTCCCTCCTACATACTCTTAACCCGTGGACTCGACATCGAAACAAAGGAACCTGTTTCTTTTTCCTAGGTGGAAAAATCATCGAATGACTTCTCCCGCTCTGGGTAAAGTGGAAGGGAGTGTCTGACTTCTACTGACTAAAAATCCACCCTGTTCCTTCAGCTGCCCTTAAGTTCCGGGGCCGTGGTATCTCATAGAGACCATTACCGCATCCCTGGAACCAAAGTAACTAACGAGGGCGATATTGTAATGCAAAGGTCCTAGTTAATTAATATTAGACTCCGTCATACTATTTGAAGCCTAGAAAGATTGGATATAGGTATCTTATATTATTTTGACTTTTCTCAACATTATATCAATAAAAACCAAACTAGAAACCAATATTCCCTAGTAACCTTATCCATCCACTTTTCTTTTTAATCTGGAATCTTGGGAAATCTAAAATGAAAACATGCATGTCACACAGAAGAAAAAATATCAGAACTTTCTCATTTTTAGGGTTCCGTAGCCGAATGGCAAAAAACGGAACCCTTATAGTTGCGATATGTCTGTCCGTCTGTCTGTCTGTCTGTCCGTCTGTCTGTCTGTAGTGTAAAACTATACATTTGAAACTTAGTAGATAGATGTATTCTGTGAACGGATTTTGAAAGTGCCCGTTTTTTTTGCAAAAGAGTTTATTATCTAATTTTCTCTATCTTTACGACCTAAACGTGAAAACCTTAAATAAACAAAATGTAACAAGTTATGTCTTACAATATACAATAATTAATTTAATGTTTCAGTTTATATCTTTTTTCGTTGAATAACCACAGCCAGTTTTTTTCTAAATATATGTTTTTTTTTGTATTTCGAATAAGCCCGCGCTTGACCTCGATCACACCTGATGGTAAGTGTAAGATGAGGTTTACGATCGAACGAGCGAGCCCAGAAAATGCCTATTCACTCTTGCGTTAAAGGCTAACGAATCATATGTAGCAGGGAACACAGAAGCCGGCAGAGAGTTCCACACCTTGGCTGTGCGCATAATGAATGTTTAAGAAAAGCGCTTAGTACGACAAGACCTTATATCGACCAGGTGTGGATGGTATCCTGCGGTACGTCTGGTAGATCGGTAGTAAAAGGGGGATGAAGAGATTAGGTCGTGGAGCTCCTGCGCACACTCCGAAGTACAATCTGTAGAAGATAGACAGGCAGCAACGTTTCGCCGGTGAGCCAGGCTGTGAATCTTGTCTGCCAGAACCTCGTCACCTATGAGCTTTTTAGCTCTGCATCCGATCGAGTCAAGTGCAGCTAGCTGGTATTTAAGATAAGAAGTGCATTATATGTGGTGACTTTAATATTGACGTACAGGTTGACAGTAAGAAACATACTGAACTTCTAAGCTTATTGACATGTTACAATTACTGTTACAAAAACTGGTACCTAATAAATACTCCTACTTTTCATAATAATTCATATTCGTGTTTAGATAACATAATAACAAATATCGGTGATGATGACATAGATCAGTGTTTTGTTGATCACAATGGCTTGGCAGATGGTCATGGCGGACTTTTCTGCAATTTAGTTTTTGAAAAAATCAATAAAAATAAAAAACTCTGAAAATAGTGTAATAATAGAAAAATAAAGATTTTTTATTATAAAAATAGTATTGCATTCAAGAAAATAATTAGAAATAAAAATTGGAGTAATATGGGAATAAACAGTTTTATAAGTTGTCTTGGTAAAGCATTCCACGATTGTTACCCAAAGACATCTATTAGAATAAAGCCATATAAAAACATATCAATACAGTGGATTACTAAAGGGGTTAAAGTTTCAAGTAAAATGAAAAGGGTACTATGCTCAGGTACAGTAAATAATTCTAGCCTTAAAAAGTATAAAAACAACCATATTCGAATTTACAGAAGAGTTCTTCAGCAAACCAAAAGGAAGGCCATGATAAATCATTTAAATACCGCCACAAATATTACAAAACAGACGTGGAAACTTGTTAATGAATGTAAAAAGAAAACAACAACTGGGCAATGTAGGAATTTAATCCTAAAAGTGAACGGTGAAGTGATAACCGACCCCCAGCAGGTCGCAAACCATTTCATTGACATTTTTGTGTTCAAATCGTCACTCGCTAGCAATGAAAAGGAGAGAGCAAGGACTTTTCTATTGGAAAATACAAAAAGAGTCGAAAGTGATTTAACTTTCTATACCTACACCACACCTAACGAGCACATTAATGGAAATAGCAGCCTATTTTTTTACTTTCGGCCGGCCGGTTCAACAAGCAGTTCAAAGTTGCATATCTGCATCCGTAAACGTCTATAGCTATAAAAGTTACTTAAAGTGCTACAAGCTAAATCAAATACTACCTTAGGCTTTACAGTAGTTCACTTTAGAACTCATTTACCATTTACACCATTATATGAGAGTTACGAAGGTCATTCTGCCACTTACAGCTGTACAGTGGTTTCCATTGTAACTTTTATAGATTACATTACTACAAAAAGGAGTTAATTGTAGACTGTTTGCAGCACCTGTACAGGAGTTTTTGCGTCAAAGAGTAACGAACATCCATACATCTAAACATCCATCCCCACAAACTGACGCATTTATATTATTAGTAAGAAGTAAGAAGAAGTAATTATTATCTTCTGGTGTCAGATTTTCTGACTACCTTCAACAATTGATAAGAACCTGAAGTAACAGCTGAGACTAATTGCTCAACGTTTCCGAGGGACTCAGTAATTTTAGGTATGGAATGAATGGAAAAACCGTCCACAGAACAACGTTATGCGGCTTCATGTTTTTCAAGGTTTAGTTCCTCATAGTGTAGTATTTGTATGTTTAATAAATCTTTACTTAATTACAGGTTAAAGATGAAGTAACCGCAGATGACATAGTTTGTAAGTTGCATTATTATATTTACACATTTACTCTTGAATAAACCATTATTAAATTAGTAATCATCACAATTTAAAAAGATAATTTAGTATTTAATACATTCTAAAGAAAAGCCAAACTAGAGAAAACAATTATATTTACAGGTGCACTGAATAATGAGGTAACATTATCAGTGATAGATGTTTTCCCTGATGATCATAGTGATCATGGGGATGCTGATATTCACCACGCTGATGAAGATAATGACGAGGATGATGACTATCTCGACGACATTGCTATATCAGCTCTGAAGCCTAAACGTAAGCGTATCAGAAGAAAGGAAATAACAGAACAGCAGGCAGAAGAGTTTAATCAAATTCTCAAAAAGCCCAATTTGAAAGTTAAAGATTTTGTAAAGTTAGTAAAGTTTTAATTAGTTAGGGAACATTAATATATAGATATTACATTATATGTAAAGAAGGTGAATAACAGCTGGTATGGTAAGTTAATTATATAAATATTATTTTTTTATAATTTCAGATTGCAGTGTGATATCTGTGGCGAGAAACTGAAGACATGGAGTGGCTTACGAGTACATTATGCTAAACAGCATAAGAGTGAACCATACGTTTACTGCCTGTGTGGATTTGCTGTACGATCTAAAAGTGTTCTTTACAAACATGTATCGGACCATAAAATAGAAAGTAGAAAATTAAGGAAGAATTCAGTGGAATCTGATGATGAAGAAAAACAAAACTTAAAATATGCGAGTTTGAATGTGAAAGATTTTATTAGGTATTGTTAAAATTCATTTAGTTGAGATTTACAAGTTAACCTAGTGGTTGCATGTGATTTTTTTGTTTTCTCGGTCAGTACATTTATAATAAGGTTAACAGGATCCTGCTTATTTATGATTTTAACAGAAATTAATGTAAATCGAAAGTAACTAATTGGATCCAAGAACTAAACTATGGTGACACTGAAGACATACTTGCTGTCCCTGTATAGATAATGGAAAAAAAAATACTATTACATTCATCCACTCACTCCACACACACTCACTATACATACACACTATATACGCACCTACATCTCCACTTAATACTAATCCCACTAACAATATTATTATTATTTTTTTGTACTTCGATTAATTTTTATTTTCTTCTTAAATTTTAAAACATGTAATTTATAATGACTCCTGACCACTAATATATAGAGCACTTGAAATGTTAACCCAAAGGGTGGAGACCTGGTGTCCTGAAATACAGGCCCTGGCCTAGTTTAGGCACCAGTCTACCACAATGTTTATTGTATGGAATGTGTCCCTAATAACTAACATTGTACATAAATATTGTGGTGAGAGAATAAAGAATATGCTTATGATTGTGACATCTATTCATAAACAATTTTTAAGAGTACTTAATATTTTCAGGTTTAAATGTGCCCACTGCGATAAGGAGTGCTCCAGTTGGTACCGATTGAAAGCTCATTGTGAGTTGAGTCACAATGTATCACCCGTGGTGTCTTGTATCTGTGGCATCACACTTAAATCCAAGTCAGTCATGTACAAGCATGTACAAGACCATAGGAATCCTAATGTACTGTCGTAAGTAACATATACTTACAAATCGGTTTGAAGGTTTGGAAAAATCTCCATCCATATTATGTTCTTATAACTTATCTTATACCTCAAGGATCAAAGGAGCCTTTTTATGGACATGGATGTTCGTCGTCCTGAGGTGGGCGAAGGGGGATCTGTCAGACTCTTAATTGATTAAAACCGCCCCGTGTTTCTTCGCACACTTGCGCCAGGGGTTGCGGGAGCAATTAAATACTTACCAATGCGGCTCCCGAAGAATCTTATGCCCTAATCAATGTGATTGTCTACCCGTATACTGAGTTTTAATGAAATTCATTAAATCTTTGATGTGAGATGGATAATGGAAAAACAAAATGTTTACGATACAAAATTCTCTTTTCAGCCCTTAAAAGGTTGAATTTAAGTAATAGTTATTTCTTTATTTTACAGATGTGACAAGTGCCCTCGAATTACGAAAACCCTTTCCGCCTTAAATAAACATAAGATGAGACATATACCAAAATCAGAGAGAAAGTTCTGTTGTGCTTCATGTGACAAGATATTTACTTCTAAAGATGCATTGAAATCTCACGAAAGATCGCACATACCTATAGAAGAGCGGAAAATATACCGATGTGATATGTGCAATATGAAGTAAGTTTAATGTGAAATTCATAGACCATAAATTTTCATCGTAGGTACTTCATTCATAAGTTAGTAATTTGGTCTTTCGGTTCGTAGATGACTTGAATGGATATGGGTAAGAAGTAATATTGAGCTTCCTCCGTGCTAGCTGTTGATCCCGGCTGCCATATGTCCACCATAAAAAAAAATGTTCTGCCCATCTGTTATGTTTAATATAGTGACTTCTTTTCCCAATTAAAATAAAATCTAACTTAATACTAACGCGTAAGTTGCTTTTTATCCCTGAAGAGAGATTTATTTTTTCCCTGTGTTCTCGTAGACCTTTTTCCCGGCTAATTTATGTATTTGTTACACGCACATAAATAATTGAGCGGTGCTACGATTTCGAACAAAACTGGCATCGACTGATATGTTCGCGGTTAGATGAAACTTCTTCCTTGGCTCTAAGTATTGTAGGTTTAGTATGTTTCGCTTTTCCTGTCAGGTTTACGACTCGTTCGTCGGCGGCTTCGCACAAGCGCGTCGTGCATGACAAGATCAAAGGCTACGTGTGCGACCTATGCGGGTACGCGTGCGGAACCAACGGCGAGCTGCGCCAACACCGCGCCATACACAGCGACGATAAGCCCTTCGTGTGCAGGAAATGCGCCAAACCGTAAGTTTTATTTTCAACCGACGAAAAAAAGAGGAGGTTATCAATTCGACGCGTTTTTTTTTTTTTATGTATTATCATCGATTACTCGAAGACGGCTGGACCGATTTGGAAAATTCTTTTTTTGATTGAAAGGGTATACTTCGAAATTGGTCCCATTTTCATAAACGTCAGGATTTGATGATGGGATCCTGGAGAAATCGAGGGAACTCTTCAAATATTATAGGCACACCAATGACGTTTTGGGTATTTATTATAGCAACTTGTGCAGTTGCTCTCAAAAAGTACCATTTGAGGAAGTGGAACTGATGACGAAGACCACAGATGGCCGCCGAAACTACTCAATAATGAGTATTGAGTGGATTGCGATTCGATTACTTGAATATGGATGTTAAGCACTTTATGCTCGTCACAATGCATATGGTGATGTAGAGCTGATGGTGAAGTACCAGGAGAACTCCTCAACAATTAACGGCCCAGCATTAGGAAAAGCAATATTTTGTAAAAGGTTATAAGTAGTTGACATTTAGGCTCTTGTAACTAGGTAAATTAAAAATAGACCAACTAAAAAGAGTGAAATAAAAACTTTTTACCAAAAAGGTAATAAATATTATTTTTATCTATTAAAAATAAATATAAATGTATAATTAAAAAATATATATATTAAAATTAATATATATATTATAAATAATAAAAAAATATTTATATAAATATATTTTTATTACTACATTCGTAAATAAATATTTTAATATATTCTTGTATTGCTTACTATACCCAACTGGTTTGATTTGACAGATATGTCATCACAATAATATGGCGCTAAGTCGATCTTAGTTTTAGTTTAATCGCACTATAGTTGTAGACCTGCTATATCGGGAGGTGCTTATTGCCACTAACCGTGTGAAATATCTTTTGGAAGAACAAAAATAATTTGGGTAGACCTTTTAGGGTACGTTTCCACCAGAGATGTGCGAGGATGCGTAGCAAGGGATGTGTTTGTAAAGAACCAATAGAATCGCTTCATTTACCTCGCCTCGGTCAGCACAGCACAGAAATTCTGGTGGAAACGGCTCAGCGGAGCTAGATTTTTGCGCATACAAAACAAGCGAGGGATGTGTGCGAGGGATGTGTGCGAGAGATGTGTTGCGAGGGATGTGTTGCGAGGAATGTGTGTTGAGAAGGATGTGTTGCGAGGTTTGCGCATCCTCGCACCACACATTAATGCGCATTTTCACAGTTCTGCTACACATCCTCGTAGGCACATTTTCATCGCACAGCTTTGGTGGAAACACCCACACATTTTCACAGCACAGCTAGACATCCTCGCACGACACATTTCCATCGCACATCTCTGGTGGAAACGCACCCTTATACTCGCTGTGTCCGAAAAATTTTATTTATCATTCGAAAATTTTAATATCCTGGCAATGGAGAGCAATTTTTTATTCTTTTTCGTCCTATAGTGAACCCTAAAACCATTTTATATTACAGATTTAAGACTTATTCAAACCTGAAGACGCATATGGACACTCACGAGGATACATCTTACGAGTGCTACATTTGTCGGCGAGTGCTAAACAGCCGACGCACGCTTCGTAAACATCTGCTAGTGCACGAAGACAAATGCAGGCATGTGTGCTCGTACTGCAACAAAGCGTTCAAAAGGAGACAAACTTTGAAGGTGAGTTCGTGAAAAGAGCCATTGAAATTATAGTTAGCTAACATACACAGCGACGATTTTTGAGTAAATAAACTATTTTCGACAAAATGTGTGAAAGCATTTTGTAACCTTGTAGAATATTGTCTAAATTACGAAAACGGTCTGGACAGTATTGTTTTCTAACTACAGCTCCTGTAGAGTTACAACGGTTTCACGTGCAGTGTGAGGTCTTGCGTTGTCATGGAGCAACATTAGTGAAGATCGATTCTCGAAATTTCAAAAATTCACTGCTAGTTTCACCATAATTTTATTCGAAGTTTTTAGCTTCGGATCGGCATAATAAACATTTGCTGTTATTGCTAGACCAGACCTGAGAAAGCTACATATAGTGAATAACACCACGAATAGACCATTACCTTTTTATTAGTAAGGTTTGTCTGAGGGCAGGGCACTGACATCTGACGTTCCGGGACGTTCGTTAGCAATCTCCTCTCCAAGCGCACCGTTACTGCCTCGTTAGTTCCAGCCCCGGATCTTCAATTTTTTTTAGGCGGGGCAAGAACTGGTAAATGCCGCCCTCGCCTCCGCCCTTTTTATTTATGTTTACCTTTATCATATTTATAATACCAGCTATCAGATGTCCACTAATTGATTGTCATTTGGACATAGGCCTTCCGGAAATAATGCATCCATCGCTGTTCTTTCTGAGTTAAACTTATTTATTTACACATGTAAAGACATGAACGTGTAGAGTATTTTAAACAGCACATGATAGGATTTAAAATAAAAATATGTCATAATAAAAATCAAATATATGGCATTCGTGAATTAAAATTACAATTTTACTCGTCGAGCTTTTTCGTCGAGCTTTTTGTCCAGCAAATAAATCTATGGCCTTGTCATAATTTGTACAAACGGAGGAGAGATGGTTCGCACCATCTGTCCTCCGTTTCTTTGCAGACTACTTACGTGATCGACAGCAGTTTGTTAGGCTTGGTATGTACGTGTCGGGTACCTATCGCACGCGTTTCGGCGTGAGTCAAGGCTCAATTTTGGGGCCTTTATTTTAGTGGAGTGTAGATAACAAGATGGAGTTTAATTCGTCCAAATGCTTCGCTATGACATTCGGTTGCATGCGGCACCCAGCTAATTTTGAATATAATTTAAATAATAATACCTTCACGAAGTTAACAGCCATGAAAGACCTGGGAGTCACATTCGACCGAAAGCTTACCTTCCACGACCATATTATGGACATGGTAGCTAAACAATCCTACCAAAGGTTAGGTTTTGTTCTGCGTAATTGCCGCGATTTTCGCACCGCTCATGCCGTCAAAATAATATTTAATGCGCTCGTACGTACCAAGCTGGAAACCAGCTCTTGCGTGTGGCATCCACATGAAAGTACCTACGCACTTTTATTAGAAAATGTTCAAAAAGCGTTCCTTAGATACCTATATAAGCAGAAACACGGCTACTATCATAGATAAAATAAATAACTAGATGTGGTCAACAGAAGACATTATATCGGAACCGTGTGTCTCCAGTTAGGCGCTGGGCGGGGCAACAACTACACATGCAGTTTAATAAAATCAATAGATACGCACTCGCGCACACACCCGCATTTCCTAAATCAGAACGTACTATACAATCAATAATAAACCTTATTCCGTCAAACACAGCGTGTATTTACCATGCACCTTAGAATTTACCCACACAAAAACATCGGTCGCTATCGTTGTGCTGTGCAAAAGCAATTTATTTTACATATACGCTAGTGATTGACTAAATCGGAAAGTTATCGATTCTTCCATTTGTTATTGTACATTTTTTTTGGGCACCTGAAAATGAACCAAATAAAAAATGGCATGTCCAGAAAATATTATAATAACAATAAACATATTATTAAGAACATAACATTACATAATTATTATTAAGTACAACCTACTAAGTATTAAGGGCTACCCTGGCGCTTTCGACTTAAATCTTAATATTTAATTATCATAGTGTAAGGTCAAATAGAAGTTGATGTTAACTTACATTACGCTCTTGATCGGAACATACCAGCCATATAGGTTGTATAGAATCCTGAAAAGTTGAATGACTGATTTTATGAATGTCCTAAAACATGAGAATAGCTTTTTTCAGTAATAAAATAAAATTTAACCCACTTCTGCAAAAATCAGTTGTACTCTTAATTTTGGAATTGTCCATTCAGGCTGGAACATTTCTGCGCTGAAGTGAACCGAGCATTTATGGTGCTATTTTGTGTAGGGTACCAGTTAGGTGGCATGCCTGTGGCATCAATCCATTCCTTTTTTATATTACCATCTTTTGGGAAGCTGAAAAGTACGAAAACCACTTATTTATCATTTACATACATCCTAAGCTACTTCTAAACGTCACCATATAATAAGCATCGCAATAATTACGTACCACACTATAAATCAAGATCTGAATGATTTTGACGTATATTGCTAATCCATTGCTACATATGTTCAAAATATTGGTCTGCTCAACAACGTAAATACCACAGTGAGTGTTGTTGATTTAGCATAATGAAACCGATTCCTACTGTAAGTGTGTTACGCAATTACCCCGCAGGTAATAGTTTAGTAGGTTATAATAGGTTTTTGTTATAAGAAAAATCCTAGTTAGTAGACAAATTGTTAAATATATGAAAACAAACACACATCCATGCCTAACAAATAAATAGCATGAATATATTGACTTATTTTAAGCTAAATTCACAAATATATTATCTGAACCATGCCGATTATTATAACGCATTCGAAGCTTCAACGGAAGTAAAATACAAAAACCATAAAAAAATAAAGAAACAGCAACATAGGATAAGGCATAACATACGATAATTCTAAACCGAAAAACACCACCGATTATTAACCTAAAATTAAAGTAACTTACTTTACGAATATTGGTTACGCATTTCTCTAGTACTCTCTAAAAAAATCAAAATAAGTAAAATAACATTATTTACACCGGGCTAAAACGGTTGACAGATTGAAAAATAAACTATTGTAGCGACAGCGACGTCGGAACTCCTTACGCATGCTGCGGGCGTAAAATAAATTGTTTATTTTTTTTACTTTTTTGTAGGTACACTTGATATTTCAACGTATTTATATTTCTGTCATTTCATGTAAAATAAAAGTTAAACCAATTTTCTTAGAGGTTTCCGTATGTTATAAAAAACTTTTTACCGGTCTTTAGTTTTGTATTTTCGTTTTTGGCACCGACTTCCGAAATTAAAATTATTTTTCACTTTGCAGTGTTTTTTGGGAGTCGGTTTAATTTTTTGGTAAAAAGTTTTTATTTCACTCTTTTTAGTTGGTCGATTTTTAATTTACCTAGTTACAAGAGCCTAAATGTCAACTACTTATATTCATTTACAAAATATTGCTTTTCCCAATGTTGGGCTGTTATTTGTTGAGGAGTTCTCCTGGTAGTTCACCATCAGCTTCACTTCACCATATGCATTATGACGAGCATATTGTGCTTAATAACCACATTCAAGTAATCGAAGCGGAACACATGAACTACTTATTATTCCTACTTATATATTGAGTAGTTCCAGTGGCCATCGGTGGTCTTCATCATCAGGTCTACTTCACAAATGGTGCTTTTCGAATGCAACTACACAAGTTACTATAAAAATACTCAAATCACTATAGGTGTGCCTATAATATTTGAAGAGTTCCCTCGATTTCTCTAGGATCCCATCATCAGATCCTGACTTGGTGACAATGGGACCAATTTCAAAGTATACCCTTTCAAACAAAAAAAGAATTTTCCAAATCGGTTCAGCCGTCTCCGAGTAATCGGTGATCATTCATAAAAAAATAATAATAATATACGCGTCGAATTGATAACCTCCTCCTTTTTTTGTCGTCGGTTGAAAAACCCCTAAACTATAATAGCAATATTTCATTCGTCAATCGACATTGCTGTCGATAGCATACGTTAGTGGATCTGCACAAGCACATCACTAATTCGTCGCAAGAAGTGGCGGCCTCACTACGCGATGAATCCGCGTAATACAGTTTCGTATGTTATTTTTACATTGCTTGTCCAGTTACTTAGTGACGAACTCAGGTGGTGGTTAAGGAGCAATGTATTTATAGCACAAGTAGTACAGTCGTTCTGATATTTGAAAACAAAAATAACATAGTAAAACCAAGAAAGATTTTACGATGTATTGTTTTTCATGATTTTAAAGACAAATATTGTAAAATACTTGTACTTACATATGGTAAGTGATTCCATGATTCACATAGTTTTGATTTTGGCTTCGGTTTTTACAAGATACCACAGAAAAACTCGGCATTCATATATGTTATCACGATCGCCGTCGAAAGCGCACTAGTTGGCAGAGACGGCCACTTGCCTGTGACATGAGCCCTGTGGCCATGTCGCGCGGACACCGATACGCCCCCTTACCACTTCTCCTATATTTTTGATTTCTGTGGCTACTATCCTTACCTCTATCCGACAAAGTTCTTACTGGGTTGCCTCGGATACAACTCCCTAGAGGTAAGGCGAGCTCGAGATCAGCTCACAATAGCCTGTAAGATGCTCCGTGGCGCTATTGACGCTCGTGATCTGTTACATATGCTAGCGCGCTTCTTTGTCCCAGACCATTACTGCCGGGGCAAAAAGCACAGGCTGTTTGCCGTGCCTCCATGTCGTACTGTTGCACGTGCTAAGTTGCCAATCCCTCGCACTCTGGCTGCGTTTACACGTACGCAGTATGTGTTATAATTGTCTCTTTTAATTTTAGTTACTGTCATTGGTTGTAAACATAACCGTTATAATTAAATCTTCTATACTTATAATAAATCTGTAGAGAGATCAATTCTGTACATGAAATATATTTACAAAATAACTATCAGGGGGTGATTAGGGATCGATCGATACTGATGCCAAAAATGCAATCAGTAAAATTTTTGTCTGTCTGTCTGTCTGTCTGTATAACCGTTATAGAAACAAAAACTACTCGACGGATTTTAACGAAACTTGGTACAGTCGGCCAAGAAAGTGGTGTACCACCCTAAGGTTGAATATCGCTTGCAGATTCATAGGTGATAAAGATTAGTTTCGCTTGCAGATCGATCTGACAACTTCTATTGCTGTCTTTATCTGATTATTGATAACGACTATTACTGTTTGTAACGTGACAGCTGTTCTTAGTTTGAACTTGATGGAACCAATGACGTCGTAAAATCAACGGCGGGGGGCTGTAGATTTTGATGACAAAATTGTATCTACAAATTCAGAATTGTAATCAACAAGTTACATAAAATTGTAAAGGCACAAGGCGAGTCCACAAACCTACAATTTCTGTAAACTTGTAATTACAATATCAATAAAAAACAAGCTAAAAATAGATTTATCCTTTTATTAAATTTCTACAATCAATTTTAAAATACTTATAACAAACAAAAACATAGCATATATAGTAATATTTAGAAGATATTGAAAATTTTTAAAAATTAGAAACGGGTGTAACCGCCGTTGGCCTCTATAACCTCTAAAAGACGAGACCTCATTGAACCAACAAGCCGTGAGCTTATATCGGTTCCCCGCATTTCCTCCCAGATATAATTACAGTGACTAATAAGAGCTTGTTTGGTTCTTTCATTTTGATGCGACCATCGTTGGACCATAAGGCCCCAAAGATTTTCTATCGGGTTGAGGTCCGGCGATCTTGAGGGCCACTGAATTACCCTTACGTCAGTGTGTGAACGAAACCAGGCTCTTACGATCCTCGCATTATGAATTGAACAATTATCTTGAACAAAATCAAATTGTGGCACTTCGTTCTCCGGGTAAACATTACGGACTGTCGGTAGCATTGCATTCTGAAGCACGTCGATATAATTTACAGCCGTCGCTCGAGGAGGTAGAGAACACAATTCTCCTACACCATCCGTACTCATCCAGCCTCAAATATTTACGGAAATTCGACCTGATTCTCTATTTGGGATTACATGATCATCTTTATACCGTGTTGAATTATATCGCCAAAGGTGAAGACGTCCATGCTGACTGGATTTAAACGTTTTTTCATCACAAAACACTGTATTAGACCAATCAAACTCTAAGTGCTCTCTGGCGAAGTTCAGACGAGCAAGTCTGTGAGCATCCGTCAAATATATTTTCTTGGCGTAATGCCTGTGGTGCAACCCCATGTAATGTAGATGATTCCTTATTGTTTGGGCACTCACATCGAACATCTCCGCAAAATGTTTTGTGGGCTTAAAACCATTGATTTCATATTCCCGTCTCATGAATTCTCTATCGTTATTGGAGAGTGCAGGCCGGCGACCACTTCTTCTGTGATCCAACAAACTTCCCTCCTCTCCTTCACGACGAATCCAAAAGCGGACAGAACGCCTCGATATATTCAAATTCCGGGATATCGCACTGATACTGCTTCCCTCATTAAATTGGGCAATTATTTGTGCTCTTTCGGCAATGGTCAAGTTGGCAGGCATTGAGATGATTTTATATGCAGTTGATTGAAAAATAACACGGAAAATATATCGATTTTTTGCATATATTTGACAAAATGTCAATTGTCAGTTTTCTTTTTCAAATGGAATTCGGTTGTCTAAATAGTTTTTATTACTTTTGTTTGGAAACATTTCAATTGCTTTGTAGAAACTAATGTCCTTTTCATTTATACTAAAGGTTAAAATGTCATGTACTTATATGTGACATATGACGTATGAATACTAAATACATAGGTTTACGTCATGATAATGTTGTCTCTTTCAGTAATATATTTTTATAACGAACCTTGTTGTAATTTTCGATGACCGGGAAACTAAATCAAAACTGGTACACCACTTTCTTGGCCGACCGTACAATTATTTATCATACTCCTGCGCTGGTTATAGTATACTTTTATTCACGCTACAATCAATAGGAGCAGAGCAGTGAAGGGAAATGTTGGGAAAACGGGAGAAGTTACTCCATTTTTTAAGCTTCCGACGCGTGTGCAACCTTAATGGTTAAAGCTACACAGAAATCATTTATGACGGAAATGTTTTCCTTAAAATTATATAAAAAATATCCCACGACAGCATATGTCTATCTTTTATGGTTGACTCACAATAACACGTGTAACTCCCGATAGCTTAGCAGTTCGAAGCTTTCTATACTTATAATAAATCTGTAGAGAGATCAATTCTGTACATGAAATATATTTACAAAATAACTATCAGGGGGTGATTAGGGATCGATACTGATGCCAAAAATGCAATCAGTAAAATTTTTGTCTGTCTGTCTGTCTGTCTGTCTGTCTGTCTGTATAACCGTTATAGAAACAAAAACTACTCGACGGATTTTAACGAAACTTGGTACAATTATTTATCATACTCCTGCGCTGGTTATAGTATACTTTTATTCACGCTACAATCAATAGGAGCAGAGCAGTGAAGGGAAATGTTGGGAAAACGGGAGAAGTTACTCCATTTTTTAAGCTTCCGACGCGTGTGCAACCTTAATGGTTAAAGCTACACAGAAATCATTTATGACGGAAATGTTTTCCTTAAAATTATATAAAACATATCCCACGACAGCATATGTCTATCTTTTATGGTTGACTCACAATAACACGTGTAACTCCCGATAGCTTAGCAGTTCGAAGCTTTCTGATTATTATTCTGCTCCGAAATTTAAAACCACCACAACTTTGCAATGGAACTCGGCTAAAAGTAACCCAGTTGCAACAAAATATAATCGAGGCTCAAATTTTAACAGGTTGCAGTGCAGGAGAAACCGTCTTTATTCCCAGAATTCCCATAATACCAAATAATTTTCCATTCCAATTTAAAAGAACGCAATTCCCAGTATCGGTGTGTTATGCAATGACAATTAATAAGGCTCAAGGGCAGACTTTTCGTGTTGCTGGAGTAGATCTCGGTGTCAGTTGTTTCTCGCATGGTCACTGTTGTACGTCGCTCTTTCCCGGGTTAGCAGTTCTAAAAATCTTTATGTTCACGTGCCGGATGGGTCAACTTTCAACATAGATTACCCGGAAGCTTTGCGCTGAAGTATTTTCGTTCTATAGGTACTTAAGCCTCATGTAAACGTGATCTAAACAATATTACCAATACATTAACTTAATAACACACAAGGAGTTACACGCTGACGAAGTCGCGGGCACAGATATTAACAATAATATTGTGCGGTTCGGTATTGCGATATTTTCAACAGTATTATATATTGACATACTATATTTCCCTACTAAATTACGAAAGTTAATCTGTCTGTTACATCAAACTCACTGAACCGTGAGGAAGGACATAGGCTACTTTTTTTTTACGAAAAACGACGGAAACGTGGACGAAGTCGCGAGCAACAGCTATCTATACTAATAATATAAGGCTAAAGAGTTTGTTTGTTTGTTTGAACGTGATAATCTCAGGAACTACTGGTTCGAATTGAAAAATTATTTGTTAATTAAATAGTCAACTTATAGAGAAAGGCTATAGGCTATATATCATTACGCTAAGGTCAATAGGAGCGGAGCGCCAATGAAGAATGCTTCAAAATCGGGGTTAAATTTAACGTTAGCCCAAAGTAACTATTCCACGCGGACGAAGTCGCGGGCAAAAGCTAGTAAATAAATAAATAACTTAACTCGCGTGCCATTCGATTTTCTATCGCTAAAACTCGATAGGCGTTTCTGGCTCATAGAAGATCGCAAATAATTTTAATTAGGTTTAGTTTGCTAAAATTTCGCTCACAGATTGCGGATGTAGTAGGAAGCGTAGAGTAAATTCGCAGAAACGAGCATCAAACTCGTGAACAAATGAAAAGTGCAATACAGGACGCATTCGATGTTTTAAAAAGTGACAAAGACAATTTAATTACACGTGCAAGATTAGGTACCCAAAGGAATGGTATGCAGTTTGAACAATTATTACGATATCGTGAAGTCTAACTAATGATGATTCAGAGGTGATTAATTTTTAGGTTTATAACAGAACTCTTTTTAAATGGTTGTAAATAATTTTGATTAGGTACTTACCTACGAATTTTTATGAACACTACCTGTCGCTAAGTGTTAAATAAATAAAAATACAAAGGTGATTTAGGTATGTAACAGAACTTTTTTAAATCATGTAATTAGAACTATTTATTTTTTAAATCATTGTACATAATTTTGATTCCACATTTTTAAATACTCCATAATAAGCAGGCCTGTCTAGATTTATTTTTAAATGTAGGTACCTACCGCTTTTAGCATAATTATTTTATTAGGTATGTCCTAGGCACAAAGCAGTTATGTCGGTCCTAAGCCCGTAAAAATATGTAGGTAAATTTGAAATCATTTAATTCGTTTACGTGAACATCAGCTGAGCGAGTCAATAACCTTTAACTTGATCGCGCAGTGTAGGTACATCGCGGTTGGTCGTTGCGTAGGTAACTATCTCGTGGCGCTACTACTTATTTCATGCATTTTGCGAGTTTTACCTTATCACTTGCTATTTTTTTTTTATTTTAAGAGTTGCATTGCTGTAAAAGCTTTTAATAAATAGTATTTTGTAAGTAAAACCACAGGTTCAAAGGATTAAAACGATCAAAATTTAACGGTGTATAAAATAAAAAAATTGTTCATTTTTCAAAACAAGAACCTCATAGTTATCATGTCAAAAAGTTTCGCTCGAAAGTCTCACACCATGCAGATTTTATGTCAATTCAAAGTATCTATTACTATAAAACGGCAATTTCATACTGGCACCTGGCTGGCCTGATATTATCAGCAATCTAGCTCATACCTAATACGGTATCTTCTAGTCCATCCTATACAAGTTTGTCGATAAATGTTAGAATCGTGTTCTTCGCGTATTAATTAATCAAAATTAAAATAATGTTGAATTTAAATGTCCATCTCATAGCGAGGACTAAAGAATAATTATGTAAAATACATAGAATGACTATGTACTAACTGGCAAAAGCTTAATGACTAAGTTATCGGACTTGTGATCGAAAGGTAGACTACACTATTGCTGTGAACCCACGCCAGACACAAGCAGCTTCGTTGGAGGGGTTAACAAGATTGCTAATAATGTGATTTCTACTATATAACTAAATTTATTTCATCAAAAAGTAGATATGTAACAAAATTATATGGCAAACAGTATATGGTTAAATCATTGTACAGTGTAGCAACCAAACAGCACACTGATTCCCAAACTGAGACGAACTCGTATTTCGGGATTCGGTGGTTCTCCACTCTAGTGTCATTACAATATATTATGACCTAAACATTTGCAACATTGAACTCCTTTAATTAAAGTTGTTTATTGTTACTTAACTATTTCTTAAAACTATTATATTCTATTCAATTAACATGAGCTTTTCTGTCTCTTCATAATTTGAGGACTTAAGCCAAGCCAATTAGTTTAATTTTCAAAATTCGTCATATTTTAGTTCACCAGATTTTCATACAAAAATAAAAATATTTAAATTGAACGCCCTAAATGTTACGAAGTCTATGCGAAGCAAAACTAAACGATTTATACTATCGCTTTCTTTTGCTTCGCATAAAATTCGTAACATTTAGGGCGTTCAATTTAAATATTTTTATTTTTGTATGAAAATCTGGTGAACTAAAATATGACGAATTTTTAAAAGTCATAGAACAAAAGTTGTTTAATACGATGTTAGTAACATAGTCCTGAGAGGTTTTCGGTGTTTTACAATTAACCCTGTATAGTGAGATTGTTTTATTAATTTTGTTATACATTCTAGAACTTAGTGCGGGGTATATTGACACAGTATACGCACATTGCTACTACCCTACTAGTGGAAATAAGCATAAATGGTTGGTGTGAGCAGGTGCACATGTACACGCACACTGGTGACAAGCCGCTGACCTGCGCGTGGTGCGACGAGCGCTTCTCGTACGCGTCCACGCTGCGCTCGCACCGCCTGCGCTGCCACGCCGACCAGCTGGCCGCTCGCCCGCGCGCCTGTCCCGCCTACAACGTGCAGACGGTGAGTTGTCACTCCATTCTACAATATGTTAGTTTAAACGAGGGACATATTCAAACCTACAATAGTGTATGCTGACATGATACTAATAAAAAATGGACAAAAAAAAAACACTGATAAATAATAGACAGAATCATACCAAAAGTCCTAGGGGGACGCCCGCGGGGGCGGAGTTTGCACACGAGCTTCCTTTTTTGGCAGGATCGGGCCGTGTTTTGCCACGTGATTACTTTAGGTACTGTTTACAAGTTCATTCTCCTCTTGCGGCTCAGTGTACATGATAAATGTATTATATTGGACAATTACGTCAAAAATTTTGGTTATAGGTATTTCGTATATTTGGGACGAGAATCGAATGCTGAATACCCTCCCTCAATAAGTCCCTCGTTTAACCTAACACACTGTATACATGTACACTAGAGATGTAACGAAATTCGCATTCGCATTTGCATTCGCGAATATTCGCGTTCGCATTTGAAAAGTTTATGCGAGTGTTTTCGAATATGAATATCATATTAGGTTAATAAAATAAAAATCCATACTTACATTTCTTTTTTATTATTATTCGTTTAAGTAACTTAACCTCGTTATCACATTATCAGCCTTCACTTTATTTATCATTTCTAATTATTTACTTTTATTTTGGGTAATAAAAACTAAATTAAGAATGACTTCTCATTAGAACTAAAAAAATACAATATAATGCAATGGTAACAAAAAACCAAATTCTTCTCAGAAACTTTTATCAATCTTTATATATGTTTTTAATTTTGTATAATCATCTTCTTGAACATAACTGAAAACAAAAACTATATTCTTCAACTATAAATAACATCCTCCTCCTCTATCTGCGGAAACATTTTCTGCCGGACGGTATCTCGCCATTTGTTCCTGTCCTTGGCAGAATGGAGAGCGTTATGCAGGTTGGTGTCCAGGGTTGCACGGATCTGGTCTGATAAATAACATACTAATATTATAAATGCGAAAGTAACTCTGTCTGTCTGTCTGTTACCTTTTCACCTTACCTTAACTTTTATAAAAATAAAGTTGCATACATTCTATTCATAGAAAAAACTTAATACGTTTTTTTTTTAATTTTCAGAGTTACATCAAGAATGACGTAGGACCTGTGAATGTTCCAGTTGCAAAGAACGAAGTTGAGGCTATGTAATTTGAGATAAATGTCTATTCTCATGTGAACTTTTTGTAATTTCTGAACATTTTTCTAGAAGAAATCAATTAGTTTTATTGATAATAATGTGTAGCTAACATTAGATTTAGTAGAATAAAATATTTGTATTATATTTAATGTTTTTCGACTCATAATAATATTTTTTTATAGATTTGTTAATATTTAAACCACCATATCGTCCCCGTAGAGCGAAAAGTCATCAAGTCGAAAAATCATGTTTTGAGATAAAAATTTTAAAGTTTTTAAAAATAAGATTCTTTGTAACTTCGGCTAGCCATTACTAGCTAACATAGCTAACTATCTTTATGTTTTTAGTAGTTATTTGAAGGGAAAAAAAAATTAAAATTATTAGAGCTATAATGCATAATCATCTTTTTGTAAGTAAGAAAAATTAAAAACATCAAACTAGTTAATTATTGTTTAGACAATCTCTGACTTAGTTAATTGTCGACCGCAGTTAGTGATTTTTCACTTAGTTTCAAATTATTATGAAGAAAAATAACCCGAGTTAAGTAGAATGGAACTAACTGTTACATATACCAAATTTGTATTGTAAATATTACCTATCTAAATTTTGGAAGCTTTTGTGGTAAGTTTTGTTTTAAATTTGATATGAATAATGTAATCAAACTATTTTAATACATTTACTTAACGTTTATTAAAGGAAATAATGCAAAAAAAAATCAACAAAACACTATCAGTTTTTAACAAAAACTAAAGAAAAGTGCAACAACCTCACGCGCACAAATAGAAAAATAATAAAAAAATATAAAAAAGGAAATCAGGATTTAGTCCACTATTTCTTCTTCTCCCGCCTCTGTTGCGTCTGGCTCAAATATTCGATCAATTACATCTTTGTTTGTTGGTAGACATACCACAAGTGGAGCCCTTGTGGGATTATCCTTTTTGCACATAATTTCATAAGGTCCTTTTTGGCCTCTGAAATGGGCAGAGGTGAGGGATAATCTAGTGGAATTTTATAATTTTTCAACTCTTGGATCTGTTCTTCTGTATCTCTTCCATCTGCATCATGCTTTCTCCTCTTTCTAGTAGTAAATGAAGTTTTAGTTGGGCATTCTAATAATAATATGTTGAATTATAGATATCAACACAATGGTCCCTCATTGTGCTGATATCGAAACTTAACGAGACCAGGGTATTTTCTCTCAAAACGCAGACACTAATTTTCAACAATTTAATTTTATTGCCTTATGTATCTCTATTTGTGTTGCAATTTTTTCATCAATAATGGAATATACACTTAAATAAAAACCCTAAACTATATATATACATTTCTAAAAATAAACTTAAATATGGCGTCCAGAAATACGTGCGCATCGCTGTCCACTGGTAATGTGCCCAAAAGACTGGCGGCATTGCCATGCTTAACCGCTGTCCAAGGTAAAAGCCAGCCTTTGGGTCACGCGAAGTGTCAACTAAGTGCCTGGATAGTTCTGAAATAATTTGTGAGCACTTGGACCCCATGATCCCAAGGTCTCCACCCCAAACGGCTCTAAAATATAACCTCCAACAAGGTTATTATATTTCCGCCGCTTGAGGTTCTCAGCGGCAGCAGTGATGTTTTTCTTCCACTAACTAGGTTCGCTTTTTGTAAACGCGTAGGTTCGACGGTATTATTTGAAGTGACAGCATTTGGAATTAGCTGTTCAGTAGAATCTTGACTGTCCACAGTGACATTACCAGTTCAATTTGAGTTAAAAGATGGAAAGGTTGTTTTTTGAGGTACTGAATGTTGTTGATTCCTTGATTCAATATTGTTTTATTCCTTTCCATTGTTGATGTGAATATTTTGAGAACATTCCTTAAATAGCCCCTTACTATATGATGTACTTGCTTCACTATCGCTGTCATTAGAAGATTTTGCAACATACACTCGTCTTTTATTTTTACGACGTCTATCCTCTTTACTGTCTGGGAACCATGAAACAATTGAATCTGAGAATACTTGACGAGGAGAAGAACTTTTGGATACCGCTTATCTCCGAGTGTGGACTTTCACGAGACTTTTGTGCTTCGATGCTGTTTTGATGTATTTCACATGAAATATTTTCTTCGTTGAGCAAATTCTCAACGGAAACAACATCATTAGTGGTGTCATCTAACATTGGAGCGGAATATGGTGGATTAATAGGTAGTGGATCTCTTTTCGGAGTTAATGTTGACGCGGATGGAGGAGCAGATTCAATACAACTATCTATCAATAAATTCTTGTTTTGGAACCGATCCAATTTCCTCTCGTCGAGCAGCTCTCTTTCTTGAAATAAACAATAACTAGAATGTTAAGCATATTGAATACTAGGTAGGCACTAAAAAGGATGCAATCTAGCTCGAGCTGTAAGGTATACGAGCAATATAACATAACATTATTCACACGTCCCACACCACCACCACACCACTACATGCAGCATTTTGTATAATTTGGAAAAATATTAATGGTAAAAGGAGCAGTGGGAAAATGACAGGACATTGAACTAGTGGATTAGTTAGAAATAAATTATATTAAATAAGTCACTGCTATCGCAAGGTATTTTTGATTAATTCTCAGATAACATATAACCACAGATAGCGAATAATGTTAAATGTGTTTAGGTATTTTATGTTTATTTCGCCAACAAAATCAAAACAAATAAAAAACTATCAATTCAAGTTGGAAGATAGGTACTAAAACATTGTAGCTTTCAAACGTAATACAATTAATTATAGGATCATTACGTAATATGATGTTCCAAGCAAATCAACTCTGACGATCGTAATTATTTTTCACCAGCAAATACCCCAAAGCATCTTAATAAATACAATAGGTACCAAGTGCCACAATTACCTCTATTACAAGGTACGATACCAATGAGTGTATTATATTATATACTTTTTAAGTCAAGCATTATTAAAAAAAAACATATACAACAAAATTAATAATCCAAGCGTTAAAATATGTATAGGTAAGCAACACCCAAATAATACGTATCTTAATACATCATTACTTTCCCTATAGATCCTGTTAAGTCATCAACTGAGGAGATTCCTATAAAATAACATTACTATTTATGTATATTCCTAAATAACGGACATTAACAAAAGTGAAAAAGGTTTAAAATACAATATCTAAACATATAAAATATACATAAAAAATAAATAAAAAAAAAATTTAGCAAAAAATAGAACCGACTTCCATATCAAAACACTACAAAGCCAAAAATAACTTTAATTTCGGAAGTTGGTGTTAAACCAATAACACCGACTTCCGAAATTAAAGTTATTTTACAAAGCAACCCAATAAAAACCGTGAAAAAATTTTTTTTTGCATAATATAGAACTGACTTCCATATCAAAACACTACAAAGCCAAACATAACTTTAATTTTGGAAGGCGGTGTGAAAAAAAAAGGAAAATCCTAAACCAATAACACCGAAGCACAAGCAGCAGGTACGTAATGATTACGTTAATTTCCCGACGACGCACAGTTTATGATTTGACCAATCTAGCAGGACAATAGGTATTTAAATGTTAATGTTTAAAACTACGTTTTTAGGGTTCCGTAGTCAACAAGGAACCCTTATAGTTTCGCCATGTCCGTCTGTCTCTCCGTCTGTCCGCGGTTTAGCTCAAAAACTATTGGTACTAGAAAGTTGTACTTTGGCATGAGTATACACGTTAATGACGCCAAAAAAGTGGTAAAATAAAATTTTGAAAATAACAATTATTTAGGGTTCCCATAGTGTGGGATATCGTTGGATAGGTCTTTCAAAAATATTAGGGGTTTGGTAAGACCGTTTTTTGATTAAATAAACCGTTCGTGACTTATCAAGCTTTAAAGTACCAATTTTCGTTCGAGTCAAGTGTCCCCCCCGTCTATCAACTAAACGGTTGTAGTTAGAAATTCAAATGTCAATGCAGTAGTAACTATATATAACGAATTTTAAAGGAAAACTATCACATAAGTGGGCTTTACAAGTTTATGAGTAACAGTCGACCAATTGTTTTTGACTCGAAAATTTCGAACAACTCAATAGAAATGTCGATAGATGGCGCTAAGCGCCAGTTTTATCGTGCTAGCTTCTTGTGACGATTGAGTAGTGTAGCTGTGTGTCCGTATTTAAATTCAAAACACCGGCTATGACAAGTTTTATACAAATCTCTAAAAAAAATTAAAACTTTCCATGCAAAATGGGGCGTGCAACTGTCAAAGTGGCGCTAGTAGCACACTTACCAATATCAAAGCAGTTTCTCTATGGAACAGTAATGAATTCCTAAATTAGAGACAGTTATTGAGAATTTTTCGATTAAAGAACATGTATTATGTTCTTTAATCGGAAAATTGTACAGAAATCAATTGAAATCAATGAAATGAAAATAAAAAATATTACCACAGATAACCATAGATGATACAGATAACTACATAATATCTCACAATCTAACTAACACTGACAGTGACAAAGGTTCTTACGGTGGTGGCGCCATCTGCGATTAGCTTTCACTTGCACGCCCCATTGTCGAATCAGGTGAGGATTTGTATAGGAAGTCAAATTAGTTAGGTAGTCATGTTTGGCTTTTAGTTAGAGCATGGTACAAAACGATCAGTCAGCGAATACGACACGCACTTGGCTGTTATAAAAACTACGGAACCCTACACTGCGCGTGGCCCAACACGCGCTTGACCGGTTTTTAATCTTCTTACACTTTCGAATACATCTTTTAACTGATAACACAAGGAAAATAAGGTAAGTAAGTCGAAGTTGTATAAATAATACTTAAAAGACTTTAATGATTTTTCACTATCCCTTTACACCCGACGGTTTATTTTTTCGAAATTATTTAAGCCATGGTTTTTATAGCTTTCTATAGTCTAATAGACTACAGGCCCGTGTCCAAAATTGATGGGTCATATGAACCACCAGGTGACGTATATAGGACAATATAAGAGCATAAAATAATAAGATTCAGCACTATGCCGTCACTTGTAAGCTGTCCAACTGAGTGCAGGTGAGAATTCAAAAGTGCAGGTAGAGTGAGTACATTTTGGTCATATATTTTTGTACGGCATTTTTACCATAGATAGATCCATGAAAAATAATAAGAAAGCGCGCAGTGCCGTAAAAAAATGGTGCGCCACAAAGTCGGTATTTTTTTTTTATTTTCTGACATTTTCCAGGGTAAATTTGGTCATTTCATTCTGTACGGCATCAGTTTCATATTGATTCAATACAGCTTCTAATCCATTATTCCGCAATGCCGTACAAAAATCATGCGACAAGGGAAAAAATAGAGGGTTGCAACCCCCTCTCTTTCCGTGGTCCGGGGGGTGATTTGAAACAACATAAAATTAATTTTTTTTGAAAATATTTTATGTATAAATAATATTTTTTTACATGCCGTACATTTTCGTTGGTCCAAAGGTTTGTACGGGAAAAATAAAACTCAAGGAAAAATTCATAGAACGAAATGTAAGAAAAATCCATATAACGAAATGTAAGGTGAAATTCATGACGATATTTTTTTATACGGCATTTAGATAGTTTATTTGTACTTAGTGCAATAATTTATAAAAAGTTAATGCCGTACAAATCTGAAAGTTCATATTGATAAAAAAGTAATAAAAATATTAAATAAATATAATTAAGAAATCAGACTAACTTACCTTAAGTGACGTCTGATGGTAATTTTATGAACGGCTCATCCTGAAAACAATTATCTTACATGGTAGTATTCGTCATCAACGAACTCGGCCGCGTAGTTTTTTAGAGGTCTAAAACATAAAAAAAAAATTGAACGCAGCTATATAGTATCTAGCTGTCAGCAGTCACGTTTCTGTCAAATCACTTTCTTTAGAGTAACAAACAAGTGTTGCCATTGTTGATGGGTGGGTGATACCTTGCAGGTATGAGACAGGGTGGGAATCTAATTGTTTTCAGGATGAGCCGTTCATAAAATTACCATCAGACGTCACTTAAGGTAAGTTAGTCTGATTTCTTAATTTTATTACACGGCTCATCCTGAAAACAATTATCTTACATGGTAGATGTTCAGAGATAATGGCAACATCTTTACATGTGTGTGTGTGTGTGTATGTATAAGGGTCATAAATCTTAAATCAGATAATACTTTACAAATGTTATATTTTAAAAGATACAATCAAAATATTGGCTAGGTTTAAAATGTAAGTACCAAACAATCTAGTTGTTATAGTTTAACAAAAAGTAACTTACTCACATGACTATATATTATGCTTATTTATATTAATAATTTTGTTACATTAAATATCACATTTTAATGATAATTGAAATCAAGTAACATAGAAATAAACATTTAATCTATCACTTTTGTGTTATATTTATTTAAACTTAACCATGAGTAATCATTATTACAAGGTACAAAACACAGTCTTTGTTAATATTCTTTCTTTTTATTAAATTAAAAAAGTTATAATATAATAGAATTGGCAAAGGTGAGGTCAGTTCTACCACTAACTATTGGCAAATTATAATGTTTGGCAAAGACAGCTGATTTGTCTGACCAGCCGGCAGTCTTTTTGATAATTTCAATTGACACCCCTGTTCTTTTTGCCTTAGATGTGGATGCATGTCTAGTACTATGGGAAGAAAAGATGCTAGTGTCAATGCCACTATCTGTGAGGATTTCCTTAATCCAACGACTTACTGTTGGTGGTGTAGCTTTTTTAAAAGGTTTTTTAGTGGTGATTAATAGGTAGGGGATATCACCTCGAGCTTCCTTGGTGATTTCCATATACAATTTTAAGGTCTTAGCTGGGCACACTAACTGGTTTTCAAAATACGGTAAGCGCAAGGTGGTAGTGTTTTTAGTTCTAATTGATGTTTTTAGAACATCAGAGATTTTAATAATGACACAATCATCAGTAAAATGAATATCTTTCAGTTTAATTGACACCAGAGTTTGAACTCTGTGGGCAGTAGTAAGGGCCAATAAGGTTACTAATTTTTTTGATAGTTCTTTTATATCCAAAATCAATGGCATCTTATTTATGAAATCTAATACCACTGAAGGATCCCAAGTTTCTGTGTACCTAGGGAGAGAAGGTCTCTGTCTGAAAGCTCCCTTCAGCAACCGTTTCACATTCTCATCCCTCCCAACTTCAGAGCTTATTAGTAAGGATAACGCTGAACGGTTTGTATTCAATGTAGAATAGTTACAGCCATTATTAAATGCTTCAGACAGGAAGCCTATTATTTGCGGTACAGTAGCCTTATAAACATCAATATTGTTATTGTGGCAGTATGCCCACCATTTTTTATAACAACAATCATATTGTTTTTGGGTACCTGGGGCTAAAGATCCAAGCATCACATCCAAGGAAGCTTGAGGGAGTAATCTTAACTGAAGTGCCGTCCGGAGAAGTGTCCTGCAGCCAGGGTAAGATGGGAGCTTAGGCGATGTTGTTTGCTAAAAGGGGATAAAAGCAAATCAGTGTTAGCATCAAATATTATTGGTTTAGATATCATCAATAATTTTGCTAAGGGAAACCATGGCTGTGCTGGCCACCAGGGAAAGACAATAATACCTTCAGCCTGGTCATCTCTAATCTTTTCTAAACATTTAGTTATTACTGAAAATGGGGGAAATGCATAAAAGAAAAATTTACTCCAATTTAATGTGAATGCATCTATATCAAAGGCCATTGGGTCTCTTTTCCAAGAAACATACTTTACACACTTGGTGTTTATTCGAGTAGCAAATAAATCTATTTCTGGTGATCCAAATTGTTGGGCAATTTTTGTAAATGCATAGTCTGCTAAGGACCATTCGGCATCATGATTTAAATTCCTAGATTCTCTGTCAGCTTCTGTATTTTCTTTGGATTTTATATATGAAGCTGTCACCCATATGTTCCTATCCTCACACCATTGCCATAATTCTTGAGTAATAGTATTTAAGTGTACAAATTGGACACTACCCATCTTGTTAATACAAGATATGGCTGTTGTGTTGTCTATTCGTAGTAATACATGACAGTTTGACATGTTCTTAGCAAATGATCTTAAACCAAAATAAGCTGCTACCAGTTCTAAATAGTTAATATGTTGCTCTTTCTCAACTGAATTCCAAAGTCCCCCAATTGATTCGCCTAGGCAATGAGCCCCCCAACCTGTAAGTGAAGAGTCTGTAAAAATTTCTAAACAAATTTTTTGTGCAGCAAATGATTTTTTAGCTTTAGGTATGTTACACAACCACCATTTCAGTTCAGGAATGATTTCTGAAGAAATACTCATATAACTTTCAAAATTATCATTAGATGACTGTAGGGCTAAAAACTTTTCCCTTTCTAAAAGTTTGGTATGCCGTCGACCATAAGTAACTGCCGGACAGGTTGCAGATAATGTTCCAAGTAGTTGAGCAAGGATCCTAATTTTGCATTTTTTCTGTAATGTAAACTCCTTTATCATATTAATAATTTTTTCCTTTTTTTTAGATGGCAATTTTATTGTTAAATTTTGAGAGTTAATAATAAACCCTAAAAATTTACATTGTCTACTTGGTATTAAGCTACTTTTTTCATAATTAAGTATGAAACCTAAACATTCTAAGATCTGTATGATATGACGCGTTTGAGTTTGGCATTCTTCATATGTCCTTGCTATACATTGAATATCATCTAAATAAATGACTGTAACATAACCCAAACTCCTTATGTATGACATCACAGGTTTTAATATTTTTGTAAACACATAAGGTGCTGTACATAGACCATAAGGCAGTGCTGTAAATTCATACAACAGCTGCTTGAAGTTAAATCTAAGATATTTCCTATCTTCTACAGCAACTGGAACTAAAAAGTAAGATTCTTTTAAATCAATGGTTGTCATAAAGCAATCTTTATGTACCAAGCTTGTAGAGGTACGTAAATCTTCCATCTTAAAATGAGATGTGGAGATAAAATTATTTAGAGGTTTTAAGTTTAAAATAAATCTAAATTTGCCATTAGGTTTGGGTACCAAAAATATATTTGAAATGTATTGCTCACTATCAGGTTGACAGAGTGTAATAGCACCCAATTTCAGTATTTCATTAATTGATTTATTAATATTAAATTGCTCAGATTGAGAGAAATTATTGGATGGAATTTTAGTTTGGACTGGTACAGATGTAAAAGGTATGTGGTAACCTTGAATCCAATCTAGTATAAGTACATCATTTGTAATAATCTGCCAGCAACTTAAATACCTAGCCAGATTACCTGCATGTTGTACCTGATGTGGGATTAGCGTCGAGGGCGAGCACGCTGGTAGTCCCTCTCGGGGCGGTTCACAGGTGCACGTTTCAATGGTTTCTTGGTTGGTTGGTAAGACTTCCTTGTCTGCGCCTGCACTGCTGGACGCTTGAGCCCTCCACGCATTGTTTGTGCCTTCTGTTGTGTTTGGCGTGAAGGGCCTCCCCAGTTTCCCAGACGGTTGAATGTAGGCTTGAGTTTTCTTAACTGAAGTCCTGATTTTTCAATCTCTTTGTTGTTTTTAATTGCTTCAGATAGATTTTCACCAAATAGGTACTTATTTCTTGGTATTGATTCAGCCATTTTTGTAAATGATTTGTCCAGGAGAGGTGCTAGTAGCTGCTTTCTTGTATTAGTCTCTCCATGATGAAGAGATGTCAAGATTTTTGTACCATCGCTGAGGAATTTAAGGGCTTCTGATACCTCATGTCCGGCTAAAATTTTGGTCATTGCTTGACCAAGACAAGTCAGGGCGATGCCTAATTGTTGTTGTTTGGTTTGTAACACCTGATCTCGATTACGGGCTGATTCAGTAATAGCAGCCTTGACCTCTAGGTTTAATTCCGGTGCCTCTAGAAGTGGGCAGTTTTTAGGAACTTTGTATTGTTTTAAGATATCTATTATATCTTCGCTGTTATTTAAGATTGTGTTTTCCCACCTCGAGCCAATAATGCTGTTAATATTTGGTCCGTACCTCTCTTCTATGGGTTTATCACTACCCAAAGCAGTTAACAAGGCCTCTGGAATAACAGTCTCATCCCCATTCTCCACATTGATAGTAATAGGATCTGAAATAGATACAGAATATCTTCTTGTAACCCCAAAGCAATATACTAGTAGGTAGTATGTATGCTAGGACCGTACGACTACCGTTTTATGTCACGCATAATACAGTAGGGTATACCAGGATTGATATCTCGTATCAAAACCTGATCTTCGTGCGGAAGTATCTCGTACTGGCACGGATGGCGGTCAAGGTCGTCTTATTCACACCTCAATTCGTATGAGCTAATGGTGCATTAGGAATCTCGTTCCATAGATTTTCTCGACGAATGAATTCAATTAGGTAGGTAGCTATTTTTCTAACCTAGAAAAAAAAAAAAACATAGGTACTTACCAACATCTTCCTTTCCTAATTGTCCCGGAGGGGCCATGGGAGGGGGGAACAGATGAGGTGACATCAAGTGGTTATCACGATGTGGTGATTGTGATGGACTCGTCGACCTTGGTCTGATCCTAGATCGTGATCGAGTCCGAGATGTAGAATGCCGGGAGCGTCGGCGGGAATCATGGCGGCGCCGATGGCGTCGGCGCCGGCGTCGATGAGTTAATTTCTTCAGTTTTTTCTTCATTCTTGCAATTTCCTCTAATATAACGTCTTGATCCGAGCTAGACATGATGAATTGACACAGTGAGATAATCCACAGCACAAGAACGTAATATTTTTAACACAACACACAATTTTACGCGGTAGCGCGAGCGCGCGAAGTCGAAAAGTGATTTGACAGAAACGTGACTGCTGACAGCTAGATACTATATAGCTGCGTTCAATTTTTTTTTTATGTTTTAGACCTCTAAAAAACTACGCGGCCGAGTTCGTTGATGACGAATACTACCATGTAAGATAATTGTTTTCAGGATGAGCCGTGTAATAAAATTTACATATCATCGCTTACGGAGCGACGTTTCGTTACGACGTTTAGCATTTGTAGGCATATATCTACACCTGCCTATACTGCACTGCGTGCTAAGTAGTCGTGGGTCACAACCATGGAGAATAGACTAGTCTATCTTCATGGTCACAACGTATTGTATTCGGATGTACATACTCGGCTTGGACCCGAGTAAGGTGTTCGTTTGCGCTCGTTCACACATAGTTCGATTAGTATGTGTGTACCTACTCAGCAAACGCGGATCCGGGGGGGGGGGGGGGTGATCCTGGGCTGGGTCCAGGACCTAGGTGGAGCACTAATTAAATTTTTTATACATTATTACTAGATAATAGTCCATTTTCTTTCGTTGTAAACGAATATCGACAGTGGATGGCCAAGTGGCAGCGGGGTCAGTAAATACAAATTATAACTTCTTGTGACTTGACCACGAAATGTGAACTTTTGTGACACCCTTTTTTGACGGCATTATTTTTAATAGTACTTTTGAGTGCTAGACAATGTTTTGGAACCGAAGCCGTACATTCCCCCAGACCACGGAAAGAGAGGGGGTTGCAACCCTCGATTTTTTCCCTTGTCGCATGATTTATGTACGGCATTGCGGAATAATGGATTAGAAGCTGTATTGAAACAGTATGAAACTGATGCCGTACATAATGAAATGACCAAATTTACCCTGGAAATTGTCAGAAAATCAAAAAAAATACCGACTTTGTGGCGCACCATTTTTATACGGCACTGCGCGCGTTCTTATTATTTTTCATGGATCTATCTATGGTAAAAATGCCGTACAAAAATATATGACCAAAATGTACTCACTCTACCTGCACTTTTGAATTCTTACCAGCACTCAGTTGGACAGCTTACAAGTGACGGCATAGTGCTGAATCTTATTATTTTATGCTCTTATATCGTCCTATATACGTCACCTGGTGGTTCATATGACCCATCCATTTTGGACACGGGCCTGTAGTCTATAAGGAGCTAGAAAAAAATACTAAAAAATATCTCGGGTTAACAGTTATTTCAGGAATTAACCCTCACGATCGTGAGTTTCAGGTACAACTAGATTACTCACGATCGTGAGGGTACTCAAAACTCACGCTCGTTTCAGTGCTGGTGTAAAGGGTCTTAAGAATTCCTTTAAAAAAAATGTTTAAAATGGGTTGATGATATTTCGCTTTTGCAGTGCAGTTTAAAATTTAAAAATCAAGACTGACATATAGAGAAAAAAATGATGATATTAATGGTAGTGATAACTCATTTTGGTCATATTTGGACAGTTAATTTTCGCTCTATGGGGACGATATTGTTATGAAATAGTAAGTTGAAGAGCAGAATTCGGCTCTACTCTTTCGATGCTCTGGGCCAGAAATTCTGTCTCTTGTATATGATAAAACTCGAGTTTGTTGAGTTTCGACTTATCAACTATTTTCGCCGCTTATCTAAGTTTGTCATATCTACATCGCGCCAACTCGTGAGCCCTAGTTAGAAGGAACTAGCAAGTTATTGGTTTTATTATATCTTTTCAAAATAGTGTCCATTTACATCAATATGTCGCTGCATCCGATGCATTCACTGAAAAAAAAAAATCACTTTACCCACTCGTCCTTAGGGGTCTCTTCGACGGCATTTTGAAACGCTCGGCGTCCATAAAACGTTTTCCTCGAAGTTTTTCTTTTATTTTCGGAAATAAATATAAATCGTAAGGTGTGAGGTCCGTGCAGTAGTTTCACGTCTGACATCGCCAAGTAGTCGATTGTTTGCTTGGCCGTGTGCGACGAGGCGTTGTCGTGGTGAAGGAGGATCCTACTACGAGGTCGTTTCTCCCTAAATTTTTATTACTTACTTGTTTTTCGATCCTCTAAAACAATTGTTGCGTAATGATATGTCCTTCCGAAGAACGAGGTCACCATCTATTTTCCCACGCTTCGACCTCTCTTCACTTTAGTTGGCAACTCCTCGGAAGGAAACACCCAGACAACAGACTGTCTGTTAGTTTTAAGATCATAATAATAAATCCAACTTTCGTCACCCGTAAGCATGGTACGACGGGGCTGACATGTCCTTGATAAAAGCCCCTAAATAAAATTAGATTAAAAAAAAATCAACACGATGGAGTTTTTGGGCCTCTGTAAAATTATGAGGTATCCACCAGGCACAAAGCTTCCTGACCGCTACATATTCATGGAGGATTTTGTGCACTTGACTCATACCAATACCTAAGCTTGTCCGAATCTGCTGATAAGTCACTTTTTGTCAGTCTCTATCATACGCCGCACAACACTGATGTTATTTATTTATTTGTTTATGTACACACATGACACTTACAAAAAAAAACAGACAAAAGAGCACAAAGGTGCTGCTTATTTCCTTAGAAATTTCTTCCAGCAGACCTGCGACAGGAGAGTTCAAGAGGAGATGATAGACACAGTGTGTATAAGTACTAATTACGATAAATAAAACATACTTAGCTGTACAATTAAACTGTAATTATATAATAAACAAATATATACATACATAGAATTAAAATGCATATTTATATTAATGCTATAAAAATATATACCTATAATAAATATATAAAATTACGGGATGTTAGATAGGTAATGATCTTTGACCAGCTTTTTGAAAATATTAATGGATTTAGCTTTACGGATTTTAGCGGGAAGTGAGTTCCACAGTCGTCCCTCACGCAGATCATCGGTGAGATTAGTGCGACCACGTTTAAACTCATTAAACCAATTGTAAACAGTGGTACGAGATGGGGCTTCATCGTGAAAGGCCAATCGAAGTATATCATAACTTTCTTGTTGACTTAAATGACATCGAAAGTAATAAAAAATCATTGTACGAAAATTTTCTCGCGTTAAATTCATGCTGACGTGACACAGATAATTTTCAATTTGCCGCCAAATCATAAAATAAAATACATACAGTGCGTTTCAACTGCTAATAGGAAAACCAAAGGTACAAGTTCCTTGAGGAAAACTTAGCGCCATATTGTGATGTCTTAGCTGTCAAATCGAATCATTTGAGTAGAGTGAACAAAGCAAGGATGTATTAAATTATTTATTTACAAATATTGAGCGAAACAGAACTAGTCCCCTTTCCATATTTTGGTGGTCAAACGCAAGCCTATCATCAAAAATAAAATAAATTTTTAATAATTTTGACATGACTTCTGGGCCTTTGCGCCATGCTTTCTCTTTTGGACAGGCCTGTTGGTCTAGTGGTCAGTGGCCCTGACTGCTATGCGCAAGGTCGTGGGTTCGATTCCCACCCAGGACAAATGTTTGTGTGATGAGCACGATCATTTGTTCTTTGTCTGGGTGTAATTTAATTATCTATAATATGTATGCATTTAGAAATATATATGTATGTTTATTAGTTGTCTAGTACTCATACCACAAGCTCTGCTTAGTTTGGGACTAGATGGCGTTGTGTGAAAGTTGTGGAATATTATTATTATTCCATTTCTTTAATATATATACATATAGATTACATTTTTAAATATTAATATAAAAAATAAAAACATTTAAAAATATAAAAAATAGTAGCCCACCGGTATCGGGAACAGGGTCCAAGCTACCGGTGGTCAGGGCTCCATAGAGAGGAACCTCCTCACAATACGCGCCGTTTCCAGGAGCACTGCTTTCTGGATCAAGCCCTTGATCCAGCTGCCCAACGAGAGCCTCCTTAGATGTTGGTCGAGGCTCTTGGCTATTATGCCATTGGCTGAGACGACTATCGGCATAATGATTGCTGTCTCCACATCCCACATGTCGACAACCTCGCGCGCCAGGTCAAGATACTTATTTTTTTTGTCTATCTCAGCTTTCACAAGGTTCTCGTCATGGGGGACTGCTATATCAACAATCACTGTGCGACGCTCAAATCGGTCTATCACCACTATGTCAGGCTTATTGGCAACAATAGTCCTGTCAGTGATGATAGACCGATCCCAATACAGTGTAATATTGCCATTTTCGAGAACTGGGTCGGGCACATACCTATAGTATGGTACTTCTGATTCCACAAGATTGTATTTAAGAGCAAGTTGCTGGTGAATAATCCTGGCTACGAGGTTGTGTCTATGCAAATAGTCTCCGTTAGCCAGACGAGAACAGCCGGAGATAATGTGACGAATGGATTCTCCCGGTTTGTGACGTGCCCGACATATGTCCACCGTACCATCCTTCACAATATACTTCTGATAGTTATTCGTCATCATAACTTCGTCCATAATCGCACAGACAAAACCTTCGGTTTCCCCGAAGAGGTCACCAAAACGTAGCCAGGCTACGGACGCTAATGTGTCTACGTCAGACCCATGAAGGGCCCGGTAATAGCGTCCGTGAAGCTCCTTGCTCTGCCATATGAGTGAGGCCTTTGTCCACCGCTACCACATCTCGATGCATACCCACGTCGGCTTCTAGGAAATATTCCCTAAGGCTGCATACCTCGCGGTTATGTAGGGTCTTTGCATTTAAAATGCCACGACCCCCGTACTTCCGCGGGATATACAGCGTCATCACCGATGAACGTGGGTGATGCATTCGATTTGCAGTCAGCGTTGTGCGGACCGGCCTGTCCAAGGCGTCAAGTTCAGTCTGAGTCCATTTGAGTATGCCAAAAGAGTACATCAATACTGGCATGACCCATCCATTGAAGGCACGCACCTTGTTTCCGCCTGATAGAAGACTATTCAGTACTTTATTCAGGCGGCCAAAGAAGCGTTCCTTCAATGACTGTTTAACATAAGCAACATTGATGCCTAGTGCCTCTGACATACCCAAATACTTGTAGGTTTCAGTTGAGCCTAGGTGTATGGATTTATTATTATTTCATTTATTACACTTTACAAACATATTATTTACATTTTTAAATATTCCTATAAAATCACCAAAAAACATTTGAAAATATAAAAAACAGTAGCCCACCGGTATCTGGAACAGGGTCCAAGCTACCGGTGGTGATGGCTCTTGAGAGAGGAACCTCCTAGCAATTGGCGCCGTGTCCAGAAGTACTGCTTTCTGGATCAAGCCCTTGATCCAGCTGCCCAACGAGAGCCTCTTAAGATGTTTGTCGAGGCTCTTGGCTATTATGCCATTGGCCGAGACGACTATCGGCACAATCATTGCTGTATCCACATCCCACATGTCGACAACCTCGCGAGCCAGATCAAGATACCTAAATTGCTTATCTTTCTCTGCTTTCCCGAGGTTTTCGTCATGAGGGACCGCTATATCAACAATCATTGTGCGACGCTCTAATCGGTCTATCACCACTATGTCAGGCTTATTAGCAACAATAGTCCTGTCAATGATGATAGACCGATCCCAGTACAATGTAATATTGCCATTTTCGAGAACTGGGTCGGGCACATACCTATAGTACGGTACTTGTGATTCCACAAGATTGTATTTAAGAGCAAGTTGCTGGTGAACAATCCTGGCTACAAGGTTGTGTCTATGCAAATAGTCTCCGTTAGCCAGACGAGAACAACCGGAGATAATGTGACGAATGGATTCTCCCGGTTTGTGACATGCCCGACATGTGTCTACCGTACCATCCTTCACAATATATTTCCGATAGTTATTCGTCATCATAACTTCATCCATAATCGCACAAACAAAACCTTCGGTTTCCCCGAAGAGGTCACCAAAACGTAGCCAGGCTACGGACGCTAATGTATCTACAGCCGGCTCTACACGTTGGCCAACACAGTGGCGAATGTAGTGGCCAGCAAATTGGCCAAGAGTTCGTGATAGCGTCCACACGTTGGAAGGTCGTTCAGTTTGCTACGGTTCAGGCCAATGTGCGGACGTATTTATTAAAATGGATATTGAGGCGCTAACTGCTGCTTCTTGGGTTCCACAAACAATTTACGGCTTGGTAGAGCTCTATAAACCGAAAAGTTTCTTCTTTATTAGTCATTACCTACTGACATTTTATTTACACTAGTTGTTACCGACGCGTGACTATAAAAACTTTTTAACAAAAAATAAAACCAACTTCCATATCAAAACACTACAACGCCAAAAATAACTTTAATTTCGGTAGTCGGTGTTATTCGTTTTGTATTTTCTTTTTTTGACACCGCCTTCCGAAATTATAGTTATTTTTGCCTTTGTAGTATTTTAATATGGAAGTCAGTTTTATTTTTTGTTAAAAAGTTATTTTCACGCTTTTTAGTGGGTCGGTTTGTAATTTATCTAGTTACAAAAGCCAAAATGTCAACTACTTATCACCTTTTACAAAATATTGCTTTTCCCGATGCAGAGCCGTTAATTTTTGAGGAGTTCTCCTGGTACTTGACCATCAGCTCTACATCACCATATGCATTGTGACGAACATAAAGTGCTTAATATCCATATTCAAGTAATCGAATCGCAATCCATGAAATACTTATTATTGAGTAGTTTCGGTGGTCATCTGTGGTTTTCATCATCAGTTCCACTTCCCCAAATGGTGCTTTTCAAGAGCAACTGCACAACATACTATAAGATATAACCAAAACGCTATAGATGTGCCTTTAATATTTGAAGAGTTCCCTCGATTACTCCAGGATCCCATCATCAGATCCTGATTTCATAACAATGGGACCAACTAGAAAGTATACCATTTCAAATGAAAAGAGAATTTTCTAAATCGGTCGAGCTGACTTCGAGTTATGAGGTAACATACATTTAAAAAAAAGTTCAAGACGAACTGAGAACCTCCTTCTTTTTTTGAAGTCGGTTAAAATGTTTAATCAGGTGCGTGCGATCGTTCTGGGAGCTCGTAGCATACTAAACGCGCGGCCAACGTGTGGACGCGGTAGCCAATACTCGGCCAACAACCCTTTGATCTTTTGCAAAAAACCGACACCACACGGATCTCGCGCCAACTCGTCGGCCATCATTCCAATACAACCCAACATGCACAAACACCCCCTCTACACGTTGGCGAATAGGCACTGGCCAGTACATTCGCCACTGTGTTGGCCAACGTGTAGAGCCGGCTTACGTCAGACCCATGAAGGGCCTGGTAATAGCGTCCGTGAAGCTCCTTGCTCTGCCATACTTCTCTGCGGTCATTAGTATCTAATACTACAGGTTTGCGCCAATTCTCGGTACCTACGGAGAGCGGAGTGAGGCCTTTGTCCACCGCTACCACATCTCGATGCATACCCACGTCGGCTTCTAGGAAATATTCCCTAAGGCTGCATACCTCGCGGTTGTGCAGGGTCTTTGCATTTAAAAAGCCACGACCCCCGCACTTCCGCGGGATATACAGCCTCATCACCGATGAACGTGGGTGATGCATTCGATTTGCAGTAAGTGTTGTGCGGACCCGCCTGTCCAAGGCGTCAAGTTCAGTCTGAGTCCATTTGAGTATGCCAAAAGAGTACATCAATACTGGCAAGACCCAACCTTTGAAGGCACGCACCTTGTTTCCGCCTGATAGAAGACTATTCAGTACTTTATTCAGGCGGCCAAAGAAGCGTTCCTTCAATGACTGTTTAACATAAGCAACATTGGTGCCTAGTGCCTCTGACATACCCAAATACTTGTAGGATTCAGTTGAGCCGAGGGATCTTAGGTGTATGGAATCCGAGAGTTGAGTTCCCACGGATTCCATAATCTCCCCTCGCTTTACATGCATGACCGCACATTTGTCTACTCCAAATTCCATCCTGATGGCGCTACTGAAGGTTTCCGTTACCTTCAGTAGCTCCATGAGTTGCAAGTTGTTGGGGGCAAAAAGTTTCAAATCATTATTATTAATATAATAATAATGATTTGAATTAATAATATTATTAATTCAAATTAATTAATTCTTATTAATATTATTATTATCTTTACTTTCGGGCGTATTGGTGCTAACAATGAAAATAAGAGAGAAAAGTATGTTTTTAAAAAAAACTAATTATGACTTTAAATAATTAAATATTATAATAAAATTTGATGTGAGACTCGGTTAAACAAAGTAAAATTAACCGTTATTATTTTTCGCCATTAAGTTTTTATGGCAAACCGTACTTTTTGAGTGACATTTGACTACTGATGGCTAATTTTCGGAAATTTTTCAAAACTTGAAAAATTTTCCGGAAAAATAATGGAAAAATATTTTTTAATATATAATTTTACTTTGAATAAGCGTCAAAACGCTTAAATCATAGGGCCCCAGTGCGCGTCTCGCCAGCTGATCGATACCTTGCGTGATTAGAGGGCTGGCTCGTTCTTTGCCCAAAGAATAAGCATTGCCATACAACGTGAAAATACTGCTAGTCTTAGCAGTGCTTCGACGTTACAGTAAATAGTCAGTTATCAATGTATTTTGTAGTGGTAACTCAAAATAAAATAAATTACCAAGGGAAGTTAATCAAATTATGAATTAAATGGTTTAAGTATTGATTATTTTTAAAATTTAAATGAAAATATACAACAAACATCAACGTTCATCACATATTATGATAAATTAAAAATGACTAGGAATAATTACATCTATTCAGTTGGAAATGAATCCGAATCGTCATTTCTAAAAAGGGAATCATGGTTAACATTTCCTCCTGCATCTGTATCTACAAAAAATAAATCTCCTCAATAATATGAGCAGATAGTTCTTCATAATTTTTGGTAATTGATGATTAATACGATGGTGCCAAAGCACGAAAAATTTTTCCATAGGGGATGCTCTACCCAAAACTTATCAGGGTTCCGGATGCTGCGGTTGCTAAAGCAATCAATTTATCAATATCCTTCAAGGCTTATGGATGACGAGGCACTAGTGGACAAGCTTCATAGCCTGGCTCATCGACGAACAGTGACTTGTCTTTCGGTTTTCTACAGATTGTACTTCGGGCAGTGTGGGCAGGAAGTCCATGACCTGATCCATCAATCTCCCTTTCACTACCGGTCTACCAGGCGCACTTGATTGATACACCGTCTTGTCGTACCAAGCGCTTCTCCTCCAAATTTATTGTGCGCACAAGCCAAGCTGTGGAACTCTCTGCCGGCTTCTGTTTTCCCTGCCACTTATGACCTTTTATCCTTTAAAACAAGAATAAATAGGCATCTTTTGTGCTCGCTGGTCCCATCGTAGACCCATCCCATCTATTGCTTACCATCAGGCTAGAACTAGGTCAAGAATGAGCGCCCTGTAATAAAAAAAAAAACGTCGTTCTTCTCATTCATCGAACTATCTTGTTTTTATTGATAATAAGCTCGCGTTGGTTAAGCATCTCACCATCATCATGGTAAGTGATGATGTGGTCGAAGATGTGGCACGCTTACCTAGAAGTAACCTATTCAGTCTTGATTTAAAGACCCCCCGATTATAGCCATCAGGAACCACAGACAACTGCGGGGAATTCCACTCCTTAGCCGCACGCACAATGAAAGTACTCTCAAAACGATTTGTGCGTATGGGTGGGATGACCACCATGTAACGAAAGCGCATTACCGTTTGTTTTGTAGTTCGATCATGGAATAGGCTTGGTGGAATTAGATTGTGCAATTCTATCTCACACTCGACGGAATGTAACCGATAGGCTTGCAACACGTCGCTGATGTTCAAGGCTCTGGAGCTTTGAATGGACCCGTGCATCATTGGCAATTAGTCTCTTGGCCCGTTTTTCATTAGACTCAAGCGCGTCCAGTTGTTATTTAGCAAATCCGTAGCAAGGATGAGGGTACATACTCCATACACGATTTGGCTTGAGCTTGAGAAGCTGCTCCGTCATGCAGTACTGTCTTACCTTTGCTAGGATTCTCAACTTTTTGCTGCTAGTTGAGCCTTAGCCTCAATGAACGAACCAAAATTGAATCAATGTCAATGTTACCCCAAGAAGCTCAATACAATCAGTTGTCGGCACGGTTACACCATGGAAAGGAGCCAGCTCCTTTTTACGGAGAAGAGACACGCGGGTCTTAGCTGCATTAAACTTGACCAAGTTGGCATCACACCATTCGGAGACGGCCTTCAAGGACAATTTCAAGCGTCCAACCATGGCCTCACGGCGAGACCGGATCTGTCTCAACAGCACGCGCGCTGGACACGTATCTCTCCGAAACTGTGCTGTCGCTCCTGCCGAATATGACTGATAGGATGAAGTAGAAGGCAAACTAATCATGTAATCTGATCTTTCCGGCAAAGTTCGCGATGTTTTTGAACTTATAATTTTCACATGTTGTGGATATTTATTGAAAACTGTGCGACCGCATGACTTTCAATATTTACCGACTATATTAGCATAACGAAATATTTTGTTACAATATTTATAAGATACACTATTATTTTGTTTTTCGCATAGATTCCACACGAGTTTGTCCTTATTACAACCTATTTCTAACCTATACCTTTACGAAGTAGTACTGGTAAAAAATTAAAAAGCACCTAGCCGGCATTTAATAACTGGAACGGAGAATTCCCTGTATGCGAATTACATTGGTGTTGCAAAAATAGATAAAATCTTGTTTTTTGTTTCGTCCTGCTACTTTAAATTGTTATTACTAGCAGTAGTAATATTGATATTGTTTTGGTGTACACATAATTAACTACACACATCAAAAGTGTCTAGGGATCAACATATATTTTTGCAATAACTTTTCTCCTGATTGATATTAATTAAAATTTTCTTTAAGGATTCATCAAATAAAGTGTTTTCGTTTGTCACAGTAACGATAAACCAAGTCACCTTTGCATTAATAAAGAAATTTGCCATTTTCCTAATAAAGGGATTTTTGACATTTGAACCACTAACATTAAAGTTCGAAAAAAAGACTGAAATAACAGTTTTCTTTAAAATTTTATTGGGTAACTTAAACAATTAATAATCCGTGTTTCTACCGCGAACACTAACAACACAAGAACATCGGTTTGGCATACTCAAAATGAGTTCATCCAAATCACGCTGTGGAATGGCCGCCCATGTTCGTTGCAACAATAAAAAAAGGTCTTCTTGCGACTGGATACCCTCCATATTCGGCAGAGCTCTTCTCTGTAGCATATCCCATGCATGCTCAATCGGGTTCAAGTCTGGCGACTGAGCAGGCCAGAGCAGGACATTGATGTTAGCTGCGGCGAGAGTCTGTCTTACAACTCTTGCGGTGTGCGGTCGTGCATTATCATGCATTAACTGAAATAAGGGACCGATTTGCACTTGTAGAGGAACGATGACGTCAGATACAATCGTCTCAGCATAAATTTGAGCGTTGAGGTTGCCTCTGATCCAAATCAACTCAGTTCTTCCGCCGATCCAAATACCCGCCCATACCATGATGGTTCCACCACTATAAGGATGGACTTCCTGGCAGGATTTTAATCGCTGTTGGCGTCCAGGGGTTCTCCAGTGTCGTATACGTCTTGTATCCGGTCTTATACCAAAATGAGACTCATCAGAAAAGCACACGAAACGCCATTGTTCTTCTGCCCAATTTCTGTGTTCAAGAGCCCATTGATATCGAATCCTACGATTGTGCATTGCTATAGGTGGTACCCGTAGCGGTCTTCGGGAATGAAGGTTCACTTCATGCAAGCGGTTTCTGACTGTTTGGTCGCTAATTAAGTTCCCTGAAGAGTGATGAAGCCTCACGGCTAACATCATGGCGGTTATTGTTGGAGCTCTTCGAGTTAAGATTTGAATGTATCGGTCTTGTCTCCGTGTGGTGCAGCGATACCGTCCTCCATGGCGCTCAGCCACGGTACCAGTGCTTCGGTAACGTGTCCAAAGTCGACTGATAACACTCTGACTTGTATTCAGAGCTAAAGCCACAGTACGTTGCCGGGAACCAGCTTCTATCATTCCCACGGCTCTGAGCATTTCTTCCCTGCTTAAATGACGTCGCCGCTCCATAATAACATTGGTTTTAATCAGTAGTAGGGAAACAGTAGCACTAATAATGTCTTCAATGCGTTGTATGTTTTTATAGGGAAAATATTGACAGCTGATTTTCATCTTTTACTCGAATTTGTTTAACAGTTCCTGTTTCAAATTATGAAATGCACCAAAAATGATCCATATAAATTTATAAAATCATAAATTTATTACAAAGCCACATCTCAATCTCAAGAAATCCGCATAAAAATGCTTGATCCCTAGACACTTTTGATGTGTGTAGTTTATGTATTGAAATGAGCTTTTTTGAAATGGAAAAATATCGGAAAAAAATGAAAAATATTGGAAAAATATCTTTTTTGTTTTCTTTTCCGTCCGAATTTTTTCCACTACCCATCAGTACATTTGACAGATAAAAATCACTGAAATTCCTAATAGCATTTGAAACGCATAGTACACAATAATATTAGCAAAGGGTTCCATTTTCAAAATTTGAACATATTATTTCGTTTACACTTGTACACTGAACTGGCCGCTTGGCCAGTTCTAAAAACTTTGTGTCGCCCTCGTATTATTAGTATGCTGCGTCGCCACTCTATTCAGCAAAACAGTTAATGGCTGCTATTCTCTGAGATAGTTTTGAGACCACCTGTTGGTGGGACCTCCTTCTCATCCATGGTCTACACTGCACCTCATGGTCCAAACTTTCGAAAACCTTTTTACATGAACAAGTCTTATACTTATTATTCTGCTCTTAGCGTCAGCTCACCCCGCCCAATTTAAAACTCACATCCAATTAAATTTAGAATTGGAATTCTCTCGCTAAAATATGAACATTAATACTACTGGCAAAAAACGGAGACACGCTTGGTTTCGTGGAAAACATAATGGCGGTTCTGGAAGCGCCTCGAGCAATGAATGCCACCCCGCTCTATGCTGCTCTACATATAAACTCATGAACATTGTTGAAGGAACGCAAAATAAAGGTAAATACTATCATGAAAACAGATGTAATCGTGATTAATAATTTATTGAGATTAACTAGTAAAATAATTAACAAGTAAAAAGGATTGTGAGGCGACGCGACGGCGTTAAGATGCTCACCGCCTGAAGAATAAATATCAGTATTGTACTAATTAGTAGGTACCGATCGCCCGATTCCCGAAATCACCCATTGTTTCCGGCCCACCTACTAATCCTATTGTTCATAGAACAATGGACGCCGCGCAGGTGTGCGCTGCACCTGAATTCGGTGAAATGGACACCACCGAACCTGTGTCCCATAACAACTGCGACAATGATTTGTCATCATGCCCTTCGTCCTCGGAAGACGACTTTCAAGTCGTCACCGGCGGCAAGAGGAAGAAAGGGAAAACCTCCCAGGCCAGCAAGGCCAAAAAGACCACCGCGTTGCCCCCGTCCCCAACTCAAACGCCCGTACGACCCGCTAGCCCCGTCCCAACTACCTCTACTCGCGCGCAGGATAGTCGTCCCCCCAGCCCGATAGCCCAAACTTCCTCAGCCCAAAGGAAGCAACGCCCTCCGCCCCCCTTTTACATCCAAGACAAGGGAAAATGGACTGATGTGTCCAAGATGTGTGTTGATCGAAAGATCAACTACACAAACGCCCGTGCCTGCCAAAATGGCATTAAAGTCACCGTCCCTACGTCGAACGACTATAGGGAACTATATCGCGCCCTCCGTGAAAGGAATATTTCCTTTCACACTTTCTCCTTCCCCGAGGACACGCCCACTCGTGCAGTTATTAAACGTGTCCCTAAAGAAATCCTAGTAAAGGATATTAAAGACGACTTTGCCGATCAAGGTATACCAGTGATCGCAGTCCATCGCTTACATAAAGCGAGAGGCGGTGAATTGTACGACATGGTTCTTGTCATTTGTGAACCAACCGAAGGTCATCACCCGATTTTCAAGATTAAGTCCATTTGCTCCCTATCCGGTATCTCAATTGAAAAGCCCTACAAAACCGCAACAGTGGGACAATGCCACCGTTGCCAACTGTATGGCCATGCGCAGAGCAACTGCTATGCGACTCCCAGATGCGTCAAGTGTCTGGGCGAGCACAGCACTGTGGACTGCCCTCGGCCCAAAGACCGAACCCTCTGTTCGGAACCACCCAGCTGCGTTCTCTGCGGCCAGACCGGTCACCCGGCAAACTACCGCGGCTGTCCCAACGCCCCCAAACTTGCTCCTAAATTAGCGAAGCGCGCCAACGCCCGCCAACAAAGAGAGGCACCTTCCTCTCAAATTCCCCAACGTCTCGCTCCTCAGAGACCATCCCCGTGGAACAGGCTAAACCACGAAAAAGCCTTTCCCTCCTTGGCCCCTGCCAAACCTTTGCAGGCACTGACGGATATACCCATCGCAGCGCAGATCCTGCCTATAGCCGTGGCTCCAGAGGCCACAACCAGTCCCAAACCCGTGCCTCAAACCACTGCTGCTCCTGCAGCCAAACAACCGCCCAAACCCTCACCCGCCGGGAACGGCGAGTCTTGCGGCCAGACTCTACTGCGCCACTATAAAATATCTATCGATCCCTCAAATTAGGTTTTTTCAACGCCAATGGCATTTTCAACCAACGCGCCGAAATAACTAAACTCCTCCGCTACCACCAATTAGACGTCCTCCTTATACAGGAGACCCTTTTGAAACCCCACCGCGCTGACCCCAAAATTCGAATTACCGTCTAGTTCGCAACGACAGAACACGCTGCCACGGCGGCGGTACCCTTATTTATTATAGGAAGGAGTTATACTGCATCCCTCTGACCCCACCTGCGCCTCTCTCTCACCTAGAGTACTCTGCCTGTCGACTAGGCATGACGGGAGCCTTATTCTTCGACATAGCGAAAGCGTTCGACAAAATCTGGCACAATGGCTTAATCTATAAGCTATACCAACTCGGCGTGCCTGACCGTCTCGTGCTCATCCTACGGGACTTTTTATCGAATCGCACCTTTCGTTATCGAATTGAGGGAGAGCTTTCCTCCCCCCATCCCATTCGCGCAGGAGTTCCTCAAGGCTCCGTACTATCCCCCCTCGTTTTCACGTTATTCACTAGTGATATTCCCAAGCATAAAAATACCCAGCTAGCCCTATTCGCCGACGATACGGCTATCTATTATACCGGTCTTAAACCCGATGCCATCGCTCGCACTCTCCAAACTTCCGCAAACACTCTGGCCAAGTGGTTCCGGAAATGGAGAATCGAAGTCAACCCAGACAAAAGCCAGGCAGTCCTCTTTTCTAAACCGCGGATAAACCCACCCTCCCCCCGTCCGATTACCATGTACGGCAAGCCGATCCCTTGGGAAAAGCAAGCCAAATACTTAGGCGTGGTCCTCGATAGACACCTCTCCTTCGCTGAGCACATAAAGCAGGCACGTTCGCGCGCCGCTTTCGCTCTAGGTAGGCTCCACTTCATTCTTAGCTCTCGCAGCAAGTTATCACTCAGGTGCAAGCTGCGTATTTTCACCGCGGTCATCCGTCCCATCATGACCTACGCCTGCGTTGTTTTCGCACACGCAAAGCCCTACCTCCTCCACAAGATGCAGACCCTCCAAAACCGATTCCTCCGTAGAGTCACGGGAGCCCCCTTTTATGTTCGAAATGAGCTTCTTCACGTAGACCTCAAGATGCCCACCATCCAGCAGTTCATGAAACGCGTCTCCAAGCGTTTCTTTGAAACTTCAATCCAACATAGGATTCCCCTTATCGTATCGGCCGCTCAATACGAACCCTCGCGTATCTCCCTGCTCCAAGAAAGCCATAGGGAAACAAGTACAGTGGCACACAAACACAAAAACCGACCGTCCTTCCGTCCTCGCCGCCGAGGCCCGCCGCGACGTCCTCGTAATAGTCCAGTAGCTTTAAATTCCCTTATTAATAATAATAATGATATGATCCAGCCTGTCCCTAGCTGCCCTCCCCTGCGACGCCCTAAGCCGAGGTCCGTACCCCACAGGGGGTGCCCTTAGCGTGTAGTCGCCTAGTTTGTAAGTTTTTTAATAAGCCTTGGCTGGAGGCTTTAATTAATTAATTAATTAAGGCAACCACAGGCAAGCCCGATTAAGCAGCCGACAACCTCAGAGGTTGACCTGCGAGACGACACAAACAAAAAAAAAAATAGTAGGTACCCTGGCGGGCGGCACTGACGCAGTCGTACGACTGCCGGCGAGTAAACGACTAACTATGGGCGATTTACTCGCTCAAGAAACGCAAAATGAAATATACGTTCCGTGTAAACGAAAGAGATGCATATATTAATAGTTGCTCTCTGACTGTTCACACTGCCGGCGACTGCTCGCTTCACTAGTTTTGTCGCTGAGCGACAAGAGCTGTCAGATGATACTCGCTTAGCGATCACTTGGCGGTCAGAACTCACGCTGACAGACCACCCAGATGATAGCTCAGCGACTAAACTATCGGAACAAGACGCTCGCTGCTCGCTGCTCGCCTACTCCATTTCAGATGCTAGCTCTACTCGCTACTCGTTCATCGTCAACGGTGGGTGGGACAAATGCCTAATACAGATCACCCTACACATTTATAGAAAAAAAACGTTATTTAAAAAATCTAAAAACCCGACTGCTCAACTGAAATGCAAGAAACAAGCAGATTTTTATTTTAAAAAGTGATAAGCAGGCGGGACCCAAATGAACATTTTTTTTTAATTGGATGGGTCCGCCTGCTTATCACTTTTTAAAATAAAAATCTGCTTGTTTCTTGCATTTCAGTTGAGCAGTCGGGTTTTTAGATTTTTTAAATAACGTTTAATTTTTCAACTTTTTAGTTAAAATATTAATTAACAATTTTTTTTAGTTTTCCCGGTCGTGTCACATTGACACTCCACCGGATTCAGAAAGTGGAGTCCATATATTTAAACTTTCCCATTGTATTATTTTGCTAGTATTACACTAATGATAAACATGATATACCTTTTTGAAATCCTTATGTTAAGCCCTTTAATTTGATACCCCATCTTGTAGTATTTGAAAAAAAAAAAATTTTTTTTTCACAATGTATATCGGCTTCGCACAGCCGCCATGTTTAATTTTTTCAAATGTCACCTATCTAAGAACACTTGGGCTGCTAAGACAAATCTGTCCGTTCAGTGATTCTGGAGATATGAGGTAATAAAGAATATTACATACATACATACAAGATACGCGCGAAAAACATAACCCTTCCTTTGCATTCGGGAAAAAGGAAAGCTCTTTTCGAAAACTTTCGTTACGATGTCCACAATCAATATTTAAAATTGGATTTAGAATGATGATGGTTAGCGAAGCTTGGGGTTTTTAAACAATGAAAATCAAAAGTATGAAACCGTTATTTTCAAATGGGCACTTTGAATGACCAATTCTAAAATGCCCATGTTAAATAAACGCTTTCAGAGTCAGTCAGTCAAAAATATGCAAGATACGTTTGAAAGCGTACCTACATGTCTATAGAGAAGAACTTACAATTTTTAATATTCCCACAGTTCGCAAGGAACTGTAGGAATATTAAAAATTTTAACTTATTAAAACTTAATGAAAAGGAAATTTACTTATATAATATGATAAGCGTGAAGTTACAGGGCGGAAAACTTAACCCAGATTTATATTACCACGTAGGTATTTTAAAAATCAATAGATTTAAGAGCTACGAATTTGTTAGATATTCAAGAAATTTTTGGCGCGAAGATAATAGTGCCTCTAAAATAAATAATAGTACATACTTATATTTATTTTATCTTTATTTTGAGTGAAAACATTGGAAATCCTGCAATAAAAGTTGTAAGATAAGAGAGAGCAGCTAATAAATGAATCTAAGACTAAATATAAGTGATTTAATTTCTTACGTCTCAAACTAAAAAAAATAGGATTTGTATCAAACCAAGTCTCATCGAGATTGAAAGAGGGTTATAAATAACTATTCGGGAGGTTTGTGAGTATGACTAACTGTTTGAAAGTTTTAAATCGCTTTACTTCACTTCGCAATCACAATATTCTTTACCACAGATAGGTTTGATTTTTATTTCATCTTTTTTTATACTTTCTTGGCTTATGCAGGTGACATCCCGTTTAGGGGAAGACCCAAATGTGCAATATTTTACGTTAAAAAATTGATAGGGATGGCCGACCCTTGCCGGATTCCTACTAACGTTATAATTGTGAAAGTTTGGATGTGTGTGATCAATCCTCCAGACTTTTTAACTTTAAGAGTTTTGGACGAAACTTGTACTCATATACAGTTTACTATTCTACTTCTTAGTCCTCGCCTTTGTAGAGCCACGAGTATACGGAGTCGGCTTGATTAGCTACGTTACGTCATTTCTTGCTGTCATACAAGTCGTGTTCTATTAAGAGATTTTACATGTCCCTTTGGACAGTCGTTAGTCAGTGGCTTGCGGTCTAGAGTAGCTTACATACAGTTAGGTATTATTTGGATCGGAGTATTTACTCCTGTTATTTGGAGCTATCCAGAGCCTTTGATCTGGTTTCCTATGAGGTCCTGTGGGAGAAGCTTCGTAAATATGTACCTACGGTACTGGTTGTAATTTGGGTGGGTTGTTTATTTGAGGAGTACAAGCTGGAGTGCGGCATGAGGCAAGGGGGGATGTTCTCACAGGCAATATACAATGTTTATATGGACAATTTGGCTGTCGAGCTCAGTTGCATGCATGTAGGCTGTCAGATTGACGGGGTTGCAGTCAATAATCTAAGTTATGCAGATGATATAGTGCTGCTGAGCTCGTCAATAGCACCATGCCCTCGCCCTTCGCAAGCTATTGAAGGTTTGTGCGCGGTATACCTAGTGTCATGGGCTTAAGTACTTGTGATCGAGAGGTCACGAGTTCAAACTCCACTCATTACACTAAGTATAATTTCGCCAAGAGCGAGTGTAGGTATTTTTTTCGGCCTCGGTGATAAAACCCCACACGACCCTCCTCCAATGTTTAGCGCATAATGTTACTCAGGACCTGAAGGACGCAATGCGCTGGCTATTTGTGCTGTAATATTTATGTTGGTTCGCAGGTTTGTTCGTTGCTCGACTAAGGTTAAAGCATATTGCCAGTCGTTTTACACGGGGGCTCCCCATACATAGAACTAAAACTAAAAATATTATTTTTTCATCAAACCTATACGTGTGTGGTATTTATAGACAGGTCTTTGAAAACGATATAGAGGTTTCTAAAACCACTTTTTCTTAAAGTCAAAGTCAAGTTAAGTTTAAAAGATATACGCTTCCAAAGTGATAAAAGAAGAAGTGGTGAAAGATACACGCTATATTAATTTCATAAGTTTTGTTTGTGAACTGTCTGCCGACAGGTAATGTAATTTAGTGAACTTATAACTTCAAATTCAAATTAATATTCATTTTATATTATATTTTTATTTTATTTTACTATTATTTCATATATTTATTTTGACCTTATAATAATTATGTCAAACAATGACTCGTTTTTTTCTTGCCTTAGTTCTTCTACGGTATATTCATCTTTAGATGACTCCTTCTCTGTAAACAGTTTTTTGGGTAGTGAGTTTGAACGATTTCAAAAGTGTTTTAATGTTTGTCACGCGAACGCACAAAGTGTACCTCAGTATCACTCTGAGATGCTGAATTTATTTAGTGATGTTGCTCTGCACGCCGTCTTAGTGTCGGAAAGTTGGCTCAAGCCCGAACTACCCTCTACCTCTCCTCCTTATTCGCAGTGATCGCACGGGGAAAAGAGCCGGGGGTGTTGCCATTTACTTACGCAGCAACATCCCCTACAAAGTCGCATCCTCTTCGCCGGGAACAGTCAATGGTAATCCCGAATAGTCCTTGAAATTGATGTCAAGGGGATTCAGGCTATTCTTGGAGATGTGTACGAGTATTGCCCACCTACTATCGATTATTTCTCAAATCTTGATTCTCTTTTTGTATCCCTTTCCTCGGAGTACAAACATCACATAATCATGGGTGACTTCAACACAGATCTCTTGAAGGATAACTCCAGATCAAGCAGACTGAGAGCAACCCTGGAATCGTCAAGTCTGTCTCTTCTAACGCTTAATCCGACTCGTCACAATCTCGACACAAGCGATTCCTGGCTTGACCTCATGCTCACTTCTTCTGTGAATTTGGTTGCTAACCATGGTCAGGTTGCTTATAAAGGCATGGATTATCTAGGCATGACCTTATCTATCTCACGTATAAAATTAAGCCTCCCAAACAGCGGCCTGCCATTGTGCATCTCCGTAATTTCGCGAGGATCGACATGGACCAGCTTCACAGAGATGCTAGAGCGGTTGATTGGATCGAAGTTCAACAGGCATCGACAGTGGATGAGAAAGTGGAAATGCTAAATAAGACAGTACTCCAGCTCATTGACGCACATGCACCTCTGAGGGCCGTCCGTGTTAAACGCCCCCCGGCTCCATGGATTAACCCTGGAGTTCGTATGGCGATGAGACGGCGTGACAAGGCCTTTCGAAAATATAGAAGGGATCGCAGTGAGGAAAACTGGAACCTTTACAAATTGGCTAGAAACCGTTGTAACCAGATGGTAAGAGCCTCTAAACGCCGATACATCTCTGAAAATGTTCTCAACTCCTCACCGGCTGATATATGGAAGTTTCTCAAATCCCTCGGCATAACAAAGTCCTCCTCTAATGTTATTTCTTCTAACGTGTCCTTGAGAAATTTGAATAAGCATTTTTCTTCGTCCACTATGCTCACAGTTGCTATTAAAAACCACACCATTTATGAGATTACTTCCACGCCAATCTTAGTTCCTGATTATTTTTCTCTTTCTCCTGTAACCGACCCTGAGATCCTCATGACCTTCAATGCGATTAAGTTCAAGGCTGTGATGGTGTCAGTAGAACTATGTTATTACTCATAATTAAAAGTATTCTCCCCATTATTACCCTCATAATCAATGCCTCCTTACAGACTGGGGTATTTCCTACAATCTGGTGTACGGCCTTTATAATCCCTCTCCCTAAAATATCCAACCCCAGCCTACTTAATCATTACCGACCAATCTCCATTCTCCCTTTCCTATCCAAGATCCTGGAAGCAGTTGTCTTTAAACAAATATCTTCTTTTGTGGTTGGTAATAATCTGTTATCACCTTTCCAATCAGGTTTTCGGTCTGGCCACAGCACAGCCACAGCTTTGCTTAAAGTTACAGAAGACGTTAGAAATGGCTTGGAGAGTTCGAGATTAACGGTGTTAGTTTTAATTGATTTCTCCAATGCTTTCAATACCGTTCATCACGACATTCTCCTGGCTATTCTGATACAAATTGGGATGTCTCCATTGGCATGGGACTCTTGGCGGGGGTATACTCTCTTCACTCTTATTTTCTCTTTTCATAAACTCTATTACCACTATCCTCAAATGCTCTTAACATCTGTATGCTGATGACCTACAGCTCTACGCGCAAGCTAACATTGACAACTTGGACAACTGTATCTCATTGCTGAATGCTGATCTATTAGCTATCAGCGATTAGTCAAGCAGATTTGGAGATATGGTCAATGTCAGTAAAGGCCAGGCTATCCTGATCGGCAACTCACTCAAAATTGGACACTAGCCAACTACTCCCGCTTAGCTTCAACAACAACTTCATTCCACTCTCGCCACACGTTAAAGACCTAGGCTTATTTATTGACGACAAGTTAAGTTGGGATAAGCAGCTTGCACAGGTTAGCCAGAGAGTGACATTCACACTGCGATCTCTCTATAGATTCAAGCATTTTTTTCCTTCTAGCACTAAAACTACTTTGGTCCAATCGCTTGTGCGTCTTGTTATTGATTATGCTGATGTTTGCTACTCTGGTCTATCACAGGAACTTCTTAACAAACTGGTTCGACTTCTTAACAACTGTATCCGTTTCATTTTTGGCCTTCGTAAATATGATCACATTTCTTCCTTCCGTTCTCAGCTTTAATGGTTGCCTATCCGTCAAAGGAGATACCTCAAATCTCTCTGCATGCTTTTCACTATTTTGAACGATCCTTGTGCTCCTGATTACTTAAAATACAATACTAACAATATTTAAATGTATAGGCGTTTGTTATTAACATAGTTTATAAGTCATGTATAATACTAACAAAACTATGGATCTTGAGGTCTGAAATAAAATATTTTTATTTATTTATTATTTTAAAACAAAACTTTAAAGTGCTAGGCAGTTCTCATAGCCTTAACCTTCGCGCATCCAAAAACTTACTTCTTCACATTCCTTCTCACCGAACCGGGTTTATGGCTAATTCCTATGCTATTTCTACCATTAAACTCTGGAACATGCTACCCCTTGACATCAAGAAGGCTGAGTCTAAATTTTCTTTTAAGCGCAAAATGAGAAACCACTACTTAAAAGCCTGTCATTCTTAGTTTGGTTTTCGCAATAATTATAATTATTGTGAGTTCTCTTAGTCAGAAAGATTATTATAAAGCACCGTATTTATCAGTATATTATTTTAGCATATACACACATCAAAAGTGTCTAGGGATCAAGCATTTTTATGCGGATTTCTTGAGATTGAGATGTGGCTTTGTAATAAATTTATGATTGTATAAATTTATATGGATCCTTTTTGGTGCATTTCATAATTTGAAACAGGAACTGTTAATCAAATTCGAGTAAAAGATGAAAATCAGCTGTCAATATTTTCCCTATAAAAACATACAACGCATTGAAGACATTATTAGTGCTACTGTTTCCCTACTACTGATTAAAACCAACGTTATTATCGAGCGGCGACGTCATTTAAGCAGGGAAGAAATGCTCAGAGCCGTGGGAATGATAGAAGCTGGTTCCCGGCAACGTACTGTGGCTTTAGCTCTGAATACAAGTCAGAGTGTTATCAGTCGACTTTGGACACGTTACCGAAGCACTGGTACCGTGGCTGAGCGCCATGGAGGACGGTATCGCTGCACCACACGCAGACAAGACCGATACATTCAAATCTTAACTCGAAGAGCTCCAACAATAACCGCCATGATGTTAGCCGTGAGGCTTCATCACTCTTCAGGGAACTTAATTAGCGACCAAACAGTCAGAAACCGCTTGCATGAAGTGAACCTTCATTCCCGAAGACCGCTACGGGTACCACCTATAGCAATGCACAATCGTAGGATTCGATATCAATGGGCTCTTGAACACAGAAATTGGGCAGAAGAACAATGGCGTTTCGTGTGCTTTTCTGATGAGTCTCGTTTTGGTATGAGACCGGATACAAGACGTATACGACACTGGAGAACCCCTGGACGCCAACAGCGATTAAAATCCTGCCAGGAAGTCCATCCTTATAGTGGTGGAACCATCATGGTATGGGCGGGTATTTGGATCGGCGGAAGAACTGAGTTGATTTGGATCAGAGGCAACCTCAACGCTCAAATTTATGTTGAGACGATTGTATCTGACGTCATCGTTCCTCTACAAGTGCAAATCGGTCCCTTATTTCAGTTAATGCATGATAATGCACGACCGCACACCGCAAGAGTTGTAAGACAGACTCTCGCCGCAGCTAACATCAATGTCCTGCTCTGGCCTGCTCAGTCGCCAGACTTGAACCCGATTGAGCATGCATGGGATATGCTACAGAGAAGAGCTCTGCCGAATATGGAGGGTATCCAGTCGCAAGAAGACCTTTTTTTGTTGTTGCAACGAACATGGGCGGCCATTCCACAGCGTGATTTGGATGAACTCATTTTGAGTATGCCAAACCGATGTTCTTGTGTTGTTAGTGTTCGCGGTAGAAAGACGGATTATTAATTGTTTAAGTTACCCAATAAAATTTTAAAGAAAACTGTTATTTCAGTCTTTTTTTTCGAACTTTAATGTTAGTGGTTCAAATGTCAAAAATCCCTTTATTAGGAAAATGGCAAAATTCTTTATTAATGCAAAGGTGACTTGGTTTATCGTTACTGTGACAAACGAAAACACTTTATTTGATGAATCCTTAAAGAAAATTTTAATTAATATCAATCAGGAGAAAAGTTATTGCAAAAATATATGTTGATCCCTAGACACTTTTGATGTGTGTGTATATATGTATTCTATTATTATTATTATATATATATTCTTTCGATAATGACATTTATTTTACTTGTACACCTACTACATTGTGGTGTTTTAACCCAAAGGTGTCATAGAGAATGCCTTCTTGCATTAAGTCGTACCACTATTGTAAATAAAATTTAAATAAATAAAATGTCCGCCCCGCCACAGAGTACTTTCATATACCTAATATAGAAAGTCCACCCCCTCTAACTTCTATAATAATGGAGTGAAAAATTAAAAAAAAAAAATTCTGTAGATCTTAATAAAAACTTTCAATGAAAATTAGTTTTAACGAGATTATTTCTCGATTTATTTCTAAAACCCCAAATATAACTTTGTATTTCATACAAACACTATGAGAAACAAAGTTATATTGCGTAGTTACTACGGAACCCTTCATGCGCGAGTCTGACTCGCACTTGGCCAATTTTTTCAATTATAACAAAAGGAGTAAATCACAACAATCCATAATAATGTTATGTAGGTACGATACCTGAGATTTGTGCAAAACATCTTAGAATTAAACGTTATAATGCTTTGCGTATTATAAGCAAATCAATGGGTGCTAATATTATACATGCGAAAGAGTGTTTGTGTGTTTGTCCATTTGTTACATTAAAACGGAGAACGGTTCGATCTGAAGAGCTGGATAGTGACTTAGGTTACTTTAATTTTGCTGCAAAAAACTTTCACGAGCGAAGTCGCGGGCAGACGCTAATAAAAAACATGCACATTGTAGGGTTCCGTAGTTTAAAACATGAAAAAAATCTCCCCGATCAGCCATGAAAATGACACCCACGATCACCACGATAAGAAAAAATAATGAATAACTATAATATCTGCTTAACTACTGAAGTTCGTAAATTATAAACGCTGTCGAAGGGAAAGGTGAATTGAAGGACAAACTTATCTGTTGAAAACATAATGCACCCATCAATACTTCACGGTAGATGCTACATTTGAAAATAAATTTTTTAAATAGATTTTTTTTTATTAAAACAAGTTAACGTTTTTTTTTCGTTTTCCTTAACTAGGACCTGATTGTGATTTACTAGCGAATCATCAAAAAATTCTGTATCTTTTATTGCGTTAACTTTGAAGCTTAGTTTATTTTTTAGTGCTTTGAGGGATCTTAGATCTATGTCGTCCAAATTAAACCCACTTTGATACTTTCACGCGTTCCTGACTTAACAGACGGTCAAAGATAATATCTAATCCTTTAAGGTTTCCTTATTTTCCTGTTGTAGACACGTAGCCTTAAAAATAAAAAGGTCGGAAAATCGCAGTCGTGCAGTGTTGAATATTCTGTCCTTTCTTTTTCAGTGTTATGTTTTTCACCGCAGAATACTAAGTGAGTGAGTTTTGTATGTCAAGTAGATCCTTACACCACACAAATAACAGCGTTATTTATAAAGCTAACGGAATTTTAATTATGCATAACCCCATGCAATTAGGACCCCACAGTTTATATATATACCTACTTACAATCTTCCATATTCATAGATTTGGGGAAGTTTCACTAATCACTTTGCCGTAGTAGAGTTAGTGATTAATAGCAATCGTATTAACAGATGACGTTACGTTACGAATGTTAAATATCACCACGCTTCGCGTAGTTCGATGTAGTGAAGCGAGGCATGTCAGAAGTGGATGTGAGTGGAGATAAGGTAGTCAGTCATACACGTCAGAGCGCTGCTGGCTCGCCGCCAGCCGCTCGAGGCCGCTGCGTCACGGACGGCTCTCGGGCCCCGGCTCGCACTTACTACATCTTACGTAACACTGCATTTACTTAACACATGTGCTTACGCCTAGCTTTCGATAATAATATCTAATATACATTATCTTTGCTAAAATGTAATGAAGCAATCTTCATCAATCAATCTAGTAAAGTAATTAAGAGCACTAAGCTATCGAGCTTGGCTGCCAAACTAACAGACCATCCTTTTTATATTATATTCTTTTAACTTAATTAACATAGCTAGGATAGGTATGTTACCTCTATCGACTGGGCATTTATGCTATTCATAGCATGCATACCTATTATTCAAAGGAAAACATGACGATGATTTATGTGATGTGATTTTTACAAGCATTACTAATTTTAATAACAATGCAAGTTTGTTATATGCACTTGCCTTGTTAGTTAATTAGTATGTATGGGTTTAATCGTGTAACTGAATTGTAAAACAGTTACCTACCTACATTTCCAACCCTTACCGATTGATTGAGCTGAAATTTTACAGACACGTTTGATTTGCATAACAACGCATGGTTAGCGTGAGTGAAGTGACTCAATAAAAGAAGTGACTGAATCTTTTGCTGACATATTATGTAATTCGAAATTGAATATGCTGGACTCCCAAATCTGGCGGATCTATTTTTTTATTGACCCCATGTGTATAAAGTGATAGAGTTTGTTGAGATGAATACGGAAATGCTGATATACCTACTAAAAATCCTCTAAATGCCTAGCTAGAAAAGATACGCCCACATGCTTCCTTCGATTGCAGATATTTCGAAGAAATCAGGTTTATTAACCATGACCTAAGCTTTTTATAGGTTATCCACCATACAATATTCTGCATATTTTATAAAAGAAAACATTCAAACGAGATATCATGGCCTCGAACGCAGAAGGAGGCTGACACTCCCTTCCGCTCTGGAGGTGTAAAAAGCGCTCTGGGTGTGCGAAAAAAATCTTTCTAAAAGATTTAGTATCTATAGTAACCCACAGGTCCTCATAGTTACTTTCCCATTCTGCCATTCTAGACGAACTTAATTTGTTTGTAACAGCTATAAGCACTCCACCGCCAGTTTTTTTTATGCTTACTGAAATTGGATGTTTCGCGATCCCTTCTGTATACCGTGTATGAGTTATCAAATAATTCAGAATCAAAAACACCCCTACAGAGCCATGTTTCGGTTAAAATGTAGACATCATAATCACTATTGTTTATGTGCTGCCGTACTTCAGCTAAGTTGCCACGTAGGCCCCTAGCATTTTGATAGTAACATTTTACAGAATTGAATTTTGAAGTTAATATTATTATAGCATTCTTAAAATTACACAGATACAACAGTTTATTCTAACAGCTTTATCGAGATCTCCTATTACTACACTCTGAGAATGTTCATCCTTCTTTAGGAAAATTCGCCCATTACGGACCCACACAAACTTATATCCTAATTCTTTAGCACGTACTCGCGTCGCTGCATGTAGAGCCTTATTCTCTGGAGACAGATGTTCTACGACGAATATCGGCACTGGTTTTTCAGCAGCTATGCCAAGATGACTTGAGTTTAGCTTATTATTTAGGTTTATGGATGCTGCCAAAAATGTATCTCTCAGTCGAGGACTGTTAAATTTCACTAGAACAGACCTTGGTCGTGTATTCTGTTTGTCTTTTTTGGCAGTCCTTGTACAAAGCTGTATGTCGGTATCCTTTATGTCGCAGTTCAATACTCTGCTCAACTGGAGCACAGTACTTAATAAGTTCTCCGACCTGTGCTCAGGTATACATTGAATTTCAATATTACTCGTTCGGGCGTGTTGTTCTAGAATGTTCATGCGCTTAGTTATGTCTTTGACAGAATTTTGTAATACAGAGTTCTCTTTTTCTAGTTTTTTTTTATATTAAATATACTATAGAATGTCTTTATACAAACATCGTTGACAGCCTTTTTGTCATTCGACATACATGTTCTCTTTAGTAATTACTCTTGAAAGTGCGACACATAATTTACCATGGGAACATTCAACGCTCAAATCTAAGCAACATAGGCACGCGCGCCGCGCCTCCGCCGGCACCGCGCCGCAACCACTATGTCCTTGCATTTTAAATCTGTAATATCTTCGAAACTATTTATTTAAATTATATTCTGTAAAGGGCAATATTGATTTATATTAAATGCACAATGTATTTATGGTACTTAATTGGATAAGGATTAATGCTGTATTGCTTAAAATCGCTTCGTAAAATATACTCGTATTTCTCGTAAAAAGTAAAGGATAAAAAATGGTTGTTGTGGGTTATCTATAAGAGATAGACAGATGCCATCGAGGACTTTTTTGTTGAACTTTTTAAGGTGTACAATACTGTAGTACATTATTTTGATCTATCTCGTAGGGTTCAGCTAGCGTTTGCAAAGCAAGCGCAAAAAAATGTGTTTATTTGCGACATCACATTAGAAACCTCAAAAATTATTAGTGTTCGTCTACTATATTATGCATGTTATATACTTGAAAATCTTCTTTTTGAATCACTCTGTCTACTGAAACTGCATCAAAATCCGTTGCGTAGTTTTAAAGATTTAAGCATACATAGGGACAGACACAGGGAAGCGACTTTGCTTTGTACTATGTTAAGATTGCATAAAGATGGTATGAGAGATTATTTTTTGGAATCTACTTTTAATTGGCCCACTGTTTACTAATTTATTCATCGTGTGTATAATAGCTGTTAGTTCTCCATACAAGTTAAATAAAGAAATATTAAGGGAACCCAGTATAGCTACTCAAACTCCATTAAGCAAAGATCCACGCGATTTCCTCGTTCGTTGCCGACCCCAACGACATCGTTATCATCATCGTCATGATGTATAAAATCCGTACTTTTACACATTCAGCAGGCTATTTATGACAAAAGACACTTAGTTATGGACAAGGTATTCTAGAACTGGGAGTTGTAAGTACGATAGGACCGAATTTGAAAGATGACGGATTAGTGCTTACAATTATTTATCGTAAAACCCACTACCTATTAGCGAACTGCCACTTCTCTACACGGTTCTATGCGGAGAAGTCAAAACATCCACTTTTCTATGTTTATCTTAATGATGTAAATACCTACTATCAGCTATTCCATCGTGACTTTAAAAGATTCCCTTTTAAAAAGTATAACGCAGATCGTTGGACCTATGCCATGACGCGACGCCGCGCTCGCTTTCTGATTAGAAAGAAAATTTGTGAAATAGTGCAGTTTCAACCCTTTTCAACCGACGTAAAAAAAACGGAGGAGGTTATCAAGTCAACGGGTATTTTTTTTTTATCAAATCACCGATTACTCGAAGACGGCTGAACCGATTTAGAAAATTCTTTTTTTGTTTGAAAGGGTATACTTTGCAGTGTTTTTTTCACTTTGCAGTGTTTTTTGGAAGTCGGTTCAATTGTTTGGTAAAAAGTTTTTATTGTAGCAAAAAGACTGGATTGCATTCGCCAACACTAATATTTTTGTAGGTAATGGCAATGCTACATACATTTATTGTACGCACTGCCAAGCTATGGAATTCTCTGCTGGCTTCTGTGTTCCCTGCCACTTGTGACCTTTCAGCCTTTAAAGTAAGAGTGAACAGGTATCTTCTGGGTTCACTCGTTCCATCGTAGATCTCATCTATCACGTCAGGCGAGACCGAGATCAAGAGTGAGCACATCCGGAATAAAAAAAATTATGGAACATTTACAAATTTATGGAAAATTTACATCCAAACACGTACACTCAGAACTTTGGATATAAGTGCTCTAATTGAGTGTAAAAACTACATAAAATCCATTCATAGTTTCGCAAACCGTAGAAGAGTATTCTGCATTTACGTAACATATCAGTAAACAAATCATTGCAAAAACGCCACAGATAAAATCGCTATCCATTTATTTTGGAACACCGAATTTTCCTATTAATAAAAAGAACTTAGCTGAGCAAATCTCGTTTACAAGCCTGAATTAGGTCAGGTTTATCTTTAAGAGCGGGTAAATAATAAATTATACGGATATCGAGTTGACAGTTAATTAGCGAGCGAATTTAAACGGATTCGGCTATCAGATAGGAACCTATTACATGTACGCATGACATATAGGTATATGTATGTAATGCGTCGCTTTCGCATGATTGCCCACACATTACGTAAATACACATATTTAGGTACTGCTTGATAAACAAGTAAGTTGAGGAAAGTAAGTAAATAAATTAATTTGCTTAGTCATTTCTTAACTCTGGAATGCATTTGAATATGTCTATTATTTGATTGCTTGTTAACGTATAAGTGTGCAATAAGTAGCATGAAACATAAACAAAATCGTGATTTACAACGTTTGAAAGTAAAATGTCTTTGCTAAATTATCAGATGATAAATTTATCATTCAATTCAAAATACATTTTGAGGAGCTCGCGGCTTAATAATAATTAATAGCCGCACGTCAGTCCGCGAATGGGTGATCATCTTAATATATCAAAATTCCCCCAAGGGCGGATCCAGGGGGTATGGGGTCATGACCCCCCCCTGGGCTGGGTCCAGGACCTAGGTGGACCACTAATTAAAATCGTTAAACTATGTTTTTATATATTGTTTGTCACAATATAGATTTTATTTAAGTACTTTCACTACTACAGTACTACACTATACTACATTTATCAATAAAATACCTACTATTCTCTCTATCTATTATTATCAAAATTAAATTATAACTTCTTGTGACTTAACTACGACTATGTGACCCCCGCCTGGCGCCAAAGCTGGATCCGCACTTGGATTCCCCCGTACCTCGGAAGGAAGATAAATCATTTGTCGCGGCTACCATTTGTACATCTTTGACACCCGTTTCGGTTACTCAGAACCAGATAATCAGACACTAGTCTTGCCAAGGAGTATCGTGTTTCCCAGCTACTGAGTTGTGGAGGTCAGGTAGGCAGTCACTTCATGTAAAACCCTCGTACACAGTTGCACCCCCGGTTAGAGTGGATGCCGACTCTAACGTAGTTGGGAAAAGGCTAAGCAGACGATCCTACTATCCTACTCCTACTAATATTATAAATGTGAAAGTTTGTGAGGATGGATGGATGTTTGTTACTCTTTCACGCAAAAACTACTGAACGGATCTCAATGAAATTTTGTAAGTAGATAGTTGACATCCTGGAATAACACATAGGCTACTTTTTATCCCGGAATTCCCACGGGATCGGAATCTACGCGGGTAAAACATCCCACGCAAACGAAGTCGCGGGCAAAAGCTAGTATTACATATATTAAATCACTAGCTTCTGCCCGCGACTTCGTCCGCGTAGAAGTCGAAAATATTCCACGGGATCCCGTCCCCGACTTGCTTGACAAAGATTATAATAGCTCGGCTAATATGCATGATATAAAGATAATATATAGCCTATAGCACTCAGGGATAATGCAGCAGTGGCGTGCCTAGGGTTTCAAAATAACGCAAGCCCAATAAAATTTTAACCGATTTCAAAAAAAGAAAGTTCAGTTTTCGACTGAGTATGTAGGTACCTACCGTATGTATCATCGCAATTTTCTCATAAACTACTGGTTAGGTACAATAAATTAAAAGTTAATTCATCCATCTTCTTCTTTCCTCTTCTTTCTTCAATTTCACTCTTGCTTGTCGTGCGCGGTGAATGAGGTAACCAAAGCACACTGAAGGCATGCTAGTGCTAGATTGAATATAATAAACATATCAGCAATTGCATACCTCCGGTGGCTTTGAAAAAAGCCGTTTGGTTTGGTTTGCTTCATTGCTTGAGGGAACAAAGTTATGGTAAGTAGTTGCTTCCTTCGTAACAGAACCCAGGTTACAGACAAAAAAAAAAAAAAACAAAACAAAAAGTTACAAAACGAAAGTTAAAAAATAGCTAGATAGAATGTAATAAGGAATTTAAATAAATTATTTATATTCTAATTGGAATCGTCTATCTTTCTTAAGAAATGATTTAATTACATCAGAGTAAAATGTTGGTGATCGTTTTAATTCTACCAACAACTGTTTTTCAATAGCTATCATTGATAATTCGGAAAGACGCTCTTGACCTTGTGTATTTCTCAGATAGGTATGGATACGTTTAAGAGACGAAAAAGCACGTTCCGCGGAAGAACTTGTAGCCGGAATAGTTACAACAAGATACGCTAACTTTAACAGCTCGGGAAAGGCATCTTCGAGGTTATTCTCATGAATGAAATCAATTAATTCGAAAACATTACGATCTTTCAGATCAGGACTAGAATACAAGCAAATCAATTGGCTTTTTAATGTTTGTTTGTCGAAATAGTTTGCATAAATGTCAAATAATGAATCTAATTCCTCTGTAGGAAAATGTGAGTGATAATTGTCCAATTTTTTGTTGTTGAGCAGTTGGAAAAACTTTAATTTATAAATTTCAGAATATCGGTCAGTAATTTCGGTATTAATATTATCAATTACTTCTACAAAAAGTCGTCTGTATTCCGTTTTTGCACAGCGTACGTTGCGTCTCAAACGAGGAGCCGAGTTATTTTGCAACGTGTTCTCATAAATTTGATTAAATTCGGATTGAAATTCAGCACGTAACCATGCCTGAAATTCCTTTATTTTATTAATACAATAACCGACATCAACTTGTGATTTTTGTAGAATATTGTACAAGCAGTCAGTTTTTTCAAATATCCGATGAAAGATAAAAAGAAAAAAATTGAAATTATAAGATCGCAAAGTGTTTTCAAAATTCTCCGCAGCTAAAATCGTATCCCCGTCCCAGTTCTGTGGATTGTCGCACAGATCAGAAAACAACTCAATAAGTTTACTTTTTTGTTCAAAAACCGTGTTTACAACTCGCGACATGTATGTCCAACGAGTTGCGGGAGCATTAGGCAATTTTTTGCTGCAATGAGTATCGTAAAAAGCAGCTCGTTTTGTACTATTACTAAAAAAATTACACAAAGCCTGAAGGGCTGAAAAAAATAAACTAACCTCCTGAATTCTATTGCATGATTTAGACAACACTAAGGCCAAAATATGCGCATTACACCAAATGTAAATTGCTTGTGGACAAACATCTTTAACTTTTTGTTGCACTCCATTTCTTACACCGGACATTACACTAGCACCGTCATAGCTTTGCGCTACTAATTTTGCGATGCAATCATGTCTATTCAATAATTCTAAAATAATATTAGAGAGTGAGTCTGCTGTGCGACTTTCCGACACATTAAGAAAGCCCAAAAAACGGTCATGAATTTCATTTTTATAATAATATCTGAGAATCAAGCACAGTTGTTCTCTATGACTAACATCGGGGGTTTCGTCAATAATAATTGAAACAAATTTTGTTTGTCTAACTTCGTAATCGATGCAAGTTTGCATCACATCGGCTACGGAATGAATAATATCGTTTTGAATTTTATTAGATAAATAACTCGGCCCCGGTTTGTCACTTTCCTGATGCTGCATATGTTTTTCTAAAACGACATCGTATTTTGAAATTAACGAGACCAGTTCTAAAAAATTGCCTTTATTTAATGAAGTTTTGGACTCATCATGTCCTCTTAGAGGAAGTTCCTGTTGTGCTAAATGACAAACAATATCGACTAATCTTTGAAAAACACTACGGTTGTTTTCAACGCGCGTGTTATATTTTGAAATTTCCTCAGATAACTGGCGTGATATAGATGTCTCAATTCGTTGTTTACCAAAATTACCGAAAGAAACCATTGCACACAGGTGTTTATGGGAATTTGCGTGCCTTTTAATGGCGCCAGATATGTTATTTAAATCATTATAACCAGATGTATTCCAAACGGAATCTTCATTCGAAAAAAATATGCAGCTCCAGCAATACAACTTATTAGTGTGCGAACAGCCAACAATCCAACTAGTTTTATACACTGATCTATTAAATTTTCGTTTATGCGATTTACTAGTCTGAGAAATACACAGATTAGGCGTCGGTTTTAATGAAGAAATTAACTGTTTTTTCTGAGCAGAGTTTAAAGATTTTACCTTATCTTCGCCAATCAAAACTTGAACGCATTTTAAATCCTCACAAGGTACAATTACCTCCATTGTTGTAGGTAAATCACCAAAACAATTGTATCACTGAGAAAATCTTAGAAAACAAACAGCTTTTTTCACTCAAGCAAATGAAACTGAAGTGAAGTTAGTTGCACTCTGGGATGTCGGGAACTACTCAAGTGTTGTCATTTAGGCAAAAAAAGTCGCCAGGTATATGAAAAATCTACCTAATTTTTTTTTATTTTTAAGATATTGCTTGAATACAGTCAAAATCTGTTATAACAACATCCAAGGGACCACTCATATTTGGTTGTAAAAACCGATAGTCGTAATAACCGGTGATGTTTTCAAGGTACAAAGTATTTTGTACCTATGATTTTGGTCTATATAACCGGTATGTTGTTCTAAATGATGTTGTTGTAAACGGTTTTGACTGTATTTAATTTCGTTATTTTAAAAGTCGCTAGTTTTTATTGTTGATAAATGTTAAAAAAGTTTCCAAACACGTTAAAAATCTCCAAGATCTTTCAACGTGTGGCTAAAACGGCAACACTGCAGAGTTGGCAAGCTGACAAGGTCACGCATACGCATGCAACTTCATACGAATGCCCTGCTTATATCTGCCATAGTGATTGATTTGTTCTATGCCTAAGGCCTAACTCGTTATACGGCACATCGCTATAAGTGCGAAAGTGACAGATATAGTATTTGAAAGCCCGGTAAAAGCCGGTGCGTGTAAGCGAGATAGCAATATGTAGATCATTAGATGCTACAAATGCGAAACTCTGCGCGCGAACAATCGCGATGCGTAGTAGTTTAGTAGATTCATTGTGTTATTTTGATAAGAATTAAGCGCGCGAACTTTTAAATAGTTCGGGTTTGACATTGATTCTCTATCGAGCATTTTTTAGTAAGGCATGCCGGGCTTTTGGGCTTATATGAAGGTACCGCCACTGTAATGCAGCTACATGTAAGCGAAAGAATTTTCAAAATAGGTTCGGTAGTTTCAGAGATTACCCCCTACATACAAACTTACAATTTACAAACTTACAAATTTTACCTCTTTATAATATTAGTATAGATTAGGACCCTGTACTGCAAGCCTGCAATATATGTAGTAGGTACTTAGGTACCATCATAGTTAAAAGTTAGCCTGGAAAATACAAAAAGAGCGGTGACGAGCAGCACTAAAATTCTAGAATGGGGCAATGCCTATAGGACAATGGTCTACATTAGATGATCCTATGGCCATTGATCAGCCCCGCTCTGCTGTGTTCGTGTCCGCAAGGGATTGTTCTCTATGCATTGAATATCATAGTATGTAAAGAGGTAAGTCAAGACTGCTCAGCGAGATGTTATTAATAGCGCTTAAGCATTTGTAATTAAAGCTAGCCCTACAGCTCACTTCATTAGCCCGCGCCGGATATCAGAAATGGACGCAATTTCCTGTTCTGATTTGCATATCAATATTTTTAATGACTAATTAACTTCTACGATATGGACTGACTCAGGGATACAGACATTTGGACTTGTATGTGATAAGCGCATAAGTATATTGATGCCTATAAATCACAGATGAGAGTTATAGACGAAAATGGACGTGTACACTCGACATTTTACAACCAATTACTTATTGTCTATTGAATCATTAAGGCACTATAATGCGTTTCGTAGTTACTTAATTTCTTGTTCTTTTTTAAGAGTTTACTTATAACGTAAAAAAAAAATACCGTTCACTTTTATACTAATCTGACGATATTACAGCATCAGGCTTTGTTATGACACTTTTCGACAAAGAAAGTACTTTCTACGTGCTCTGTGATATGGATCGCGGTATTGAACATTCCAATGAAATGTAACGCAATAAATATTGAGAGCAGGTAGCTCGGGATCGAGAGTGGCTTCTGACTGATGTCCACACGCGCCCCGCCGCTCTCAGCCACACTACGACGAAAACCTCTGGCCAAACACTTTTACAAAGACGTCGCTATCGAAACAATAACCGATATGAGAAATCATCTAAAACCTTCAGAGCCTGAAACCCGTAAGTAAAATGCAATGAAAACAGAGCATTTCATAAGTTGCAGTCTTATAACGTTAAGGAAATCGTTGGCAATACAGGCGTGGGGTAAAATGAAGCAAAGATATGGGTGAGCGAGGGCGCGCGAGCGGGGCGCGGTGTGCGGCGCGGGGGCCGGGGCGCCCTCAGTGCCGCGCGGGCCGGGGCGCCCTCAGTGTCGCGGAGGCTGTGGTCGGTTGCGCCGCCCGCCCTGCGCTACGCTGCCGCCCTTTCAAAACATTGCTTCTATATAAATTAGTCAGAGCTTAATTTGTTTTGATATTTGCTCAACTAAATGTATGTGAATTAGTAAAGTTTTGGATCAAACTGTTGAAGAACTGATACTCTATAAATCGAGTTATAATTTAAGTCAAAATAATATTAAAATCTTGTGGTAACGATAGATTAGATTAAATTATTTCTATTTAGTGAATGAGTTGTGCAGCATATGTTATAACTCCTCTCGATATTATTATCATATCTGCGTCTTACGTAAGTATGGTTTGTTCTTACCACTAGACGAATTTACTGAAAGTTATTTCAGAATAGGAACCTGCCCATTGCTGTAGCTCAGAACATTTTGGGTTGAAATAGTGGACGAGGTCAACATTAAGTGGATTCTGTAATAAACGTTCTGAACTGAAGTCTTGACCATTTGTCTATAAAGCTTTTAAGTTGATATAAGCTGCATAATTAGTTGATAAGTTTGTTTTGTACCCAGACCCGAGACACAACCTTCATACGTCCCTGCGGGGTGAGAATTATAATAACTTAGATACTGGTAGCTAAAGATGGAGTACCCTTTGTGATTCTAAAAGAAAATTAGCTTTCTTATGTTCATATAAGAGCTGCACTCGTGTCTGAATAGGGTCGCCACTCTACAAGAGGGCTTTACAGCTTATCCAATTATAGATGTTCGTTCAAGAGGTATCAGACGGTAAGGTGTACATTGGTGTTTATTTTTAAACGTAGACCTGTGCCTGTGAACGCGAAATACATATGTGGGAAACAATAACACATTGGAACACCCATTCTAAAACACCAATTGAAAAGGAATATTTTGTAAATTAAAATTACAAATATGCAAATAAATATTGCATAAAGGGCTTTAAAGTTAAGCAGTCGGAGCGCATATGGGTGACCTTGTTATATATAGAGATTTCACCGTGCCTCGACAATCACTTTAAGCCGATGGTTCCAGCTGGCTTTTATAAACCTAGTTACTAGGTTGTGAAGGTCAGACCGGTAGTCACTCTAAGAAAAAGATTGATTCACCTGCATTCGGTTGGACTGCAAACTGACTTCAACATAACTGAGAAAGCGCTAGGCAGCTGATGATGAAGTAAATATTACACGCAATAGCAAAACGTACATAGATTATGTTATTTTATTTTATTTTATTCATTAGGGACAAAAAACAGTTACATGCCAAGCTTAATAATAGATTCTTAAATTAACACAACAATGAGATATACTATTATACTTAATCTATTCTATATCTATGTTACTACACATGTAACCCACACCATTGTCCACGAAATCACAAAAAAATATTAAAAGAAAACAGACATATAGTTTGCATCATAAATGATAATTAAAAAGAAGGATAAAAAGGTTATACATACTTATGAAGTTAGTATCTCTATTGCTCTTGCCTTAAAACTATGTTTAGAAAGAGTAAATATGTCAAGCTCCATGAAGTAAGTGTTGTACGTATCAACAAGGCGACGAAGAGGCACGCGCACCCCGGCATTAGTCTTACACGAATTTGTATGGAATAATCGAGGCACACGCACCCCACGACACATGACAGATCTAGGTACTATATAATGTAAACTATTTGACAATGGAATGCAGTCGAATCTGTTATTACATATTCCATGCAGCGTCATTACACTCAGTAGAAATCTTCTAGATTCCAGACTAAGAATATTATAGTGTTTCAATAATAGTTCATAGGAGACTTTAGGACGATAACATTTATAATTCATAGTACGTAAATACTTTTTCGATCGTGCCTTATTAGCTTAAACTACAAGCTACGTATGTAAAATAAATTATGTACACTAATTACAGTAAATTTGCATAGTATACATAATTTATTATACTAACTCAATTTGCTGAAATCGGACGCCTACTATACCCACAACACTTTTATTTTATATTTTTATTTTGGCAGGTCTCCCGTCTTTTCAAAAGCTACAAATACAGTGGTTGTACCAGTAAACATTTAGAAATAGAAAATAAGTATTACTGTAACTGGTAACAACACATAGAAGCGCCATGGGCAGCCGCCGACCGCCGCTCTCCCTGTTAATGGCCACCGCACTAATCCTGTCTTTAGCCGGCGCCTGTCACTGCGAGCCGACTTTATCTTCTGTAGACGAGATTAAAACAGTATCAAGTTCTCAAGCTCCACCGACTTTACCACTTAAAAAGCTTTACGCTAAGCCATTACAAACTACCGTGGCCTCAACGACTGCATCTTCAACTACAAAGAATAACTTAAAGACAACAAAAGCATACACGACGACGGAGAGCCCGGCTAGCGCGCGCTATTCAACTGCTAAAGTGTACACAAGCACAAAGGGGGTGGTGAAAAGTACAAGGAGGCCGAAGTTAAACAGCAGCTCTAGTGGCATAGGTGCAGGGGCGCACCCCCCGCCGCGGCTGACGGAGCGTCTAGCGGCTGTGGACTGCGAGCTGCCCGTGCTCCCGCGCGAGTCTCGCCTCTGGCGCGGCAACGAGACCCATGAACTCAATCTCCCAGTCACTGTAAGTATATTTTACAAAATTAACATTACGATTTGACTAGAGGTTTTAATTTTTGCTTGATTGCAATGCCAAATGGTTTTAAAAACCTCACGAGTATACCGCGAAGTTAATTTGATGATCACAGTCAGTGAAGTGAATGTTAAATCACTACGTAATCATTTAATAACTTAAACTCAATTTGCTTCTTTCTAACTTAAATTCTGTATTTAACGTGACTTTCTTAAGAAACATGACAGTTGGTTAGATAGTCCATGTTTAACGCAATGAATGGTCAAACTTTATTTATATATTAAAAATGTATACCATTGACATCGATACACTAAAGATCTATGTAAATGGTATACATTTTTTTTAATCATTACCTTCGTACTTTTCGGGAATAATGTTTATTATGTAACAATGCTGTGAAAAAAATCCATTTAAACACGAAAAATAGTGTACCTATTTTATACACATTTTTCAGTAGTTATATTCAAATAATATTATCTCATTATTCATTTTTGTAGAAAACATGTCTTTGCATGATTTACGTAAGGCCAATATCTCGAGTTCGACATTTATAGCTATGAAAAGTTGAGGTAACGATTGAGTATTGTTACCTCACTTGAGTCCGAACAGAAGAATATAGAGGAATAGATGCCTATTACAATATCTAACGAATTGATTGAAATTACAACAGAGGAAAAGAACGGGGTGTTTTGCTTGACATTCGGAATACTTGCGCGTTTTAAATGATAACAGTATTTTGTTAATCGTATGTTGTTAATCGTATGTTGTTTTCATAATACTCATACTTGTTCGGATCTTCAGGCTAGTGGAATGTGAGTGTAATAAACATATCGTATACTAACACTCGTATTTATGTTAATTTCCTCTAACTCTTAAAATTCTATTGTAATGATATTAGAAAACACTGTTATTCTGTATATTTCAGGTTCATTCATATCCAGATTTTAAGTATTGAAGGATCTAAAAAGGAAATAGCGTAGGTATTAAAAATTAGGTAGTACGAGGGGTGATCCAAAAGTAATGATAATCGGATATTTCTAGTTCTCAGAAAAATAAAAATAAAAAAAGTCGAAGTGGATTAATCAAAATGGAAAAAAATGAAATTAGAGCTGTGATTAAGTACTTTTGTATGAAAAAAATTTCTACGAAAGACATACTCAGCGACTTAGTGGAAACATTGGGGGACTCTTTTCCTTCATATTCTACAGTTGCACGATGGGCCAAGGAGTTTAGCCTGGGCAGAATATCCACTGAAGACGAACATCGCGAGGGACGCCCATCCACGTCTCTCACTGAAGAGAACGTTAAAAAAGTCGAAGATATTGTAAAAGTAGATCGAAGAGTGAACATCCGCAGTGCATATAGCTGAGGTCACAGGGATCTCATATGGCAGCATTCAAAGAATGCTTATGAATGAATTGCAAATGAAAAAAGTATCTGCGCGTTGGGTACCGAGAATGTTAACCGAAAAGCAAAAGAAGAAACGAGTCGACATTTCGAGGACGAATCTCGAAAAGTTCCAAGCAGACAAAGAAAATTTTTTGTCACTTTTTGTGACCATGGATGAAACTTGGATTCACTTTTTTTATCCTGAAAGCAAGCAACAATCGATGACGTGAAACGAGCCTCCTCATCGACTCCGAAGAAATTCAAGGTGTCAAGTTCGGCGGGGAAGGTTATGGCATCCATTTTTTGGGACGCTGAAGGAATCATTATGGTGAAATACTTGGAAGAGGGAGCCACTATAACAGGCTCTTCCCAACGAGCACATTAGTGGAAATTGCAGCCTATTTTGTTACTTTCGGCTGTAAAATAGCGCTTTAAGGGTTCAAAAAGCAGTTCAAAGTTGCATATCTGCATCCGTAAACGTCTATAGCTATAAAAGTTACTTAAGGTGCTATAAGCTGAATCAAATACCACCCTAGCCTTCACAGTAGTCCACGGTAGAACTCATTTACCACTTACACATTTATATGAGAGTTACGAAGGTCATTCTGCCACTCACAGCTGTACAGTGGTTTCCATTGTAACTTTTATAGGTTATAGTTATAGTAACCACTATTATACTACTAGAAGTTCCATTATAGAAATAATAGAAACTCTTATGCATACTATAGTTACAAAAAAATCATCAGTGTAACTAAGGCCTTTAGTAGCAATAGTCATTCCTTGCAGGCTCAATCCATTCGCCATTTTACAGCCGCTTTTGTATCTATTATAAAACATTTAAAAACACTAAACACCAAACAATAAAAATGGATGCTAAACGAATAAGTACGTAACTACATCTTATAACCTCAAAAACAAGAAAATAGGAGCTTTTTGTGGCTGTGAGTTGCACTAGGGTAACAAAAATCACTGGAAGCGTTAGAAGGGTGAAAATTAGCACTATGATTCTCAAATGGGAGTTATTAGAGCTCAAACTGCAGGTTATGACTACATTACAATGACGCCATGATTTTTTAAGAAAACTTATAATTCACTTGCAAAATTGAGTTGATATACATTGGTTTTTCAGTTAAATGTGCATTAAATGTACCGGTAAACAATCGGCCACTTGCAAATAGTAAGTTATCGACACGTAAAAATACGGAAATAAAATGTATTCTGTATAACAAATAAAAAATATCACATATCTTTTGTTATTTTTTTAAATATCATAAAAGCGCGTTAAAATTACTCGAAAATTATCTTATATATCTACAGTAAACTGGACAGCGTTTTAAGTATCTTTATATATCTTGCTAATACAGAATACAAACTTTTACTTCTTTTTGTTTTATTTTCATGATGGCGACGAAAACACTTTACCAAAATATTACAAATAATGTCAACTGAAGATATAGAATAAAGAACTATAATCAATTCATTCGTTCAAAGTAGTTCAAAATCATTCAAAAGTAGCGCTATGAGAGCTTTAGTATAGCGTTAATAAATCGTTATAGCTATTAAGGAACCTTTATGCAACCGTTGTGCAGGTTAAATGGAACTTTAGGTTGCATAAAATGGCGCCCAAATAGCGCTAAAGCGGCTGCTTTAAGTCTGTAGTAGACGCTCTAGCGCTTACGTCTATTACCATAAGTAATAATCGGATACGCTCTAAAGCCCTAATGCAGCCCATTTGTGCTAGTTGGGTTACTACGCAGACCAAATAAGAAGATTGCGGAAGGCTATCAAGGAAAAAGACGCGGCAAATTGCGAGCTGGAGTGTTGTTTCAGCAAGACAACGCACCCCGCACAAAGCCGCAGTTGCGAAGGCTGCCATCCAAGAAACGGGTTTCGAATTACTCGAACACCCCCTCTATTCGCCAGATCTAGCCCCCAGTGACTTCTGCCTCTTTCCTCGGCTCCAGGTATTCCTTGAGGTCGAAAATTTGAAGACGATATTGAAGTGATGGCTGCTGTTGAGGTGTTTTGGGAGAGTCAAGATAAAGATTTTTTTCTGAGGGAATCCTAGGTTTAGAAAAAAGATGGACTAAGTGTGTTGATTTGTTAGGAGACTACGTAGAAAAATAAATTATTTTTTAAATCATAATCACCGTGTTTTATTATGATTATCATTATTTTTGGATCACCCCTCGTATATTCATAATGTTATTTGCCTTTAGCTCGAAAAACTCATGACCATACATATATGTATGGTCATGAGTTTTTCGAGCTAAAGGCAAATATGCAAATATGCAAAAATGCCTTTAGCTCGAAAAACTCATGACCATACATATATGTATGGTCATGAGTTTTTCGAGCTAAAGGCAAATAACATTATGAATATACGAGGGACGGGAATCTTATGTCTCATTTTTTCGTGTACAATTTAGTATGGAGTATAGGAAGGTACTTACCTTAGTATAAATTGTTTTGAACTTTACAAGTAACTAAAGATCAAAGTCGGACTCGTGAGTTCGTTACCTTTTTCAGTTAATCATTTTTCTTCACTTATAGGAAACTTTGGACTTTTCAAACAAAAAAATATTATCAAAGTTGATTCTTTTCGTAGATTAGCCTTGTCACACAGTTATTTTCGTAGCGTTATAATCACATCACGTGGGCTTATTTATAATCCTACATATAAAAATGCCGTTCCCAGATTGTGTTGTGTGCTAATTAATCCATAACACAGTGTCCGTTTCGTTTCCGTTCCGTAAGAAATTAGCTTTTTAGGGTTGCGTAGTTGACAAAGAACCCTTATAGTTTCGCCATATACGTCGGTCCATCCGTTTGTCCGTGGCTTGGCTCAGAAATTTTTGGTACTAGAATGCTGAAATTTGGCATAGATATACATTAAAAACGCCCCGATGAAGTGTTAAAATTAAATCATGAAATAATTTTTTTTAGGGTCTACACGTAATGAGGGGATGATTTTTTTTCTCGTCTATCCCATATTGTGGGATGTCGTTGGATGGGTCGTCCAAAAGTAGTGGGAGTTTGGAAAAACCAATTTTCGATTCAGTGATCCGTTTGCGAAATATGAAGCTTGAAATTGCTAATTTTCGTTACAGTAATGTGTCCCCCCCTCCCAAACGTCATGGCAGTAAAACCTAAATCTAACGAAGTTAAAAGGAAAACTATCAGATCTAAGTTGGCTTCACAAATTTACGTGTACCTAATATAGTAATAGTCGACCAACCGTTTTATACTCGCTATCGGACAAATTCCATTAAAAATATTTAGATCAAGTTTGTTTTTGTTAGAGCATGGTACGGAACTCTCGGTCAGCTTATCCGACTTGGCGTTGTAGTGAACTACGGAACCCTACATATAACGTACCCCGCCACGCACTTGGCCGGTTTTAAAATTAATTTCACAATATGGAATCAGGCGTTATCCTGAGGAAACCCATGACTTTTATATAAGGTGTTTTTTTGATGTCCCATAACTCTAGGGTATGAATGGGACTATATCAAAGAATCAATTGGTATAAGAATCATTTTTCAATTATCATATATTTTTTGTTTTAATTTGTCATACAAACTAATTCGACAAAGTCACGATTATTAATGTAAAACACCTTTATGTGAAATATGAAAACGTCACATTTTCGCCACTCTAAATATGAATGGTTGGTTTTATTGAAAATAAATTACTCGTATTTATCAATGAAACTTGGATACCTACAGTCCTACACGCATCGAGTCTGGTGTTAGTATTTTGATGATTGATGAAATTCATTTTTCTCTATAAATTCTAGGCCATTTTGTTTTATTTTAACTTATAGAATATAACCCTACAATTATGAGATGTAAAAGAAAAAAACGCATTGTGTATGTAGGTACGTCAAAAACTAATTGTTGAAGCTTTTTTTTAAAAAAAAAAAGATTACTAGCTGTGTGGGTAGAATTCACATTACTAGCAATCTTGTTAACCCCTCCAACTAAGCTAAATATGCTTGTGTCTGGAGTGGGTTCACGGCAATAGTGTAATGGGTGGGGTTCGAACTTGTAACCTCTCGATCACAAGTCCGACACCTTATCCATTACGCTATTGACGCTTTAAAGCTTGAATGTAGCGTCGCCCTCATCCCGCAAATATACGTATAGGTATAGTCCTCCTTTCCAATTTCAGACACGGCGATCTTTAGACTCTTATACCTTCTTGCGTGTGCCCGTATGTGTCTGGCCAGATCGAATTTGGTTTTAAAAACCCGTTCACAGATGTTGCAGTAGAGCTGGCCGTCAGAGTTACAAGTGTACCTATATATAGAGGGCTTAGGTCTATTTGTACGTACTTAGCGTTTTAGCGCTAATTTATCGAGACGTTTTTACTGCACCCACTCAGAGACAAAAAAAAAAATAGAAAAATAATTTCTACTACCTAAGTTGATTACATTCGTTCAGTAAAGTAGTCTGAACTCAAAGGAGTATAGCGCTCTCTATTCAGCAACATACTTCTAACTCACAGTGATATCGACGCAATACATGTAGACGCCCCAAACGTTTCAGTATGTTGAAAACGCACTATTATGATTCCGGTAACGATTTGTGCTAATATTTGCTATCAGAACAAGCACTTGTTTTCAGATTACTATTGAAAATAATCGTTATAATAAAATTAGATAATACCCACTTACTAAGACAGATCGATGCGGATATTTACTCACGAGTTTAGTTAGTTTACCTGTTCTTCACAAGAGGACACTTATTATGCTCCATATCTCCAAATTAATTGAGTGGTATACTACTACCGTTCGGTACTCCAAGTTTTGGAAGCGGCTACACCTAATTAATCTACGTGAAAGAGGAGAATGTGCCTAATGTTCCATAATTCTCTGGGGATATACGACCCGTAGTATTATTTTTATCGAGATAGGTGTTTTTATGTGTTTGGTTACGAGTCCAGAATACAAATACTCCAACAATGTATTCGAAGTTTTCCCGGGTCGCTCTTATAAAAAATATTAAATTGTGGTCGAATTTCGGCTACTGGGCGACCCATGGTCGACCACTATGTAGTATATTGAAATCAGTGAAAGTTACTAAATTTTAAATTCAGAATGAGATCAACGAGAAAAACTATGTGATGTCTATATGATACCTATAAAAATTCAGTCAAAAAAATAACGGAATGGATGATTTGTTTAAGTCCCAAATTAATTTTTTTGTTCTTAAATTGGCAAACTGTTTGAACCATTTTGGCGCGGAGTTTGAATTGCATCTGTTATTTAGATTAAATTAAATACAGTGGTGTTTTAAGTTAGAACATATTATATTCTAGTGTGTGTTGCGAGTTTCATAATGGACAAAAAACAGCGAACAAAGGGTTTGTCTTAGTTTTGCATCGCCAATGGAATTTAGATATTTGAAATCCCTGAAAATATTACAGAAGGCTTACCGTAAATCTACTTTATCAAAGATACATGTTTGTGAATGGTACAAAGCGTTCAAAAGCGGTCGAGATTTGATGGGGGACTTGCCTCGCTCTTGTAGGCTATTAACGTCTTCAACTGAAGTTAACATCGCAAAACTGAAGGAAATAGTGACGGAAAATCCTCATGCAAGTTTGAGAGAGATAGCCGTTGAACTTTCTGTACCTCACGAGTCGATCCGTACCATATGAAATAATCACTTGGGTGTGAAACATGTTGCCGTTCGGCTAGTACCAAAAGACCTGATTTTCTCTTAAAACTCAATCGCATAAGAGTCGCTGAAGACATGGTAGAATGAATTAATTCCTACCGAACATTAATGAAACGCATTGTTACTAGTATGAGACGTGGGTTTATGAGTTTCATATGCAAACTGGCCAACACGTTTCATTGCGGTGCCTTCAAACAGAACCGAAACCGAAAAAGCCCCGCCAAAGTCAATCAAAAGTCAAAGTCATATTACTATCGCGGTGCTGTTCACTCGGAATTCTTGCCAAATTGGATGAAAAGGGCCAGATTTTTGGAAAGAAATTTCTTGGATTTTGCATTACGATAATGCGCTTTCGTAAAAGGTCATCATAGTAAACGAATTTTCGACCAAAATCTCAACAATAACCATCGAAAAACCACCTTATTCACCAGATATGGCTCCAGCCGACTTTTTAGGGTTCCGTAGCCGAATGGCAAAAAACGGAACCCTTATAGTTTCGATATGTCTGTCCGTCTGTCTGTCTGTCTGTCTGTCTGTCCGTCCATCCGTATGTCACAGCCATTTTATTCCGAAACCATTAAGACTATACATGTGTAACTTAGTAGGTAGATGTATTTTGTAAACCGCTTTCCGATTTTAAGAAAAAAAAAATATTTAAAATAAAGGAGGGGTCCCCATACATGGAACTAGAAATGAAAATATTTTTTTTCATGAAATCTATGCGTGTGTAGTATCTATAGACAGGTCTTTAAAAATGATATAAGGGTTTCTAAAACTACTTTTTCATAAAGTCAATCGTTCAAAAGATATAAACTTCCAAAGTAGTAAAATGTGTGTCCTCCCCCCTCTAACTTCTATAATAAAGGAGTGAAAAATTAAAAAAAAATATATATATCTGTGGATCTTAATGTAAAATTTCAACCAAAATTGGTTTGAACGAAATCGGGTCAGCAGTTTTTGAGATACAGCATATTTTATAAAACCGCAAATATAACTTTATAATTCATACAAACACTATGAAAAACAAAGTTATTTAGCGTAGTTGTAAAAATGTAAATAAGCTAGTTTTAAGAAAGTTTTAAGGTTTTTTTTTATTCGTCAAATAAATATATGTATTACATTATATTATTATAGTTACTACGGAACCCTTCATGGGCGAGTCTGACTCGCACTTGGCCAATTTTTTCTTTTTCCTAAACTGAAATTACCACTTCGTGGCACCCGTTTTCATTCGGTACAAGACATAAAGGAGAATTCACGGCGAGAACTGAATTCATTCCGTTTTTTTTGACAATTGCATTATTAGTTAGCGTAAGTATATTGTTTCTAAAGGAGCATACTTTGAAGGCGTTAAAATAACTTTGGATGAATAACTAACATTTTGTGTATAATTGATCGTTTCCTGGTACTTTCTTGACAGAGTAGTATTATTTCCTAAATTTCGTTAAGTTCAAATTCCTTTACAATCCATACCATACTTTATTTAAGAAACCTTTTAATATGAAAAAAAAAAAACTTTTAAGTAAAAACGCGCTTCTGTAAAGCCAATTAATAAGTTAGTGGTTGTGGTTGTCACAAAAACATCCTGAAATGTCATAAGGAATGAAAGTTCCTGCCAGAGTCTGTGTTTCCTGATAGCTGCTCTATAACGTTTATTAGTCTCCGAGCGAGTGAAAAGTATGTACAGTATGATCTTCGTGGGTACACGTGTCTTTGCCTAGGGCTAGCTTAGTCTCTCGCTCGTCGCATTCAGGACTCTAGTATTAACTCCCCCGCTTCACTCATCAGTGTACCCTACCTCACTCTAAATCCTTCATAACGTTCAGGATTCAATATGGCGCCCGCCTCGTTGCATAATTTACTATTAAATAGCGCTGCAAAAATAAGACAGATTTTGAAAAAAACTGGCGCTTTGAATTTAAGCTAGCAAGCTAAAATTAAAATCTTATCAAAATTAATTCGAAATAATATTAGTACATACGTTCTACAGTATGTTAACTAACAGAGGGCGTTCCCGTTAACCCGCAATAGTATAGCATCCATACATGCTAAAAAAATATTACCATTCGAAAACAAAATGTTGTTTTTTTTTAATATTAAAATATTTACTAAAAATGTTAATTTGATACGTAAAAGAAACACTGTACACGCGTACTTGAAGGACAGCAACGTCGCAATGTATTTATGAATGACGGGCCGCGTGTGCGGCGATTTAATTGATGTGCTTATACTATTGCGGGTTAACGGGAACGCCGTCTGTTAGTTAACATACTGTATAAATGATGTTAGTAAACCAAAGATATAAAGAAAACAAGAAGATTTGCCGTAAACAACAAAAAAGGAAAAACAAGACTGGACATGTTTCCACTCTGTTACACACCACACTGTTAAAACATTTTACACTATTTAAAAATTAAAGGTAATGTTTATTAAATTACTGGACACAAATACCTGTTTCAGTCCTCAATGGTTTCAGTAAAATATTGAGAGAGCGACATCATTATATTGCTGAAACTAGTGCCAGCCACATTCTTACTGAAAAGTACAAACGTGTAGATGCGAATCTCGATCCCAGTTTCATTGTATCGTGTCAGTTATGAAGTTTCATTTTATCGAGCTGGAAATCCGCATGGATGTCTTCCGTACTGAGGCGGGGCTCTGTTAGGCACAAACTGACTTAAACCACCCCGTGTTCCCTGGCAGACTTAACTCTGTAATGCAGCCGCGTAATGATCAGTTATGGAGCTGAAATTACATAATGTCGCAAGATCTTCATAAAATGACTTCAGGGGTAAAACGAAACATACTATACAGTAATGCCAATGTTCAATATTCAGCTACAAAATCTTAATTCCAAAATCAATAGATATTAAACTTTGTAGGCTTAATTATGGAGATTTTTTTTATACTATCCACCACATTCAGACTATGTGTCTAAGACATTCAGGCGTGTCCTTCAATCCTGATATCAAATTGCAAATTATATTTATCTTGTAAATATTTATCTTATTGGATAACATTTTTTTGCTCAGTTTATATTGGATGAGGCTGGTATTTCTAAGCTGACTACTCTTAAAACAGAATAAAGCTCGGAGGTCAAAGCGATTTAGAAAGATCATATAATCTGTACTGTTCAAATAATATGAGAACCATCTAAATTAATGTCTGAGGTGATAATAGAGAATTCCTGAGGCATTAAGTTCGCCTTTGTACCATTTGTGTTGTACCTATAAAGTTTTATTAAATAAATCAGATAATGAAAAAACCTTCGCAGATTTCAGTAGACCTGTCCAGACTCCAGACAGTGCAAGCGTCGTTATTGTGTTGCTAAAATTTAAACTGCTAAGGGGCTCAACGACTTGACGAATAATGGCAAAGAAAGGACATTTGGGACGCCTGGGAAAGTACTCGAACTACCAGAATCGCTAAAAAAACTTGAAAAGGAAAAAAATTAACCCATACCGTCTTCTGAGTAGTCTGATCATTAATAACACCGGCCAAGTGCGTGTCAGGCCACGCTCCTGGTAGGGTTCTATAGTTGACTACAACACCAAGTGCTTGTTGGATAAGCTGACCGAGAGTTCCGTACCACGCTCTAACAAAAGCACTCTGCTATACACACATATATATTTTTAATAGAATTCGTCAAAAAGCCTTAATTAAAGTAAGAAGTCGGTTTAAACTACATAGGTACTTAGGAAGGTACCAACGAGTAAGATTGCTTATTGAAATTATGATCCTGATTTTACAATACGATTTTTATAGGTAGATACGTACATGTAATTCGACTAATGTAGTACCTAGTTAAAGTTAGAGTCTTCAGAAATGTTGTTACAACTAAAGTAGGCAGTATAAGGTGGCCGAAATATATTAATAATTGCTTCTCATATTTTAACTATTCCCTAGCTAAAACTGCGGCACGTTCATTGTACTGGTAGCTTCGTGGGCAAAAGTAATGTGTTAAGTAGTTTAGGCATTTAGTTTCTGTTTTAGACTGTTATTAGGTATTCTAATATTAGTCTCCGACAGAAGTCGCTTTAAAATTGTATTTATGTTGGAGTGCCTACCCATATTACATTTTTTTTTAGTAAAATAACATATCGAGTTATTCTAAAAAGCATGCTCATGTGTGAAAGTCGCCAGTACCTGCTTTGTTGCATATCGATCAATTCTGCAAGGTTAGGTACATATTTGCCTCACTCAAGTTGTCTGTTTCTTTCAAATCGATTTTACCTGTCGACTGTCGTGTGCTCTTCATACATTCTTACAACATCATAAGAATATTGTGGACTTCCATAAATGTAGATAGGTACTTATTTCAATAAAATTGCGAAATATCGTAGCCTGAGAGTAATGCTTGTAAGATTACTTAGTGATAAAAAAAGAACCAAAAGTTTTATAGAAGCAAGCAAGCAAGCTGCTCACGAAGATAGATAATAAAAATTGGCCAAGGGCGAGTCAGACTCGCCCATGAAGGGTTCCGTAGTAACTACGCCAAATAACTTTGTTGAAGTGAAAACTTCTTTAGCGGCGTTGTGCACTTTTTTTGTAATGGGTAAAAAATGTTAAACTCGCGTCAGGACACGTGACCTGATCGAAAATTCGTAAGACGGACGGAGAGTAGACAGCCGGCGCGGCGTAGGAGAGGAAGTATCCTCCTCTCTTTCTACGGCGCGGCGAAAATGTATGCCTGCGCAAACTTTTTATATAAATTGTCATGTTTGTGTACGATAGCGCAATAAATAAATATTGTATTCTACCACATAAATGATAGTACTTTTATACTGATAATTAAAGCAATTCGTGCAAAATTATTCCCTAACCATTCCAAAATATCAAAAATGCACAACGTTAATATTCAAGTTTTCACTTCTGCCGGCACTCCCGGAGTGCAACCCGTTTTTTTTTAGGGTTCCGTAGTCAACAAGGAACCCTTATAGTTTCACCATGTCCGTCTGTCTGTCCGTCTGTCCGCGGTTTAGCTCAAAAACCATTGGTACTAGAAAGTTGTAATTTGGCATGAGTATACAAGTTAATGATGCCGAAATAGTGGTAAAATCAAATTTTGAAAAAAACAATTATTATTAGGGTACCTTCCCTACATGTAAAGTGGGATGATCATTTTTTTTTTCGTCCTTCCCTTAGTGTAGGATGTCGTTGAATAGGTCTTTCAAAAATATTAGGGGTTAGGGAAGACCGTTTTTTGATTAAGCAAACCGTTCGTGACTTATCAAGCTTTAAAGTACCAATTTTCGTTAGAGTCAAGTGTCCCCCTCTATCAACTAAACGGTTGTAGTTAGAAATTCAAATGACACGGCAGTAGTACCTATATATAACGAAGTTTAAAGGAAAACTATCACACATAAGTGGGCTTTACAAGTTTACGAGTAATAGTCGACTAATTGTATTTGACTCCAAAATTTCGAACAACTCCATAGAAATGTCGATAGATGGCGCTAAGCGTCAGTTGTATCGCGCTAGTTTCATATTTAAATAAGTTTTATAAAAAAAAACTTTTTACCAAAAAAAACCGACTTCCAAAAAACCACTAGGTACAATGTGAAAAATAACTTTAATTTCAGAAGATGGTGTCTTTGGATCTATATTTTAGTTTTTTGCCAGCGACTTCCGAAATTGAAGTTATTTTTCACATTGTAGTGTTTTTTGGAGGTCGATTTTTTTTTGTCAAAAAGTTTTTATTTCTCGCTTTTTAGTGGGTCTGTTTATAATTTATCTAAGTTACAATAGCCTAATGTCAACTTGCTTATCGCCTTTTACAAAATATTGCTTTTCCCGATGCAGGGGCGTTAATTGTTGAGGAGTTCTCCTGGTATTTCACCATCAGCTCCATTTCACCATTCGCATTGTGACGACCATAAATTGCTTAGCAACCATTTACTTATTATTGAGTAGTTCCGGTGGCCATCTGTGATCTTCTTCATCAGTTCCGCTTCACCAAATGGTGCTTTCTGAGAGCAAATGCACAAGTTACTATAAAAAATACCAAAATCGCTATACTATTGCCTTTAAAATTTGAGAGATTCCCTCGATTTCCATGGGATCCCTTCATCAAATTCTTATTTGGTGACAATGGTACTACCTCAAGAGCATACCATTTCAAACAAAAAAATAATTTTCAAAATCCATCCACAATTGACGGAGAACTTTCCGTGCAAAAGTGAAGTAAATTAGTTAGGTAGTCAAGTTTGGCTTTTAGTTAGAGCATGGTACGAAATGATCAGTCAGCGAATACGACACGCACTTGGCTGTTATAAAAACTACGGAACCCTACACTGCGCGTGGCCCGACACGCACTTGACCGGTTTTTTTTTTCATAGTATTTGTATGAATTATAAAGTTATATTTGCGGTTTTAGAAAATATACTATATCTCAAAAACTGCTGACCCGATCCAATCTTTTGACAGGCCCGTTGGTATAGTGGTCAGTGGCCCTGGCTGCTATGCGCAAGGTCGTGGGTTCGATTCCCACCTAGGACAAATGTTTGTGTGATGAGCACGGTCATTTGTTCTTTGTCTGGGTGTAATTTATCTATAATATGTATGTATTTAGAAATATATATGTATGTTTATCAGTTGTCTAGTACCCATACCACAAGCTCTGCTTAGTTTGGGACTAGATGGCGTTGTGTGAAAAGTTGTGGAATATTATTATATTATTATTAAAAAAATATTATTATTATTATTGTCTTTATTTTCAATATATACATATAAATTACATTTTTAAATATTCTCTAAAAAAAAAAAACATTTAAAAATATAAAAAATAGTAGCCCACCGGTACCGGGAACAGGGTCCAAGCTACCGGCGGTCAGGGCTCCATAGAGAGAAACCTCCTGACGATACGCGCCGTGTCCAGGAGTACCGCTCTCTGAAGCAAGCCCTTGATCCAACCGTTTAACGAGAGCCTCCTGAGGTGTTGGTCGAGGCTCTTGGCTATTAAGCCATTGGCTGAGATGACTATCGGTACAATGATTGCCGAGCTCACATCCCACATGTCGACAATCTCGTGTGCCAAGTCAAGATACTTGATTTGCTTATCTTTCTCAGCTTTTACGAGGTTCTCGTCATGCGGGATGGTTATGTCGACAATCATGGCACGCCTCACGATTCGGTCCACCACCACTATATCAGGCTTATTGGCTACAATAGTCCTGTCAGTGATGATGGACCGATCCCAGTATAATGTGACATGGCCGTTATCGAGAACTGAGTCGGGCACATACCTATAGTACGGCACTTCCGATTCCACAAGAGAATATTTCAGAGCAAGTTGCTGATGAATTATCTTGGCTGCAAGGTCGTGCCTGTGCAAGTACTCTCCATTAGCAAGACGAGAACAACCAGAGATAATGTGGCGGATTGATTCACCCGGACGGTGACATGCCCGACATATGTCAACCGTGCCATCCTTCACAATAAATTTCCGGTAGTTGTTCGTCATGATAACTTCGTCCATAATTGCACAAACAAAACCTTCGGTTTCCCCAAAGAGTTCACCGAAGCGCAACCAAGCTACGGACGCTACTTGTTCTACGTCGGACCCATGTAGGGCCCGGAAAAAACGTCCATGAAGCTCCTTACTCTGCCATATCCCTCTGCGATCGTTAGTGTCTAGCACTGCAGGTTTGCGCCAGTTCTCATTAGCCAAGGAGAGCGGGGTGAGTCCCTTATCCACCGCTACTACATCTCGAAGCATACCCACTTCAGAAGCAAGGAAATGTTCCCTGAGACTGCATACCTCGCGGTTGTGGAGAGTTTTAGCATTCAAAAAGCCACGACCTCCACATTTCCGCGGGATATACAGCCTCATCACTGATGAGCGTGGGTGATGCATTCGATATGCAGTCAGCAATGTACGAACTCTCCTATCCAGGGCGTCAAGTTCAGTTTGAGTCCATTTGAGTACGCCGAAAGAGTATATCAACACTGGCATGACCCAACCGTTGAAGGCACGCACCTTGTTCCCGCCCGATAGAAGGCTTTTAAGTACCATCTTTAGGCGGCCAAAGAAGCGCTCCTTCAGCGATTGCTTCATGTCAACTACATTGATACCTAACGCTTCCGACATACCCAAATACTTATAGGTTTCGGTTGGAGAGAGGGATCTCAGGTTTATGGAATTCGAGGGTTGAGATCCCACGGATTCCACAATCTCCTCTCGCTTTACATGCATAATCGCACATTTGTCGACACCAAACTCCATCCTGATGGCACTACTGAAAGTTTCAGTTACCTTCAGTAGTTCCGTCAGCTGTAGACTAGTGGCGCCAAAAATTTTTAAATCATCCATGTAAAGGAGGTGAGAAATAACCTGACCACCTCTTTTCAACCTATAGCCTAGGCCTGAATTCTCCAGCAGTGTGCTTAGAGGATTCAAGGCTAAGCAAAACCAAAGCGGACTCAAACTATCGCCCTGAAATATGCCTCGCTCGATCCTTATCGGTTCGCTGTACCTTGGGATATATCGACATCCTGGATAGCGAAGAACTGTCCTCCATTGTCCCATACATGATGTCAGAAAGGTGCGTAAAGTTGCATTAATTTTATACAATTCTAGCACCCTCATGAGCCATGTATGAGGCACTGAGTCATAGGCCTTCTTGTAGTCTATCCAACATGTCGACAGATCTTTTTTGGAACGTCGAACCTGTTGGCTAATGGCCATATCAATGAGGAGTAGCTCCTTAGTACCACGGGACCCATTCTTACATCCATTTTGAGAGGGAGACATGATGTGATTGTTGTCAATGTGTTTGTTAATTTTAGCTCTCAAAATGGATGTCAGAACCTTATAGACCGTAGGCAGACACGTGATTGGTCTATAATTTTTGGGGTCCACGGTGCTACCAGATTTGTGGAGCAGGTGGGTAACTCCAGTGGTAAAGAACTCGGGTAGTGAGCCAGATTCAAGGGCAGATTGGTACTGAGACGCCAAGCGAGCGTGCGATCTTGTTAGCCATTTGATCCAAAAGTTATGCAGTCCATCCGGCCCTGGAGACTTCGAATTAGGCAGCGGACGAACTGCATTGGCTATATCATGGGGGCTGATGATGATTGCCCCCATTTCTGGTATTGGATCGCACGCTTGCTTGACCTCCCGGGTCCAATCACCTTCGGTGTGACTGACAGGTACCGACCAGATGTTGCGCCAGAACGTACATAAGGCGTCATCATCGGGCAGGCACATGTCAGTCGCACCTTGGTCCGGTCGCTCCCAAGCCCTATATACCCACCATTCGTTACTTCGGAATGTGCGATTCTGGGTGAATCGCTCCACTCGCCGTCTATACCTTCGGATACGGTTTGCCCATGCATACACTTTCTGCTTTAGGAAGTCGATGCGCTCTGTGACACAGGACATATAATTATGTGGGTGGATATTGGTTCCCAAAAACGCCCGTCTCACAAAGCGCATCACTCTCGGGCGAGTGTTGCCCTCCCTAAAGCAAATAAGTTTGCCAATGAGTGCCCTGGCCTCACCAATACGGCGCTCGATCCTATACTGCCAAGCTGGGACAGCGGGTTTAGGTCGTATAGCTATGTCATTAGAAATTTTAACATTAGCTACACGACATGCCGCAACAGCTGCGCAGTATAAGACAGAGTGGGTATCGGCGAGGTCTTCGCAGTTATCAAAATAGTCCTACAACTGCGAATCCAGAGCAGCCACCAGTGCCCAATTCCTGTTATGCATGGGCAAACGAGGTAAGCGTGGTCTTATTTCAGGCGACATGTTGCGATATTCCCGAATAGCACACTCCAAAGCACTCCTCAATTGCTCATTATACTGGGTACTTACGTTTGTAACTCTGTCACTACTCTCTTCAACTTGAATGTTGGGCTGTGGTGGTGCCACCACAGTCGGCGTCGGATGTGAAGTGACACAGCTACTCATTTCCGAACGGAGGCGATCAAGTACGGCTTCATCCAACATACGGTTACGTTGGATGACACGCACTTGATCCGATAGTCGCTGGGCCGAAACGTTGACAGTTGGCTCAAGTACCTGAAACAGAGAGAGCATCCGACCACGGTACGCAGTCAAGTTAGTTCCCCCCTCTGTAGCCCCATAGTATGAGCGCATGACGTTCTCATTAATGGATTGAGTCCATCGCATGCGCTGCACACTTCCACCGGCAGCGGGAACCCTATCAGAGGCCGGTGGGCCTCGAGGTTCCAAGCAGTCCGGAGGTCGGCATCTTCCCCGTCGACGCGCAGGTGGTGGTGTCGTCGGCGGCGAGAAGTATTCGTCACTCGAGCTCGACGCAACTGCAGCGGCCGGAGTCTCTTCACTCACGGCTGGAGCAGGTCCCGGCGGCTGCGAGGCGGAGCTGAGTGACGAATCCGACGATCTTGGGCGTGTAGACTCGAGCAATCGTGCCCGGTTTCTCGTCAACATTCTTTATGCACGAAGTTGTCATTCATATTTGGTCTATTTCCATATTCTATGTTCTTGGATGGTTCTTGGTCTATTTTAGATGTAGTGGATTGTAGTTTTTTATTATTATTATTCCATTTATTAAATCTATGTACATATAAATTACATTTTTAAATATTAATATAAAAAATAAAAACATTAAAAAATATAAAAAATAGTAGCCCACCGGTATCGGGAACAGGGTCCAAGCTACCGGTGGTCAGGGCTCCATAGAGAGGAACCTCCTCACAATACGCGCCGTTTCCAGGAGTACTGCTTTCTGTATCAAGCCCTTGATCCAGCTGCTCAACGAGAGCCTCCTTAGATGATGGTCGAGGCTCTTGGCTATTATGCCATTGGCTGAGACGACTATCGGCACAATGATTGCTGTCTCCACATCCCACATGTCGACAACCTCGCGCGCCAGGTCAAAATACTTATTTTTTTTATCTATCTCAGCTTTCACGAGGTTCTCGTCATGGGGGACTGCTATATCAACAATCATTGTGCGACGCTCTAATCGGTCTATCACCACTATGTCAGGCTTATTGGCAACAATAGTCCTGTCAGTGATGATAGACCGATCCCAGTACAGTGTAATATTGCCATTTTCGAGAACTGGGTCGGCACATACCTATAGTATGGTACTTCTGATTCCACAAGATTGTATTTAAGAGCAAGTTGCTGGTGAATAATCCTGGCTACGAGGTTGTGTCTATGCAAATATTCTCCGTTAGCCAGACGAGAACGAATCAAACGTTAATAAATAAAAATACTAATTCTGTCCGAAATTAATTAGGTTTACTACTGGACTTTAGGTAATTCTTAAATTTCATATTATTAAGTTCCTTTCAACTTTTAGGCCAGTTATTTTTAAAACGGTGTTGGAAAAAAAAACGCCTTTACGCATTACTGCAGTCTTACTCCTGTGTTTCTTAAAATAAAGACGTACAACTAGCGACCATATTACATTCCGCGACCTCTTCTAGGCAGACCTGAATTTTCTTAAGTTTTATTGAAACGCATACATATTAAAATATGACACGCTCGTAACGGCACTACGATGCAGACGATTATAGCAGTATCAACCATAATGACACATGAATGTACTAAACTTAATCTCCTTGAGCAATTGATACAATGTCTTTTCTTACGCTCGCTTTCTTCAGAGCATAATATTCTTGTTCGCACAACTTGATCGTGACAGCAGCGAGAACGCCGAGGTCAAACACATAAATCATAAATCGTCTTACTGAAGAAGAAATAAAGAAAAAAGCTTTTTTGCTCCAGTGGTTGAACTCTATTCATTACTTCTGTTAAGGAAAACGTCTAATCCATTATTTATGTATGATTGGACTGTTGTGCTGTCTCCGTGACGATGAAACGAGACTTTTGGCTTTAATGGATTGTTTTTGTTTAGGAAAACATGTAATGAAATTTTCCCCGGATTACTACTAACACCGAAGTTTTGTAATACGTCTTGTGAGATTACGCGGTGAAATATTCATGTTTTCAATGTAAGACAAATCTTCAAAGCTAGATCATTAATTATCTACTAGTGTCGTTGCATACTAGCCACGTAGAGTACATAATCACGTTAGATACACGTATTACATTTTAATGGCATCGTTACTAACCTCCGGTCATGTCGGCCATAATATCGGTCATGGCATCTAATATTTAGTAGTGGGACATGTCTGATGCTCTCATTAAAATTCATTCGTTTATAAGCTGTTACTAAAAGCTTGCTAGCATTTGCCCTTTGATGCATATTGAATGGTGCAGTAAATGTATAGCAGACCATTTCAATTAGTGCTCACAGAGGTTGACTTGATAATTAATGAACGCGTGTGACTTTGCGGTGCGGATGGCGGAGGAGTGCGGGGGCGCGGGTGAGGAGGAGTGCCCCCCGGTCATCGTGTCGTGGGAGGGCTCCGCCGACATCCAGAGCGGGGACATCCTTATCGTGCGCATCGCAGACTCCTTGCTACTCGACACCTTTGGCCAGGTTGACGTCAAGAACGGCACTCCTGAGGGAAATGCTTCACTCACTGATGGGAAAAGGTCAGTTATATTAATAGAACTGTAAATCAGTGACCTGTACCAACTCAGCGAGTCGTTATAGCGATTGATTTTCTAGGGTACATCGCACGCTGCTGCAGCCGGCCGTGTACCAGGTGACGCGCCAGGGCCACGAGCACTGTGATGTGTCGGATGGCATGCTATTGGACATCACTCCACTCGACGAACGTGGAGCCAAACTCTTCACGCTTTATGATAAGGATCTAACTGAAGGCGTCAATTTACTTATAGGTACTCAAACTTCGTCATGCCATTACTCTTATATTATTTGGTGGACAATCACAATTTAAGGAATTAATTAATTTAAGGCTTAAGAAATTGCATTGAAGCGGTTCAGATACATAGTACAGACCGGAAGCGGAAGGAAAGGAAGAAACGCCAACGTTGATGATTTATTTTACGATAGCACAATAGATAATAGTGTGTGAAATTTCCGCCGTATAATGCATTGCGTGCTGAAGTAAACGGTGGGAACATTAATTGACGCATGCTATTTGATGTCGTGTCAAGGTTTATTGATAGTGACTATTTCATAGTAAACAAACAACGTGATTTCTGACAACCGTTTCTGTTTCAGTTGTGTCTGAAAACTGGAAGTCTCAATGTGTGCGTCTAAAAGTAACTGTGAAATCGGACAATTGCGGCGAGTTTCAAGACTGTTCAGGAAAGGGAGTGTGTTACACTAACGTTTCAATGGTATGTAACAGATAGATGTAGTTTGTGATAAGGGTCAGCGGGGACAGTGTGATCGATATGGTGTGCTCGTAGGAAGGCTACGAGTGCCAGTGCTGCCCCGGGCGTTCCGGCCCGCACTGCGAGGAGCGCGACGCGTGTTCGCCGTCTCCGTGTCTCAACAACGGCATATGTGTTGACGTCTCGCAACCGCAGAACGGCGCCAACTATCGCTGTCTCTGCCCTTATGGTACACATAAACATTAATTTTGCTCTAAAATTTATACTTAATTTATTTCACAGTTGGACGTATTTTATTTTGAGTTTATGGTTTGCTCTGAGGTTAAAGCAATTTTATGACTTTGATATATGGAATGGATGTTATGTTGGAAAGTGTGTGTTACGTAGTCCCATTTACCTTACATAAAACTGAGCGTTTCCTTCAGTCGACTCCATTCATTCATCCACTTCGATTCCATTTCGATTTCGGCCGTATATAAAACAAAAATCGAATAAGAAGCAACCGACTATCAAGATGACCCGTAGAGACACGTCGGGGCCGCTCGAGAAAGTAGGGGACGCGAGAGATTGTGTTCCGATTGCAGACTCGATACCCACTAGGGACTCGATAGCATTCGTTATTCGGTGTAGCTTGTCGTATAGGTTTAAGATATATTTTAATCATATCTGATCACTTTTATCCATCTACATATACAGAGTACAAAGTCACGGCTTGACCTTAATAAATTAGTCAGTGAAAGGAGTGACTTCCGATTGGTAGCACTGGGCGGGCACTTGTAGGACATCTACTTACTCAGTACAAATGGATCAAAACAATTTTAAAACCGTTGCTACAATAAATTTTGTTTTTGGTGAATGCCAATATGACGCAATCTGGTGACTACATGGCGCCGTGTTACGTAAAGTCTATGCAACCGTTTTGCATGCACATAAAACATACCTATATTGTTTCATGTGCGTATCGGAGTTCCCATACACATAAACTGGACATATAATAGTATCAATAGCAGTGAAAACCTCGGCATGTTCCGCAAAGTTTTTCCCTCATTATTCTCATTTCAGATTTAGGTAGGAATTTGAATAATTTATCAGAATGAAACAGTTTGTGCTTTGTTGAATATTTAAACTCAAACAAGCTGTTCAAAAGTTCTGTTTAGGAATTTCATAATAAGAATCTCGAATTTGGTGTTGGTAAACAATTTGGGGATTTTTATGTATTTATTGTTGAAGTAGGTATTCCTATTTGTATTTATGCCTAAAACGTAGTGTGATTACGTAGAATCGTAAACGAGATAGATTGAATCAATTTCCTTTACAGGTTTTACGGGCAGAAAGTGTGAGCGAGACCCGTGCTATTCATCACCGTGTTTAAACGGTGGATCCTGCATGAGCATGGCCATGAATGGTTCGACTACTTTCCACTGCGCGTGCGCGGAAGGCTGGACAGGCACGCATTGCGAGCTTTCTGTAACCGGCGGCGCCTGCGCTTCCAATCCTTGCGTGAAGGGTATCTGTATCGAGCAGACTGACAACGACCCTGCAGGACAAGACTATCGCTGTTTCTGTCAGCCTGGTGAGTACATACTAATTATTTGAGTTTAAAACATCTAACGCGTTTTTCTCAGTATCGCAAATATGTTGGTTGACATGACATCGCTTAATTACATTCAGTTTAATTACAGTAGCCTGTATACTAACCGCAATTCAGTGAAAAGGCAAATTTATATATACACAAACTATGAATGACAAAGTTATATTTACAGTTTTTGAAATTATGCTATATTTCAACCACGTATCTCGTTCAAACCAATTTTCATTTGATTTGAAAGTTTTCATTGATATCTACTGCATTTTTTTCACTCTATTATCCACATATTTTAGCACTTAGGAAGTGTCTATCTTTCAAACGATTACGAAACAAAAACCATGGACTTTAAGAAAAAATGGAAAAAAGGAACCTCAATGTCACTTTTAAATACCTATCTATAGACACCCCGCAAAAGATAATCAAACCTATACGTTTGATATTTTTTTTGGTTTCCAGTACATGTATGGGGAGATAATTTTTTTTTTGTGTAAAAATCATAAAGCGGTTCACAGAATACATCACCTCTGTAGTTCAAGTTTCAACTCTGTAGCCCTATTAGTTTTGAAATAAAATGGCTGTGACATTCGCATGGACAGACAGACAGACATGACGAATCTGTAAGGACTCCGTTTTTTTGCCTCTTGGCTACGGAACCCTAAAAAGAAAACATACCTGTGGGTTTTGTCAGTATAAGTAGAGAATTACCTGTTTTTAACCGACTTCTGAAAAAGGAGGAGGTTCTCAATTCGGATGTTTGTCTGTTTTTTTTTTTTTTTTTTTTTATGTTTGTTCGGGCATAGCTCCGTCGCTCGCCAACCGATTTGAAAAATTCTTTTTTTGTTGGAAAGGGTATACTTCCCAAATGGTCCCATGAAAATTTTATCGACATCGAACAAGCCGTTTCTGAAAAATCAACAAAAGTCTAAAAAAAATATTTACATTGATGACCTTTTCGGTTACTCTATATTGTGTTTTTTGTTCGCGCGTTTTTAGTTTTTTGTAGTTGACATTTTGGTTTTTATAACTAGATTAATTACAAATTGACCCACTAAAAAGCGCGAAAATAAAAACTTTTTTAAAAAAAATAAAACCGACTTCCATATCAAAACACTACAAAGCCAAAAATAATTTTAATTTCGGAAGGCGGTGTGAAAAAAAAGAAAATACAAAACCAATAACACCGACTACCGAAATTAAAATTATTTTTGGCTTTGTAGTGTTTTGATATGGAAGTCGGTTTTATTTTTTTGCAAAAAAGTTTTTTACCTATTGTTTTTGTTTAAAGATTATAGAAAAGATATAGTTATGCTACAAAGCAAGAATTAAATGGACAGAAACTTGTCCATTTAATTCCTGCTTTGTAGCATAACTATATCTTTTCTATAATCTTTTCACAATAATGAAAAGATTACAATGACATGATTATTCCTTTGCGGTCTCTGTGTTTGTCCGATAGTCAAAGTATTTGTTCCAATTATGGAGAACAATGTCCTCATTTTATTTAATGTCCACAAATACTGGTTATCGAAACATGGCTGTGATTTTATAAAAAGAGGCAATATTAAAATATGCTATACTTAATCGAAACAGTAGGCCAATAATGGGCCAACGCTCTTGAGGAATTGGATATTCAACATAATTTTAGTATTACAATTACAGGATAAAATTAAAGGAGCAGAACAACAAGTGTCACATAAAACTTAATTAAGCCAGTAAAATAAGTGCCTATATCTAAAATAAATAGGTGTATAATTTTTGCGCTTATTTTTTGGAGCGCGAGCGGCATAAGCAGTCATTTGTGTTTTGTTTTTCGTTTACATAGATTTAAGAATTCAATATGCATTGCATATATATTTTAATAAGAGACACCTTGTTCAGACGATAGGGTGCTATTATTTGGATACTGTTATTAGAAAACGCGTTAATACATAGTTCTTAGCAACTATGTATGCCTGAAGAGAATTATTATATTGTTTTTATTGACGCCTTAGAGATTACGTCTTAGAGGACGTCATATAAAACTGGGTCAATTTAATAATGGTTGAAACTTGTATGTGGGTAGGTACTTTATAGTAAAGCGCAGTGATTGATTGGAGTTTTGTTGGACGGCTGCCCACTGCCGATAGCGCTAACCATCGCGCAGTTTCAGCGGGTTTGTCCTCTCTTCCCGGAGGCTACCCTTCAATCTGAGTTTAAGAAAAAAAAATTAACATTGGAATTTATGCAAATATTGTTATCGTGTTTTTTTTTGTAGGACATACTCATCAATGTTATCAATTTACTGAGCCTCTTCCATACCTACTATGTTGAGGTCAGATCAGCATCCAGTCATACCGAAAAACTTGTAGGTATTTTGGTATTTTTCTTGGAACGACTTTCTTCCGCAATCTATTTATTGAACATCATGATTTCTCTTTCGAAGAGGAATCATGTCGGAATCTAGATTCTGACTACTAGTAATGACTGTCGAAGATCGTCAAATAAGAGCCGAGTCCAACAGTCTAAGATGCTGCTTCCGAGGCGCCAATGATTACTCACCAACCTATAAAATCGGCCCTCGTTGCTGTTATTATAATTTAGCCACGAGCTCAACATCCCGCCGAGATATTAAGGTTCTTTAATGGTCTTGCAGAGGTTATATAAGAACTGAAATTGGTAGATTAGGGCCATAATCGTGCTTTTGCACCCAAGTTACTAGCAAATTATGTGTCCCGAGATCTGACCCTGTTCGTATTTAAGTCTTGTTTTATTATTCGATGAAATTATAACTATACAACGTGTAACGGAAACCCCATATCTATCCAAAAGGACTGAAGACAACATCTGGTATGGAGTCTCTATGCAAAGTTTCAGCTCAAAATAAGTGACTCACAGAATTGACCCCAAATTATTGGTTTCATATGTTTCTTGAATACCAGTAATAACAAACGTGTCACAGCACTATGAGGGTCATCACTTTCCACGTCACTTGCCAATTAAATGATAATTCTTTTCGTTCTTCTTAATTTGAAAAATTCGGTCTCTGGTATCAATGTATTGAAATTTCTAATAAGTTCCACACATGTAGACATAGGATTACAAAACTCTTACCATACCGTTTGTTTATCATCCAAAGAAGCCGTGCACTTGGTATGTATATACCCTTTAAATTAAACGTTGTATAATGAGATTAAAAACACCCCGCCAACCATAAAAATTGCATAAAAATATAAACGCTGAGATACAGTAGGTATCTGTTTAATTCCTAGCACGTCTATCTAAGGCCTCTCAGCTACATGTACACTCAGCCACTTATTATAATACGGCAGTGTTAAAAACACCATTTGAATATTAAGTAAAAAATTACTGTATATTACGTGAACTCTGAAATTAAGCCTATTTAAAAAAAAAATAAGTGCTTACTATATTATTACGGCAATTATACAGTACCGGAAACACAATAAGACCTAATTATCTTATTAAATTAAGTAACAGAAATAACCAAACTAAGATTAATCTACGTGCTGTGGAGCGCAGTTTAATAGTAATACAAGCCTTTATTTATCAATCCAATACACTTGTTTATGTATACAACGTGTAATTTAAAGTGTATATACATACCAAGTGCAGGCCTCCCTGAGAGATAGGAGCATAATATACAAAGTGTTTAATTAAACTCTCCTACTTACACATTTATTGTGTGCACAGCCAAAGTTTGGGACTGTCTCTGCCGGTTTCTGTGTCTCTCTGTTCCACATAAAATATGCCTTCAAAGCAAGAGTGAATAGGCACCTTCTGGGCTCACTCGTCCCATCATAGACATCCTCTATCGTTTACCATCAGGCATAATCGAGGCCAAGAGTGGCCTCATCAGTGAAACACTTATACAACGTGTAATTTAAAGGGTATATACATACCAAGTGCACAGCTTCTTTGGATGATAACAAACGATATAGCAAGGGTTTTGTAATCCTATGTCTACATCTACATGTGTGGATCTTATTAGAAATTTCAATACATTGATACCAGAGACCGAATTTTTCAAATTAAGAAGAGCGAAGAGAATTGTCGTGTTATTGGCAAGTGACGTGAAAAGTGATGACCCTCATAGTGATGTGACACGTTTGTTATTATTGGTATTCAAGAAACATATGAAACCGATAATTTGGGGTCAATTCTGTGAGTCATTTATTTTGAGCTGAAACTTTGCATAGAGACGCCATACCAGATGTTGTCTTCAGTCCTTTTGGATAGATATGGGGTTTCCGTTACACGTTGTATAAACACTGACATAGTAGAAGAAATTAATGAAGAAGGATCAGTACAGGCTTGTTATAAAAATAATAATATTGCAGTAATAATAATAATGGTTAAAGTAGATATGGTACAGATAATATCGTCAGTATGGAACTTGGAACACATCATCCAATAAACATATCTGTGATTATACTAGGTCGTAAAGGTAGATTTTACGATCTGATATGATTTAAAATTTGTTTTTCCTATCAAGAACCAATCGCGTCCTTATAGCCTATAGTTGTACGTTTATACAAATTCAGCTTTGAAGCTGAATTTGTATGAACCTAAAGCTAAACTAAAATTGAACAACGTTGTCGTTGTTAAATTTTAGTTTTAGGTTTATACCGTTATGCATCTCAGAACTAAGGGGATAATATGTTAAAGATACAAATGTGATGTCATTATGATTTAATTTACATAATTATGTAGTATACCTAAAATATATTTTCAATAAACAATATTTCGGATACACAGGTAGGTCCTTACATTAAACGATAAATCAACTTAATCAAGCCCCAAAAAGCTGATAAAAACTGTTCTGTTATTTATTCATAATTATTCTGTTCTGACTATTAATTTAATAACAAACATAGATATGTACCTACATATTAACTTCTTGGATGCACAAATAAACTTTTTACGACGCCAAATAAATGGAATGAATTAATCAAGAGTATTTTGCTCCCAAAGGAACGTATCTTTGCGGGTTGCAAGTAAACAGCCCTTGGAACAGATTGCTTCTTGTCGTAAGGAAGATGTGACTTTATTTTTTCTGTACATTTATTTTCATCTTTTCGTTTATTTTTTTCTCTCTGAAGATTACCATTTGCTGGAGAGCCTTATTTTTACACGTACTTGAACTGCGGAAATTATCCTGAACTGATTTAAGGATTTTGACGTTTAACGAAATGACTAAAAATAAGGAATGTACTTTAGTAATGTCGTGTTAACATAAACAAAAAAAAAAGTTTTGCACTTAGATGGTTAGCTACCGACAGGATAGTTTCAGGAGATTGATATTACATTAAACGCCAGTGAAATGCTAGTGCACTACTATAAAGACTGTCCTATTCGGTATTCCCATGATGCTTATACGGGAAAACAGTAAATACTTACGATATTTAATTTGATGTGCAAAAAGTCTGTCTGTTTGTTTATTCAGGATACACAGGGGAGCGCTGTGAGCTAGAATACAACGAGTGTGAGTCGTCGCCGTGCGCCAACGGGGGCACCTGCACCGACCGCGTCGGCGGGTTCGAGTGCTCGTGCGGCCGCGGCTACACCGGCATCACGTGCCAACTGAAGGTCAGCGCTCTCGTACTAATGAATAGTGTAAATCGTCAACATTGTCACCAATTTTGATACAACAATTTATTGATTTGATCACCATCTCACCTGATGTTAAGCGATGATGTGGTTTGCGTTTGACCACCATCTGGTGAGATGGTAAGCGATGATGTGGTAGAAGATAAAGCACGCTTGCCTAGAAGTAACCTATTGCATGAATTTGCATGAATTGGAATATCAGAAGCTTTTATCACCATTGCATCTAAAAAATGTCCATCGTGTCTAGAGAATATTTTTAGTATTCTTTACAGAATTCGTTATTTGTTATTACGTAAAAAGGAATACTGATCTCCGAATTGTAGCTAGTCCTGCAAATATTAGCATTCAGGGAGATTCACTTAAATGTCTTAGAAATATTTAACAGATTTTATGAATTCACTAGATTCTCCCGCGAGCTTCGTTAAGCTTACCTTAGTTTAATCCTATTAGTCCGAGCAAATTGTCACGCGTGCCACAATTCTGAACCAGAAATGTGGCAGCATTTGTTTGTCTTATATGCCTTAGAGTGCATTACATTGAATTGAAATAAATAGGGGAAAGCAGGTAGGATTCGTACAATTTTGATTCTTAGTCGTTTATACGAAATACTATTAATTATCTTAAAATAATTTTAATGTCTATAAGTACCCTATTTATCTAGCTTTAAAAATAGTGTAGTGTTGTCTTGATACTATTCAGCATGGCGAAGCTACGGTTACTTTTCTAAAACATGGAAAACGTACGAAACTACCCCACACGTGTGGTAGATTCATACACAGCGTAGGGCGCATTCGTACATAGTGGGGAACCTCCGTACAGTCAATGAAAATGCCATTTTACAAATGTAATACAAACGTTTATTGAGATCAAAGTAAGCAGTAATCAGTCTTCATGTAATACTAATTAACAATTATTGATTTTTAAAAACTTACAAACTTCTAAACCATAAAAATTTAAACAAATTAAAAAATAATAAAGGAATGCAATAATCTTCTATTAAAAAAAGCAGTAATTAGTCTTCATGTAATACTAATTAACAATGATTGTTTTTTTAAAACTTATAAACTTCTAAACCATACAAATTTAAACAAATTAAAAAATAATAAAGGAATTCAATAATCAACAAATTTCCCTCCATCCACTAGGCAGATAAGACTTACCATTTATTAATGGTAAGAGCTCTTACCATTAAATACCTACTAGCCAATATTATACATACTGAGATCCTTTTTAAAACTAAGTATTTGGGCTGTTCTAGCAGTAGAAGCAGATTTTGATGGTGATAATACACATACTATATCTGCTAAATAAACAGTCCCTTCATCTTTGGTAACGGGAAAGACAAATTTCCAAGTTTGAGGTTTCTTCCTTAACAATGATACTTTATACTCGATAGGACTATATTTATGAAGCACTTGCCCAACATAATATAAAATGGTTTTATTTTTTTCAAACTTAACCAGTACGAAGCTCTGTTATTTGATGTTCTCTGTCAGAACTGGTGTTTCATTTTCAATATCTGATTCTTCAGAAGTCTTTTCGATGGGAGAACAAGAACTTTCCCTCAAACTCATATCAGCCTCATCCTCACAATCAGTCTCGTCATTATAATCAGTTTCACCTTCATAATTAGTTTCATTCTCATCTTCATATTTACCAGTTATCTTTTGTCTCTTTGGTTTATCCTTCCCTAAAGTTTTCTTCGGTTTTGTTGTTTTTGTTATTAAATTTTCATCTGAAAGTAACTTTAGCGCTCGTTTCATTTTTCTAGCTCTTTCTTTTCTTTCTTGCTTCTTAAACTTTTTTCTATTCTCAATTTCTTGCAGTCTGGTTTTTTTTAGGAGTATCTGTATAAATTCTCGATTTTCCTGGCAGCGTTCCTTTCTTTGATTTTTTAAATAAAGTTCTGTCCACCCTGGGATAGGGCCGTATTATTTCAGAGTTATGATTGGCACAGTTGCTAAATATGCAGTACTAGGTGATAGCAAGGAAGGTGATGTAGGTGTAGAGCTTCGCGGCAAATCTTGTTGAGTAGTTTTTATTCCTGCAAGATGGGTTTCTAAAACACCGGCTTCTTCATCTGCTGTAAAACTAGACGGTCCACTTTGTGGGTACTCTAAAGGCTGTGGCGCTAAAGAGGCATGCTCTAACATCGGTGGTAAATTTTCAGGAATAATATGTTCCCTATCAACGTCTGGGGTTGGTGTAGAATCCGAATGGTAAACACTCACGGGTGCAAAATCGTCGTCACTGAAAACTAACTTGTTAAATGGCCAAATTCCTGTCTTCTCAAAAGCACTTGTTATATTTTTACTATTGAATGACTCAAAATATGCTACTTTAACCAGTTTCGGTATGTTGTATATGTTGAGAGTTTTGCATGGATTATTAACATGCCAATCATTAAACGCAACCTTCAATTTGGCTTTAAAAGGTCCAAATACTCCAACGTCTAAAGGAGCCGATGTGTTGTGTGGGGTGGGAACGATAGATAAACAATGCCATTATTGCGCGCATAGTCCACGCTTTCTATTGTAACGTGGCTTTCATGGTTATCAACCAGGAGCAAAATAGGAGTATCTTTAGAGCACGACGATTTCTTTTGTATATGTTTCAACACCTCCAAAAATAAACCTGAATTTATCCAACCATTTTTTGTGGCAGTTCCAAGGCTGCCTTCGGGAGCGCCAGCCATAAAGTGGTCCTTAAAATGGACCCTAGGAAAGATAAATAGTGGCGGAATTTTGTAACCACTAGCTGATATTATTCCTCCAAAAGTAATTAATTCGCCCCTCTCTGCAGAAACAAGTTGACCTATTTGTTTTTGTTTTTTCTCAGCCAACATTTTAGGAGTGCTCATCACTGTGGATATTCCTGACTCATCAAAATTTTAAATTCGATCAGAAGTAAAATTATATTTTGTCAATACCATTTCAAGGTTTTCGAAAAACTCGCTTACGACAGTTTTATTGAATGCAAAAGATCTCGCTGCACTGGTATTTTCAGGTTTCCTAAGACTTAAATTTGAGTTACGCCTGCGGAAACTGTCTAACCATTCCTTTCCTGCCATATTATTGTGACCCCAACTAGATGGGTAACGTAGTTTATTCACGTTTGCAAACTTATAAGCAAGTTTTCTTATTTGTAGAATAGTCAAACCATAGTACATTTTCGAGCATTGCGTTATATACTTGTTCAGTAGAATTTCTTCGTCAATAGTAAACACTTGATATGACGTAAATTTTGAACTAAAAACACGCAGCTGTGTATTATTTTCTCTATTGACAGCTTCTTGCTTATGAAATTTTGATAGACGGCTTTCTAAAGTTGATGGTTTGACACCATATTTTTGTGCAGATTTCCTTATTGATGAAGTTTTATCCAAAACTTCTTTCATCGCAGACATCATTGCATCTTCATCTACTTCTCCAGTCCTTGTCCCCTTTTTTATGTATATTCGCGGCATGGTTCTGTAGCAACACTTTAGTGATTAATATTTTGCTGGCACAAAGTAAAGAATGGGGATTCGTACAGTACGAATCTACCCCATTCATAGCTGCCCCATTCAAGGTACCCCAACTAGAGAAATCCACAATAAAACTTAAAATAAAAATAACTGTAATAATTAGCCTAAAATGACTATTGACGTAATAAACTACATAACCTTACTACTACTAACCATAAAATATAAATAAAATTACTTTAACAGTTCGACCAAAACTTATAACAACTAAACATGTTCAAAAGTGAATATGAAAAATACTTACCGAGAGCGAAAACACGTATTGACTCGTCACGTTGAAGCCGGCGCGCGGCGGTGGCCGCACTGACCCACCACTAGGCGAGTGTAACTCTTTACGGAACCGACTCACTGATTCGAATCATTGAAGTGATTCAAAAGATTGGTTCAGTAACAACGTTTCAAATGCATTATTTGAATCTGAAACATTACTTTGTTCTGGTTCATTTCGCGCGACGCGTCGCTCGTGTGGCGACTGAGCAGTGTGCGAGCGAGAGAGAGAGACCGAGACACACTGAGTTACTTTAACTATTGACTCTTGTATCCTATGCACGAAGATCGACTTTATTTATAATCTCACTTATTACAATAAATATGTAGACATAAAACAATCAGTATTGATGCCTCAAAACATTTCTATGTCTCAATAGTAAACGTCCGCAACGCAACGTAAGAATGTTACGTTTCTATACATGACGTCGCGTCGCGGGCGTTTACTGAATCTTTTGAGCCGATGATCCAAATGAGCCAAATGAAACATATCAGTGTTCCGGATCATTTCAATATGCAAATGTTCCAATCTCAAAAATGATACACATTGCTCACCTCTACCCGCCACCTCGCAGTTCACACATGCGTGTGAGTTAGCGTCACGCACACAAATATCAACGCGGTAACGTATTGGATAGTCTAGATATGACTACTGTACGAACGCTCCCACTGTACGAAGCCTACCTGCTTTCCCCTAATAAAAGAGTTACAAAAAAGTGCAACTGTTAACTTTATTAACTAAGATCATAAGAAAGATCATAAACTTATATTTTTAACCAACGAGGCTTTCTGTTTTGTGTATTTTGTTTTAATATAATACAGAAATGTTGTAGGTAGTGATTCAAGTCCAGAACAATAAACAGCTTTTGTTTTACGACCCCTGAAAATAGACATGTTCAGTGGTTTGGGCTCAGCGATGATAAATCAATGAATCAGTCGATCAGGTCATGCTATTTTATGTTTTTTTTTTATTGAAAATATGTTCGCGTTTGACCACTATCTCACCTGATGGTAAGTGATGATGTGGTCGAAGATGGAGCACGCATACCTAAAAGTAACCTATTCACTCTTGACTTAAAGACTCCTAGGTATTAGCTATCGGGAAACATAGACTCCGGCAGGGAATTCCACACCTTAGCCGTACGAACAATGAAAGTATTCCCAAAACGTTTTGTGCGTATGGGTGGGATGTCCACCATGTAACGATGGCGCTTCACCGTTTGTCTCGTAGTCCGATGATGGATCGTTGCTAATGAGTCTCTTGGCCCGCTTCTCGATAGACTCAAGCGCGTCCAGTTGGTATTTCGCAGATCTATCCCAAAGATGAGAGCAGTATTCCATACACGACCGAACCTGGGCTTGATACAAATTGAGCAGCTTTTCCGGTGTGAAGTACCGTCTCACCTTGGCTAGGATTCCCAACTTTTTTGATGCTAACTGAGCCTTACCCTCGATAAACGGGCCAAAATTGTGGAAAGTGTGGAAGTTAAAGTCACCCCAAGAAGCTCAATATAATAATAGTAATAATAAGCCCCCTAAATCCCTACCTTACGTCCGGGCTGAACACCAAGCCACGTGGGGGGCGGATACGCGTACTGTATAACTGTACAAAAACTTACGCGGCTAACAAGGCAAAGGTAACCCTTTATGGAGATGGACAATATGAGAAAGTATAATTTGCGGTTGCTTCCCGGGGTGCGCCGGGGCGCATCTGGAGCCGATGCTGTATGCCACAGTATGCGGTCCATCGGCGGTGAGACGTTGAACAGGCGGACTCTCACCGAAAATTCTGTTACAGCCGATCGCTGTGAACTGAACAGGCGGGTTTATAACGTAGAAGCTACAGCCGAATCCACGAGCGATGAAACTAGTTCGTTATTTTCATCTATACCTTCGACTCACCCATCTTACATGACAAGACGAACAGCTAGATTGTCATCCACTAGCACGCTTGATAGTGTTGTGCAAGGTGTCTACATCGACACGGAGCTTGCACCCACTACAAGCGCTAAAAACACGCGTAGACGATGGACAATTGAAATGAATAAATTCATACTGCGCACTTATCTACAATTAACTACATTAGACACTGACACAAGAGCTTATCTTGAGCCTTTACACTTGAAATTTATTGAAAAATTCCCAAATATGCAGGTTAGTCGGCAACGAGTAGGAGACCAACGTAGAGCTATAGTTCGAAACAAACTACTACAACAAATAACAATTGATGAGATTCACAATGAAGTTAAAGGAGAGCTTAATCAATCACAATATTCCCATACGTTTAATAGTAACACACAACAATCACAGACATCGATACAACCTACACAAAACCATCTTATAGCCCATGTACCGCCAATAGCCCACAATAGAATACGCACCCGAATGAGATGGACTAATGAACATAACGAAGCTATAATGCGGTCATATTATCTAGTCACAGATCTGGGTAGAAATGAAACCGCATATCGTAAACCGTTATACAATGATTTTATCAACAGTTTCCCCACACTTGCTCACCTAAGTGAACAACGAGTAGCTGACCAAAAAAGAGCAATAATAAACAACAAATACATTGATACTGACAGATTAAATTCATTAAAATTACAAATAGCTCAAGAATTAGGACAATATAATTTAAATTCAAGATTACGCACTAGCGAAACGACCACAGATAGTTCAAATAATATGAATAATATTGGCACACAATTTATAGACATTTCTGATTTAAATACTACATATGAAACCCGTCCTACCACACAAGTACATGCCATTGAAACGAATAGCTCTGAACTTCAGTCTACCTCACAAACGTGTCTAGAAAGAGTTCCAATAATAGATGACAACTTTCAACAGGCCTTTCAATTTTATTCAGAAACTAGTCCTATAGATAGGAATTATATCGCTAAACAGAAACTATCCAAAAACCTTTCAGGTATAGTTGACTACCTAAACAAGATTATTATCCCCGAGAACGTCAATAAAGACACAGACTTTCGTACATTTCAGACAGTTATATACAGTGCAGCGTGGACTTCTGCTAAAGTTAATGGTGCTAAAATAACCCTCCAAGCAAGAGGAATTAGTCGAGGCCAAAAAAAAGAATATATACCAAATTGGCAAAGGCGGCTGGAACGAAAATTATATGATTTACGGTCAAAAATAGGTAGAATGACACAGTATATCAATGGTAACAGAAGTAGAAAAGTAATAAAATATGTAAATAATACAATATTAGCATATTAGCATATTAGACAAACATCAACAAATACCCAGGAAAACCACCCAAATCATGTCACCGTGGAACCAAACATATTTCAAAGTTTCTGGGCAAGTATATGGGAACAACCAAAAGAACGCAATGCCCGGGCTGACTGGATACAAACAGAACTAACACACAATGACACGAACGTTCAAGCAATGCCATTCGAACACATATCACCACAGATATTTCACAGTTCACAGTACAAGTACTTTCTCAACTACATAATTGGAAAACACCCGGATCAGATCATATTCATAGCTATTGGTACAAAAAATTCACAGCAATCCATGGTTATCTATATAATTATATAAACACTTTCATTCAGAACCTCGCAACAATACCATCCTATATAACATCAGGCACCACTTTCATGATACCGAAAGACCGCAGTGACCTCTCTAACCCAGCAAAATACAGACCTATTACCTGCCTTCAAACTTTATACAAAATTATTACATCCTGTATATCTGAACTAATGTACCAACACATTGACGCTAATAACATCTTAGCTGAACAGCAAAAAGGATGTCGAAAATTCAGCCAAGGTTGCAAGGAACAATTACTCATAGATTCTGTAATCTTAAAAGACACCCAAAAATCTAAATCCGATTTATTTACTATGTATATCGATTACAAAAAAGCATATGATTCTGTACCCCACTCATGGCTAGTAAAAGTATTAGAAATTTATAAAATACACCCAACATTGGTTAACTTCCTAAAAGTCACGATGGGCACCTGGAGCACCGTACTTAGACTTACTACAGCAACCGAAACAATAGATACCAGTCCAATAAAAATACAGAGAGGAATCTTCCAAGGAGATGCACTGAGCCCACTATGGTTTTGCCTTGCCCTAAATCCCCTCTCTAATATTTTAAATGCAACTGCTGTAGGAATTAATTTAAAAGCACCGAATATAACTGTTGATAACGAACAATGTAACGCACAAAAAACCATCTTAAATCACCTTTTGTACATGGATGATATTAAGTTATACGCAGAAACAGAAATTCAACTCGATGAACTAGCTAATAAGACAGAGCGGTTCTCAAATGATATTAAAATTGAATTCGGCATAGCATAGGATACACACAATCACGACAAATACACTTCAAAGAAACTAAACAAAATCTTAAACAGACATTTCAACACAGATTAAATACGATACTGAAAACACAACTCTATGCACGAAACACAATAAAAGCAATCAACACCTTTGCTATACCTGTACTCAATTACTCTTTCGGCATAATCAACTGGACCAAAACAGACCTTAAGGCCCTACAACGTAAAATTAATACAACAATGACTAAATTTCGCAAACACCACCCAAGATCATGCCTGCAAAGGCTAACACTACTGAGAAAAGAAGGAGGCAGGGGCCTTATTGACATTATAAACTTACATAACAGACAAATCACAAGTCTAAGACAATATTTCTTTACCAAGTCTACAACTTCCATATTACACAAACTAATAGCACAAAAAGACCAACACTTTACAGCTCTTAATTTAAAAGACAAAAATGATAAAAATAATGAAAAGGTAACTGATGACAAAACCAAGATTTTAGAGTGGAATCACAAGTCTCTGCACGGAAGACACCGCCATGATTTATGCCATATTAATGTCGACAAAGAGGCGTCGAACGCATGGCTCTATCGAGGTGAACTCTTCCCGAAACCGAAGGTTTCATGCTTGCAATACAGGACCATACCATTGAAACCAAAAATTGTAGAAAATATATTATTAAAAATTTAACCACTGACACCTGTAGAAAATGCAATAGTTCTCCAGAAACAATTCAACACATTACAGGCGCATGTAAGTCAATAGCCCAGACGGACTATAAACACAGGCACGACCAAGTAGCCAACATAATTCACCAAAAACTAGCTCACCAATTTAAACTAATAGAATCCGTAGTACCATATTACAAATATAATCCCGAAATAGTGATGGAAAATGCGGCCGTGAAACTGTATTTTGATCGTGCCATACTCACCGACCGAACCGTTCATTTTAACAGGCCAGACATCACCATAATAAATAAAATTAGTAAAACAGGATATCTCATAGACATAGCTGTACCAAATACACATAACTTACAGACTACTATAGCTGAAAAACTTTCCAAATATATTGAGATAAAAGACGAAATAACTCGTCTTTGGAATTTACATAAAGTCACAATAGTCCCTATAGCATTATCAACAACTGGCGTAATACCCAAACAACTTCATCAATTCCTTCATTCTCTAAATTTACCCCCAAGCATTTACCAACTGCTGCAGAAAGCAGTGATATTAAACACATGGAGGATAGTCAGAAAGATCCTGCAATGTGAACCTGATAACCTGCATCAAAACATCCACACTGACACACCAATTCGTCCCGGATTTGCCGAGAAAAATAAATATAAAACATAATAATAATAATAATCCACAACTTTTCACACAACGCCATCTAGTCCCAAACTAAGCAGAGCTTGTGGTATGGGTACTAGACAACTGATAAACATACATATATATTTCTAAATACATACATATTATAGATAAATTACACCCAGACAAAGAACAAATGACCGTGCTCATCACACAAACATTTGTCCTAGGTGGGAATCGAACCCACGACCTTGCGCATAGCAGTCAGGGCCACTGACCACTATACCAACGGGCCATCCAATATGATCGGTTATCGGCACGGTTACACCACGGAAAGTAGGAGCCGGTTCGAATTGGCTCCTTTTTGCGGAGAAGAGACACGCCTGGGTCTTAGCTGCATTAAACCTGACCAGGTTGGCATCGCCCCATTCGGAGACAGTCTTCAAGGTCAAGTTCAAGCGCCCAACCATGTCCTCACGGAGAGACTGGATCAGATACCCACCAGCTCGCGCGCTGAACACATATCTCTCAGAAACTGTGCTGTCGTCTGCATACCCAAAGGTACCGGGCGTTAGCAGATCGTTAATGTGCAGCAAGAATAAAGTTGCTGAGAAAACAGACCCCTGAGGGACCCCGGCATTAATTGCCAATTGGCCAGATGAGCAGCCATCAATGACCACTCGAATGTACATAAATCCATATATTATTTAGGTATATGGATTGATAGAAAACAGATAGATCGACTCACAAATTGGCTGATTATTGCGAGAACTCGAGACCATTCGGAATATTATTTTTACGAATAATTAAAATTCATGTTACATCGTCATTATTATTCTTAATTTGGAGTCTCTCGGTGACTGACCGACGCACGCTCTGTTCATAATAAGTATGATACTCTTGGAAATAATCTGAGATTAGTAACTAGCAGAGAGGAAATCGGTGATGCTTATTTAGAGAAAAAATCTTTTTATCTTATTTGATATTCCTATCATAAATTTAGACCACGCCAGTTTCAGTTATATTAAAAGTTAGTTAGTTAAAATATATAAAGTTAAAAATATAAAATGCAACATGGTTATAAATCAATTTTTAACCGACTTTTAAAAAGGAGGAGGTTCTCTGTTCGTTGCGTATATATATTTTTTATGTAAGTATGTATGTATTAGAGATGCACCGAATGTAAGTTCAACCGAATACGAATGTTCGGCCGAATTTTCGAACTAAAATGTACCGAACCGAATATTCGGCCGAATCATTCGGTTCAATTTTGCGTGGTAAACATGTACACGCCGATACGGCGCTCTGCTAGAACGACGTAACACGAGTGGACGTAAAAGATCGCATGCGTGGACATTTTTAATTAATACGAAAGTGACAAGACAAAAGTAAAGAGTACATTGCGTGGTTCAATTCTTTCGCGTAGGGGAACGGGGCGCAGTGCTTCTACCTCAGCATTAAAAATCACTTAAAGCAGAAACATAAAGAAGAAGTAAATACGCTGCAGCCTAACAAAAATCAACCTTCAACTTCGGGTATAAGTTCTCCAGTACATACAAAACAAACACAGCAAACCTTGGACACCACGTTAAGGACGAAATAGGATACCAATGATCTTAGATCTCTCAGAATTCATAACGCGATTGCTGAAATGATATCATCCGACAGCCAACCGATATCAATAGTCAAAGACACTGGATTTAATAGATTAATTAATTTATTAAAACCAAAATACGAACCACTTAGCAGATTAACAGAAAATTTTATTTAAATTGATTGTTAAAGCAATTTATTTATTATGTAAATAAATAATTAGTACCTACAAAAAATAATGTTTCTTTCATTTACAAAAAACTATGTATAACTCGTAAAAACCACACTTATTTTGTAATCAGTTAACCTTACTGTTTAATAAAATGTTCTTTTTTTAATATTAACTATAATTTTAATATTCGGTAATTATTCGACAAATCAACCGAATATTCGGCCGAATACGAATATAAAACAATATGCCGAACGTAGATCTATGTAGCATCTCTAGTACATATATATGTTCAGCGATTACTCGAAGACGCAGCAAAAAGCATTTTCCAAATTGGTTCAGCAACCAATTTGGAAAATGCTTTTTTTGTTTAAAAGGGTTCAGAGTTGGTCTCATTGTCATCAAGACAGGATATATGATGGAACCCTGGAGAAATCAAGGGAACTTTTCAAATAATTTAGGCACACCTATAGCGATTTGAGTAGTTTTCATAGTAACTTGTGCAGTTGCATTCGAAAAGCACCATTTGTTGAAGTAGAACTGATGATGAAGACCATATATGGCAACCGGAACTACTCAATAAAAAGTATTTATTGGGTTCCGATTCGATTACTTGATTATGGTTACTAAGCACAATATGCTCGTCAGAATTCATATGGTGAAGGGAAGGTGATGGTTAACCGCCTTGCATCGAGAAAAGCAATATTTTGTAAAAGGTTATGAGGAGTTGGCATTTAGGCTTTTGTAACTAGGTAAATCACAAACCGACCAACTAAAAAGAAATAAATAAAAACCGATTACCGAAATTTCACTTTGCAGTGTATTTTTTCAAGTCGGTTTAATTTTTTGTAACAAAGTTTTAGCAGGAACATATAAGTGCTCTCAATTAAGTAATTGAGATAAATTTTATTTTACTCTCATTAGCTGGTTCTTATAGCACCGCTTTAAGACTCACAATGCACATTGCGAGGCTTTTACTATATCCGTACTCTTACGGAAAGGTGCTAAGTACTTTACTCCCACATATTCCGTTGATAGAGCAGTTTGAGTCAGTTGATAAAGGTTTAAAAGATAAGGTCCAAAACTTTTTACCAAAAAATTAAACCGACTCCCAAAAAACACTGCAAAGTGAAAAATAACTTTAATTTCGGTAGTCGGTGTCTTTAGTTTTGTTTTTTCGTTTTTGGCACCGACTTCCGAAATTAAAGTTATTTTTCACTTTGCAGTGTTTTTTGGGAGTCGGTTTAATTTTTTGGTAAAAAGTTTTTATTTCACTCTTTTTAGTTGGATGATTTTTAATTTACCTAGTTACAAGAGCCTAAATGTCAACTACTTATAACCTTTTACAAAATATTGCTTTTCCCAATGCTGGGCCGTTAATTGTTGAGGACTTCTCCTAGTACTTCACCATCAGCTCTATATCACCATATGCATTGTGACGAGCATAAAGTGCTTAACATCCATATTCAGGTAATCGAATCGCAATCCACTCAATACTTATTATTGAGTAGTTTCGGCGGCCATCTGTGGTCTTCATCATCAGTTCCACTTCCCCAAATAGTACTTTTTGAGAGCAACTGCACAAGTTACTATAAGAAATACCCAAAACGCCATAGGTGTGCCTATAATATTTGAAGAGTTCCCTCGATTTCTCCAGGATCCCATCATCAGATCCTGACTTTGGTGATAATGGTACCAATTTAGACGTATACCCATTCGAACAAAAAAAGAATTTTCCAAATCGGTTCAGCCGTCTTCCAGTACTAGATGATCATACATAAAAATAAAAAAAAAATATACGCGTCGAATTGATAACCTCCTCTTTTTGTCGTCGGTTGAAAATTGGCTATAAATTAAATGACTGTAAATCCATTATTATTTGCTTTTTACCAAATTGCATACTCTTTTCTTACTATTTTCGTAAAAAGAGGACCCATAGATTTTGCTTCACGTGTTAATATATGAATTAGGATAGGTAATTGGCTGCCAGCTTCTCGCACACAAATAGAGCTCGCAAAATTGTTACATAATAATAGTTTTGTGCAATCCTATTAGTTTGTAGAGATTAGGTCTGAGAAACAGTAAGACAGATATACATTTTAAATATTTTTTGTGTGTAAATAACTATAAACACATGAGAAAACATATTTTGAGATCACATACACATTTATATATATGTAGTATGTATATATGTAACCGATTTATAGAAGACGAGCTGCTGCCTGCGGCTTCGCTTGCGTGAAAAGATTAAAAAAGAAACCAAATAAACGAATGTAAAATCTGTTCAGTAGATCCAGAGATTACTTCTTACAAACTTTGGTAGATGTGGTCTAATAGATGCCTCCGAAGGTTTTTAAAATTCACAATGGGCTTATAACTTGTGAAGTCTTCGATACTTTCGTAAGCATGTCGGTAACATAAACGTTTCATATTTCAAGGTGGACCTCTGCTCCCCGAGCCCGTGCGCATCACACCGGGTATGCCTGGACCACGGCAACAGCTATGCGTGTGAGTGTCCGCTCGGGTTCGTGGGCGACGAGTGCCACATACCAACCAGATCTGTAAGTACCCACTTAGTCACAGCTTTAATTTAATTTTTATTTAATTTAATTTAAATTTATTTACTTATCCCATTCGGGAACATAAATACATGATGTTAGTAATTTAGTAAATAAAACTAATGTTATAATGAAAAACAAATCACATAAAAAACAATACTTGTAAAAAAAATCAAGTCTCGCAACTCAATTCTTCAACCATAAAAAGTTGTGAGATCCATTTAATACCAAGTCGGTTATTAATTTATTCACTCCCTACTTAAGGGACCTTCTGTCTTAAGTTGTTACGTAATTATCTAACCTAACAACATCTTATAGTGACCATATCAATATTATTTTTTTAACGTTTTAAATAAATAGATTGACTCGCCCATCGCATGAAAACACAATATATCTCACAAGTAATAAATATATAAATTAGAATGTTTAATGATTGGTTTGATGATTGGTCACTATAACATGTTGTTAGGTTAAATAATTACGTAACAACTTAAGACAGAAGGTCCCTTAAGTAGGGACTGAATAAATTAATAACCGACTTGGTATTACATGGATCTCACAACTTTTTACGGTAGAAGAATTGAGTTGCGAGACTTGGTTTTTTTTGACAAGTATTGTTTTTTTGGGATCTCTTTTCTTTTTGTAGGTAGTTCTGCTTCTAGGCAAGCGTGCTCCATCTTGGACCACATCATCACTTACCATCAGGTGAGATGGTGGTCAAACGCGAGCCTATTATCATTAGAAAAAAACCGAAATTGGAAAATGTTTTAGTTTTTCCTTGATTCATACACTAAACACTAATTGTATTCAAAATTTGAAGCTTCTATGTCTGCTAGAAGTGCCTTAGACTTTTAATGATCGGTCAGTCAGTCAGTGAGTGACAAAATTAAGAAACTTTGACTCGTTATAATTCTTAAACTACTGGTTCAAATTGAATGAAATTTGAAATATACCGTGTTTATAGAGTGCCTGCTTGGTAACTGTAAATTCAGGCTAACAGCATTCTAAAAATATTGTTGTACTGGACACGTAGGGCATCTAGAGATCTTTTGGTGTAGCCGACCCACAAACCACCCGTGTACAGGCCCTGACAATAAGCCTTAAATAGGGTTATTTTGACCTGGTCCGTACAGCGGGAGAATGTACGCGTCAACATATTACCTCTGACCGCTAGTGCCCTACGCTCCCTCTCAATGTCCACATTGTCCTTAAGATCGTCGGTGATTATGTGCCCGAGATATTTAAAATTATTTACTTCCTTTATGTGCAAGCCATTAGGGTAAAACTAGGTGTATAATCTAGGCATTTACCGACGACCATAAAGATCATGTATTCACTTTTACGTACGTTGTTCACAAGTCCATGCTCAGCCGCATATCTTTCACACACACTAAGCATTTCCGCAATAGATCCCGCAGTGGGGCCCAGCAGCACCATGTCGTCTGCGTAGCTGATATTATTTACACTGACGCCACCCACCCGACATCCTACACGCATTTCGCTGACCTTAGTGGAGGTCATTAACACACAAGTTGAAGAGCAGTGGAGATGTTAGCCCCCCCTGCCTCACACCGCACTCCAACTCGGATGAAATATACAGCGTTTTAACCCATTTAACGTGATTAGTTTGGTTCGCATACCAGGGCCTCAATGTACTGCAAAAGTGTCAAGACATCCGTCGGTATATGCCTGTCTCCCAAGTTTTCCAGAGTACGTTATATGAGACAAGGTCAAAAGCCCTAGAAAGATCAAGGAAACAGGCATACACCTGCGTTTTTCGATCTGCGTAGTACTGGTAAATGCAAACCTCTCAAAAGTATGTATGTAAAGCTGCGTTTGATTGGCATTTACTGACCAGTTTCCCATTGATCCTTGGCATCGGACAAGCCCCATAAGTGTGATAACAGGCATGTTTGATGCGTTGTGTTATCCGAATGCGTCATGCGAAATACATATGTACACAAACCCCCAAGCTAGTTTGTGTTGATTGCAGCTGATGTTTTGAAAAGAGTAACCGTGTGTTTCTTGCCGTTTCCTCTGCATAGGAAACGACCAATTTCGAACCGTGCACTAGCTTCTGACGTTTTGTAAGTGCCCATGTAGACCTGCGTGAAATAAAATATTTTGAGTTTGAGTTTGATGGATTCAGAGCAGATCCACCTCTCTATCTTATGTTTAGTCTTTTGTGGCTTTTGACTACCGTAACGACAGGCAGATGTTGACAGCCGGGACCAATGGATTAACGTGTTTTCCGAGGCAAGGAAGAATCTCGATATATTAGGATGGTCACGCATCCACGCACCGGCCCCGGCAAGCGTTGAACATCGACACGTTCGGTTGTTATTACTTAGCCACGAGCTTCTCGTCATTGTCATTACATGTCGGAACAACTGACTAAAAAACTCTTGGCGCAAATATCCTGACTTATTATTATTAAGGGATAATCATTTCATGGTTAATTATTATCATAAAACAATAGACTCAACTATAATTTTAAATCTAATCAGTTTGAAGGTCGAGTTTTTGTTATACCTAATTTGTAATGGAACATAGAATTACACACTTGTTAAGTATTGACTTCCTCTCAGTTATAACAACTAGGTACTTGTGTTTTAATGTTTTTGTTGAGATTGTTTCAATGATGATTTAATATCTATCTATATTGGTCACAAGCACGAGCGCTGAGTAGCAGGTCTCGGCGTTGATTCCCAGGAAAAAAGGCAAAAAGTGGTATTGGGTTTTTCTATTAAAACAATCTCAGTAGTAGCCCGGAATTTGGAAGTTGGCGGTGTGATATTTCCTTGCCTCGCAAAGCACGTTAAGCCGTTGGTCCTACGCCTGATCACTCGTCGTGTCGGATTGCCGTCCCTTCAGACTATGAGAATGAAGAACCAGAGAGAGTGCAACTTATATTTCCTATGCCGCTGGCTAATCTCCGCTGAGATTGGCCGTCCTTGCCGAAATCGGTCAGGAGGACTATTATTAATATCATACTAATATTACAATTCCGAAAGTTTGTGAGGATGGATAATTGGATGTTTGTTACGAATCTGAATGAAAATTGGCAAGTAGATCTTAGCTGACGTCCTGGAATAACACATCTTCTTCTCAGTCGTATCACTCTTGAGAGTGTGGTCGTGGTCAACACGTAGTAAATGCTGGAGTGCCGGATTTCGCTCGCCTCACGATGTCCCATCATCTCACCCTATTTGCCGACATTTTGGTGGTTCATGCAAAGGCCCGCCAACCATGGTCTTTACTTGGTCGGTCCATCGCATCGGCGATCGTCCACACGATCTGGTGCCCTCTATCTTGCCTTGGACGACGAGACGTTCTATGGAATAACACATGCGGCTACTTTTTATCCCATAATTCCCACGGGATCGGGATTTACGCGGGAAAACCCTCCTACACGTACGAAGTTGCAGGCAGAAGCTAGTATTGTATACTATTGAATGCGACCGAGTCATTTGTTGTCGTTTGTGACATTGCAGGCGTGCGACAACAACCCATGCGCGCACGGCGGCACCTGCTGGAGCGGCATCGACTCCTTCTACTGTTCATGCCGACCTGGGTACACCGGGAGACTTTGTGAAGGTATATTTTATTAATATTAAAACACACAGTTCAAAAATGGTGGTAAATTAAACAATTAAAGTAATAAACATCATTAGTAGTTTGTTGTTGGACAAAAAGTAAAGCTTACAAGATGTCTATGCGTAAAAAATTAAGAAGTTAGTCGTAAAGTATTTGCTTCTGCAGGCTCCTTGAGACGCCTTTGTAATTTTCATCCCATCTCTACTAAAGTTGCAATTGCACAAACTCTCCTTCTCCCTATTCTGGACTATGCTGATGCCAGCTATCTCGACTTGACCCAAGAGCAATTAGACAAGCTAGAGCGACTTCAAAATCTCTGTATCAGGTTTATATTTGGTTTGCGCAAGTATGACCACGTTTCTGAATTACGCACTCAGCTCAAATGGCTTCCTTTTAGGTTTCGCCGGAATCTTCACTTACTTTATAATGTGCTCTTTAATCCTTTTACACCTTTTTATCTTAAGGAACGCTTTCAGTTCCTCTGTGACACATTCTAGATTCCTGAGATCATCGGAAAATTTAGAGTTAAGTATTCGTATGCATTCCACTTCTTTCTTTGACAAATCTTTCACTATTCAAGCAGCTCATATGTGGAATGCATTACCCATAGAAGTGAGGCATGCTCAAACGCTACCAGCGTTCAAAAGAATGGTGAAGGAGCATTACCTCTCCCTATAAGTTTTCCCCTTCTTTCTCAATTATAGATACATGTAATATTTATTAGTATATGATTTTTGTATTGTATGTATGTATTTTATATTATTATGATCAATTAATATTATTTATGTTGTTTGTACACTGACAGCCCTTAATCTGTCTCCTTTAATTTTTGTCCATCCAAAGGTTGTCAGTAAGAGATCGCCCTGTGCGATAAGACCGCCCACTGTTTTTGTATCCATAGAAATATTTTGAGGTGTACAATAAAGTATATCGTAAATAAATAAATAAAATTGAACCCTATGTCTCATACAAGGCCTGTGTCTTAAGAGATCGCGATCAGCCAAAAACATATTTGAATAGTAGATTGTGTTTTCAAAAATGGGGAAGCCTAACTGGCAGGCTACGTACAGGGATAGGGTATTTGATCTCTATCCCAACCGATTTTAATGGGACTTTTACTGGAAGATAGAGGAAGTTATAAGTATTTATAGGCTACTTTTTATCAAAAAATTCTGGCGGGATCGGGATTTACCAGGGAAAACTTAATGTGGCAACAAAGTACTAACTAAATTTACTTTAAATATGTTCCTAAAATAGTACAGCTTGTAATAAATAAACGACAAATGAGGAAGTTACACTCTTTTGAAGACTCTCTTTTTCGAAGAAATATGTCATTTGTTGTTATACCGAATGGCACAAAAGACATTGTTCGATTTTGGCCTATATAACCGATGTGAATATAAATTACATGATAATTTTAATTTTTTTTTCTACTGCTTGAAACATATTTTAGTATTCCACGGACACTTGAAATAAATAAATTCAAAATAAAAAGATGGGTCACGATTAACGAATGCGTGGTGCCGTAAAAAGTGTCTATTGGCCAGATAGTGTTGCCGATTTACGGGATTTTTCCCCGATTTCAGGAAATACCGACGGTTGTCTGGATTAAATCAGAAATTGATAAAATCCGGACTATTTCGGGTATTTTCAACGTATAGATAGAAAAAAGAAAATATTTAATGGGTTACGTTATTAATTTAACCCTAGTAAATAATATATAATCGTCAACTAATTGAGGACGGAAAATCCCCCATGCTTCTTCAGTCTGACGCTTTGTCTCATTCACATAGTGAAGCTCACATTCGTTTGTTCAATTGACTGATTATTTCTGAAATTGAGTTGATCACATATAGGTACATAATAATATGAATTCAATAAATCAAATAGGCACTGCATCCTATTATTGACAAGAAATAAATTAATATCTAAAAAAATATTTATTTAACACTTTATTCATTTAAATACCTAAATTGACTAGCTGGAGAAGAAAATGTATTCTATAATTTTTTATCTGAAATCGGGAATTTCTGGCATGGCATTCGGGTATTATAGCTTTTCGTAATTGGCAACACTGGTGTGCTTATATTTCATTTCGTTTCAATTTTTATTGCAAAGTTCGTTTCTTCGCGATTTTCTTTGCGTTTTATGGTTTTATTCTAACAACTTTGGCTTGATAACGGACTCTGATCAGATTGCATACTTGTTAGACTCGGCTGTGTATAAAGAATTCTGTGAATCTTACTACCTTGCTATTTTCGGACTTCATATCTATGAATTGATTATTTTGGTATCTTCAAGTGTCCGTTACTAAAAATTGATTTACTATGATTCCATAAAATATTTAGAGTCTATCTAAGTCATTTCGATTCAAACGATTCTTAGGCGTGACATGTATGGAGCCGGAACAATGTCCTTTACTTTGGCATTGCTTGCTTGTGACTATCAATAACTGCTGTATTCTCTCTATGCGACTGGGATGCCCAATTTTTTACAGGTGGCAGCAACTTTTAAACTAAATTATTTTCTATCACTATCAGTTTGTTGCCTCACCCATCCGTCTATGTAGGTACTAAATCTGGTCTGATCACGAATAATCCGCACATCATACTTTAAGGCATTGAATTCTTTGGGAAACAGGAAAACTAAACGTCATATCATATTATGTTAGATACAGTTCCAGTGAAATTTACAGATGTTTACTACACGTATATCGTAGAAACTATAATACGTTTCAGTTTGTTCAAACGTTTTATGTAATTTCTGGGGTAGGAAACTCATCGAAAGACTTCTCCCGCTCTGTGTGGAGCGGTAGGGAGTGTCAGACTTCTTCTGACTAAAACTCACCCTGTTCCTTCAGCTGCCCTTAAGTTCCGGGGCCGCGGTATCTCGTTAGATCATTCCTGCAACTATGGCGTGGTGCTTAGCTTGGCATCCTAAATTTAATACTCCGCTTGTTCTTCGACTCAGTCTATATCAGTGCTTGAAGAGGAGGAAGAAAACATCATATTGAACCTGGTTATGTTGACCCACTGTTAAATAATAGTGGAATAGATAGAACTGGAATATAACCCTTTGGCGGTCGTGACCGTAAAGAGTCTAACAAAAACTCTATACTAATATTTTAAAAGCGGAAAAGTTAGTTTGTTTAAACGCGCTAATCTCGAAAGCACTGGGTAGATTTGGATGAAACTTGGCATGGAAGCAGCTGCAAAAGAAGCAGGTTTTTGTTTTTATCGTGATAAAGACCACAGGAGCGAACCACCCCGCGACTGCTAGTTATGTATATTTTGCTTCAGAAAACAACTCTTGTCTGTTTTATACATGTATAACAGAACCCTACCCATGCAAGGCTAGAGATGACAGCGCTTCTGTTTAATATTGTCCTATAATCTCGTGTGTGAATAAACTTGTTTCATTTTAATTAAACAATGTTTCATTGAACTGTCTCAAGTGGTCAGCACACTGAGTGATATGTAGAATTACCACTAAATATGAAATATGAAAACTGACAAAGGTCGTTGCGTTTTCCAAAGCTAACCGCTTGTACCAGAATTTACACTTGTACCGTTCTCTTGGTCCTTCATCGTTACTTACAAAAGTGAATATTTATATTCTGGCTATATTTTTTTATAAAGGCAACTAGTAATGTTGGTAGAAATCACTTCACACTGTTCACACACACATGTTGTTAAATCTTCCAACTAAGCTAAATATGCTTGTGTCTGGAGTGGGTTTACGGCAATACTGTAATGGGTAGCCATTAGGCTTTTGATGCTTCAATATGTATACAACGTTAACGAAAACCGCATATCTATCAAAAAAGGCTGAAGACTACATCTAGTATGGAGTCTGTATGCAAAGATACAGCTCAAAATAAGTGACTCAAAGAATTGATACCAAATTATCGGTTTCATATATGTTTCTTGAATACCCATCGTAATAATAACTTTCCACGTCACTTGCCAATAACACAATAATTCCCTTAGTTCATCTTAATTTAAAAAATTCGGTCTCTGGTATCAATGTGTTGAAATCTATATATATATAACTCAAAGGTGACTGACTGACATAGTGATCTATCAACGCACAGCTCAAACCACTGGACTGATCGGGCTGAAATTTGGCATGCAGGTAGATGTTATGATGTAGGCATCTGCTAAGAAAGGATTTTGCGAAATTCCCACGGAATCGGGATTTACACGGGAAAACTTCCCACGCGGGCGAAGCCGCTGGCTTGTGCCAGCTAGTTTCTAATAAGTTCCACACATGTAGACATAGAATTATAAAACCCTAGCCATATCGTTTGTTATCATTCAAAGAAGCCGTTCACTTGGTATGAATATACAACTAGCGTCAATAGCCTAATGGATAAGGTGTCGGACTTGTAATCGAGAGGTCACGAGTTCGAACCCCACCCATTACACTATTGACGTGAACCCACTCCAGACACAAGCATATTTAGCTTAGTTGGAGGGGTTAACAAGATTGCTAGTAATGTGAATTCTACCCACATTGCTCTTTAAAAATAAATAAAAAATAATGTTTATATATAATAATAATAATAATAATAAGCTGAAAATAATATCAACTAAATATCAGTGTCCAATACACTCGCTCTGGGTGCAAATTGTGGTTGGTAAGGTGAAATAGGTAAAGATTTCACAACTTTGTATATACTAACATAGATTATAAATATCATTGTAACTAACCATTATGGATCTTTGATATCTAATTAATAAATAAATTTAATTTGAATATATTTTTTCTCAGAGGACTTTATCCTAGAATCAGTGGTGGGTAGTGCGGTTGGTATGGACGAGGAGAGCGGCGGTGGGTCGGTGCGTGAGATGCGCGCGCCGCTAGGGCTGTACCACGACCGGCTGCACAACGTGTACATTGCTGCTGGCACGCTCGGCGCCGCTATCGCTATCGTCGGCGTCGTGGTGAGTGTGGACCTCTTCGCTACTGCACCCTACCCGTAACTTCTTATCCTGAGACACATGCGGGGTGATACAATTGTATTAAACATTAAACTAGACTCCCTAGATTCCGACTGACTGTAGCCGGCACTCTCGGAGCCGCCATCACTATCGTCGGCGTCGTGGTGAGCTATCCTCCTCCATACCCTATCCATTCCTATCTTCTATTCCTGGCATACATTTTCACCAGGCTTATATAATTAGGTATTATAATTGTTAACATTAGACTAGACGAACGTAGAATATCAATAGAACTCCCGAGATTCTGAATGACTGCAGCTGGCACGCTCGACGCCGCCATCGCTATCAACGGCGTCATGGTAAGTGTGCTCCTCTTTGCTACTACACCCTTTCCATAACTTCTTTTCTTGAGAAGCATGTGGGGTAATAAAATTATGTATTATGATTGTTAACATTAATAATAATAATATAATATTCCACAACTTTCACACAACATCGTCTAGTCCCAAACTAAGCAGAGCTTGTGCTATAAGTACTAGACAACTGATAAACATACTTATACATTTCTAAATACATACATATTATAGATAAATCACACCCAGACAAAGAACAAATGATCGTGCTCATCACACAAACATTTGTCCTGGGTGGGAATCGAACCCACAACCTCGCGCATAGCAGTCAGAGCCACTGACCACTAGACCAACAGGCCTGTCTAGACATTACATTACAAAATTAGACTAGAAGAACACATAATATCGATATAACTCTGAAGATTCTGACTAAACGCCGCTGGAACGCTCGGTGCCGTCGTGGTGAGTATGGTCCGCCTCGCTACTACACCATCTACATTTATAGTGCGCACAGCCAAGGTTTGAAACTCTCTACCGGCTTTTGTGTTCCCTTCCAGTTCCACATATGACCCGTCTGCCTCTGATGCAAGATTGAACAGGTACCTTCTGGGCTCGCTCTTTCCATCGTAGACCTCATCTATCGCTTACCATCAGGCGAGATGGACGTCAAGAGCGGGTTCATAAGCAATAATAATAATAATAAAAAATTCTAAACCTAGGTCCTAGGACAAATTTTGACCAGGCTGATACATTTACGTATTATGATTGTTAAACGTTACACTTGACGAACGTAGAATATCAATAGAACTTCCGAGATTCTGACTGACCACAGCCGGTACGTTTTGCGCCGCCATCACTATCGTTGGCGTCGTATATCGTCGTATACCTTACCCATTCTTATCTTCTATTCCTGGCACACATTTTGACCAAGCTGTCAGAATTACGTATTAAAATTGTTATTTTTTAAAAGAGTAGAATTCACATTACTAGCAACGAACAGAAGGAGTGCAGAAAGCTAATATTTTTATATGAATGCTTTCGAAATAATTGATGGTAAAATTTCATGCACTGGGCGACCACTAGTAACTAATTATAATTTTATTAAACAAAATATGATGGTCGCTTGAAATTCTGCTTCGAAACATCATCATCTGCTTAGTACATTACACATGGATTATGAAGCGAGTGCAGCCGCATCTGTATTCTTATTAGAGCATAATAATGATTATGTATATTTTGTGTTAACTAAAAAGTCGAGTGCCTACCTGAAGCTGCGAGCTCCGGTTGCTACGAGATCCCGCCCTCGTAGCGTTTTGCTACGACATGAATTTATATATCTACGATTTACCACGATAACACTGCGTGGCGTGTGATATTTTGTAGTAAATTACATTCACAGTCATTGGAGCATCAATACATTATAGTTTGTTTTCAATTCCAATTGCACATGTCGGAAGTGAATAGATATGTATTGTGTAGACATATTTTACTAGGTTCCTGCTACTGAATCGACAAACTGACTTACCCTGATATTTTTAGATTTGAATAAAATAAAGTAAAATGCTGGAGCTCTAAAGAACTCGACATATTTAGCAGAAATGTTAACAAATGACACAGTTCCGTTTTTCTGTTGGTATTGTTTAATTTATAGGTCGGTACCCCATTGAGCAATGTAACATTATGTGCATGCGGTAACCGTTCCGCTTGTCTGCTATTATGAAACTATTGCACAAGATTACTCAATGTAGCGTTAATAAGAGATGCAAGCACGATGCGCGTTTTGAGCTCGTTATGCACCTTTATTTGTAAAAGTAAGTAGGTATTGTATCCGGCAGTTCTTGATAGCGGTTTGGATTGATGATGGCAATGGTCGGTCCTTAAAGTTAAGCAACGCATATCGAGGTTGGTCTGTGGATGGGAGACTATCCTAACATATCGAGATATTTCCGTGCCGCGGAAAGCACGTCAAATTGTTGGTCCTGGCTGTCAGCATTTTTGATAGTCTTATCTGCAACGACAGTTAGAAGTTAGAAAATCTGACGCTGGCCTGACCACGGAGTATCGTGTTACCCAGTTTCTAGATTGTGCAGGTTAGGTAGGCAGTTGCTCCGTGTATAACACTAGTAGGTACTCAGATGCACCCCCTATTAGACTGGAAGCCGACCTCAATATAGTTGGGAAAAGACTAAACAGAAGGTGGTATCTATGTGAAAATGTGAAGTCTAGAGTTCTCTAAGCGGTCTTAGTTTGCACAGTGGATGTAATTAAAGAGAACATTAGTATTACATCTTTATTATTAATTATAAAAACGCACAATAGAATATACAATAAGTTTTAACCATTGAGATAGGAAAAGTACTTATAGGTAGGTTTCCAAGTCAGTGGTTTTAACACACGGTTGTCATGCTCAATTCAAAAAGGTCCTTCATTCTGTCATACTAGCCAGTCTGAAGGTAAACTATTGCAAACTTCTTTCTAACAGAAAAGGCTAAAGAGATGATGATGAAAGAGCTAAAGTACATGATACGTATGTGAAAAGGCTATACTAATAATCTATACTAATATTATAAAGCGGAAAAGTTTGTTTGTTTTGAACGCGCTAATTTTACTGTACAGTACTGGGTGGATGAAATTTGGTATGGAAGTAGCTTGAAGCTTGAGAGAAGATTATAGGCTATTTTTTACCCGACTACAAAAAAGAGAGTTATGTTGTTGAGTAAAGTCCACGGGAGCGAAGCCCCGCGTGACTGCTAATGCTAGTGTATGTATAAAGCCCGATTTACACTTCAATAAGTACAGTAGCGAGTTAACTTGCGTCATCGGCGAGTTAAGTTGTTATTGTAGTTTGAACGGCAAAAGCGAGTTAAATAGTAAGTTGTTGATTAAGTTGAGTTAAATAGATCGCGATCCTATTTTTCGGCGAGTCCAGTGCGAAGTAGCCCCCTCTCTCGCGTCTCCTGCACCCCTCCAACTTAACTGGCTGTCATGTAGACGGGCGAGTTTAGTACAGTCCATAAATTTGTAGGTTGCGGCCGCGAACACGTGTTATTTTCTTTTCTTCTTCTCGGGCAACTTATGACTACTCACTCGCCTACGTTTGGACGCTACTTACAACTTACTACTTATTACTTAACTGTCTGAGTTCTTAATAATAATATTCCACAACTTTCACACAACGCCATCTAGTCCCAAACTAAGCAGAGCTTGTGGTACGAGTACTAGACAACTGATAAACATACATATATATCTCTAAATACATACATATTATAGATAAATTACACCCAGACAAAGAACAAATGATCGTGCTCATCACACAAACATTTGTCCTAGGTGGGAATCGAACCCACGACCTTGCGCATAGCAGTCAGGGCCACTGACCACTATACCAACGGGCCTGTCTACTTAACTGGCTACTGTACTTATTGAAGTGTAAATCGGGCTTAAGGCGAAGCAGATGATGTAATGTGAGCGGTGGTGGTGTGCGCAGGTGACGGCGTGCCACTGCCGCGTGAACAAGACGTACGCGCGGCTGCTGGGGCGGCTGGCGCGCGCGCCCGCGCCGGCGCCGCACTGGCTGTGCGACAAGCGCGCGCCCGCCGCCGCGCCGCCCACCGACATGTACTACACGCTCGACTTCAGCGACAGCCAGAGCTCGCCGCTCATACAATAGCAATCATTCCAGAACTGCTCCGACGGGGAACGGTTCAAGATACAGATCTAAGAACGCGCGCCCTCACCCACCAGCGCGGGCTCCGCTAACACTCCTCTGTGTTACCCCGACACTTATTTACGAATTCCATTTGGACATTATCTAAAATGCATTGCGTTTAATGTGCCATTATAGAAAGTAAAATATTTAACTTATTTTGGAATGTGAAAGTGTTGCTAGCTATTACCGATCAATTTCAATAAACAGAATTTTACGCTAAACTATAATAATCGCGTGGGAGATGGAATAACTGTCAATAACGTGCGCCATTAACTTGTGGCCTCGTGACGGTAACATATGTACGAATAATTTATGGTTATAGCCGTAGTAAATTATGTAGTGTCCCGCTGCTAGTAGGAAATTACAAAATAAATAATTTGGTTGGTTTTTACTAACAGTGTCGTACGTATACCTGTTATTTATACAATTATAATCATAATTTCTGGCTCACATAACTATATCCGAGGTTATATACTAAGCGGAAGTGATTTTATGAATATGATTAAGTATTAATTGGACTTAGTTTTAATGTACAGTAGGCGGGCTTCTGCAGAATTTTCGAGTTATGATTAAAATATTATTTGGAAGTTACAATACTTTGATCGATATTTCTTTATGCACTCATATATATACATGTTGGTTGAGCACATTTGGGTTTACTTGTATTCATATTCACACTAAGTGCCTGTTGGACTGCTGAGGGACGCTTTAAATTTTAATGATTTTGTTTCAACCCTTATTCATTACCTACTGACTTAGAAAATGCTCGAACTATGTTGGTCGCGGATGTTTTATGGTTTGTGCAAGTCCAAGTTATGAATATTTGACTGATCTTCAGATAAGACATTTCTATAAACTTTACTCTAGCTTGCTTTTCATGTCTGTGCAATAAATATTGTTTTTTATTGTTCTTAACTTCTGCCTGTTAAACTTAGGATAGACAAATGATCTTGCTCACAATACTTTATGATTATATAACTTCAGCTAAGTAAGAGGAAGCTAGTAACGCTATTTTCATAGTAACTATTGCTAAAGCTCATTATCTAATTGTAAGTGAACGTGCTTATCTTACCAGACGATTAGGATTAGAGGCGTGTCTAGTCTTACTTCAAGTCTTTGTCTTGACGCTTTCGTGAACTTTGAAGCTTCTAAATGTACAGAATATAAAATTACAAAATTGTTAACGTATAATAATAAGACTATTAAAGTAACTATCGAGTTGCAGTGCTGTTTCACTTACTTAAGTAGTTGGATTATTATTTGCTTTATTTAATATGAGTAACCGATGACGCAAAATATATATTATTTTAAATATGCTAAGCATGATGCAGGTTTGTGTGTTATTATTTCCTTTATTGTACTTACTTCTCAAAAATTACATCTTCTATACTTATAATAAATCTGTAGAGAGGTCAATTCTGTACATGAATTATATTTCCAAAATAACTATCAGGGGGTGATTGGGGATCGATACTGATGCCAAAAATGCAATCAGTAAAATTTTTGTCTGTCTGTCTGTCTGTCGGTCTGTCTGTCTGTCTGTCTGTCTGTCTGTCTGTATAACCGTTATAGAAACAAAAACTACTCGACGGATTTTAACGAAACTTGGTACAAATATTTTTCATACTCCTGAGCTGGTTATAGTATACTTTTCATCACGATACAATCAATAGGAGCAGAGCAGTGAAGGGAAATGTTGGGAAAACGGGAGAAGTTACTCCATTTTTTAAGCTTCCGTCGCGAGTGCAACCTTAATGGTTAAAGCTACACAGAAATCATGTATAACGGAAATGTTCTCCTTAAAATTATATAAAAAATATCGCACGATAGCATATATCTATCTTTTATGGTTAACTCACAATAACACGTGTAACTCCCGATAGCTTAGCAGTTCGAAGCTTTCTGATTATTATTCTGCTCCGAAATTTAAAACCACTACAACTTTGCAATAGAACTCAGGTAAAAGTAACCCAGTTGCAACAAAATATAATCGAGGCTCAAATTTTAACAGGTTGCGTTGCAGGAGAAACCGTCTTTATTCCCAGAATTCCCATAATACCAAATAATTTTCCATTCCAATTTAAAAGAACGCAATTCCCAGTATCGGTGTGTTATGCAATGATAATTAATAAGGCTCAAGGGCAGACTGTTCGTGTTGCTGGAGTAGATCTCGGTGTCAGTTGTTTCTCGCATGGTCAGTTGTACGTCGCTCTTTCCCGGGTTAGCAGTTCTAGAAATCTTTATGTTCACGTGCCGGACGGGTCAACTTTCAACATAGTTTACCCGGAAGCTTTGCGCTGAAGTATTTTCGTTCTATAGGTACTTAAGCCTCATGTGAACGTGATCTAAACAATATTACCAATACATTAACTTAATAACACACAAGGAGTTACACGCTGATGGAGTCGCGGGCACAGCTATTAACAATAATATTGTGCGGTTCGGTATTGCGATATTTTTCAACAGTATTATAGATTGACATATTATATTTCCCTACTAAATTACGAAGGTTAATCTGTCTGTTACATCAAAATCACTGAACCGTGAGGAAGGACATAGGCTACTTTTTTTTACGAAAAACGACGGAAACGTAGATGAAGTCGCGGGCAACAGCTATCTATACTAATAATTTAAGGCTGAAGAGTTTGTTGTTGAAGAGGCTATATATCATTACGATAAGGCCAATAGGAGCGGAGCGCCAATGAAGAATGTTTCAAAATCGGGGTTAAATTTAACGTTAGCCCAAAGTAACTATTCCACGCGGACGAAGTCGCGGGCAAAAGCTAGTGTTAAATATTTTTCTATAAAAAGTGACAATAAAAATACATTAAAACAAAATAAAAAATGGCAGTCCATTGGTATAGGGAACAGGATCCAAGCTACCGGTGGTTAGGTCTCCAGAGAAAGGAACCTCCTCACAATACAAGCTGTATCGAGGAGAACTGCCTTCTGTATCAGGCCCTTTATCCAGCTGTGCAACGCCAGCTTCGACAGATGGTCGTCGAAGCAGTTAGCTATCAGCTCATTGACTGATATGACAATCGGCACAATGCCAGCCGAGTCCACATTTCACATGTCAACAACCTCATGAGCTAAGTCGAGATACTTAATGTGTTTCTCTTTCTCAGCTTTTACGAGATTCTCGTCATGTGGGATGTTAACATCGATTATCATTGCGCTCTGCATTAATCGGTCTATCACCACTGTGAAGATATATCAGGCTTATTGGCTTCAATAGTCTTGTCAGTGATGACTGATGATAGATCGATCCCAGTACAACGTGTCGTGATCATTTTCGAGAACTGGGTCGGGCACATACTTGTAATAAGGTACCTCAGAATCGACAAGTTTGTACTTCAAAGCAAGTTGCTGGTGGATAAGTCTGGCTACTTGGTTGATGTTATTATTATTATCAATTTTTTAGTGAATGAAAAACAAACTTACAAACGTTGAAATTTTCAATATATTTTAAGTAACACTGACACATTTTTCAGACAGGTATTTTTTTTTATGTTAGCGAGAAACGTACTAAGTTCCAGATTTCTGAGTATCATCTGCCTCTTTTGGTAGTGGGGATATCTTTATCTGTGCTATTAACACCATACAACGACTAGCGTCCCACTTCGTCTTTGAACGGGTAAATTATGCAAGATGTTATGAACAAATATGTTTTTGCGATAGAAGCACTGGTTCCACAGGTTACCCTCACATACATCTATACAAACACACGCCATTTGCACTTTCTCTTTATTGTATTCGTATAAAGATAGATATCAAACAAAAATATTCTTTCAATTGGTCGATGTATGGCTAAAGGATTTTGACCAAAAGGTACCTGCCAAGTAGTATTAAAAGTACAAAATAATAATTTAGTATTTTTAAGAAGTGCCTAAATTTTTCATTCATTCTTTTAAAAATACAGTTTGAACAGTTATTGTGAATGTGTATTGAAAATGGCTGTGAAACATCGGCTTCCATCTAATTCATGAAATGAGTGTGTAAAACTATAATTCTACTTACAACATTTTCACGTTAGGAGTACCTATGTGCCATGGTTATGGGAACATTACCTGGGATGCGGCCACATTCTGAAGAGATGGGGTTTTAAGTTAGTAAAACTGACACTCCTTTTCGTTCCACCCAGAGCGGAAGTCGCTTAATGATTTTCCCACCGACATAAAGGTGTACCTAAGTAGGTACCCACCCAACACTATATATTTTTGTGCTGGCGCCGCCGCTGCAGCTGCAGAGAACCTAAGTGACGGAAAATATTAACCTCGATGATAGTTATATTTTCGAGCCTTGCTTGTTCGAGCATTGTTGAAGCCGAAAGTTTCAACCCCACAGGTTGAAACTTTCGGAGTGTGGGTTATATATTATTTAAAGATCTTTTCAGACGTCTGGTTGACACTTCGCGTGACCCATTGGCTGGTTTTACTTAAGACAGGAGTTAAGCTTTGCTAAACAACTTGTTAATACCGCCAGCCTTTTAGCGTCTTTTGGTCTTTTGGCAAGTTACGAGGAGACATGCATAATAATGTGAATTTTTCGAAAATATTTTAAATATAATTATATTATCACCATATAATAATATTGTACATAAATAATTAACTGTACCCAGAATTAAGAAAATTAGTACTTGGTAGGTGAGTACAATAAGCAGTTTATAAAGACTTGACGAAGTTGTTCAATCTATAGAAAAAAGGCATAATCAAATCATGTACGTACACATGTAAGTATGTACACATTAATATTGAACATTAAAACAAAATGGATGTTTTCAAGAAAAACATTTTTATTTAGATTATAAACTTTGATAAAAATAATTATATTAATAATATTTTTATGACAACTTACAAATATTCATATAAAAGAATAACGTAACATCTATTCAATTAAACCTTAAGTACAGTACAATTTGATAACGAAAATGTGCTACCACTTTCGGGTTGTGTTTAACTAGTGTGACTACCAGCTTCGCTCGCCGACCGGCCGCGCCGCGTCGCCACCGCCGTGCTCTCCCATTCATCCTTATAATATTATCAATCCCATTGACGATCCATCGACTACCTTCATATAATTATACAACTTTATAGTAAACTCTGATTATGCATTGCACTACCTTGCTGGGCGGAGGTGCGCGTGGCGACTCGCCGCGGCCGCTAACATTTTAACTACTACACTGTATTATTGCTACTGACGTTTGTGACTTATGACGAGATTCTGAATCACGAGCTAACATCATTGTAAGTAAACATTAAAGCTGCACAATTTATATTAATAAGTATATAAATAAAAATAATTACTTGCATACGTATGAGTATAAAAACAATGCTGTTAGAGTCCAGCCGACACGCAGTGGACATTGAGCAACGGATTCGTGACCAAAACATAACATTTAAAGGAAAATTCCAGTTGTGAAGATATAACAAGTGTACGAAAGCGAAAAGAATTTAAGAGAAGAGTAACGCGAAGGACGGAACAAGTCACAACGCAAGCGCAGCTAGTGCTGAATGAAACAAAAACAACACGTTACATAATATATAATATATGAACTATGTCTTAATAAAAATTCGATGTCTACCTGCAAGTCACATGAGACACAGTAAAAAGAACTAACATTATGTTAAAGAATCTACACCTAAGAACATTAAGTACTCTAAATTATGTCATAATATGGCAGTTATTCGAACCGTCTGCACTACTCTGAGGCGCTCGCGCACCCTGCGACACTCGCATACACTGATACAGAACCTTGTTCTGGATTTTGAATAATCGGTGGAAACAACTTAACAATATTTTTTGCTTTATGCTCGAGCAATGATTATTATTATGATCGTGTAATGTATTATGTTCCTGATATTGAATTATTAGGATATTTTTTTATTAATTGATCACGGATAGCTTTAAAAACAAATAAAATTTAAGTCGCTACAGAAAGATATGGTCCTATCCGGCACGAAATCTTATAATATAAATAAGTCTTGGACATAAAATACTTCGTAAACTAAATAGTTGTCATGGCCCGATAACCTTCGTATCGAAATTCATTTATTATAACAATTGTTTTATCAATTAAAATCTTAAAATTATACACAAACCACTCCCATCAATGATAATGTTAATGTTGTTCGGATGGACGAATTTGTGACTATGTTTATATGACTCTTATACATCCAACATCATACGGAACCTCGGCTCACCTCATAAAATTGTAATCCACGTCATTGCTTCCGTTTGTAATGAACTAATGATTGATTCGTGGTAATGCTCGAGTCTTATAATTAAGATACAAACATCCGGTTATTTTATAACAATTTAAATAGTTTTACATTTTCAACGAACAGAAGGCAGAACTGAATGAGGCCGAGTCACTAGCAGGAAGCAATGTACGCCTGAACCTAAAACTAATATCAACTTTACTAATTGTAAGAATTGAGCGAGCTTATAAAGCAAACTTAGGCTTACAAAACTTAACAAAGTGGATGGCATGTAATTTGACTTAACTCACTTACATTATGCTATTATAACATTAATTATTATGACGAAGGCACTTCATGCTTTTCTCAGTGTAGATATATTATTATACCTACAAATAAGTTTGTGACAAGAATTTATTATTTTATCATCATGGCAAGAATAAAAGGTACCTGTTGAAATGTTTACTACATACCTATGATAACCGAGTGAATGGCACACGCGTTCGTAATCAGCAACAGGTCATCGTCATTTACAATATAATTACATTAAATAAACGAAACATTATGTCTTTCTGAAAAGCAAACATCTACATTTTTGTTCGCCATCACCGGGCAATCGAATCACGATGTAATTTCATAAGGCACTAAAATAGATATTTACACATCGATTCCGAATCGACCGCTTAGCTCACAACGATATCCGAAAGTCTCTGTAACATTCTGCTTCAGACAAATAGAGAGGGTGAATCGCTTACGAGTAAATTTCAACCTGAGATCGACACTTTTGAAACAACCTTATCCCATAAAGATTTTCCACGTAACGAGTGTAAATCGGGAACAGTGCGTGCGGCGGCGCTAGGCGTCGAGCGGCAGCTCCACGAACGTGATGTCGTACAGCCGCTCGTCGTCGCCCGCGCCCGCCGGCCGCACCTCCAGCAGGAACAGGTCCTCGTTGCAGTAATACGCCAGCATCTCATCGTCAATTTTGGCCGTAATCCTGAAATACAAAACACGTCAATATGCGCACTTGAAGTCTCCTCTCGGAATTATGAACTGACTTCCTGACCAAACAGAACAACACAGGCAAAATTAATTAATTGCAAATCTACCAGACAGCTGTATTATAACTTTTAAAACAAATATTTTAGTAACAAGTTATTGAAATAATTACACGTGTTCATTAATATTACTGAGGTGCGAGTGCTGGCAGCAGTGCGGCTCAGGTTTGGATCCACATTAAGGTGTCGTTTCGGAGCAGGGTTGCGATTAAGTGACTGACACCTATTATGAAGCTCATTAGATAGTTATGGGGAGTGTTCATTGTAAAGCTTTGCGTAGTTATCAGTTAGTGGCGCGCCCTCGGACAAGCGATGCTGCATTAACGCGAGGCGGCCGGTGCGGTCACGCTGTCGGATTTGTCTAAGGCCAATGAAAACCACTTACCCTTTCTTGTTCTTTCGATAAAGATTATTAATTGCCGAACTTGAAATTTTGTACTTATTCTCAATCTGAAAATAAGCAAAAAACAAAAGAGTTACAAATGGGCCTTTCGCCAATTTGAACCGAGACGTCTCGTCTAACGGAACCGAAAGTTCAGTAACCGGTCTAGTGGTTTCTTACTGTGAGGGACAATACGCGCGAGGACCGCCGGAGGTCCGGCGCGGCGCGGCGGCCGTGCGGATGTTAATTACAACATGCGGTTATGATGGTCGTGTGTAAATTAGACGGGGTTATAAAGCATCCGGTCAGTTGCAGCGGCGGGCGCCGGGCCGGCCGGCGAGCGGCCCGGCGCCCGCTGCCGACGAAGCGTCTCGATTTCTTGCGTTTACTTCACATATAAGTATACAATGAATTCATAGACGAACGACGAGAAACCGAGGAAGCGACGGAGACCGTCTCGCTCGCTCGTGTTCTTTGGTTAGCTGACATCACCAAGGTTATGCGGTGCACCTGGAGACGTGCACGCGGATGCGTGACGTGTCGAGGAGCGCGCGCGGGAGGTAAGGGGGTGCGCCTACTCACCGCGTGCAGCAGGCCCTGCGTGGTGGGCGGCACGACGTGCAGTGCCGTGTACACGTCCTCGGTGTCCTGGCGCACGTACAGCATGACGCGCTCGCTCAGCGGCGGCGTGCTCACGCGCGGCCGCTTGCCCAGCACGCCCTCCAGCTCCAACGAGTCCTTGCGGTCGCTGTACGGGGACAGTCCGCCCACCTCCCGGTAACTGCACAAGGAAAGCACTTTATATTAAACTTCATAATTCTCTCTGGCTTAAGTATTACTATCTTACTAATTTTATAAATGAGAAAGTTGGTGAGGATGGATGTATATGTATGTATGTGTATGGATGATTGTTACTCTTTTACGTAAAAACGCAGGCACATACTACAAAAACAAAAACAAAAAGTAAACACATACAACAAAAAGTAGGAGACCTTATCCCTACACTTCTCCGAATAACACACAGTATCTTCTATACTACTGTGTGGTGTGTTATTTCTATTTCTAGATATCTGACTAGTAACATTATCGAAACTTATATTATAACGAAGTAACCCTGAATGATTCATGTAAAATAGTTACTAATCCAATTATAAAACTTGCAATGATACAAAGCTACGCCATTATCGCGCCACTTATCGTATGCTAGCCGCTAGGCTGATAGGTGCTACTGCGAAAGAAGGAACTTCCTGTGAGATAGCCGAGGACTCCTGAGCGTGAACGACCATGAGGCAGAACGCAAGTTTCTATTATTGATCGTAGCCAACAGCTTATGACAATCCCTTCATGTACATTATATAAACTACATACCTATTTTTCTAATAATATATTTTCGGAAACGGATTCACTTATTTATTTTATAAAATCACACACCACAACTCTGAGTATAAAACAGCCAATAATCAATAAAACATTTAATATTTATTTATTTATTTATTTATTTATTTACTTTATGGAGGACTTACAGCTAATAAAACCATAAAAAAAGGAATACATAGTCGCCAGAGAGCCAATAACAAGTCCTCACGTTTAGACTTATACTAAAATAAAGTTATAAGCAATAAACAAGCAATAATAAATCTAATTATAAATTAAAGATACAATTTACACAGTAAGAATACATAATATATAAAGATTTGCTTGCAATGAGTCAACAGCATAACATAACCACTACCGCTTGAAAAAGTTTAAGCTTAAGCACCTTCTGGCTGAGTTCACACTAGTTGTGAAAGGATCCAAATCATACTGCTTGCATGTCTCATTAAAAGTTCTGCTTGCGCGCACAATATAGCTATTTTGCCTATAATTAGATGATGAATGAGGTATACATATAGGAGGATTAAAGCGCAATATTTTGTTAGGTACGTTAAAATAAAATTTAGAAAGTAGTTCTGGACTATCAATATTATTGTGAAGGATTTTCAATAAATACAAACAGTCTGCAATATTACGCCGATCTACCAGTGGCAACAGATGGTACTTCTTACAGAGTTGATGATAACCTGCTGAATGATATGGAATCTTTTGATGGAAACAAAGATATTTGATGAACCGTTTCTGTATATTTTCAATCCGGTCGATGTATTTATTATACCTGGGATTCCATATCTGAGACGCATACTCGAGCTGACTTCTTACAAAAGTGCAATACAATATTTTGAGCGTTTTAGCATCTGTAAAGCATTTAGAAAGACGCATTATAAATCCCAGCAGTTTCGATGCTTTTTTGACTATGGCGTCAATATGTGTATCAAAAACTAACTTACTATCTTGAAAAACGCCCAAGTCACGGATAGTATTGCACCTTGGCAAGTTTTGGCCCGCCAAAGTATAAGTGGTGACCAGGACCGCACGTTTCCTAGTGAAAGTGATAACGGAACACTTTGATGGGTTGAGATCCAATTTATTGACCTGACAATACTCTTCAAGCCGACATAAGTCAGCTTGAAGTGCCAGCATATCATCAGCCGATTCAATAGTGGCAAAAATTTTCATGTCATCAGCAAAACATAATAGTTTGGATGCATGGAGGCACAGATCAATGTCGTTCACATAGACCACAAATAAGAAAGGACCGAGCAGCGATCCCTGAGGCACCCCACTGGGCACATTCACCCAGCTAGACATATAGTTATTAATTACTACCGCTTGTGACCTGTTATCAATGTACGAAGCGAACCACCTCAGCAGGTCTCCACGAATGCCTATGCGTCTCAGCTTCATTAATAGGGAATCATGGTCGATCCGATCAAATGCCTTACTGTAGTCCGTGTAAACCACATCAACCTGCTTACCATTGTCCATAGCATCTGTAATAAAATCGTTAAATAGGATCAAGTTAGAACTCGTAGACCGTCCCTTTAGAAATCCATGTTGGAAGGTGCTCAATGAGTTTGCAAGGGCGGGGTATAACTGGTTATATATTATCCTCTCAAATATTTTGGCAATAATGCACAGTTTGGATATAGGTCTATAATTGGTAATCTCAGTCTTTGAACCCTTCTTATGCACGGGTGTAATAAATGCAGATTTCCATAGTTTAGGGACGACACCTTGAGACAAAGACTTAGTGAATAATAATGAGATAGGAACGGCAATGGAAGGCGCACATTTAATAAGAAATGTAGATGTCAAGTTATCAGGCCCGGCTCCTTTAGATGGATCCAAGTTGCGAAGTAGACCGGCAACAGCATCGAAATTTATTTCTATGTGACAAATGTCAGAAGACATTTCATCACTGTCGAAAGGGAGGAAAGAGGCTGAGCTGGGGGGAGTATTAGCTGAAGTGTTATCGAGAAAAGTCGATAAGAAGTAAGAAGAAAAAGCCTCACAAATAGATTCTCCTGTAAGCTTTGTTTCATCATTATACTTTAATGTATTGGGAATAGCATTCGAGTTGTATCGATTTTTAACAAAGGTCCAAAAATGTTTAGGGTTGTTTTTAATTGAGCTTTCAGTTTGATTGAGATAACACTTATAACATGAGGCTTCCATAGTCTTCACTCTTTCACGCAAATATTTAAAAGTAAACTCATCAGACTTGTTGCCATATGTTTTGAATTTTTTCAGGTATTTATATTTTTCCTTAATTGTTTTAATAAGGGATGTGCTGTACCAGATTGGGTATGATTTATTACGTGCTAGCTTTTGCGGTATATACTTGTTTTGAAACTGTTTGATATTGTCTATAAAGTACGCAACGGAGTCATCCAGTGATCTGGCTGAGAACTCACGCTCCCAGTTAATAGCATTTATCTCGTTATTTATAGACTCAAAATCACCTTTACTATAGATATATCGCAATCGCGGCGCATGGTCGAGGGAAGGAAGTTCAAAGGTATCAATATTAATTAACAAAGCCGGATGATAGAGATCAATAGGCACTAGAGGATCAGAACACTCACTAACACAGGCAAACCTACTTGAAATGACTAAGTCCAATAGTTTCCCGTACCTATTAACTACCCTGTTATACTGGCCAAAGTCCAACGTACACAACTCATCCGCCAGCATACATTCATCACTAGTGGCTGGGTTCACTGGGACCAGCGAAAGATTATTGGATGGAGCCCACGAGATTCCACTCATATTAAAATCACCCACAACTAAAAATACATCAGAAGTTTCATTCAATGCTGTATGGTTCAATTTAGACAAGAAATTACTAAGTTGTTCCGAGAACGAGAAGCCCCTGTTCTGTTTACACAAATAGACACCGCAAATATGTAAGTTAACGTACTCACGTGATTTCATTTTTTTAAGCCGTATGGTGATCCAGATATCCTCCGCTGTAGAGTGAAGGAGCGGTTGCGGAGTGACGGGTAACTCCTTACGCGTCGCAATGAGTACACCACCACCCCTAGTTTGTCCAGTAACAGTATAATCCCGGTCACGACGCCACACTAAATATCGGTCATCAAACAACTCTGAGTTTAACATACCATCAATTAGCCATGTCTCCGTTAAAACAATAATATCGTATGAATTCATTAAAACCTGACGATAGAACGAGTCTGTCTTTGTTCTTAATCCTCGCACATTCTGATAGTACACAGTAAGACAGTGTTCACTGTTATTAGCCATTACAGATAACTACAATAATGATCGGATAAGCATCGACAACAAAATAACATAATAATGTCAGCAAATGAACTACAAAATGAACACTAATTGCGCATAGAAGATTTAGATATTTGAAAAGTGGGTAAAAATTAACGTAATTTGCATAAAAGCGTAAGTCATCCGTTGTTGGACAGGACATGCGAGTGCGAGCAGGCAAGCAGCAGTATATCATGAATGCATGCGTAAGCGAGATAAGTATATTGTAAAGTATTAGAACTAGAAAACAATCAGCGCGATATGGAACACAATAGAGACTAATTAGTGGTGCCGAGGTGCTAAACCTTTTACAAAAATATAACAAATAAATTTTGATACGTAAGATTCGATACATTTTAAAGGTAAAAAAACAAAAAATTAATATAGGATGCAAATAGAAGCTGTTTATACTATCTTGTTTAAATCCAGTTCTTTTCTTACTATGAAAGTGTTGCAATTAGCATTCTTACGTACATGAATTTTGCCGTGTTTCACCCATACAAATTCATAATGTTTTTCTTTGGCAATTATTTTAGTTTTACTCAACAGTTTTTTAGACTCAACGCTTAGATGGTCGTTAACATAAATACGATGCGGTGCTCCTTTGAGGCCTATATCCGAGGTTGACAGATCCTTATCAGCACGTGCAGCTGCTATAAAGTCTTCTTTTATATACCGGTTAAGGAAGCTCACTATCACTAATTTCTCCTTGGAATTATGTATAGGCACCCTCGTGATATAATTGATTTGGGCCTTCGAACAATTATAGTTTATTTTGCGGCAGATAGCATCCACGATTGTGAATAAATTTTCATCCCTTTTTAGAGGTACGCCCTTAATCTCCACATTATTTAGCCGTGAGCGCTGATCACTGGAAGAAAGCTCGAACTTTGTAGAGGCTAGTTCTGTTTGCAGCGAAGAAACAGTGTCCTGGAGCTTTTCAAATGCGGAGGCTTTAGCTTCTAGCTCAATAAGTCTAATGTCGAAGTCATCGAGTCGACCACTAGAGAAATCACAACTTTTCTTGAGCTCAATCATCTCATCTTTTATGGATCTTATGTCGTCGGCTAAAGTTGGTAAGCTCAGCAATTGTTGTTTCATTTCACGAATTTCACTCAGCACAATATCCAGCGAAGCAGGAGGTTGCGGTGAAAGCAAAGTTGGCGATGATTTACACACAGAACATTTCCATTGTGCTCTTCGATCAGAGCCGAGTTTTCTCCAGCTCAATTCTGACACACTTGCACAAGAAAAGTCCAAGAATTTCTTGCAACTTCCACATTGCACCCCATCGTTAAACTGGTTATTGCAAATTGCACACGTCTTCATCGCAAACAAAATAATTATTTTATAAATATAGCTCTATGGAATCGTAAAAAGGTTGACGATCTATTTTTTGCGAGCGAAATGCGTATTGTGCTTATGCGTGCTTATTCGGTACTGAATATAAAAATATAAAACGATTTTAACGGCAGGAAACTAAGTTGCTAACGTACCTCGTAAAAACAACTCAATGATCAAAAATTGTTTTTAGGAGTTTTGTACTAATCAGTTATAAGAGCTCGCAATGTCTCGATAGAGTTAGCCCCAGCCATATTATGTATGATATTAATTAAAGTTCATCTATATTCGTATTAAATATTCCACGACCAATATCCATCCATATATTAACATAACACAGGCTACAATAATAACAATAAATTGATTTAGAATACTGAGATGTGATTTGTTTAACAGAATAATTCTCTTCAACGTAATTTTTGTGATGTGCAAATAGCTGCCCGTGACTTAATTTTTCGAGAACTATTACGATGTTTATGCAAATGGTACATAAGTACAAATATGCTAAATGATTTGAGTATAAACAATTAATTTCCTCATCAAGAAGTTGTAATATAGAGTAATAATCATACTAACTTTGGTTTCGAAATTTGAAAGACACATATTTTAGGAAGATACTGTGGATACTAATGTAATGGCACAAAAATAAACTTATATGAAGAACATACCCTGGTGCGTCGGGTGGGAAGTGGTTGTGAAACTTAAGAGCGGGCGCTTGCGGCTTAGCGGCGTGCAGGAGGAAAGGGGACGCGCCCTTGAGGTGCGCCTCAGCCAGGGCAGACTCGTCGTGGCCGTAAAAGCCCTGGATATCCATCCCCGCAAGCTTGTCGATGTCCTCCGCCGGGCTGAACAGCACAGGCGGCTTGCCCAGGTCAGCCATGGAGTAGAACTCGCTGCGCTCCGTCACAGGGTGGTAAATCTCGTCCAGCTTCTTTCTATTTGTTGCCGACATTTTCCGTTTCGCTGCTCTCCTCTCCTCGTCTCTTGTTTTTCTTTCCGCACCCTTCAATTTAAAAGTAATGCAATTACATTATTGTATGCTGATTATTTATTTTATATTTTATATGAGAGGTGTGATTCAGTGTCATTGCTTTGCATCTTACCTTATCACAAAACACTTTGATTTGACAATAGCCCCTGTGATAAACTTGCTGATCCCGAGGGTCTTCGAACGTATCAATTTGTATGTGTAGCGGTAGGCCCTGTAACGAAACAATAATAAAATTAAAGTTTGAAAAATACTTTAACTTCCTTTCAAATATTTGTTTTCTAATTGTAAAATCGTCACTAATTCATTATTGTCAGTTTAGCCAAATGGAGAGTTAGAAAGAAGGTTAGGACTAATTGACCAATTACTCCAAGCATCTCTCACGCTATTTGGTGTCCATAAATATGATCTCATACATAGTCATATAAACAAATCGCCTATGTTTTGAGTAAAGTAATTTCACGCTTGAAGTCTACACTTATCTTAGAATGATAACAAAAAAATTGGCCAAGTGCGAGTCAGACTCGCCCATGAAGGGTTCCGTAGTAACTATAATAATATAATATAATATAATATAATATTATGTATATTTATTTGACAAAAAAAACCTTACAAATTTCTTAAAACTAGCTTATTTACATTTTTTACAACTACGCCAAATAACTTTATTTTTCATAGTGTTTGTATGAATTACAAAGTTATATTTGCGGTTTAGAAAATATGCTGTATCACAAAAACTGCTACCCCGATCTCGTTCAAACCAGTCTTGGTTGAAAGTTTACATTAAGATCTACAGAAATATATTTTTTTTAGATTTTTCACTCCATTATTATAGAAGTTAGAGGGAGACACAAATTTTACCACTTTGGAAGCGTATATCTTTTAAACGATTAACTTTATGAAAAAGTGGTTTTAGAAACCCCAATGTCATTTTTAAAGATCTGTTTACAAATACCAAACACGCATAGGTTTCATGAAAAAATATATTTTCAGTTTTAGTTCCATGTATAGGGGGGAGGGGGGCTCCCCTTTATTTTAAATATTTTTTTAAATTTTTTTCTTAAATCGGATAGCGATTCACAGAATACATCTATCTACCAAGTTTCATATGTATAGTCCTAATAGTTTCGGAATAAAATGGCTGTGACATACGGACGAACGGACGGACAGACAGACAGACAGACGGACAGACATGAAACTATAAGCCATTTTTGCCATTCGGCTACGGAACCCTAAAAACAGTTTTAATAAACGTTCATAAGGGATAATTGCGATTTTACGAATAAGGAAAAAAATATGCACGTGTCTGAATCGAATCGCGTTAAAACGTCTTAATTGCGTTCGTTCGAGGTCGGCATTACGGCGTCACTGCGCATTGGGTAGGAAACCGAGAAGCTGATAGCGGATACTGGTTCCATATCAGGCACTGAACAAGCGAGCATCGAGAGCGACGCTTGCGGTATGTCTCTGGGGGTGAATAGTCGCTTATGATCAGTAGCTGAACTTTTTCGAAGTGGATAGTTCTGTACGGGTGATACTGAGACGGGTGAGCGATTCAATACGCGGGCGCGGTGCCACTGTCGCTAGACCCTGCGCGCCTGCCGTGCGACGTTTCCGCGGTTATCGAAGCGTCTCCGGCGACAACGCGGTTACCGACCTCATGCCTTGATGGCGTCGTATCGTAATTTACGCGCATTTACATACATTCAATGTGGTAAACTTAATTAACATTTTGCAATTCAAAATACATTTAATGACATTTGTAAATGGGTACATCTTCTGCCTAGTTGGTTTCCATTTCCCATGCTTTTTAACCTTATGACATGTTTGGCTCATATAAACAAAAGGCATTCAATGAACACTGCGATGAATAAAATGTAAAATTATTTACGATCGGTAATATAGAAGTAAATTACCGTTTTCCTCAACAACACTCAAGAGCATTCATGTAAACAGCTTTATTTATTTTCATCGACGTGCATTTACATATCTATATTAAACATATTCAATGTAACAATAGTGATTTATCAATTAATTAAGTAGGCTTACTGATTTATATCTACAATTAGTTGAGAGAACTTTAAAAGATGACTAACCTTGACTCCTTTCTGACTACTGAAATCTGTACTGAGGCACTGAACTGCAATGTTGATCTGTAAGAAATACATATAAAAACGATTAACACTTTTGCGGAATAATGTATGTAAACAAAAATTTAGGCAATGTTGTTATTTTATATGCTCCACCGTAGTCGCGCCGAGCGCGCAATATGCATCGAGACAAGTTAGAAAATAATATGCGTAGAAAACTGCAAGTGAACATTAGTAAGGCATTGTAATGAGTGTCTGAGTTGGTGGTGTGTGCAGTAAGTGCTGGACGCTGCGTAGCCGTCACGTAGGGCGTTTGGCACGGAGGCGGGCCGCGCGCCGCTCATTACCGCGGTCTATGCAAATGACTATCTCGCGTTTTTACTTGCCGACACCGTGGCGATTGCTGACCATACGCACATTAACTGGTGCAAACAACTCGCATCCGCTACCATTTACAGGCCAACAATCAATAATTACCGATATTGATAACCGACCGGTAGCCGCAACTCCGTGCCAACTCATTAACAGCCATAACATAAATCAATGAAAAAACAACTTTAATCCCATTTGATTCAGTTTGACTCTGCAAGGTTAATTTTTAGCAGCGGCTATCAACTTTATGATCAAACTCTAAATTGTGATTCGATGTAGAAATCGTTAAACATTAATCGCTCCCTTGGCTAACATTAGCATACTGCCATAGAATTGAGGCTATTTCACGCGAACTTTTAATTGTTTGATGAATATTTAAAAGGCTATGTACTGAACATACATAACATTATCAATGAAGTACGTTTTTCTGCTGCTAGTAGTAGATACTGTATAATTTTATGAAAGCAATTAAAAACACAGTGTTGTTTATTATTCAACAATATAACGAGTGTTCGCGGCGGCGTATCGTAACGCGGAGCGCGAGCGCTGCCGCATGCGGGCCGCACGCGTTTTTTGTTTCATTTGTTAGCCAGCAGACCAAATAAGGGACAGGACTTTATTTAATTAAACTTTAATAAGTGTAATATTACGATTTACGCTTTAATTTTTTACGTTTATAATGAACACGATGCCTGGCAGCGATATAATGCTCCTTAAATATGCACATATTTTTGCATTAGTTAGCTGAGTCGTCATTTGGCGCAGGCACACTGACAGGAAGACACATTAGCCCATTAGTGGCTGAGCGTGAGCACTGTAGGTACAGCCAGTAGGCTGTGGGCAGTGGGCACCGGCACATACCTTGGCGGCGCTCTCTAGCGGGTTCCAGTAGACAGCGATGGCGTTGTGCGCGACCTCCTCGATGCAGCCCGCCAGTCCGATGCTGTTCTTCGTGTCTGTAACAAAATAACAAATTGTCATGAATCTTGTCTTCAGATAACTGTGCAGTAATGGCGCGGAGATTTCGATTAAGATATTAACGCACAATACGTCATCGAGGACGGAAATTTATTTGCTGGGCGTGAATAATCACGTGGTAGGATCAATTTATTGACGACTGCAATGTTTCCATTTCTGCCCTTCCTAGATTGAGGTTTATGGGCAGTAATTAGCAGATTTGCATTCAGCACTAATTGCACTCGGACTAGATAAATTCTTGTTGATATTCCGGAAATCTTTTCTCCTACGCATAGAAGACTAATTCTAATGACTTTATAATTATGATTATTTTTCTAGCCATTTTGAAGGTGTTAAATTGGCGCAGTATACCATAGGGATCGTACTCAGCTACTGCCGGAAAGAAGCAATCAAACATACAGACTTTCATATGTACATATAATATCAATAGGGCAGGATAGTAATTTTTAAGATAGTGAGGACCATTACCGTTATCTTTATCTTATCTCTATCTTAACTTTTGTAGTAACTAATTTCTGCCGCAGATTTTCTAAAATTTTCTGAGAGAAGTCAGTTAGAATGCGCATTTTACTTATTGCATCAAAATTCGATTGGAGCGTAGAAAAAGATCCTTTAAAGGACTTCGTATATAGGAATGAGTTGTGTGAGTGCTGCAGTATTGGGAGTAGAGCGGTGCGCTCGCGCGTGGGAGGGGGCTATCGCGCGCTGTGCGGCCGGCGCGGGCGCCGCGACGTCGCGCTGACGTGTTTATGAGCCGCCCGGGGACGCCGCCCCCCGACAACCTTATTGTTTTAACAGCCTCTTACAAATTTACGAGTCCACGCAACATCCTGCTCTGTGCTAATAAATCTGCCCACTCAAACTTCCTATGTAGGCATTACGTAGTAATAGGTATTTGTTTGTTGTATATATATTTCTTGGAAAATGCACTTTATAGCTTAGGTTAGGAAACTTTTTCATAAACTATGTATACCTACTAAGTGTGTACTTTAGCTTGTTACAGTTCCCTACTACTGTTTAATCACATCAACGATTAAAAACTTTATAATTGACTCTTAATATTCAATTTCTAATTATGAGTCACATAAATAAGCAAAAGAATTAACAAAGATGATATAAAATGCAAAGAAGAAAATAAATTGTCTGTAACGTATGTTTATGGCCATCGAAGTATAAAATTACAAACGGATTTATATTCCTTAATATTATCACAACAACGACTTATTGAAGAGTAATCTGTCGAATCAGTGAGGCGTGCTATATAAGAAAACTGTCAAAAGAAATAAGTGTGGAGGCAAAGAAGCTGCGCTGAACGTGGACACGCGATATACGAAGACATGTCGGTAATCGGAGAAGGCATTGTGCAGGCGCGCAGTGCGTTGCGGTGCCCCCCGCGCCCTACCCGTGCTTTCACACGCCTGCGCACAGGTGTCCGATGTCGCCCTTGACGCTGCTCCCAAGTTCGTCGCATAGGTACATTCACGGTACCTTACTTCTCTGCCTACCCTCTCCACTCAATATCTAACCAGATAGTACTAGACACTTCCGACAATGAATATATTCCCGGTTCCTATAAAAATACCTTCTAAGATAAATGGTCGTCTGAGGTCAGAACGTCTGACAAATGAGCCCATGATATGTGAGCCACAATGCTTACGGATATAATAATACTAAAAACAAATACATAAACTAAATCTTGTGAGATATAAAATACAAAATTCCTTTGTGTTTAGACATTAATTCATTCTATGTAATAACGTCAACAAATGAAAAAATAAAACTTAACTAACATCGAGATAAGCTAAAAAACCTTGACATTAAACTTGGCTCGACCGCGCGAATTAATGGCTTCCATGTTTTTATTTTCCTTGAGATTTAATTTATAGGCAGTGCTTGTGGCCGCGGCGTCACTCATTACAAATGCTACAAGCCTCACTTAACTAATGTTAGAATGTGTAAAGTGTCATATATCAGCGTTGTTTACTTCGAGCCAAGCGATTAATAAGTACCTAATCGTTTTGTTGATGATGTAAGTCCCCAATTAATCGTTTAACGCATGATAATATATCTATTAAATAAGAGTAATGAATTTTATTCGCTTTGCGATGGTAAAAAACAACATTTTAGTATTTTTTAACTAATTCTAAGCAATGACCTGGCTAGTTGAGTTTATTGATATTGCCAAGATAGGAAAATCACGACTTTGTAAAATTATCAAATAATTTTCTAACCCGCTGGCACAGGCCGAGGCTCGTCGCGCAATTAACATGCTAATGAGAGCTCCCCGATATCATCGCAATCATTATGTCCGCGCGCGACTATATTGTAAGATTGCTTATAGGTTTATCCTTTTTGTGGATATTCGACACGCGTACTGTGTAGTCTGAGGCACATATTTTTATACTGTGTCTAAGGTAGCAAAGCTACATCTCCAAAACCTCCACTGTGTGCCTAATATCGAAACGAACGGCGACCGAACACGCAGGTGTTTCTACAGAGTCCAAGAGATTTCTCACGAATTTTAACGATTTCCTGTTAGTCGGTCTCATAGAGCTCATCGTGTCAGATATCTTTATTACATAGTTTCATTTGGCTGCGTCGAGGAAACTTCACATTTAGTTTTATATCTATAATCTGGTTAATGTCGGAATGTGTCATTACAGGTAGCGTAATATAAGGCTGTGAGCGAGCCGGCGCAGGCGAGGCGTCCCGCGAGGCAGGCTCGGCGCGGGCGCCACATGTGTTTATTTTTAGTCGCAGCGATTGATAGGTTCACCGGTCGGTGTGGGCCGCGGCCGTTGAGCGCGTTATTTATGCAAATGTCCTAACGAGATATAATGGTGGTGGCGGCGGGTGCGCGGGTGCGTCTCCGCGGAGCCCGCAGCACGGTAATTAGGTCCTGCGTGCCGAGCGCCGCCGCCGCCGCGCGCCGCACGCAAGCGAGCAGCCATGTTTCTGTGTCGCCTCGAGCACGACTCTGTTTTTGCACGGGTATCGTGTCTCAAACCCTTGTAGGCACTACTATATAGCATACACATACTTACTTGGCAAAAAACTGAGCATTCATTGTTTCTCAAATTATCTTATTTGATAATTACATAAATACCCAGTTATCATCACTCACGCAAGATAGATCGTGTTGATTAGTAATACATAAATGTTAGCAACAATGTAACAGTACTCACCGGCGTCTAATATCCTCTGCTTGACGGAATGCTGCCTGCCGTGCCAGAACTGCCACGCTTTGATCTCATCTTCAGGTGATTTTTCTTCTCTGAACATCAACATTACTACACTCTGTAACAAATCAAATATACAATGTTAAGTATCGTATGTTCCTGCCGGGGTTGCGGGAATGTTCTAACGAGATACCGTGGCCCCGGAACTTAAGGGCAGCTGAAGGAACAGGGTGGGTTTTTAGTCAGTAGAAGTCTGACACTCCCTTCCGCTCCACCCACTCCAAAAAAAGTATCGTATGTTAAGTATCATGAGTCGTTTTAAAGCTTAACTGTAAATCTGCAGGTATTGTCCAAATAAGTACCCTGTTTATACATACATACGGTTTACAAGACGGACACTCAGGGTGGCTATTAGAAACACCTGACATGGGACAGCTATGCTTTATTTATTGCCAACATTTAATGGTGAAAGTACAGACGAAGCGCCGTGAGCATTTCGCGAGTACGCACAAACGGCATAACGCGATGCCCGCCGAGCATTTCTCAGCTATTACGTTAAACGAGCGCGATTACGTCGCTACGGCGGCCATCTTAATTTCATACTCATTTAAATGCTCTTAAAAAGTAACGTGAAACCTTTGGATAGTTTCCGTTCCAATGAAAAAGTGAAATATGCTGCTAAGACGATTTCTATCGACGCGTTAGAAAATGAAGTGAAAAAGAAGTGGCTTGCGCGAGGCGTGGTACCGACTGTGCCTTATAGGGCTAACGACGAGAAAGCACCTCCGATCGACGCTTCGGATTGATGGATGGCCGCCACGAGACATGATGCTCGCCTGCCCACTGGGCCTAGCCGCACCTGCTCCTTCCTTCCTTCTTGTGCCGTTGTCTCCGAATATAACCGTTCATTAGTATTCATTTGTAAATTGTGTTCTCGATATTTGATTACGGCTATGATAAAATAAAGTTATTCAGTGTCGTTTAGCAAAATCAAAGATAGCTTTGTTTCGATCCATATCAGTAGGTATTTCCATAACATACAAACTTGAATATTAAACCGTATCTATTAATTTAGGTAACTTCGTCTTCGTCTAGGAATGTCCGATATCATCACTTCTATCTATCATATTTTATTATAATATGTGGCATGAATATACGTCACCTGATATGGCGGGCCAGCACCAGTTGGAAGCCGCGGTTATGAGTTTAAAAGTTTTCCAAAAGTTTTTATCAAATATAGTGTGACATACCCTTTTGCCCCATTTTGACATCCATGAAGTTCCATCTCGAGATTTTGCTAATCCGTCAGATATCGGAAGCTAACATTCCTTGGCAAATGCGGTTGGGTGCATCAGTTCCTTACTATCGGAACGGATAATAGCTATTGGTTTTGTTAATTTGTAGATCTGTACACAAGTTATGTATTGGCTTCTTAATTCTAAAAGTGCACCTCAGTATTTTTATAACAGACCTGAGCAGTATGAGCTAGTAGTGTTGCCAGACGTCCCGTTTTTCACGGGACGTCCCGTATTTCAGGCATAAATTCAAATGTCCTGCCGGAACCGACTCTGTCCCGTATATCAAATGGATCCATAAAAGGCGATTTTTTACAATTTTACAATAATTTACTAAGCTATTTGGTACGACGACGGTACAATTTCTCAGAAAGTAACATCCTCTCTAAGGTGCTGTTTATAAACTTTAAATCGCCAGTAAATTACAACCATTTCCAAGAAGCTGCGGAACTTTAAAGGATGAGATGAGTTAAATATGGACTAAAAAAAAGCCTGGCTACTACATCTTCTGCTGACAAAACAATAGATGCGATAGAAAAGTGGAAGAAAGTCTTAAAATGTGTATTTTTAGTATCCCTAGTTCTAATTGATTGAGTTTTTCACTAACTTAATAAAAAGCGAATTAATGACCATATTTAACTATGATTATAATTGTATTGATTTTTTTAATATGTCAAATCAATCAAAAATACGTTAAAACATGCGCGTAGTAAATAATTTGGTTTTTTTATTTATCCCGGATAAAAAATTTAAGTCCCGTATTTTTTTACCTATTTAAACATTTGTCCCTTACAGGCTGAAAAAAATCTGGCAACCCTAGCAGATACATAGACGCACCCCGCACCCGTCCCGGTTAACTGCAGCGCTTAGAGAAGTGACTTTATAACCGTCCCTGGCTCCAATGCCTATTTACAACTTAACTGTGGCTTAGACGTCATTATCGAATCATGAATATGCATGGCAAAAGATAAGCTAAATAAGATGAAGTATTCGGCGTCCGCACACGGCAATTACGCTTGCATTGCAATTAAATACGGCAAGGACTTGCGGTTACACTGTTGGCTCTGGTATTTAAAAACATTATTTTACTGTTTATCGATGAATTTACGAGTAATTTGTGTCGGTGAATAGTTCAGCGAGTCTATAAGCGGGACACGGGCTTTCTCCGGAGCTCGCGCGACGCCGAGCCCAACGGAACCGTGCATACTAATAGATAGCCCATGTATAAAATTGTAACGGTTAACACCGCCTCTGCCGACGTCTCATCGCATATAATAAATATATATAAACATTTACCACTTTATTAGAATTCCGCGCGCTAGTAAGCATTTGACGAAATACATAATGCTAACTGTAAACTGGGATCATATGTACCTGTGCATTGGCATTCTAATTAAATTTAGCACAAATTAAACGTGGTGTTCCATTGCTATACTATTTTCTTTTACGCCGGCTGTTTATTTATGTGTCGTAGCTAACCGCTGACTTAACTGCCCACTTTTGTTTATTGTATTGGAACTAATGATTCATAAACACTTGCTAACTAATTTAGAGTCCAACTGGTAACGGTTTACGTAATTTAGTGCCTATTTTCTGGTTGCAATTGGTACTGAACAATGTTGGCTATTGTTGCATGACAAAGATACATTGTAATAACTGGCAATCATAATTGTTTGACTTACCGCAAAATTTACCAGATACAGGCTTTATTTTGATTTCATTAACGACTTTAATTTGACATTATGTAGTAGCAAGTTTGTGGAGCGTATTGCGAAATCCATTGCAACAATCACATTAAGATTTAACTAATCGCTGCTTGTATGTTTATTCACTTCATTTGGGAAGTTCCGCGGGATCGCAATATTTCAGTGATGTAATGTAATGGTACCTAGTTTATTTGATTCTAAATCAAATACCGTTACTTTATTTATTGTACTATAGTATGTTTTAATCAAATTATCGTCTTAAAAATGAAGGAAGAAGTACTGATTGGCTATTGATAAGAAACAATATTGTTACTATTAACTTACCAAAACCATGTTTATATTTTTGTAATATGAATTTTCCTCAAAATTAGATTGACAGGATTCCCTCAAAATTAGAGCAACGGGTTTATTTTTCTTAGGCTCACCCTAAATATCATTATCACAAACGTCTGAAACATTTCTGTTGTTATAAAAATTGTTCATCATGAAGCTGTTATTCGTACATTTGGATGGAGTGACGAGTTCCGTCACGTTGGCACGGCCGCGGCCGTGTCCCCGTGTGACGGAGTGGCCGGGTCCGGACGCGCACCGCGCGTTGCCGTGACGTGCGTGGGCGCAGCGCTTGTTTCACGCGTTAATTGGATTTTTAATCCGAATTGACAGAATGTGTTCCTATAGCGTAGCACAAACTCATTCACCTTCAACCACATACAGTTATGTACCTAATGTTTTAACTAATGTTATAACCGTGTAACTAATGTTTTACTACCTATAAATTTTTAATAATATTTTTTTTATTAATTCAGTACATTTATAATCTCATAAAACTGACTATTTCGTAGAAAACATATTGATGCAAGTGTTATGCAAATTCCTTGATTGTAGAGCCATAAATTATTTTTGGGTGGATTAATTATTTCATAATAATGAAATATTTTCTTTATATGTAGGTATACTACAACAGTTGAAAGTATATACCAGTATATGTCCTAAATATAACCTTAAAATTGATACGTGCATATGTATTACCGTTTTATTGGTACTCGTAAGTTTTGAATGCAACGCGCACGTTTCACAAGACCTCTACGGTTTTGGCTTTGCGGACCAGTTACTTCCAACTTTTCGGACCGTCAATTAATTAATCGAGTGTATCGACATATGACCCGATTTCAGGAGCTCGGTTGACAATCTGAGTTATCTGATTAAGCACGCTTTCTCTTGCTGTGTGTCACACACGGACGGCTGTGCGCGAGTGTCGGCCGCAGCCGCCGGGCGATTGCACTCCGACGGCTTGCCTTCATTTCGTCACTCTATTTGAATAAATAACAGATTGCATATTTATATGCGACGAGCAGTCCATGTGACAGCTATCGAACACGTTAATCTTATCGCGATCAAAATAAAAAAAAACTTTTCAAATATGTATCTATTTGAATTACATTTATGTAAACAGCGGAATTGTATTTTGAATTACAGCAATGATTGGAATTGCAATTTAATAAAAATAACTAGATACATCTACTAAGAAATCACAAGGAGGTTTTAAGAGGGCGTTTCATAGATATTTTGAAAACGTACTTGATACTATCCTTATTAGTAGTCATACATAATGTACGATTAGTTGCGTTGCAGAGGCCAAACCTCACGCATATATGTGTTAGTCACATACTTAGGAATGAACAGTTTACAGTACTCATATTTTCAGGCACGGACAGGTAACGTAAATAAGAATTCAAGAAGTCATATTATATAATGTGTCTTATGCTTATTGTCCAACAGCTCATAATAACGAGCAACGCTAACGTTCACTCGCGTGTTGGTGATGAATGATCTATTCCCTAAATCGAAGGCTATTTCTCATTGATGCTGGTGTTGCAGTGTGTGAACCCACGAGTCTACACATCGGTCTTAGTATTACTTACCTATAAATCGTGAGCTAATAGCATCGTTAACTTAACAATTACTTTAGATTTAATCTAGAGTTACGTTCTTGTACGTAACGCACAAGTAGCGTATAGCGAACAGCGGAACGTAGCCGGGCGCTCTCACCAGCACGTCGTCTGCTGCTGATGCAGACACCGCGGTGGATGCGTCACCGGTGAGCGCGCGCCGCTGCTGTTCGTCACAACATCTTCCTCGTTAGGCGGAGCCGGGCGCGGCGCCCATCCATCAGCTCCTATCTCGTTTATGACAATTATTTATGTTCACTGCGTGGCAAAACTATTTCGCTCACCGTTGAGCTTTATCGATAGCGCAGAAGTAATGTCCTGCCGTCTCGATAGGCTATATCTGATACGGATACGTCTGTTTGTTAAGTGCGCTAGTTGTCTGTGCTAGTTGTTTTAACGCCTAGGTTATTTGCTGTGAATGTTCTCCGCAGTGAATGTCTGTTTCGACATAAATTCTGAGCGAAACTGTGGGTGTAACTGCCGCGCAGTTGCCTACGTGTCGGTATTTATTTCACATCAGGTGAAATATATCAATGACCATTTTTGTCCCGTAAACAAAGCGATAACAGTATACGTATTTCTTTCCCTCGGACTTTTATTCAACAGGCCTTCGTAGGCGCTAACTAGCATAATATTCATGTAGGACTTTATGCCTTGCTATCTAATCTCAATCTACGATGAGAAGATAGGCTTCGCAATTACTTATAGATAGACTTTGTAGAAAAGCTCAAGAATATTCAAATGAACTGTGGTACCATGTAGTGAGATCCCTTTAGGTATTGGAGGGGCATATTAAACAGCGCATTACGTAGTGCGTGCGTGTACCGGCAAGCCGGGCCGCGGGACGCCGCGAGCTACGGGAGATGGCTAGAGATGCGCAGCTTCCGCCGCCGGACAAATTGCCCAGTGCACCCGCGCATCCGCCGCACTAACAGCCACCTACTATAATTGAATATTATCCACGTAAGTTTGTATTTGCCGCAATATGTCTAGATAAACGTGACATTACCAGGATCGCGTGAGAACAGCTTTTCCGTAAACCAATACCTCTATAATAACAGATTCATGCCTGTATACTTTTTCAAATTAAAACAAATATTTGAATTTACAGCGTAATAGAAGCAGCTGTTGCAAATAGATGGCTGCAGAACGTATTGATTGCTGTAATGGTGGGATGCGCTTGTGCAGTGCGCGCTGACCGCTAAATCTAATCCGAGTAATTCTCGCGACACATCGAGCGTCGGATTAACATCCGAAGGCGAATGTAACACTAATCTGCTTAAATGTCGAAAGGAAATGTCAGATTGTAATGCAGGGCTCAAGACGAGGCGTGATGCGGCTTAAGAAGCAGTGCCCACCACTGAGAGCACAGCTCTCACACTTGGACGTACGCCCGCACTAGCGGTGGAACTAATCAGATCATTAAGTGATTTGGTGAGAGAAGTTTTCGATCACATAAATTTTGCATTCTTTAAAATCCATTCTGGAATATTAGTTACTCTGAATTACAATATGAATTAATTTCAATTAAGACTGAAGCGTTGGAACATTTCAGTAACTAAAACTTATACGATGTAAATGAGAAGCTAGCTAGCTGTGTATCAGTGTTCATAGTTTTTGTTTCAATTCTATAAAGCCGAATAAGTATCGTCGACAAGGCAACGGCTGGGTTAAGCTTTGAGTCACTTGATGTTGCATAATCCTATCTTATATCACCCTAATGTCGCTGATTACGGCCGGCTGTCAGCTGGCGATGCTATCAAGGATTGACGCTAAATACGCCCGCACCGTGACACTACCAATATCGAGACAATGACGGACTCCGGATTACGACACGCTACTTACGACTAGCTCAGCTTGTGAAAGTCGCACTCCACGAAAACGCCCTTTAATACAAGAGAGGCAATCTTTCTATGATAGCTTGATTCCTTCTGCAGCAACAAGGTATAGTTACTGTGGTTTGAAAATAACCTAATAAACAAACCGACTAATCACTTTCTAATCGTAACTAATTACATAGCATTTTATTTCTTATATCTTCACTAGCTTCCGCCCACGACTTCGTCCGCGTGGAAAAAATTTCCCCCGATTTTGAAACATTTTTCATTAGTGCTCCGCTCCTATTGGCCTTAGCGTGATGATATATAGCCTATAGCCTTCCTCGATAAATGGACTATCTAACACTGAAAGAATTTTTCAAATCAGAGCCGTAGTTCCTGAGATTAGCGCGTTCAAGCAAACAAACAAACAAACAAACTCTTCAGCTTTATAATATTAGTATAGATATAGAACTGAAATGTGTGTTTCAGTTTATTGTAGGTATAGTATATTGTTTGCTTGGCATACGCAGACTAACCTTCAGCAAATTAAGTAGAATTTATAAATCAATGCCAGCTTGAATATTTATGTTCGCACTCGAAGAAAGTGCTCTATTTAAATGCAACAAAAAATGTTACAGGGCTAATTACGACAAGTTACGTAGTTTCAGCGGTTACGTATGAACATATTACCGAATAATACGTAATATTTCGAAAGTGTAATAGTTATCGAGTGGCGTTATGCGAACCTGAAACCGAACGTGGAAAATTCACGCTCGGTCGAGCGGCGCGCGCGCTACACCGCGCCGCGCTGCGCCATCCACCGCTACGAGCGTACACGCCGGTTTTTATTGGTTGCTGGGATACAAAATACTTGTCACTATACAATATCTACACAATTTATGAATTTTATACTTTATCACGCACGTGATAGCAGGCAGCAGCTGCTCAGCTTAGAGGACAGTCAATAATTCAAGATCTATGATTATCAAAGCGTCTGTCTTGTATTAATAATGCAACCTTGCTGAATTAATAAAATAATATTATTCGTAAAATAATACCAATATACTAAAATAGTGTATTCTACACTGTTCACATTCACGCTAATTAAATTTATGCCATTAACGGGATCGATCATTTACAGACGACACATTTATTATTTTTTATCTTAAAATGGAATTACCGAAATTTTTATTAGTGTGAGAAACAAAAAATACGAAGAAAGCAATTATGTGCATTAAAATCCCATTCATTATTCTTTAGAAAATAAGAAACGGCAGAAAAAGTACATTAACTTGAGAGGAGGCCGCTCTGCTGATAAATAACCATATTGATTATATTCTGGAATTATGTACGTAGATATATATTTTGTTAAGTAACATTTTTGCCTTACGTAGGTACAAAGATGTAGTTAATGTACTTGGAATAACCAAAGTTGTTGATTAAATCTTGCAAAATAAATAATAGGCAAATACACATACATATTTACGTACATTCATCATACATTAGTACGGATAAAAAATAAGTACCTACCGAAATTTAATTTGATGAGGAATGTCTATCGCAAGCAATTTGAAGATTTGAAGAAATTCCGTTACAAAGAGCTTTCTGTTGTATAATTCTGCAATTTATAATCATTAACGTTTTTCTGGTCCGACAGGGCTGAGAGCGCGCGCGGGGTGCGCCGCGCCGGCTCAAGATGAGGGTACAATATAAATTGAGACATCTCAACACGTGATTGATTGCGGCCATGATTGCCAACTTGAAACTCTCAACGGCGCCCATGCAAATTTTTGCATACATTTTTTGTACAACATTGTGAAACCTTTCTCGCGAATTCGAGTACAAAAATTTCATTACAGCCGAGTGCCCCCTGTGAGAAACATTCAGACAGGCTCGTATGACAGCCCTTCACTCCGCTGCGTCGATGCCTTCGGCCGAAAGGGGCACCGTTATAATCCCCCATCAAGCGTAATATGTTCAGTGTAAAAGGCATCATTAAGGATTGCCTTAAAAAGGCAAACGAGAGCAATTATTAAAGTCGCAAAATATTATAAAAAGAAAATAAACAACGATGTGTCTCGTTACGCGAGTTTCCGTTGCTACGAAAGTGAACACAATGATGTCAGTGCGTCGATAAAAAGTCAAGTAAAAAATGCTCTGAATGAGTAGGAGCGCGTTGGACACGCAGACATGGCTTCATCGCAGTTCACAGCCAACAGATTGGAAGGAACTTTATTAGATGTGATCTAACGTGCATCGCTTAGCATGCGATCGTTATACATTTAATGAGCTTCAATTATACTGGTATTATTATATATTCCAAAATTCTTATGTTCATACAGTGTTGCTGTAAAAGATCTATGTTCGGTTCAATACTTAAATTGAAATTCGGAGACACGGTAAATGCTGACATAATTATGTCTGTGCCACTTAAGCCAGAACACCAAAATTTCAGAGAAATACTGTTCATATAACGAGCAAAATAGTAACAATGTTAATTTTCTGGAAGAAAATATTAGTTTTGATTACTTAAAACTTGTTAAGAAAACATTGGTGTTAATTTTTCAAAATTACTGCATTAGGGACGGATAAGATCTGCTTATGACTAATTAGCTTGGCGAGTGTTTTACTTCACACGCATGTTATCTTGATTAATTTTCAAACTAATTTACTAATCGACATCGACGGAAACGGGCGAGCGTCTAATTCAGAAAAGTGTCATACTTAAGTCATAATAATATTTACCTTACTAACACCTAATTTTTGAGTCAAGTTTAATATTCGAAGTTTCACAGTAATTGATGAAAATAAGAATCACGTGGACTATAACTTCTAGTCATTTGTATTCATAAGAATAGTTGAAGTGAAATTTAAATTAGATTCATCATATAATGATGAGACGGTTGAACTTAAAGATGATCCGTATTATTTTGTACTGTAGTATCAGGTGTGATTAATAGCGATGGATATCATTAAAACACACGTTGACTTCTTTTATCTCCGGATGGAGGGCTACCGGGGCGACTTGCGGTTCAACCCTTGCGCGATGCAGAATAACAAACAACACGTCCATGTTACTAACGCAGTGATTAATTGCCACTATGAGCTGTGATTGATTGAGCTCTTTTCATAGCATTTTTTGTAGTAAACTATTTTTGCGGAACGACATTTCAATCTATTCAAACCAACTGACGTCTTAAGATAACATTTTAAAATGATATTTGTCATTAAATGTTTATGCAAATGTTCCGGCGTGGCGTGTGAACGCTTCCAATATTAAGAGGAGATTAAGTCAATCGTGTATTTTATACGGTGTTTAATTAGGTGCAGATTCTGGAATTCGTGTTGTCGTGTGTCCGTCGGTGGAAAGCCACGGGCTGATGGTATCGCGGATGAAGGCAAAGCTCTGCCGAAACAGGGGCGTGCCGGCCGTAATTACGATCCCACCACGAACACCAACCACTTGCAGGCCAAATCTCTCTGTTTACTAAAATTTCTTACAATCTCTTAACCGCTTTTTGGCACGCAAAAGGTATTCAATTCACATCGCGTGCGGATTAAACTTTTTCAGTTACGGTTGATAACGCGATAAAATTGTTTCGTAGATATAGTGTAGTCATGCTCATCAATTTTGTGCTCGTTTGGATTTAAATGTAGCCATCGAAAATGATTTATTTGTAAAAATATGCCATGAAACCAAAATTATAGAAAATACTGTTCGTTACTCGAAGATTTCACACGGATTTTTCCAAGTGATAATCTGATTCGCCTGCACAGACACAGTTTCACCAACAGGCGTACTTACAACATGACAGTCACAAAAAGAGAAAGACTAATCTTTCTCTTTTTTGGAACACGAAAGAATTCTCGTTAAGAAAACACGATGTTTGCCGCATTGAAATTGTTTTATCATAATGCAGTATGGTTATTGTTTAAAGGGAGCGATAATATCCGAGCTCGCGGACTCCCGGGGCGGTCATTGTATTCCTATATGGCGAATGTCAAAAGCGTCGTCTTAATTATCGGGCGCGGCTATACAATGCAGACTCGATTGCGGCGAGATAAGCTCAGTACACCTATCTGAGTCCGTATTGAATGCGATACGCCGGCGCGCCGGACTCGCGGCCCACTTACTGCTTTAATAATAACTTCAAACGTATGTCGCATTGTATCTCTGATTATTTCGATCTAAGTCCATTGAATACAGATAAAACGTGTTTGAATATGTTAGACGCTGTCAAAAAACAGAAAATTCAAGCATTCAATAAAAACGAGATACGCGTACATCTCTACGTATGATTGTTGTTACTGTAGTATGAGTAAAGTACCGTTTTATAACCAGTACAAACAATAACATTAAAATCAAAACAATACAAAAAACCTACTTCAATTATCTAAACCAGATTAACCAGATTACCAAATGTGGAATATCTGGTTTATCAAGATTACATGGTTAATGTGTATTATGGTGCAATTTTATTGTGTCAGCCTTCCCTCGGAAGGTACTATTCATCATCTCGTTTTTCAGGGAAGTGTCAGGAAACAATAATGACGGGATTTCCGATTTTCATGGCGCGTCGACACAATACCACGCGGGTATCATCTTTGCGGTTAATCTTTTGTCTTAACACAATTTCTCACGAGTTAAATGGGTTAATTAAGTCACATCATTGTGTCATTAAATATTGAATTGTATTTATACTACAGCTATTATCTATAACGTGGGCATATAACTTAAAAGATGATTGCGAATGATAAGTTCTTTGAAATATATGTAGGTAGCTAATTGATTTTTTGTGTATTAATAAATATGTTATGGACTGACGTATCAGAAAATCGGTTAGAGTAATTTAACCGACCCTGACTAGGTGACTACTCTCAACAATCAGGGTTAAATAGGATTGACCGTAAGTAGATTTAAAAATCAAGTAGGTATATAAAACTCGTATGTATTCGATAATTGAGTTTCACTGAAGCGATTGTGTACAATGCACTTACTATTTTTGTACCACATAGTAAGTACACAATACAATATAAATAAATACGGTTTGATCTTTTTGCACGTTCGGTAATTCAAGTAGCCGGAGAGAGAGATATGTGCGATGAAAGTGAATACTTGAAGGTGAGCCAGCCGGGCTCGGGAGCAGGCTGAACATGTGCCGCTCGCTTGCGGTCGCTCCCGGCGCGGCGTCGCCCACTGACATCCACTTGCTTACACACCACTGACAGTGGCCCTTGTTACAATTATCTCGCAACATAGGTATTACCGACTGTTACAAAATCCACTTGTTAATTAAGTTACATAAAACACAGCACAACATACTTATTTCGAGTAATAAATTCGATTTAATTTTACTTTAATGTTGTTCGTGCTGAATCGTGTGCATATCCATGCTTTCTGTTTGTACCATTTCAAATCCTTCTAATACTACTTTCTAACCGTCTATTGGTATAAATATGTCAGTTTGTGAGGATAGGAGGATGGACAGATGTATGTGAAACTTCACAGTAATATAGGTTTAACATTGAAATACGCTGGCAGCGCCGCGGGCGCCTTCTTTATGTGAAATTTATAAGGTGATCGCAGTGACTATCATAAGTAAATCTTACAGTCTGCTTGTGAATATCCTATAGATCCAAGTAGAATTGCGTCCCCGTAAGGGAACAGAAACTTGGTACATTTTGTTCCTGCAGTAGCCACAGTGCTGTGGAGATATAAATTAAGATGTGTGCGGTGGCGAGGCGCGGCGTGTTTTACGACTCCCTACGCGAGTACGCTTAGTGAGCACTGCTGCAGCTTTCTAAGGTCCACTACAAGTAAACATCCGGCCACTTAACCGCTAACGTCGATAATTTCTTTGACTTTTTAACTGAGTATGTCTAGCGTTCGACGCATTCTATAAAAAAGACTCACCTTGACGGTTTGGTTCTTGAGTGGTTTATCAGGATCGTGGATGTACTCGAGCGTGATGCCGTAGAACTGGCCCTTGTTGATGTAGGTGATGCGGTCGTCCTCGCGCCGCTGCGAGCTGCTGCTGGCCGTCTCCAGGTGGTACTTGAAGCCGTACGGTGAGAACCTGCGCAAGCGACAACATCACTTTACATCGCTATCGAGAACATGATTCGTGTTGCCGTACCACACCTGACTTCAAGATTTGTGATAAACACACAAAAACTTGCATATTACGGAGTAGCGCAGTAGGCGACTTGTCGTTAATGTTTGTAGGAACATAAAATGCACAATAAGAGCTGGTTTCTGTACCATTTAGAAAAAGTGTGATTTCTTCTTTGAGATACTTATCTACGGATACACGTTCTCGACAATAAAGTTTCCATGAAGTAAAGCAATAAAAGTGTGCAAAAAGTGGAAATCTTAATTGCACCGGCAGTACAGCTTGTCAGCGGCGTCGTTACATAAAGGCGCGGAGATCCAGTTCGCAGTGCGCAATGAAAAACTGTGTTTTCTCGCGATTTCCTGAGTGCCGGACCGACGGAAGGAAAACCCCTGATGTCGCGCAAATCGCGTGCTGCGGCTCGTTAGCGACACGCCGCGCACGCCAGCGAGCCGCGCGCCGCTTGTCGCGCTGGTCGCGCGCCCACGCACCTCTCGCGTTCACAAACTGCACCACCGAATAACTAGTCATTATCGGAGTGCCCATTGTGGCACAGATTTAACTTATGTAACATGATAAAAAGTAATAAGTCGTTATGAAACGTTTAATCCTTTAAATCTGTCCGAGGAATGCGGATAAAGCAGTTTGCGTCGATTTAGTTCTACGGTTACACCATTACTTAAGCTTATTGAAAACAATTTGGTAAACAGCCCCGCTGATGTTTGCGATTTGAACCGAGCTTGTGAAGATAAAAGCCGTGTAATGCAAACGCAGGCCGACAGTGACGGATCGGTCGCGCGGCGCGGCCGCTCGCCTATCTGATGCTCTCTAAGTGATTCCGAACACAATTTACATTTGCAATGTTGCTTTGTATTGTCATTTCAACTACCCTTATCCTTTGTTTACTTACACTTGATGGACTGTTCGTACTACCAGCAAAATTGTAATTTTGCAATACTTCCCGATCAATAAATACAAAAGCAATGGACAAAAACACAGAGAGACCTACGATAGATATATGTATGTAAGTATAACGTGCAGGCAGTGAGCGTACATGAATTCTTTATATTCAGTAATAAATAACACATTGTTTTCGAATGAGCTTCATTACAAATTTCAGTGGCAATGCAGCCAAAAAATACACTTCCTGAGTGGAGACAAGAGCCTTTCATGAATAAATCAATCGAGGAGGCGCGGAAATTGATGAGTGCGCAAAAAGTCTTGGAACGTAGCGACAACAAAGTGTTCGCAATAAAAACGCATGCCGCGATAAGAGACGGAGAGCTCGCGTCCCGCAGAGCCTCTGAGCGCTGCGGCCCAAATTAGATGCGCATAAATACGCCCTCTGCAACCGTGCCACTCGCGGAAAAAGCTCCATTTACTGCACATGACTAGCATTTTTTGCTGTAGTCCAGTAAGTGTGAGTAATGTGGAAAAACACTAATATGAAATAAAATATAATTTGTCTCTATCTGGTTTAAAAGAAAAAGAAAGCCACGATTACAGAAAAAAAGATCTAAAAATGTGGGCGGAGACAGATAGTTAAGTTTTAACTTCAATACATAAGATTTTAAACTACCTCAAAACAAAAGTTTGTGGAAAATCTAGTTCGTGAATTGTTGAAAAAGCTTTTTCGTAAGATTCCTTACAAGTCACAGCAGGGTTACACCGTTGATATTAAAACGCAGTAAAAATTACTAGGTAGCCACCCATTAACTTTTTCATCCTTTTTTCCTTGTCATCAGAGCCACGGGTAAAATATGCAAGCATCCATGTACTTGTTATGACATTGCTTAATTATTGTAGACAGACTACTACTACTGGTCTTGTTTCCCATAAATAATGAAAAAAACTGTGTTGAAATTTGAAACGTCAGTTTGCAAGATCTTAAGCAGATTATACATATACTGATATACCTAATGTAAATGCAGTACCAAAATTCACAACGAAAAACGAATCCGAGGGGCGTCACATCGCTCAGTATCATTCTTTGATGGAAATTGAACTCCATTGTGTGCTGAGACGTATGTACACAAAGCTTTAAAGGCTTGCAAATCGCAAAATTCTCGTTTCGAAGTCTCGTTAAGAAGCTCAGAATGTTCAAAAATTACGCTACTCCTAATAGCGTTGAAAATATTTCAACTTGTTTTGATAAAATCGACGGTAATCTTAGAGGAGCCGTAAACAAGCGGGCCTATTTGTAAAAGAGAATGATGAAGGTTTGCTCGAAACGTCATTGAAATTAAAAGATACTATCTTTTAATACTAGGGGCGGTGTGCGTTCAGGAGATAGCACGCACGCTGCGGTACGCCGGGTGAGGTGCGCGGAGCCTCATGCACGCGGCTGCTTAATGAGAACGCTTAGCCAGCGTAATGGCGCCGCACTGATTGCCGGGTGCGGCTGACGACCGACGCACGCAGCGACGCAACCCTCTCATCATAGTCAAACTATTATTATTTGCTGCTACCATTCCCGCAAACGGTTTATGGAAGCTGTCTTACTAGCCTCGCTCGCAAGAATTGCAACAAACGCACGTATGCAAATATGTCAGTCCGGAAATACCAAACGTTTCTTTTAATCGCTACCTAACGTGTTATACTGAAAACAAATAAGGTTAGCCTGTATAAGACTTTACAAAAGATAAGTAGAACAGAATGAAAACGTCGTTTCAAGCCACTGCCACTGTTGCGGCAGAGAATTTCTGTCTAAAGTATACATTAATTTGGCTTAAAGCGGACAGATGTTAGGATCGCGTGTGAGCCGCAATCCTGAAGCATTGCTGCGATACAGCTCCCTACACTTATACGCTCTGGTAATGAACTTGTAATGTTAAGCAACATACTAAACATAACGGTTTTTTTTTCATGAAATATTAACTTAACAACATTATGCGCATTAACTTTATCAAACATTAAATGGAAATACATATTTATAGAAATATATTATTGAAAAAGGTGCCTTATTATTTATCAGTATTTAATTAATTCTATGATATACATAAGTATGTGTGCTGGTGCCTTTTGAAGTGATAATTAAATACACACATTTCTTGATTAAGTTACTATACCTTTAAAAGCTCATTCCTGTGTAAAGAGAGAGTAAATAAAGTGTTTGGTTGATACTTCGAAAGATATTGGTGTACTTAACCGAGCGGTAAGTAATACAGCAAACAATTGTGAGGGCGTTACAATTACTGGTGCTGCACGTTGGCCATGGTTGGTATAGGAGCACAAGCGAGCGGCGAACACGTGTGCAAGGCGCGAGCACGAGCGCAGGGAGACGAGCACGAACGAACCTTGCAGCGAGCAAGAGCTCCGGCCGGCAAGCGGGCTCGTATCGACATCGAAGGTAATTTAAGACGGTAGAAGCGACCGCGCTATTTGGGCCAAATGCAAGCAAGTAATTATCGAGATAATAATGCTAATGCACTTATCATGTCGACGAGTGCTTCCGCCGGCGACGCGATGTTTTTTCCAACGATTTCATTTGAGGGTATATGTTTGTCTTTTAAGTTAATTCGTACAATTTATTAACAAATCTGTTGTAATTAAGGTTTAGAAAGTTTATTTGTAATTCAGATATTTTAATCATTCTGGACCATTAAAAATCTGACTTAGAATTATTACATATTACAGTTTTCTTTCTTTATAGTGCTATTTGCAAAAGATTTTGTATCGAAACCTCATTTCGATTATTTTAGATCAAAAATGTTAATATACTTATAGTATTCAATAAAAATGACTATTTTATAGATATTTTTATTGAATACTAAGTATAAGTGTATAAAGTTACATGCCCATAATTAGCTACTAGAATTATCTAATAGTTACTATTAAGGAAATTAGACTTTCGTCGACTTGAACTTGTGATTAAAATATAAATTAGGTTCTATCTACTTAACATTGCTAAGTTTACTTACATCCGTTCCTTTTCTTCAATCCAATTAGGTAGCGTGTAAATAAATTCATTTTAGTATTCAATAGGAGCATTAACAAGTATCTACTCAAGTAGAAAATGCGGCTTGAGAACATCGACCGTCACTAGACCAGTTCATAGAGACACACGCATATGAAAAAATAACTACGACATACAAGCAGGTACTTGGTGCGCGACACCTGGGAGTTGGGTAAACCCGCTGACTCCTGCGACCATTGTTTTGTGTAGGAACACATCTTGATCTAGAAATGGAAGAAAACCGTCCAGTATCAGCAGGTAATCAGCCCGCGCAAATTGTACAACCGGGGAAAACAAGCATTCAGTTGCCATAAATCAGGAGCTCGACGCAATACATGCGGCGTGTCGATCATTGAAATAATTTTGAAACCTCATTTCTTGCAATTGAAATACCTAAGGATATCTCAATTAAAATATCTAGATAGTATACATAATAAAAACATTAACAATTAAATTACAGATGCGGCACACTCATGCATGATACCATTCTTTCATTGTTCTTCTTTCAGTAGTAATATATCATGCTAGTGTGGTTTATCTGACATATCACAGCCTAATATATAGTTTCTGGAAACGAGAAGTTATTTTATAACAAGTATAAGCTATATTCAAACACAGTAATGCCAATTCAATTATTACCTTAATGAAATGTATCTACTTTTACTCATTGAGTCATCGTACAAATGGCAATTTTATACGCGAACGTACTTGTGCGAGTTCCATTACTGATAGGAACTTCCTTTGATAACATTGTACCACATCCAGGTTCAGCTTAAATATATAAAAAACGTGCCACACAACAAGCTGAATTCCTTCATACTATCTTTTATCATCATCACTATATTGTTAACAGCCGTATTCGGCTGCTTGGAAGGTGATTTGTTTGCTACTTTTTAGTTGTTTTCGTTTTATGTAAAAGGGCTATCTGATATAAATATCAACCATAACGGGACTAACCACGGCACTGCTGAAACACTCTGTAATTATTTGAATAGCCATTCTAAATTAATTATTTGGGCTCTAGAACCGGAGCCAAAATAATTTATTCAATTTCATTGAGTTTGTTAGATTCATTTTATATACATGTAATTCTTTTGTGAAAGAAACATCAAAAGCCATGTTCCAACAAACTCACGCGGTCCGGAATGTTTTTGAGGGAATAAATTAAGATGAAGCATTCAAGTAAATTAACTTGTCAGTTAGGAAATTGTTAATTCACACCTACTTTTATTCAAAGATCACGAAATGTGAGTTAGCACCTCCTAAACAAGTATCCCGGTAACAACTTAACAACGGGATGAATGCAGGCGGAGCCGGGTCTGCTTGTCGTCTATCTGTATATTTGTGTTCTTGTGCCTGTTTCGACTAACTACCAACAGCAGGATTGCTTAGATAAATTGTTTGTATGAATAAATTTTAGGAGCTTATGACGACGTTCAATACTTGCCGAGGTGGATGGGTATCATAAGATGGTCACCCAAAAAATACACGGTAAGCTGTTGGTTCCTGTTATTATTTATATTTATATATGTATATATATCTTCTTCTTCTCTTATAGAGAGGAGGCCTCTGTCCCTACAGTGGGCACGAATTAGGCTGAATTATTATTATTATTACATATCTTTGACATTCGTTACGGGTTGTCTGATGCCAGATAATAAACAGACATCAATATTGCCCTAGAGTATTATGTTGCCTAGTTCCTGGATAATGGAGGTGAGACTGACAGTCGCTACATGTTACTACCTATTCTAATAGTTTTAATAAGAAAATTAAAAGTCGAATTACATTTGGCGTAGCACAAGGGTATTGACGTCAATATCCAGGGCATTTCATTACCAGAATAAAATTATACGTATAAGTTACACTGTAGGTACACAAGTATCAAATCAAGCAAATAATACAATTATATTGATACTACATGGGTAAATAATTATCTTGTTAATAATAGAAATCCACGGAATAACAATTCTATTAATACATTCAATGTCATACGATGTCAAAAACGAATGCTATTTAATAATGCGCGAATTAATTTGTGCCACATAACACATTCACAGCATATAATAATGCATTTGATCTGACAAACGTAGAGCGAAGCAAAACCACAACACATGTTATGTGTAGAAATATAAGATTTGTATACAGTTTCTTTACTCATTCTATCTTTTTCTTTTGATTTTAAAAACTACAATGATTAAAAGAAATTATAAACTGGTGTGTCGATAGCCTGAGAATCGCAAACCGCAAGTATAGATATTAGATAAACAAAACAGGGTGTCTGAAAGGAAACACTCATAAAAAGACAAAACAAAACTTTATACCATTAAGAGCCCTTGTTGAGTTTTTTTTTTTTCAAACAACATATTGTTTATACATACATACAGTCGTTGATGTCTTTTGTATGAATGAATTGATCATTACTGATGTAGCAGTTTCTTTATTTTTTGGAACAAAAACCGGCATTATTTCAAACAAAAAATAATTTTTAAATGGAATAAGTATTTATTTGCCATTTTAGTCTACTATAGTGCGATTTGTCACCGGCAGTATTTTCTGAAGTAGGTACCTAATATCAATTTCACTTGAAACGGTGATAAATACGAACAATGTAGGAGTTGGACATTTGTGTGGTTTTAGAAGCAGTTACATTGTATCAAAGTGTGTGTGCACAGGTCCGCTGTGAGCACAAAATTCCTATGTTTGTTAGAAAGGGCCGAATCACGCCCGCCTTGCGGAGAGGTGCGAAGTGCTTCGTCAATATTGTCGTTTGGACCACTCACACCGGCAAATTACTTAAATATTACAAAAAAGGTTCGATTAAAACGAATTGACTGTTTACGTTACGTGTTTTACCGGCCGCGTATTGTTTGCTGTTAGTTTGTAACTATATGCAGTTAGCTTGTAACAACGAAAATCTACGTTTGTAAATCGAAATATTACTTTGTATATACGCCTTTGCACTGCTCTTTGCAACCATGAAAAGAAGTTGTAGAATCATACCAGTAATTAATGTAAATTAAATGATCTACAAATAACTTCTAGATTCCTTATAAGGAGCACGTACTTTTACAAAGAAATTTAAACTGTGAGAACCTTTAGGATTAATTTTATTGTCAATGTTATTATTCCTGAAATAACTGTATTACTTCGATTCGAGTATCTCATAAATAATTAATTTTGAACAATTTAACATAATACGTAATTTACTCAGAATCTGAGACGTTTTTGGGTATAAATAATAAAATGCTAATTTGACGAACTCGTATCAAACGGCAGCCTGTTTTCGATACTGTGCAAAAAAATGACATTGCTGCGCTTAGGTATGAATGAATGCTGTATTACTTTATATGTGAATTGCTCTTACATTTCTGTGCTTCTTGATCGAATTAGAACATTCTGAGATCGACACCACTGATGTTTTGAAGGCGCAACACTCAATGAGACAAACATGGTGAGTTCATTTGGTACTTACAGTTTGGCGATTTGTATTTTGTCAGCATCATTTTGTCTGCCGAAGTCGTGCCAGGGGCGCGTGCGCGGCGCCTGCGCCGGCGAGTGGTGCGCGGCTGGCGTGCCGCGCCCGTCCTCCACGCCCGGCTGCTGGCAGATCACCGTGTAGTCGAACGACTGCGCGACAATAACAAACATTGTCATCAACTGCCTCAACAAACCATCCGGCACCGGCAGAAGGAGCCGGTGTCGACTCTACCATAAAATATCGTACAAATATATTTCCAACGTTACATGAAACTCAATATCTTTTATGACATTTAGCACATTCTTATTTGCATTTCCTATTAGACTGACACCGTATCATAAACAAGAAAATATTATGCTCATTATGTTTCGTTTTTATTTTTGAACGGATTCAATATTGTTTTACATTTATGTACTTTTATAACATTTGCTTTTTAAATGTCTATACAGGTAGGTACGATCTCTGGATTTTCGTAAAAAACAAAACTTGTAAAGAGATACTTAATGTCGTAATCTCCCATAAATTAAATCTAATTGGCAACTAATTTATGATAATGGTTACACATTAAAATATCATTGTAATGACGTCATCGCCACTACTTGTGCCCAGTGTTCACATTGTAACGAATTACAGTTATGTCGTGAAAATGTTGGTTCGGGACACTGATAGCAAATAAGGAATTAAGTATTTGACTTGGATAATGTATTCAGCTCTACAGAAATGTAACATTCATGTTTGAAGTCGATGAACAAGTTCGGAACAATGTTCAGTAGCTAGGTGTCAAGTTTAACTTATTTAGTGTCAGTCTACTCGTTCTTTTGTTGCGAGATAACAAAAGACGGAATAATAAATGTGCAATCTAGATCAGTCGGGTGGCAAGTAGGTGCACACTGTTCGTGAGCGACACGCCCTAGGAACTGCTCAGTCCTTCACAACCACTTAGCTCAACCAGATTACCGGTCATGTCAATTTGTTATTTTAATGTGTAAACTCATAAATTAAGTCAAATGCGAGGTGTTCGCAATAGTCAGTCGAAGGTCTCATCTCTATTGTCTGCACTTCGATGCGCTAGCAATTAGAAGTCCTAGCTATTATACTTATGTTATACATCAGATAATTACTGACTGCTGAGATTCTAACAAGACAGGCTGATTATATTGATATTGGTTACCGAGTCTAGTTAGCACGTTTGGTTTACACACATCTTCCAACTGTCATTCTCTATGACTATGGGACTATATAGGTATGATATATTTTGATTTTCAGAATTTGACGCCATAGGCAGCAAATTACACAACGCAATAAAGGATATTCTGGGGATGTACACGTTTTACCAATTCTCTGAACTGAAAGATTGTCAAGCCACTTATAATATACGGTACGTCGAGCTAGTCTTGGCCTTTAAATGGAAGTGAAATGCTCTATTTTTCGCAAACAATATATGATATGATCTTAATAGTTATTTTCCAAATCTAGTTACAAAAAACAATTCAAAGCGTTTCATGTATTCGAGTTTGCAGCTGTTTGCTCTCACTACTTGGTTGCATTTGACACTTAGTACTAAACAAACTCTTGAGTCATGTAATTAAGCTGGCCTACTTATCATAAATTAGAACTACAAACAAATAAGACATTAGTGTAGAGCGCGGGTGGGCTTCGGCAATTGTGCAAACTACTACGCCAAAGAAATGGAGCAGTTTGCAAGTTTTAACATAACATGGGTTATAGATATTTATATGAAATGTATAAATGTACCTAGACGTATTTTCAAAGTGAAAAGTAGAGATGAAGTCTCCCTCATATAAGTTGATGTTAGAAAGAGACATGGCGTGATTCCTCACAGCATGTATCTGAAGAATGTGATTGAATGTTCTGTGTGAGTGAGCCCTAGCATAGTATCGAAGCAATTTGTAATACATGGAAGCATCAGTGTGCAGTGTAGGTGTCGAGTGTGTGAAGCCGCCCGCCCGCGCCCAGGAGGCACCGACCTGCTGAACGGTGGATGCGTGGTCCCGGGGAGTTACTGCGTCGGCTCCTATGCCGCTATCTGGTGACGGCAGGTCTACTGTAAGCCCCGCGGCCGCGATTACACTCTTGCTGTGATAGCGAGGGGTTGCGTATCGATCGCTAAAGGCGGAGGCGGATGCAGATTCTGCATCAGCATAAGGAGGTGCAGCTCTTTGCTGGTAACCCTCGCCGACGAAGTACTCTCTGTAGTAGGGCTCGCCGGCGAAGGTGGCCGGCTGGCGCGAGTACTGGTCGGCGTAGGGGGTGGGGCTGGGGGTGCCGGGCGGCGCGAACATCTGCGCCGCATACATGGCGGCGTCCGGCAGCAGCGAGCCGGCCGAGGACGCGCGCGATGCCGCCGGGGACGCGTCGCCGGGCTCGCCCACCACCTGCGGACACACGCGCCGGTTACACGCGCTCTCCCACGACAACTGGCCGCTCCTCAGCGTCGACGCGTACATGCCGCGTCGAAGCACAGTTCACAGCTTCACGTACACTATCGTTGATCGATCGTATCACGTTCACGATTATCAATGTGTATAATCCCGAAAAAGTGTAATGGTCGTCGGTAGTCGCCGAGGTCGGCGATGCACTGGGTGGGCACGGGCAGCACTGCCGGCCGAAGCGGGCGCGGGCGGGCGCGGCTAGTGCGTCGCGAGCGCGGTGCTCGGCGCATCGTACGACAAGCGCGGTCGAGACATGAGTGCCGGTAGTGTGTGTGAGTGCGTGCGCGCGCGGCGGCGGCGTGCGGACGTGTGACGCACCTTGTGTCGCGGCGGCGTGAGCGCGTGCTCGGGCTCGGCCACCTTGCGGCTGAGGTCCTCGGGCTCGCGCTTCACGAGCCCCGCGTGCAGCAGCCCCGACAGCTCCGCCAGCTCCGCCCCGTGCGCGCCATTGGCCGCCTTCAGCGCCGCGCCGGCCCTGCGGAGGGGAGACAAGCGTGATTGGCGAGCTGCGCGCGCGCCGCCCGACCTCGCTCGCGCGCGACAACTTGCCGTACTATCATTCTCGCTCTAGGTGTTACACACTGTCAAATTATCACATGGTATTTTCCTAGCAATCAAAATACAAATAAAATTATCATACTTGTTGCAGTTTGCAATATTATTTACATGATTGCAAGGTTTACTTTATATTTCTTAGTAAATATCTAATCCTAGATAAAGTTATTTTACAGATATTTGCCAGCACGCTCTACTCATTCCTAATAAGTTATTTTAAGATAAAAGCCTACTTTCAAAACGTATCATTTGAAATTGTTTCATTGCTTGACACTTTATTACTGATAATGTTTATTTAAGTTTATTTTACAGTGTTATGTTTGAACAAAATATGTAAGTATTAAGAGCTATTTGTTTTTGTTCGATTCATTCAATTCAGTGACGTTAGATACCTAATACATTTGTTTTACGTTTTTATTTCAATGCAAGTTTGTATTCCTTACTAATATATTACATCGTATCGAGTTATAAATACACTTTTTGCCAGAAAGTAAACTCGTTACTATGCTGCCATCTATGAGCAAGCAGGATAACTATTTATAATAACGATCGTGTTTGGTTTTATTTTATTAAATATGTTTTCTACAATAATAATTATTAAGCGTAAGAAACGACATTTTTTTAATATTTAAATACATCTTACTTTAGATAAATACAATGTGTAACGGAAATCCTATATCTATCCAAAAGGGCTGAAGACAACATCTGGTATGGAGTCTCTATGCACAGTTTCAGCTCAAAATAACTGACTCAAAGAATTGATACCAAATTATCGGTTTCATATATTTCTTGAATACCAATCATAACAAACGTGTCACAGCACTACGAGGGTCAATAACTTTCCACGTCACTTGCCAATAACACGCTAATTCTCTTCGTTCTTCTTAATTTGAAAAATTCGGTCTCTGGTATCAGTGTATTGGTATTTGTAATAAGTTCTACACACGTAGACTTAGGATTACAAAACCCTTGCAATATCGTTTGTTATCATCCAAAGAAGCCATGCACTTGGTATGTATATACCCTTTAAATTACACGTTGTATATAGATAACAAAAATTGATAAAATAAAACTCAAATAATAACACCAAAAATATGATCCTTCTTTTTGTTGAGTAGGTACACGCATACGTCGCATCACCTACAAACGATATTGTTCAGTCAGTCTTGAAGGATTGCGTTACGCAGCCCTAATTCTGTTGTAGTTGAAGATGTCATGCTCGCTAAGTAATACCCTGAGCTAGGACACCACTTGGCCTTCATTACAAATTAAGAATTAACTGCTAATATTAAGTAATTTTAATTTAAAAAGGGGAAAAAAGTTTAAAGTGCCTTTAATACGTTCTACCAGTTGGTAGAACGTATTAAAGGCACTTTAAACATTTTTGTCACTCTTACATTTGTGATTTTGTCCCTCTAGAGGTAATGGAACAAAAGCCCAGATGCAAGGTGGGTTGGTATTGAAAGCAAGGAAATAACAAACTGTTTCAAACAACAAAAGTTTATTCCAACAATGTAAAGTGCCAGCCAGCTTAAAATTCAGTCGGTGGAACTACAGGTTGTGGGGGGTTGGAGATAATCCCAGTACTGTTCTATTATTTTAAAGTTTAAATTTAATTTAGCCTTAAATTACTAAGTAAGTAAGTACTTAATTGATTTAAATATCAAATTTCGTAGAACTTCGTAGCACCGTAATTGCTAATGAGTATTGTGAAAGTCAATAACTATAACATGACATCTGTGTTCGGCTATGATCGTAGTTTTATTAAGGAGTTTAATGTATGTTTTTGTAATATTTTTTTGGCTTAGCAATAAAAATGAGGAACGGTAGCCGATTATATCCGATTTGTAACGAATAAATCCGAGGTCGAACAATAATATTTACTCATGACAAATAAGGTGAAATAACAGAGTTGTCATAGATTCCACTATAAGACAACTAAAACTAAATGTTTATATTATTGTAATTGACAAATCATAGAACCGGTTGGTGATTTTACCCAAATACATATACATATGCCTTTTGGGCAAACTAGCTGAGAATACGGAAGGTTTCTATTTATGAGTCACGTATAATTAATTAACTTCCTAAGTGACTGCGGAACAAAGGAAGTCGACACACGCATAAGGAAAAACTGCGCAATTACCACCAATGTCACAATTAGGACAGTTAAATGTGATAACGGTTGTAAGTTCATTTACATGGGAGCGTTTTGATTTGTTTGTATGCAAGTGCGGCTCGGGGGCGAGAGAGGGCGCGGGAGGGCGCGGGAGGGCGCGAGGTGCGGCTTTCGTCGGCCGGAGTCAGTGCGCGCCGATTTATGATAATTGAAGACATGTTTTACCGGCGCTCAGATGTTTATTTTAGATAAGAGAGTCTCGCGGCACTATTTCATGCGTCCGAATTGGTCGGACGCGCGACCTCCCGCGCGCCGCACGGTGGGCTGAAAATCGGCTTTCATAGACTTAGGCATTTTATTTTGCAAGTGCGAGTTTTTTTGCCGGATATCACTTCTATTAGTTATAACAATATACAAAAATGACACCAGAATTGATTCTGCACAGAAACGAAGGAATTATAATTTTTTTACGAAAATTTTGTATGGAGCTAGTATGAAAAATCGAAATATCTCTAAAACGGCAGCGATAACCGTAATATCCTTATAGGGGGTTATAGTACTAATTATTTATGATTTTTTGACATACGTTACATAATGGTTGTAGATGCCTTTTTTTTTTTAAATCGTCAAAATATTTTTATATATTTTTACATATTTAAACGTTCCTTTTAGTGTTTAAGTTGAAGAATTCAGAGCTCTCAACTCTTATCATAAAATAGCATCACCCCTATAGACCTGAAGGACTGGACAGAGGTGTGTAGTGTCTTGTTGATCTTGTAAGATTTCCAACAATACCAAATAGTTGAATATCAGTGTCAAAGTGCCCATGCTGTCGCTTCTTTTTGAAAGATAGGGGAATGAAATTGTTAATTGATCATACCCTAAAAGTATGATTACAACATAACCGGACACATAATAATAATAATATCCTTATAGGGGATTATAGTACTAACATTATTTATTTTAACATATGAAACTGTTCAAAACGATCCATGGACTGTGTCAAAGTTAAGAACATCGTTAGGAAGCATGCTTTTTCCCCAAATATTAAGAATATGTGAAAAAAAAAAGACTGTATATAAACTTTTTATTGATAGGTAATTTAAATAAAACAGAAGTAACAAAAATAATATCTAATAAATTCAATTATACAAAATACATATTTGAAACTATAATTTATGAAATTATTAACTAAACATATTGGTACAATAAACTAACATAAATAACAAAAGAACATAAAGAAAAATAATTAAATTTTACAAATTTTCTTTACAACTTTCTTTGTCGGACTCCAATTCCGAGTCAGAATCCAGATCGGATATACCTACAAACTCGAACTCAGTTTCCGGAAACTGTATTAGGTCGAGAGTTTCAGCAAAAAAGGTTGTCTTCCTTTTGGCATCTAACTTCGGCCTTTGTGCACTTAGAAAAGGATCCGAAGAAACAACAAGCATATTTAGGATATCTTGATTAGAATCTTGCCTGCTTCTTTTCCGCGAATGATGTTCCCGGAACCTCCTAAAATCTTTGTTTCGAGACTCTGAGGCTTCTTCCGAGAGAGTCCCAATCGGGACAATATCATTTTTTTCGATTATGTCAGCTCCGTGTATTAATAGTTTATGTACGGTTGATGACATGTAGTACCAGTCGTATAATTCCACGTACTTTTCTGCTGTTTTGCGAGCAAAATCTTTAAATTTGATGACATCGATCTTCTCACCAGATGTTATTGCTTGCAAAATAACAGCAAATCTTTTTATCAGGTTTTGATCCAACCCAGTAATAGCTGCAGTTTTATTGGGAAACTCGAAAAACTTCCTTGCGGTATTCCCGTCATTGGTAGTTCCCGAGCCTTGTTTTACTATATCAATTAACAGATTGAGCTCCTCTTTAAATTTATTTTGAATGTTTTTTTTCTGTTTTGTAACATATCTTTATGCTCATTACTTCTTGCTGCCCACTGTTTGAAGTCAAGTCTGTACGCAATGTGTAACAGACATTCCATGCAATTTATACGGGCATGTAGGGATGATAGGCCAAATTCATATATGTCAGAACACACAGTTTTTGATGTTACAGCATCTAAGTGGTTCATTTCTGTTGGTTTAGCTAAGCACAGGTAGCATGATGCATTTGATCTAGCTTCAGAAAGGTACGTGCAGACTTTTGCGTCGATCATTGTCATCATTAGTTTATGAGTCACCCTGTTACTATTAATGCACTCTGTGGGGTTAAGGGCCTCAATTTCCTCATCCATTTTTCTTTTGTTATCAATGACAACTGCATTGCTTTCTTTTACAAAAGTGAACTGAACCGGACGACAATAAAAAGTTGAGCATGGTTTCGGGTTTGTCCATATAGTATTATCTCCATCTGTCAGTTTCAGTGGCACCAAGGAGGTCATGAAAATGCTTGAATCATCATGCTCGCCGTCCATTTTCTGCTTGTATCGGCTTTGATTGGAAGCACCATCAAATCCCCACTTCGATATCAGCTTTAACTGCTTATTTTCCACATTATCAGAAAGACTTTGAAGAATCCGCTTCACCGTGATGTCAAGTAAAGCTTGAAGTGTAATTCTAGCTGATGAATCCGTAACTGATACTGATTGATTAGGAGGGTAGCATGCAAGCTTAGTTTGTTGCAGTTTATAGTAGGATGGGTAAATATCCTTAGCACCTTCCCGAATGGCAGTCTCTCGCAACGTAATATATTGCCACTTTGAAAGCTTAAGTGAAAGAAGCAATCCAAGTGCTTTCTCTGGTGTAAATATTACTGTTTTCTTAATGCTTTCCTTGATTTTAACGGCAGCTTCTGGATTTTTGATCATATAATTGATTACAGATGCGATATCTTCATAACCTTCTTCTTTTAAACGTGCTGCAGCTGCATATGCCAATTCACAGGAATCCTCGCCTATGTGCTCACTAGATCTTCTCTTTTTCTGTTTGCTTCCCAGATCTTTGAATGGTTTTCGGGACCTTTTTGTCATTGTTCCAACAGTCGATGATGTCGAAGGTTCTGGAGAGACTGAGCGTGCTCTTGGTATCTCATCAACAGTTGGTTCTTGATTTATTAAAGTTTGCACGCAACTCGGCCAATCAATATTTGCTTGCAACCACTCTCCGTACGTATTTCTAAACTTATCAAAGAATCGTTTAGATTTCTGCCACCTGTTTAAAGCAGCTCGTGTGAATCTCCGGCAAAATTCTTTGAGAGTTACTTGATCTTCGGCAGAAAGGCAATCGCCTATGCGGGACACAATTGCACTAAACAATACTTCATGATTAAATGAAGGACACTCACTTTTTAGAAGAACAAACAAATCTAAGTTGGTGATTAAACTTTCCATTCTAAGATTTTGTAGTCGCAAAGCAAATAGTTTTAGTGTTAGCAGTTACACGGTTGTGAACAATCTAAATTATGGAACAAAATTATAGCCCTTTTATTGTATAAAGTCAATAATTAGTTAACTACCCTCATTAAAGTTATAAAAGATATGATAATAAAAATTTATAATCGTCAAAAACATTTCGTAGAACTCATAGTAGAACTAATCAACATTAGCAAATCACATTAGCTCACTAATTATAAAAAGGTGAATGCAGTTCTTAGTTGGTATTGTTGCGAGATATTTCAAATCATTTAATCACTTAATAGGCTCATTAGAATCAGAAGACTACAACCATCATTCTAATTACTTAATTACTTGTCATCAGACTCATTAGATGACTACACAATATGTTATTTTGTATTTTGAACGTATGCAAGGTTTTAAAATTTCTTTTGTGTCGATATTATTATGTGTCCGGTTATGTTGTAATCATACTTTTAGGGTATGATCAATTAACAATTTCATTCCCCTATCTTTCTAAAAGAAGCGACAGCATGGGCACTTTGACACTGATATTCAACTATTTGGTATTGTTGGAAATCTTACAAGATCAACAAGATACTACACACCTCTGTCTAGTCCTTCAGGTCTATAGGGGTGATGCTATTTTATGTTAAGAGTTGTTAAAGCTCTGAATTCTTCAACTTAAACACTAAAAGGAACGTTTAATATGTAAAAATAAATAAAAATATTTTGACGATTTTTAAAAAAAAAAAGGCATCTAAAACCATTATGTAACGTATGTCAAAAAATCATAAATAATTAGTACTAAAACCTCCTATAAGGATATTACGGTTATCGCTGCCGTTTCAGAGATATTTCGATTTTTCATACTAGCTCCATACAAAATTTTCGTAAAAAAATTATAATTCCTTCGTTTTTGTGCAGAATCAATTCTGGTGTCATTTTTGTATATTGTTATAACAAATAGAAATGATATCCGGCACAAAAACTGGCACTTGCAAAATAAAATGCCTAAGTCTATGAAAGCCGTTTTTCAGCCCACCGTGCGCCGGTCCGGACGCTCATCGCCCGTGTCCGATTGCAACTCTCGCTTTGCTCATTCTTAACGATTTATGCACGCGATTTGTAAGAGAAACGCGACGAGTGTGAAATCGCTCATTCGATAAGATAAAGCTTAGCCGTGTAAAATATATCTGTAGGTATGTAGGTATCGCCATTTCCGCACTGCCAGTAACTAACGAATAATGGCGACATGCAAAAAGTGAAACGAATTTTTAATTTCAAGACAAACACAGAGTTGTAGCGCTGTGATATTTGGATGTTGTGAAGGTTTATCCCGCCAACTTTTTTGCGGCGCATGCAAATTGAATTATTGGTATTAATCCGAGGTCGGCATGCCGGCGGCGTCGCGTAGATATCGTTATTCATATGCGTGGAAGCACAATACGGTGTTTGCTTGTCGCTCATTGTTGCCGCTTGTACAAACGGGACAAAGCGCGCCTCGTTGACAGCTGACGCTTGGAGCCCTGCTGCTGTCACTATCGAGTACCGAATGTCTTACGAAAGTCTCGCCTATGGCTAAAACTTGAGAAACCATTTTTTTGTAAGTATAGTTAGAAATGATATATGGCACGCTTAAATGGTATTCATAGTTTATAACAAAAAATTAAACCGACTCCCAAAAAACACTGCAAAGTGAAAAATAACTTTAATTTCGGTAGTCGGTGTCTTTAGTTTTGTTTTTACGTTTTTGGCACCGACTTCCGAAATTAAAGTTATTTTTCACTTTGCAGTGTTTTTTGGGAGTCGGTTTAATTTTTTGTTAAAAAGTTTTTATTTCACTCTTTTTAGTTGGATGATTTTTAATTTACCTAGTTACAAGAGCCTAAATGTCAACTACTTATAACCTTTTACAAAATATTGCTTTTCCCAATGCTGGGCCGTTAATTGTTGAGGAGTTCTCCTGGTACTTCACCATCAGCTCTACATCACCATATGCATTGTGACGAGCATAAAGTGCTTAACATCCAAATTCAAGTAATCGAATCGCAATCCACTCAATACTTATTATTGAGTAGTTTCGGCGGCCATCTGTGGTCTTCTTCATCAGTTCCACTTCCCCAAATGGTACTTTTTGAGAGCCACTGCACAAGTTACTATAAGAAATACCCAAAACGCTATAGGTGTGCATATAATATTTGAAGAGTTCTCTCGATTTCTCCAGGATCCCATCATCAGATCCTGACTTTGGTGATAATGGGACCAATTTCGAAGTATACTCATTCGAACAAAAAAAGAATTTTCCAAATCGGTTCAGCCGTCTTCGAGTACTCGATGATCATAAGATAATAATCATCATCTTACATAAAAAAAAATAAAAAAATATATACGCGTCGAATTGATAACCTCCTCTTTTTGTCGTCGGTTGAAAATGAGGAAATGCTTAAAAATCTTATTCTGTGTCTCTGAGATGTAAATCGATTTAAACTTTGCTACTGCAGAATGATACGATTTTTGAACAAATTCACCGGCTTCCTAGGTCATTAGGTGCGATTATTTTCAACCTCATAAATTAAATTAACGCATTCAAAATAAAAATACAAAACTTAACTAAACATTTTGAATATAATCGAAAAGAGATCAATGATACGATAAATCCCGATTAATCTATGCAAATTATAATTGCAATGAGTCCAATTCTAACTTTAATACATTCTTCTCATGTTGATGAGACATTTACTTATCATATTTCCTAATCACCAACCGTTTTTATAATAGCAGACTGCTGTTAAAACTGAATGTTAGAAATATTATAAATATTCACAGATTCCCCTAGCGTTGCCGGTGTCTATCAGGTAGCGGAATACATTTCCCAAACTGTTAATCTGATATCAGTGTCATGTTGCTTGTGATTAACATAACAGTAACTGTAATAAAAGGCAAGAATGATCACCATCTCTAGCTGTTGCTACATTTTACATGCAAATATAAATTTTCTTATCAAAGCGGAATCGTTTCATCGCTCGGATGCAATTGCCATTATAATTATTTGCAATGTTTACTTAACACCCTTTCACACATGATGAGATCCCAACAATACGTGCTTAGGGTGCAGGGGTCGTGGGCCCTCGCACCGCGCAAACTTACATTCAATGCGTTTATCAAAATACCTCTTTCAGTACACAAAAGGAAGCAATCATATCTACCATTTTTATTCAGTGTGTTTTTTAAGAAAAATCTTGGATAGACTATCATCACCATCGAAACGTATTTATTGTCTTTAAGATAATTGGTATAGTTACTTACTACTCGACAATATTCTTGCTTCATAGCTTATTCCAAATATGGTTTAGTCGTTATCTCAGACGTTGATGCTGAAAACTCTCATGTAATTCCACGGAACCTTTGATAATAACTTAATAAGCTAACATATGCGCAGCGGACCCTATCTATATCAGAATCTGAAGCGGCGACAGTCTATCCATCGTTTGACGAATAGATTACAATCTACCGATCGATAAACGAGACGAAGGAGGCGCTTGCAGCGGATGCGACCAACGTAATTTCATTCTATTTGAATACATCATTCGATTAAATGTAGGTTTATTGCTACTTTTCTCACGGAACTAATACATTATCAAAAACTTTAATTGAAAACGATTTCGCCATTTGTCTAAGTTATTAAATCGGGCGTTTGATTACACATAAATGTCTGAGGCCATAAACTTCCTAGTAAGTTATTCCCTTTATCGTAGTTAACTAAGTATCTAACGAAAATGTACCTTCCTATCTATGTAATAATAATTGTAATCAAGGACTGGACTTTGGCATACAAGTCTACAATGTCTAGTCTGTCTAACGCTTCTTTGCGCAGCTGTTGTGAATATATTCGCATGATAAAGAATGGTCAATCCCCGTTTTCATATTTTGCTACGTGATGACCGAGACTGCCACGGACATAACGATGTTACCATCTTTTTATGCATTATCCTTATAAGAGGGTCCGTTATATCCAAGGGAATTGAATGGTATTAACTACTGTGGCTTTAACAATGACGACGTGTCTTCAAGAGGAAACCGGTTCTAGTCCTAAATGGGTCACACGGTTCCAACTCCCTGGGCTTTTGTTAAACCACCGCGACATCGACGACACTTGCGCTCAGCCCGCTCGCTAAAAGTAAGCAGCGACTTATACTTACTTTTAGCATGAGTATACCTATTTTTGCATAAATCCAAACCTAATATTTAGTGTTAGATATCCTTAAAGTGGTTTATGACGAGTATTCAAATGGTATTCGGTAAATATCACCTTCTTACCTACATAGTAATTAAATACGTAGTTAACTTCTATCATTAGCTCGTAAAATAAGTTAGGTACATTAGTGCGGAGAAACCGACTTCCCGTTAGTACGGCAAGTGCGAATAGTGACAGGGTCAAGAGGGCGAGGCCCTCTCCAGAGGCATCCCGCCGCGCGTTTCTATGCTAATCTTAGCGTTAGCATTCGACAGCCTCCGACAACTATTAATGGTTATAGCCGCCGTTTTCATTTAATACCCGCAACATCCACGTAGTCCTGTGCTAAGAGCTTAGTGAGCTGCGCCCGCGCACATTGCACTACGCAATGCCTTTACGAAACGCTTTCACGCCTACGTCAACGAATCTCGTAGCAATACACACAGAACTAGTTCATTTCTACATCTATCGAGCATTCAATTCAAATAATACGAGCGATTTAGACAACAAATAGTGTGCTTCAAACCTGACGATGCACTGGCGCTGAACTATTAGCATACAAACGCATTCGGAGACGGAACGCGCGTATGGGTGCGGGCGGCTGAGAGCATTCGTTATAATGTTGAATGTATGAATGAGCAATATCAGCGCGCGTCGAAGCGGGCGCGTGGGACGCGTGCCGACAATGACTCGCGACAAGTCCTGGGCGTCCTTGTCAATGTGAGCCGCTTCCAGCCACATCCGTCTATTGTCATTATTTGTATTTATGCACTCCCGTAAACAGTGACGAGCATGACAGGCGCAACGGAGCCGACCAAGTGTCACATTCTGGAGCGCGCGGCCGCCGAGCAGGCAGCCGAGCTGCCGCTACGTGTGTGGTGCCTGCGTGCCGTGGGAGGCTTTACCACTTCGCTGTTCCCTATTCTTTACTGAACAACCTACACGCCACAACACAACGCCATTGCACACTATTCAATAGTAAATGTAGTTTTTGTTGACAGATTTCTTTTAATTCAGAAATTAACATTTTCACGGATTCAAAACTAGTTTCCTTTATAACTAGTGTTTAAAGAACATAATAAAACATTCATAAATGTTTAAATGGTCTGTATAGGGTCAAGTTAACATTATGCACTCCTTGTATAAGAATGTGACACGGTGTTTGCTCATTTTTGCGTCGCTATTCAAAGGATGCTGTTAACAACCTCTTTCAAAGAGCGAGTATAATTTGATCGGGGTCGCGTCTCTATGGGAATCCGTTGAATGCACCGACTGTATTCATAATTATTTTGGAGCTTTAAAAATTTATATGCGTCTATTTTATAACGATTTACAGTTTATAATAATGATTTAAATGTTTATATCATAATTCCTAAAAAAATATTTATATAGAAAATAAAACTGATTTATAGATACAATGTTTTTTGGTATGTTTTAAATTTTACAAATTAATGAATTAAGAGAAATGGTCACATTTCATATGATTTAGTAAATCTCAAAACGTTTATTATAATTCTGATTATTTTAGCAAAAATAAGAATATGGTAATTTGAACATGATATAGGTACGTCGGCAGGTCGGGGGGATGCAACGGGCGCGGGGGGTTCGCGATATGCGAACTTCTATTTCGTTAATCCCGCCATAGGTATTCAAATGAGCTCTCATGATTTATTGAGTGGAACATTAACATTTTTATTATTTGTTATTCTTACACCTTTCGTTGGGGCCGGAAGCCACGCGGCTTCTTGTCTCAGTGTACTCGTCCGTGAGACTTGGCGACACACACAACCCCCGGCTCCGCCTGCCTATCATCGTGCACAAAAACTCTACTATACAAAGATTGCATATTATCATAGTTTACATATAAATTTTACGCGAATTCATTCCGTATTCACCGCGCCACGAAATTCGGCGATTATAATGATAATTGCTCCGATACACGAACGTTCAATTTGATGTACGGCCGTGAGAATCGACGATTGATTTTCCGCGATCATTTTCTGATTCCACTTGATTGTTACCTATCGATATTTTGGATTGGATTTGCATATTCAATTATGTCTCAATGTACCTATCTTGCTATATATGTTAGTATTTATGAGTAATTAATTAGTATCGATGTGTATGTGTGTTTAGATGAATACCTACTTATTTTTAGTATCTGACACTATGCTGATGATAATATTAATGGTTTGTGAAGTAGTTTTTCAGATATTATTGACTTGCCTAACTGCTACAACGATGATACATAATCACTTCAAATTAACTGTTTGTTTAATGATAGTGTGTAAACTCTCTAGAGTCAATTAATTTAAATATGTGTTGTGCAATGACTGCAGGTCACATATAAGGAAAAAATAATGATGATTTAATGAGATATGCAAGCAGCATGATCTGGATCCTTCCACAAGTAGTGTAAGCTCAGCCAGGATATAGATTGATAGATAGAATATTCTTTATTATATACTAATAATTTAAACACACCTGATTCACAAATTTCTTAACTTATGGTTACAATAGCGGTCTTATCGCTGATAGCGATATCCTCCAGACAACCTTTGGATGGACTTTATGAACATACAACACAAATTTAACAAAAAAAAAATTATACACCTGCCATGTTATCTTTTCACCACCTATGGTTGATATGACTGGGACTGGTATAGAATGCCTATGGCATTAAGTCCGCCTTTGTACATTTTGTTTTGCATAAAGTTTCAATAAATAAATAAACAAAACAAAGGTGGGAGGGGAAAGTTAGCCAGAAGGTGCTTAAGTCTCAAAATTTTCAAATAACAGTGGTATTGTTAAGCTGTTCACTCATTGCAAGCAAATATTCATATAATATTTATTTCATACTATGTAAATTTGCAACATTAATTTATAATTAGTATTTGTTACCTGTTTGTTACCTTAAATTTTACTGTGGGCTTAAACCTGAGGACTTGTTATTGGCTCTCTGGCAAATATAATACTTTTTGTGCTTTTACTAGCTGTAAGTCCTCCATGACAAAAATAAATAAATCATAATGTATAAAATGCAGTGTAGTGTGTGGACTCACGGCCAGACATCGACAAGTTTAGCGTCCTTGTGCAGGTTGAGATGCGAGTCCTGCGCGAGCGGCGGCAGCTTGTAGTACTCGAGGGGCTGGCCGCCGGCGCCGGCGCCGTCGTCCATGGCGGCCGGCGCCGCGCTCAGCCCGTGCTCGGCGCTGGAGTAGTACGCGCGCCATGACTCGCCGCTAACCTCCATCACCTCTTTGCGTCTTCTGCAACAATACAAAATAACAACATTATTTATTTGCCCAAGAAAAACTCATTATCATTCTTATTTACCTATAGATTAACACAGTTAAACTACAAGAGGGATAAATAGGGAAGAGTTAAAACTCATCGGGTCTTGTAAAATTCTTCTGCATTGCTGTCAATGAGAAAAGTGTACAAAACACAGCAGCGTTGCAAAGCTACTCAGTGTTGAATGGTGATGTTGATTCTTTGGCCGAAAAAAAGCCAGTCTCTTAGCCACGAAAAGGAAGAGTTGACTAAAGATTTGCTTAATTTGTCTCTAAACTCATTAAGCACTCATTCCGTTCCGACCTTGTGTGACAATCCCAAACGGACCAAACACGATTCCCAATAAGGTTATTATCTAACTTTGATTGATCATTTATCACTCCATTATTTGTAATGCTTCATTCAAGTTCGTAGTATAGAGTAAACATAGCGTAAAATACTGGTATACAAAACCACTGTAGTTTTACGAATGACTCGACTACAACTTACGAACCAGTTATTAGGCGTGACCATTTTGGTACGGATACTGACCTTTGATGGTACCTACCGCGGTCATCGCATAATGTGACGCTACGTTTGCTAATTGTTGCGCACACAGAGCATGAGTCAGCGATGCTGGTGTCGGGTAGGAGTGAAATTACTGGTGGTCGGAACGGGCGGCGAATACATGCACGGCTCTTGTCTAATTCGAGTGATTTTGCAGGTTCGCCGTAGTAGTGATACGTCACGCTGCCGGGCCGGGTCGCCTGGCTGGTGCGCAACCTGATGTAGAACAGGTCTGAACCGCTCGCAGAACCGGAAGGATACGGGGCAAATCCCTGCTCCCTCGCTAACCAGTTTAGGTCGTCTGACGTCACGCCCAGCGGTATTCGACGTTGCAGACAAATAAATAAAAAATGTTGGAAGCACGCGTTGGACGGGTTTGACCGGATCGTAGTTCTACCTGATTCCTGTTCCTGGTGTGTTAACACACCTTGGCATGTGTTGTGTGAAATGTGACATACATACGGTCCCACTTTCCTGTCATGGTATAGACAGCTACGGCACCAATGACTTTTTCGGTGATCCCATAAAATGAACCAAGTAGCAGTTCTTCCAATTCAAGAAAATAAAAAAAATAACATCGCAGGTAACCAATAATCCAGATGAAATAAGGATTTAGGTGTTATAAGATAAGTTAGGTTCTGTGCTGTCCAGGTAAATTCTCTTTTCCCCTTAAACAATAATTAAATTATACTTAATTAATTAATTAATTAATGCTTAAATTTAGCAAAAGTAAATTACTGTTCTAATTTTGCTTTAAATGAAGATTACCTCACTAGGGGGTTATTTATTTATTATTGTGATAAATTATAGAATCCAAAAATTCGGGTATACAAGCTTTTGCCGTATTACCTCACACCATTAGCTAAGCAACTAATTAACCCAGGCTACAGAACGTCGCGTTAGTGTCATGTAAGAATAGAATGTGCGAATTGGATCAGAGAACTGGAAAAGCCAGCTTCTGGCATTTAACCAGCCGAAGCGTGAGTCATTTGACGAGTTAACTGGCAGGGGGCCGGGCGGCGGCGTGCTGCACCACGTGAATGAGATTCCGGTAGGTGCGCACGTAAAAATCGTGCAACGAATCTAACAGGTTTGCTGGGGTCCTTGCGAGGCCACCGGGACTGGTCTAACCTGCCCTGTGCAGCCGAACCTCGAATTTCCGATCGTTTCCTATCACGTTTGCCTCGAACTGATACATGTAAACACACGAGCTTGTTTACATTATAGGCTCATTCAATTGTCGAGTTGCCGACATTCTGGGAGTATTCGGAGCAAGGCGTTGTGCAACCACTGTGTGACAAAGCTCTGCTTGAGTGGCACCTCTATAAATAATTAATTGATCACTCTTTTCTCGCTGTCAATTGTTCGAGACATTTAATGTTTCGCAATTTGCCTACTCCTTGTGTATTTGTTTGGCGTTGACTGTATTGAATAGAGCGATTAGAAAGTATTGCGCACAGCTGTCACGACGCCGTGACGTACGCTAGAGCGGAACGGATGACTTTGGCAAAGGGTTGGAGAAGCCTTGGTAACGCAAACAATGCATTCGACATGGACATTGCTCGACTTTTCTCAGACGTCTTACAAAATCCACTTTGGTTGAGGGAGAATCTTGCTATTGTTTAGTTGGGATGTAATGAAAGCTCCTCCTAGATAAAACCTGGAATGATGTGTTCACTCAAAAAGAATGACATACTATTTTCGAAGACACACCTGAGTGAAAACACGGCTTTGAAGTTGTCTCTAAGAATATAGATTTCGTGCTCGGTCGAGTCGGAGACATTGCGGGATGGATTTATCAGAGGTGTGCGGCGTACAGCGCAACGATCAGTCGCAGACGGCGCGCGGCGGCGAGTTTCGAAAGGCGGTGCTCGTCTACGTCCACGTCCGCGTCCGGCGACGCGTCCAACTATCGATCATTCGGTTCGTTAATAAATAACACGTTGGCGTCGCTCGCCGCTTATCTGCTGCTCGGGCATGTGGAAAAATTTGGTGTAGGTGTCGTAACGGAGCGGCACGCATGTCGGGCAGGGTTGCGTGCGCCCGCGCGCCCGCCTGCCGAGCTTATCCTCTCCGGTCGTTGGCTCTCGCAGCTTCATTATTAATCTCTTAATTAAAATTCGAGAAACTACGATAAAGGACCAATTCCATAATTTCCTAATAGCTAGAAATGCGGATGGCAGTGAGATTTATTTGTAGAAATTTTAACTTATCCAGAATAAATCAACACCTGGTCCATGGACATTTGAAAATGACAAAATATTAAAGTCCCATCCAGTCCCTTCCTGGTGAAACGAAGCAAACTTTCACGTAAATTTGTTTAACCTATCTCGTATGCAATAACCTCACGTAGAACATATCCATAAAAGTGGATGTCGCATTGCAGATATATTGAAGCATGCGTGGCGGTGCTTCACCTCGCTCAGCCGGCGCTCGGCGCTCGGCGGGCGCAGTACCGGCCTCCAAGGGAAAGTGCAGGGTGCGGCTCAAATCTACGCATGTTTTATCATCAATGATAAGAGAAACTAGTACCTATCGCAACTAACGACTCATTACCTACCAGTGCTGAGCGAGGCGTGATTGAAACTGGTGATTTAAGCGATTAGTTTTTATTAGACAGTAAATTACATCGGAAGCAACTACGATGTTCCTTTAATGAAAACTTGTTTTCAGATTTCAGGAACCGATGATTCAACAAATAAATCCATACCTTACTCTACTTCTTAAGCATAACAATCAATAAACTGTATTTTTCAGATCAATCACACCTGTTTTCAAAGATAACAATTTAAAGACCTTCTCCGTTTCTCATTGTTATTATTATTAAGAAGTACTTAGACTAAGTACTACCATTTACTATTACATTAACTAATATTTGATCCCATTTAGATATTACTGTTGCTCAACTTATCAATTATTATTAACCTAACCGATTAATGTCAATTGTTTTTTAGATAAAATTAAGTTTAAAGAAACGATTTATTATATTAGTTCAAAAGTGAAAATGTGTCATTAATAATCCATGTTGTCTTCCCACATTAAAGCAAATGATTCGACGCGGAATGTAACTTCGCTGCATTTTGTCAATTAAAGAATTCGCTGGCTTGGACTGTCGCAGCGATGGACGCACACTGTTATGGCAGGACAAAAAAAGTACATTCTTCATACCAGTATAAATAAATAAGGGATGAGTGGAGGGAGCAGCGCACCAATGCACGAGTGAGCAGCTCAACTAAACGAGGAGCATTTTCGACAAACCTCTTTTTGCCCTCTGACGAGGAACGCATATGCGATGATTCATTTACGGACTTCTTCACCGTACAAGTATGGCCAACATTATTACTTCTGTTTTCTTGGCAGCATTATGTACGGTCAACAAGAAATGTTTTCTCAGAAATATGCGCCCACGCAGATTAAAGATGGGAACGCTACATGGGCACTAAATAAGTCATGTCTCCTGTCTGCGTAACTAGTGGCATTCAACTCTAGTTTAACGTCGCTCTATAATTACGCGCTGAAGCTTACAATTACTGCCACTAAACAAGCGACAATAGGCCATACATTCTACCTACATACATTTACAATTTCAGTATCTATGAATGTGTGCCCGTATTCAATTTCAGATTTAAATTAACGTAAGACTATAAATAAAAGGGGTGATATTGACATATCGATACCGTTTTGTTGGGGTTCTTTCTTTATTAGCGAATGCCATAAATATACATTGTATTGTCAAGTTTATATCATTGTTTATATTCTATTCAAAGATTAAGACCGTTATTTCTCCAATCGCTACTAATAATAACAGGAAAGCGAGAATCTTTTAAATATGGTTGACCGAATTCACGGCTCTTTATAAAGTATTCGTAGCAGTTTATTAAAAATGTGACATTTGACAGGAAATAAAATTTAATTCAGAGCGCATAAAATAGTTACTCGCAATTCTTTTGAAAACCGTTGAGTGACCGTTGAGTGACAACGCTCCGTGGGTTGACGCGGGGCGGCGGGTGAATGCGACGGTGACGCGATTGTAAGAAAGAAGTGCTCTTTGTATTGTGCGTGTTCGCAGTACACTCGACGGTCGCCGGCGCCGAGCCGCTCGCCGATCGCGACACTCACAGACATCACGATCAATTCACAAACGAGAATAATTGTTCTAATAATATAAATCTACTTTAATCTGATTATGAAGCTAAAATATTACTATCTTAAATGTGTCCTTTAATTTAAATTGACCCGAGTTCTTGTATTACTCGAGCTATTGTTATTATAGCTACACATATTCGCACTATTACTTAAAAATAAAAAACAATGAAAATTACATTTGGGATACATGTAAAATACATTTTGGGTTATTTAGCAGTGAGGGGACGTGCGGATACCGAGACGATGTCGAAGGCCGCCCGCGCTTGCGCCTGTTGCGACGCGACGCACAAGAATACGCTTGCAATTACTACACTGCGTGAACACGACAAAAAACCGACCAAGCACTTATCATCGATCATTTTAAAACGAATTATTTTTAACAACCATTTAACAATAAATAAACATCCCGTTTTAAAAAGTGTAGATATAGCTACCATGTTAATATTATTATGATATTTGAGAATTATGAAGAAGTAAATTGAGAATGCTTTAACCCGAACGGCCCCATAAAAATGTTACACTAATCGTCTTAACGGTCGACGCGAGACGTACAAATGTTTCGGATTCACTACAAATCAAAATGATGTATACAATCCAAGTTGCACGTATTAAGCTCTAGTTAAGCTCGCGTCACGTGTCCTATTAGAAGAGTTATGAGCTTGGAGAGGGGGGACGCCCGCAGCGCCCGCTCCTCTCTAAACCCAAAATAAATACATCGTTTCCGTTTTGTCTGACTTTTCTAATTTGAATGCTGTGTGTGGTCCATGTTCCTCGAGAAGGCGTTACTTAATAGCTTGTAAAGCTTTTATTATAAATCAGATCTAAGAGAGGTATAAATCTGTAAACAATATAAATTGTGTAAACTAATCATAATTTAATGTTTTCGTAAAGCAATAAGTGGGGGTGGTTGTGTCGTTATCTCGAGACACAAATGAAGAACAATATTGTGAAGGCAAGCGGTGTGCGCGGCGCTGGCGGCTGGGCAGTTCTGTCAGTTACTCATGTTTGGGCTGAGCGACTGAGCGATTCGCATCTCTGATTAAAGTCTGCACGTTTCAATGGAAATGTTAATGCTCTCGATTGTGTGCTAAACGTGATAGGTACTCACCGAACGACCAACTGAACAAAGAGACCATATCTATAAATTTCATGATGCGAACAATACGAATAAAAAACCTATAAATGACACTACAAATGAATTTTATTCTTTAAAGCAGCAATAATAAAAACTTTGATAGGTATTCTTGGATAGATTCGGCTGCTGTCGTTAACTCACCGTGAAGGTATAAATTAGCCGCGTCGCAGCACGCATTGTGCGCCGGCCGGAGCAGGTTGCGGCTGACAGGTATCTATATACCGTGATTTATGCCCGATTATGTTATACTCCTGCGACTATAATTAAACCGCGAAGCCATTATTCCCCAAAGATCTACAAGTTCTGCGACACTGCCCACGGAAATATGGCAATGCTGATTTAATGCATTCAGATTTGATATCGCATTGTTTTACCTAGATGAACTGACAAGGCCCCTGTACAATTGAGCAACTATTAGTCAGCTGGAACACGATTATTATTGATGTCTTACTATATAAGTACTAGAAGGCAGACACTTAAAGTTGTTTACAAATTCCATTCTTAGCTCGGAACGATCATCCGGACCGCTAAGTAAACAGCGTCATTTAGCAGTTAATACGTAAAACCGTTCGAACCACTGACTAAAAAATCTTCAAAACGATTAAGAAATACCTAGGTACTTACAGATAGACAAGTCAATAAGCTTTGTAAAGCGAATGTAAATATTTGTCGTATTAAGATAATTTATCGGGAATTCTGCACGAAAAAAGTGACACAAATAATAAAAAGTAGTGTAGTCGCAGTATTTAAGTGGCGGTGGCGGACAGTTGCACCGGGCGCGGCATTGGCGGCGGCGGCGCTCGCGCCTCGCGGCTACGCAGCTTTAAAAAAATCGCAAACAACTCGTCAGCAGCCTGACAATTGTGAGAACGCGATCAATTATCCTGTGCAAATAGTAATTGTCAACAATAAATAAAGTATGAATTAAATTGTGCAGGAACGTTTTCGTTATCGGTACACTGTTAAAATAGCATGTCAATCATTTTACCAAGCAATCAGCGAGGCCGCGATGGCAGGGCGCGAGATAAGCTTTTAATTACCTCCGACGCCTATTTACATATTGTAGGAGATACTCGGGGATATACAATTAGGGGCGTGTGCTTTTTCCTTTTACGCCTCAGAGTGGTGGGTTCGTTGCTTTGGATAGCATCTGTGTGACGTAAAGATTAAATGCTCTCACGGGGAAAATTTGCAATAAGCGTCGCGCCACACATGCGAGCCGTCTAAATTGCGATTTCCATTTTGTAAAACATTTAGCAACGTCCACTGACACCGTATTTTATACGCCGAGTTTCGATTAATACGTACTTCTGCATAGAATATTATTTACATTTTATAAAGTAGCGTGCAAATCCGAAATAAGTTATTATGAGTGTATTGGTATGTTTAGTGTTTCATTGCAACTGTCTCGTTTACACAAATTTAGTTCGATAATTTTATCGAATTTGTGGTTTATTAACATGTTTTATTCTGTTTTAGTTATATTAATCTGACTAAAGCAAGAACATGGGTCTAGTTGACTATATTAAGTTCAAATCTGAAAAAAATTGATTTACATATTATTTCTCAATGTATTTACACGTTTAGGTAGGTACCGTGTATACATATATATACTTACCTATAATAAAAATGGTTTCGTATGTTTTTGGTTGTATATGTGTACGCGATTCCCTTTATTACGTGCATCAAGAATCTGTTAGTTACTGAAGGAAACCCATACTTTATGCGCCAAATCGGCGCCTACTAATTGCGGAGGTAGATAATTTACGAGCAGCCAGACTGAATAACCAGCGCCGTCATCGATTGCCTCCCGCCACCACCACGGAGCTGGCAGGCCTCGAGGAATGTGCAACGAAAGGTAATTATCTAGGTTACCTTAACAAACATCGCAGATTAAAAATGATATTCAATTACACTTTACAACATACCCATACTGCGACATAGATGGCGCATTAGAACTACGAGGGATTAGAATTAGAACTACATCTTTTTATTTAATTAAATCTCTTCTCAATATAATAACGACATTTTTACATCTTCAACTGCGCTATTACAAGTACATCACTTGATGATAAGACATCGACGGAGCACGTTTAAATCTTATTAGAGGTATGAATAGCTGCTGTCGTTTTTTTGCAGAAAGATAATTTAATAGTTAATTTACGTGCGATAGAGTAAAACAGCGCGTTGGTCGCCGGCCCCGCCCGCGCCGGCGCACCGGCCGCGCCGCGCTATCTAAATGCAAATCGGATAGGTTCGGTGGATGTCCACGATAAATCAGCTTCTCCGGCACGCTCCGTTATCCGTCCGAGTCGCCCTCAGGCGCGGCACCATCGCCACCACTACACTATCATACCATTTCACAATGCAATTATGCCAACACAAATTACATGGAGTATAATTAGGTTTGGAAGAATTACATGTGCTCCAAACACAGATAAATATAGGTCTTCAAATAACGACACAGCTGCAAAATAAGAACAGAAGTGTATATTAAAGAACCCGCTAAGAACTTGGCATTAGTGAAGTCTATTTATCAACAAGTATATGTTTGGTTGTATTTGCAACAGTTATTAGTTAAACTGATAGTGAGGAGAGAATTATGTCTGTTCTACAGAGCCTTGAAGTGAACCTAAATGCAAAAGGTGCTTAAGGAAACGCAATCCCCAGAATCATTTATCATTAGTGTAGTTCAAGCGCAAGCGGACGTTACAGTTGGTGATAGTCTGTCCAGTGACGGTATCCATTACCGCAACCGTGTCAAGATTTAACAAATAGCTCGCCACAATTCCTCTTAACAACCTCAGACGTCACACCAATGGCACTGCCCTGTTGAATTGTGTTTACAGGTAAGTTTAAAATAATCTCTATTAATACTTTGATACACCAGCATGTTAAAATACTGCAACATATTGTACACTCATGCCGCTACTAAGTGTAGTTACCAATCAAAAATTGCCTCTAACCAGACGTAATAAGCGATATTTCTGTGCACGTTGTTTTAGTATGTATTATAAAAGCTGTGTTCTGTAGCAATCCGATATCCACACATAATTGTCGCATGCTAGCGGCGTCCATTCCAACTTCATAACAGTTTTTATCGACCAGTTACACTAGTTGGAATCTAATTAGATTAGATGTGTTCAGGTCTCAAGATTAAATATTATCTCCGATCGAGCTGAACGGAAATGTCTCTGTAATAAAATTGTTTTCTGTTACACTTTTTTTCTATCTTCCGTTCTCGTTTACCGCATGTCGTGTCATGATGTCATTGAACACATAATCTATTACTAATAATGCTGCATAATATTATGTGTTGCACTTTATATGAAGTCGTAAACTTTAACTCTTCTCGATACTTTTAATGACTTGTTAAGTATTTATACTTTAATGGTTTCTAAACTATTCATCTATGACAATCATAAAGTGAATCTCGAAGAGTTAGTAATGTGCATCAATTCCAATTAACATGTCGATTCAGGCTATTTTAAGTTGATAAATATTCATTTACTCCCTGCTTACATCAACAACGCCATAATCTATATGCGTGTGGAACGAAAACACGAAACGTATTAGCATAAAAGTTTACACTGTGAACCCTTTAGCGTTATACCAATGTTCCAATTTATTATTGGTCTTAATACCGATGGTAATAGGCAACTTCCGACAGTCTAATTAGTTTGTCGCTTATAGTTCAATGGGGCTAATGAGAGAAGCTGTTAGAAAAGCCAGCTTCATTCGCAGAAGACATAGTTAAGAATCAAAATGGAAGGACGTAATAATTAATTAGATTCTTATCTGTTATTTGATATTTACAGAAATACTTCATAAAGTTTAAGTGATATTATGATACATGTTGAACATAATAATATATAGTGACTAATGATATTATCAAAATCATTCCGTCATTATAAAATGATCGTCGTCGAAATTTATTCAAAATAAAATATTAATTAAGAGGCTGGAGGTTCAGAGGAAATATTTTGATCGGAGCGATTTTCATCATGGTTAAATATAGAGGAGTCATGAAAAAGACGCAATTTTATGTAGATACGGACACTTAGCGGGCACAATTATGCAAATATGCAACGTCGATTATTGGCTAGTAACCACCAACTAGTCGCGGGAATTTATCGCCGGAGCCGTGACGCCCGCTACCTACAGCTACTGTGCTACCTATGTCTATGACCAAGAGCTGCTAATTGCTTATGCAATGGTTCCTCCATTAAATAGCTCCGTGACATTACATAATGGCAAAAATTTTAGTTTTCTCTATCGACACCTGTATCTGTAGCTGTCAGCATTCTAATTATTCTAAACATAATTAATGTTGTCGTCGAACCTACGTATTTGTCTTCTATTCCAAAATTAAGGTGCGTATTAGAGACAGTTTATAAAATATTACTGTTTGGTAGACTATTGACATTTTTGACGAAGGAATCCCGATCAATTGATTGAGCGTTCGATTTCAAAACAAGGGTTTTTAAATTGAGTAGCCCATAAAATTCAACCATGTGCTTGTATTTTTTTCAGGTCAACACAGATCATTTGCAACATAGAATAATAGGTGTGTATCGTAGTAATATGTACTATATGTTGCTATTTTTTTTCTAATTATTATGATTAAGACCAAATTAACCATACTAAAGTGGACTACGGACGTCTTTTCTCTGTTCACTCTTCATATAAGGATTGCTGTTCTATACCTATCTGTTACGGACAAAAACAATTGCAAAAATTATTTTAGGTATATTGGCTTTTGTTCCTTAATTGAATATCAGATACTAAATACGAGTTTAAAATACAATGAGAAGAAATCATTCACCTTAGAATGTTTTTCTAGTAAAGCTGCAGAACCAAAAAACTCTCATTCAATTAAATACATTCTAATTGTAAAAGTTTCCGTTAATCCAAGTTGTTTTACCATAACAGACAATATAGAATTCTCATGTAATGTAATCTACGGAACCCAATGAATCCTATTTAAATAATACCTATCCTTATTTCTTACCCGAGATTTCTATTTTAATGTGGTTTAATTAAATCAATACTTAATTTAAATATTTGTTATCCAGTAGTTAATTATAATCACAAATATTTATTTTGTTAGGTATAAAGCATGTTTTGAGATTCATTAAAGGTTCTAATCGATATTTCTCGTGACTTTTGTGACACCCAGCCAGTATATAGGTCTGTTCTACTGAGTATACTGGCTGGGTGTCACATTGGTATTTAACGTGGCAAGGCAGACGGCGCCCTTGGCTCATAAAAGATATATGTTTATTTATTAATGCAGTGTAAATAAATAAATTAATATTAGTATTCGTGCACGATTGGCATCTGTAAATCCGATACATTATTTCAACACAAAATGTACGATACTAGAAGCTACGCTGAGAGGTGTGCTGCGCCTCAACCTAATCTAATACAATATTATCACATTGCAATACCGTATAGTAATTAGTAGCTATACAATATAGTTATGTACGTACATAGAGTGCACCCACTGTGCGTAGGAGAGACAAAGCGCTTCCCTACATCCCGTGGGAGAACCTCGCCATAATACCATAATACATGATAATTTTTCACCCAAACTCTTTGTAAAAGCAATTATAAGTGCATTTTGTCGGTGTGTCTGTCATTAACTTAAACGTACGATGTTATTTTAAGGGCCGTAATCGCCGTTCCAGCGAGCCTCTGCGCTTTTTTGCGTACGCTCACGAAAAGCTATGCATTTAAACGCTTGAATTATGAAATTACAGTATTGAGTGTAAACAAGAATTGTTGAGAGGCAAACTTTACGAACACGCGCAATAAATTGCTTCTACCTGTATGTATGACTGTAACCCTATGTCCAATAAATTATATGTTCTGCGATGGTTCTGCGTACATAATTTATCCACCAAAAACATTGAGTCGCACCACCATCAATAAGTACGAATCGCCTGTAATAATATTGGTACATACAATCAGAGAATTGAAGTAAAGTACTAAATAAAAAATAACACAAGTCGTAACTGGGATCGATTTTTTTAACAATCTTTTTTGCCTATTAAATCGTCGACTATTTGGTTTAGTTGTTGTTATACCTACTTGTATATTCATTTGTTTTAAATTTGGTCTACTCTCAATACCAACAATATGAATGCATTAGTATTCAGTTATTTTTAGATAAAGTAATAAGTAGCACAAGCTTGACCACTTCTGATACCTACTCAAGTCCACATGGAGTCTGTCGCAAAGCTTTTTATATCTGGCCGGGTATATTATCATATATTGGCACAATATAAATGAGTGGCCATTGTCTTAACTAAAAGTATCCACTTACACACTACTGTTTGTTGACATACTAATACATTACGCAAGCTTTACGCCCAGAAACAAAGGCTGTCTATTGATGAAATCACTGTATTGATTCACAATGCGTAAATTCGTTCTGTTATGACAGGCGAGCATAAATTCACGGCGGGACCCTTCGGATGCTGCGAAACAATGAGTGTCTCCCCACTCTGCCCATCGGGCGATTGTCAAAACTGTGAGATATTATCCCGGGCCGCCGCAACGCTCATGGACACAGGGTTGAACATCCAACAATGCCGCTGTTCGCAATTTTCTTTTTAATGACAGGGAGACAATGGTCAGTGCACCGTTCACCGTGTGAAATCATCGAGCACCATTTATATCCGAGATGGCCTTATAAAGCAAAGGAATAAATTAATACGCTTTTTCTATGAGTGAAGCTTATGCGAGCTTTATCACGATCACGTATGATGAACGTGATTAATTGTTGAAATTATACGTATACCTCTACGATATTTTAATTAATTAAAGTTCATGTATTACTTATAAAGCTTAATGATGATCTGGCTGATTACAAAATGAACAACATATTGAAATATACACTAGTAGGTAGTATGAATGTTTAGTTGAAGGAAGTATGAGTACGACATTCGGAAAGCCTAACCGACGTGTCCTGTGCAGTTTATTAGTTTCACTTAATCTCACGTCACAGCTACAATGTAATAAACACCTGCAAGTTACCGCAAATTACAGGCTCCTGACGTCAGCGGCGCGGAGTACAATAGCTCGGCGGCTCGCTGCGCAGTGCGCGCCAGCCACTCAACTGATTGCCAAATTACAGGGTAAAGTGTCATAAGTACCGGTTGCGGTCCCGCGGGACACTGTTTAATTCATTATTGTTGTTTACCACATTTGTACTTCATCTAACGCGGCGGGAACTAATCAAGCGCAAAAGTGAAGGACTGCAAACGGCGATAATTAATCATGTTATTTGATAAAAATATCCAAGCTATTTGTTGAATTAAAAAAATCTTGATTTGGATAGTAAGAATTTTATGTTATGGCGGACTTTTTCAAATGTGTTTATATGATTCATATTTATATCCAGTAATGTATCATACCTACATAGGTATCATTTCATCATAGAAAAGTTTTTAGTTACATTCGATGTAATGCAAAGGTTAGCAAACGGTGTGAATAAATAATTAATTATTTTCGCTTTAATGACAACATTCGCCGGTTGCACAAAAACCCTAAAGCGTTGCGGACCCTAATAAAGGGTCGCGCATAAGAAAGCGACAAAAAATTAAGAATCGCCCCGATGAACCATTATCTTTGCATGTTAAAAATAATATGGTCATAGGGTAATGCACGTTCATGCGAGCTGCGTCCAGGAGCGCATTTGAATATTCCTTTGTGGAGGCACCCCTGGCTGGCCGGACTTCACACGCTCTCCGCAGGTACTTGCGAGTGCGCACCGCGGGCGCACCCTGTGACTGCCACCACTGAGCGCTGCTCTACCGCGACCAACACCTCTACATACTTCAATCACGTATGTTTTGGTAGCGTATTTAATTTGTCTATACTTTTTATACTTCACAATAGCTATATATTGTGAAGTTAAGTAAAGCTGATTTTTTACTTTCGCTCTCAAAATAGGTATATTTACGTTTATTATAATGAATTGGAACGAATCAACCTCCATTATCAGTGAACATATTAAATGATATAAAAAGATTTTTCAACCAGGAATAAATATATTTACGATAGTACTATATGGCGTCTCGCATGACCACACCACACACCACACATACCCACGCCACAGTAGACAGTATGCACACGGCTTTCGCATGAGTAGGTACTAAATACAATATTAATAAGGATTTCCAAAACAAAACAAAAATCAACATTTCGCTTGTAAGCATCAAGTTTATGTTACTTTGAATTATTTATTTTGTACTCAAACTCACATTTGCTTGATATTCATAGGGAGATTCAAGCGTCAAGATTGGTTGGGTGTAGTATTTTGATGAACTGGCAATAACATTGTTCAAACAACGTGATTGCTAATAATACGATTATTATTAGTTAGTACTAATGTTATATAGTTGAATAAAATTGGCGATTATTTGTCTAATTTGATCGTACTTGGCACGCCAGTTGTTAATAATAATAAGTTTCACGCGTCGCAAATAAATACAATTAAAGATTTCACTAATATTATGAATATTTCATGAAGAACATTTTAATTGAGTTGTTGTCTCTCGATTCCGAATACGTAACTATAATACTATAAGGGGGTAGTTTTCGGAGTTGAAAAATGATTAAGTATTCTATTTGGCCCGTCACGAGGATTTTCTAAAAATTAATTATTTTTTGGCCTTTTAAAATAAATGAAAAATAACATAGATCAAAAGTCACTTTTAAAAAACTTTATGCAAAAAATAAAACCGACTTCCATATCGAAACATTACAATGCTAAAAATAACATTAATTTCGGAAGGTGGTGTGAAAAAAAAAGGAAATACAAAACCAATAACACTGTCGGTTTTATTATTGGCAAAAAAGTTTTTTTTTCACGCTTTTTAGTGGGTCGGTTTGTAATTTATCTAGTTAGAATGTCACGGACAATGACATAAAGCGTTTTGTTTTAAATTAGCAAAATAAATATAAATAAAATAAAATACAATAGAAATACAATCTTCCAAAAAGAAAATTCGTCAGGTGTGACAAAGAGGGTTCTCTTCTGAATTATTTTATTGTTCCTCGGAAGTCCTTTCCACCCGCGACCGCTAGCTCTCCGATAATTTTGCTCACGCCGCGCGCCGCTTTCCAGCCTCTTGACCATCTCAACACCAAAACTCACATCGATCCGTTCCTCGGTTTTATCGTGAATAAAGTAAAAGCAATCAAGGACGTTTTCGCTGTACAATATGGATGAGATGACACCGAAGATGTGACCAGCTGCGTGTCACTCGGCAATGTTGTTCCAGGGCGCCGCCGCCGCCGACGAAATGCCTTCTTTGGCCTCGCGGCGCCCTATGTCACCATCACCACCGCGACTGCGCTAATTTCTGACGGGAAGTGTCAACGATTGACGTTTTTTTTCTATTCAGTGTTTTTCTTGGATTTTTTTTTTAATTATTTTAGTTATTAAGAGTTAGTTAATAAGTATAATTTTTATAACAAACAAATGTTGAGTGGCAGCAGTGATGTGTTGAGTGATAGTGCCGGTCAACCTTCGACATCACAAAATATCCTGGAGAGGTGTCCTCTGTGCACCCTGGCACGGTTTTTTAAAGGTAAGCGGGGTCTGAAAGTACATATTGGGTAGGTACACAAACCACCCAATGTATCTTCTTCTGTCCCCGTCATTTCTACAATTTTGGATCCGTTTTGGAAAACAATCTCTAAATTTAAAAATTCTGTTTCGGTTTTAAAGAGAGTTTCCCGCGGTGCCAGACCTGTAGTGGCGCAAAACCTTGCAGGATGCGTCCGCCTTGCCGCTCGGGAGAACTCCCAAAGTGCTTGGGAACATCTTCTCACCTTCCCGTATAGAATTTTACATGTTCAAAAGAATTTGGCAACCAAAAAGAGCCTAACTGCACAAATTAAAGATAACTGTAATATTTCGGCCCATAATCTGGATGCAAAATTATCGACACAGAGGGTTACTTCCACAAGAAGTGTATCCCACCTAGTCGAAACTAAATTAGGGGAAGGTGACATTAGCGGAGCTGCCAGGATACTTTTTAGTAGCGATGTGGTGGCCCCGTACTCTCCAGATACTCTCGCAGCTCTGGAGAGCAAACACCCTGCCCCAGTGGATGGTCTTTCCTTTCCCGACCCCCCCGATCAGGATATAAACACCCTCACAGTTACAGGTCAAGAGGTGGTCACTGCCGTTTGTTCCTTTCGAAGCGGCTCTGCTGGCGGCCTCGATGGTCTGAGTCCACAGCACCTGAAGGACCTACTCTGCTCAGGCGCTGGGGAGGCTTGTGAGTTGCTTTTGAAGGAGCTAACGGCTCTGATTGACCTTATGCTCTCGGGCCAAGTAAACGAAGCCGTCACCGATATTTTGTACGGGGCCAATCTATGTGCCCTACGCAAAAGGGATGGCGGCATTCGCCCCATTGCCGTGGGAACTACCTACCGTCGTATGGCAGCCATGATTTGCTCTAAATTTTATGGTGAGGATATTTCGACCAAATTTCAGCCCCTACAACTGGGTTATGGCTCCAAAGGGGGTTGTGAGGCTGCCGTACACGCCTTGTCGACCTATTTAAATTCTGGTAAAGGAGAGGTCATCTTGAAGGTTGACATTAAATTAAAAATGCTTTTAATTCAGTCAATAGGGACACTTTGTTGGCAGAAACTAAAAAGGAAGTACCACAAATTTTTAGTTTTCTTTGGCAATGTTACAGACATCCGACTAAATTACTTTATAAGGAAAACCTTTTGGAATCAGCTGTTGGCTGTCAACAAGGTGATCCCCTCGGGCCAGCGATCTTTAATTTAGCTATTCACCCAATTATTCGACAACTAAATTCCAAATTCAATGTTTGGTATCTCGATGATGGAACCCTGGGAGGCGATGTAGACACAGTTTTAGATGATCATCAACTCCATACCATAGGATTGGATCTCAACCTTTCGAAGTGTGAACTATTCATATCTGACAGTACTGACAGACAACTGACACTTTCTAAATTCCACGCATTAGCCCCAGAAATCCAAATTGTGGATAAAAGTTCTCTTCGTCTTCTTGGGTCTCCAATTATTGAGAATTCCTTTCCCGATTTTGTCGAGGAAAAAATACAAAATTTTAACATTTCGGATAGATTACACCAAATTAACATGCATTCGGCTATCACCTTAATTCGTTACTGTTGTTTTGGACCTAAATTAACGTACTTTCTTCGTGCTTCGCATCTTTGGCATCATCCTCACCTTTTGGAAAAAATGGACCAAATTATCCGGCATACTCTGACAGAAATTTTAAATGTGGCTATGGAAGACCGAACTTGGGCACAAGCTACTCTTCCCATTCATATGGGAGGTCTCGGCGTCCGCAAAATTTCTAGTATTAGTCTCCCGGCTTTTATATCTTCGATCCACGGTACTGAGAAATTAATCAGGAATATTCTAGCTCCGTCACTGGTTTATTTCAATGTGCCGTGCTTCACCGAGGCTATGGACACCTGGAGAATCGCTTGCCCGAATCTAAATCCACCCGACAACCCATCATCTCAGAGGCGGTGGGATGAGTCGCTCTGTAAAGCAGTTCAGAGTGACCTTATTGCCACATCTGCTTCGGCTACAGAGCGTGCGCGCTTGCTGGCTGTGAGTGAATGGGAGTCGGGTCTCTGGCTTCATGCACTACCGTCGTCGAACATAGGCACCTTGTTCGATGATACTACTTTCCGCCTCGCTGCTTCCCTTCGATTAGGTGCTCCCTGTTGTTCTGCTCATCGCTGCCACTGTGGCGAAGTTGTCAACAGCCTCGGTCACCACGGCCTTTCATGTGGCCGTAGCGCGGTTCGCATAGCACGGCACGCGAATTTTAACGAAATTATCCGACGAGCTCTTGTCACCGTCGGCGTTCCGGCTGTATTAGAACCCAATGGCCTGGCACGCGACGATGGCAAAAGACCGGATGGCATGTCTTTATTTCCTTGGAAGATGGGTAGGGCTTTAGTGTGGGATGCAACTTGTGTCGATACTCTTGCACCATCTTATCTTCCTAGCTCGTCTTGCTGTGCTGGCACTGCCGCTGCAGCCGCTGTGAACCTCAAGCGGCGGAAATATAATAACCTTGTTGGAGGTTATATTTTCGAGCCGTTTGGAGTGGAGACCTTGGGATCGTGGGGTCCGAGTGCTCACAAATTGTTTAAAGAACTATCAAGGCGGCTAGTTGACACTTCGCGTGACCCAAAGGCTGGCTTATACCTTGGATAGCGGTTAAGCATTACCAAACAGCGTGGCAATGCCGCTAGTCTTTTGGGTACATTACCAGTGGACAGCGATGCGCACGAATTTCTGGACGCCATATTTTAGTTTATTTTTAGATGTATATTATTATGTAGTTTAGGGTTTTTATTTAAGTGTATATTCCATTATTGATTAAATAAATATCTGTTACAAAAGTCAAAATGTCAACTAATTATCAACTTTTACAAAATATTGCTTTTCCCGATGCAGAGCCGTTAATATTTGAGGAGTTCTTCTGGTACTTCACCATCAGCTCTACTTCACTATATGCATTGTGATGAGCATAAAGTACTTAACATCCATATTCAAGTAATCGAATCGCAATCCACGAAATACTTATTATTGAGTAGTTTCGGTGGCCATCTCTGGTCTTCATCATCAGTTCCACTTTCCCAAATGGTGCTTTTCGAGAGCAACTGCACAAGTTACTATAAGAAATACCCAAAACGCCATAGGTGTGCCTATAATATTTGAAGAGTTCCCTCGATTTCTCCATAATTCCATCATCCGATCCTAACGTGATGACAATGGAACCAACTAGAAAGTCGCAGCCGTCTTCGAGATATGAGGTAACATATATAAAACGATAATACATAAAAAAGTTCAAGACGAAATGAAAACCACCTCCTTTTTTTTAAGTCGGTTAAAAAGTACGCGTGACATCACGTGAAATTTCAACTCACTGTATGGTCTTAATTTTTAAATACGTGTCCAGTATATTTTAGTGATCTAAGTGACGGACTAAATAGAAAATTTCCGAATATCAGAAATTCTTTTGAACAAATTAACTACGCATTGCAGTCGCATTCTGTCAAAAACTCCTTTAATTTTTTCCCTTATTTTGACCAGTTATGGACACTGTGATGTTATTTCGCATTGGATTTAAAAGTTTTGTAACTAAGAATATTTATTGACCTTCAGGTATAACATTTGTCATAGTAATATCATTCAGTACCTTTACAATCTAACAGGAGTGACAAAGCAATTTTATTAATAGTTACCCATTTTATGAACAGTACCTAATATTATTAGGCGGACTTCATGCCACAAGGCGTATAGACACTATAACTTAACAAAAAAATACCAATAATTTCGAGAAATTCTCTTCGTTGACAGGGAAACAATCAATAAGTTTATACATATTTATAATGTTTAGATGTCTCGTTGGGTTTAAAGTCGACACGTCGAGATTGAAAGTCGTTAAGTAAAAGAAAGCAATAAATTTTAAAGTTCCGTTGTAAAAGCCGCGTCATACCTTCTTTACAACATTAGAATTATCTATTACTTTAAAATTAATTGTTACAAATGACTTCTCGTGTGAATAACCACGGCCATCTCCTCCGCAATGATAGTTATTCAAATGATTTACCTAGCGCGACGCTTTGGTAGTTTTCTTATTCAATTTAAAGTTACTCGACAAGAAATAATGGAATTCACTTGGACTGTGTAACCCGTGGTAGCCGATTAATTTTAATTACGTTGGATAAATGAGTAAGGTCCAACAATAACTGCCATCGAACGTTTTACTAAAAAGGAAGTTCGTAATAAATCCAAACGTACACTTGCCACTCAGGCTTATTCACATTTAGAAGCCGATAATGTTGATGCGGAGTTGCAATAAAATACATTGGATGCAATATAGCGTGTCACTTGACATTCGTGAGTATCCAGCTTTACGGTCGCGGGCGCAGGGCTTTAGAAAGCGCGCTCCAATAAATACTCGTCCGATTATGATCTACGGCGCGTAGCTCGTAGCCAGCAGGCCCGCGCCCGCGCGCTGCTGTGTAATATGTGCCAGCGTGCGAGGCGTTGCGTATACCATCACATCTTTGTAGCCGTGAAATTTGAGTGATGTTTACAAAACTTAATATTTTTATAATTCAACTTTTTTCTTTGAACTATCAATCTATATTACTTAGTTCTTGAAAAAACCTACAGCTTTTTATTGCAACATTCATATGTATAAACATACAGTGCAATTAATATACGATTTCTAAAGAGCGACGAAGCGCATTTCGAGCCATGCCCAGCCCTAGAGCCTACCCTTGAATGCACCCGAGAGAGCGCAGTCTTGTAGCCTGTGGGCCGCATTCCGCGCTGCGCTCACGCATCGTACCTAGAAAAACTAACACAGCGCGCGTGGGATTCTCGGGAACACGCTAAATAAACACAAAAACACCACACTATGTTAGGATACAACGAACACCCACGTAATTACGTATCCCTTCTTTGTTAACCTTTAGATACATATTATGACGTTTACACGATATTGCTTGGTTCACAAATGTGGATGTTATAAACTAATGTAACAATAAATAATAGATACCTATTATGCTGCCTAGCATAAAACATGAAATGCTTTCATCTAACGGTGAACAATGATGGTACTAAAGGTTCATCACATGTAATCATTAGGTACCTTTAAGCTAATTTGAATAAGCTACTTTTAGAGTTTGGTATCCTTCAAAGCCGTCGATAAAAAACATACTACATTTTTCATGACGCTGCATTCAATCCCTCTGCGATGGACGTAGTTTAAGACACCTAGGTGCGTATAGTTGCAGTGAAATTCCGTCAAGTATAGTGGAGGCAGCTAACCAACTAATAAAATGGTAATTGCATAGCATGTGTACACTGTTTCATACACAGAGCGGCGCGCCCTGCCGAGCTCGCCCGTAGCATATATTAGCATACACTCGGCAGGGCTTCACGCCATATTGAAATCAGCGATACGCCGATATCGACATATCGCTCATATGCGTGGGCGGCACTATCGCAAAATGTTTTGGATGTGGGTCAGCCGAATATCAGCTCAACAAAGTAATTGGATGTGGAAGTAATTGTACATCTATGCGTCGTTTATACTTTACTACAGCACAGTCTGTTATTATGTTACCAGTTTATGATTTATTCTTTATTAGTCGCAATTTAAAAAGATAAATGCTAATAATGTACACCGGGTACTTATCTTTCTATTCCAGCGTGTAGTCAGAGCTTCTATGTATGATAATATGAATTAAGTCGATCCGAAAGCCATCTACGGAACTTCTGCGCTAAATGTTCTTATTTTATACACATTAATTACAATCTCATTTTATGCCATGTTTTACAAAATAAGTAAGTAAATAGTTTACTTTCTCGCCACAATACAACGATTTTACGCATTTTAACGCAATATTGAACATACATATTGAGGGAGCCTGGTCCTTAGGCCAGACTTATGGCCTGTATTTAAATTTCAGGACACCAGGCCCCTCCTTAGTGGTTTACAGGTTACAATTTGTGCACAGTATTTCACAAATAAATTATTCAATCTATTACTTTCTTTTAAAATAATACAATATTATTTTCGTATGTATTTTATTACGTAAATTATTTTTAGTGGATTGAGCGCTAAACCACTTTTTCTGTTTTTCACGTGCAGAGTTTTTCTATCGAGAGGCGAGAATCTATGCAGAACCATGTATAAGAATGCTCTGTATCGTCTGGAAAATCTTTTCATGTATAAAAATGATTTTAAAGCACACTTCGGTAATCACAACAAGGTTCGTAACATATTATTATGACAAGGAAATGTCACTATAATACAATCTCCCAACAAATAATTATTTTATTTGCACCGGTCCGCTATCCATAATATATGGAATACATTACGGTTTTACTTATAATAAAATATGTCATATATTTCACAAATACTAGAAGTGTAACACCTCCACAATATATACAATGTATTCTATCAGTGGATTAACATATTATTACAAATATGATATATCTCGCGGTGCAACAGCTCCACCTACTCGCATGAATGTGTCGTGTCGGACAGCGAGCCGCGCAGGCGCGCCTGTCTCCTCGGTCTCTGGTGCACACATGTGCTCTGCGTCTGCTACTTTCACGCGGGTCGGGCGCGCCCATATTAATTGCTCCCGTTCTTCGGCGAAGCTTTATTTATTGCCCTGACCGGTGATTGTGAAAAGCTTTGAGTAGAGTGTACATTAGTTTGAGTTTTATCTCGTGTATTTGATCTGACGTGTGACACATGAGCACGCTCGGCGACGAGCGGGCGTCGCTGTGCGCCGCACGCTGTACTCGCTGCGAGAGCTTTTCGCAAGAAAACTATAACGGACGCGGACTGTGATACTGCTTATCCGCGTTTCGTGAGAAAATGTGCCTCACGCTATTTGCCGTTGTCTTGGTGCGGCAACACTCAAGGAGTAAATAAAAAATCAATTATTATCTAAACAAAAATGTGAGCGGTCGCACGCCGATGTTTTTAGAGAAATAAACATTAATTGTTTGCACAACGACCGCCGCCAAAACAAATATTTGATATTCGAAAATACTATTCTAATGTGTGTCGTGGTACAAGGCACCACTCGAGGCATCAGGCTCTTTAGCGGCTCTTTTGGTCTTTGTAATAATATTACGTGACATTTTAACGTTAAAACAGCACACACCTAGCAACACGTAGCAGCTGAGTAGGCACAATTATACAGAAACCGTGAATGCCGAAATTATCTTACTAAATGTAGTGGAAGTTTTTTTCGTAACTCGTTATACATTTTACTGCCGACATGAAAAAAAAATACATCGTCAAAATAATAAGCCTAGTGTTGGCAATTACATTGATCGACCTTCATCCTTATTCACATTTGATATCGTAATTAGCTAAATTGAGGTCTCTTGTTATGAATAAACAAATATATTAACATTGCATATACATATTCATTAAGCACCCAATACTTGACAATATTTATGTATACTATTCTAAGATTTGACATGAGTCCAACTTATAGAATTAACGTCGGTTGTTTTATAATCAAATTTTAATAAATAACGCATTAGGCAAAAAACGGCCACGCTTGAGGTCTCACGGTCAAACTTGCTATAAATCTGTTGACGAGCGGCGAGCGGCGCGGGCGCGACGCGGAAGTCATGCCGCGATATTACCACCTAATTATCTACCACAACCGAGCATCTGAATATTTTTCCAATTATGCGTCACTACTACATGGATACGCGTGTTTTTGTTACTCTTAACACACAGTAATCTTGCAAATCAAGAATTCAAGTAAAAAATTTGACCCGCAATTTCGTTGAATAGTTGCAATTGTTACAACACAAACAAAAAGTACAAATAAACACATGATTTGAACACGTGATTTCGTGTTTTGATTATCTGAGCACATCAAGGGTTGCATTCTTGTATTGAATAGATATCTGTATGACCTACATTTTGCTAATCTATTTATTAGTATTGGCTTATTGATAAAATAGAAAAACTTTTTCAGATTTCATAGGGCAATTCCATATAACCAATATAATAAATCTTTATTGGAAGAAAAACATATTATACAAACATTTCTGTGTACGAAAATAGCCACATTAGTAAAACTGTGTTGCAGGTATTATCGCCCACCTCCAGGAGGAAGACGACAGCGTTCCAGATACTAAATATTATTAGTATCTGGAACGCTGTCGTCTGAATATAATATAATACCAATGAATACTTCTTTGATTTTAGATTTCATGTATTTTTCTGAAGTTCTATAGCCCGCTTCTATATCTTCGCTCAGAAAATAATGAATATCTCTACATGAAAATGTAATCACAACATTAATTCAATCGTTTCCTATCCGAAAAATCAATGATATCATTAGTAGTTATAGGTTTATATGTAAGTTTACTAGTTCAACAACAACCAAATGACAAATAAAAAAAATCATTTTGTATACATTACCTAAGCAGTAAGTACCTAATAAAAATATACAAGGTACGCGATATTTAAATAATAAGTATTCACTCATAATAACATTATCAATGTGATTTTTTTTTATCAATAGATATGTGGAAAGATACGGGTATATTACACATTATCGTATTATTTAGGAGTTATGTTAAAAGATTATTTGTATCTCCTTTGAGATAATTATGATTTTACACTCAGAAGAGTCATTATAGATAGATTACAAAACTGTCGTATTTCTGATTTGTATCAATACTTTCTTAGAGGATAATAAATATAAAAAGAAAATTACTACCTCGTGTCTCAAAGGAAAAATGTAAGCAGTAACGATGTTTGATTTATCAAAAATGTACCGTAGCATAAATAATGACTTGAGTTTTGAATGGTTAAAGCTGAATTAGAAAATAAAAAATAAAAAAAAAACAATTTAATTTTCATGTATTTCATAGTCAGTGCATATAATACATAAACATAAGTTATGATCAGTTATAAAATAATTAATATTTAATTAGTATTTTTTATAGCCTACAAATAAAATAAAAATACAATAATTAATTAATTGAAATTTTATAGTGTACATAATGATGTATAATTGGCATTAAAGCGGGTTTTATAATGAATGTAGTTCAATGAGATCCGAAATTTTGGTTATATAAATTAAAGTGACATTATCTCGCGAAAGAAATAATCGTATTGATCTGAATCAATTAAATCGTAATGCAATAAATGAACTTTGTTTTTATAAAAAGAATCGTCTGTATTACGGTGCACTAGATAACAATCAGTACACGATACACATTCAGTAGCAGGTTGAGGGAACTAAAGTGTCCAATAAGTAGCAATTATATACGTGCGATACCGCAGACCGGTATGCTACGGCTCACACTGTTATCATAATGATTCAAAACGTTGCTTGAGCATTTCGGACAGTGGTAAAGAAGAACAGGTCACGACAATAATCGAAAATACCTGTGGAACAAGTTGAGAACTGGTCGCCGAGGAGGCAGCTGGGCAACCCCGCATCAACGTCCGAGGGCGTTTTGCATGACGCGGTCAGGTACCGGTCAGTATTCACGCTCGTCCGATAGGGGTCACTTATGCACAATAGTGTCCGGTTCACCCTGCCCGCGGGCTCGTCGCTGGGGTTCGATCAGGAGCAGGTTGCGGCTCGCGAGTGCTCAGTGCGCGCTCGGCGGTGCGGTCCGGCGGCGGTGTCGCTCGCTACTGCTGCGTCGCGCGCGCCTCGCTCTGAGCGCCCAGCGCCGAGCGCCTGGGCCCGCTCGGAGAAGGGTGACATCGCAGCTCTTCCTCTTTGTCCGCTGATAAAGGGTTGCCGATTGTTTGAGCAGGAGTTTTTTTGTATTGAACTTCATTTGTACGGTAGTCTTAGTCACCGAAATCGTTATCGAAATCAAAAGAAAAGAACCCTGCCCTACACGTTTGATGCAATTATTTATACTTTATTGCGCATGAAATCCATTTATAAATACTTTTGTAATCTGAGAATCGTCAAAATCGATATCCAAAGCTTTAGTCCAGATCTCCATACATTAGAGTTCAACGAGCCGCGCAAGCGCTACACGACGTAGTATCGAGGTCGATCAGTTAAATGACAGTCGTAACTCATTTAAGTGACATGAGAACTTTCTTTTTTATAGAGCTGCTAGCAAGTAGGTACAAACACAGGAAGGAAGTGTAAAAAAATACCACCCATTTCCATTAACCGTATATAAATCATACTTCGTAGCCAACATACTTGGCACGTATGAATGCATAGAGTTTAGATAAATAATGAAGTCTTTTTTAATGTGTTAAGAGTATTTTTCTTAGTTTTCAATGAACTGTCTATTGAGAACCCTTGAATATGTAATGTATAGCTCTTCGCTTTGTTTGCTACGAGTCTACGAGAGCGCGTAGTTTCCGCTACGCAGCGTAGTCGTAGCACGTCTGCGAATGCTTAAAGAGCTACTACCTACTTACTAATCATTACTTTGACTCCCTACAAGTTAATCCACCAAATATGTGTCATGCAAATGTTGTAGAATATGTCTGATATTGTAATACAGAATTTATATAAAAAAATAAATAAGAATCATTGCGAGTATTAACTAACCTAATCAAATTTTAATATTTTGTAGATATAATGAAATAGAAGGAACTTTAACACTACAATTAAATTACGATAATACAGCGTGAGAAAAGCTCGGACGTTGTAAGAATTAATTAAAATTACGGCCTAAGGAAACATAAAATGTCGGTAGTGCCGCAGTGGTCGAGTAATTACAAGTCAAATTTGAGTGAAGCCGAGAGGCGTGCAGGGGTGCAGGTGCAGGTGTCTGGGACGCGGAAATCACCGGAGCTGCTTTAATTACATGTGTTTTAGCGCCACCGCACCGCACTCCTCCGACATCCGGAGGTTCTAATACGTACGTATTGGACGTGAGCCGTCGTGCCATTCGTACTTAGCGTTATCATCACAAAACAATAAAAGATCTACAGTTATTGTCCGCCGCTTACGAAACAAGTCCTTGGGAGTTTGGAATGTCTCCTTCCGGCTTTACTCGTGCATACATATTTCGCGATTTAATATTAAACCTCGAATTTTATTGACCATTAATATAGTCGAGAGAATGTAGTTAAATAAAATTAAAAGTATTAATATACCAATAATATGTTATAAGATCATTTAACTAGATTGTATTTTAGTAGTCCATACAAAATATGATTAATTGATTAATGAGAGATCGCATCTCATTAGATACTGTTTAATATTCGTGCCTGCTTAGCGACTAATTTAACGTGATTAGTGTGTGGTACAGTAAAACTGCAGCTGTGTTATCGCCACTCATAATTACGTCCAACGAGCCAAATATATTTTGTCTAAATTTTATTAATTGCTAAAAGTAGAACACTTACTTCAATTGATTGGAACGGAAAGCTCTTCAAACATTTGCCGTCTATATATTTTATTATAACGGCCATTAATTTATATTGCGTTACAGATAGCAAACGATTTAGACTTGGTTTTTTACCGCTTTACATAATTACAAAATTATGCGTTATATTTATGAGTATATATACGTGTACCGGTCAGCCGATGGCCGGCGCGCCCACTTGCAAGCGGCGACTAACAGAATTAGAGGAGCGCGCTCCATGAGATGGATTGCCTAAGATAACGTGTCATGTTCCATCTTTAAGTAGCCAAATAACACCAGCTAGTGGTCAGATCGCTAATGGCCCACCCGATATGATTCTTAATAGAATCTGTATCGAGTACCCACACAAGCCATACAATTGTATAATTATCTTTTATTTTAATAAGTAAACAAACTAAAATCGTGGCTCATCGAATACAGTAGATCTGGTAGTTGATTTTATTGAAACCAATGACTCATGTATGTCATTATCATGAGTCTAATTAAAAAATAATTACTGATTTCAATTAGATTTACTTCTCAGGAGTTCTAATTGCACAGTTCTATATCATTTGTGAAGATGTTTATGATTGTATTATAGACTCGTGATTACTACCGATATTGTTGTCAAAAATCTTACTAGTAAATGCGAAATTTTGTATGGATGGATGGATGTATAGATGTATGGATGTTTGTTACTCTTTCACGCAAAAGTTATTGAACGGCTCTGAATGAAATCTGGTAAGTAGATAATTGACCTTCTGGAATAACGAATAAGCTATTTTTCATCCCGAAATTCCCAGGGGATTGATAATTATACGGGCAAATCATCCCACGTGAATGAAGTTGCGGGCAGAAGCTAGTACATAAGTGCTCATTTACTTTGAGATTTTTTCGTTTTGACTCAGTGATAATTATTCATGTTATATTGAACGAGGTCATATGCTCGGTCCATAGGTGTCCAGTATGATTGGCGTAACGAGAACAAGAACCGATTTGGTCAATAATCGCCATAAGTACGTATAGTGTGTACTTTCGAGCACCGAATGCAATAATAATTGGAGGGTCCGATTTATCACATGGCTATTCTCCGAAACGCCTGAACAGTGATTGTGCAAGCCCTTCACGTCGTGCGCACGAAAATATCTCGAGGAGTCCATACCGAGTTCACGTAATTATAGGTCGAAAATACATGCATGGGAAGTTCCAACGAGATTTTTTATCTCTCTTATTAATTCACTTAACCGTTTTAAGCCGTGCAAAAAATAAACAATCACCGTAGGTAGCGAGAATTCTTTCTTTGAAGTGACCCTTTGCTTTTGCACTATCATATTTATCTATAATGGTCAATGGGTGACACAAAGGAAGGGTCAAGCTTTCACAGAGAAATAAACGTAGCTTCCCACACTGGTCAGTGTTGGGTACCGGTCATCGGTGGTCATCGAATGCTTTGTTTACACATTGTCTCCCCTGTAAAAAACAACCCTTTCCATTTTGAATAGATCTATTGAAGTTCTGCTAGACAGAATTTGGTGTGCGACACCCCTTTTAATTGTGCAAACGGTTGCCATTCATCTTCTAGTACGCAGGTGTAACATTACACAATAATTTTTCGAATTAAAACCGATGGGTAGCTGCGAACTTTACAGTGCTTTGATAACCATTCAATTTTTTTAATCGTTTCTGAATGGTCTTCTTTCAATTTGACGTTTTATATTTAAGTATAATCAAAAGACATTTACTAAAAGAAAAAGGAATGAATTATGGTACAAAGACTATTTGGTGAACTGAAAAAGCTAGTTTAGTTCTAGCTAGCTAGCTACTTTTATTTGTTACTTATTTATGTCTTATGTCCAACAAGAATCTGCTGTTCACATTTGTTGTATCTATCTTATAAGATTGAATCAACAAACTATCTAGTCGTTACTTGAAGCATGTCCCGAGTGTGTAAGTGAAAACTTTGCAATAACTAGCCAAAGAGCCAGTTGTAGAATACGATCATTAATCTAACTTGATACTAAAAGGTTGGGAGTAAAGGTATAAGTTCAAGCCACTGACAGTCATGGCATGGTAGTTAAGGTACCAGCGCGGCGCAGTGCAGGCGGGGTGCGGGGAGGCGGCCGCGTGTGATGTCACCGACGCTGCAGTACCTGCGCCGCGCTGGATCGACACTCGGAGAAAGTCAACGTGATCATGATAATCCACCAGCCGACGATAAATTTATGCGCCCTTTGTTTCTTTTCAGCGATTTATCAAAAAAGACCCCCTTTGTGTACACGTTACGATCTGTACTCTCGAGAAACACTACAAACGGGTCAAACGGTCACTGTGTGTGTATTGTTCAACGGTATTTATAGTGAAATTATAAGAGAATGCATATACTGGGAAGGTACACACGTAGAGCACTAGGCGGGTAGCTCTCAGACGGAGCGCTGCCCAGCACCTGAGCAGGCAGGCGAGTTCGACGCGCACTGTTATTACGTAGAGCCCGCTGTAACAAGATAAGCAACAGAGTAGAATAATAATAAAAAGCGTAGTGTATCGAGTGCCGTAAATGACTTGTTTTGTTCACATAGGCCGCGGGCGGATCAATTTGACCCTTATCGAGAAAATAACCAACGAAAGCGCAGTCCTATTAACTGCGTCGAGAAAAAATTAATTGTTCGTGATTATGGATTGTGGGTAATTGATTGTCGGTGAGGACGGGATGTGTCGCAGCCATCCCCGCCGTGTTCACTGCCTACTTATAACCGCGAGTAAGTGCTTACTAATAAATGGACTATGTCAATGTTGTATGTTAGTACGATTAATGCCGCCTGCTCGGCGCCATTCGAATTTATAAAATACTAAATTAATTGCGTTTACCATAAAGGGAAACGCTGTAGTGACTCAGACACAGATGATAAACAGAGTTAGCATAATTGTTGCAGCCTCGCATGGGTGCACAACGTACTAGCGGCTCCTTACATAATTCCATGACAAAATGTTTACTGTAAAGCTTTTGAGGTAGATCGCAAAACTAACAAGTTCTCCAGTATCAGGGCTTTGGCACTGATCGCAGGCAGACTAAAAATAGATAAAAAAATATTAAATCGCCAATCGAACCAAGTCTCTGACCTAAAAAATTCACAGTAGCAATAGAAGTCAATGGCCAGCCGTAAAGCTGTGGCAAGAAAGTACATCTAAAGCCTTGGAGTGTATATGTGGTGCTGCCCCACAAATAATGGCGCACTTAATTTCCTGTCCTGCGTGCCCTGTCAACCGTTCACACATCAACTCTTGCAATGCCAAAAGTGGAAGCTTCTGACAGTCCCAAACTTGTTGCCCAATTTTGAGCAGACTCCATTTAGCCATTAGCCATCAACACGCTAAGAAGAAGAATGGCCAGTAGGATTTATTTAATGAGACAATAAGTATCTATATGTCACAAACTAGAACTACATGGAGCCATTGACGTTACTTAACCCGTTATTTTTTCATTAAAATTATTCATGACACTCAAGAAGTGGATAAATTATACAAAATATACATAAACAATTTACATAAAATCTGTACCTTTATGTTTTTTATGAATTTTTGGGAAAACTTCTCGTTTAAAATTTTTACGTAACAGGTGTTTACGCGTCGTAGACTTTATTAAAAACTAATACGTAGATGAGATTAAAAAATAGTAAGTAGTGGTGTTTTTAATACCAATGCTAAATGCTTGGGCTGTGAGGGCTAAAAGCATCCGCGATACAGTTATGTTTTCCAGGCGAGTTTATTTATACATAGAAGTGAAGTCGAACATGTAGATTATTGCATCATTGCAACTTGAATTGACTTTGAAACTCTTAGTACCTTGGTACATTCTAGGAGTTTACTTGTGGATAAAACTTAGTTTACTTGAATATCTCGTTAATTATGAAAGTAAATAGGGGCTAGGAGTGAACAACCCACATTATACGATTATCATCAAGTAGTACACGGTCGATGTACTTACATACAAACAATATATTGAATTGCCATCAACAGACAATTGATACCATTTGGCACACAAACATGGAAGGTTCGGATTCAATTCAAATTCGTGACTGGAACCGTGAAGTGTTCTTTCTGCAAGTCGTTTTCAATATTCATAACAATATCAGACAGCATTTACTTTAATTCTGACACCTGTACAAGCTTTAAATCACACATAATAATCATAATTAACGCGAGTTCAATGCATACTATTAATAAAATGTAAAGCAACATTATTTGTTGGCGAGTATATATTCAACTCAACATAAATGTTATATTTAATCCTATTTTATTGAACTCGCCCGTCGTTGTAACTTGTACATAAGTATACTATGCAGTTATGCAGGCATTGCTATGCACAAAGAATGTAAGAGACTAATATCTATCTCGTAAACTTTGTTGATAATGTTTTCTATATTCACAGAAATCATAAAGTTAATTCTCACATTAATAGTGTCATGAATTCTTAAACAGCTTCCTAACGGGCGACGTCGACTCACACGCGCACGTTTATGACAAAGTAATCGAAGTCGAATAGTTAATTGCGAACGTCGTATGAATTTAAAAATGCATGGCATTTAAATGCCAACCCGGTCGCCATTTTAGTTCGACGCGAGAGAGACTATCACCTTGAACACGACTTAAATCTGACAGCGTCCAATGTCGCTCTCGCTCGAACCAATTAAAATAAAATTAAAGTATCGCTAGTCTTTGTCACGTAGCTTGTATGTGTTCCAAATATTTGTTTTATGAACTGTTTTGTTTTTTATCACGACATTCTAGCGCTGCCTTAACAAACATTCTTGTGCACAGAGCACCAAGTCTTCTCGGTGGGAGGACGCTATGTTCCTGTGATATTACTCTAATCAAGTGTACGAGGAGATACTAGCATGCTATAACAATACAACGGTATAGAAGTAATAGTACATTTTTTGCAAAAAACCCTAAATAAAACCTGAGAGCTTTCCTTAAAATGAATTGGTATAGACAAAAAATGAGCTTCTGATTTAGAACTTTTTTATATGGATAGGCAATAAAGTGTAAAATGAATAAATAACTTAGCAATGTTGTCACACAACGAATAACGAGGTAGGTAATAATAATATACAGCTAGTAGTGGCTTGGCGCATTGCGTACGAGTCGTATGTGTTACACGTTGCGAAAGTTTTATGGAGCGAGAACAAGGCGGGCAGATCTGAAAAATAAGTTTATAACATACAGTTACGGCAAGTGATTGAGAGATAAGTTTCCAGAACACCTTAAGCAGTAAAAAAAAGTGTGACGGTGCACTAACACTGCTTCATTCATCTGAAGATAGCCATCGTTTCTTTCTCAGTACCGCTAAATTACATTTCTAGTAGCCGTGTAGCGCGTTTACGAGGTACTTTGAAGATGCTACGGTGTGTCCGTAATGGCTATTGCAATATTATACTGTCAGATGCCCGGCTGATATCAACGTATTCTCTACTGTATAATTTTTGTCCTCAGAAGATACCATACACGGGGTCAAAGAAAATTGTAGAGGGTACATCTCATGATGCCTAACATTTACAGCTTATCAAACATCTAAGTTTTCTTAGAAAACGAGGACATTATGTTATACTGACGAGACCTGCCGTTTTTACAACTGTTTAGTGTCTATCGTTAAACATAAAAATCCAGTGATAATAATAGGTGCCGTTAACATGAGGCTTAACTGATTTCTTTTTGTTATAAACTCTCTTTGTTTTTACCCAATTGCAAAACCACAAACGTTCTCACAAACCTTCATAACTTCAACATCTATATACAACGTGTAATTTAAAGGGTATATACATACCAAGTGCATGGCTTCTTTGGATGATAACAAACGATATGGCAAGGGTTTTGTAATCCTAAGTCTACGTGTGTAGAACTTATTACAAATTCCAATACACTGATACCAGAGACCGAATTTTTCAAATTAAGAATAACGAAAAGAATTATAGTGTTATTGACAAGTGACGTAGAAAGTTATTGACCCTCGTAGTGCCGTGACACGTTTGTTATGATTGGTATTCAAGAAATATATGAAACCAATAATTTGGTATCAATTCTTTGAGTCAGTTATTTTGTGCTGAAATTGTGCATAGAGACTCCATACCAGATGTTGTCTTCAGCCCTTTTGGATAGATATGGGGTTTCCGTTACACGTTGTATAATCATTAGTTTGAAAGACTATTTAGAAGCAAAATACGTTGCCGAAGTTATACGACGCAGAATAACAAGATGATGGGATAACTGCCCTTTCTTCCTATTATTAATACTCCTTCGTCTTGACTCAGTTTTGTCCTAAACGAAGCCTTATCTAAATTTCAAGCTTTAATACCCTCATGTTCAGATCATCAGTAAATTATTATTGTCACTCAGTGATTAGGATTTATAACCAGTTGATTACATATATTTGATGAAACTGCTACTTACCTTGATTACAGAACTGAGTTTAGCGTTGTATTCCGCACGTATCCTCGGTATCCACTACTCATTCGGGACCAGCCACAGAGCATAAATACCTCAACGCGGTTCATAGAATGTACTCTATGGTACAGATACTTATCTCGGAAGCTATGTTTGAACTCAATTATTTATGACTTATCTTCACGTATGACAGTTGCATTACGAAAGCCGGTATCTCATAGTTAGCTCAAACAATCTAAATGAATCAGTTTAGTTGCCTACTGAATATAAATACTTCCAAAGTAGAACAAAGTTGAATTATAAGTCAATTTTCATGTAACAAATGTATTGTAAATACAACCCATTAATCTTACGTAACGAAAACTCGATTTGCCGTTTAAAGCCACAATAGCAGAACAATAGCGCGTGGCCTTACTTGAAGTAACGAGTATCAACATATAGCTCCCGCCCTCTTTATGTATGATACCGTTGACTTAACAATAACGTACAAACTCACTGAATAATGATTATATTTCACGACAGTTTTAATTTAACGATGTCAATATCCTCAGGCTGTAATTTTAACATCATGCTCATAAACAGACAAATTACAATCACTCTTAGACGTGGATAAAATAAAACGTTTTGCAATCAGAAGAATAAGTGCGGAAGCGATCAACTTTGGGATCACTGATTAATCAATCATAAATGCTATCGTAAAACTGTGATACCCAAATGAACGCCGGCGGCGAGGGGCGCGCGGGTGGCGGCAGCCGAGCCCGACGCTGCGTTACACCTCTGTGTTGCTATAAAATTTATGAGGGCTCTATTTTGGAAACTAATTAAAAAAATGTGATAGCCGTTAGAATAGTCCGATCGTGAGAGAGTGATAAAACTTCTGGAGAAGTAATTTGAGGCGTAGGTACCTACTGCACCATAATTAGCATCGATGTTACTTCACAACACAAATAGTCTATTTCATTTCAAATAGTCTGTCCAAAACCAATCTAGGCGTCGACATCCGTTTGGTAATAGACCTATGTTTCTATGAAAGTTATAGGTGCCAAAGTGTTAATGAAGCGCATGTCCAATCAATGGAGAATTTAAACGGAACTCAACACAGCAATATTTATAGTGACCCGGCCGCCGCCGCGGCGCGGTAAAGCTGCTTGTCATAGACGCGCGCTGCGTGCTGCGACTCAAGGAACACTCCGCGACAGTTAGTGCCATGCTCTCTGTAAAATACGATGTGGATGTAGGCTGTAGCATGTATTTAAAATGAAAAAAAAAACACATTATAATCAATCGAAGTATTGAGTGACTTACAAAAGCTCCATAGGTATCAACAAATAGTTTCGTTTTTACAAAGGTATGAAAATAATGTCGAAGCATTCGAATTTGGTCATAGAATTGGGATTTAATGATTGGGTGATGTTTACGAGAGGTATCAGAACAATTTTACATAAATTACATTAGCAAAACTGATCAGACGTCAAACAAGTAAAATATATGTATACCTAAAGCTATCAACAAGATGATGGACGAAGTTTTATATCCGCAAATCCAATCAAAAACTAAACATAGCAGTGACTCCGAAACAAGTACGTTATTTTAGTTATAATCGTTAAGTTATAGCAGCATGCTATACCTTCATTATTTAAATTGTTCTCAAAAGTTGTCTGTAATAACTTAGTGTCGTTTAATTCACTCATTGCATACAATCTTTAGAAAACTTAAAGATATATTTTAACATTAGTTATCGATCCAAAACGAATTCATTTCTAATATATTGTCTCATTAATTACAGTGCCGTGTCGACATGAATGAGTTGCGGCTCGCGAGCCTGGTGCAGAACCTAACGTCTCGAAACTTTAGTCACGCTATTATTCAGGGCAGACTCTAACGCTCGCCGATCATCGAAACCTTAGATTTCTGTTCTGTTATATATTCAATCATTTGCATTGAATTAAAAGAAAATAATACTGCACAATTGTGTAGAAATGCTTACGTTAAATGAGTTTACTTGAAAAGCAATCGTCGCCGCGATCCGTATTAATCAAAACATCATTCAAAGCCTAACTTGCAATCGTAACGAATGAGATAAATTTACTCAATGAGTAACTTCAAAGTGGTTTCCTTAAAGCTTTATAATAACCGAACCCAGTTCGTTTTTCAGTTCAAGACCGTGTAACAGTGACGAATGGCGAGAACACACATCGTTCGGTCTGCCGAGATTAATGCTTAATTAGCTCGAAGGGCGAACCGTGCCTGAGCAGCCGAGCTTAGTGCGGTACCTAGACGAGGCAGTCGCGTGTTTGTGTGACCTATCACTTCAACCATCTACTTGAAACGCGACGTGCGCCCGCGCTTGTACTTTGCTCGACATTACAAATGGCACCTCCCACAATGTCACACAATTAGAACCAAAATCGTGTGTAAGACTGATACAAATCAGCTTACATGTCAACAACGAATGCCTTCTTTCAGTTGTTTGAAAGAGAGAAAGTTAAAAATATTTTACAAGAGGTCAAAGAGGGGGTATCAGAACAGAACAGAGCAATCTTTACATTTGCTCTCTTGCATACTATTTTGTTTTTAAAAACATCAAAACTTTTCCATATTCGTTTTGCCGTAAATGATTTACGGCAAAACGAATATGGAAAAGTTATCAACCAATTTATTCACTAAATACGTAGTTGTTTTTTTAATCTTTAGGGCCTTATCTGATGCCCTACCGAAAAAAAGAACCAATGACTTAAATTAGCAGAAAGATTCGAAATAAAACAAGTAGGGTATTAATACGGACACAGTAGGTAGTATAAATGAAGTGCTAATGAAGTCCTATGAGACCAGACTTGACCCGTAAACCCACTAACATTTCGCGATCATATTGACTTCATTTCATTCGATCATATTGGATCAAAATAACTATATTTGTTCTTTTTTTAATAACTTTTAACGGGAACTAGGATTATTAAGAACCATTCCTATTCAATGGTGGGCAGGCGCGTGCACAGGATTATGACAGGGTATGCAGCGGAGTAATCGGTCACAAAAACTTTTTCTTTTATAGATTTTTAGCATAGCCACAGTCACGCATCGTAGCATGGTGGCGATGCGTGGCTGTGGCTACCCTGCCACAGCTACCGATTACTCCGCCGCATACCCTGTCATAATACTGTGCACGCGCCTGATGGTAGGTATATCATTATCTACTTAGTTTCATTACCAACTATGTTGTCATCGGCTTCCAGTCTACTTAGATGCAGATGAGTATTATTGTTTCGCATAGAGCGACTGCCTTTCTGATCTCCATAACCCAGTAGCTGGGTAATACGGTAAACCTTGGCAAGATCAGTGTCAGATTTCCTAGCTTCTAGTTAGAAGCCAGAAAATTAACGAAACGACTGTCAAAGATGTTCTGAAATGACAGTCGGGACTAAAGGGTTAACGTACTTTCCTTGGCACCGATGAATCTCTATACGTTAAGACGGTCATCCATCCATAGCTTGACCTCGGCAATTCAATATCTATCCAGAAGGGCTAAAGACAACATCTGGTAAGTCTCTATGCACAGTTTCAGCTCAAAATAACTGACTCAAAGAATTAATACCAAATTATCGGTTTCATATATTTCTTGAATACCAATCATAACAAACGTGTCACAGCACTACGAGGGTCAATAACTTTCCACGTCACTTGCCAATAACACGATAATTCTCTTCGTTCTTCTTAATTTGAAAAATTCGGTCTCTGGTATCAGTGTATTGGTATTTGTAATAAGTTCTACACACGTAGACTTAGGATTACAAAACCTTTGCCATATCGTTTGTTATCATCCAAAGAAGCCATGCACTTGGTATGTATATACCCTTTAAATTACACATTGTATATTCTTGAAATAAACAGCTCTGACAGACAGAACACTTTTTGTAAAGCTTTCATTGGCTTTTATTATTGTAAACCTTCTCAAACTGAGAAGATACTGAAGATGAGTGTACAGCGTACCCACAATTGGTATTCTGAGTAGCTTACAGCAATTGAATGTTAAAAAGCTACCAAAGACCTACCTACCTGTCTTCCGGGCCCAATTAATGTATGGTTTTGAGAATAAAATAGGAATCTCCTGGACTGTAATTTGTTGTTATTCACAAAAAAGTGTCACCTTTCATTTTAACTCATCAACTATTTTATTAAGGGCGGTAGATTGCTGAAGAGCTCTGGATTTTGTTATCCGTAATTGTTGTTCGTTAGTCTTGCTGAAACTCGAGAACGGCTGGACCGATTTGGTAAATTTTGGTTTTAAAATATTTGTGGAAGTCCAGAAAAAATTTAAAAGTAAATAATGGCCGTATGAAGTTCATCTGAATATGAGAATAAATTAAAAGACAAATAAATAACTGATTATGAAAATTAAACGACATGTCTGAAAGAACGTTGTGTTTAGAAATTACAAGTCAAATTGAACTTTAAACAGTGTGCAATTTAATGAAACGGCAATTTTATAAATGAATACCTATTAACACAACATGATACTTATGTGTGACGAATAAATACATATAAATTTGACTTTAAACAAATTACCAGGTTCTTTTTTGTAAGTGATATCTCATTATAATTAAATAATAGGCAGGTATTTTGTTACATTCTACCCGACATGGTATGTATATTTATAAAGACGCAAGAAATCATTTTGAATTACTGATAGGTGCGTAGGTTCCGATTGTTCCGAAATGGCAGGCTATGTGTGACCGATGCTTGGTTATTTGGGAGTGTTCCTACATATTGGCTCTACCCTTTCGAGTTATTTTATGAGCGATAATTAAGCTTCTTGTTTCTCGAGCTCACTCTCTATCCTGAAACTAATAATTAGTCCTCTGTGAACTTTTTATCTGCTGCCCACGAACAATGGAAACGTGACTTTACTGGCAATGTCACCGATGTATTATTTTATTACTGCTGCGTCTTCCTCGCTGGCCACTAGCTGTGGGGCTCACAAGAACGTACATAGCCTTCCATTTATAACATTGACAGTGCAGCATGCCAACATAATAAGACGCGAATGTAAGTTACATTCTCTTCATTCGATAAGGAAGTACCTACCATAAGCGTATAAATATATAACTATTAAAGCAACTCTTGAAACACGATATTGTGCTTCGAAATTTAAATAAAATATCGGTAATAATGCGGTAGGCACTAAAACAACCGTCACATCGACTCTTTCGAACGTCCACTGGAGTCAATCGCCAAATACCACAAAATATATCTACGTCGTTATCTGCGGAAAGTATATCAACCAAACTTTAGCAGCCAATAATTCTTTGGTTTGCATCGAAAGAGTTTGGAAATATTGTTCTTTGTTTGTATTGATTTTACCTAAAGCCTGTTTTTGAGTCTTGCAGAACCATAAACTGGCCTTTTTATTGCAACTTACGTCAATAAGAACTGCAATCTTAACCGTCGATAAATTAAGTTTGGGCCTTACGCAATTTAATTGGTTTCAAGTGTTTTCGTGGACATTTCTGCGTAACGCAAGACACATTTGGAGCGTACTGCATGCGGCATGCGTGCACTGAGGAGACTGAGCCACTGAGCAAAATACGAACAGCGAATCGCTATAAAACTGTCTTAGCCACGGGTTCAAATAACGACTGTCAATAAAACGTTTATGGTAGTGTGTACTGAATGACCATAAATTGTAAAGGTCAATAACGCGATGGATATGATAACTAGGTACTAAGAAAACGTAAAGCTCGGTTTAGTGCGTGCTTTTTCAATTTGCACGCGGCTCAGGTGTCAGTGCGATATGCGCGATATTCGCTCTATGTAGGTACCCAAGATTGCGATTAACGCTCGTAGGTACTCACTTATAAAGTTATAATGGACACCAATTAAAGAGTTTCCGGTGCAATTTAGTAGTCTAATATCTGGAATTATTTATTACAAACAATTTAAGCATACTTAATATGTTTCTACTGATATATAAGTTATTTAATATAAATCCGTAAACCTATACCGTTGTCTCTGCTTGACTACGGACTAGTGACTTGCCGACACCGTACCCAATAAAGGTACCTGATATTAAATAAGATCTAGATTCCTACGACAAACAAAGCACTTTCTTGCATAGGTACTTACTACGTTTCTGAGGAATAAACAGTAAGTATGTGGGTGTAAGTATCGAAGTCATCTCAATAATTTTTTAAACCACAATACAATGTAACAGCTCACTGATTCTAAAATAAAAAAATCGACATTATCTTGTTTTCTGAAGTCGATGTCTAAATGGTATAGGCAGCGCCACCTGTTGTCGGCTAACAGAACTACAACGGTGTCGATGCTCGCAAGAGACCTCTAGGATGATTTAAGTGAAACATTTATAAACATGTTTATAGCACCACTCTAATATGATCGAGTGGTTCTATAAAAGTTTGTAACTTTATACCTGAGTGACTTTTGACGGTTTATCAATGATTTTGTAGGTTGATGTAACTGTCCATGAAGAACCTTGAATTCATTATTATACCTTGAATTCAGTTTAATTAATTCACAAATTACCCTAATAGATATCGTCATAGTACAAAGACAGCATTAATAATAACAGTAAGTAACTAATATACGTGGGAATTCTTTAACAATCCTACAAAAAAAAACGGCTTTGCTTTTAATGAGGACATACCTTTACTTTTTTCCTAATGACTGTATCAATCAATCAGCGGCTCAGTTTCAGCGCTTATTGGGTAAATGCCTGCGCACTAAATTATGCTGGGGCCTATATCCTCTTGGTATATAAAAATAAAACTCACAAGAATTGTTAAGCCGGCCATTGATTGGCGGAGTAAGACAAGTCCGTCGGCGTCGCCGCCGTAAACATGCTGACCACGTCCACTATTGTTTTAAATAAAATGCTATCTGTAGGTACAAAAACGAATGCACTGACGGACCGCACCATCTCGTTAAACCTCTTCGGTTGTACGTATCCTCATTCAGGATTTTGAGTCATCTATATACTGCCTTCCCTAATCGGGCAGTCATTGCTATACAAAATATATAAGTAACAAAGATATTATTATATCCATAGGGCATGGAAGATATGGTTATTTAACAATCATACCTTTAAACATAGCTCTACGAGATACTCTGCAATCGATTCTCAGTCTAAAGCACATTTATATTGCCAACCGTAGAACATGTGTCCCTAATAAGGAGGGCGATGCCACTAAACCACTATGAACATTTCGTAGAATACACATACCTATTAACTCTAGAGTCGCATAGTTCGATTTATGTTACTGGAACTAAACGAAATGTATGAAATACTGACGCAGTTCTTCGTAATTGTATCCCGATTAGTACTGGCCTCGATACAATATGCGAGCAAAAACAATGATCCGAAAAAGGCGACAAAATTAATTATCGCGAGAGCCAAGCCTTCGGGACCAGTGTCTTCATTCTTGACGGACCTGCGCTTTTTTGCCAATCTGGCAATCAGTCAATAGCATATCTACCTACAGCGTGCACGACGAGTACCAGCGTACACCTTAACACAAGCATTAAGTGCGTATCCCTGATATAGTAGTTAGTCATTAACTTGAAAAGAGAAACCTTTTTATTACTGACGCCTGCACCATAACGTCAACAGTTTTCCACAATTTCAATCATACTAAACCGATTAATGGAACAAATTCGCATTTAATCAACGGGTAGATTATATGATAGTCGTTAATTATTGTTGGAACGACACTTGAAATATATAATTATAGCACTCTCTTTGCTATGTGAAGAAGACATATCAATAGAGTGCTATAATTATATATTTCAAGTGTCGAATAAACTCCACGTTAATGAAGATGGTCTGGTAAAGTTATATATATATGTCGTTAGAGGAATATCTCTAACGATTCCTAGTAGAATCAGGTATTACCCTATTTGACTAGATATTCTCGAGATCATCTACATATACATGCGTATTCTTATCACGAAAAACCCTGTGAAACCATTGATTGGTAAATAACTTTTTAAAACACGCCGGTCGAAAAACTAAAGCTATACTAATATATTAAAGCGGAAAAGTTTCTCTGTTTGTTAGTTTAAACTCGTTAATCTTCGAAAGTACTGGGTAGATTTGAAGAAGACTATAGGTTTTTACCCGGCTGCAAAAGAAGGAGGATTAAGTTTTTATACTGATAAAGTTCACGGCCAGGAACCAAACCCCGCAGGACTGCTAGTACAGAAGGCCAAACTGATTAACTGAACTAGGCACTAACGGAGGTTGGACTCCGCTCCCTTCTGCAAAATTTCGTAGGCTATTAGGTATTGCCAAATTTTGCTGAAGGATTTTATATATGATATAACTGGGAACTAGATTCAAGATTAATAATTAGTCGATATAACGAAATATATTTACAGCGTTTATACTAAATAACCGTAGGTACTATGTATACGCTTCTTTCAGTTGGAAAAAAAAGATAGGATAGATATTTCCATATAATTGATTTATTTTTAACGGTTAATACAAAAGCAACCTTTAAGTTAATCGCATAATATTCACCTTATAACTTATAATTAGCCAGTGTTTCAAAAGTTCTGTCTCCGGGGAGTTAAACATTCTGAATGCGCGTGCGTTTCGAAACTGGCCTATTATATGTAATTATGCGGCCGCATAAACCGAGCACTTTGCTGCTCAAGCCCCAATTACACTTAGCGGGCTTCTTAATATTGTTCATTATGCTAAGGAAATGACAAGATTTTGCTAGAATCCATTATCCTTATAAAGACGTTGCGCACATATACGCTTCTTGCGATCGATCAGATAAAATACATTCAATCAATATAGCTACTCCTATTATGGTGATTCTGTGATCAAATCTGACCTTATGAGCTTGGACTGCGACTAATAGAATAAAATAAACTATTTAAAACGTTTTCTTTTAAAATTAAAAAGTCATTTTAGGGTTCCGTTCCTGCAACATAAAAAAATAGGGTACCGGAATCGTCACTTCGTTATCCGTCTGTCTGTTTGTCAAGACGCTTTAGTTTAGGAATGCGTGGAGAAATCTAGTTGAAATTACCAATTATCAAAATTGCTGCCTACCTACTTCCTATTGACCTAGAACTATGAAATTTGGCAGGTAACATCGTTTTATAGTACAAGTTCATGGAAAACATGAAAACGATACATTTGTAATAACATCATCGATATTTAAAATTCAAATGAGCTATCATTTGAAAGGGCTTGATGTGCATATTCCAAAACATATTTTATTTATTTTTTACGAAGCATAAATCCTTATTTTAATTTTTCAGACTCAATTCCAGAACTATTCGTAGCTTACAAATTTGTACGATACCCTAAGGGGCCGAGTCCGACTCGCACTTGCCAGATTTTTTTGTCTTATTGAAAGACAGTCTTGCATAGCAATAAGTGTACATTTTTCCTGATTTCTAAAATGTATATCGCTATTAATATATGACGTCACGGTTGAGTGATTGGTTGCTACGATAAGATAAACTCTTAGTCGTGTTCCACGCGCGCCTCAAAGAGTGTCAGAAAATTTTCGGGGCCCATAAGACGGCCGTTACCTCGTACATAAGAGGGTTGCGGAATTGTTCGAAAGAGTTACCGCGGCTTCGGAACACGAAGGGCATATGATGGATCTGTCTGTTTATCTGTTTAGACCTTTCCTAAAAAAATGCTAGAAACGCTGACACTGGTCTTGCCAAGGGGTTTAGTAATACACAGGTACTGAGTTGTAGAGGTCCGATAGGCATTCGCTATATGTAAAACACTGGTACTCAAGTGCGATGTGATTAGACCGGAAGCGCACCCCAACATAGTTGAGAAAGGCTACGCAGATGATGACGATGACTGAAGTCATTGGAGAATAGACAAGACTTAAAAATGGAACACATTTCGATCCGAAGGAACAAATGCATTAAGAACCACTTTCTGAGTAAATGGTAGGATTGATAGGATGCTTGATTGGTTTAAAACGATTTGTTTGTTTGAGCAACCGTTTTCAGGGCGTTGGGAAGGAGTAAGTGGGGCTCGCTCAGGCAACCTCGAGTATATTAGGAAAATTTCAATGATATATCATTTATTTGTTTACATAGGTAAAGAGATACAAATATTATGTTTCAGATAACCAATGATGAATTGGTACGGTGAGCAAATCTAGCTGAGGATTAGAAATAAATAATACAAAAATATTTGAAATTCATGCATAATTCTGCCCTGATAAGCCGAAAAGTGCTAACTCAATCAGTGTAAGTTTGGAGAAAAACGACTTTTTGTAAATTGATTCTTCCCACCTTCAAACGGGGGTTAAAACAAATCTTTATAAAAATGTTAAAACTCATATGTATTTTTGACCATAGATATTATTGACATACTCTAATTATCCATAAATTGCACCTTTATACCTGAATAGGTATGTTCCTTTTTAATCAAAATAACGCTATCTCACAGAATTGTGAGATAGCGTTATTTTGATTAAAAAGGAAAGGCTTCAAAAATTGACATACTGCTTTTAGCCTTAATCTGCTCATAGAATGTTCCATACGAAAATACATATTATTATATTTGATAAAAATACCTAATTGATTTGTAATAAAACTTCATTTAACTATTTTTTGACAACTTTATTAACCGTAGAAACAAATTACAAAAAAAATTAAAAGTAATAATTGGCTTTCTATGAAATAAAATTAATCAAAAGTTGGCAGTTACCGCCAAAAAGACATCCTATTAGCAGGTATTAAATTGGAAAGAGATTTTTTTTTTTTTTTTTTGAGATATTCCTGCTGGTACTGTTTTTAGTTGGGGATGGAAATTTGTCTAATTTTAAGAACTTTAGATAGATAGATAGATATACTCTTTATTGTACACCATAACAGAATTAAATAAGGACTTTGTACCTATAATGCTAGCCGTAATGGGTTAATTATCGAAACCAGTTCTGTTCCTTATATCAATGCCTCTGCTTACTTCCACTTCAACAATGTCACAAATGTAAGGTCGTGGTGACAGCCGGGAAAGTTTGTATTGGGTTGTATAATCTTGCCACTCATAAAAATCATTTATTGCCATTTTTTAGGTATTTACATTTTTTCCAGCACTGCTTACAGCGTCGCAAAAGTCATCAAAGGAACCGTCCTTTGATGACTTTTGCGACGCTGTGTGTGTTTTGTGTGTGGGACCGCCCTACGTACAAACGGACATTTCAAAAACCAAGGTTTACAGGAGAGCGTAATTTATGTTCAAACCGCTCTACAAATAATTCCATGTACAATTATAAATATTTTTTTTCTATTACGTTTATTTGTTTTAGGAACTTTATAATAATATTTATACACATTTTCTTCTTTTATATTTTCTTAGAAAAACTGATAGATGACTATTTCTACGCTGATAATAAAATAAGAGCATTTCAGACATGTCTATGATACCTTTATATACGCAGGAACGAAGCAAACAGTGTCTAAAATATAATTTAAATAAAATGTGTTATGAAAACGTAGAATTATATTATTTTTTTCAAACGGATTCATTAAACATCCTAAGATCGCTACTCACGGATATAAAAAATACATTAATACAGAGTTATCGCTTTATACGCGGTTTCATTAATTCGGAGTAGAATTCTATTTCTTGTAAATCAAAGGTGTCCTTGCCATGTCCTTAAATAAAATTATCAGGATAAAATTTCATTAATTGGACCAGGTTTATAATTGAAAAGTATTTATTATTAAATAATAATCTTCTAAGCATCTAAACAGTAGGTACTTGTAGTCTCATTGAACTAGAAACTAAACATTAAAAATCACAGTTGTTTACGATTAATAATTAATAAAAACTTTCAGCTTAATTATCCATCCACATAATTGGTAATATTTAATAATAATTACAGCTTTATTCAGACTGATTGATCTTAATACTGTTCACCTGATAGTAAGTGTATATTAGTGTCACAGAATATGCCAGTTCACTCTTGCCTTTGCTCTTTACCCGTCAGCCTTTAAAAGGCTGTCGAGTTACACGTGGCACGGAATACAGAAACCGGCAGAGAGAACCTTGGCTGTGCGCACAATAAATGTAGAGGAGAAGTGCTTAGTATGACAAGACGGTATATCGACCTAGTGTGGATGAGACCCTGCAGTACGTCTGGTAGACTGGGATGAAGGAATTAGGTTGTGGAGCTCCTGTGCACACTATCCAAAGTACAGTCTGTAGAAGATCGACAAGCAAGCAATGTTTCGCTGATGAGCCATGCTGTGAAGCTTGCCTGCCAGAACCTCGTCACCTATGAGCCTTTTAGCTCTGCGTTCGATTGAGTCAAGTGCAGCTAGCTGATATTTTGCTGAGCCATCCCAGAAGTGACCGCAATACTCAATACAGGAACATATCTGTGCTTTATTCGAAAGCTGTCCAGGTATGAAGTATTGCCTCTCTTTGTGTAGGATTCTCAGCTTTTTAGCTGCAGTCTGAGACTGAAGACTCAACGGTTAAGCTGAAGTTGAGGTCAGACGTTTAACTCCATGCCCAAGAGCTCAAGGCAGTCGGTAACTCGTACAGATGCACCTCTAAAAGTACCTTTCACCGCTAAAAGGAGCCAATTTGAATGGTCCCCCTATTAAAATTGGATCGTTTTAGCGGTGAAAGTCAAGCCTGTATTTTGAAGCGTTGAATTTAACCAGATTGTCATTGCCCTGTTGAAAATTAAGATTTAAGGTCAATTTCATTCGCTCTACCATGGCCTTTCTAAGAGTGGCTATTTCGTCTCTGCCAGCTCTAGCACTGGATAAGTATCTCTCTGAGACTGTGCTGTCATCCGCGTACCAGCTCCTAGCTGAAGCAGGTCATTGGTATCAAGCAGAAATAGAGTCGCAGGGAGACCCTGACAAACATCGGCATTAATTGCCATAAGATCAGCCGAGCAGAAGCAGCCGTCGATGATCACTCAGTTCGGCCGGTCACTCAAAAAGTCAGAAATAAGCATAAATCAGCAGGGACACTTAATCCAGGAAGCTTGCTGAGCAGACTAGCGTGCCAGACCCTATCAAAGGCCTTTGGCCTTTATTGCCACAGTTTAGTTTTCGATACGCAGATCATGCATGAACTTGGCGATAGTATATTAGCGGATGTATGGTTCCGATTGACGTTAGAAACTTGGAATGGCCGATCGTTAGAAACTTTCAAAGGTTCATCTATGAAAAGACAATGCAATGGAAATATCTTTTTTGGCAGATACACTAAAAAGGAAAAAATGGATGTTTAATAAACAGTAGTAAAAGTAAATGAAAACAAAACCATAAATAAATTTAATAGTTACACATATATACAAACATGTAAGACATAAATTCATATATTTCGATAACAATAAAAAGTGTTGTTGTATATGACGTTAAGTCAGACTTGAGCGCGTTCGCACTGGGTGGCGCGCATTTTAAAACACCGTACAAAACGATATGTATAGTTATCCGCATCTACCACACTTATTCGTTGTAATTATAATACTTGTTCTCTTGTACGATTTGTAAATCAAGTTAAATACATAATATTGAGAAAAACATCTTACATAGGTATGTGCATATAGACAATCTAAAGCCAATGGGCAATTTAAAAAAAATGCCATTGTCGACATATCTTTTTGTACGTAGGGACCGTCGTTATTTTATTTTTCATTCGCTTCTTCGCCAATTCTACTTTATGGTGAAGAGTCTGCAGACATAAACGTGTGTCCGACTTCAACGTATTTAACAATAATCTTCTCTGCATTGATCTGATCCGTATTTATAATATAGATTAGAAACGAAAAAAAACGTCCAGTTTTTAATGTACAATATTTTTCATATCCCGATAGAATATTAAAAAATGATAATGCTTCTCGATGATGCTTCATGCCAAAGTACGGGATGATCTTTTGAACCTTTCCTAGCTCCAGTAGGCACAAAACTTTCATCATAAACAACAATCCTGTGAGTGAAAACAGTCGACTTAAACATATCGATTTTCGGTACCATTATTACTTTTAGTAAGTCTGCGGAATAAACAATAGTATCAGCGTTGGTTAAGTTGGAATCAGCTTTATAAAACTGATTCCAACTTATAATATAATATATTATTCTCTTGATCTCTTAGTTCGTTCTATGTGACTTGCCCACCTGGTACAGTACTCACAGTCTTCCTTGAGTTTGTCTTAATCATGTGATTTATCGTGCAAATTGAATTTTTCAAACTGTTCACATTCTTCGTGACCCAAAACTCCGGAACTTTTTCAAAAAATGAACTTACCGCTTATTGCTTTAGAAATTGAATGAAGTTGTTATTTACATTTTTTAAGCGTGTCTAGCCCATGTCCAATATACGGCTATTTGGCTTCATAAAACCGACATGCCGTCAAATCTCTTAGTAATTTAAGGAAAAAATGAGATATAAAAAGCTTCTTAGTGTTTTTTTTTAAATGTTTTAAGTTAGATAGCGCTATTTGGCTTATACCATTAGATGGGGAATTTGACTAGCTAATGAATGGTATAAAAAAAAAGTAAAAGGGCGTATCTCAGAGATAGTGCCTTTTGGCTTAGCAGTGCAGAATCATGGTATTAAATTAGAAAATAAATTAAACAATTACATATTAATTCACACTCTTTTTATGACAGACTTCAATGAGAAATTATTAAAATGTAAAAAATATATCTCAAAATAATTTAGATATGAAAATTATTTAGATACAAAATAATTTAGTCCCTGTAGTCCACTACCAGATTTCAAAAAAAGTGCAATTTTAATGTGGTCTTTAGAGACGTATCTAATTATGTATAAGAACACTCAAATTTGGGAGTTTTTATGTATATTCAATGTAAAATTTAATGAAATGCTCCGGTATGCAGAAGTTAGAAAATAGCCAAACCCTTGCAAGTTTTTCCTTGAATATCAAAATTAGAACATTGTCCAAATAGGCCACATATAGAGCCTAACAGAGCCAACTAATTCGTTATAAAACTAGGCTGAAGTCTTGCAAACTCGCCATTTCCGAGATAAGCTACACCTTGAGATATTTCTTACTTATAAGCCAAAGCAAGCGCACGCATTGGTGAAAGCTAAATCTCTGTATTTAACTTTTTTTCTTCTACCTACATATTATTTTGTAATCAAAATGTTCACTGGTAATGGATAAAGTGACGGATTTTGCTTGTGAATCGAGTGCAAGTGACATTATACAAGAACAAATAAATAAACGTTTATTTAAATAGTAAATGAAAGTGAGCAACAAGTTAATTCAAGCATAATGGAGAGGAGCTGTAATACTTCGATGGAAACAATGAGGGTGCCAGAGAAAAGAGTTCACGAGGATAGTGACGAAACTATAGAAGACGAAAATGAGTTTATAACAGTTAGAAAAGGGAAAAAACAACTAGCAAGAAGGTTATCGAAGAACTTAAATAGTAGTATGAGCGGTGAAAGAAGCGTGCAGTCAAAGAGTAATACCGTGAACATTACAGGAAAAGATATAGTGTTGCCAAAACAATATGGTTTAGCCAAATTATTAAAGACAGAAAACATCATTAACATAAACAAAATACAATACAAAAATGAATACAAGGTGATTTTAGAATTCGAAGACAGAGAAAACGCTGAAAAAAAGGTTAAGTGACAAAAGTTTCTAGATTTGGGGTACAAGTGCCAATTAGTAGATGAAATCAATTTATCCTATGGAGTTGTTAAACAGATACACTTAAATATAGATGTAGAAGAAATTCAGTAAAGCTTAGCATGTGATTATGAAGTGGTGAGCGTGAGGAGATTGAAACGCCTTGGAGTGTACAGAGAATGGGTGGACAGCGAGTCAGTTCGGCTATGTTTTAAAAGTTCCACTTTACCCTCATATGTATCTACGTATTGGTGTCAGTTTAAAGTGGAACCATATATGTTTCCAGTGACGCAATGCTCCGGTTGCTGGCGTTTTGGGCATTTAGTAAAGTCATGCCCAACAAAAATAGTACGGTGACCAAAATGTGGGGAAAATCATAGTAACTGCGATACTACCAACTACAAATGTATAAACTGTAAGATGTCACATATGGCATAGAAAAGTCATGCCCGTCTTTATAAAAGAAAAGGAAATACGGAAAATTATGCCTGTGAAGAATATTACATACCAAAAAGCCCTGTCTATATTTAGAGTTGAGAAAAATACCAATGGCTCCTCACATTGGAAACGAAATAATACATAATAATTCTAAGTATCTTAAGAAGGACTAGCTTTACTTTGGGCTAACGTTAAATTTAACCCCGATTTTGAAGCATTCTTCATTGGCGCTCCGCTCCTATTGGCCTTAGCGTAATGATATATAGCCTATAGCTTTTCTCTATAAATTGACTATTTAATTAAAAAATAATTTTTCAGATCGAACCAGTAGTTCCTGAGATTATCGCGTTCAAACAAACAAACTCTTCAGCCTTATATTATTAGTATAGATAGCTGTTGCCCGCGACTTCGTCCGAGTTTCCGTCGTTTTTCGTAAAAAAAAATGTAGCCTATGTCCATCCTCACGGTTCAGTGATTTTGATGTAACAGACAGATTAACTTTCGTAATTTAGTAGGGAAATATAATATGTCAATGACGCCCCGCCTTTTTAGGGTTCCGTAGCCGAATGGCAAAAACGGAACCCTTATAGTGTCGACATGTCTGTCCGTCTGTCTGTCTGTCCGTCCGTCCGTATGTCACAGCCATTTTATTCTTTTATTCCGAAACTATTAAAACTATACATGTAAAACTTGGTAGGTAGATGTATTCTGTAAACCGCTTTCCGATTTTAAGAAAAAATTAAAAAATATTTAAAATAAAGGGGGGCTCCCCATACATGGAACTGAAACTGAAAATATTTTTTTTAATAAAACCTATGCGTGTGTAATATTTATAGACAGGTCTTTAAAAATGACATTGAGGTTTCTAAAGCCACTTTTTCATAAGGTTAATCGTTTAAAAGATATACGCTTCCAAAGTGGTAAAATGTGTCCCACCCCCCTCTAACTTCTATAATAATGGAGTGAAAAATCTAAAAAAATATATGTTTGTAGATCTTAATGTAAAATTTTAATCAAAATTGGTTTGAACAAAATCAGTTCAGCAGTTTTTGAGATGCAGCATATTTTCTAAAACCGCAAATATTACTTTGTAATTCATACAAACACTATGAAAAACAAAGTTATTTGGCGTAGTTGTAAAAAATATAAATAAGCTAGTTTTAAGAAATCTGTAAGGTTTTTGTTTCGTCAAGTAAATATACATATTATATTATATTATTATAGTTACTACGTAACCCTTCATGGGCGAGTCTGACTCGCACTTGGCCAATTTTTATACCATCAGGCCGCGAGACACGTCGAGCGCGGCGACCAATTCTCAAAAATAATCCTTATAGTATGATTCAGTATTCACGCGCGATGGCTTATTATTAGCGTATTTCATGTATAACTTTGGTGCTTCTATACCGATTTATATGATTCTTTTTTATGGAATAGTTAATAAGTAATGTTAACTTTTTCAATTAGGGGTGACTGAGAGTGTTATAAACGTAAGAATAGACAAATATTATAATCAGAAAGCTTCGAACTGCTAAGCTATCGGGAGTTACACGTGTTATTGTGTGTCAACCATAAAAGATAGACATATGCTGTCGTGGGATATTTTTTATATAATTTTAAGGAGAACATTTCCGTCATACATGATTTAAGTGTAGCTTTAACCATTAAGGTTGCACACGCGACGGAAGCTTAAAAAATGGAGTAACTTCTCCCGTTTTCCTAACATTTCCCTTCACTGCTCTGCTCCTATTGATTGTAGCGTGATGAAAAGTATACTATAACCAGCTCAGGAGTATGAAAAATAATTGTACCAAGTTTCGTTAAAATCCGTCGAGTAGTTTTTGTTTCTATAACGGTTATACAGACAGACAGACAAAAATTTTATTGATTGCATTTTTGGCATCAGTATCGATCCCTAATCACCCCCTGATAGTTATTTTGGAAATATATTTCATGTACAGAATTGACCTCTCTACAGATTTATTATAAGTATAGAGTGAAAAATCTAAAAAAATATGTCTGTAGATCTTAATGTAAACTTTCAATCAAAATTGGTTTGAACAAAATCAGTTCAGCAGTTTATGAGATGCAGCATATTTTCTAAAACCGCAAGTATTACTTTGTAATTCATACAAACACTATGAAAAACAAAGTTATTTGGCGTAGTTGTAAAAAATGTAAATAAGCTAGTTTTAAGAAATTTGTAAGGTTTTTGTTTCGTCAAGTAAATATACATATTATATTATATTATTATAGTTACTACGTAACCCTTCATGGGCGAGTCTGACTCGCACTTGGCCAATTTTTATACCATCAGGCCGCGAGACACGTCGAGCGCGGCGACCAATTCTCAAAAATAATCCTTATAGTATGATTCAGTATTCACGCGCGATGGCTTATTATTAGCGTATTTCATGTATAACTTTGGTGCTTCTATACCGATTTATATGATTCTTTTTTATGGAATAGTTAATAAGTAATGTTAACTTTTTCAATTAGGGGTGACTGAGAGTGTTATAAACGTAAGAATAGACAAATATTATAATCAGAAAGCTTCGAACTGCTAAGCTATCGGGAGTTACACGTGTTATTGTGTGTCAACCATAAAAGATAGACATATGCTGTCGTGGGATATTTTTTATATAATTTTAAGGAGAACATTTCCGTCATACATGATTTCTGTGTAGCTTTAACCATTAAGGTTGCACACGCGACGGAAGCTTAAAAAATGGAGTAACTTCTCCCATTTTCCTAACATTTCCCTTCACTGCTCTGCTCCTATTGATTGTAGCGTGATGAAAAGTATACTATAACCAGCTCAGGAGTATGAAAAATAATTGTACCAAGTTTCGTTAAAATCCGTCGAGTAGTTTTTGTTTCTATAACGGTTATACAGACAGACAGACAGACAGACAGACAGACAGACAAAAATTTTATTAATTGCATTTTTGGCATCAGTATCGATCCCTAATCACCCCCTGATAGTTATTTTGGAAATATATTTCATGTACAGAATTGACCTCTCTACAGATTTATTATAAGTATAGATAAGATGTCGTATCGAGATATATTACTTACAAAAGCTCGGCCGGAGAAACAGATTCAGGTAAGATATGAACAAAATACTAATAATGAAGACAGTGAAGACCAAAGTATGGAAGGGTCGGTAAATTCACTAATCTTGGGTAATTCTGTAACGAAACGAACTAAAATGAGGAAAAAGACATGCAATAGTCATAATCGTATATTTGATAATGAAGAGGAACCACATCCACAACGGGAAATTGTAGAAAACAAAGAAGAGCCCACAAAGCGTATTATAGACTTTAAACGATTATTTGAAAAACTAAAAGAATTGTGTTTGTCGGAGTATTGTTTTGATGTCAAAATTAAATTATTTATATTTAAACAATGCTTCCAGTTATTTTGGAGGTTACTTAAGGATGGGGATGTTTATAATAAAATCATCTATATGTGTAAAGATGGCTTGCTCACGTAAAACTATTAATTTAAATATAGCGCAGTGGAATGCACAGAGCTTGAAACCCAAACTTGAGAAATTTAAATGTTTACTATTGCAGGAAAAAATACACATGGCATTAATTAGCGAAACTTGACTAGGTGAAAACTTTTATGTTAATATCAATCAATACAATATATTCAGAAGAGATGGAGAGGTCTCGTATGGGGGGATTGCCATCGTAGTTCATAATCTATTGAGTGTGCAAGAAGTACCGGTAAATCTAATTAATCCAGGCATCGAACTATTGAGTGTTAAACTAAATAATTGTAGTTATATTAAATATACATATAATTTTAATTTACTGTCCTACGTTCCGTTCATACGACAAAAGCAGACGTAACGTTTTAAATAAATAGATTGACGCGGCCATCGCATGAAAACACAATATATCTCACAAGTAATACATATATAAATTAGATTGTTTACTGCGATTGCCAAGTCAATCTATTTATTTAAAACGTTAAAGATTTTTAATATTGATATGGTCACTATAAGATGTTGTTAGGTTAGATAGGTAATTACATAACAACTTAAGACAGAAGGTCCCTTAAGTAGGGACTGAATAAATTAATAACCGACTTGGTATTACATGGATCTCACAACTTTTTACGGTAGAAGAATTGAGTTGCGAGACTTGGTTTTTTTGACAAGTATTGTTTTTATGGGATCTCATTTCTTTTTGTAGATAGTTCTGCTTCTAGGCAAGCGTGCTCCATCTTCGACCACATCATCACTTACCATCAGGTAAGAATGGTAGTCAAACGCGAGCCTATTATAATTAAAAAAAAAAATATTAGTTTTTCCTTGGTTCATACACTAAACACTAATTGTATTCTAAATTTGAAGCTTCCATGTCGGCTAGAAGTGCCTTAGACTTTTGATGATCGGTCAGTCAGCCAATCAGTGACAAAATTAAGAAACTTTGATTCATTATAATTCTGAAACTGCTGGTTTAAATTGAATGAAATTTTAAATATACCGTGTTTATACAATGCCTGCTTAGTTACTGAAAATTCAGGCTTCTAGTTTTATCCACAACGAAGTTATAGGGGGTCGAAAATGGCCTGAACTGCTTCCAGAAAAGTATGGTACGGCCGTTCCGCTTTTTTGCTCGACTTGGCGGGGGCACTGCCGCAGCCCCAGATTTTGGCACCGACTAACGAAGTTGTAGGGCAGATCTGTTATTTTTAATACGGAGTAGAGTATAAACACAGTTGCAAAGAAGTGAAATCTATATATGTACTTATATAAATAAAACGAAAAGTCCTGACTGACTGACTCATCAACGCCCAGCCCAAACCCTTGGATCTAGAACGCTGAAATTTTGTACAGAGGTTCCTTTTATAATGTAAACAAGGAATAAGGAAGGATTTTTTGAAATTCAACCCCTAAGTGAGATAAATAGGGGATGAAAGTTTCTATGGAAAATCGTCATTTTTGAAGTTTGAACCATGAAAATTGGTGGTTATCATTCTGGTTAAAAACAAATAAGCACGTGTTTCAGTGTTTTTCGAAATTCAGCCCCTAAGTTAGTTAAATAGGGGATGAAATTTTGAACGGAAAATCGACATTTTTGCAGTTTAAACCATGATAATTGGTGGTTATCATTCTGGTTAAAAATTAATAAGCACGTGTTTCAGTGTTTTTCTAAATGCAAACCCTAAGTGAGTTAAATGTGGGATGAAAATTTGTGTGGGAAAACGTTATTTTTTAGTTTAAAACATGGAAATTGGTGGTTATCAGTCTGGTTAAAAATTAAAAATCACGTTTCAGTGTTTTTGGAAAATCAGCCCCTGAGGGCGTAAAATAGGGGCTGAGAGTATGAATAGGAAACCTGTTCGTTTTGTAGTTCAAACCATGAAAATCTGTATGTAGCCTTTTGGTTGATAATTAATAATAACATGTATCAACGTTTTTGAAAAATAATATTTAATAATAATAATAATATTCCACAACTTTTTCACACAACGCCATCTAGTCCCAAACTAAGCAGAGCTTGTGTTATGGGTACTAGACAACTGATAAACATACATATATATTTCTAAATACATACATATTATAGATAAATTACACCCAGACAAAGAACAAATGACCGTGCTCATCACACAAACATTTGTCCTAGGTGGGAATCGAACCCACGACCTTGCGCACAGCAGTCAGGGCCACTGACCACTATACCAACGGGTCTGTCATATCATCTCAGAAGAGGGTTAAATTGGGGATTTGTATAAGAAACCCGTAAATTTTAAAGCTGATGTGTAAAATGATGTGCTATAGGTATTACTGAAGTACTAATTATTTATTACCTACAAAAAGTCCACGAGGGAATATATGTAACTGTCTTAGTTAAGTCACAATAGCCACTTTTTTGTTGTAAAATTTAAATAGATCGCTGGTAGAAACAAAAGTTTGATTACATTCGTGTCGCAATATTAATTGTTATCCAAATAAATGGTTTTATCATCAAGGGTATTTATGTAGTAGCAAAATTCTTTTTATTTTGTTCGATATGGACACTTAATTTCGAAGTTATCAAGAGTATAAACATGCAATACGCGAATGGTACGCATATAACATATACTTAAACTAATTACCGAAACGATTTCAAAAAATTTAATTAACAGGCAAGCAACACGGGCTATATTTGAACAATTTATTGATTAAATGTTATAAATGCGAAAGTAACTTTCTGTCTGTCTGTTACCTTTTCACGCCTAAACCTCTGAACCGATTTAGATGAAATTTGGCATGGGAATAGTTTGGAACTCTAGAATGGACATAGGATAGTTTTTATCCCAGAAATCATCCCTTATGGATGTAAAAGGAGTGTTGGAACTTTGTTTTCCCCTTGCCCAATAATAATCTCATTAGTTTTTAACATTAAATATTTAACACTTTTAACACTTAAATATAAACCCTAAACTACATACACATCTAAAAATAAACTAAAAATGGCATGCAGAAATTCCTCACCAATTCATTCAAATTGCGTATTCAACCACTCGAACCACTCGAAACAATTTTTTTGAAACTACACAAGTACATGTAGGCCATACAAATCTTTGTTTAGGGCTGGGGTCGAACCCAGGTCATGCACCAGTCAACCGTTACGCCAACCGTGTCGTTTAAATTTTAACCGATCAAGTTAATATACGAATCATTTCTATTTTGAAATCGAGGCAATATGCGGCTACCCTTTTGAAAAGAGGAGAAGATCGTGTGGCAACAGATATCACCGGGATGATTTATTTGAGCTCTGAATTCTGTTATATATTCCAAGATACAGATCATTTAATAAACTACGTTTATTCGGATTTGAAAACAAATATGAGGGATAGAGTATAGCTGCGTGAAAAAGCAATTTTGGCACCGGCTAACAAAATTGTAGGGCATATCAATGAAAAGATTATGTCTCATGTGTATCTTGTCGAGTATCTGTCCGTCGACAATGTCATGGATATTGAGCAAGTGACGTCGTATCCTGTAGAGTTTATCAACTCTCTGGAATTGTCAGGGTACCTCATCAAATTATTTGAGGCTTAAACTTGGTGTCCCAATCCTGTTAATGCGTAATCTGGACGCACCAAGGCTCTGTAATGGCATGCCTCTACAAATTACACACCTTGGACACAATGTTGTTCAAGCAATAATTATGACATGAACAGCAAGAGGTGAAAACGTACCTATTTATTCCTCGCATTCCAATAATCCCGATCGATTTGACATTCCAGTTCAAAAAACTCAAATTTTCCCTAAAAGCAGCATTCGCAATGACCATAAACAAAGCTCAAGGACAGACACTGAAAGTCGCAGGTGCACATTTGGAAAAAGACTGCTTTTCCCATGAGCAACTGTATGTGGCGTGCTCACGAGTATCAAGCTCACAAAATCGACACGTTTTGGCCAAGGACGGGAAAACCAGAAACTTAGTTTACAATACATTTTTGTAAACTAAGTTTCTGGTTTTAAAAAGATACATTTTAAATACTAACTGTCTGTCTCTATTTGGGGATGGATGGACCCTGGTGATGGTTTTTTAAACAATATATGCGTTTTTTAACCACCCATAAAGGTGCGGTACACCTTTTTGGCAACAAGAATTATTGACAAAGTGTAAATTAACGCGGGCGCAGCCGCGGGCAAAAGCTAGTATTTAATATATATTTATAAAATTACACATGACACGGTTTCATAGGAAAAATCGTTGCCGAGTAACCATACAGAACGAACACCAACTTTCACATTTGTATCTGAAGTATATTCTCTAGATGGCCAGCGATACACTTCCAACACCCCCCCTTAACGTGGCCATCATGATGATTTCATGCCACACCAAGCTGACGAATAAACACCTCGTGCTTGACACAGCCAAGGGGCTTAGTGAACACATCAGCTAACATTTCACCCGTAGGGATGTATACAATTTCTACGTTAAACCTATCTATCATATCTCTAACATAATGAAATCTTATTTCTATATGCTTGCTCCGTCTGTGATAAGTGTGATTGAAAGCAAGCTGTATAGCAGATTGATTGTCACATTACATTACTATTTTATAACTAGTCGTCATTAGCAATTCCGTAATTAAAGCTTATAGGAACACCGCTACTCTACTCGCTTCGCTCAAGCTGCAATACTCCGCCTCGGTGGACGAAAGCGATATGCAGGACTGTTTGTAGTTAGTCCCCAAGATACCGAATTACTGCCGCATACCCCGTGTACGACTTACGATCAGGATCTGCCGCCCAATCTGCGTCAGAATAACCCTCGAGAACGGGATCTACATTCGACTTCCTAACTAAATACCAAAGCCTTTTGCTTAGTAAGTACCTTTAAGATATCGTAGTACACGCTTAGCTTGATTCCAATGAAATTCTGTATAACAACTGTTAAAACTTAAATATGACACGGCAAACGAAATGTCAGATAGATAGATAGATAAAACGTTTATTTGGTACAACACAAGACACAAAATTCACATAATAAAAAGAAAAATAATAATGATTCACAACAAAAAAAAAAAATAAGAAAAGAAAAAATATAACATGCAGTTTGAGTAACATTATGAAAATACATAAAGTAACATTGACATACATACATTAAAAAAAGACGTAAAAATAGCGGTGTGTGTCTCGCGATTGCACCAAATGGGTCCCCAGCTCAGCATGTGCCAGGCTGTAAATACCTAGCGCTGATATTCTGCTGGGTCCCTGCAGTGACATACGGATGACGAGTAGCTTAGACGCGAAATTGTCAGTATAAAATTAATAGAGAATAAAGTAAAAATTAAAAAAAAAATGGAATTCAATTTGACATTTAATTTGTATTTAATTTAATAATTTGACATGATTTTTTATTTATTTATTATTATTAAATTAATTGAATTTTAATATATCTTTGAATCTTTTTGTATGTAAATTTCTCCATTTGTATTTTAAATTAGGAAGCCGAGCAATTGTTTGAATTTGTGTATTTTTATTTTATTTTATATGGGTCTTGGACCTGAAATGAATTTTATTTTTATTTTTTATTTATATAATGTGTGAGTATTGGTATATATATTATATATTTTTAATGAGTGCGTGTATCCCTTGTTAGTGTGTAGTAATTCTGTGCTTAATCTACTAAAAATAAGTTTGTGATGCCTGAGGAACACGGCAAATCCCAAGGAGCTATATAATGGACGTTTTAGAAATAGTATTACCTAGTTTTTTTTGCGAGTCCATAAGAAACTGTCGCAATTGTCTTTTAAAGGTACAAATGTGTTTAAGATTTCTTAGCGGTGGGGGAATGTAGTTCCAGCATTTGGATGCAGCGTATTTAAAACTGCCCCTGAATGCCGCTGTCTTGTGTGGTTCGGAGGAGAGTTGCTGAGAGCACTGTCTAATTGCGCAGTCACGTTTGCTAGCGATCCAGCTCAACTTATTGTAGAGATAAGTGGATTGTTTGAACTTAATTACTCCAAAAATTAGGCACGCTAAATGTAGCTTACGGCGTGATTACATCTTGAGGATGGAGTGTTTATTAAGGATTGGTGTTATGTGACTTTTTGGTGGCACCGGAAAACAGAATCTAATGCAGGCGTTTTGCACTCTCTGTATCAGTCGCTCAGTTCTTGCTAAGAGCCGAGGGCCGAAAACTGTGTCCGCATAGTTTAGGTTGGATAGCACAAGCGACTCTACTAAGTGAATCCGCAGCTCCTCTGATAGGTAAGGCAATTTATAAAGAATTTTAAGCCTATAGAAACAGTTACACACTGATTCAGCTACGTGGCCTTCGTACCGTAACTTGGCGTCCATGTTCAGACCCAGGTTACGTGCTTCACTAACTCGACTAATAGACTCACCCAACAGGGTAACATTCAGTGTAGAGGGCAATGAACTGATTTGGTACTTGGTTCCAATCAGCATATATTTAGTTTTAGTAGGGTTACAATCAAACCGTTTCCTCAGCCCAACATGCTATCCTCTTGAGATCATCGTTTAGGTCCTTTAACGCACTGTTATAGTCGTTGGGCTTGAACGAGATATATACCTGAACATCATCAGCATAAATGTGGTACCTACATCGCTTAAGAGCATGCACTATGTCTGCACAATACAAAATAAATATGATAGGGCCCAGTATTGAGCCTTGTGGAACTCCCCTATTAACGGGGGTGAGTGCTGAAACAAGGGATGAACCATTGCTTAAACGTATTTCTACACGCTGTTGACGGTTGTTAAGATAGCTATTGAACCATTGAATTGTTTTAGAATCAAATCCATAGTAGTTTAATTTACTCAGGAACAAATCAATATTTATGCAGTCAAAAGCGCGCGAAAAATCTAGTAGAACAATAAGTGTGCATAGTCCCTTATCTTGTGCAGACAGGATGTTATCATGCAGTAACATCTAGAAGAGCTGTAGAAGTTCCACGGTGTTTACGAAAACCTGACTGAAGCTCAGGTAGTATGTTGTTTTCTTCTAGATATCGTGACAACTGCTGACACACAGCCTTTTCCACAATTTTAGACAAGCAAGGCAGAATACTAATGGGCCTGAGGTCCTTTAAATCTACCGGATTGGTTTTTTTTGGCAATGGTCGTACGGTTGCAATTTTCCACGTTTCAGGAAACGTTGCAGAGACTATTGAGCGGTTAACAATTTCTGTGATGGTTGTTAGGGTATGTGGTAAGGTAAGCATAAGCATATCTAGTGTGATCTGGTCACAGCCTTCAGCATTTGATTTCAGCTGGCCAAAGTATCGCAAGATTTGATCGGAACTTACTGGCATTAATACGAAGCGAGCTTCGCCAAAACGGTTAGATTCAAAGAAGGTGCGTTGCGATATATTACATATTGGGTTACCAGGAACACTCAAAAAATTATTATTTATTTTATTTGGATCTCTGAGGTGAGCAGGTAGATATTCCGTTTTTTTAGTTGGCAATACCGTGGTATTTAGATTTTTCCATAACGTTTTAGAATCTTTAATTTTATTGTTGATATTAAACTTAAAATATGCAACTTTTTCTCTAAATATGCAGGTGACACAAGAGATTTCAGTTGTTTATAATATAGTTTTTTAGACTCTGATTTCGTTTTGCGATAGATGGTCAGAACGTCATTCCGTAACTGTATCATTAATTTTATTGTATCTGTTATCCACGGGTATGAAGGTTCCTTAATTATACAAGTCTTGATCGGAGCATGCGCATCAAAAATTGTTAAAATGTTTTTATTTAATTGCTCAACCATGTCATTCACAGCAGGCAGACTAGTTCAGAGTTAGAGTCAGGTCGCGTAGTTACTCATACATAAGACTACTAATCAACTCTTGATACCGAAACTTCGTTACAACGTTATTTGTAGCATTATTAGAACTCTCAATCACCGAACTAACATTAACTAGTTATCATGGGAGACTTTACAGGTTTACAGTCTGTCATGCCAAAACGATCTAACATATTGTCAATCCGCTTTTCCTGACTAAGTTTGATGGAAGTTGCATCACGTTCTACCTTTATACCTAACATGTTTCGTAACAGGCCTAAGTCTTTGAGTTTGATAACATTTAACAAAGAACTTCTTAACGTCTCAGCCAGACGTTTGTCGTTATAGAACACGATATGGCACGCGACTGCAAATCACACACCTTGGACGCAATGTTGTGCAAGTAATAATTATGACAGGAACAGCAAGCGGTGAAAACGTATTTATTCCTCACATTACAATAATCCCGATCAATTTGCCATTCCAGTACAAAAGACTCCAATTTCCCTTAAAAGCAGCATTCGCAATGACCATAAACAAAGCTCAAGGACAGACACTGAAAGTCGCAGGTGTACATTTAGAAAAACACTGTTTTGCTTTTCCCATGGGCAACTGTATGTGGCGTGCTCGCGAGTATCAAGCCCACAAAATCTACACGTTTTAGCCAAGGACGGGAAAACCAGAAACGTAATTTACAAAAATGTATTGTAAACTACTTTTTTGGTTTTAAATAGATAGATTTTAAATACTAACTGTCTGTCTGTTTTTGGGGATGGACGGACCCTGATGATGGTTTTTTTTTATATTATATGGGGATAAAAAAAAAAATTAAAATGCATTTAATTCAAGTAACTTAACTCATATCAGATTAACAAAATCAAAAATACACACACCAAATATTATTTTCAAAGAATAAATTAAAATGAAAATGACAATTACAAAAAAAAAGAACTAAATGAAATAAAAATGTCAATAAAAACAATAAAATGAATAAAATAAAATGGTCATAATAAATTTTTCTATAATTAAAAATGCTATAATTGAATAAAAAAGATATACATTATTAATTTTAAATAAATCATTTTAAAACATTATCAAATATTTAGTTATATGTACATAGATCTCCGCAATGTTTAACATACGGACAATCTACCCTGTCGGCAATCATCCTCAGGACTCTGTTAGTGCTGCCCCGCAGCCTGCGCACTAACGAGGCGGCTCGCTTTCTCATTATAGTGTGGAAGTTTAAAAAAAAGCCACCAAATAGTTACCAAAAAGGTGTACCGATTGGTAACAAGAATTAATGACAAAGTGTAAATTAACGCGGGCGAAGCCGTGGGCAAAAGCTAGTGTAGTAATAAAACTGTTCTTAGAGCTTATCGCTAATAGTCACATCAGATATTGGGCGTCTAAAAAAACTTCCATTACTTGTTAGTGTGTTAAAGGAGATTAGAGAGGAAAGTATAAAGGCATGTCTGATTCCTGACATGTTTTCTTTAGATATTTGGGTAACTAGGATTAATTTACAAGACATTATAAAGGTTAATTTTGACTCAATTAAAAACCCTAAAAAGACGTATGATTTAAATTCAATTAAAGCAGAAACTCTGAGAGAAGTATCGGATAAATATCATGATTATTATAAAATCTATACTGATGGGTCTAAGAGCGCTAAGGGTAATGGAGCTGCTTACTTCGATCCTTTGAACTCGGATATTACAAACACTTTCTATAAAATAAATAATTATGAGTCAGTTATCTTTAGAGCTATTTCAGAGGCGCTTTCTTATATTTTAACTATTGGTAATAATAAAAAAAAAAACATTGATTCGTGTAGATAGCAGAAGTGCATTACAACATATAGCTCAATGCGCCTTTGGGCACACAGGTGCATCGATAGCTTATGAAATAGTATTATATTATATTATATAAAGCTAGATTACCACTCACTGACTCACTGACATAATTGTTCTCCCAGATGGTGGATGGGGAGGTGGGTATATTTTGACAGATTCGTAAACAAGTAACTCTCAAACCTACGGGAAAAGTGCCAAACCCCCCCTTTTCCCCCCCCTTCTCCCCCCCCCCTATCGTATCTCGGAAACTACGAGACCATATTTTTTTCTTTTTACGGATTCGTATAGAGGAGGCTCGGTAAAGTAAAAACCATTTTTCAAAGTCCCCCCCCCCGCCCCCCTTCTCCCCCCCTTTAGGCGGATCTACGAATCTAAGAGACTTGGAACATTTTTTTTTTCAGATTCATTTAGAGGGGCAATGCTTTAGTCGAAACACTTGTGCAACCCCCCCCCCCATCACCCCCCCCTCTTTTTTTTTTTTTTTTTCACAAGCACGCGAGGTGCTTGCACCTCGCGCAACACGCAAATACTTGATTTAGAGGGGCAATGCTTTAGTTTTTTTCACAAGCACGCGAGGTGCTTGCACCTCGCGCCACACGCAAATACTAGTATTATATAAAGCTAAATTACCACTCACTGACTCACTCACTCATTGACATAATTGTTCTCCCAGATGGTGGATGGGGAGGTGGGTATATTTTGACAGATTCGTAAACAAGTAACTCTCAAACCTACGGGAAAAGTGCCAAACCTCCCCTTTTCCCCCCCTTCTCCCCCCCCCCCTATCGTATCTCGGAAACTACGAGACCCGTTCAGATTCATTTAGAGGGGCAATGCTTTAGTCGAAATACTTCTGCAACCCCCCCCCCCCCTATCACGCCCCCCATTTTTTTTTTGTTTTTTTTTTTCACAAGCACGCGAGGAGCTTGCACCTCGCGCAACACGCAAATACTTGATTTAGAGGGGCAATGCTTTAGTTATTTTCACAAGCACGCGAGGTGCTTGCACCTCGCGCAACACGCAAATACTTGATTTAGAGGGGCAATGCTTTAGTTTTTTTCACAAGCACGCGAGGTGCTTGCACCTCGCGCAACACGCAAATACTAGCTTATATTATATAAAGCTAAATTACCACTCACTGACTGACTGACTGACTGACTCACTCATTGACATAATTGTTCTCCCAGATGGTGGATGGGGAGGTGGGTATATTTTGACAGATTCGTAAAGAAGTAACTCTCAAACCTACGGGAAAAGTGCCAAACCTCCCCTTTTCCCCCCCCTTCTCCCCCCCCCTATCGTATCTCGGAAACTACGAGACCCGTATTTTTTTCTTTTTACGGATTCGTATAGAGGAGGCTCGGTAAAGTAAAAACCATTTTTCAAAGTCCCCCCCCCCGCCCCCCTTCTCCCCCCCTTTAGGCGGATCTCGGAATCTAAGAGACTTGGAACATTTTTTTTTTCAGATTCATTTAGAGGGGCAATGCTTTAGTCGAAATACTTGTGCAACCCCCCCCCATCCCCCCCCCCCTCTTTTTTTTTTTTTTTTTCACTAGCTCGCGAGGTGCTTGCACCTCGCGCAACACGCAAATACTAAATCCCCCCCGTCACCCCGCCCACTTCTTTTTTCACAAGCACGCGAGGTGCTTGCACCTCGCGCAACACGCAAATACTAGTTATATTATATAAAGCTAGATTACCACTCACTGACTCACTCATTGACATAATTGTTCTCCCAGATGGTGGATGGGGAGGTGGGTATATTTTGACAGATTCGTAAACAAGTAACTCTCAAACCTACGGGAAAAGTGCCAAACCTCCCCTTTCCCCCCCCCTTCTCACCCCCCCCTATCGTATCTCGGAAACTACGAGACCCGTATTTTTTTCTTTTTACGGATTCGTATAGAGGAGGCTCGGTAAAGTAAAAATCATTTTTCAAAGTCCCCCCCCCCGCCCCCCTTCTCGCCCCTTGAGGCGGATCTCGGAATCTAAGAGACTTGGAACATTTTTTTTTTCAGATTCATTTAGAGGGGCAATGCTTTAGTCGAAATACTTGTGCAACCCCCCCCCCCCATCACCCCCCCTCTTATTTTTTTTTTTTTTCACAAGCTCGCGAGGTGCTTGCACCTCGCGCAACACGCAAATACTTTTTTTTTTCACAAGCACGCGAGGTGCTTGCATCTCGCGCAACACGCAAATACTAAACCCCCCCATCTCCCCCCCCACTTTTTTTTTCACAAGCACGCGAGGTGCTTGCACCTCGCGCAACACGCAAATACTTGATTTAGAGGGGCAATGCTTTAGTTTTTTTCACAAGCACGCGAGGTGCTTGCACCTCGCGCAACACGCAAATACTAAACCCCCCCCATCACCCCCCCATTTTTTTTTTTCACAAGCACGCGAGGTGCTTGCACCTCGCGCAACACGCAAATACTAGTTATATTATATAAAGCTAGATTACCACTCACTGACTCACTCATTGACATAATTGTTCTCCCAGATGGTGGATGGGGAGGTGGGTATATTTTGACAGATTCGTAAACAAGTAACTCTCAAACCTACGGGAAAAGTGCCAAACCTCCCCCTTTCCCCCCCCTTCTCCCCCCCCTCTATCGTATCTCGGAAACTACGAGAACCGTATTTTTTGTTTTTTACGGATTCGTATAGAGGAGGCTCGGTAAAGTAAAAACCATTTTTCAAAGTCCCCCCCCCGCCCCCCTTCTCCCCCCCTTTAGGCGGATCTCGGAATCTAAGAGACTTGGAACATTTTTTTTTTCAGATTCATTTAGAGGGGCAATGCTTTAGTCGAAATACTTGTGCAACCTCCCCCCCATCACCCCCCCCTCTTTTTTTTTTTTTTTTTTTTCACAAGCTCGCGAGGTGCTTGCACCTCGCGCAACACGCAAATACTAAACCCCCCCATCACCCCCCCCCTTTTTTTTTTTTTTTTGTTTTTCACAAGCACGCGAGGTGCTTGCACCTCGCGCAACACGCAAATACTAGTTATACTATATAAAGCTAGATTACCACTGACTGACTGACTCACTCACTCACTCACTCATTGACATAATTGTTCTCCCAGATGGTGGATGGGGAGGTGGGTATATTTTGACAGATTCGTAAACAAGTAACTCTCAAACCTACGGGAAACGTGCCAAACCTCCCCTTTTCCCCCCCCTTCTCCCCCCCCCCTATCGTATCTCGGAAACTACGAGACCCGTATTTTTTTCTTTTTACGGATTCGTATAGAGGAGGCTCGGTAAAGTAAAAACCATTTTTCAAAGTCCCCCCCCCGCCCCCCTTCTCCCCCCTTTTAGGCGGATCTCGGAATCTAAGAGACTTGGAACATTTTTTTTTTCAGATTCATTTAGAGGGGCAAGGCTTTAGTCGAAATACTTGTGCAACCCCCCCCCCCCATCACCCCCCCCTCTTTTTTTTTTTTTTTTTCACAAGCTCGCGAGGTGCTTGCACCTCGCGCAACACGCAAATACTAAACCCCCCCATCACCCCCCCGCCCCTTTTTTTTTTTTTTTTTTCACAAGCACGCGAGGTGCTTGCACCTCGCGCAACACGCAAATACTTGATTTAGAGGGGCAATGCTTTAGTCTTGTTCACAAGCACGCGAGGTGCTTGCACCTCGCGCAACACGCAAATACTAGTTATACTATATAAAGCTAAATTACCACTGACTGACTGACTGACTCACTCACTCACTCATTGACATAATTGTTCTCCCAGATGGTGGATGGGGAGGTGGGTATATTTTGACAGATTCGTAAACAAGTAACTCTCAAACCTACGGGAAAAGTGCCAAACCTCCCCTTTTCCCCCCCCTTCTCCCCCCCCCCCTATCGTATCTCGGAAACTACGAGACCCGTATTTTTTTCTTTTTACGGATTCGTATAGAGGAGGCTCGGTAAAGTAAAAACCATTTTTCAAAGTCCCTCCCCCGCCCCCCTTCTCCCCCCCTTTAGGCGGATCTCGGAATCTAAGAGACTTGGAACATTTTTTTTTTTCAGATTCATTTAGAGGGGCAAGGCTTTAGTCGAAATACTTGTGCAAACCCCCCCCCATCACCCCCCCCCCCTCTTTTTTTTTTTTTTTTTTCACAATCTCGCGAGGTGCTTGCACCTCGCGCAACACGCAAATACTAAACCCCCCCATCACCCCCCCGCCCCTTTTTTTTTTTTTGTTTTTTCACAAGCACGCGAGGTGCTTGCACCTCGCGCAACACGCAAATACTAGTTATACTATATAAAGCTAAATTACCACTGACTGACTGACTGACTCACTCACTCACTCATTGACATAATTGTTCTCCCAGATGGTGGATGGGGAGGTGGGTATATTTTGACAGATTCGTAAACAAGTAACTCTCAAACCTACGGGAAAAGTGCCAAACCTCCCCTTTTCCCCCCCCTTCTCCCCCCCCCCCTATCGTATCTCGGAAACTACGAGACCCGTATTTTTTTCTTTTTACGGATTCGTATAGAGGAGGCTCGGTAAAGTAAAAACCATTTTTCAAAGTCCCCCCCCCGCCCCCCTTCTCCCCCCTTTTAGGCGGATCTCGGAATCTAAGAGACTTGGAACATTTTTTTTTTCAGATTCATTTAGAGGGGCAATGCTTTAGTCGAAATACTTGTGCAACCCCCCCCCTATCACCCCCCCCCCTTTTTTTTTTTTTTTTTTTCACAACCACGCGAGGTGCTTGCACCTCGCGCAACACGCAAATACTAAACCCCCTATCTCCCCCCATCACCCCCCCCCATTTTTTTTTTTTCACAAGCACGCGAGGTGCTTGCACCTCGCGCAACACGCAAATACTTGATTTAGAGGGGCAATGCTTTAGTTTTTTTCACAAGCACGCGAGGTGCTTGCACCTCGCGCAACACGCAAATACTAGTTATTATACTATATAAAGCTAGATTACCACTCACTGACTGACTGACTCACTCATTGACATAATTGTTCTCCCAGATGGTGGATGGGGAGGTGGGTATATTTTGACAGATTCGTAAACAAGTAACTCTCAAACCTACGGGAAAAGTGCCAAACCTCCCCTTTTCCCCCCCTTCTCCCCCCTCCCTATCGTATCTCGGAAACTACGAGACCCGTATTTTTTTCTTTTTACGGATTCGTGTAGAGGAGGCTCGGTAAAGTAAAAACCATTTTTCAAAGTCCCCCCCCCCCGCCCCCCTTCTCCCCCCCTTTAGGCGGATCTCGGAAATTAAGAGACTTGGAATTTTTTTTTTTTCAGATTAATTTAGAGGGGCAATGCTTTAGTCGAAATACTTGTGCAACCCCCCCCCCCATCACCCCCCCCCCCCTCTTTTTTTTTTTTTTTTTCACAAGCTCGCGAGGTGCTTGCACCTCGCGCAACACCCAAATACTAAACCCCCCCCATCACCCCCCCCCCATTTTTTTTTTTTTATAAAAAGCACGCGAGGTGCTTGCACCTCGCGCAACACGCAAATACTTGATTTAGAGGGGCAATGCTTTAGTTTTTTCACAAGCACGCGAGGTGCTTGCACCTCGCGCAACACGCAAATACTAAACCCCCCATCACCCCCCCCTTTTTTTTCTTTTTTCACAAGCACGCGAGGTGCTTGCACCTCGCGCAACACGCAAATACTTGATTTAGAGGGGCAATGCTTTAGTTTTTTTCACAAGCACGCGAGGTGCTTGCACCTCGCGCAACACGCAAATACTAAACCCCCCCCATCCCCCCCCCCACTTTTTTTTTCACAAGCACGCGAGGTGCTTGCACCTCGCGCAACACGCAAATACTAGTTATACTATATAAAGCTAAATTACCACTCACTGACTGACTCACTCACTCATTGACATAATTGTTCTCCCAGATGGTGGATGGGGAGGCGGGTATATTTTGACAGATTCGTAAACAAGTAACTCTCAAACCTACGGGAAAAGTGCCAAACCTCCCCTTTTCACCCCCCTTCTCCCCCCTCCCTATCGTATCTCGGAAACTGCGAGACCCGTATTTTTTGTTTTTTACGGATTCGTATAGAAGAGGCTCGGTAAAGTAAAAACCATTTTTCAAAGTCCCCCCCCCCGCCCCCCTTCTCCCCCCCTTTAGACGGATCTCGGAATCTAAGAGACTTGGAACATTTTTTTTTTCAGATTCATTTAGAGGGGCAATGCTTTAGTCGAAATACTTGGGCAACCCCCCCCCCCCATCACCCCCCCCCCTCTTTTTTTTTTTGTTTTTCACAAGCTCGCGAGGTGCTTGCACCTCGCGCAACACGCAAATACTAAACCCCCCATCACCCCGCCCCCCTTTTTTTTTTTTTTTTCACGAGCACGCGAGGTGCACGCAAATACTAAACCCGCCCCATCACCCCCCCCACTTTTTTTTTCACAAGCACGCGAGGTGCTTGCACCTCGCGCAACACGCAAATACTAAACCCCCCCCATCTCACCCCCACTTTTTTTTTTTCACAAGCACGCGAGGTGCTTGCACCTCGCGCAACACGCAAATACTAGTTATACTATATAAAGCTAAATTACCACTCACTGACTGACTGACTCCCTCACTCATTGACATAATTGTTCTCCCAGATGGTGGATGGGGAGGTGGGTATATTTTGACAGATTCGTAAACAAGTAACTCTCAAACCTACGGGAAAAGTGCCAAACCTCCCCTTTTTGTTAAATAAGCTCGAGACAAATAGGTACGATGTTGGGATGTTCCATCATATTTTTCAATACCTAACTCCAGAGGTGCTCACTGCTCATAGTTTAATTAAATTTGTTTTGTTGCGATTTACTGTATAAGGTCCGATGGGACTAATAATAGGTTGCTTTTTCCCCAACCTATTATCAGTCCCATCGGACCTTATACATTTTTTAAGAAAATTCAATACATTTTTTAATATAGTTTATTTTCATTTAACTAAAGTAAAAATAAAGTAAATAAAGCTCTTAATTTTTGCTGAGTGGCTAAAGATGTGTGAGGTCTAGCGTTATCATGATGAAAAACCACACCCCTTCTGTTGATTAATTCCTGCCGCTTTCTCTCAACTTCTTGCTTTCATCTCATCAGTTGTTCGCAGTAGAGTTCAGAATCGATGGTCCTGCCTGGTGGTAACAGCTCATAATTAATAATGCCCTTCCAATCCCACCACACACATAGCATCACCTTGTTGCGAGTTAACCCGGGTTTCGCCACAGTCTGTGAAGCCTGACCGGCCTTTGACCACGACCTTTTTCGCACGTTCTTGTCGTACATGATCCACTTTTCATCACCAGTTATCAGCTTCTTCAAAAATGGTTTGGTTTCATTACGTCGTAATAAAGAATCACAAATGAGTACGCGGTTCATTAGGTTTCTTTCAGTGAGCTCGTGAGGTACCCAAATATCGAGCTTTTTGTGTACCCGGTTTTTTTCAAATGCGCTAAAACTGTTTTGTAGTCAATTTCCAGCTCTTCAGCTACGTCGTAACTACTGATATATGAATCTAACTCCACTTTTTCAAAAATGGCATCCATTTTATCCGTAATAGGGCGACCAGAGCAACGTGCATCTTTGACATCAAAATTTCCGGATTGAAAACGCTTAAACCAAATTTGTGCTACTCTCACAGACACTGCACTAGGTCCATAAACATCGCAAATTTTTTTCGCGGCTTGCGTTGCATTTTTACCTGTTTTGTAGTAAAATTTTAAAATGTATCGAATTTCTTCATTAGATTCACTCATCTTGACAGTACGAAAAACAAATGAAAATCACACATTTTCCTAATTTGAATTTGGAATTATGTTCTTTAAAATTTAAAATTTCAATGATACCCAAAACCAGCCCGATACAAATACACTCGAGAGCAATGAATCCGGGTCACTTAAAGAATCCTAAAAATTACGGAAACTAAAAATGCTAGGTTAATGCAATAAATTGTATTTAATAGACAATGTAATACTCCTTAAATGAAGGTATTAAAACTTCTTAGTTATTGTAAAGTTATATCATAAAAAAATCAAATTTGAAAAAGGGCCACTTTCGAAGATGGAACTACGAAATAACAGCATTTGGTTTTGCTTTTGTTTGTAATCTGTCATTTATGTGGGTACATAAACCATGTTGATAGTGCTCTATATTCATTATTCAAGCTGAAATTATGTCGCTTACGCCTGAAGAATGCACCAGAATACTTACAATGCTGGAAACCGGCCGGAGTCAGCGCGATACAGCCAGGACTGTCGGTGTGTCGCTGTCAACAGTACAAAGAGTTCTCCGACGTTACGAAGAAACTGGTTCTAACCTACGCAGACCAGGAACGGGCAGAACCAGGTGTACCACAGCACGAGAAGACCGATACTTGGTGAACACCATGCTTCGAAATCGCTTTCTCACAGGAACTGAACTCACCAATCAGTTTCGACGCCTCGGAGGAAGTAACCCAAGTGCATGGACAGTAAGACGTCGGCTTGCTGAATCTAACTTAAAACCCCTTAGACCTGCAAACGGCCCTAAACTGGAGCGTGGGCATCGTATTTCAAGACTAAGATATGCCCAGAGCCACGTAAATTGGAGTATTGAAGATTGGTCAAAAGTTATGTTCTCCGACGAATCAAAATTTATGCTCTACAAGCATGATGGAAGACACAGAGTGTATCGAAGACCAGGGGAAAGATTCAAGCAAGCATGCATCGAAGAAAAAGTAGCCTACGGTGGTGGGTCTGTACTTGTGTGGGCCGGAATTTCTTCTGAAAGTCGCACAGAGCTGGTGATCATAGAAAGCGGCTCTTTAACTAGCGTAAGATATGTGGAAGAAATCCTCAATGATCACGTTGGTCCATTTATGGTCAATGTAGGTGAGGATGCTATATTTATGCATGACAATGCCCGACCTCATACAGGTAGGATTGTGAATGACTACCTTCAAGAGATGAACATTACTCGTATGGAGTGGCCAGCGCGCAGCCCGGATATCAACCCGATCGAGCATGCTTGGGACGAGCTAGGCAGATGCGTAAAACAACGAAACCCTCCCCCAATCACGCTTCGTGAGCTCAAAATTGCTCTCACAGAGGAATGGGAGAATATTCCCCAAAATCGTGTAAGGAACTTGGTGTACAGCATGCCAAACCGCGTAAACGCAGTAATGGAAGCACGAGGAGGCAATACGAAGTATTAAAATTCAAGAAAATCGTAATAAAGTTCAAAAATTTCATGTTTCCTATTTTTGTTTTAAGGAGAGATCAGCAGTTTTTTTCTTTATGTAATTTTGTGTTAATAAAATGTATGGTGACTCATATTTTTTTTACTTTCATTTAAGGAGTATTACATTGTCTATTAAATACAATTTATTGCATTAACCTAGCATTTTTAGTTTCCGAGATTTTTAGGATTCTTTAAGTGACCCGGATTCATTGCTCTCGAGTGTAGTATAGCCAAAGAGATTTTATTACAAGTTCTTACATACTATAATTCGAAAAGACTTTTTCCCCAACTTTATATGTACAATTGTATAAAAGTCCCAAAATTAAAATAAAGAGAGAAAAAAGATAGAAAGCAAATATTATTAAAATTAACGAAATTCCTTACGTCATTTAAGATTAAACTAATTTATTATTTGATAGAAAGCTCTCTGGAGGCGCAGTACTTAAATGCATTGAAATTTGAATTATTAGAACTGGTATAATTACTAACTAGGTAACATAATGACAATAATATTCTCATGTAAGTGACGGTTTTAGTGTCTTTTTCGAGAATAAAGATCTTTATATTTGTACTTTATTAATAAAAACCTCTAGATATCCTTGCTGATACCGCCCTTAGCTCTTAAAGATAAGTAACTCAAAAACCTAATATTACCAGTTGAAATTTTCTTATAGACCTACCTATCTTTACTATTTATGTTGGATATATATGGTTTGTTTGCTTACATATAAACCGGTGGTTGGGTTGGGCGGCGGCTGAATTTGAAGAAAATTAACAAGAGATTTGTAAATATTCTTCAAATTTCAAAATAATGAGTTTTTAACCACTTACAATTACGTTGAATAATTTAACGATGAATCGACACACAATTATACTTTTATATGTAGATACTTCCTTCAACAGTCTGCAGGAAGTACCTACATATTAAATTGTGTTTAAGCATATTAAGTGATTTACAGGTCTTCAGTAATAGAAAACCTGGAAGTTTATTTAAATGAGACTTTTATTAGGGTTCCGTGGTAGAACATTAAGGAACTGTAATAGTTAGCGGGACCCATCATTCCGCGGTTTATCTTTGCAATTTGTCATGATAATAGTTAAATTAAAAAATAAATTTAAATTTGGAAAATCTATTTTAAGGTACCGCCAATACAGGTTCAACAGGAATATTTTGTTTTATCCCGTAATGATTATTTGGAAAATATTAAGCATTAAGTATATTAATATTAAGCAGTAATTATATGCAAAAGACCTTAACAAGTATTCAGACAGCGATACCATGTATGCAACGTGTAACTTAAAGGGTATATACATGTCAAGTGCAAGGCTTCGTTGGATGATAACAAATGATATGGCAAAGGTTTTGTAATCCTATGTCTTCATGTGTGGAACTTATTAGAAATTTCAATACATTGATACCAGAGACCAAATCTTTCAAATTAAGAAGAACGAAGAGAATTATCGTGTTATTGCCAAGTCACGTGGAAAGTTATTAACCCTCGTAGTGCTGTGACAGGTCTGTTATGATTGGCATTCAAGAAACATATGAAACCGATAATTTGGTATCAATTTTTTGAGTCGCTTATTTTGAGCTGAAACTATGCATAGAGTCTCCATACCAGATATTGTCTTCAGCCCTTGTGGATAGATATAGGGTTTCCTTTACACGTTGTATAAAGTATGATGATTTTGTTAGAATTCCATAAAAAAGGAGTAGGAACACAATATTAAAATCCAAAATTTAAAATTTATTTCTAAATTTTGTCGTTCCCTCCACCATTATTCGTTATCAAAATGCCTTTTTCGCATAAATAATAATAAACATTCGATGACGAATAACCGGCCAGGAACACGTTGGACCATGTATCGCACTCGAGATCAATATTTAACATGCACAATTGCCCTCTAAGTGTATTATAATTGACAGCAAATATTAGTGACCTTCCTAATGGCTCAACGTGAAGCCAATATAACACCAAATTAAACCAGCCGATTTACATTGCAAGTAAGTACGTTCATCGTTCTTGATCGCAGCGCATGCAGTTCAACTTTTTCTTGTTTAGATTGCTTCTTTAGTATAGTTTAGTGATACCTTACTAATTCAGTGAAGGGGCATAATTTTATGTTACAATGGCAGTCCATGCATTTCGTGCATATAATAATATATATTCCTACCAAATATCAGTGATTATACAGTGCCATTGATTCTCTTCCATAAAAAGGTGCTGTAACAACCGTACACAGATGGGGCCGGACGGAATTTTAATGGTCCTTTACCGCTTTTTGGCTACGGAACCTTAAGAATACGATATTTTTAGTTTTTGCGGTTCGATAGGGTGTTCATTTATTTTTCACAAAAAAACATATATATTTGATCAGGTACCAAAATTATTTTAAAATACAATGACGTGGTAAGTTTACAACTTTACCTACGTTTTTTACTCTCCGTCAGATTATCAACACGACGTGATCGATCAAACTTAGGTCAGACAAGAAGATATACGAGTACATATCTACCTTCGTATAAAGATCTAATCCAAAAACTGCAACGTCAGACGTTTTTTTTTTAATAATCTACGCATAATTGTTCAGTAAATTTATTTTCCGTAAAAAAAAAAAACTAAAAAAATCAGCGCTGAAATGTCTATAATTTTAATAAAATGAATAAATTTCATGTAAGTACAAGTTGTTTACTATAATGATAATGAGCAACATAAAAAATGATGAACTTCACATAGCGAGCTTTTTTAGAAGAATACTAAGTAATCTAAAAAAATCTCACCTATCTTTACTTATTTATTACTTAATTAAAACTTTATGCAACGTAAGAGTATAAAGATGAACTTCATGCCTATCCTATACCTACCTAACCTATCATTGTTGAGATAAAAACGAATGTAGTCCTACTCTTACTTATTTTATGATTGTGAAAGTTTGCAGTCATGTTATGGTGAATATATGTATTTTATCAATCACAAGTCAACAGCTGAACGGACTAATATGATACACGAGTAGTCAATGTTCTGGCTAACGACAAAAACACCCCGAAAAAGCCTACTTTCCTAGGTATGTTCCAGTGGGTTAATATGGACTTTTAAGCATGATGGCGCTGGGAGAAGCCAGTATTGTATATATAATATACACTACACATAAATCAACAATATGATATTAGAAAGATTTTAAAACAAATCACCTGATGAAATTGCCTTTAAACCTATAATACTAGATCCAGCAATTTCAGCACTTCGTAGCTTATACAGCAAATTAATGAGATCTGTTGAATTTAACACAGAGTTACTTTCGCTTGTTTATGACGACAGGTAACTAATTGATTTTTACTTAACGCATTCATATTCAAATCCATTACCTACGAAGATACTAAGATTGCAGATTGCATGTTGGACGTTGTATCAGGTATAAATAAGTACAGAACCTGTTGGCTTTACATCTATGTATGCAGTTTAAAAATAAATTTTATCTGCTTACTTGGAGTGAGTTCAGCTTAAAAGGGTGTAGTTAAATGACGCAGGACGTCATTCGTGGCGACTACTGCGAGTCTAATCTCCATCAGCTACTGTCATTGCGCGCCGTGGAGTCAACATTCCCACAGAGCGTCGGAAATAACAAATATTTTTATTTGTTTATTGCAAAACACATCAATAAACAGACACTTGGCAAAGGTCATATTCATAAAAACTTCCACGAGCTAAAATTTCATGTTTAGGTTGTAAAGGATGTTAACTCATCATTGGGATACGATATAGCTATACTTTTGTGCTTGTATTCGATGCATTTCGATGGAGTCTGAAAAATTTATGACTAATGACATGCAGCCCTTCATTTTTATCTTTGGGGACCATATTTTAGAGATAAGAATGTATGTAGTTTACTGTGTTTACGTACCAGCACGGCTTACAGAGTCATCGTGGAGAAACTAGACATACGACATCTCATCATAATCATGAAAAGTACACTTATATATTAAACTGACATAAATATTTATTTTTATAACATCGGCTCAGATACAATTATATTCCTGAAATCAGTATATTATTGACATAAAGCCTTAGCCAGCATCAATAATAATCGGGCAGGCATGCAATGGCAACAATTTTTAATCAATGCTAAAATATTGACAACGAAATTGCCCGTAAAGCCTGACAAAAATATATGTATGTAAAAGATAAATAACAACGAGATCTTTCCAATCAAGAACAGAATACCTATGCAAAGTTAAAAAAAAAACTAAACATACACATGTACGGTAGGACTTCTGAAACTCGTAATTATTACTTACTTACTAAAAAACTTATGAAACCTCTTTGATTATAATTATTAGAATGCAGCTTCACAACGATTTGTGCAAGCACGAACTAAAGGGCGAAAGATATATATGAACGTAAAGTAATAAGTGGACATTCCACTTTAGTTGAAGACTTAACGGAACTAACCGGAATACTCGCAACTCGTGGGGTGCATCAGAAAAATTATTGATTTTTTTATCGTACCGAAACCTGTTGCTTGTTAGATACATCCAATCGAGTCAACTCACATTCATGAATCAAACATCACGGATGTTATTTTATAATTATATCAAATTATGTTTCTTAAAGCTTAGCTATCAGTGGCACATAACATTTGTTTTAACAGCTTCTCTGAAGTAAATTCATGATGCTAATGCCCTTGAACTCTTGATAATTTGTAGAAGCCATGGAGTTAATCATTAATCAAGAATAATAATGAACAGATTTGCATAAAATACGTTTATATGAATGACATCAGATAAGAGATGAGATACTTTTAAATCGGCGTCTGCGAATGTCCCGATGGAACAACGCAATAAAAATGGATGGCATCGGGGCTCTTCTACGTGGTGCAGATACAAATTGATGTTCCAGTATTTAATGAGGCACATTAGCGTGTGCAAGCTGTGGACGTGCCTCGGACCGATACCATTTGTGGCACTCATTACAACTTTTGACCAAGTACGGCAGTAACGGTGAGCGCTTTTCTTTCATGATTTACGAAACTCATTTGCAAAAGTATTTCGGCATACAGTATTTATGTTTTGCTTTGTTTTTGCTTATACTTTATCTTTGTCTGTAACAAAACATGATAGCAATTTTTTTTAATAAATCATTGCAAATTTTTGTCACTTACGGTTGCAGTATTTGCAAGAATATTTAACATTGCGGACTATTCGGTCGTGGAGCTAGGACGGCCAAAATGATTACTCTGATAGTCAGAATAAGCTTGAAGATATTTATTCATTTATTTAAGGACAACCAAATTTTAATCAATGTATTGAATTAAAATTGATTAAAGCGTTCTTACGTATGACACTGCATACGTAGGGAGACCCCAATACTAAACGGCATCTTACTAAACAAATTTACAACTATTATTGTGATTTATGAATTTTGATTAGTTTGCAGTCTTCCGGGACTAGGCATAGAACACGAGAAAATATTTTTCATAAGTTACTAGGTTTCCCCGCTGAGTGTTCAGTATTTTTTTCAGGTTGAAAATCGGAACCCTATCGCTAACCGGCCGTATGACATTCCACCATCGTGCTTAATCTTTGGAATCATAACACTTGGAATTTATACGTACATGGGTACATGCTACTACTAGTGACATGACTCGGCTTCGCACGTCCTCATTCTGCTAATTCACTAATCACTCCATCCATTGGTGAAAACTGTATGAAAATCTGTTCTGTCGTTTTTGAGTTCACCGCAACAATAAAGATAGACAGCAGCGGGGGACTTTGTTTTATAATATTGTAAGAATAACCGCTATTACAACAAAAAACCGGGCAAGTGCGATTTAGACTTACCCATGAAGGGTCCCGTAGTAGCAATAGCAAGCATAGATTAGAGAAAGATAACTTTGTTTTTCATAATATCGTATAAATTATAAAAATATATTTGCGGTTTTGGAAAATGTGCTATAAGTAAAAACTTCTGACTGTATCTCATTCAAATTAATTTAAAAAGTTAGAGGGCACTCTATTTACCACTTTGGAAGTGTCTCTTTTTCAAGCGATTGTTTTTGGGAAAAAAATATTTTAGGAACCTCAATGTAATTTTCAAAGACCTATCTATAGACACCCACACGTATAGGTTTGATGAAAAAAAATGTTTAGTTTCAGTTCTATGTATGGGGAGCTCGCTTTAATTTTGTATTTATTTTATTTTGTATTAAAATCGTGAGGCAGTTCACAGAATACATTTACTTACCAAGTTTCAACTGTGTAGTCTTACCTAATAGTTTCGGAATAAAGTGGCTGAGATACGGACGGGCAGACAGACATGACGAATCTATAAGGGTTCCGTTTTATAACGCTTAGCTACGGAACCTTAAAAGTCTAAGACACGACATAAGTCATTGTGAAGAGATGCGCATCTTTATTACGCCGTCATACGCGCCAGCCCCAACACCATTCCTAGAATGCTAGCTGGTAGATGGGACTGTCCGATCTTGAGTTGGTGGATACGACTGCGCGCAGTAGTAGGCATACCGTAAAACGCTGCAACTTTGCCAATTAAGCCCAAATTTGCCTATTTCGTTTAATTAACGATATTTCGCGTTTGCTTCGTTTTTTCTTATTTTCTACCATTTGGTAGTGATTTAACATTATTAGGGCAACATATTTTTCATTTTTTGTAATGGTAACTTCATTGTTATTCCGTTAGTTGTACGACAAACACCGGTGCGACTGAGTGAAAATTTTTAGTGTCTTGTAACTTTTGAAGTTTTAGCTAAAGAAAAGGTGTTTTCGTGCAGCTATAACATTCCAGGGTAAGAAAATACTATCTACTTTCCGTATTACTCGATATTTTTGTTAAAAGGACACGATTTCATTAAAATAACTTAGCAGGCAATGTTGTGCACTGTTTTGAAAACTTGAGTGACACAACTTTGCCTGGGTCTAGGGATGTCACTAGTCGGATTTTAATAATGATATATTTTTACTATGTAAATGTTGTATTAGCATGAAATTTACACAGCTTCGAACCCGGTCAAATCGACACGTAAGCGCTTGCATGCACTAAATTCCCTTCGTTTTACGATATTTTATTGCATAAATTGTTAATGTTCCGAAGTCGGGTGAAGACACTGACTCCTGTATAAACTCAAATATTCTCTGGAAAAGCCACTTTTTTTAATTTTTTTATTAGTAATTACGAGTCAGTATTGCTAAAAAAGCATTATATTTGTGATTTTTACTCATAAGTGGAATTTGGTTTTATTTTTGAAAAAAGTGAATAAAAGTTTAAGAAAATAATCCGTATTTTTTTGGACAACCCTTGTTTCAAAGACATTTTTGTATGAAAAGTTTGTGGTACCTGCTACAACATTGCCTATCAGCAGTAAAAAAATATTCAATACCGTCATGGCAATAATATAACTGCCGGGGACAAGCACGTGTCTCTTGTACACGGAAAAAAAAATACTAAAAAGATCAACAATATATTTATTGAGATATCCTTCTAGGCAAAGTTGTGTCTTTTACCTACAACTTTGCCTACGACTTTGAATGTTTGTAATTCTGAAAAACGGCGTGATTTAAATAGATTTGGGTTCTACCTCGCAAGGCATAAGGTCTGTTTTCCATCTGAAAGTCTGTAAAAGCCGCAATAATAAACAGGTTCAGAGATACGAACAAAAAACGTAAAAATCCGGGCAAAGTTACAGCATTTTACGGTACTCCAAGATCACCGTTAATAATTTTAAGTAAACATTACTAGCACTAGATCATAAGTTCACACGTTACTTACGAACTGTAAAAATGTAAATTTTCTCCTCTTTATATCTCAGAAACAGCATAAAATAAAAATATTTCCTTGCTAAAAGATAACAAGAGAACATATAAGAATTATGTGGATTTAGCTTAATTAAATATAGTCTATTTATTTTAATAGTATAATAGTTTATTTATTTACTTTTATCTCAATGTACAAATTTCTCTTTATCTAAATATACAAGGCAATGAATTTAGGGGTACATAGTAAGAGATCACGTTGACGACTGTACTAGTATTTACTGTGTTACAGTCGACAGCGCCTTCCACCCTGGTAAAAATCACAAAATTCATCGTTTTGACACTTTAAATTTGTAGGTAAATACATATTTGATTTTAATCCAATAAACAAACAAACAAAATATGATTTTATAACAGATAAAAAAAGGTACTTAAGAGTTTTGTTTCAATGAGGTGATCTGGTGAGTAATGGGTTGTGTTTGAGTGAGTAATGAGTTGTGTGTGAGTGAGTTATGAGTTGTGTGTAAGTTAGTAATGAGTTGAGCGAGTGAGTGAGAAATCTGTTATATGTGTGAGTGATAATGAGTTGTTTGGTAGGTAAGAGGGTACTTGGTATATAAGTAATCAACTATAGCTAACCTTCTCAGTTTCAGTATAGTGCATTCGTTGAAGCGAGCCGTGTGTTACAGTCTTGTATTTATTGATTGTTAGTGCATATACATTATTTATGCGATTTGCTACATTGTCTATGTTATTACTTATTACTATTAATATGATTCGGTCGTAAATGATCGCGCGCCAGTCCGAGTCACACATGGCCGGTTTTAAAAAGAAATTTATTGTTTCCATGTAATATACTATCCCATAAAAAACAATACTTGTCAAAAACCCAAGTCTCGCAACTTAGTTGTTCTACCGTAAAAAGTTGTGAGATCCATGTAATACCAAGTCGGTTATTAATTTATTCAGTCCCTACTTAAGGGACCTTCTGTCTTAAGTTGTTACGTAATTATCTAACCTAACGACATCTTATAGTGACTATATCAATATTAAAAATCTTTACCGTTTTAAATAAATAGATTGACTCGGCCATCGCATGAAAACACAATATATCTCACAAGTAATACATATATAAATTAAATTGTTTATTGCGATTGCCAAGTCAATCTATTTATTTAAAACGGTAAATATTTTTAATATTGATATGGTCACTATAAGATGTGGTTAGGTTAGATAATTACGTAACAACTTAAGACAGAAGGTCCCTTAAGTAGGGACTGAATAAATTAATAACCGACTTGGTATTACATGGACCTCACAACTTTTTACGGTAGAACAACTAAGTTGCGAGACTTGGGTTTTTGACAAGTATTGTTTTTTATGGGATCTCATTGCTTTTTGTAGAAAGTCCTACTTTTTTCCTTTCCGGTACCTTCTACTTCTTGTATACCAACAACGAGTTTCCTTAAAGCCCTCTCTCTGTCTTATGAGCTTTTCTTATTTTTGTAGGTAGCCTTCCTTTTTTTATTTTCAGGTACTACTTCTTGAACTTCAGCTAAAGTTTTTTTCAAAGCCCACTCCCTGTCTCTATGGGTTTTTTTCGGAGGCTTTGATACGCACATATGGATACGCACGTACGTCTTTTGCATTAGGTAGTAATAATTAATGCCGCACTCGTCAAACGTCTCGGTTAAAGTTAAGTCATAAGTAAGTAATTATGCAATTTCGGGCAATTTACTCTACTTAATACTCCCCAATACTCTTAATACTTCTCGCTTTTTTATTCCGTTGACCATTTAACAAGTTACCTTTGAGCATAATTATTATATCTAGGTACCTATCTACACTGGAAGACACGGTGGAGCATATGGTCGAGGTGTGCCCTGCATGGGTGGAGCACCGTCGTATCCTCATAGAGGCGATCGGCGGCGGCGACTTCTCGCGCCCTGCTCTGGTTTAGACCATGGTGCGAAGCGAGAGGGAATGGGATGCAGTCACCTCCTGCTGCGAAGCAGTCATGCTAGCGAAGGAGGAGGCCTAACGTGCGAGGGAGAGGCAACTCTCTTCCTCGCGCCCCAGCCGCCGGGGGAGACGCCCCGGGCGTCGTGGATCGCGAGTCGATTTCGGGCCACCGTAGGCGCGGGCCTGCGGATGGCGAGCAGGAGTCGCTCACCGTCCGGTAAGGACCAGGCCCGGGTCGGCGGCGCGTTGTGTTCCACGCGCGCCTCAAAAAGCTGTTAATACCAGTGACGGGGCCTCATAGGGCCATTGCCTGTCGGGGTTTATGGGAAAGTTCCATCGAGATACCGCGGCCCCGGAACTTTAGGGCTTACGAAGGAACAGGGTGGGTTTTTAGTCAGTAGAATTCTGATACACCCGAGCGGAAGAAGTCATTCGATGATATTTTTCACCAAAATAAAAAAAAAAGTACCCATCTACATCTATTATTTCATTATATTATACAGTTACACTGATTAATTAACTGCAAATGTAACTTTGTAATCCTATATATTTATATGGGATTACAAAGTTATTTATGCAGTTGAAGTATCTAGAAAACTGGAACGAAATTGAAAAATATTATAGTTTTTCCTTGATTCATATACTATACACTAATTGTATTCTAAATTTGAAGCTTCTATGTCTGCTAGAAGTGCTTTAAACTTTTGATGATCGGTCAGTCAGTGAGTGACAAAATTTACAAAATTAAGGAACTTTGACTCGTTATAATTCTTAAAATACTGGTTAAAATTGAATGAAATTTGAAATATACCGTGTTTATACAATACCTGTTTGGTTACTGATAATTCAGGCTTCTAGTTTTATCCACAACGAAGTTATAGGGGGTCGAAAATTGCCTGAGTTGCTTCGAGAAAAGAATGGTACGGCCGTGCCGCTTTTTTGCTTGACTTGGCGGAGGCACTGCCGTGCCCCCAGATCTCAAATAGGTACTATACCAGAAGACAGCGTCCCGACGCCTTGGATGGGACACACTGTTTACTTCATCGTCATCTGTGTAGTCTTTTGTCAACACTATTTTGAGGTCGGATTCTAGTCAAACCGGATGCAGCTGAGTATTAGTGTTTTATATGGAGCGACTGCCTACCTGACCTCCACAACCCAGTAACTGGGTAACACGATAGCCCTTGGTTAGACCAGTGTCAGATTTACTAGCTTCTGACTACCCTTATAGACTGTCAAAGATGTCCAAATGACAGCCGGGACCAAACGCTTAACGTGCTTTTCGAGGCACGGGGGGTATGACCCCGCCCACTTCCAAACTCCTACTACTGAGAAATTCCTTGCAGAAAAACCCAATTACACTTTTTACCTACTCGGAATCTAAGGTCCGTATTACAGAACGTTCCTCAAGTCCAGTTTGAGCTTAATTCGCCCGATCTCAGTTTAAATATAGAATCTGCACTTGAGCATTGGTCTTATTCCAGAATGGTAATAAAACTATACTCAGATTCAAATCGAGCCTCAAGCAGAGAATATCTAATTGTCTATGCATCAGTCTGTTTTCGTTTACGTTTTATTTTCTTCGTCTCCGCTGTTCCGATCTACGAATGATCGTAAATAATTCAATTTACTTTAATACCAAATTTTTAAGAATAAAAAATATGTATTGCACGGTTTCACCATAATTTTTTTTTTAAGAATTTGTAAAAGCAAATTCTTGAAGGTAAAAGGTGTTAAGGCAATATTTTCTAACATATAAAAATATAGCAAGAGTAACTTGTTCGTGGAACGGAGTGGATCCTAAATAATGTCTGTGACAGTGTTGTTTTGAATTGCTCATTAATCATATAATAAGAAATATTCAAATAAATAATGGTTTGGGAACAACGATCAATAAAAATATTAAAAGGAAACAAAGTTATAGTTAAAACAAAACAGAAATGCATATGTTTTACCAAATCTTGGTCAATAGATGGCAGTATTACAAATTGTCAAAAATCTTCATCTTGTGAAAATCTATACCATTTCTTAAAATAATTAACGTAAAAGTGTTATTTGTAACCAATTAGCAAAATAAAATGTGATTTCATCATCATTCGCCAAAAATTACCATTTTTATATCAAATAATAAACTGAAAAGCAAATAGTTAACTGACAAGGAAATCTCTGCTCGAGCGTGGTGTCTATACTTGGGTGATGAATCTACAACTGAGTAACGATCTAGAATAAAGCCGTACCCGGCTGAACTATGATCGATGAATCTATACTTGAGGAACATTCTAAAATTAAATCTCGACTCAAAACTAGTTTTAAACAGAGATCAGTGCTCGAGTTTCGTTCTGTAATACGGGCCTAAGACCTCGTCCTCAGCAGTCGCGCTTGCGATCACTCGACCAAAGAGGCAGTCGGGGTTTAATAAAGCAATGTTAAGTAAACGAGGTGACCCATTTACTTAACTTCTAGAGCCCCAGCGGCACAAAAATGTGCCAGTAAACAAGTATTAGTTGAGCCCCGCTGGCACAAAAAATGTGTGTGTCAGCGGGGCTCAACTAATAGTTGACGTAAATAATGGCGGTCCTTGAGAGGTTAACATTGAATAAATCAATGTGTAGGTCTATAATATATAATTATACAACTATACCACAAATTACTTTGTGTGCTCGTCGCTCAGTGTTGCATTCGTGAAGTTCAAGGTATGAATATAATTGTGTGAAGTAACATTCGACTAAATTGATTTGATCATGTTTTTTATAGCTCTCCGAAACAACACAACCTTAGGGGCTTACAAAATGTAGTTGAACTTAATAGTTAGGTCCAATTCGAAAAGTTTGATTTATTTGAAGTTTAACCAATATTACAGGCCATAATTGCCTAAACTAACTATTGAATCCTCAGAGTTCAATTTGGTTTGGATAGTGGTAGAAAGTAGAAAGAAAATTTTAGCTTTAAGCATTAGTGGTCATATTTATAAGTTCTATGATATTTATTCATTTTAAGGGTTATCTATTAAAAAAAATTTTTGCAAAAAATTGAACCAACTTCCATATCAAAACACTACAAAGCCAAAAATAACTTTAATTTTGGAAGTCGGTGTTATTGGTTATAGATTTTCTTTTTTTTCACACCGCCTTCCGAAATCAAAGTCATTTTTGGCTTTGTAGTGTTTTGATATGGAAGTCGGTTCAATTTTTTGCAAAAAATTTTTTTTTCGCGCTTTTTAATGGGTCGGTTTGTAATTTATCTAGTTACAAAAGCCATAATATCAACAACTTATCATCTTTTATAAAATATTGCTTTTCCCGATGCATAGCCGTTAATTTTTGAGGAGTTCTCCTGGTACTTGACCATCAGCTCTACATCACCATATGTATTGTGACGAGCATAAAGTGTTTAACATCCGTACTCAAGTAATCGAATCGCAATCCACGAAATACTTATTATTGAGGAGTTTCAGTGCCATCTGTGGTCTTCATCATCAGTTCAACTTCCCCAAATGGTACTTTTCGGAAGAAACTGCTCAAGGTACTATAAGAAATACCCAAAACGCTATAGGTGTGCCTATAATATTTGAAGAGTTCCCTCGATTTCTCCAGAATCCCATCATCAGATCCTGATTTCGTGACAATGGGACTAACTAGAAAGTATACCCATTCAAACGCAAAAAGATTTTATCGATCCAGCCGTCTCCGAGTTATGAGGTAACAAACTTAAAAAAAAAAAAAGTTCAAGACGAATTGTGAACCTCCTTTTTTGAAGTCGGTTAAAAATACAAAAATGTCAAGTATCACTTCAGGTATTATATAGTAAATAAAGAATTGATTTGAGTACAGTTGTAGTTCTTAACCACAGTTAAACTTTTTATCACTATCTGTCCTAAGAGTGACTGTAATTATTAAAACTTTTGGGTAAGATTCGCATTTTTGCTGACAGTAATTCATTAAAGCACTAAAAAATTATTAGAATGTGAAGGTTTGAATCCTAAGAAGGGTTTGACCACTAAAGCTTGGGATCGCACTGGAAATTTCAATATGGATTAGAAATTTTCTGTTTACAGATGCTTAAAGGGAAAATAGCAATTATTTTTGACACTTTTTGTGTTCATTGATGCAGTTACGTACGAATTACGGGGGGGACATTTGTTTCATTAAGCTCTCTAATATGTAGAGTTGGGCATAATTCGAATAAAAATTTATTCGCATTATAATTATTCGCGAATAATTCATTCATGAATAATTTATTTGTAACTAAATTGCTTACGAATAATTTATTCGTGATTTTATTTGGTATTTTAAATAACTTTGACAGCTTATTTATATCACATTACCAATATTTGGAGACTCTTGTTTTGCGGACATCGAATATATGAAAGAAAAGGGGATAAGGCGATTTGGTACAATATTATCTACCTGATTCCTGGAATTTGATGAATGGTAGCGGGTAGCGGCAAACAAGAAAGATATTGTTATTAATAAGTTATAAAAATAGTATATACAATATCTATATATATAAAAGCTAAATATAACTCACTGATTAATCACGAAATCTCAGAAACTACAAGTAGTGTAGCTCTCAGATTTTGCATGGCGGTTTCTTTTAGTACGTAGATGCTCGCCAAGATGGAATTTTGCGAAATTCCCACAGGATCGAGATTTACACGGGAAAAACTTCCCACGCAAACGAAGCCGCGAGCAATGGCTTGTATTATATATATATGCAACGAGTAACGGAAACCTTAATCTATCCAAAAGGGCTAAAGACAAACTATGGTATGGAGTTTCTATGCACAGTTTCAGATCATAATTATCGGTTTGATATGCTTCTTGAATTCCAATCATAACAAACGTGCACTTGGTATGTATATATACCCTTTAAATTACACGTTGTATATTTTTTTATACAATATTGAATCAAAACCTTATTCAAACTTGAAGATGCAAAAGAAGTGACCAAAAATCTTCGAATTACTTCTCCCCCTCTGGGTGGAGTGGAAGGGAGTGTCAGACTTCTATTGACTAAAAACCCACCCTGTTCCTTCAGCTGTCCTTAAGTTACGGGGCCGCGGTATCTCGTTAGAACATTCCCGCAACCCCGGCAAGCAATAGCCATATGGGGCTGCGTCACTAGTGCTGATGACTCTTTGAGGCGCGCGTGGAACACGATACGCCTCTGACCAGGGCCTAGTCCTTACCGGACGGTGAGGTACCCCTGCTCGCCGTCCGCAATTCCGCACCTACGGTGGCCGAAGATCGGCTCGTGATCTTCGAACCCCAAGGCGTCTTCCGCGGTGGCTGGGGCACGAGGAAGAAGAAGTTGCCTCTCCCTCACGCGTTCAACCTCCTTCGCTACGTACGAACGAACTACCCCTGGGATAGGGACGAGTTGTAGAGTACGATTGAGGAGATGTGGCAACTATAAAACGTGTAACAGAAACTACTTATCTATTCAAAAGGGCTGAAGACAACATTTGGTATGAAGTCTCTATGCATAGTTTCAGCGCATAATAATTGACTCAAAGAATTGATACCAAATTATCGGTTTGATATGTTCCTTGAAAACCAATCATAACAAACGTGTCACAGCACTACGAGGGTCAATGACTTTCTACGTCTTTGATGGTCTATCGTTCTACACGTGATATTGGCAAAATTGTGGTGGCTCTTCCATAAACGCCACTTACAAGAGTTGAAGTTGACTTTCTACGTCACTTGCCAATAACACGATAATTCTCTTGGTTCTAATTAATTTTAAAAATTATGTTTCTAGTATTATATTGAAATTTCTAATAAGTTTTACACGGTAGAATTACAAAACCCTTGCTATATCGTTTGTTATAATCCAAAGAATCCGTGCACTTAGTATGTATATACCTTTTAAATTACACGTTGTATATTTTTTATACAATGTTGAACCTTATTCAAACATGAAGATGCAAAAGAAGTGACTAAAAATATTTTTTTTTACAAGCCTGAAAACTCATTTTATTTGCTTTTAGTTAGACTCGGGAAGTGAACCTGATTTACAAAGACAATCACCAAAAACCACAGCTGATAAGATTGTCTTGCAATATTTTTTTGAAGAAGACCGTTCATTCAATGTTTTATCTGTATTTTCACATTAACTAGGCTAAATTGTTTTGAAATTGGTATCTACTGTATTTGCGGCTTTATCATAAATACGGTACCTATACAGTAAGTTTACACATTATAATAGTACATATATACTAGGCTTGAAAGCCATTGCTATCATTATTTAGTTCAGAGCAAAGCTAAGGTGTAAATGCAGTGCGACTTCCTCAAGAATGTCGCATAACCTAACAGGTAATATACAGATACATGACTAGATACGTAACTTCCTTCCACTTAATTCGACGCGCACCGCACTCCATCGTTTCGAAATAATTAAGGAGATGAAATGCGGTCTAAAAAAAGCTAATCTCGTTAACTCCGGGAAGAATTAAATCTCGATAAAAACGAATGGAAGTCTCACTCAACTCTCAATAAAATTGCCATAAGTAAGTAAAGTATTATCACTATCCAACGTAAATACAAAAACCAGTAAAATTAACATATTAAGATTTTAAAAGCCATAAGGCTAAGGTGTCAGACTTGGGATCGAGAGGTCGGAGGTTCGAACCCAACCCATAACACTTTTGCCGAAAACCCACTCCAGATACAAGCATATTTAGCTTAGTGAATTCTACCCACAATGCTCTTTCTCTTTTTTAGAAGAAAAAAAAAAGTGAAAAAAGAAAAAAGGTACACATTGTGTAGGTACTTAAATAAAAAACTTTAAATACATTGCAAGCATTGCGTCTAAGCGACTAAAAGTCAAGTCGCTTAGACACAATGCTTGCAATGTATGTAATATTTTTAATTTCTTAGTTATGAGTTCATGACCCGGTTTTAAACAGCTTCTTATTAAATGTAAGATGACATCGACCGCTAATGACTCGTATCCGCCATTAATTCAATAATTTGTTAGTAACAAAATACCCGATCTTTATTTATTTCCTCAATATTTTTAAAAGCTAGTTTTTTTATATCTGACGTGAGTCCCCAGAATATCTGAATTACTCATCATAATTATGTATACGTATACTTACTACGATACTTTCCGTTCCGTCTAACATCAATTACATGTTGACAAATGGCTTATGATTCATTCAGAAGTACTCGTACACAAGAAACATTATAGGTATTTATTTATCTCATCCTTTTGTCATCAATTTAGTTCTTTGTGGTGATAGAAATTTGATCTTTAAAACTGTCAATTAAAAACTTATACATATATAATGATACAAGCAATTTCATTAATTGTTTATAAAGTCATCACGTTAACTGTAGCTACTCTGTAAAGGGTGCAACGACTCTGCGAGCGAGAGCCTCGCCTGGAGAAAGTACACAAGCCCTGTTATGGCAACATTTCTCATTCCTCCGCCAGTGCCTTTTCTCCTATTATTCGCGTAAAATATGTCACTTCGGTATTGCAAGTACAGCTATAATTTCACATAATGGCAGTTAAATATATATCAGTACTTCAGTAGTACTCTTAAGATATTGATGGGTAATAAAGATACCTAACAATGTAAGGTTGCAGTAGGTAATCGACCCGGAACTGAAGTTAACTAAACTCATTGATTACCACAAGCAAATAAGGTTCTGTAATTACGATGGTGTTCAGACATGAGACTAAAAAAAACTTAACAATTGTTTTTTGAGCTCAACTTATACAGTGTTCATTTTTAAACAAAGTATTGTTTAAAAATGAACACTGTATAAGTTGAAGCAGAGTGATGTACATTTAAATTTAATTAACTAACTATTATGTGTTGAAAACTTAGTGATGTTAATATCACCTTGTCTTTAAATCGCACGTCGCTTATTTAGGTGTAATGCCATGAGCAATATGTTCTAAAGGTTTCTTGCGGTTGTTACACGATGCGCTTGAAAATATGGAAAGCGTGGTGTGCATCAACACAGAGTGTGACCTCTGCGAGGCGCGCGGCAAGGTCAGGAGCGCGCGCGTCAGTCGTGACCCGCTCGCGCGCCTTGCCCAACACAACTCTGCAATTTTCGTATCAATGAAAATAACAATAGAGTACACAATCATTTGTACTTAAATCTCAATACAATGTCTCTTGGCTGTATCTAATGCGACACCGGCGGTATTCCGGCCCGCTCCTAGGGCATATAATCGCCTCTTAATTCTAGACAAGCGAGATGCTTTTCTAAGGGCAACTGCATGCGTCATAATATAATCCATTGAATTAATATCGATTTCTTATTTTTGTATTTTTTCTTTAATATCCACGACAGCATAAAACGTTCTGTATTTATAAATATATATAATTTTATTATAAATATGTGCTTTTTACTAAGACGTGGCCTTGATCTGGCATAGCTTAGGTCAACATTTTGAATAGAATGCAAAGAGACTGACTTAATGTCTATTGTAACCACGATCTCGATTTTTGATATAACAACAACAAATTATTATTTCTAAGCAGACAATGTAATTAACTGATGTTACCTCATTATAATAATCTGATATCAACGTAAAGTTCTTCCTATAATTAACATAATAGTTACTGCGTGCTTATTCGTTTTAGTAAAATTAAGATTTCGTTTTCCGCAACCAAAAATGAGTCAGTGCGAACCTACACTAAATAGCGACTCGCTGACATCATAGACGGTTTTATTTGCAAGTTTCATAATAACCTATATAGCTAGAGCTTGTTAGAATATTTATAAGATTTTACCTTCTAGTTTCTAAACAAACAACGTTTAAGATGTCAGTTCGTAGCGAGGTACTTAAAATAAACTAAATGACAACAGACTAAATGAGAAATCATCGATGAGTATTGTGGTGTTGGTCAACCAACTGCGTGGATTGTAAATTTCCAAAACAAAATCCGTATGCATACATAATAAGATTGCACAGCGGATATTTTTAGAATTTAGTATGTTAAGAGGAAAAATGGAACAATTTTGACTCCAGTGTCCGTCTGTCTGTCAAAAGCCCTCTTTCTCACGAACAGGTAATAATGTTAAAAAAATACAGTCGAATTGAAAACCTCCTCCTTTTTATGACGATGGTTAAAATATTTTTGAAGATGGATCACATCAACACACGGTTACGTCATTATTTTTACATTTTCAGTCAAAAAGTTTTCAGATCTCATGTAGTGTCAAACTTCTAACTCTAGTTAGAGCTTTTAGCGTTAGGGCGTGTAGAGTTAGGCTTAGCTCTACATGAGATCTGAATACTTTTTGTCAGTGCGAGCCATATAATCTCGTCTTGGCAACATTTTACATGAAAATGTTTATGGTCGGATTTCACTTCTATTTGTTAGTTGAATGAGTTAAAAAAAATCTTTAAAGCCTAATTAATATACACTTTTATCTCCTTATAAAAGGTAAGGAGGGATTTTTTTTCTAAAACCTTTACATATATTTTTTATTTCATTAGAGGTTGTTGTGCTATACAAGTGAAATTTAAAGGGTATATACATACCAAGTGCACGGCTTCTTTGGATGATAACAAACGATATGGCAAAGGTTTTGTAATCCTATGTCTACATGTGTGGAACTTATTAGAAATTTCAATACATTGATACCAGAGACCCTATTTTTCAAATTAAGAAGAACGAAGAGAATTGTCGTTTTATTGGCAAGTGACGTGGAAAGTAATGACCCTCATAGTGATGTGATACGTGGGTGATTTTCAAAATTTTGTACATTTTGTTGTGTGAAAACGTCCACTCCAATATCATCCAGAAAAACTGCATTGAAGTGATCAAACTAGTATTATTATCCTTGAGAAACATTTCTTCCAGATAGGTATCAACATTTCAGATCATAATAATAAGTAGTTAATAAAAAAAAATATGTTTAGTTCTTCAACCTCATTATGTTTTCATACAGTAACCCAGTGTCTCCAAGCAAAAGAGCGTTACAAAAAAAAGCATAAAGAAGAAACTACTCACATATTTACAGTTCTAGTTGCACAATATCTTTAGGACTCTAATTATGATTTCAATGTGTAAAATATAAATAAATAACCCAATGCATAATAATAATAACATTGTTTCAATGTGTGTCTTTCTTTTCATTCATTTTTGTTATTCTTTTTTGTAACACCAACATTATTAGATAATACTGGAATCTACTGGTGGTAGGTTCAAACCGCAGGCTTGTGATCACCCACAGGGCAAAGACGTACCGCCAAACGGCCTAGCATGCCTTGATAGGCTAGGCTACACAGGGCATCGTACCGAAACACATTTCGGTACGATGCCCTGTGTAGCCTATCAAGGCGTTGTGTTGAAGTAGTTGTTACACTGCTGAAAGACCAATCTGGATCTCACTAGTGCGGACGTATCGGGAGCCTAGTCGCGGAGGGTAGCGTGATCCGAGGCACGGTGCGCCGCTGGCCAACCGCAGGTAGTTGAGGGCCCAAGTAGTATGCCAGCCACGAAAGGCTGCCCCGCCAACTGTCAAAAAGTCCTGGAATGCACCATCGTGCTGGTTGGCGACCAGATGAGAAGGCCCGATGATCATTCCGGGGGGGCTCGGGCGTCGCCGCAGTCTCTAGACTAGTCTCCCAATCGATACCATCCGTCTAGTGCGGCTCTGGGGGTTAACAGCGTAAAGCCTCAAGGGGGATTTTAATGCCCATCACCAGGAGTGGCTCTTCCCATACCAGTGCACGGATCATGCTGGGCGAGATATGCACAATCTTGCACTTGCATTAAATCTCACTCAGCTGGTCCAGGGAAAACGAGGGTGCCGGATGTTGAGTCACACACAGCCAATTGCTTGGACCTTCTGCTGACTACAGATCCAGACCGCTACTCGGTAACGACATCTTCACCGTTAGGTAGTTCCGACCACTGTCTGGTAAAGTCTGTATCCGTCTACTCTCCGCTCGATCTCAGCCTTAAAGGCACTCGGCGGGTTTGGCGATACAAGTCAGCGGATTGGGATGGCATGTGATCTTTCTTTGCATGTTATCCTTGGCAGCCTACTTGCTTCTCTTCAAATGATTCATCGTCATGCACACACGCCGTGGCAGATGTTTTGTGACAGGGGATGGAGTACTACATTCCATTCTCTGACCTAACAATGCCCGGCAAAGCTAGACCTTGGTTTGGTGTTGAATGTGCTTAAACACGCGGCGTACGCGGTCGATGCTTGAAACTGCAAAACAAATTATGTGGATCAGAAGACGAAAGCCTTCAACAGGGCTGCCAAGTCCTGCAAGAAGGTTTTGCGGAGGGCTCGGTTTGACCACGTTAGCCGAATTGGGAACGAATTGGGTATGAAGCAAGTTTTGCTTCATACCCTGCTGGCAGCAATGCGTTTTGGTCTCTGGCAAAGTCGGTCGAATCGAACTATATATAGAATATGTAGAACCACCACTGCTCAAACCTGACGGGTCTCTAGCCCACTCCGCTGAGGAAAAAGCAAGCTTGTTTGCCGCTCTCTTTGCGGAGTCTTCACGTCTGGATAGTAGTGGCACTCACCCTCCTGATGCTCCTATTGAATGCGAGACGTGTATGTCGGACATTTGTATCCATCAGAAGGACGTGCGTAGATTGCTGCGCAATATTGACGTTAACAAAGCTAGTGACCCCGACGGGATACCGGCAATTGTTCTTAGAACTTATGCGCCTGAACTGTCTCCAGTTTTGACACGCTTGTTTCGCCTTTCACTTGAGACTGGAAAAGTGCCGAAAGCATGAAAGCTGGCTAATGTACAGCCTGTACCCAAAAAGGGCAGTCGTGCTAACCCGGCCAACAACAGGCCTATTTCAGTCACGTCCATACTCTGTAAGAGGATGGAGCGTGTACTTAATAGTAAGCTCCTAGCATACCTAGAAGCTAACGACATCCTCAGTGACCAACAATACGGCTTTCGCAATAACCGGTCAACTGGGGATCTTCTAGTGTATGCCATTCATATCTGGAGTGAGGCTATTGAGAAGCACGGGGAAGCACTTGCTGTTTCCCTTGACATCTCCAAGGCCTTTGACAGGGTCTGGCACGATAGCCTTATTGCTAAGCTTCCTTCTTTCCGTTTACCCACTTAACTTTGCGTTTAGATTGAAGACTTCCTGAGAGATCAGTCCATTCGAATGGTCATTGATGGCTGCTCGTCTGGCCAATTGGCAAGTAATGCCGGGGTCCCTCAGGAGTTGGTTCTCTCAGCAACTTTATTCTTGCTGCACATTAACGATCTGCTAATGCCCGGTACCTTTGGGTATGCAGACGTCAGCACATTTGCTGAGAGGTATATGTCTAGCGCGCGTGCTGGTGGGTCACAGATCCAGTCTCTTCGTGAGGACATAGTTTGGCGTTTGAACTTGTCCTTGAAGGCTGTCTCCGAATGGGGCGATGCCAACTTGGTCAGGTTTAATGTAGCTAAGACCCAGGTGTGTCTCTTCTCCGCAAAAAGGAGCCAATTCAAACCAGCTCTTACTTTCCGAGGTGTAACCGTGCCGATAATCGACCGTATCGAGCTTCTGGGGGTAACACTAACTTCTACCCTCAATTTTCGCCCGTTTATCGAGGCTAAGGCTCAACTAGCATCAAAAAAGCTGGGAATTCTAGCCAAGGCGAGACGTTACTTCACACCACAACAGCTGCTCAATCTGTATCAAGCCCAGGTTCGATCGTGTATGGAGTACTGTTCACATCTTTGGGATGGATCTGCCAAATAGCAACTGGATGCGCCTGAGTCTAACGAAAAGCGGGCCAAGAGACTCATTGGCAACGATGCATTGGTCGAGTCTAAGCTCCAGAGCCTTGAACATCGACGACGAGTTGCGAGTCTCTCGGTTTTCTATCGTTTACATATCGGGGAGTGTGCGATGGAATTACACAATCTTATCGCGCCAAGCCCGTTCCATCATCGGACTACGAGACAAACGGCGATGATCCATCGTTACATGGTGGACATCCCACTCATACGCACAAAACATTTTGGGAATACTTTCATTGTGCGTACGGCTAAGGAATGGAATTCCCTGCCGGAGTCTGATAGCTATAACCTGGGGATCTTTAAGTCAAAAGTGAATACGTTACTTTCAGTTAAGCTTGCTCCATCTTCGACCACATCATCACTTACTATCAGGTGAGATTGACAGTGACAGTGAGGTCAAACGCGAACCTTTTGTAAATAAAAAAAAAATCCACATTTCAGCTTTCTAGAACTTCAGCACATACAATAAGAATAATACTGATCAGTGAGCGAGTGAGACAGTGACGAAATCGGGTTTTTAAATATCATTAATTCTAAAGTGTAAGATCCAAAGTAGGTATATGAATTGAAGCTTTATATGTTTAAGAAATCTACTATTGACATCCTATCCTGAGATTTTTGTTTACCTCGTGTAATCCACACTAAAGTTACGATGGTTAAATAAAAACAACAAAGCGCATTGAGAAAAGGTATTAGCACTTTGCTTGGTTCGTCTTGGTGGGAGCACTACCGTGCCCCCAGATTACCGTATTTTTTTAATATGTACCGACTTTAATTTAGTAATTTAATCTAACTTCACCTTTTTTTCGGTGGGAAAATCATTAAATGACTCGGCTCAGGTTGAAGCGGAAAGCAGTGTCAGACTTCTACTGACTAAAAACCTACCCTGTTCTTTCAACTTCTATCTCGATAGAACATTCCCGCGACCCCGGCAGGTGACCTACTTACCTTCAATCATGTTTTGGCCACTACAAGAATACCCAAGCAGTCGCATAGGATAATATTATTTGCAACAATAATTCAATAACAGCCTTTGTGCGCACTTTTTTATTTACTTTTTTTTTGATTTAATGGTTTATCTAAATATTTGTGTTATAATTAATATTATCTATGTCGTGAAGCCATGTATATACCCACCCCATTTAACGGAAACTACGCAGACATTATGAGTAGGTATGAAATTTGATACAGTTATCCATTACCTACATATAATTATATGCGGCACATACAGCTAATCCACCACGCTTACCTAGTGAGAGTCTTCGGATATTTCGGTCTAAAACATGACGGTTTCCTTACGTTGCGACGTGCACACACGATGTTACATCTTTAATACCTAGTACGCATGTATATTCTAATAAATAGGTCTCAACTTAGTTTTTCAATTTGTTTTAAGTTTAGTGTGCAAACCGGAATTGTAAAAATATTTAAGCTAGAGGTAGGTTTAACAAGGAAACTGAGGCCTTAGGGTGCCGTCCAGCCCTACTCGAAAGTGTACGGCTAAGTTACGAATACATCGATCAATACACCGAATCAAACACTCAAATTCACTGACAGACAGCGCATAGCTTGAGCCGCAGGGTCAGGAAACACGTTATAGCGTTCCTTACGTGACGAAAGTGAGCACCAAGGAAGGAATTTAAAGATGAGACCCCTTATGGGGGTTAAACAAGTGATGACACTTTTGAAGAGCGAATCGTGGAAATTGGTGCTAAGACTCATTTCACTATTCCAATCCATCGGCCTTGACCTGAACCAATCAAAATGTAAACTTTATATCTATGAAAATACTGACAGATAAGCTACACTAAACAAATTGATATTAATATTGGCCTTGATATCAAAATTTTGCAAAAATGTTCATTACACCTCCTAGGCTCCCCAATTTTAGAAGAAAGTTTTCCCTCATTTATTGATAGCAAAATTAATCATTTTAATGATATTTCAGAAAGATTTTTCCAAATTACGTTCGGCTTACACCCTCATAAGATATTGTTGTTTTGGTCCAAATTGTATTTATTTCCTCCGTTCTTCTCCACTATGGAAGCAATCTCAGTTCTTGGACAAAATTGATCTTATTATAAAAAATACCCTTACATCTATTTTAAATGTGGCTCTGGATGACCGAGCGTGGCTGCAAGCTACACTACCCATTCGTTTTAGTGGGCTCGGCATCCGCAAAATTTCCAGTTTAAGCCTACCGGCTTTTCTGTCTTCGGTCCGCAACACTGAGATTTTATCACAATCTCAGGTTAACTACGAGGTGCCATGTTCGACCGATGCAGTTAATGCCTGGAAAATGGCTTGCCCAAAAATGGCGTTGCCCGAGAACTCATCCTCCCAGAGACAATGGGACGAGCCACTCTGCAGTTTGGTACGGAATAACCTTTTAAAGACGTCAACCAATACTGCTGAGCGGGTCTTTGGTTACAAACATTACCTTCTCTTAATATATAGGTACTATGTTAAGTGATAACACTTTCCGGATCGCAACATGTCTTCGTCTGGGTGCTCCCAGCGATGCTCCACATCGCTGTCAATGTGGTGCGGTAGTCGACCGCCTCGGACATCATGGCCTTTCCTGCAGCAGAAGCTCTGGTTGGATAGCACGGCATGCCAGTATAAATGACATCATCCGTTGGGCTCTTGTCACCGCTGGAGTGCCATCTGTTTTAGAACCTATCGGCTTGGTACGCGACAATGGAAAGAGACCAGACGGGATGACTATAATGCCTTGGAAGTTGGGTAGGCCTTTGGTGTGGGATGCTACTTGTGTTGACACCCTTGCGCCTTCCCATCTTCTCAGTACGGCGGACTGTGCTGGGGCGGCAGCTGCAGGTGCAGAAAATCTCAAACGGCGCAAATACAACAACCTAATTAGGTGCTATTTGTTTGAGCCGTTTGGGGTTGAAACGTTGGGGTCCGAGTGCGCATCGAATCTTTCGTGACATCAGCAAACGTTTAGTCGACTCCAGAAGTGACCAGAGGGCTGGCCTTTTCTTTGGACAGAGAATCAGCATTGCCATTCAACGTGGCAATGCGGCCAGTGTTCTGTGCACTTTTCCCATTGATAGCGATGTTGATGAATTTTTCGATGCCCTATAATTTCCCTTTTATTTTCGCCTGTATTATATTTGTTTTTTAATTATGTATATTAATGTAAATAACATTTAATATGCAATATGGATAGAAGGAGGATAAGGTTAGATATTTATTATGAATAAACCTGCTAATTAATACTTAGACTCATTTTAAATAAAACTTATTGAAAATATCAGCTATAAATAACATGTGATCTTGTATCGATTGAACTCTCAAACTTTTAGAACGAGACGGAATTACTGAACCTTGCAAAACCAATAAATTAGGCTGCAATGATAGCATTCATAATTTTCATTGAGTCAAAACCCGGAAAAGTAAATTAAATCATAATACGTGATTCCAACAGATTTCAACTATTTGTAAGAATTCTTTCAAAGGCCGTGATTTCGGAGCAAACAATGTAGGTAATGCGAAATTATTACACCCACCGAGTTATACAATAACAAAACATAAGGTGACACTTCACACTTAGCTCATAAGCTATTGGGCTGTAAACTTGCGATTCGAGAAGTCACGCAGTGTTTTATATTATGCTCATTTATCTATCGCTGGATAATTTATTATCAAGCAGACGAAACAAACACGATAGTAATGAGTATTTTACAAAATCCTAACGGGGTTATTGTAGTCACGTTAACAATTTGCTTATTTCATGATAAGCTGATATAGAAGGAGGGCAGTTAGAAGTAACGGTTGATTGTCGTGTGCCTTATACGTTGGTGGTAGAAGAGATGGCCAGGAAAGGGATACATTATTCAAGGGGATCATTTACATCGCAACGCGGCGGACGCGGTGGATCGCAACTCCTTGTATGTGCGTCCCTGGCGCGTACGGAACCCACTTCGCCGCACAAAAACCTTCCATATTGCTCCTTGAGGCTTTCTTTTTTTAGTGTACTCCAAGTATTCGCTTAATGATCCAGCACAACGTCCATCCATAGATTGCATTTAATTTAAAAGATAAACTTTATCTTTACCAAGTAGGTAGTCGATAAAAACTTAAAAAATTCTTTCGTGCTGCCGTTCATAAAAACGTTGTAATTTATTTAACAATTAACGGTACATTAAATGTATACTGGGTGATTGATTTGTTTGTAACGAGGGTACAAAAAATTCAACATTAAAAATAGTCTTAAAAGTTTACAGTAGCAAGAATATATCAAAGATTATTATTATTATAGTAAATGATACGCAGTCTATGTATTGAACAAAAGAACCAACGACGACTGAAGGGCCTTAGTACCATACAATCCCTTGTTTATTGTTAGATAGACTGCTAACATAAAAATTAATGTAGTGTATTCTACTTTAGTATGTGGTTCTCCTAAGAAAACATACAGTTTAATTTATAATTTTCTCCCCAACTGAGAAACGATTATAGCTTTTCTCAGTGTGGCTCATAAAGATTAAACTAGTAACTATAAATGAACGACGTATACGTTACAGATATAAACCTAATACGATATTTATGAGAAAAATTAGTTTTAGGACTGTATATTTTAATCTGTTTAGTACTACTCACAAATGTATATGCAGTATGTTTGTAAGTGCACCTCTACTGACAAGAACAGCGGATTTATAAAAAAACTAGGCACTAATACTACTAGGTCTAAAGCTAATATTTAAATTGGCGTGTTTTCGTATACATACTTACTAACAAAAGTTATTTTATTAAAAACAACACAAACATTTAGTAAGTAAGTATTATAAAGAAAGAAATGAAAACTATCAAATCGAGAATCTGGCTAATAGCTAGCGCTTGCGTGTCAAATTGTGATTGATTTTATTTAAATACTAGCTTCTGCCCGCGGCTTCGTTCGCTTGGGAGGATTTTGCCGCGTAAATCTCGATACCGTGGGAATTCCGTGATAAGAAGTTCCCTATGTATTATTCCAGGATGTCAACCAAATCTATTTACCAAATTTCATTCAGATTCGTTCAATAGCTTTTGCGTTAAAGCCGAGTCAAAAACGGAACCCTTATACATTCGTCATGTCTGTCTATTTGTCCGTCCGTATGTTACAGCCACTTTATTCCGAAACTATTAGGACTACACATGTGAAACTTAGTAGGTTGTATAGTGATCAGTTTTTGAGATATAGTACATTTTATAACACCGCAAATATAACTTTGTATTTCATACAAACACTATAAAAAACAAACATCCATACATTCATCCTCACAAATTTCCCTTTTATAATAGCAGTAAGACTTACATCAATATGAACCTATACATTATTTCAGAATTAAAATATACTTGAAAGTCGCTCATTCTTCGTAATCAGCAATATCGTATCCAAAAAAGTGTTCGTGTGACGTATGTCGGCGAGTGAGAGGCGCGCCCTTGCATCGGTCCTTGCCACAATGTCGGCGTAAGTTCGGACCCCGGCCGAGCACCCTGCTCTCGAGGTCGAACTTCTGAGAGAATGTATAACCTTAACGTCCTGCCTCACACCCGCCATTGAAACTATACATTGATACTGAGATTTTTATATTCTGTATGTAGCCGATTCGTCTTTATAATTGTTTACATGTTTATCCATTTTTTTTAAAGAGAACTAGGATTAGGAATATTCGTAGAATTCAATCAAGTGAAGTACGTGGCGTATATTAACAAATATTTACTTTTTTGTTACTATGATACCAATAAAAGAGAATCAATTTTTCAATAACTATCTTCTACCCATCTCTTATTAATAATCGAGGCTCATTTCCCCTCTTCACAAATTATGAATCTAAGCTTCTAGCATTAGATAGTAGTCATTATAAAAATATTCCTACTGTATACAATTAGCAGACATCGATCAACCATTAAATTGACCACGGCATGACCACGGTATCGATTAGTTCGTATTTAGATATAATTACATATACCTACAATCGCCTACGCTACGTAAGATAAGGTTCATTGCTATACCTTGAAAGTAGGAATGTTCAACCATATCAACTAACAATCTTTTACATTTTTTGCTTCTCTCGAAAATCAAATAATCTTACGTGCATGTTTTACGAGACAGGAAAAATTGATTACATATTTTCTCAAATTTATTTGACGTTTACTTATAAAATTCATAACGACCCCAGGGGCTTCCAAGAAAGCGATCATATCTCAAAAGATGCTTGACATATAAATTATTGTTATTTGTAATGTTTCAAGGCATTACATTTACGGCACTGTAGTGAAAATTGTATCCTGAATGTTTCGTAGTCATCATTATCAAATATTTGTATTATTCCTAGTGGAATCGTAAAAGCTCGGCTGAAGTATAAAGTCATTTAACCCTACGGTTTACCTGTACCAACAATTTACATATATTTTTGCCGCCTTTATCGAGTTCCAATTACACAGATAACGAATAGTTTATGTTAGCTGTCCACGGGAATTGTAAAATAGATACAAACGCAATAATTATGAATCGGTATCAGAAATGCATTATATTTACATCAATTTACAGCTTAAATTTAGCACAATACTTGCTACAGGAAATGGGAATAGTTTAGTGTATCCCACAGCACACGGCGATATATTATCATTCTGTTTCTGGTGCAATAAATTGACTATTTGTCGGAACACTCACAACAACGCACAACCATGATCGTTGGCTAGACTTCAATCTTTTTAAAGTACGGATATTATGATAATATTTTAAGGAACTGGCTCTTCAACTATGCGTTACCAACAATTTGTAGAATTCCGGTATTATTAACAATATCAAGCCAATACCTATACAACGTGTAATTTAAAGGGTATATACATACCAAGTGCACGGCTTCTTTGGATGATAACAAACGATATGGCAAGGGTTTTGTAATCCTATGTCTACATGTGTGGAACTTATTAGAAATTTGAATACATTGATACCGAAGACCGAATTTTCCAAATTAAGAAGAACGCAGATAATTATCGTGTTATTGGCAAGTGACGTGGAAAGTTACTGACCCCCGTAGTGCTGTGACACGTTTGTTATGATTGGTATTCAAGAAACATGAAACCGATAATTCGGTATAAATTCTTTGAGTCACTTATTTTAAGCTGAAACTATGCATAGAGACTCCATACCAGCTGTTATCTTCAGCCCTTTTGGATAGATATGGGGTTTCCCTTACACGTTGTATAGAATCTCTAGGACGTCCAGGCAATGTTAAAAGTATTATAAATACATATGATTGTCCATGACAAACTAAGCATGAACGAATAGTTCATGAGAGTACGAAGCGGGCTCGGGAATAAAGGGCATCCCACGTTGCATAGGTTAGGTCCAAAATTCGAGCTACGTTTTTTAAGACCTTTTAGACAGCGAATCGAGCCCCACACAGCGGCGATCCGTCGACCACAAAACCTATTCCGCTTTCCACCCTTTTTTATTATACCGTCTACAATCCTGGGTATTTTACACACATAATCGGTTGTGGATTCAGATAGATAGAATATACTTTATACTATACTTGCTCGGAAAGTGCCTTATTACTTTTTAAAAAGTTTGACAGAAAGGACGTCATTACTGTAGTACAAATGTGCGGGTCGCAAAAGTGTATGAGAATTCATTACTAACGTGCTGGAGACTCTGAAGAGGAAGAGAAAAGTCCATTACTAACGCGCTGTTTTTTATTTAATTTAGACCAATTCAGTAGCTAACTTAAAAGTAAAATAACTTATAATGCCAAAAGACAAGAGACAGATTATTATTATTCTCTCTTAATTTCCTCGTAGGTACAGTATAAAGCACTATGTATCACTCGGAAGAAAGTGCGATTCCCAACTCGTGTGTATAAAGGCCCTCAGCTGCACTTCGGGCCTCAAACTACACCCTAGTTGGTAATCGGTTACTTTCTCCCCTCGATGAACAATCCTTACTTATCCTTACTTAATATTATAAATGCGAAAGTAACTCTGTCTGCAACACGACGCGCCGCCGACTCAGGACTGGTCCTTACCGGCCGGTGAGTTACCCCTGCTTGTCGACCGCAGACCCGCGCCTACGGTGGCCGGAGATCGGCTCGCGATCCCCGACGCCCGGGCGTCTCCCGCGGTAGCTTGGGCGCGAAGAATAAATTTGCATCTCCCTTGCGCTACTATTCCCTCTCGACCCGCACCATGGTTTGAACCAGAGCAGGGCGCGAGAGGTCGCCGCCGCCGATCACCTCTACGAGGACACGACAGTGCTCCGCCCAAGCATGGCACACCTCGACCGTATGCTCCACCGTGTCCTCACAATGACGATACCCGGGCGTGTCTTCCCGCTGTATCCGAAACTGGTACCTTCCGAAACAGCCTACTGGATTATCCCCAAAATACGTTGTAAGAAGTTGTCTAGAGAGTGCCAGACCAATGCTATTATGCGAAACGAGTTAGGTATGCAAAACAGCATCGCTTTGACACACTTCAAAATAGAACTTATGGACTACTCATTATTCATTTAAAAGAACCTGTCATACCTTCCGTTTTTATCAGGTAATTATTTTAACACATATATCTGCAAAAAATAACTTCGTTGTAGATTAATACGTATGACCTTAAAAAGAAATCAAAATTAATATACTTCCCGTTGTCCTACAACTATGAAATTCGGCAAGTACTTAACATCGTTTAATAGTACCAGTTCAAGAATATTTAATCATATGAAAGGGCTTGATGTGTATATTTCAAAACATATTTTATTAATTTTTTGCAACAAATAAATTCTTATTTGTAATGGAAAACTCGCACTTATCCGGTCTTTTTTATCCAAACCGACTAAGTCCCAACTAGTATATACGCTTAAAAAAACTGATAATTAAAAAATAAAAAGATACAAGTTAGTCGTGTGATCTTTTTCATTTAATTTTTCTGTCAACCTTAGATTCTATGCCTTGTTTATTTGGTAGATCTCTTTAAACCTTGCCGTTGCATCGTTCTTCACGTTGGAGGGAGTCCAAATTATGAGTAAATGGAACTCGCGAGGGCTTGGACTTTAAGAGGTTGCTGTTTATTTTCGTCTCTGAGTTCAAATAAGGACAATACTCCAAACAGTAGTTAGAAGTGTTGTATGTGTGGAGGAGCTAGTGGCTAAATACTAGCAGCCACACGGGTCAATATTCAAGGTTAAGGAACGCTTCCCGAGGTCACTCCGTGGATGGGTGAACATCTTAATAATCATGGAGGAATCTCGGTAGATTCCTCCATGATTCGGAAAGCACGTGAGGCTGTAGATTCCGGCTGCCATTTTTACGTTTAGTTTTGTCGTTACAGGTAGTCAGCAGAGAGAATATTTGACACCAGTCTTACCATTGAGTTCTATGTGGTCTGTGGGTTCTATGAGATCTGATAGGCAGTCGTTCCATGCAATACTCTAGTACTCAGCTGCATATGCTTACGACGGGAAGCTGACCCCAACATGGGAAAAGGCTTAGCTGATGATGATTTAGAAGTGTTAACAAAGCAATTGTAAAATTTCATTCAATAAAATTATTGTCTGTTCATCAGTGACGTTGGTACCGTCAGCAAAAATCATATTTCCCTGTCTGTTTTGCGACATTGTAAATTTAAAAAAAAAAATCGTTACTTATTTATTATACACGTCGTAAAATCCTATACCTAACGTGTGTATCGAAACATGAAATTATGTAATCAACTATGGCTAAGACATAGAATACTTTTTATCCCGATAAAACGTTTGTTCTGAAACAAAAACGAACGACAGAACATTTTTTTTCTCAAGCGAAGCCGAAGTGAGACCGGTCAAAGCCGTTGATACAATGGACCCGCGATGCGGATGTAAAATTGAGTATATGTTTATACGGCTCATTCCTAATTAACAGCACTATCTTCGTGAGATAAGCACAATTTACGCTTATAGAGGTTTTTATTCGAAATGCTGGCGCGCGGGTGCTTTATGTTATTTTTATTACGTTGGTATTGTGAAACATCTTTTCTCGTAACTATGTCGTCTAACCGAACTAAAGGTAATAAATGCATTGGTAGACAGACATTGTTGAATAAAAGAAAACGTTTTACGGGGTGATTCAAAAGTACGTGGTGGTAAATGCGTGTTTGTAAGGTTTTTATGTTTTCCGTATTGGCCACATGCCACAGATGCCTGAAAATAAATTATTTATTATTATATTTTAGGGTGATGTGCTTACATATGTATTTGATATGCAATAAAGTATTCAAATAGTGTGACGTAGTCGGTAACTTGAAATCAGTGATCGCAATCTTACTTACTTAAATAAATAACAGACTGGTTAAAAAGTATGGAACGTGTAGCAGGTTGCAGTCGGGTTTAAGAAATAATGCCAATTTATTATTTTTGTAGCTAATTGTTTCTTTCCTGTAAATCAGATATAGAACACCAAACTTGCATATTATGATCCGGCATTTCAGACACTCCTGTGTAGGGTCTCAAAAGGCATCCAAAATTTAAAATAAACTGATTTTTACTCACAAAATATTAAATATTTCAACACAAAAACAGAAAATACAAAAATTTTAAGTTATTGTACGTATTGCAGCGACGAGCGTGTGTTTTAACAAATGACATGACTTTACATATTTGCACGAGCCGATTAATAATTTTAATGAGCCAAAGTCGCCGTCTGATTCCTATTTAATCGGATCCAATTATACTCAGTTATTTATGGAAGCAATAAGTCATAGCAAGCTAATATTTTCTTGAAGTTATATTTAAATGATTAAATTGCAAAAGGCAATTTAAAGTCACCCACTGGAAACGCAATCTATTGTTTAAATAGTTTTTACAAATGGTGATTAACATCAATATTAAATTAACAGCGCCGAAATGCTAATATGACTTAATTACTTTGTAAATGCACCGACCATTTGTGGCATTGTATGTGAGTCACTTGTTATTTTGTTTTCCAAAACATCGTTCAAGGTGTTAACAGTTACGAAATAAGATAATATATCAATTGGTTGAATTGATACTGGCTGTTGCGCGACCCCAGTTTTTATTTCAATAACCGACTGAAACATTTATTTGCCCACTTTATGCCTACATAGTTCCAGCGACTTACAAGAAAAGGTTTTAAGCGTGATATACCTACTGTTTTGAACTTAACAGCATGGAAACACATAATGCATTCATGTATTGAACATGCAACATTATTAGATACCTTACATAATAATGTAAGGTATCTAATAATGTTGCGTGATGTCATATCATCGGTCCATAAACGTCTAGTATAGAACATTGGCCTCATAACAAACCGCGTCAATGAAATGTCACAAAAATAAAGATTTTAACTAATGGTGTTATAGCACAGAGATTGGTGAACGCAGTCTCAATATGGTAATACAGAAAGTTGCTGATAATTTTCGGATTTTATTGGGTATGCATCAATTGCTCTAGAAGTCTAGACCTGTGCTCAAAATGAATAATAGAAAAGTTTTATGGGACATTCAGAGACAATGAGTAACTGGGTTCATAAAGTAAAGAAATACATGAAATCACTAATAGATAGATAGATAGATATATTCTTTATTGTACACCATAACAGTAAAACAATAAGGACTTGCAATAAGCTTTTGTGTCAGAAAACTGCGGTTTTCTGCTTCATGTTTATTGAGCTCTCTAATCTTGGAACTACAGACACAGAGACAAGACATGGACAGAGAGTTCCAAGATTAGCTGGACCAAAAAGTTTGTATCTCAATCTGTTTGATTATATTATTGAATATAAACACGATTTCCTTATAAAATATTTCTGTTTTGTTAAAAACAACAACCAAAAAATAATATGCATTTATTTTTATATTTTTTCTTATGACGGTAATCTTAAAATTGGACTAAATTGTGATTATATGTAGCCATATATTATTATAATGGCAAGCCGTATAACGAATCAAGTTAATAAAAACGTACCTTCATATATGTACCTACTTATAAGGCAAAGCTAGCCTTGTCGAAGTTCATTTCTCTCTGTCGCACGGCACGACGTCATTTTCTGTCCTTATCACACTAATAAGCTACAACACACACGCAGCCTGCCCGCACTCATCCGCAGTGTATCATTGTGTGTGTACACGATACGATGTCAATGTGATTAATAAACAGTTTCTCCGATTTTACGACTCAATGATTATAGATACCTATCTATGCAAAGTTGGTTAATGATTTTGAAATAGTTAAGTGGTCTTGGGACATAGTTAAAAAATAAAACAGTCTATAAATTGACGCAACAATTAGACAATTACATTCCTATTGTCAGTGGATATTCTTGTAAGCACTACGGGTTCTACAGCTTAACTGCAAGACAATAACAGAGATTTAAACTTTAACAAAGCCTGCAATTATTAACTATTACATCAACGTCGCGAAAGAATGATATCTGATGATCTTACACCACACTGTTGATTTACGAATGCCATCAAACAGAAAAAGTCGCGCGGCAATTTACAGAAACGTTCTAATTAACAGCGAGCCACTGGTCATAAAAATCTGAGAATTTCGATGTAAGTATAAAATTGTAATACATTGGTCGATCGTCGATCTCAAAGCCAAAAACGGATTTTGTCGGCACTACAGGGGGCCCCTACGGCCTTAGCATACCTAAATCATGACTGGGCAAAAATAATAACGACCATCACATTATGAATATGCCATGAGCGATGGATGAAATAATAGAAGTGCTCCTTTAGAAAATTAATTCAAGCGCGATCCTACATTTATCTGGTATGACTATGAAAGCTCCAACATAAAAGCTAAAACCGTCTATAGTCACTTATTGCGATTGTTGTTTTATCTCACACGAGCTAAGACCATAGAAATTACCATAATCTCTCCAGATGTTAACGTGAGATTGTCACAAACAAACTGGTTATAAATTAGCTACGATAAAAATAAAAGAACGTCCTTAAAATGGAATGTATTTAAAAAGGACTTTAGTATTAATTGGTCAGACTCGGATAAGACCACGTTTAATTATCGGTGCAATCACTTGTGTATAAAGGGTAAACAACGGGACTGAATGTGGCCGCGAGCGACGAGGAGGAACCACAAAGGAATCCCCGAACTACAAGCCGAACCCACAAAAAAGCTTGCGTATCTCTATGAATATTTAAAACTGCCTTCCCGGCCGAAGGTTTATTTTCAGTCGTAAGCTGTAGGCACTTAAATGCTTTTTCCATTCACCGCGGTGAACCCCACCCTCCGTTGATGTTCGATTCCAAACCTTGATGTAAGATAATAAAATCCCATAATGGATTTGCTGTTGTGTATTTGTGGTTACAAAAAAAGAATGATACATTTATCTACTTCTGGTTGTGGACGCGATACTTCCTTTTTGAACATCACTTCTAAAAATAAGACTTCATATAAAAACATCGTCTTTATACGCTGCCGTTAAAATTTTTATTCTTAAGCATAATTTTTATTCGATATGCCCTAAATTTCATTTACACTTACAAAACCTTATTTAAATAAAAACGAACGAAAAGCCGTTAAAAAGCCTAAAATTAGAGCTTGTAGACTACGCTCGTCAGGATATCGTTTTAGTTTATATGTATTGCTTATACTATCATTAAAAGACTGTGATTTGTGTCAGATGTTTTGCTTTGTAAACTTTAAAGTTATGGGCGATCTTATCACCTAAGAATAGTGTGAAAAACATACAGAATAATAAATGAGCTAACGTACCTCTCGTACTCGTACTTAACCAAACAGATACCGTTAATAATGTGATTATATATGAAGCTCAGTAACCATATCGAAGCCTATGCTATATGTAGCTATGAAAATCTTATTATTTTCGATCAATCGATCCACAGTGTTCTTTAGTTCTGTAGAAATTTTATCCCCCGTTGAGATTTCTGTCGGACGCTGGCTCGTCGATGCCTAAAGTAACATAGCAACGTGTGAATGTGTCTGTCTGTGTGTCTGTGTGTGTGCGGGTACCTTCAACCTTCTTGTGATGGGAAGTGAACCCTTTACGCGGGGAAACCGTTTTTTATTTGCACTCGGACAGCGGCATCAGGTAGAAAGGATGTTCGTTAATTTTTAAAGGACACACTGAACTTTTAGTTTAAACAGTGTACTACACAATGTGATGTAGGTAAACAGCGAGTGTTATTTCTGCGTTTTTGTAACAAACATAATATTTTCTACAATGGAGTCATTAATTGAAAAAATAAAAAATACTGTAAGTACTTTTTTATTCGATTTTGAAAACAATTATTTTTCGGTAATAAACATTAATGTATGTATATAATTCGCATGGGAAGCACGCTTTGCATGTGGTGTGAATCGCTTGGCGCTGCGGGAGCGTACCGCACCTAAGGGCTCGTTGATGTCTTTTGCTAAGAGATTGTATACCCCGCGCGTCCACGAGTTTATTGACTTCTCGTCCCAACGAACGCACAACAACGTTCCATTATTTGAGATGAATATTGTTACCAAATTTATTGACTATTTATCCGCATTATAAACATAGATTGTGCATGCCATACTTAACTACGATATGTTATTGGTCAATGAGTGTCATAGTGAAGTTTTAATGTGTTGAATATTATTGTCACGTATAGATCGGGAGGTTTTTTGTTTTGTAATATATACTTGACTCATATTAGCTGCCTATGAAAGTACCTCTGCCTTCAATGTTGAAGACTGTACAGTCGAAATGGTCAACGATGATATTTACCTTAGGACAAACAGTCTGGTAAGTATGTCGGTGGGTAGTTGGTCTAACTTCGAGAAAAAAGTTAATCGTTCAATTCATTCTAATAGCTAGATCTATTTAAAGGCTTTATGGGCACAGACTAGAGGTCCATGTATGAGGCCCGCGTGAGAACAAAAGACAATATAGCTTTGTTGATTCTACTAGACATTTTAAAAACAAATTACTACTGGATAACTGTAGGGGTCTTTGAAAGTGCAGCTGATACAGTTTGCCTTTAAAACGATTTATAAGCTTTCTAATAAACAAATAAATGCTGTAGTGCTCGAGCTGTATTCAGTGGCGTAGCTACTAAAGTTTAAAGGGACCTAGCTGCTAGTGACGAAAGCAGTTCACGATGTTATGTTTATATGTTAGGCATAGAAAGTCTTGAGTATCCAGTCATGAAGATTGGAGAAACATATGTAATACTTTCTAAATGTTATCTACAAAGAAGAGTGCTTAAATCTTCTAGCTCACTTTAGGACTTCCCTCTAATTGATAAATTTGAACATTTGTGCAGAAAGCTGCACTTCTGTTAGACTTGTGTGAATTAGACTTGTGTTTATTTTTTACAGTTTTATTAAATTTGTATCATGTTTCAAATTTATGGAAACTAAAATCAGATCCTCTCAAGATGTTCTTCCTATTGATATGTCAATATGACACAGTTTGAAAAACTTTTTTCGGTTGCCGACTTCTAAAATAGCCACAGTTATTCATCACAAATAAGAGTGATCTATCCTCACCACAACTAAAATCTCTCCTTGCGTCGATTTGGCGAACAAAGGAAAGCACAACAAAACACACTTTATTGTCAATAGCAAACATAGATTTAAAAAAAAATTAACGAAGTTCAGGGAACCACAATTTACAACCCACCCTGGTCGAATTCAATTCAGTTGGGCAGCGATGTGTCGCTGGGACTCTATGCTGTATATTCCCGTATCATACATATACCTATGTACCTATCTCAAGATACAGGTCTGTGAAATTGAGCAGCGTGTATTAGTAATCACAAATCATACTGAAACGTGTTCGCTAACAATGAGTTTCATTAGTAGAATTAAAGGCATCCAAAGAGCAATGCACTCGCAATTTCTTTACAGAAATTAAGAGATCCACAGCAGTAACAAGGTTACCGACAAAGACCAAGAAAATATAAAACTTTAATGGCAAGGTGTTAGAGCTGACAGAACCGATTGTCGAAAGAGCAGAAAGGTTCTATAAGTCGACCGCATACTCAAAGGCCTCCCACAAGGTGGACCGATGACCTGATAAATGAAGGCCACGGGAATCAGCTGAATGCGAGAAGCACAAGACCGGTTATTGTAACGATACTAGGGAAGGCCGTAGTCCAGCGGTGGACATATTGCGCCCGAAATGTTAACTATGAGGTAGTTAATGTTAGCTAAGACTGAGAATATGCACAATCAGTAAATATAGCATACTTATTTCTCTGTCTTTTAAGTCGATCACTATCTACATATTTGTATACTATTCAAAATAAAAATATGCAACTAATGGCAATGGAAACATTAAAAACGAATTACATTAACAATTTATGGTGCGGTGATTTTGTGATGCTCACGATATTGCAGCTTGCGGGGAGCCAACTAAAGCTGGTGCCGCCCAATAAAAAGTGTACATAACGGTTATGATTTCCAAAAAAGTCAGCCAAATAATTACATTAAATAATGATTGGGGGGCGAGAGCGCGAGCGATGGTAAGCTCATCTCGAGGGCTCGCCGCAAGGAGCGCGCGAGGCTATAAAATAAGGCTGTGGAGGCACGCGGGGCGGTTGGAGGTGCGGGGGCACGGGGCGCCGCCTATGGCCTCGCATACGACCAAGCCATGACAGGACGCGATTCTAAAAAACACTAACGCTGCAGCACATACCTCATTACGCAAACACTAGGAATTACAGCTTATGCGTATACCTACCGAGACCTACGTACATATCTACTGAGATCTAGGCATTTTTAGCTGAAACGTGAATATTTCTTTAAACTGTGTAGTGAACTCAAACGTGCTATGAAACTTGAGAACCGCACGCCGCCTGTGACTTGTACAGTGCAGCAACAAAAAGTCATCATTAAAGTGTTGGAGGCGCGGCGGCGGCGGCGGGTGAGCCTGCCGCAGCCTCTCGTCCGACCTAAACGATTCAGCCGAGTTTTTATCACTTACCAATCCATATCGAGATTATTTATTCATTTTACTAAGAGCTCTCCCGTTTTAAATTCCCTTATCAGCATGAATACTCTCGAAAATATATGATCAAGAAATAAAAAGATTGACATCCGATCTTTTTTTCAGAAATCCGATATAGAACATATCGGAGAAGGAGGTACTGCATTTATGTGTATTTTAATAATAATAATCAGCTGAAGAAGACAAAACATAGTTTTCTTACACATACATTATGAGTTTTCAGCCAGTAAAAGAAGCTTCGTTATGATTGTTGTTTTAAATAAAATTAACTCCATCAAACTTAATTAAAAAATAAAGTAGAATTAATTTCTGGTCAGTTCCATACTCCATTCTCACGCACGCACGATATCTAACGAACATGAAATGGATTCCCTCCTATTTTTAAGTCCATTTTCTAAATATATTCCGAAAACTGGTTGTAGAAAGAGATAACATATCTATAATTTATAGATTAGCTAGTGGAAGAGTTGATTATGGTAAGTGATTTTAGTTGGGAGATAGTTACGGACAGCCGTTCGAATGCCTTACAATGTTGAAATAGTGCCAGCGCGACGTAGCATGGCTCTGACGGTCTGTTAGCGTTCTTTAGGTTTATACGTAGCCCTAACCTCGCTTTGTACACTTCTTTAGGGATGAATTATTATTTGATATTAATGTAGAAGTATACACGTGGTTTAATTTATACATTGATCATGTCAAAATCTTGCAATTAATATGAAGTCTCACTAGACTAACGCTATTAATAATTTGCACGCACTCAAAGTTTCCCCGTTACCGTGTTACGTCGTGGCGGCATTACCGCGTTGTATTTATATATATTAGAATAAACTCCTACACAGGTGCCGCTTAAGAAACTCGTCTGGGCACAAACAGACGTAACTAATTTTACTACATGCGCCGCGACTGAGATGTACACGAGCGTCATGCGATATGAATGACATGCAAGCACATGGCGGAGAGTTTTTGCGACGGTTACGTTCAAGTCGTACGCGGTGACCGAACCGCGAGTCTACAGTCACGCCTCCACAAGCTACTTACGTCTCTATACAATATACAAATACGAAATTATACCCTAACAACAAATTGTAGCCAACACTTTAGCATCACCATGGCTTTTCAATTAGACTAATACAAAATACCATTCATATTTTATGTCTTAAAACTGACGGCAAGATCATAATTTCAATTGCGTGGGTCACAGCTAAGCAGTATTAAGATGTCGAACAGGGTTTAAATAAGTACCTTTTTGAGAGACAGAAGATTAATTTTTCTCCCCTGCTTTCTCTATAGAATGCTGCCAAGGTTAGTCAGTGGTTCAAGTTAAAAAATATGAATGGTTTTCTAAAATTATGTCTAAACAATCAACCATTTCTGTAATAATACATTTAGAGCACCAAGATTATTATCGTTGTAGCATAACCATAGTTAGGATAAACTAAACCAGTCGCTGCGCCACGTTTGAAACTGTCATTTCTAGCGAACAACCGGCTATTAAACCATAGGTTTATAACATTTTTTACGAATCTACTCGTAGACTACGAATTAATGGTCTCAAGAATTACAAACTGTACTTAAAAATTGTATAGTAGTAGCAATGGAGCAGTTTTGTATGGCAAAATCCGCTGGGAATACCATTATAATAGCAAGCTGATGTCGATACAATTGGCAAGATCGCAGCATCACAGTGCGTGGCTCGGGCGCGGGGCTCGAGTGCGCGGCGCGCGGCAAGTTCAAGGCGAGCGCGTCGCTGCGCCCACGCGCGCCCAGCACACAACCGTTACACCCGACACTGGACCTCCGACACAAACACCTCATTCTTCTAACCAAACATCACCCAATTGTTTCTAACTAGGTATCTAAATCTTCTCGATCACGTGTTAACATGTTAATGTCATTGATTCGACGAACTTGTGACCACAAACGTTCTTTACACCCAACAAATGATTCGATGTAAAACATTAATTAACTTATCTACGCTTATATTCATCATAATTTAGATATTCAATATACATAAATTACCAAAAGCATTGTAATAAATTGGTTTGCTTATACATAAAATATTTTCCAATATAACACAAAAAGATAATAAAGATCGTATTTTACACGTTGTCAGAATCTCAACAAATATATGACTATAGTGGAATTTTCCACTATCAAAAACACCTGGCAACAGTAGAAGCGCGATATTTCCATTTCATTATATATATTCGAAGCTTTTTAGAATAAGATAATAAAGAAATAGTCGTTGAGGAATACAAAACCTTGATGAATTAGCATATGATGCGAATATCATAAATTGGTACACATTGGTTGCACAATGAAATCGTCGTGATACGAAATGAGATTGAAAGATGTGCCTTACCTGGGAATAGTGATGACTTGTCCGAGCTCGTCCACGACGTGGTCGGCCAGCACCAGCACGGTGGGCTGGCCGGGCGCACCCACCACCACCGACACGCCGCCCTCCACCAGCTGCCCGTCGTCCAACTGCCCGCTGATCATTTCGACGCGTTTCTGATCTGGAGTCGTCGTGTAAATAACAGTCTGCTTCTCATCTTCGTATATTAAATCTATTGGAGTCTTCTCGTCCATTGACTCCATTCCTTGGTCGTAGACGTCGGGCTGCACAGGCACTTTGCTGTCGGTAGCGTACGCCGCCAGTTCGTGAGGCGAGTGGCGGTAGGAGTGCGCCTCAGGGGGGTAGCCATCATCAGAGTCCATCTCAACCTTGTGCGGGTAGTAGTCATGCGCCGGCTGCACTGGGGTCATGGTGGCCAGCACGGCGTGCGCGGGCGCGGGCGAGCGAGGCGCGGGCGCAGGCGACGCGCCGGCGCGGGGCGAGCGCGCGCGCTCCTCGCACGGCGACACCGACGCGGACATGCCGCCGTAGCGAGACACGGTAGGCGACGTCTTCGTGAGGGCGGAGGCTCCAAACTGGAGCACCCCGCTCAACACTTGACTCCCCTGACTTCAATTTCTGAAAAATAACCTCGTCTAAATCCTTCAGCAGTACGTAAGACGAAACAACCAGCGCTAGACGTTCGCTTGTCTCTAATCATCATGAGTTTGGAAATGACATTCAAGTTGTGTCAAAATCTGTATAAAATAGACTTGTAGTACCAAAAAATAACATTGGTAAACGTATACGTAACAAATTCTAAATAGGCTTTTAAGACGTCAAGGGCAAGCAGTAAGTAACAGCTGATCCAATCCAGTTAGAAAAGAACGAGTATCAAGTGGCACCTGATCGGCGAGAAGCGCCCGAACGTGTTCAGCAGCCCCCTGCCCCGGCGGCCGCGACTGCCCCGGCCCAGCTCCAAACCAGACGCACCACCCAACGGTACAAACTGGTAACTATTGTATCCACGTGCTTGTCAAACTTGTCAGTAAACAATTATTTACAAACAAATCTGATATAAGGACAACGCTGTCAGCTACTTTCCGTTTCGCTAAACGGTCTTACCTAGACTATTTGGAACATGATATGCAAGAGCTACAAATTAAACATTGATTATTGTTTTGTTTTGATAAACGATCTTAACGAAAACACGAAACCACTGACAAGATTCTAATGTGCGCATTATTTCTAGATTCACCAAACCTAGCTTTCGTTCCCATTCTGTAAAAAGAAAAAAATAATCATATTGGTTCAGAAGCTGTACTGAGAGGGATACTGAGCTCTCGAAGCATTGCGATCGGAGGCTGAGCCGAGTCCAGTGCGCGAGCGAGCCGGAGATACGACCTACACGTAAGCTTGAAAGTGACCAACTTCGGACTGCTATACATAGCTATAGATAGTACTTGTGCGAGAGTGCATTAAGGAATTTTTCACGATATAAAACTTTGCTCTTTGTCTCTTTAAGATACGTAGGTAAATTTTTAGTAAAAACGAAATAAACATTAAATACACATAAATGAACAAACATTGAGATTAACCTTACCATTTTCTTATGAATTATGATAAATGTTGGAATGGCTATCGTCTAAAATATGAATTTCGATTTTATAATTAAGTTTGTCGAAGACGTTTTGTTGTCATTTTATTAAACTACTTAACTACCTACTTAAACAAAACTAATTATGTCTACATGCTTCAGAAGTACCTACCCCCAAATAAATCTAAAGTTTACATTATATATTAACCAAATTCCAGTTAGAAAAATCAGTTACAGAAACAGTACTGTGAGTAAATAAAACTGTCAATAAGTTATAATAATCCTTAATGTTAGATACCTAGTAAGTTATTTACTTAAATTTATAATGAAGCTTTCCGCATACTATAAAGCGACCATCTTTGTCCGATCGAAAAATTTGCTTACGAGAAGCATTACTAACATCGCTGAACTGAAGGAGGAAAAATAAAATTATAAAAGGCTCTGCCGCTGAGCTCAGTCGTCAAAGTGTGCGCGCACACATGGACAGGTGAGGCCTCGCTACGACACGTAAGTACTCACACGCACAAGCGAGGCGGGCATGACATGACTCGCCAGCGTGTGGTGTATTAACAGCACACACGCTTGTCATGCCTACAGATACAAGTATCTAGAAAACATTTAATTAAGTAAACGATATATTTGAATTTAACGAAACAACAATGGATAATATAGAATTTAGTCGCACATACATATAAAATAAGCGGTTGGAAATTGAAAAGTAAGCACATTTTGACAAACCATTGATGCAAGACATATTGAATACAGATACACTATCCTTATCACTAGTAACTCTAGCAGAGGAGACAAGCGGGCACGTCATTGCACTGGTGCTAAGGTCGGGGGCGGCAGCGGCGCAGGCGTCCTGGCACAGGCCGTCACGCACGCGCGTCAAACTAGTCTCGTGACGTCACGGCCCGCCAGGCGAAATTACAAAACCGGCCGGACGGCGCAACCGACTGCGCCAGCAAGCGGCGCAGCGCAGTGGCGGACGCGCTGCCGCCCGACCCCGACGCGCCACTGGCGTCTCACATACCGTGGGCGGCGTCACGACGCTGGGACGGCGCGGGCCGTACGCGGCGCGGGTACACGAGCACGCGGCGAGCGGCGCTACGGAGCGCGGGCGCAGGTGCTCTGAGCGCAGCAGCCTCCGCGCGCCGGCGCCGCCGCCCCCGCCGCCCCGCTCCGCCCGCGCCGCTCTCGCACGCACCAAAACGACGAATTTATCTTCCGTGCCTGCTGGCGCTGCCTCTCGAGGACGTTGCCCAGGATGCTTTCTTAACAGAAATACACTTCGAAATTTATAGTACGGCATATCTATATCAACTATTAAGAAGACACGTTTTAAGATGATTCGAACTTTGTATACTTGGAACAATAACTAGCCGGCGTGCAGCTGTTGCGGCGGCAGCGCCGAGCCCTGCGGCGAGGGTCACCGCCGCGTCACGGCGGGCACGCAGTGGCCGACACCTCTGTCCAGCCGTTACAAAATGTGCAACGTTGTGATTGCCCAACTTTACACAACTTCCCTTATTGAACATTCATGCAGCTATATCTATCGGCTATAGGTTTTGTGTAACATCGAATGTAACCATTGATAATCATCCAGATTGCATAAGTAGAATTTCTACGATAGGCATATAGCTCCGTAAAGTCACAAGTACTTATTGTACAATAATGCACTGTACGAGGATGCAGCTTTGCATGATAATACAGCCACTGATCATGGCTTTTAAAACCGAAACTTGAGTGCTATAACCTATATAACCTATAAAAATATGCCAGCCAGCTAGCGATTTTGTACAAAACACAAGGGAATTGACGGTGAAGTGAAGATTAAGTAACAGTGCACTTCAAGCTCACTTCATCCAAGTTTTCACGGTGACAGCTTAGGATACTCACTGACTAGCTTTTCAGAATAGACCGGCTGGTTGGTTACTATTCACTATCCCAAGTTGTTTTCATTTTGATTGCATATAAGTGTAACGACTTTAAACCGAATCCATAATTAATATGATAAAACCGGCCAAGTGCAAATTACAAGACACACACGACGGATTCCGTACCACAAACTATTATATCTATATAAATAAAACGAAAAGTCCTGACTGACTGACTGACTCATCAACGCCCAGCCCAAACCCTTGGACCTAGATTACTGAAATTTTGTACAGAGGTTCTTTTTATAATGTAGACATGGAATAAGGAAGGATTTTTTGAAATTCAACCCCTAAGTGAGTTAAATAGGGGATGAAAGTTTGTATGGAAAATCGTCATTCTTGAAGTTTGTACCATGAAAATTAGTGGTTAGTATTCTGGTTAAAAATTAATAAGCACGTGTTTCAGTGTTTTTCGAAATTCAACCCTTGAGTGAGTTAAATAGGGGTTGATAGTTTGAACGTAAAATCGTCATTTTTGCAGTTTAAACCATGAAAATTGGTGGTTATCAATCTGGTTAAAAATTAATAAGCACGTGTTTCAGTGTTTTTCGAAATTAAACACCTGAGTGAGTTAAATAAGGGATGAAAATTTGTATGGAAAATCGTCATTTTTGTAGTTTAAACCATGAAAATTGGTGGTTAACAGTCCGGTTAAAAATTAAAAATCACATGTTTCAGTGTTTTTGGAAAATCAGCCCCTGAGGGTGTATAATAGGGGCTGAAAGTATGAATGGGAAACCTGTTCGTTTTGTAGTTCAAACCATGAAAATCTGTATGTAGCCTTTTGGTTGGTAATTATTAATTACATGTATCAATGTTTTTGAAAATATTAAAGCTAAGCTACTATTGATGTTATACAAAAATGATGTGCTATTATATGATTGAATTACTCATTATTACCTACAAAAAGACCACGAGGAATATGTCTGTCTAAGTATCATATTTAAGTCACAATAGCAACGTTTTTGTTGTAAAATTTAAATAGATCGCTGGTAGAAACAAAAGTTAATTACATTCGTATCGCAATATTAATTCCTATCCAAATAAATAGTTTTATCATCAAAGGTAGCAGCAAAATACTTTTTATTTTGTTCGATATGGACACTTAATTTCGAAGTTATCAAGAGTATAAACATGCAATAGGTACGCGAATGGTACGCATATAACATATACATACTTAAACTAATTACTGAAACGATTTCAAAAAATTTAATTAACAGGCAAGCAACACGGGCTATATTTGAACAATTTATTGATTAAATAGTCACCCATCTTTGAAGCGACCTCGGTAAGTGTTCCTTAACCTTGAAGAAATACCCATTAGGCTGTTATTATTTAGCCAAGAGCTCCCACGTCATAACAGTGACATCACAAAATAGTTGTGTATTGTTATTTGCATAAACGCTGTCAGTCTTGCTCATGTTTAGCGTTCCGTAGCCGAATGGCAAACAACGGAACCCTTATAAATTCGTCATATCTGTTTGTCTGTCCGTCTGTATGTCACAGCCATTTTATTCGGAAATAATTAGGACAACAGAGTTGAAATTTCTTAGGTAGAAGTATTTTGTGAACCGCCTTACGACTTTTATCCTACTAATCCATATCCATACTATCCATCCATACTAATGTTATAAATACGAAAGTAACTGTCTGTCTGTCTGTTACCTTTTCACGCCTAAACCTCTGAACCGATTTAGATGAAATTTGGCATGGGAATAGTTTGGAACTCTGGAAAGGACATAGGATAGTTTTTATCCCAGAAATCATCCCTTAACGATGTAAAAGGAGTGTTGGAACTTTGTTTACCCCCGTCCCAAATTATTCAAACTGCATATTCAAGAACCACTAGAAACAATTTTGTTTTAAACTACACAAATATATGTAGGCCATACAAATCTTTGTTTAGGGCTAGGATTGAACCGACGCCATGCACCAGTCAACCGTTACGCCAACCCGTTTAAATTTTAACCAATCAAGTTAACATAAGAATCATTTCTATTTTGAATCGGGGCAATATGCAGCTGCCCTTTTGAAAATAGGAGAAGATCGTGTGGCAACAGATATCAACGGGATGATTTATTTGAGCTCTGAATTCTGTAACATAGTACAAGATACAGATAATTTAATAAACCACGTTTATTCGGATTTGAAAACATATCAGGGATAGAGTATGGCTGCGTGAAAGAGCAATTTTGGCACCGGCTGACGAAATTGTAGGGCATATCAACGAAAAAATTATGTCTCATGTGGATTGTGATGTTGTCGAGTATCTGTCCGTCGACAATGTCATGGATATTGAGCAAGTAACGTCGTACCCTGTAGAGTTTATCAACTCTCTGGAATTGTCAAGGTACCCTATCAAATTATTTGAGGCTTAAACTTGGTGTCCCAGTCCTGTTGATGCGTAATCTGGATGCACCAAGACTCTATAATGACATGCTACTACAAATTACACACCTTTGATGCAATGTTGTTCAAGCAATAATTATGACAGGAACAGCAAGCGGTGAAAACGTATTTATTCCTCGCATTCCAATAATCCTGACCGATTTGCCATTCCAGTTAAACAAAACTCAAATTTCCCCTAAAAGCAGCATTCGCAATGACCATAAACAAAGCTCAAGTACAGACACTGAAAGTCGCAGGTGTACATTTAGAAAAATACTGTTTTTCCCATGGGCAACTGTATGTGGCGTGCTCACAAGTATCAAGCTCACAAAATCGACACGTTTTAGCCAAGGACGGGAAAACCAGAAACGTAGTATACAAAAATGTTTACTGTCTGTCTCTTTTTGGGGATGGATGAACTCTGGTGATGGTTTCTTAAATATTATATGCGTTTTTTAACCACCCAAAAAAGGTGCGGTACACCTTTTTGGCAACAAGAATTATTGACAAAGTGTAAATTGACGCGGGCGAAGCCGCAGGCAAAAGCTAGTTAATTATATACATTTGTTTCAGAATTGCAATATTTATTTAGTCACCGTTAAAGATAATGTAAAGAAGTAAGGAAGCATTGTAAAGTTACGTTGCACGTCAGTGTTTAGGTCACAAAAGCTGACGTGTCCAGCAAAATTCCGAATTATTAACTTAAAAGACAAACAGACAGATGAAGAGGACTTGTGTGATCGTATGATAAATGTTGTTAGTATTTATAATAGCTGGTTATAATAGAATAGTTTCCAATGTCCGTTAATTAGACTTTCAAAAAATATAATTGTATGTTTTGCCTTCTCGAATGAACGTAACTAAAAATGTACAAAGATCAAAAGCTTCAAAGTTGAGGAGTGAGGGCTGGTGACGTCACTCGTGGTTAAAAGAGTATAAAATGGCGTGACGTTACTGGTAATTTGAAATCACTGTATTCAAATTAATTTTTTATTACGTGAAAAAAGAATAAATATGTGTCCATCTTTTTGGTTTTCTAAGTGACAGACTAAACAAAATATTTTACGAAAATTCGAATACAATTATTAAAAATAAAATTTGATTACCTTGGTCAATACTGTGATATAAATCACTTTAACTGGTTTAATTGGTTATTTCCTAAAGCGCTTAGTAAAAGTAATAAATATCGTTTTATGGTCCGTAGTAAACAACACGGAACCCTTAGTTTCGCCATGACCGTCTTTGGTTCAACAGAGAGATTATTATTAATTTACTTATTATTAATTTGAAACTGTCATTTGGTATGTTCCTACAAGAAAGAGATTTTAATAGTTAGGTACATCAAATAATATAGGTTTGAGCTCATGAGTTCTTTCAAAATCATGAAGGCTGGTTAAATCTATTCTGATTTGGATATCCGTTACCGAAATATTAAACTTCAAACGGGTATTTAATATAAATTAAAAAATGTGTGTGTCGTTTTACTAAATCATATATAGGTGGGTCATATTCAAAATAATTGTAAGTTACGGATATGAAACACATAGGAAAATGATTTCGTTGTAACTGAGAAGTAACAGAGAGGAATTATTAGGGCCAGTTTATAATCACATACTTTTTATAGAAAATTAGAAGTTATCATAAAAATAAAATATCCTTATCTATCCTATTCAAAATGGCTTGGGATAAAATGCAAACAAATATTAAAATTTATAAACTTAAATAAAAAATATGCTATAAGTTTTGTAGTTCCTATAAATTGTGTATCCTAATTCTCTTAGAATAAAAAAATAAATAAAAAGTTTTCAATTAAATAAATAGATAATAAAAAGAAAGAAACAGGACTTTTTGAAGTTTTTATTTACCTCTTGTCTCAAGCAAAGTTGAATAGGATCTATAAAAGTTATTTCTCTTTGGTCTGGGTGCATAAACGTGACGTGATAAGTAAGATTTTAACAAAACACCAAATTTAGTGATAAATTAGTTTAATTATCGTAATCAGTTTACAATTTTAACCAGTTTTTTTTCATGCTGTTTCATTTCAGCACAAATACACAGTGAGTTTCGTTAAACGTAAATCAAAGTGCAAAATAATAGGTACATTCCAACCCTCTATTTCTGGAAGGCTGATCCAAGCAGCTCTATCAAATCACCTATCAAGTGTAATTTGGGTTTTAAAAGGAAACTTAACTGACTTTCTACTGCTCATGAGCAGTAATCCAAAATCCCTAGTTTCCCTTTCCCTTTTCCTTGCAATCTCCAAACCATCAAAAAATACTATTCAACACTACCTCAAAGCAAAGATAAATGTAACGAACGACATTTTTTTACCATAAAAAAAAAATCTATTTTACGATGCCAGGAGGCTTAGATTAACCCAATTTAAAGTTTTGTGTAATGATTTTAGCTTAATAAAAAAATAGGATAAGTTTTATGGTTTGTTTACATTTTGCCTAATTAATCTAGTTTGAATAGGGTATAGGCATGGTAAAGGTACAGCTGACACACGTGGGTGTGTACCTTAAATTACATTATAATTCATGACGCCACCAATAAATCGTTGATTGCACATCTATAAAATACATTTTTCACGTTTTATATTGTCTGGAGACATTTTGATCGAATCTATCCATATTGTCGTTTCGTGAAGATTACCTTCACAAAATTATTAATATAAAAATAAGAAAGAAGTGGAGTAGGTATAATTAAAATGTAGTTTTATTTGCCTACAATGTGAACAAACCTTAACCGTTCATATCTGTTACGTCACAGAAAAAGTAACCGATATGATAACATATATGAATAAATTGCTTATGTCTAACCTAAAAAAATGTCTTTCGCAGTATCAATTCTTACTCTTTTACGAATCATTTTTTTATAACAATTGCACCATTACCTATTTATTCTAAGCTGTGTTATAAAACAATAAAAGTACTTACCAATGCTTTAAATGTCTCACAGTAAAATGTAACTCCCAATTGTCGAATAATCACTGCACCACAAAAATTTCGACACCGTATGATCAACAAAATGGCCGAAAGTTTTTGATTCGTCAATGAGTAGTAGGACAGTTAAGTGACTAATGTTACAGTAAAATAATTTTGATAACTACCATAAAGAGAATAAAAATATGACATAACAGAAAGGAATAACAGAAATTACTGAAATCAGGACACGCATTAATTAATTAATTATAAATTACACGTTTTGTAGATCATTACATAATTATATTTATCGAATTCATTGGGCTTGAACCATACTCGATTAAGAAATAAAATGCTTCTGAATTGTAACACTAATATTGAATAATAAAATATTTTTAAAAGTACCGCCATGAATGTGGACACAGGTTGCCTCTATGAAACAAAATCTACCCCTTGGTAGATTTTATTTGAAATTATTAATTTATTAAGATTTATGGAGGATTTTATTGTTTAGTATTATAGTTAAACAAGTTTACAATCTGTTTATTAGAGAATTTATAAGTAGTTATGCCTTTTTATAAAAATAACTATGTTGGACGTTAAAAAGTACAATAATTTTGAATATGACCCAGGTACATATGTACGAATCATAATAATATGCTCGATAATATACATAACGAGCAGTGGTGACCAGTGGTTAGAGGCACGTAAGTATGTATGTATGCGTGCTTGTTTACTCATGTGGAATTTATATTAAAAACAATTCTGTTTTGGTATAGTTTAAGGTGAATAACCAAGCTTTTAAATTGTTCTTACATTCCTGTCTGTTTAACGCATAGATATTAAGGATTCTGTTTATTTTATTATATAGTCTGGTGCTGACAAAGAGGTATTGTCTATGTGCAAAGGCGGTACTGTGTGGTTCTGAATACTATGTCAGCTCGACGTATGCGTTATGTATGTATTATAATTCGTTATATATTTATAATTAATTATTTATATTTATAGTTCAACTTCCAAACTCCGGTCTACTACTAAGAAATTTCGTACAGAAAATCCTCATAGCACTTTTTAGCCGACCCGGTAATCGAATCCGAGACTTCATGCTATAGGTACAAAAAAATCATCAAACCTCTGGGTCAATAGATAGATCTTTAAAAATGTCATTAAGGTCTCTGTTTTTGTTTTCTCCAAGTCAATCGTTCGAAAGATAAACTCTTCCAAAGTGGCGAAATGTGTGACCCCATCCCAACTTTTTAAATGAGAGAGTGAAAAATCAATAAAAATATATATGCTGTAGATCTTAAAGAAAACTTTCAATGAAAAAAGTTGAACGAAATACAATCAGTTTTTGAGATAAAGTACATTTTAAAAAATCACAAATAATACTTAGAAGATTCACGAAGCCGATCCGAGTCAAACTACCCAGGAATTGGCAGCATAGTTTAACGTTACCTTAACTACAATATTAACTCACTTGCATGAAGTCAATAAGATAAAAAAAAAGAAAAATTGCTGCCTAATGATTTGACTGATCTGCAGAAAGAAACGCGTGTTGAAACTTGAGTTGCCTTGTTGAATCAGTACAGAAATTAAGGAATATTGAACCGAATTGTGACGTGATGAAAAGCGGATTCTTTACGAAAAGCGAAAGCAAAAAATGCAATGGCAGACCCAGGTCTCACGCTGCAATAGTGCCTTAAGGCAAAGCTTACTAATAATAAGGTAATGGTAACTGTTTGGTAGTATATTCGTGGTGTTAATCACTATAGCTTTCTTTAGTTAATCTGGCAATAACGGCAGATTCGACGAACTTCGAACAATGATAGCGAAACTAGCAGTGAAACAGCCCCGACTCGTGAAATGATCTTCACCATTATTTGCTCCATTTGTTGCTCTATGATAACGCAAGACATCACACTGCATGAGAAACTATTGTAACTCTGCAGATGCTGCGGATAGAAACCATAGGTCATCCTACTTTTCAACGAGATAAAAAATATCTTCCCAAGAGCCAGTGTACACAATGCTTTCAGACAGTTTGTCGAATCTAGATCACGAGAGTTCTATCGCAAGGGCATCAATAACCTTCCGATTAGACGGCAACAATGTATAGATAATGAGGGCAAATATTTTGATTAAATAAGTATGTAATATTTTAGAAAAAGGAATTTTTAATTTTTCGGTTCAAAACAGCAATTTCATACTTTAACCCCTAGTGTAACGTCGTCACTTATAAAAACAAAGATATTTTTCGTTAATATATTACTTGCTACTATGTACGAAACCCTTCATGGGCTAGTCCGACTCGCACTTGGCCACTTTTTTTATTGACTTTTCAGATTTTTCTTGTTGACACTACTGTTGCGATACATGTTAATTTATGTGAGTTTTCATATCGTACGTTAAGAGTTAACGCAACTTCGATAAGCAACCATCGCTTCTGTCCCTGGGGGCTAGGAGAAGAAGAATTTTACATTTTCCTCTGGAAAATATCTCTAGATACGCCAATGGTCGTGAGTGATGAGAATATAGATTAAATAAGTTTTTTTTATCATTGACAACAGGTTCGCGTTTGACCACCATCTCACCTGATGGTAAGTGATGATGTGATCGAAGATGGAGCACGCTTACCTAAAAGCCCCTAAAAGTAACCTATTCACTCTTGACTTATAGACCCCTAGGTTATAGCTACCGGGAAACATAGACTCCGGCAGGGAATTCCACTCCTTAGCCGTACGCACAATGAAAGTATTCCCAAAACGTTTTGTGCGTAGGTATAGTTTAGTAGTAAACCTTCAAGATATGGTGTTATGTTACAAGGGGGGTTCCCATTATATCATCAGACGAGGAAAAATTGTCAAAATTTAAGAAAAAAGCATGCACTGTATTTTTTGCGTCAAGCAAGACACACATGTCTCGACTCCTAAAGCAGCAGGAAAACAAATTAGGTAAAGGAGATGTTCTAGAAATATATCTAGAGCCTGGGCTAGCACTATATACACCACATGTAAATATAGCTGTATAATGTAGTAACCGTCTTTAAATGTTAATTTTCTATAATTTCACTTTGTTTTGTGGATCGGCCAAGTTGCTGTTGAACAGTGATGCGAATGTCATTTTGACATGTCGGCTTGACGAATCGATATACCAAAATATAGATATTTTTTATAAAATAATTGATAAATATCGGCGATATTTTAAATCTCAATAAATCGACATTTTTTTATATTTTTAACCGACTTCTAAAAAAGGAGGAGGTTCTCAATTCGGATGTTTGTATTTTCTTTTTTATGTTTGTCCGCGCATAACTCAGTCGCTTTCCAACCGATTTGAAAATTTCTTATCTTGTTAGAAAGGATATACTTCCCAAATGGTCCCATGAAAATTTTATCGAAATCGGACAAGCCGTTTCTGAAAAATCAACAAAAGTCTAAAAAAATATTTACGTTGATGATCTTTTCGTTTAATTTGACATTTAATTTGTATTTAATTTGATAATTTGACATGATTTTTTATTTTTTTTTATTTATTATTATTAACTTAATTGACTTTTAATATATCTTTGAATCTTTTTGTATGTAAATTTCTCCCTTTGTATTTTAAATTAGGAAGCCGAGCAATTGTTTTAATTTGTGTATTTTTATTTTATTTTATATGGGTCTTGGACCTGAAATAAATGATTTTTTTTTTTTTTTTTTTATTTTAATGCGTTTTTTGTTCGCGCATAACTCCGTCATTTACGAACCGATTTGGAAAATTCACTGATCCACTAAAAAGCACGTATATAAAAACATTTTTGCAAAAAATAAAACCGACTTCCATATCAAAACACTACAAAGCCAAAAATAATTTTAATTTCGGAAGGCGGTGTGAAAAAAAAGAAAATACAAAACCAATAACACCGACTACCGAAATTAAAATTATTTTTGGCTTTGTAGTGTTTTGATATGGAAGTCGGTTTTATTTTTTTAGAATAATTAATCAATAATTTTAGAAAAATAATCTTGTCATATCCGAGGAGTAGTTCAAATGTTGAACACTGCAGCAAAAAAGCTGGGAATCCTACACAAGGTGAGGCGGTACTTCACGCCTGCACAGCTTCTAAATCTGTATAAAGCACAGGTCCGTTCTTACGTGGAGTATTGCAGCCACTTGTGGGATGGCTCTGCAAAGTACCAGCTTGCTGCATTGGACTCGATCGAGCGCAGAGCTAAAAGGCTTATAGGCGACGAGGTGCTGGTGGACAAGCTTCATAGCCTGGCTCATCGGCGAACCGTTGCTTGCCTGTCGGTTTTCTACAGATTGTACTTCGGGGAGTGTGCGCAGGAGCTCCATGACCTGATTCCTCCATCTCCCTTTCACTACCGGTCTACCAGACGCACGGCTGGGTACCACCCACACTTGGTTAATATACCGTCTTGTCGTACCAAGCGCTTCTCTTCCACATTTATTGTGCGCACAGCCAAGCTGTGGAATTCTCTGCCGGCTTCTGTGTTCCCTGCCACTTATGACCTTTCAGCCTTTAAAGCACGAGTAAATAGGCATCTTCTGCGCTCGCTCATCTTAGACCTCATCTATCGCTTACCGAGATCGAGGTCAAGAGTGGGCCCATCGGTAATAAAAAAAAAAGAACACCAGATCGTCAGCACGTTTGCGCCATAAGAATATACCTTCAGGTTAGGTTTGTTTCCTTGTGGCCACATACCTCTCAGGACTATGTTACTAACATCATAATCAATAACTTTTGTTCTATGAGTTTTAAAAATTAGTCATATTTTAGTTCACCAGATTTTTACGCGGAGTAACATAGTCCTGAGAGGTTTTCGGTGTTTTACAATTAAACCTGTATAGATAATAATCTGTATAGCTTAAAAATATCGATTCTATATTTGTCAATATACTTTTTCTACTTGCCCATCCCTACGACTCACAGAAAGACGTCATGAAAATCAAGTCTGTCAAACGTCATACGACTGTAAAACATGGTGTATTACATTCTCTTTGCACGACTGCCATGGCTGCTCTAAAACAAGGGTTATCATAATAAATCTTCCCAAATAATACCTTATCACAGCTATACCCGTCTCCAAATAATTTTTTGGGTATTTTTATGATAATCCCTATTGTTTCTTCGATTTAGATAGATAGATATATAGATATAGATAGATATATTCTTTATTGTACACCATAACAGTAAAATAAAATTATGGACTTAACAATTAAAAAGGGTGATACAATGGGCGGTCTTATCGCTAAAAGCGATCTTTTACAGACAACCTTTGGATGGATTTGACTCAGAAGGAGAAAATAAATACGCGGGTAGTCCACGGTGTACTATTTATCTATATAAAATACAAAACAATAAATAACGTTCTCAAAACATATATATACATATAAATATTTAAAAAAAAAAAGAAAGAAACAAAGACATACATAATAACACCAATTTAAGAAGAGAGATAAAGATCTTTTACTAAGTTTTTGAAAGAAGATAGGGTTAGGGATTTATCTATGTGGTGTGCATAGAGGTAGCCCAAAATGAAACATCTGCATCGGCGATAGAACTTTTCTCATATCTATGACAATCAATGTTAATTAATAACTAATAACTATTTGTATGCCCTTCTTGTTGCCATATAATCGAAAAAATGTTTTTACTTTCATGTTTTGTATTTGAAATTAAATTGTTTAAAAAATATTTTTTTACTTATTTATTTATTTAGTGTTAATTTTTACTAGTCAAATAACTTTTAAATTATTAGAGTTCCATACCCCAAGCCCGAAAGGAGGAGGGTTATGTTTTTAGCGCGTATGTATAGTATGTATGTCCGTTCCTTTGTTCTCTCGTAACTATCAAACCAATGAACGGATTTTAATAAATGATACGTCGTTGGATTTGTCTTGATGGCGCGAGTGTTACTGGATACATTACAATAAATAAAAAACATCACAACGACAACCAGATGCCATATTGACAGAAATAAAAAATCTAAAATCGACAAACTATGTCAAATGGAGTATCGTTAAATAGGTCTTTAAAAATGTTTTTGCTAATTTTAAGTAACCGTTTATGATATAGGAAAAATTATTATAAATATGTAACTAATTTCTAAAAAATAAGAATAAAAAAGTTATTTACCCAATTATATTTATTATTATATTTATATTATTATTATTTATTTATCATATTATTATTTTTAAATTGGTTAAAAGATATAGGTTTACCTTTGTAGTGTAAATCACATTTTGTACTTTGTGTGAAAACTTATAGGTAACCTTCAAAAGTACCTAAGTATATTTATGTCATATAGCTGATCGCGCTTCGGTGTCGAATGGTTTAAGGGTTTTCTTGGATAACGGTATCTCATCAACTCATTATGTATTATCGAACTTTCGTGAAATGGTACTGCATCTACCCTGTCAGACATCCATAATGTGTTACACACCTGTTTTGCTGCTGAGCTTTCACCGCTCATTTAAACGATTCTTGGAAGTTAAATAAGTCTCCGCGGCGCGGTCTTGTGTTGGTCATAGTAGTCTTTCAAAATTAATTTATTACGATTAAATACTACAAACACAACATAAACATTAGAACTGGTTTTTACAATAAGTTTTTAGAGTTCAGAACGTGTTAAAGTTAACGACAAAGAACTGTAACCAATTGTGCTATATCTCTACCGAAACGTCGTAATGATAGGATGGTTTTACCATAACTATGAACAAAAAGACACGTGCATTGCTAGAATGATATGATCAATCTGGGGTTCCTGGATTATATTTTGATTCCGATAGAGATTCTACCTCTTTCGTTTAACTCTTCATGTACATACGGTATTCGCATGCACCCATGAAGCTAAGAGTATCATACAAAAATGAAATCTATAAATAGGTAGAAATCCGGTCAAGTATGTGCCTGATCACGCACAGTGTAGGATCCGCGACATATCAACATTATAAAGCTAATAATGCACTTAGCTTAAAGTATCTTATTAATGGAATTATTTCGAAATGTACTAATCCAATAACATTTTAATAAAGGTTGCTCAGCAGTTAGGTACTCATTACTTTGTTAAGCGCAGTTAGTGGCATTAGCTTTCCTTTTAATTTGTCATCATCAATAAATATGGCTTTAAAGGCATATTATCCCACGGTACTCCACACGATTGGATAGTCGACTAAAATGAAAATCTTTCCCCACTTTTTCTTTTGGTATTTAAGTACCTTAAAAAAGAAAAGAAAATTAGATTTTATTTTACAACTTTGTAGGCGAGATTAATATCTATAATCATACCAATTTAAAACTACGCAGCACCAATCCTCCTAAAGTCGGTCTGTGGGCTGAAGAAACTGGTGCGAGTATGTGAGGAATATGCTGGTGAGCAATGTGGATTTGCACATTTGTGCATTTGCAATGTGGACAAAAGTAACTGTATGATCTACATAAGTGGTTCAAAGTGCCCCCTAGAAGATCCACCAGTGTACCTTAACGGTGTCTCCCTAACATGGGTGAATCAATTTAACTACTAGGGGCACCGTACCGTACCGTACCGTCGTAACTGCTAATTTAAGAGATCACGCAGACATTGAACAGGAACGGAGGGCACTGTCTAGAAGGGCGAATATGATATGTCGCAGGTTTGCACGTTGTTCAACTGAACTTAAGACTACGTACTCTTTAGAGTGTATTGAACACACTTATACACATGCAGCCTTTGGCCTAACTACACGAAGAAAAGTTACAGTGTTCTCAGTGTATAATATACTAACATATTAATCAATATAAATAAAATGAAAATTCCTGACTGACTGACTGACTCATCAACGCCCAGCCCAAACCCTTGGACCTAGAATGCTGAAATTTTGCAGAGAGGTTCCTTTTATAATGTAGACAAGGAATAAGGAAGCCAATATAAATAAAACTAAAAGTCCTGACTGACTGACTCATCAAAGCCCAGCACAAACCCTTGGACCTAGAATGCTGAAATTTTGCACAAAGGTTTCTTTTATAACGTAGACATGGAATAAGGAAGGATTTTTTGAAATTCAACCCCTAAATGACTTAAATAGGGGATGAAAGTTTGTATGGAAAATCTTAACTAGAAGTTTGAACCATGAAAATTGGAGGTTATCAGTCTGGTTAAAAATTAAAAATCACATGTTTCAGTGTTTTTGGAAAATCAGCCCCTGGGGGCGTAAAATAGGGGCTGAAAGTATGAATAGGAATCCTGTTCGTTTTGCAGTTCAAACCATGAAAATCTGTATCTGCCTTTTGGTACTTACTATAATCACAGTGTGACAAAACATTAATGAATTGTATGCACAAAAATTTGCCCGCTTATAATGTTAAGCAGAAACATGTATGCTCTATATTCAATTTTTGTACCATCTTTTATACCGTGTTTTTATGCAAATAAATATTACTATTACTATTACTATTACTATTACAAAAACGTTGCGACGAGTTCATTCCAGGGAAGATTGTGTGATTGATTTTTTTAATTACGGATGAGCCTACTCTTGACCTCGATCTCGCCTGATGGTAAGCGATAAATGAGGTCTACGATGAGATGAGCGAGCACAGAAGATGCCCATTTACTCTGGCTTTAATAGCTTAAAGGTCATAAGTGGCAGGGAACACAGAAGCCGGCAGAGTGTTCCACAGCTTGGCTGTGCGCACAATAAATGAGAAGAAGAAGCGCTTGGTATGACAAGACGGTATATCAACCAAGTATGGGTGGTACCCAGCAGTGCGTCTGGTAGACCGGTAGTGAAAGGCAGATGGAGGGATCAGGTCATGGAGCTCTTGCGCACACGCCCCGAAGTACAATCTAAACCGACAGGCTAGCAACGGTTCGCCGATGAGCCAGGCTATGAATCTTGTTCACAAGCGCGTCGTCGCCGATAAGCCTTTTAGCTCTGCGCTCGATCCGAGTCCAGTGCAGCAAGTTTGTATTTTGCAGAACCATCCCACAAGTGGCTGCAATACTCCACGCAGGAACGGTCCTGTGCTTTATACAGATTTAGAAGCGGTCCAGGCGTGAAGTACCGCCTCACCTTGTGAAGGATTCGCAGCTTTTTTGCTGCAGTTTGGTCTCTGGACTCGATAGTTGAGCCGAAGTTGATGTCTGACTTCAACTCCATGCCCAAAAGCTCCAGGCGGTCGGTAACTGACCCAGATGCACTTCGGAAAGTAGTTCATTAATATTCCATGTTAGTTCATTTCGTGAAGACAATAACTACGATTACTACAATATAAACCGGATTAACCCTGTCAGGGGCCCCTAGGCAATGGAATTCTTGGTCCCCCTTTATTACTTTGACTGACCGAATTGAGTATCGCTAAAATTGGTGTCACCTCGGGGTCCTGGGTACGATTCTCGACATAGGCTGTTGTCTTAAGTCTGGGTGATTTTAACCGACTTAGTTCGCCGGAAACTCTTTTTTGAAGTATGTTCTCCGATTACTCAAAGACAGCTGAACCGATTTGGAAACTTCTTTATTTTTTTGAAAGAGTACCTATACTATAATCAGGATCTGATGATGGAATCCTAGAGAAAGCGAGAGAACTCTTCAAATATTATAGGCACACCTATAGCGATTTAGGTATTTTTTATAGTAACTTGTGCAGTTGCTCTCGAAAAGCATAATTTATTGAAGTGAAACTGATGATTAAGACCACAGATAGCCTCTGGAACTACTCAATAATAAGTATTTTATTCATAGGTTGCGATTCGATTACTTGAATATGGTTGTTGCACTTTATGGTCGTCAAATGCATATGATGAAGTGGAGCTGATGGTGAAGTACCAGGAGAACTCTTCAACAATTGACGGCCTTGTATCAGGACAGTAAATATTTTGTAAAAATTGTAATTCTGTTAATAATAATAATTAATAAGGGTAATTCTGTTGAAGTTACTAAGTCAACTATACACATTATTGCTCCTACATTAGCTGTTATATTTAATAATTGTATTGATTGCGGTGAGTTTCCTGATCTAATGAAATATAGTAAAATAATCCCACTATTTAAATCGGGTAGTACATCTGACCCTACTAATTATAGACCTATTTCTGTACTGCCCACTTACAGTAAAATTTTTGAGAAAATTATTTTAATGCAGATGCAAAGATATTTTAATAAACACAAATTGCTACATAATAAACAATTTGGTTTTACAAAGGGTCGTTCAACAACTGTTGAAGTTTTAGGACACATTTATAATGCATGGGAAGATAAGTGCGATGCGTTGGGCATTTTTTGCGATTTGTCTAAGGCATTTGACTGTGTTCTTCATGATACATTAATCAGGAAACTGCACCACTACGGATTCCGGGACTCCTCTCTGGATCTTTTAACCTCATACTAGAGTGAAAGGATTCAGAGAGTCGATGTGAACGGCAAAAGATCGCCGGGATCTGTGGTCAAGATGGGGGTCCCCCAAGACTCAATTTTAGGTCCCTTTTTTTGTTTCTTATTTATATAAATGATTTGCCGTACCTGATCAAAAATCATGACATAGTGTTATTCGCTGACGATACTTCTCTTTTATTTAAAATTAAACGTCAACAGCAGGTTACTGAAGAAGTAAACAGAGCCCTTGCGACTGTAGTTAGCTGGTTTAATGTTAATAATCTTCTTCTTAATGAGAATAAAACAAAATGCCTAAAATTTACGTTACCCCATGTTAGACAAGTGAATATTAGTGTATCAATAAAGGGCGAAATATTGAAACCCGAAGATACTACAGTATTCTTGGGCATAACTTTGGATGCGAAGCTTCAGTGGGGATATATATAGATTGATATAGATATAGATATAGATAAATTGTCAAAAAAGTTAAGTTCTGCAGCATATGCCGTTAGAAAAATACGTGGATTAACTGATATCGAAACAGCACGTTTAGTCTACTTTAGTTACTTTCACAGTGTGATGTCATATGGCATTTTACTTTGGGGAAATGCCGCCGACATTCACACAATATTTGTATTACAAAAAAGGGCCATTCGTGCAATTTATAAATTAAGTCCTAAGCACTCCTTAAGAGACAAATTTAAAAAGATTAATATTATGACTGTGCCATCTCAGTATATTTATGAGAATCTCTTGTATGCACACAAAAATATAAATCTGTTTAAAAAATACAGTGATATTCATAGTGTAAATAGAAGGAACAAAGACACATATGTCATTCCTAAAACAAGGTTAAAAAAAATAGGTGGTTCGTTTAGATGCCAATGTATACGTTTTTATAATAAAATTCCTAGCCATATTCAAGAACTAAGTATTCATAAATTCAAATTATTTATAAAACGTAAGCTATGTCAGAAAGCTTTTTACGCTGTTAAAGATTATATTGAGGACAAGAAGGCTTGGGAATGAGCTGCTCCAGTGATATACGTGAGCCTTTTTATTTTCTATTTTTTTTATAGTTGATTTAATTTTTATTGATTAAAATATTTGTTTTGTTAAGTATTGTATATACCTATTTATTTTGTTTTTTTTTTTATAAAATTATTTCATTATTGTTAATGTGAGGACAATGTAGGTTATTCTTTCTTCGTTGTTTTTACTTTCACTATAATTTATTTAATGATGTCAAGCAGTTTGAGTACTTGTGTGGCCTACCCAAATGTCCTTTGGTATTTTTTGTCAAATTGTTGAGCTTTTAAGTTCTAACTTGAGCTACATGATAACTGACTCATGCTTGCACTGCCTGGACAGGCCCACTCAAATTTGCGTGGTTATTTCCTCAAAAAAATACCACAGACATGAACCTACATGCTTCTCATATACAAATACAAATTGCCTGGACTTTAAAAGAGACTATGACCTCTGAGTTTGTTTCGGTGTTTCTTCTCAGAGTAGTCAGTTAGGAAATACCGACCTCATCTAGCTAATCTTAACACGCAAAAAAACATGACGTGTAAAAGTGTTATTTATAACCAATTTACAAAATAAATATTTCATTTCATTTCATTTCAAAAGGTGATAAGTAGTTGGCTTTTGTAACTAGATAAACTATAAACCGACCGACTAAAAAGCGAGAAAAAACATTTTAACGAAAAATAAAACCGACTTCCAAAACAATATCTGCAAATGTGAAAAATAACTTTAATTTCGAGGGGCGGTGGCAGATAACAAAAATACAAAACCAAAGAGTATCAAAATTAAAGTTATTTTTCCTTTTGCAGTGTTTTTTGGAAGTTGGTTTTATTTTTGTTATAAAGTTTTTCTATTAATAAAATACATAAATACTATATTTTTAAATTACTAGCATTCCCACGAACTTTGTTTCGCCCTAGTTCTTATTTTTTTCGGTCACTTGATTACCTCGCACGCCTGCTTTCACATTTCTGTTTCAGGTATTTTTTCAACCGACGACAGAAAAAGGAGGAGGTTATCAATTCGACGCATATATATATATATTTTTATGTATGATCGCCGATTACTCGAAGATGGCTGAACCGTTTTGAAAAATTCTTTTTTTGTTAGAAAGGGTATACTTCGAAATTAGTCTCATTGTCACCAAGTCAGGATCTGATGATGGGATCCTGGAGAAATCGAGGGAACTCTTCAAATATTATAGGCACACCTATAGTGATTTGAATATTTTTTATAGTAACTTATGTAGTTGCATTTGAAAAGCACCATTTGTGAAGTGGACCTGATGATGAAGACCACAGATGGCCACTGAATTACTCAATATACAACGTGTAATTTAAAGGGTATATACATACCAAGTGCACGGCTTCTTTGAATGATAATAAACCATATGGCAAGGGTTTTCTAATCCTATGTGTACATGTGTGGAGCATATTAGTAATTTCAATACATTGATACCAGAGACCGAATTTTTCAAATTAAGAAGAACGAAGAGAATTATTTTTTATTGGCAAGTGACGTGGAAAGTGATGACCCTCATAGTGCTGTGACACGTTTGTTATTACTAGTGTTGCCCAAACGAGAGTCTCGCAAGAGTCTTGCAATTAGCGATTTAGCTGCTATTTATAAAACGGTAGTTGAGATCTCAGAACAATGTAACAGAGTCTGTTAAGACTCTTGCGAGACTCTCGTTTGGGCAACACTAGTTATTACTGGTATTCAAGAAACATATGAAACCAATAATTTGGGGTTAATTCTGTGAATCACTTATTTTGAGCTGAAACTTTGCATAGAGACTCCATACCAGATGTTGTCTTCAGTCGTTTTGGATAGATATGGGGTTTCCGTTACACGTTGTATAAGTAGGAATAATAAGTATTTCATGTGTTCCGCTTCGATTACTTGAATGTGGTTAGTAAGCACAATATGCTCGTCACAATGCATATGGTGAAGTGAAGCTGATGGTGAAGTACCAGGAGAACTCCTCAACAATTAACGGCCCAACATTGGGAAAAACAAAATTTTGTAAATGATTATAAGTAGTTGACATTTAGGCTCTTGTAAATAGGTAAATAATAAATCGACCAACTAAAAAGAGTGAAATGAAAACTTTTTACCAAAAAATTAAACCGACTCCCAAAAAACACTGCAAAGTGAAAAATAACTTTAATTTCGGAAGTCGGTGCCATAAACGAAAATACAAAACTAAAGACACCGACTACTGAAATTAAAGTTATTTTTCACTTTGCAGTGTTTTTTGGGAGTCGGTTTAATATTTTGTGAAAAGGTTTTTTATTTAAATATTTTCTTACATACTAACCATCTCTTGACATTATAAACAACCTTTTCGAAGTTATACGGATACATTTTTTTTTTCGCTTTTGGTAGAGCGGAAGCGAGTGTCAGACTTCTACTGACTAAAACTTTTTAACAAAAAATTAAACCGACTCCCAAAAAACACTGCAAAGTGAAAAATAACTTTAATTTCGGTAGTCGGTGTCTTTAGTTTTGTTTTTTCGTTTTTGGCACCGACTGCCGAAATTAAAGTAATTTTTCACTTTGCAGTGTTTTTTGGGAGTCGGTTTAATTTTTTGTTAAAAAGTTTTTTTTTTCACTCTTTTTAGTTGGATGATTTTTAATTTACCTAGTTACAAGAGCCTAAATGTCAACTACTTATAACCTTTTACAAAATATTGCTTTTCCCAATGCTGGGCCGTTAATTGCTGAGGAGTTCTCCTGGTACTTCACCATCAGCTCTACATCACCATATGCATTGTGACGAGCATAAAGTGCTTAACATCCATATTCAAGTAATCGAATCGCAATCCACTTAATACTTATTATTGAGTAGTTTCGGCGGCCATCTGTGGTCTTCATCATCAGTTCCACTTCCCCAAATGGTACTTTTTGAGAGCAACTGCACAAGTTACTATAAGAAATACCCAAAACGCCATAGGTGTGCCTATAATATTTGATGAGTTCCCTCGATTTCTCCAGGATCCCATCATCAGATCCTGACTTTGGTGATAATGGTACCAATTTCGAAATATACCCATTCGAACAAAAAAAGAATTTTCCAAATCGGCTCAGCCGTCTTCGAGTACTCGATGATCATACATAAAAAAAAAAAAAAAAAAAAAAAAATATATACGCGTCGAATTGATAACCTCCTCTTTTGGTCGTCGGTTGAAAAAATACAGTTACTCTTGTGGTCCGGGACCGCGGTATCTCGTTAGAAAATTTCCGCAGCCCCAGCAGGCAATGGACCTATCGGGCCCTGTCAGTGCCGCTGACTGCTCTTTGAGGCGCGTGTGAAACACGATGCGCTATCGACCCGGGCCTGGTCCTTACTGGGCGGCGAGGTACCCCTACTCGCCGCCCACAAGCCCGCGCCTACGGTGGCTAGGAGATCAGCTCACGATACCCGACGCCCGAGGCGTCTCCCGCGGTGGCTGGGGCGTGAGAAAGAGCGTTGTCTTTCACTCACGATTTCAGCCTCCTCCTTCACTAGTATGACAGTTTCGCAGAAGGAGGCGACCGTATCCCATTCCCGCTCGTCCTGCACCATGGTTTGAACCAGGGACGGGCGCGAGAGGTTGCCGCCGCCGATCGCCTCCACGAGGACACGGTGGTACGCTGACCAAGCAGGGCACATCTCCACCGTATGCTCCACCGTGTCCACTGGGTGATCCTCACAATGACGACACTCAGGCGTATCTTCCCGCTGTTTCCGAAACAGGTACCGGTACAGGTACAGGTAAGGTGAGAACCCCGGGGCGTCTCTGAAGCCACTCCTCAAAGAGGAGACTTATCGCCGCGATTGCGTTGTGCCCAGCCCTCGGTTGCTATAGTCGCTCTTTCCAACTTAATAATTTTTATTGACATTAAATTTTGTGATAATGAACCAAATAAATACTTTCAAAGATATGATATATCTTCGAAAGTATTTATTTGGCTCATTTAATGTACGGGAAAATTTTAATCTGAATTAAATATAATATAATAATATAATATTCCGCAACTTCCACACAACGCCATCTAGTCCCAAACTAAGCAGAGCTTGTGCTATGAGTACTAGACAACTGATAAACATACATATATATTTCTAAATACATACATATTATAGATAAATTACACCCAGACAAAGAACAAATGATCGTGCTCATCACACAAACATTTGTCCTGGGTGGGAATCGAACCCACGACCTTGAGTATAGCAGTCAGGGCCACTGACCACTAGACCAACAGGCCTAAACGAAGCTAATAAACGTATTTATTTACATACCAATTAATAAATAAGTATAGAAAACAGCTTCGAAAATAACGTTATATTTTTAATTAATATTTGGCCACAAAAGTAGTTATTGTGAGTCAACCTTAGGAGAGAGATATACTATCGTGGACTTTTTTGAAGTGTTATAATTGTAGTTCTGCAATTCTCTAGTATATTACTTTAATGTATCTGCTGGTTTACGCGGCGTACGCGAGTAAATCTCTCAGGAGGCAAGATATTTTGCGACCTCTTCAACAATAATCGTTATATCTCAATTAGTTTACATGAAATATTAATGAATTATACTTAAACCTTCCTCAGGAATCACACCATCTACCTATTCGTGAAAACGGTACAAAAATCCGTTAAGCAGGTAAACTAATCTCGGAAACAATAATTAATCTTGCCTCGTTTTCTCGCCGATTGTTTCAAGGCAGTGTTTTTAAAAACAATTAGTAATTGTAATTTTTTAAACACAAAGCACAACGTTTTTGGTTACATTTACGATCTTAAATCTCACAAATGGCAACTACAGAAACTGTTTTAACTTTCAATATAACAAGATGCGTTTCAACTACGAACAGGATCGACTTAGATACATATTGTGTCGTCATGGCTATTAAATCGAACTAGTTGAGTAGAGTGAACAAAACAAGCATTTATTAAAATATTAATTCACAAATATTGAGCGCAACAAAATTCCCATTTCCTTATTTCAGTGATTAAACGCGAGCCTATCATAAAAAAAAAATAAAGCGGGACTGCATAGGTACGTAAACTTTATGTACGGTCCCCCGGTAACCTTAGGGACCGCACATTAAGGGCAGTAGTTTTTAATATATTTGTTTACAAATTCCCAGAATTGTTTTTTTTTTAATTCTACTACTAAATACAAATATTTAGATAAAAACGCACATTAAAATTGTCGATCGATAAAAAAAAATCTTGTCGCTTGCACTGGGCCCCTAATGGATGCGGGGTCCCTAAGCAGTTGTCTACTCTGCCTAATGGTTAATCCGGCCCTGTCCCAAGCAGGTACCATGGTGGACACGCCGCAATCGCGGCAATAAGAACCCTCTTAGAGGAATGGTTAGAGAGACGCCATGGCGTCCTCACCTTCCGCCTGACGCAGGTGCTTACCTGACACGGCTGTTTCGGGAAGTACCTGTTTGGGATTCAACGGGAGGACACGACTGGGTGTCGTCATTGTGGGGACCACTCGGAGGACACGGTGGAGCATACAGTGGAGGTGTACCCCGCTTGGGCAGAACACCGCCGTGTCCGCGTAGAGGCGATTGGGGGCGGTGACCTCTCACGTCCGGCCTTGGTTCAGGCCATGGTGCGGGAAGAGGGGGAATGGGATGCAGTCGCCTCCTTCTGCGAAGCAGTCATGCTAGCTAAGGAAGAAGCTGAACGCATGAAGGATGTGTAACTTTCTTCCTCACGCCCCAGCCACCGCGGGAGACGCCCCGGGCGTCGGGGGTCGTGAGCCGATCTCCAGCCACCGTTGGCGCGGGCTTGCGGGTGGCGAGCAGGAGTCGCTCACCGTCCGGTTAGGACCAGGCCCGGGTCGGCGCGGCGGCGCGTCGTGTTCCACGCTCGCCTCAAAAAGCTGTCAACACCACTGACGGGGTCTTATAGGGCCATTGCCTGTCGGGGTTTACGGGAAAGTTCTAACGAGATACCACGGCCCCGGAACTTTAGGGTAGCTGAAGGAACAGGGTGGGTTTTTAGTCACTAGAAGTCTGACACACCCTTCCGCTTTACCCAGAGCGGGAGAAGTCATTCGATGATTTTCCAACCCTGAAAAAAAGGCTTGAGATTATACATATCAAATTTCATCACAAATAGATCAGCACATCCATGATACATATAATGACACTGATTAACAAACGGGACCAACAGAGCTTACTTTCGTTTATTGTTCGTGTCAGTCAGGGATTAATATGTAACGTTATTGAATTTATTGAAATGATTAGTTCGTTCGGCAGCAGCGAGCAAAACTGAAGGGATTAGAATAATTAACGATATAAGGAAATTTATCAATGTGTTTTAAGTTTTGGCGGTCTATAGTTACCTACTTCAGTATTATATTCCTATAAACTGTGTTACTTGATTTGTTTCGTTAAGCGAAAATATGTAGATTTTGCGAGTAAGAAACACGTGAGCAAGCTACGTAGAGAGCTGTTTCAGCAACAGCGAGCAAAACTGAAAGGATTAGAATTCGTTTTGCTCGCTGTTGCCGAACAAAGTAATATATTTCAATAAATTCAATAACCTCTGTCGGTCCTGTTTGTTAATCAGTGTCATTGTATGTATCATGGATGTACTGATCTGTTTGTGATGAAATTTGATATGAATAACTCAAGACTGGGGAAGAACATAACTTACTTTTTATCAACACACCACACAGGCGAAGTTTATAATAAAACTGTAAGTTGATTGACTAACACACCCAGCGGTCGACGCACAACCGAAACCATTGAGCTTAAATGAGCGCTAAGAAAGGAATTTCGAGAATTCCACCTCCAAGGGTTTCCCCCTTAAAGGGGTTCAAAGATTGTATGGAATCCATCAGTTTTGAAGTTAGACATCTGAAATTTCGGATACGGAGTAGAACTTATACAGTGGACCCCCGGTAATCCGGCCCCTGTCTAATCCGGCACCCCCTGTAGTAGTACATGTCTAGTATTATTTAATATAAAAAAAAAATATCATGCTTCAAACATTGATTGATTCATATTATGATTTTTGTTCATAATTTTTGATTATTTTAGTATGTACATTTGTTTGTACACAATTATTTCCTAATGTAAAGTAATTATTTTTTGTAAGTTCTATAGCATTGATGACGTTTATTTTATAATAAAATGTAAGCTCTCTATTGTGTTGTTTAATCTAATAAATTTCACATTCATAATGAAGTATGATTTGTACTTTAGAGTATAACATATAGAATCTTATCATTGGATCTGTAATTTGCTGAATTGCAAGGTACTCTTTTGTAAAAAAATCCGGACTGTAGGGAGTCTAAGGCACTACTCTATAATCCGACAAATTCGATAGTTCGACACTGCTCTGCAAAACGTTTGTCGAATTACCGGGAGTCCACTGTAGTTAAAAAAAAATATTTTAAATGATTTGTCACTTTATGTGGCACACCAAATTCCACGCGAGCGAAGCCGCGGGAAAAAGCTAGCCTAGAGTAATTTTGAGGCGGCTCTGCTTCTGTACCGCATCAGGGATGTTTGCCGAGGCATGCGTAAGCGTAAACGGTGCGTAGGGTGTGGGCTATCTCTAATACTGTCCTATAAATTATAGTAAGCTGGCTGGAATGTTCCTATATAAGTATGACATTATCATAGGAGACATGTCGCTTGTGGGGTGGGATAGCCTATCTGTTCTACTTCGTTATTATTTATTAGTACTCACGCGGGGCTTCGCTCCCGTGGATTCTATCACGGTAAAATCATAACTCTCCTTTTTTGCAGTCGCGTAAAAAGCAGCCTATAACCTTCCTCAAGCTTCAAGCTACTTCCATACCAAATTGCATCCAAATCCACCCAGTACTTTCGAAGATTAGCGCGTTCAAGCAAACAAACAAACTTTTGCGCTTTATAATATTAGTATAGATTTATTTATTTACTAGTACTCACGCGGGGCTTCGCTCCCGTGGATTCTATCACGGTAAAAACATACCTCTCCTTTTTTGAGGTCGCATAAAAAGTAGCCTATAAGCCTATAACCTTCGTCAAGCTTGAAGCTACTTCAATACCAAATTTCATCCAAATCCACCCTGTACTTTCGAAGATTAGCGCGTTCAAGCAAACAAACAAACAAACAAACTTTTCCGCTTTATAATATTAGTATAGATTTATGCACACACATGTAGGGCTTGCAATCCCGGTATACCGAGATCTCGGTATTGCGGGATCCCGTGTAATTTTCCAATCCCGCGTGATGCGGGATTACGGGCGCGGGATCTGCGAGATTTGCGGGACTAAAAAAAAGCATGCATGCGACCTCTCGCGAGCGCGATCGCTCGGTGACTGGCGGCCTGCAGTGTTGCAAAGGCCGTGCGCGCACTGCGTTGCGTTTTCGAAACGCAAAATCTGTTAAGTATGGAGTGTCATAGAAGTGCGCGCACTACGGTGGAATAAACGCGTGCGGTAGAGTCACCGGTGGCCCCGGTCATTCTACCGGTGCGGTAGAACTACCGCAATTCGGCCACCGCAAGGCAGTGCGCGCACGGCCAAACAACGCCGGAGCCGATGTCGCGACGTTTTTCACAGCTTAAGTAGCCTAATATAGCCAAATTTCAGTCAGTGGTAGCCAAAGTATGTAGCCTAAAATATCAGTAAAGTTTATTATTCAGTATTTGTTACTGTTTTTTGTGAAGAAAAGCATAGTAATTTGATTGATCTCATACTAATAGTAATACGTAAATAAATGTGGAGTTAGTTGATTAATTCATTTTTTTATTTGCCTTATATAAATGTGAATATTTTCAATATGCGAGATCGGGATCCCGCAAATACCGAGATCCCGCGGGATTGAAATTTCGTAGTCCCGCAAATACCGAGATTGAATTCAGGCTGCGGGATTGTATGCCTTACACACATGACACTTACAAAAGAAAAAAAAATATAAATACAGACAAAAGAGCACGTATTCTGTAATAACCAGTGATCGGTGTAGGTAGATTGATTTTTGGTACTTGTATCATAAATGCACACAGAAAGAATAACATGGATAAGCCATTTTTCCGGAAAGTAATTCCGGTATTTCCGGATTCAATTAAACATTGTTAATGTTGGTAGTGATATTATTCCTACTCAATTCAAAATTTAAAGGAAGGTATAAAAACTAAATTAATTCATTATTTATCTGTAATTTTTATTGTTTATATGTAATTTTATTTTTATCTGTAATAATATTGCTCATTTTATTACAATTCCTACCTTTTTTTTGAGGATGGCAAATCATCAAATGACTCCTTCCACTCTGGCAGAATAAAATTCCTACATAAGTTCCGGTTTTTTTTTAATAATCCACCAATTCCGGAGGAATGTCCATATTAATATATACGTTTCGGATCAATGACCCCATTTCAATCTACCTACTCCGATCACTGGTAATAACTGTCCAAGGGGCCTATTTTTGCGAATTAAACATACCGACTGCTGCTCTAATGAAACTGAAACGTAAGTATGTTGAAAAAGCTTTTTTTTACATAAATTCTCCTATATCTGCTAAAATATAAAATATAATTATTTAAGACGGACCAGATTGCCATATATTGTTTTCAGTTTTATGCAACTGTTAAGGCAGCGCATGCAAATAATTATATTTTAAGAGGTAAAATTTTCCGACTTGCTTGACAAAGATTATAATAGCTCGGCTAATATGCATGATATAAATATAATTTATAGCATATAGCACTCAGGGATAATGCAGCTACATGTAAAAGAAAGAATTTTCAAAATCGGTTCAGTAGTTTCAGAAATTACCCCCTACATACAAACTTACAAATTTTACCTCTTTATAATATTAGAAGTAAGTAAGTAAGATGAAACATAATTCCTATTAAACTTCAGTACCGTTTTTAAGGTTCCGTTCCGATATTTTATAGAATCACTTTTTGACTCTCTGTCTGTCTATGTGTGTGCCTCTAGTAGCAGTAGTTTGGTTGTTAGTCCGGTTGACCGAACTACTGAAACTTTCAGTTGCGATAGTTCGGTTCTAACAAAGCACCGAACTACTGAAACTTAAACATGTACCCCTTTAGTTCGGCAAATAATCTAGGCATATAATGTAAACAAACTATATCTTAATTTTATTTTTAACACGTAAAAAGAGCGAGTTTGCCGAACTAAAGGGGTACATATTTAAGTTTCAGTAGTTCGGTGCTTTGTTAGAACCGACGAACTATCGCAACTGAAAGTTTCAATAGTTCGGTCAACCGGACTAACAACCGAACTACTGCTACTAGAGGGTTATGTGTGTGTATCAGTCAGTCAAAAACCTTTCTCACAGGAACGCATGAAGTTAGAAGTTTTTTTTTTTTCGGATAAGCTTACTCTTGACTTGTCTTGACCTTAATCACGCCAAGATGGAACGGCAGAGCCCAGAAGATGCCTGTTCACTCTTGGTTTTAGCCTTTTTTGCCTTAAGGCTGACTTCCACACCTTGGCTGGGCGCACAAAATGTGGAAGAGAAGCGCTTAGTACGACCAGAAGATAAATGAACCAAGTGTGGATGATAGGTACCTACCCTGCGGTACGTCTGATAGACAGATGGTGAAAGGGAGACGAAGGGATCAGGTCGTGGGGCTCCTGGATGCCCTCTCCGAAGTACAATCTGTAGAAGACCGATAATAATAATGATCAAATACGAAGGTGGGTCTAAAAAATAACCACATCTAGAATCTTTTTTAGTCAATAGAAGTCTGACACTCCTTTCCGCTCCACCTAGAGCGAGAGGAGTCATTTGATGATTTTCCCACTAAAAACAAAAACAAAAAAGAAATAAAAAGAGATGCATTACTAAGGGAATATTTTAACGATATACCGCTGCCCTGCTGTGTTATTCTGTAAGACCTCATTCTAAACTTCGAATCTGAATCCACTGTGATTTTATTGATTGGCATTCTAAAAACTCGGTTGTTAATTCGAATTTACACTAGCGCTACCCTTGCGAGCGTGTCAGCGAGTTGAACTAAAGATTTTGACAGATAAAGTATGAGATGACGTGAGAAGTGGCATTCGGTAAGGTAATTCCTCCGTCATTTCGACGCTGTTTACAGAATGCAAAATCAAGGTAATAGTAATAGTAATAAGTAATAAGTTTATTATCAGAAAGATTGAAGGTCACTTTGAACCATAAGCGAAGTGACAGTGAATAGCTATGTGAGATGCGAGTTGTTGTTCGAATTTTACAGAATCGACGTACTGGACGGTCATATAATTGTCGACTGCATAAGACTAAGGCTGTTTGTAACTTACACCCTGTACACACAACGAAATGCTGTATACAAAAGCAGTTTAGACGTGAAGGCGTAAACAACTGACAAAGTTTCGAAGTTAAACATACTTATTAATATTGACTAGCACTTCGCCGTCAACTTCCTCCGCGTGGATTTCGAAAATACAGCCCAGAAGAAAGAGAGCGCAGAAGAAACGACAGCCCTTATTTTTCGAGGGAAAAGTCATCAAATGACTACTCTCGCTCTGATTGAAGCGGGAGTGTCAGATTTCTACTGACTAAAAACCCATCATGTTCCTTCAATTGCCCTTGCGTTCCAGTTACGCGGTATCAAGTTACAACATGCACGATACCCCGGCAGGCAATGACACTGTCAGGCCTGTCAATGCTGCTGACTGCTTTATGAAGCGCGCGTGGAACACGATGCGCTGTCAACTCCTAGTACTCTCCCTAGTCAAACATGAAGTACGTTTACTAAGATGTAACATATTTGTGTCCGTGTGGACTGCTCGGCCAAAATGTCGTAGAAGAAAAACGACTACGTCTAACAATACAATATGAAACGACGCTTTTGGAAATATCCTGACACAACATAAATCATGGTCACCCTTCTTCTAACTTGTATTGTATGTTTTAAACGCGTGTAGGTCGTGAGGTCCAAACATTAGGGCTTTATTTATACTATCTACTATCTATAACAGGCTACTCGTCTGTGGCACGCATTGCCGTTGTCAGTTAGACAAGCGCAGTCACTTGCTGCTTTTAAAAGCTCTGTTGTGTCAATCATTTTTATACACTCCTATGATTTTACCTTGTACTTCTCTCCTTATGACATATTTATATATACAAAACACATATATTTATTTATAGTTATTTATGTATTGTATTGTATTATATATACCTATATATATAATTATATTAATTACTTTAGTTACTTTTTGTGTATGTTATATATTTGAAGTAAGTACACTGACTTTCCCCTTCCCTCTCTGTTTTATGTTCTCCATCCAAAGGTTGTCTGGCAGATATCGCTATCAGCGATAATACCGCCTTTGTAACCATTTTTGCACTATTGTAAATCAAGTGTTTGTTTAAATTATTGGTGTACAATAAAGAGATCTATCTATCTACAATTTCTTCGAAACCGTATCAGTGATTAGCAAAAAGATTGGGACCTCTACGAAGCTCCGTTTAAAAGAACTGCGTGGCTGCGCGGTTTTCTGCGTTTCAACTGCGTGGCCATAGGTTTTAGTGCTGTAGTTAGTAAAGTCCAAAAATTAGGGCTTCTTTCATACTACCTATCTGCAATTTCTTCGAAATCGTATCACAAAAATAATTATCGTTATTGAAAAGCTTCATATTGCTAACTTCAAAAATGACGAACTATTTCTACCTATTTATTTGTTTAAAACAGTAATTTGTTTTTGTTAGAGCATGGTACGGAAGTCTCGGTCAGCTAATCCGACTCCTACTTGGCATTGAAGTAAACTATGGAGCCCTACACTGCGCGTGGCCCGACGACACGCGCCTGGCCGGTTTGTTGTTTATTAATAGTCTAAAAATAATATATAGTTTTCTAAGAATTCCATACAAACTTTCAAGCCTTATTGGAAGTGAATTTCAAAAATGCTTCCCTATGGTTTGTAACTCTGTTGGTACCAAATTGATTCAACCATTTTAATCAATCTAAAATCTAAACTTTCCCCCTGTTCCATATATCCCTACTAACATATCCACGCTGGTAGGGATACTTGGATTTTTTTTCCAATTATCGCTACCTGTTGGGATAATGGATATATGGAACTTTCTATTCCATATCGTCGTTTAAGTTCTATCACCACGTAAGTAATTTTTTGGCGGTTTTGAAATTTTGATTCCATTCGCTAGAGAATCGAAAGAGAAAGACGCGTCGTTTCGTCCAATCAGAATCAACGTACGACCAATAAAAACCTTTAAAATTACAAAAAAGTCACAGATTTGATGATGTGTCTATGCAAAATTAATCAGTTTTTGTCTCTCCTGAAAAGTTGCTAAAAATGACTTACGTGGTGATAGAACTTAAACGACGATATATTCCTACTGATCTGCACTAATGGGGATAGTTGCATTTTTTTCCATTTATCGCTACCAGTAGGGATAAGTATCAAGTTCCATATATCCCAACCGGTAGCGATGATTGTAAAAAAATCCAAGTATCCCTATACCAGCGGCCCAACTAGGACAAATGGGCTGCATTAGGGCTTTGGAGTGTATCCGATTATTACTTATGGTATTAGACGTAAGCGCTAGAGCGTCTACTACAGACTTACAGCAGCCGCTTTAGCGCTATTTGGGCGCCATTTTATGCAGCCTAAAGTTCCATTTAACGTGCACAACGGTTGCATAAAGATTCCTCAATAGCTATAACGATTTATTAACGCTATACTAAAGCTCTCGTAGCGCTACTTTTGAATGATTTTGAATTACTTTGAACGAATGAATTGATTATAGTTCTTTATTGTATATCTTCAGTTGACATTATTTGTAATATTTTGGTAAAGTGTTTTCGTCGCCATCATGAAAATAAAACAAAAGTACTTAAGTAAAAGTTTGTATTCTGTATTAGCAAGATATATAAAGATACTTAAAACGCTGTCCAGTTTACTGTAGATATATAAGATAATTTTCGAGTAATTTTAACGCGCTTTTATGATATTTAAAAAAATTACAAAAGGTATGTGATATTTTTTATTTGTTATACTTACAGAATAAATTTTATTTCCGTATTTTTACGTGTCGATAACTTACTATTCGCAAGTGGCCGATTGTTTACCGGTACATTTAATGCACATTTAACTGAAAAATCAATGTATATCAACTCAATTTTGCAAGTGAATTATAAGTTTTCTTAAAAAATCATGGCGGCATTGTAATATAGTCATAACCTGCAGTTTTAGCTCTAGTAATTCCCTTTTGAGAATCATAGCGCTAATTTTCACCCTTCTAATGCTTCCAGTGATTTTTATAACTATAGTATGCATAAGAGCATCTATTATATCTATAATGAAACTTGTGGTAGTATAATAGCGGTTACTATAACTCCTGTACAGGTGCTGCAAACAGTCTACAATTAACTCCTTTTTGTAGTAATGTAATCTATAAAAGTTACAATGGAAACCACTGTACAGCTGTAAGTGGCAGAATGACCTTCGTAACTCTCTCTCTAAGCCTTGGGTGGTATTTGATTCAGCTTGTAGCACTTTAAGTAACTTTTATAGCTATAGACGTTTACGGATGCAGATATGCAACTTTGAACTGCTTGCTGAACCCTTAAACCGCTATTTTACGGCCGAAAGTAACAAAATAGGCTGCTATTTCCACTAATGTGCTCGTTGGGGGGGATATGTCAGTAGGGATATATGGAACGGGGGAAACTTTCACATTTATAATAATTATTACTAGTTGTTGCCCAACGAATTAGGGTTGATATAGAATCATAACTCTCTTACGAAGCCCGCCAAAACACAGTCCCAACCTCATACAACTAAAATGATAATACTAATGCAACACGCACACAAACAAAACAAAATACTTCGCTAAATTTAATTTCTGCCCATGGATCCGCCGACCCATACATTTGGGACGCTATTTTATTTAGTAAAATAATGTTAGACTGAAACTGAAATATCGCATCAAGCGAGTGCGAACGAGATGGATTGTTGCGTGACATTGAGCGGCGAGGATGGTGTTATGCAGTATGCAGTAGGAGTCAGTCATTTAATTATGGATTCAAATTTATAATAAATTAATATTACACCTCTTTACCTTTAGTTTACAAAATACCTCGTTTCATAAATTTGGAAACGAAGCAATCATTTTATTACTTACCTATTTTAAATGGAAATCATTATTTCCTCAGGATAATTTTCTAAAGTAAATTTATTAAAGTACATAAATAAGGTAAGAATTTATTAGCTAACCAGAAGAGCGTTAGGCTTATAAGCTGTCGAACTAGATTAACATATATTATGTGTAAGTAAACGTAATTTATAAGGTGGTTTATAAAAAGCATGAGTCAAAATTTAAGGTACTCGTGCTAGTCAAAACTTTGTTGTTTAGTATAATGGACAGAAACATCTCATAAATATTGGCTCGCTCTATTTATCAGCTCATGTACAGGGTGCCTAATTGCCGATTTAATTACCTGCATTGTTTCAACGTGGTGTAATACTGATAATATAAAATACATTAGACGTGATTATTAGGAATTAACCGAATTTTTCACGACATGCTGTGGGAAAGCGAAATTAAACATATTATTATGTTTGTCCGTCGGTAGATACCGACAATAAGTTCACCGTTCGCGTATTGTCATCTCTTGAAAAAAATAAGGACATTAAAAAAATAAATAAATAAGTTTTTAAACTAACATGGTCACTAACAGTATCATTAGAACTTAAAACGGGATATTTACCATGTGTATTTTTGTTTTGAGTTTCCGATATTTCGGCACTGTTGCAAGCGCCATGATCACGGATGAACTGAAGTAATTGCGGGTGGAAGTTTATGAGCAGACAAATCGGTCTACCCTCTTTCTCGTTCGTTTTCTGATGTAAATGGTACATGGTAAATATCCCGTTTTAAGTTCTAAATAAGGTATTATTTCTTTTATTAACACGTATTGCATGGACTGATTCAAATCCTAGAAGGATGCAGGTAATTAAATCAGCATCCTGTATGAATGTCACGCCATTCGCGTTCAGTATTCTACACTGCGAAAACAGGTAGGTGAATAAAACACTTAGTAAAATTACTAGTTTATTCCGTTTGTGGCAATTTGAATGTATAAATAATATAGATTCATTTTTTGGTGTGCAAGTGAATTGTTAAAAATTCTTCAATTACAGTTCTGATTAATAAAATGGCATGGCAGTTGCTGTCATGAAATATATGTCTTAGTTCCCAAAATGTATAGAGCATACCCTACTGGCATTAGTTGGTAACCAGTCATCCTCTCTTCTTTCTAAGCGGACTGCTGATCCTCTGTAGTCGTTGAATCTCATTTTTGGGGAAACTACAAGTAAATGATAGATAAGAAACACGCCCAGGTAATCCAAGCCATCCAATTTATAAAATTCTGTACTTAATATAAAATATATAATAGTTAGCTATTAAAAACTGGCTGGCTACCTATTGCATAATACTGACAAATCGTGGTTGTCTAATTCGAAAATAAGGCCGTGCGCGCACTGCCTTGCGGTGGCCGCAATTGCGTTAGTTCTACCGCACCGGTAGAATGACCGGGACCACCGGTGACTCTACCGCACGCGTTTATTCCACCGCAGTGCGCGCCCTTCTATGACACTCCATACTTCACAGATTTTGCGTTTCCAAAACGCAACGCAGTGCGCGCACGGTAGGGTGTCCCGTTCATGTATGGGGGGAAAAAAAATGAGCTACGGCTACGCAAGAGGTATCAAAAGTTGAGTTTTGACACATATAATATGATTATTATAAAATTTAATTAGATATCCGGCATCTTGAGGCCTCTACCAGTCCTTTAAGTTTTTCAAATTTGCTATTTTTAGGGGTTCCTAATATAAACTATAAATCTTACAAAAATAACATTTAAATGGTTTTTATTAAATTTAAGGGTACAACAATGAGTTAAAGCAAGGTTTAAAATAGTTGAAAGACAAAATAATCAATGGCAACTTTAAAAACGGAACTGGTTTTTGTGACCAAAATTAGGCATTTCTGAGCGAGATTTTAATCTGTTCCTAATAAAACCATCCCGAGCTGTAGCGTCCGTGACGCTTTGAGAAGCCTCCGTCACTAGTTTTACACATCTTTCCACTGACTGTGTGTGGCAGGGAAAGTCAATAATGTCGAGGATGTGTTCTTTAGCCTTAATTCTAAGTTCATCGTTGGAGACGTGTCGCAAAATTGGTGGAGCTGATATTTCACACTCTTGCCAAAATATTATATCGGTGTAGTCTCGCGCACAGAAGTTAAGCTTTGGTGCTTTAAATACCCTGCGAGAGTTGCTCTTTTCTGCTTCTCTGGCCTTTAATATTTTGCGAGATGCAAGCTCTCGAATATGCTCTCTATCGTCGAATAACATGGCAATAAGCAAGTTTTCTGGGTGCGCAAAAAAAGCGTTTCTTTCGATCACCGAATTTACAATAGATCTCTGACTATCAGGCAAAAATCGAGAGTATGAAAAATATGCTTGGCTCCATCTTTAAATGATGAGTTTTGCTTGATTAGGAACCAAACAGGAGCGTAAACTTTGACTACGTAGTTCACAAGCAGCTGCAAATTATTTGACGGCGAAACAGTACTTACGTAAAGTCTGAGTATGCGATTGGCAGTAGTGAGCCATCTCGAATGCTCCATTTTTCCAGGTTGGCGGTTCGCTAGCTCAAGGGAACAGGAACCAGCCATCACAGCATGACACATTTCGTACAGATACTTTTGATCCGTGCTTAGTTCCTTCACAATATTATCAGGTAATACTAGCAAATTGCCAGACACTGCATAAAAAGACGCTAGAGGTTTACTTTCACAAGCAGCTAGCTGTTTTCCAATAGGTCCTGAATATTCTTTTGGCCCAGATGTGCTACCATCCAGAGACATGAACAAATGACGAAGCGGTAATTCATTCGCGTGAAGCATACAAACACACCATTGCAACGGTCTCTTTAAATAGTTTTCCAGGTATTGAATGACACCTCCCTTCCAACCTGTATTCGTAGCAGTACCATCGCACCCCACACAGATCACCTCTTCCAAGTTCAACCCTTGATTTTCTAACAAAGATATGATAGAAGAGACGATCCCTTTGGCAGTGCCACGACTTGGCGTCATACGTCCCAAATAAATAGATCCCGGCTCTGTGAGAACTGAAATGTGTTCTTGCAAGACTTCTCTGCGGTGGTACCGATCGCCTATTTTCTCGTTTATGAGTGTTTTGTCCTTTCGTCCATCAAAGTAGATACTTTTTATTACAATCGTATCAATGTCTTTGCTGGCCTTGGTCCGTGCTTTTGAAACAGCTCTATGAATTTTATTCTTATCAATAACAAGACTTAGATCTTCGGAAGATACCAATCCTACGTCAGCTAAGACCGCCGAAGCGACCGCAGCCGCAGATCGCGTTGATAGTCCATACCGATCACATACCTTATCTACTGTTGGCAGCGCCAGAGTGTTCCGATTCAACGAAGTAGATGGAGTCTCATTTACAGGCACGTCACTATTCGCAGAAAGCTCTGTTACAGGCGACTGCGGTCGAGGCGGCAACTCGCGCACAGGATTGGTATTTAGTGATGCACTGGGAAAACATGCGTGCTCTGACTCTTTCCGATTCAAATTTTCTTGTCTCTGATGTTTCTTTAAAAGTCTTGCTGTTTCTTTTGTGTCTATACCGCTTATTGCCATTTTTCTATCACTTCTTTGATAAAGTAAAAAGTCTCTTTCAGAAATAGGAACTTTCTTAGGTTTTATGCAGGAACAAATGTCAAACGAAGTGCACTTACAAGCAGCAATATCGAAGAGCTTGTTCAACGATTCCAAAAAGCACTTCACTTTGCTTTCGTAACTATCATTTCTTTTATTTTTGGGATATCTTATCAATGACAGGTATTTGTCGAAATATGATTTCAGCAATTGGGTAACTCGTACGTTGGAAACGATAGGAATCGAAGCTTTGGTCCAAATCGTATCAAGTTTTCCAGAAACGATTGAAAAAACTTCTGTGTTAGAAGGATCTTTCCCATTCTTCTGTAGTTTTAGTTCATTTTTAGTAAACAAAATGAATTTGATAACGTCACTTATCACTGGTAACTGGCGATCGTCAAGTTCTTTATATGATCCTAAAATAGCACAAGTAGTCTCACTTCGTCTTGAAGCCATTATTATATATAACAAAAACACGTATTTTATCACAAGGAAGTGCAGAGCGACACCTTACAGCAATAAAACCGCAATAGAAATGAGACGAACTGCCTCACAGTAGAAGTAGAGAATTTAAGAAAAACAAGTCAAACCATGAATTTTGCGAGATTTTTCCAAACCAATTCCTAACAGAAAAAATCCTGTCGTTGCCTGCAAATCATAACTGAGGGTTTCACTATCAATGAAATAAAAAATAAAATGGGAATAATGTACATAAAATAGAATAGACGACATTGACTGGAGGGTTATTTAAGTGATAAAAAAATTTAAAAAAAATGCCGGTAGAACCCTCAAGATATTTTTTTATGTTTTTTTTTTATTATTTTTACGGTAATTTAAAACTAATAATGCAACTTTTGAGGGGGCTTGAGTAGCGAAAAGCGAAAAAAAAATTTTTCGGGACACCATAGCGCACGGCCCCTCGCTGCAAAATTGCGATGAATCTACCGCAAATACTTTTGTATCGTATAGGAATGTATGTAGTACCGCGCACTGCGGTGAAAAAAACGCACGTTTTGTCTTATAATGTTGCCATACATACAGATTTCTTTGTATTTATACATATTTTCGATGTGTGATATAAATTAACACTCGTTACAGATATTTATACAAATTTCACATTGTATTGATCAAATTAACTGTTACAACTAAAACAGAATTTTTTTTTTCTAGATACCGCATTTATTACGTTTTTTTTTTAATGGCTTAGCATTAGCATTCAGCCAATGTCATAGTTTGGGAAACGAAGATTTAAAAAATAAACGGAAAGGAAATTTGGAAAAAGGATAGAAAAGGATTGTTTTTATAAATAAATAATATATTATGTAAATGCAAAAATATTAATTACAGTTTAATATCATTCTTTTCTATATAATCAGCTAATATATTGTAAATTTTGTAATTAAAATCATATAATAAACAAATTAAAGAGGTAGGTAATGGGATGGGGATTGATAAAAGTTGTGACATGAATTCAAAGCGGTCGTGGAGAGGGCAGGAGAAAAAAATATGGTTTAAATCTCCATACTCTCCACAAGGACACAAAGGATCAGAAATCAAATTAAATTTAAATAGTTGCTCGGGGGAATTAGCATGGCCAAGTCGAAGACGGCATATTACGACTGTACTTCTTTTAGTCAGATTTAGTTTGCTGAACCATGGCTTGGGGAGGATGCTGTCTTGGATCATTCTATAGTGTTTGCCTTTTGACTCATTAACCCACTTTTTATTCCATGCATCATAAAGGTGTGGTCTAGGCAATGTTACCAAGTTATGACAGTAATTCATATAAGGAAAGACATCACCATTCACCATCGACAGCAGCGGATTTTGCAAGTTCGTCTGCCTTTTCATAACCATAAATACCCACATGACTGGGAATCCAAGCAATGGTCACGTCATACCCTTTTCTAGAGCATTGAAATAAAAGCTCTCTTATATTAAATATTATTGGTGATTGTTTGTGACATTTAAAAGGAAACCGAGATAATGCCTGTATTGAACTTAAGAATCACAAAAAAAAATCATCTTTTTAAATTTTGCGAGAATAATGTAATCTATCGCCTTAAAAAGGCCATAGCACTCTCCCGTATAGACGGTGGCTTCAGGAGGTAATTTAATTTTTTGTACTACTTTATATTGCTGATGGTATACCCCTACACCTACACAATCATAAGTAGAGTGCTTGGAAGCGTCTGTATCATAGATAAAATAAATAACTAGATATGGTCAACAGACGAAATTAAATCGGAACCGTGTGTCTCCAGTTAGGCGCTGGGCGGGGCAACAACTACACATGCAGTTTAATAAAATCAATAGACGCACTCGCACACACACCCACATTTCTTGAATCAGAACGTACTATACAATCAATAATAAACCTTATTCCGTCAAACACAGCGTGTATTTACCATGCACCGTAGAACTTACCCACACAAAAACATCGGTCGCTATCGTTGTGCTGTGCAAAAGCAATTTATTTTACATATACGCTAGTGATTGACTAAATCGGAAAGTTATCGATTCTTCCATTTATTATTGTACAATTTTTTTTGGGCACCTGAAAATGAACCAAATAAAAAATGGCATGTCCAGAAAATATTACAATAACAATAAACATATTATTAAGAACATAATATTACATAATTATTATTAAGTACTACCTACTAAGTATTAAGGGCTACCCTGGCGCTTTCGACTTAAATCTTAATATTTAATTATCATAGTGATAGGTCAAATAGAAGTTGATGTTAACTTACATTACGCTCTTGATTGGAACATACCAGCCATATAGGTTGTATAGAATCCTGAAAAGTTGAATGACTGATTTTATGAATACCCTAAATCATGAGAATAGCTTTCAGTAATAAAATAAAATTCAACCCACTTCTGCAAAAATCAGTTGTACTCTTAATTTTGGAATTTTCAATTCAAAAATCCTGCGACTTTTCTTTAGAGACTAGAACATTTCTGCGTTGAAGTGAACCGAGCATATGGTGCTATTTTTTGTAGGGTACCAGTTAGGTGGCATGCCTGTGGCATCAATCCATTCCTTTTTTATGTTACCATCTTTTGGGATACTGAAAAGTACGAAAAGCACTTATTTATCATTTACATACATCCTAAGCTACTTCTAAACGTCACCATATAATATCGCAATAATTACGTAACACACTATAAATCAAGATCTGAATGATTTTGACGTATATTGCTAATGCATTGCTTCATATGTTCGAAATATTGGTCTGCTCAACAACGTAAATACCGCAGTGAGTGTTGTTGATTTAGCATAATGAAACCGATTCCTACTGTAAGTGTGTTACGCAATTACCCCGCAGGTAATAGTTTAGTAGGTTATAATAGGTTTTTGTTATAAGAAAAATCCTAGTTAGTAGAGAAATTGTTAAATATATGAAAACAAACACACATCCATGCATAACAAATAAATAGCATGAATATATTGACTTATTTTAAGCTCAATTCACAAATACATTATCTGAACCATGCCGATTATTATAACGCATTCGAAGCTTCAACGGAAGTAAAATACAAAAACCATAAAAAATAAAGAAACAGCATGAGGATAAGGCATAACATACGATAATTCTAAACCGAAATACACCACCGATTATTAACCTAAAATTAAAGTAACTTACTTTACGAATATTGGTTACGCATTTCTCTACTACTCTGTAAAAAAGTCAAAATAAGTAAAAAAACATTATTTACATCGATCTTCCAACCAGGCTAAAACGGTTGACAGATTGAAAAATAAACTATTGTAGCGACGGCGACGTCGGAACTCCTTACGCATGCTTTATTTTTTTTTACTTTTTTGTACACTTGACTTTTCAACGTATTTTTATTTCTGTCACCTCATGTAAAATAAAAGTTAAACATATTTTCTTAGAGGTTTCCGTATGTTATAAAAAACTTTTTACCAAAAAATTAAACAGACTCCCAAATAACACTGCAAAGTGAAAAATAACTTTAATTTCGGTAGTCGGTGTCTTTAGTTTTGTATTTTCGTTTTTGGCACCGACTTCCGAAATTAAAGTTATTTTTCACTTTGCAGTGTTTTTTGGGAGTCGGTTTAATTTTTTGGTAAAAAGTTTTTATTTCACTCTTTTTAGTTGGTCGATTTTTAATATACCTAGTTACAAGAGCCTAAATGTCAACTACTTATATTCATTTACAAAATATTGCTTTTCCCAATGTTGAGCTGTTATTTGTTGAGGAGTTCTCCTGGTAGTTCACCATCAGCTTCACTTCACCATATGCATTGTGACGAGCATATTGTGCTTAATAACCACATTCAAGTAATCGAAGCGGAACACATGAAATACTTATATATTGAGTAGTTCCAGTGGCCATCTGTGGTCTTCATCATCAGGTCCACTTCACAAATGGTGCTTTTCGAATGCAACTACACAAGTTACTATAAAAATACTCAAATCATTATAGGTGTGCCTATAATATTTGAAGAGTTCCCTCGATTTCTCCAGGATCCCATCATCAGATCCTGGCTTGGTGACAATGGGACCAATTTCAAAGTATACCCTTTCAAACAAAAAAAGAATTTTCCAAATCGGTTCAGCCGTCTCCGAGTAATCGGTGATCATACATAAAAAAATATATATATATACGCGTCGAATTGATAACCTCCTCTTTTTTTTGTCGTCGGTTGAAAAACCCCTAAACTATAATAGCAATATTTCATTCGTCAATCGATATTGCTGTCGATAGCCTACGTTAGTGGATCTGCACAAGCACATCACTAATTCGTCGCAAGAAGTGGCGGCCTCACTACGCGATGAATCCGCGTAATACAGTTTCGTATGTTATGTTTACATTGCTTGTCCAGTTACTTAGTGACGAATTCAGGTAGTGGTTAAGGAGCAATGTATTTATAGCAAAAGGAGTACAGTCGCTCTGATATTTGAAAACAAAAATAACATAGTAAAACCAAGAAATATTTTACGATTTATTGATTTTCATGATTTTAAAGACAAATATTGTAAAATACTTGTACTTACATATGGTAAGTGATTCCATGATTCACATAGATTTGATTTTGGCTTCGGTTTTTACAAGATACCACAGAACAACTCGGCATTCATATATGTTATCACGATCGCCGTCGAAAGCGCACTAGTTCGCGGAGACGGCCATTTGCCTGTGACATGAGCCCTGTGGCCATGTCGCGCGGACACCGATACGCCCCCTTACCACTTCTCCTGTATTTTTGATTTCTGTGGTCTGTATATATGTAATGCCAAACTGCCCATTTACTATCAATAAAATTAAATTTCGAGTTTTGATTCTTTCTATTTTTCTGTATACCTAAATTGAATTCTACTTTTAAATTTACATGAAGAGAACTATAACTATATCCATAAAGAGGAAGCCGGGAACTTTGGTGAGTAAATGCTTTGATGTTTTTAATAATACGGTGTCATTTTACTAAGCAAGGAATATCTTTACGAGTCCAAAATTTAGAGGAATTAGTTTCTAAGTCAAGCTGGTCTACTTTAGAAAGTAACAAATTGTGTGTTTTTTTCAGTTGAAGAGAGCGGAAAAATAATCTATGGCTAAGATACTGTCTTCTTAACGATAGGGGTGGGTCACTGCATTTCACCTGTAAGCAGTTGATTGGACTAGATTTTCTTGCACCTATGACTACTCTTAAGGCCTTTGATTGTACATTATCTAGTTTTTTAAAAGCATCAACACTGCCAGGTTGAAAAAGAAATGTTCCATAATCGAGAACACTTCTAATAAGGGCATTATAAAGAAGTCTCATAGTGACGGGGTGTGCACCCCACCACACACCAGACAGACATCTTAAGATATTAAGAATGCGTTCACATTTGGATATGATATGTTGACAGTGAGGAATACCTGAAAGCTTTGAGTCTGAAAGCCATTTTTTTAAATGTGTTAGTGCTTCAGATAAAGATTTACTTATCTCCTCAATTGAGGGTCCAGCAGCATATAAGAGTAAATCATCGGCATACTGGAGAATATCATTTATTACGTTACACACACCATTGTACGATTCTATTCTTTATGTTTATTTTTTCATAAACAATGGTAAATTAATTTAAACATTCTAATTAAGTATTTGAGTTATAGAGAAAATTCCATATTTTGTGATGATGCCGCCAAAAAAAAACTTTTTTCAAGCGCTTACATTGCAAGTACTACGTCAATAGACACCTAAATTAAAATGATATACTACGGAAATGTATATATTATAAAAAGGCCTACAAAAGAGTCCGCAATAGCATATATCTATCTCATATGGTTGACTCACAGTAACCATTTTTATCTTTAAATAATTAATTTAAAATATTACTCTAATTGCAAAAGGTAATTTCTCCTAATAAATACTAATCCTTATCCAAATAAGTATATTATATACCTTGGCCATTTAATGTAGATCAAAAATTGCCCTTTACTTTTTTCATTGAAATGTTTAGAAGAAAACAATTGTTAAGGACCCCGTGCAAAGTCAGGCCAGGCCGCTAGTATATAGGTATTTTTCGTAAATGTAAATCAGATAAGGCCGGTTTTTCCCTGAGAAAAACTTTTTTGGATAAGAACGTATATATCTTACGAAAACTTAGTAAGTTGGTTTATAATTTATCTAGCTACAATAGCCAAAATCTAAATTTTTGCATCACTCTGGGTTTTCAGACTAATATTAAATTTAAAAAAGTTTGTACTTATGACATTAATAATTATTCATGTATTTTAGGTAAGTGCGACACTACGAATGTGAGTAGTGATGGGTAATTTTCGGAAATTTTTCCTTTTATTTTTCGGAAAAATAAAAATATGGAAAAATAATGGATTTTTTTTGTTTTCATGTGTAATTTTACTTTGAATAAGGGTCAAAACGCTTGAGTCATACGGCCCAAGTGCGCGTCTCGCCGGCTGATCGATTCCTTGCGTGACTAGAGGGCTGGCTCGTTCTTTGCCCAAAGAATAAGCATTGCCATACAACGTGAAAATGCTGGTAGTCTTAGCAGTGCTTCGACGTTACAGTAAATAGTTATATCAATGTATTTTTAGTGGTAACTTAAAATAAACATAATAAATTATCAAGGGAAGTTAATCAAATTATGAAGTAAATGGATTATTGACATTTTTTAAATTTAAATGAAAATATACAACAAACATGTACATCCATACATATTATGATAAATTAAAAATGAATAGGAATAATCACATCTATTCAGTTGAAGATGAAACCGAATCGTCATTTGTAAAAAGGGAATCATGGTTAACATTTCCTCCTGCATCTGTATCTACAAACAATAAATCTCCTCAATAATATGAGCAGATCGTTCTTCATAATTTTTGGGAACTGGAATACGATCGTGCCAAAGCACTAAAAACTTTTTCCATTGTGGATGCTCTACCCAAACTTATCAGGGCTCCGGATGCTATGGTTGCTAAAGCAATCAATTTATCAATATCCTTCAAGGCTTATATGTGACGAGGCGCTAGTGGACAAGCGTTCATAGACTGGCTCATCGACGAACAGTTGCTTGTCTCTCGGTTTTCTACTGATTGTACTTCGGAGAGTGTGCGCAGGAACTACATGACCTGATCCCTCCATCTCCCTTTCACTACCAGTCTACCAGGCGCATTTGATTGATATACCGTCTTGTCGTACCAAGCGTTTCTTCTCTAAATATATTGTGCGCACAGCCAAGCTGTGGAACTCTCTGCCGGCTTCTGTGTTCCCTGTCACTTATGACTTTTTACCCTTTAAAGCTCTTGCTTTAAATAGGCATCTTCTGGGTTTGCTGGTTCCATCGTAGACCCATCCCATCTATTGCTTACCATCAGGCGAGATCTAGGTCAAGAGTAGGTTTCCCGTAATAAAAAAAAATTGGCCAAGTGCGAGTCAGACTCGCCCATGAAGGGTTCCGTAGTAACTATAATAATATAATATAATATGTATATTTATTTGACGAATAAAAAATACCTTAAAAATTTCTTAAAACTAGTTTATTTACATTTTTACAACTACGCTAAATAACTTTTTTTTACATAGTGTTTGTATGAATTACAAAGTTGTATTTACGGTTTTAGAAAATATTCTGTATCTCAAAAACCGCTGACCCGATTTCGTTCAAACCAAATTTGGTTGAAAGTTTACATTAAGATGTACAGGCATATATTTTTTTAGATTTTTCACTCCATTATTATAGAAGTTAGAGGGCGGACACACATTTTACCATTTTGGAAGCTTATATCTTTTAAACGATTGACTTTATGAAATAGTAGTTTAGAAACCCTTATATCATTTTTAAAGACCTATCTATAGATACCACACACGCATAGGTTTCATGAAAAAAAATATTTTCAGTTCTAGTTCCATGTATGGAGACCCCCCTTTATTTTAATTTTTTTTTTCTTAAAATCGGAAAGCGGTTTACAGAATATATCTACCTACTAAGTTTCACATGTATAGTTTTAATAGTTTCGGAAGAAAATGTCTGTGACATACGGACAAACAGACAGACAGACGGACAGACATATCGAAACTATAAGGGTTCCGTTTTTGCCATTCGGCTACGGAACCCTAAAAACCTTTTTCTCATTTATCGAACTAGCTTGTTTTTATTGATAATAAGCTCGCGTTGGTTAAGCGTCTCACCATCATCATGGTAAGTGATGATGTAGTCGAAGAAGTAGCACGCTTACCTAAAAGTAACCTATTCACTCTTGACTTAAAGACCCCCAGATTATAGCCATCAGACACCTACGGGGAATTCCACTCCTTAGCCGTACGCACAATGAAAGTACTCCCAAAACGATTTGTGCGTAAGGGTGGGATGACCACCATGTAACGATGGCGAATTACCGTTTGTCTTGTAGTTAGATGATGGAACGGGCTTGATGGAATTAGATTATGCAATTCTATCTCACACTCCACGGAATGTAACTGATAAGCTTGCAACACGTCGCTGATGTTCAAGGCTCTGGAGCTTTGAATGAACCCGTGCATCGTTGGCAAATAGTCTCTTGGTCCGTTTCTCGTTAGACTCAAGCGTGTCCAGTTGATATTTGGCAGATCCGTACCAAAGATGAGGGTACATACTCCATAAACAATTTAGCTTGAGCTTGAGAAGCTGTTCCGTTGTGCAGTATTTTCTTACCTTTGCTAGGATTCTCAACTTTTTGATGCTAGTTGAGCCTTAGCCTCGATGAACGAACCAAAATTGAGGGTCAATGTTACCCCAAGAAGCTCAATACGATCAGTCGTCGGCACGGTTAAACCATGGAAAGGAGCCGGCTCCTTTTTGGAGCCTTGCGTAGAAGAGACATGCCTGGGTCTTAGCTGCATTAAACTTGACCAAGTTGGCATCACCCGAGACAGCCTTCAAGTACAATTTCAAGCGTCCAACCCAAGGGCGGATCCAGCTTTGGTGCCAGGGGGGATCACATAATCGTGGTCAAGTCACAAGAAGTTATAATTTGTATTTCCTGACTCCGCTGCCACTTGGCCATCCACTGCCGATATTCGTTTACAACGGCAGAAACTGGAGTATTATCTAGTAACAATGTTTAAATTTTAATTAGTGGTCTACATAGGTCCTGTTCTTTTTAGCCAGAGATTTTTCTAAAACCAATGGGTACTCCTTCTGCTGGACGGCCCATGGTAAGGTTTTTATACGAAAGAAGGAAGGTCAAACTGCTCATTGTCTTAAAGAGCCTAAAAGTAGAAGACTGACTATTTCTCAACAATATTTTTTATTTTTTACCTGTTTTAATTGTTATAATTATAGTTTTAGAATATGCATGCTTTACCTTTATTAATATTTTTACACGGAAATACTTTTATAGCACTTTTATAACCCAATCACAGATATTTTGCTTACGTCTTACTCTTCTTAGACCCACTTATATCCCCGTCACGCATAGGTACTGTTTTGAAAAACTTGATACAGCAACTATACTACAAAATTTTAACCAAAATGGCTGTCAAAGACGAAACCTTGGACCTTTTACAAGCACCTTAATTATGTTTCTACTGCGCTAATGGATAGCTTAAACAAGTTTATGGATTCCGTAGAATCCTATAACGTGTCTCAATCATTTATGTGTTCGCCAGACCAGTGTTTGCAGAATCTACAATCCTATAAAAAAACACTGAATACATTGCATGTAAACATTCGAAGTGTAAACCGGAACTTTGACGGCCTAAATGTTCTTCTTCACTCCATGGATGTTAAGTGTGATATTGATATTCTCTCAGAGTGCTGGTTGAGTAAAGCTACTGAAATTCCTATTTTAGAGGGATTTTACTCCGCAAAGTCTGCTTTTACAAACCAAAATGACGGTATATTAATCTACATTCGTTCTGAGTTGGATTATAGGATTGCCGAGCCCGTGTTTCAGGATGCAAACTGTCTCACTTTGATGCTTTTTTTTTTTTTTTTTTTTTAGCGTGGTAAAATTATCAAATAAGTCCTCCCACTCCGGGCAGGGTGGGAGGGACTGTCAGACTTTTACTGACTAAAATCCACGGTGTTCCTTCAATAACCCTTTACATACCGGGGCCACGGTAACGGGATGAGTCCCACGACCCCGGCGGGCTTCGGCCCTCTGCAGAGGGGGCCTCGTCATGTTGCTGACGCTCTTTGAGGCGCGCGTGGAACACGACGCGCCGTCGACCCGGGCATGGTCCATGGTCGGACAGCGAGTTGCCCTTTACTCGCTGTCCGCATGCCCGCGCCTACGGTGGCCGGAGATCGTCGGCCGACGTCCGACGCCGTGGGCGTCTACCACTGCGGCTGGGCTGGAGGGAGGACGCCATCCTCTCCCTCACGCGGCCCGCCTCCTCCTTCGCAAGCATGACTGCTTCGCAGAAGGAGGCGACCGCTTCCCACTCCCTCTCGCCCCGCAGCATGGCCTCGACCAAGGCCGGGCGCGAGAGGTCTCCGCCTATTGTCGCCGTGAGGACACGTCGGTGCTCTGCCCAAGCTGGGCAGTCCTGCACCGTGTGCTCGACTGTGTCCTCAGGGCGACCCTCGCAGTGGTGACACCCAGGCGTCTCTTCCTTACCCATCAGACACAGGTACCTCCCGAAACTTCCGTGTCCGGTGAGGACCTGCGTCATGCGGTAGGTCAGGACGCCGTGACGCCGATCTAGCCACTCCTCAAAGAGGGGTCTTACCGCCGCAATTGCGGCGTGCCCGGCCGTCGGTTGCGACAGTCGTTCCCTCCATACTGCCCTGAGATCGCGCCGGAGCTCTTCCCGCCGCGCCTCGACTTCTCGAGGCAGCGGGGATACGCCCCGGCGCTGCGCCTCCACGCGCCATTCATAGACGCGCTGGAGGGCAGTCGCCTCCAGATCCCAGGGCAGCAATCCGGCAAGGAGGTTGGCCGATTCGCCGGCGATCGTGCGGTATCCCCGGATCATTCGGATAGCCATGACCCTCTGGCATGCGACCAACTTTAGTAGTCGCGTCCGGATGCACAGGGCCCACACAATAGAGAGCAGTGAGTGCGAAAACAGTGATGGCCCTGTGGTAACAGCCTCGACTTACGAGTTGTATGTCGTGGTTTCGAACCCAGCCAGGCGCATTACTTTTTGTCATTTATTTCATCACCACAGCTCTCAAAAATGGTGAAGGAAAACATAGTGAGGAAACTGGCATGATCTAGAACTAAAAATTCGAAAAAATGCGACATCTACCAACCCACACTGAGCCAGCGTGGTGGATTGTAGCCTATTCCCTCTCACAGAGAGGAGACCCGTATCTCAACAGTGGGAACATTAAAAGCCTGATTATGATGATGAAATAGGTTTAAATCATTTATTCTAAAATAAATAAATAATTCAAATAATAAATCATCAATTCTAAATTTAAAAAAGACATAACAAGCCTCTTACATGAGAACATAAAATAAAATGTAAATTTGAATTAATAAAGTATAGCCGTTATTTTGTTATATGTTCTCCGCTAAAAATATTTTATCAAAAAACACGTAGTATCAGATCTCTCTTTCCTTTCAATCAAGTGTCAAAATGTTTTAACCCTGCTCTTATCAGTATATTTCCTAAAATGTTACGATTCACTTTGTCTTTGACATAATAAGACTTTCGTATCTGTACGATATAATAATAACCATATAGGTAATTGTGTTCGTTTCTGCATTTTCAGTTGCTTCTGGAACATCCTTCCACAGCATATTGAATGCTGTACGACCATTCCAGAAGAAAGTCTACTGATCTGCCAAGGGAGATCAGTATTTGCGCAAAAGGGGCCAATTCTGTGCCTCCGGTGAAAACTGATACAACTCAAGTTATATCAAAATTGATTTTTTAAATGCACTTACTTGTATCAGAAAAAAATCTCTACATTTCTGTCTAATCGACATTTTGATACGACTCATATTTCCAGAGATAGTATGATACAAGTAGGCCAAAAAATATATATTAATAGTTAATGACGTGTAAAATAATTTAATGCCACATAAATCGTTGAGTATATTTAAATAGTTAGATAGTACTCTGTATCTATACTAATATTATAAAGCGGAAAAGTTTGTTTGTTTGTTTGTTTGTTTGCTTGAACGCGCTAATCTTCGAAAGTACTGGGTGGATTTGGATGAAATTTGGTATGGAAGTAGCTTGAAGATTGAGGAAGGTTATAAGCTACTTTTTACCCGACTGCAAAAAAGGAGAGTTATGTTTTTACCGTGATAGAATCCACGGGAGCGAAGCCCCGCGTGAGTACTATTAAAAAAATATATCTAAAGTTGTATTCCAATACGTTTATAAACTTTACCTTCAATAAATGTGATTAATGATATAAATTCAGTTATATTGTTTTACACAAATATATTGTTCGTATTTTACTAGTACAACTGCAGATATATCAGTCAATACAGAGACAAAAGTAAAAAAAATGTTTATGTCATATGATACAAGTTGTTATTGTAAATAATGTTTTATTAAGTTATTATATCATCAAACACCAAACTACCGTTCTAGTTAAATCATTTTACACAATGCATTATAATAACTTTAAGGAATGTATCTGATAAAAAACTAACTTAAATAGTTTTTAATATCTGTATTTTCATCGTTACTATTTTATAGAACGTAGATATTTTTATTGTTTGATCGTTTTTCGGAACGTACAAAACGCAAGCTAAATATTATAAAATATTTTTTTTTATGGTGACTGGCTGATAATAATGAGGAAGTAGTGTGTCATAGCAAGCTTCTTTCACACAGTTCAATTCCTCAAAATGATGTAGTATTTTACCAAGAGACCATGAGAAATTTTGATAGCAGTGACTCTAGGACCTACTACCATAAGCAGAACAAGTTACCTACTAAAACATGGGAGTCTTTAAGTCAAGAGTGAATAGGTTACTTCTAGGAAAGCGTGCTCCATCTTCGACCACATCATCACTTACCATCAGGTGAGATGGTGGTCAAACGCAAGCATATTATCAATAAAAAAAAAACATCGCGATTTATTAAAAGTCGACTCAGCCTTCAACGCGTATTGAAATCAGTTTTACTAGATTCATCGAATGCAATCTAGTAAATCTGATTCTATAGCTGAAAACACAGAAATCAAAAATACAGAGAAGTGGTAAGGGGGCGTATCGGTGTCCGCGCGACATGGCCACAGGGCTCATGTCACAGGCAAGTGGCCGTCTCCGCGAACTAGTGCGCTTTCGACGGCGATCGTGATAACATATATGAATGCCGAGTTGTTCTGTGGTATCTTATAAAAACCGAAACCAAAATCAAATCTATGTGAATCATGGAATCACTTACCATATGTAAGTACAAGTATTTTACAATATTTGTCTTTAAAATCATGAAAAACAATAAATCGTAAAATATTTCTTGGTTTTACTATGTTATTTTTGTTTTCAAATATCAGAGCGACTGTACTCCTTTTGCTATAAATACATTGCTCCTTAACCACTACCTGAGTTCGTCACTAAGTAACTGGACAAGCAATGTAAACATGACATACGAAACTGTATTACGCGGATTCATCGCGTAGTGAGGCCGCCACTTCTTGCGACGAATTAGTGATGTGCTTGTGCAGATCCACTAACGTAGGCTATCGACAGCAATGTCGATTGACGAATGAAATATTGCTATTATAGTTTAGGGGTTTTTCAACCGATGACATAAAAAAGAGGAGGTTATCAATTCGACGCGTATATTATTATTATTTTTTTATGTATGATCACCGATTACTCGGAGACGGCTGAACCGATTTTAAAAATGCTTTTTTTGTTTGAAAGGGTATACTTTGAAATTGGTCCCATTGTCACCAAGTCAGGATCTGATGATGGGATCCTGGAGAAATCGAGGGAACTCTTCAAATATTATAGGCACACCTATAGTGATTTGAGTATTTTTTATAGTAACTTGTGTAGTTGCATTCGAAAAGCACCATTTTGAAGTAGACCTGATGATGAAAACCACCGATGGCCACTGGAACTACTCAATATATAAGTAGGAATAATAAGTAGTTCATGTGTTCCGCTTCGATTACTTGAATGTGGTTATTAAGCACAATATGCTCGTCACAATGCATATGGTGAAGTGAAGCTGATGGTGAACTCCTCAACAAATAACAGCCCAACATTGGGAAAAGCAATATTTTGTAAATGAATATAAGTAGTTGAAATTTAGGCTCTTGTAACTAGGTAAATTAAAAATCGACCAACTAAAAAGAGTGAAATAAAAACTTTTTACCAAAAAATTAAACCGACTCCCAAAAACCACTGCAAAGTGAAAAATAACTTTAAATTCGGAAGTCGGTGCCAAAAACGAAAATACAAAACTAAAGACACCGACTACCGAAATTAAACTAATTTTTCACTTTGCAGTGTTTTTTGGGTGTCTGTTTAATTTTTTGGTAAAAAGTTTTTTATAACATACGGAAACCTCTAAGAAAATATGTTTAACTTTTATTTTACATGAGATGACAGAAATAAAAATACGTTGAAAAGTCAAGTGTACAAAAAAGTAAAAAAAAATAAACAATTTATTTTACGCCCGCAGCATGCGTAAGGAGTTCCGACGTCGCCGTCGCTACAATAGTTTATTTTTCAATCTGTCAACCGTTTTAGCCCGGTTGGAAGATCGATGTAAATAATGTTATTTTACTTATTTTGACTTTTTTACAGAGTAGTAGAGAAATGCGTAACCAATATTCGTAAAGTAAGTTACTTTAATTTTAGGTTAATAATCGGTGGTGTTTTTCGGTTTAGAATTATCGTATGTTATGCCTTATCCTCATGCTGATTCTTTATTTTTTATGGTTTTTGTATTTTGCTTCCATTGAAGCTTCGAATGCGTTATAATAATCTGCATGGTTCAGATAATATATTTGTGAATTGAGCTTAAAATAAGTCAATATATTCATGCTATTTATTTGTTATGCATGGATGTGTGTTTGTTTTCATATATTTAACAATTTCTCTACTAACTAGGATTTTTCTTATAACAAAAACAAAATGATAAATAAGTGCTTTTCGTACTTTTCAGCTTCCCAAAAGATGGTAACATAAAAAAGGAATGGATTGATGCCACAGGCATGCCACCTAACTGGTACCCTACAAAAAATTGCACCATATGCTCGGTTCACTCCAACGCAGAAATGTTCTAGTCTCTAAAGAAAATCGCAGGCTTTTTGAATGGACAATTCCAAAATTAAGAGTACAACTGATATTTGCAGAAGTGTGTTAAATTTTATTTTATTACTGAAAGCTATTCTCATGATTAAGGGTATTCATAAAATCAGTCATTCAACTTTTCAGGATTCTATACAACCTATACGACTGGTATGTTCCGATCAAGAGCGTAATGTAAGTTAACATCGACTTCTATTTGACCTATCACTATGATAATTAAATATTAAGATTTAAGTCGAAAGCGCCAGGGTAGCCCTTAATACTTAGTAGGTAGTACTTAATAATAATTATGTAATGTTATGTTCTTAATAATATGTTTATTGTTATTGTAATATTTTCTGGACATGCCATTTTTTATTTGGTTCATTTTCAGGTGCCCAAAAAAAATTGTACAATAATAAATGGAAGAATCGATAACTTTCCGATTTAGTCAATCACTAGCGTATATGTAAAATAAATTGCTTTTGCACAGCGCAACGATAGCGACCGATGTTTTTGTGTGGGTAAATTCTACAGTGCATGGTAAATACACGCTGTGTTTGACGGAATAAGGTTTATTATTGATTGATAGTACGTTCTGATTTAAGAAATGCGGGTGTGTGCGCGAGTGCGTATCTATTGATTTTATTAAACTGCATGTGTAGTTGTTGCCCCGCCCAGCGCCTAACTGGAGACACACGGTTCCGATATAATTTCGTCTGTTGACCAAATCTACTTATTTATTTTATCTATGGCTGAAAATAATGTGCGTTGAGAAAATAATGATAACGTTTTAGTACCTACCATTCTCTGAGGAATCAAACCAATATCCAAAGTTTATGTTTGGTTTGTGTTTTGGAATGCTATCATACCAAAACACAAACTATGATTTTGACATTTCTAGAAAAGGTAGTAAAAGAAATATCAGGTTTGCTAACTTAGAACGAAGAAGGAAGTATTAGCAGATCATTTGATTAAATAGAGTGGCCCATCTTTTATTTCAATTTAAAAGAAGAATGATCTGTTTTCAATATTACTATATTATGTTAATGTAATAATACTTAATATCATGAGTTTTATCAGAACTTGAAGACTAAGGCTGATATCAGAAACATTGATCCTGATTTCTATTCCTGTGACAAAGAAAATAATCTGTATACCTAGTACTTTTTATAGATTTTTATTTTTATTATTATATTTGGTTCAACATGTTTTTCATTAGGAAACATTGTGTAACATTATAAAAAATGATGAATGACTACCTCATCTTGCTCAATATTCATTAGTTTTAATAACGTTTACAAATTTTGATAAATTTTGATATAGGGACCTACCTACTGGTATTGTGATATTAAAGCGTGATGTCATTTAATTTATAAATTTATTAAAAAAAAGTCGTGGGCCTTATTTTAAAAAGACGTCGTTTGAGACTGGTCTTTAGTTAAATGCTATTTCAGTAATATTTAAAAGTGGTACTTGTAAATGTATAACAATTTAAGGTCATTCACTGAATACTGTAATGCTAATTAAGAAGAGAAATATTTTAGATGCTATTTTTTTAAATTTAAGTGATTTTTTATCTTAAATATGTGCGTTTTATTTTATAAATAGAGAGTTTAAAATAAAATTTGTTACAAATATCACTTTACATGAAAATGTTAAATATATAACTTTAGTTATAGCATAATACACAAAAAATAACATCGCGATAAGTGATATATCTAAATAAATATTAAATTAGGTAAACTTTAAACTGATTTCTAACAAAAAGTTATATTAGATTTGTTCAACAACATTTTATGGCATCCTAAATGTAGTGTAAATACTAAAACATAGCTTATGATAGCAGTCTTCACGAGAACTGGATGTATGGTGTAAGTTGATATAACTTAATATACATTAGTTTACACAGACATAATATTGGTGCACTTTGATCAGAATCAGAATCATTTATTCGTAAACATATGTGATAATTATGTACAAGATCTTAAAAAATTAGGTAGTGCGCTATGTTTTGTCTATTGACATACAAATTATTACGAAAAAAGTATTATTATACTATTAAATTAAAATATAAATTCGTCACAATATTTCTATGCAAGCAAGTAAAATTTTAAAATTCATAATAAATTTCATTTCATCTCAAAACGTATAGTCAATTTAGAAGATTAATATTTAAAATAAAATACGTAAAAAAAAGATATATTAAAAATGTCAAGTATAGGTAAAAATGTCAATATTGTAAAGTTACAGAGATTTGTCTTAAGAAATTCACCTAGAGTGTAATAACATTTTTCTAGTAGTAACCAATTAAGCGTTTTTTTAAACTTCTGCACTGGCATACATTTTATTTCATCGGGTATTTTATTCATATTTGCGGAGCAATACCAAATCTTTTCCTCATAAGAGAAGTTTTACATTTCACACGGCATAAATCATTAGTATACTGAGCACGCATGAGTGTTTTCTTTACTGTACATAGTTTCTTGAATAAATGTGGATTCATTTTTACAAATAATGCATTTTCTAGGATGTATAAAGCCGGTTGAGGTAATATTTTTAACTTTTTAAAATAAGGAATGCAACTATCTGTTGTTTTTAAATGTTTTGATATAGTTGACAGTTTTTCCACAATATTTTCTTGATTTTCTAATAAAATGTTACAAAATCCTGTAATAATAAAAAAAACGATGCAACTTGTATTTAACATTAAGTTTCCTGTTAAATTATTGATAATAGTCTTTTTATATGCAATCGAAAATAAATAAAACTTTAAATTGCTCAACTGAAAAGTTGTCATTTTGAAGTTGTATCAGTTTTCACCGGAGGCACAGAATTGTACAAGGATCGACTGGCTAATGTAGAGAAGCTATTATTAAATTATTCGTGTATATGCAAAAATAGAAAATAAATAAAATTTAATTTAATTACATACATTTGTTTTAATAAAAATCCAATTTTCATATTAACCCTGTATTTATTTACCAGTGCCGAACAATTTTGTTTTAACTATCTTGTGAATATTCAATTGTCAAAATGTTAGTAATTATAAAAGATTCACAAGAAAGTTAGTAGAACAAAATTGTTTGGTACTGGATAAGGCTCAATCTATACTGACTATAGATATGTATGTAGTATACGTGTATATATATGTATGTAGCTATACGTTCTATATATATATCATTAGTTCAGGGTTAAGAAATAGAGATGGCGCTTCAAATTTGGACTGACAGATTTCCCGAGAGTGGGCTCTCTATATCCGTCAATGACCTTCTATAATATGGACGAGAAATACCTACAAAATACGCGTGCATACCTACTGTCAACTGCGGCCAAAAGATGGCTGCCATTGCTAGGGAAGCACATAAGTAATCAAAACCAAAAAGTATCGATATCGATACCAGAGTTTCTAACATTTCTTCGGGTTCATTGGTTACTTATGTAACAATACTTTTAAACTTTGGATAATTAGATTATACTTTTGGAATAACTGTAACAAGTCCTTTAGTTCTTTTCCTGAATTTTTAATTATAGTGCATTACATTCATATTAACATACAAGGGGTTAGAAGCACTGTTGGTTGGGCTACATTTTATGAGTGACTGACTGACTTTATTTTTTTCTTGTGAGTGACTTTCTTGAAGGACAACCATTGACATATATATTACTGCGTACTATTATATAAATCAATGAGGACTACTGAGGTTTTTTGCGATTTCAGGGTTTGTTCCACATTTAAAGTTGTTCATAAAGATCACTCTGACCCGCTTTTGGCTTAGTATCGAACTAACTGTCATTTGTAAATCTTTGACAGTCGTTTTTAATCAGTGGCCCGAGTCTGATTAATACGATACCCTTGGTAACTGGTTGCCTTACCAAGGGTATCGTATTACCCAGTACTATGGAGGTCAGATAGGCAGTCTCAGTCTCAAAATATTGGTATTCAGCTGCATCAGTTGATAGACTGGAATCTTACCCTAATATATAGTTTGAAAAAGGTTAGGCAAATAATGATATTATAGGGCCGAAACTGCGTAAAGAGCGTGTGTCGTGTGTTTCGGAAACCGGATTATTACCTTAATAAGGTAATAATCCGGTCGATTCGATTCGATTAATGTCGTCGAGTCGAACGAAAACTTAATATTTATTACGTAGCAAAAAGGGGGCGCGGGGTCTGATTCGCCGCGACGTGCAGGTTCCCGCAACGGAGCACTTTTGTATGGAACCGCGTGGGCGATCGCTTTACGTAGTTTCGGCCCATAGAGATATTTGTTTACAACAATAATAAATATTGTAGAAATATACTAAATCTGAGGTTATTACAAGAAATAAAACAACAAAATATTTTGAAAAATGTACCTTTATTCACCATAATAAATCACCAGGTCAAAGTAAAATGCTCAATTTTATTTAGATAATTATTAGGCACTTTTGAAAGTCAAAACCGTTACTAATCATTGTAAACTGCCCATTCAAATTGAGCTTAACTTTATAGAAACTAAAAGTGGCCTTGAAATTTATTTATGACCCAGATGTGCTCGGTAACGCATTCTCAGAAGTAAACGATTCGGGTTAAATCTGAAAAAGCAAATTAAAAGAGAAGTTAAAGTTAAAGATATATGCAAATGTTAGTTGTATGTAACAACACTTTTCGAACGACAAATTAAAGTTTATTTTATTTAGATGGTGGTCAAACGCGAACCTATTTTAAATAAAAAAATAATAATAAAAAAAAAATACTTTTTATATATCTCATCTAGGTGTTTCACTGATAAGGGTGGTTGAGTCATCATGGAGAACGCTTGTTCGACATTTATGATTTCACGCAGAACCAGCCTGTGTGTTTTTTTTAACACTGAAAGTATTTTTTATATCTTGAATAATCTCATCTTTTTTATCACTAGCGCTAAACATAACAGTATGAACAGGTATTTAATAATATTAAAATTGAGAAACATTAATACTAAAGTATTGGATGAACCGACAGGTTCGTAGGGAAATTTAAACAATATGAAGTTAATTATTTGTTTTAACTTACTACAGGGTGGATTGACAGTACTGCATCATCACGCTGTCACGCAGCCGTATTACATCAAGGGTTTTATTGAAGATTGATTCTGCAGTGTAATGAACAGACACGTGGTACTTTAAGTCCAGGTTTGATATTTTCCATCACAATGACTTCAAGCCACTTCTGGCGCAGCACTGCATTTTTAGGGAACCTGTGGAAATAAAAAACATACAAAATGATTTCAGTTTGATGCAGTTCATGGAACATATCAGAGACTGAACTAAATAACCACCAACTACTGCATGACGAAGTGACATTGTTGTGTTTTAGTACTATCGCTATTTTTATTTCTATTGTTAGTTTTATTTTCAAAACCATCTCTTCAAGCTCTTCATTTTGAAACCCTACTCTACTGATCTCTACAATGTACAAACTAAAAAAATGTTAGTTTTTATCGATAGCTTATTAAACAAAAGACATCACTATTTTGAATTGTCATTTGTATTGTAAACAAAACATGATATAAATTTAGCAAATAGAGTTAAATATCAGATATAATTGGTATGTACATTTGGGAGCTTTTATTCTATAAATAAAACAAGGATACTTATACAAAAAAATAACAGCATGATAAAGTTTTTCTTAAAATACGGCTACTAACCTGTGCATGGTCAAATGAGGTTGATTGTGGTTTTTCCTTGCACCACACAGAATTATTGAACAAGTAGGCATATTCAATTTGCACCACTAGACACTCACAGCACAAAACAATTTAGTAAGGAGCGTTTTTATTCCTAAAAATCACAATCCAAATCCAATGTTGTTGTTCATTTGACAGCTGATGTACCACAAAACCACGCGTCCAAAAGATGGCGGATGGCACGCGAGGTAGGTACTTTGACGGAAATGTTAAAATGTTGCCAGGCAGAGAATAAACAAATAGCATGACGTCTCTTTCTTCAAATGAGATTACTCATTGGTTAAAAAGAGATAAAGTGTAGTTTCATATTTCTGTATCGATTCAATAGGTATTTGTATAAGCAAGTAAGATATAGACAATTACAGCGTCTCTATATTATTTCTATACTCTAAGATATCCGTAGTATTATAGTACTCTATGATTCTACATCTATGACAGTGACAGTGACAAAAAAGTAAGGCCGTGCGCGCACTGCCTTGCGGTGGCCGCAATTGCGGTTATTCTACCGCACTGGTAGAATAACCGCAATCTTAGGTGCGCGCACTGCGGCGAGAAAAACGCACCTTTTGTCTGACAATGTTGCCATACATACAGATTTCTTCGGATTTATACATATTTTCGATGTCTGATTCAGATTAGCACTCGATACAGATTTTTATACAAATTTCACACTGTATTGATAAAATTAACTGTTTCAACTAAAGACAGAACTTGGCAAAATAAATTACCTAGATACTGCATTTATTACGTTATACACACCATTGTATGATTCTATTCTTTATAGTTATTTTTATTTTTTTCATAAACAACGTTGATTTGCTGTGCTCAGGAAATCCGTCAAAGATTGTTGTGTGCTATCCAAGGCTCTCACATTTACTGATGGGTAGTGGAAAAATTTCGGACGGAAAAGAAAAGAAAAAAAGATATTTTTCCAATATTTTTCCGATATTTTTCCATTTCAAAAAAGCTTATTTTAATACAGAAACAAGTTAATTATGTGTACACTGTAACAATATCAATATTACTACTGCTAGTAATAACATGTTAAATTAGCAGGACGAAACGAAAAACTGGTTTTTACCTATTTTTGCAACACAAATGTAATTCACATACAGGGAATTCCCCGTTTGAGTTATTAAATGCCGGCTAGGTGCTTTTAGGGTTCCGTAGCCGAATGGCAAAAAACGGAACCCTTATAGTTTTGTCAGGTCTGTCCGTCTGTCTGTCTGTCTGTCCGTCCATCCGTTGGTCACAGCCATTTTATTCCGAAACTATTAGGACTATACATGTGAAACTTGGTAGGCAGATGCATTCTGTAAACCGCTTTCCGATATTAAGAAAAAAAAAATTTAAAATAAAGGGGTCTGCCCATACATGGAATTAAAACTGAAAATATTTTTTTTCATGAAATCTATGCAGGTGTGGTATCTATAGACAGGTCTTTAAAAACGTCATCGGAGTTTCCACTACCACTTTTTCATTAAGTCAATCGTTTAAAAGATATAAGCTTCCAAAGTAGTAAAATGTGTGTGTCCCACCCCCCTCTAACTTCTATAATAATGGAGTGAAAAATCTAAAAAAATATGTGTCTGTAGATCTTAATGTAAACTTTCAACCAAAATTAGTTTGAACGAAATCAGTTAAGCAGTTTTTGAGATACAGCATATTTACTAAAACCGCAAATATAACTTTGTAATTCATACAAACACTATGAAAAACAAAGTTATTTGGCGTAGTTGTAAAAAATGTAAAAAAGCTAGTTTTAAGAAATTTTTAAGGTTTTTTTATTCGTCAAATAAATATACATACTATATTATATTATTATAGTTACTACGGAACCCTTCATGGGCGAGTCTGACTCGTACGTGGACAATTTTTTAATTTAATACTAGTACTACTTCTTAAAGGTATAGGTTAGAAATAGGCGGTAATAAGGACAAACTCGTGTGGAATCTGTACGAAAAACAAAATGATAGTGTATCTTATGAATATTGTAACAAAACATTTCGTTATACTAATATAACAGGTAATGCGGTCGAACTGTTTGCAATAAATGTCGACAACATGTGAAAATTATAATATAAGTAATAATAAGTAATAAGTTTATTATCAGAAAGGTGGGTACAAAATCATCTATCTTATTCAAAAACAGTATAAAAATGTTAGTCCCCTAAAAGATAGAGTAAACGATGATGTCCGTGCTAGTATAAACTGTGTGACGGACATCAGCGCCTTCCTCTTACAGATTAAAACAACAAAAATTAACATAATTATTTCCAATATAAATAACTACAAGATTCTGATGCGTGTTGATTAAAAATTAGTAGAATATAAATTTAACATAATAAAAATTGCACAATACTTATACTTTAATATAAATAAATTTATATTAAAGTATAATATAAATAAATATAAAATAGAATTAGATTTAATGAATTTGATAACAATTATTATATAACATAAAAAAAAAAAAAATTAAGGCTAAGTTAAAGGCATGCAAGGAAATACTTTTAAGTGAAGGTGAGTTTATAATATTTATTTTGAAATAGCACATAGTACATTATATATTTCTGTTGAATAGTCTTTCAGTTTCGTCATATGTAAGACCCTGAAGATATTCACTTACAACTCTCTTACATTTATATTTCGGCAAGGAATATATTTTGCAAACTTTATTGAGCGCATTATAAAGGCGACCACTCAAGTTCGGAAAGTGTCGACTTGCTAGAGCAGTATTGGCTTTCATAGAAGTGCAAACCATGTCTTTACGACGTTTATGTGTAAATAGTTCAGGATCATAACTGAGTGAGGAATGAGTACGTAGGACTATATGGACTGCACAAAGTTGCCTGACGGTAAGCACAGATAAATCCCTGTATAGCTGGATTGTAGAATAACGGAAGGGTTTGTGTAGCATCACCTTCAACACTGCTCTCTGCGCCCTTTCAAGACGAAGCATAAGAGTTTTATGTTCCGCCCCAAACAGGGATGCAATAGGTCAGAATTGACTGCGCTAAAGCAAAATAAGTGGTTTTCAGCAATGGGGTAGTAACCACGGCTCTAAGCTTCTTCATTGGGAACATAAGCTTACGTACACGAGATACCGTAACGTCAATGTGTTTGTTCCAGCTTAGAGTACAGTCAATGTACACCCCTAGATACTTTACGCAAGATGTTCTATGAATGACAGGGCAATCGCATGTGTTAGACGCAGGAAGGGAGCATCTATGAGCCTTTATATGCAGCACATTAGGTTGCGTAGATGAGTTGGCTGAAAAGGTGACGTAATGTGCTTTTGAAACATTCAATGTGAGAAGATTACAGAAGAGCCAATCCATCACAACACCAAGTGCATATTCAGCCGAACGGTGAGCAGAGGCCCAGGTATCCCCACTTATAATAAGTGCCGTGTCATCTGCATATACAAGAATCTTGCAGTCAGGTATAGAGAGTTGGCATAGCCTGTTGACATACACAAGAAAGAGAGTAGGACCCAGCACACTGCCCTGTGGAACTCCGAAAAATAAGTCCTCTTCATTGCTAGTATAGCTCTCAAGCCTGACTCGTTGGCTACGCTCAGAGAGATAGTCACGAAAAATATTCAGAGCAGTATCTCTTATTCCCAGTGTCTCCAGTGCTTGTAAAAGGATGGAGGTAGAGACCGTGTCAAAAGCCTTGGCCAAATTTAGAAATATACCTATGGTTTTCTTCTTCATGTCAAGATTCTTTGCAATGTGATTTGATAGCTCAAGCACAGCATCTTCTGTTGATTTTCCTTTCCTGAAGCCATATTGGTTAGGAGCTATCGCATCATTGTGATCTAAATACTTAAGAAGTCTCTTATTTAGGATTTTTTCAAGAATCTTTGAAAGAGTTGTAAGAACAGATATAGGCCTATAGCTTTCAACACGATCCCTTTCCCCACCCTTAAATATTGGTGTAACTAAAGCCTTTTTGAAAGACTTTGGGAAAATGCCATGTGTCAAACACAGATTGTATACATGAGTGATGGGAGGGATGAGAACATGCTTAGCAGCTTTAATAACTGAAGCAGGTATGCCATCATATCCAACTGCACAGTTATATTTTAATTCCGAGATTATACTGTTTATCTCACCAAAGTCAGTTTCGAGCAAAACAAATGAATTGCCTTGTGGGTTGGACATGGAACTAAAAACAAAGTTACTACTGGTTGGATGTTGAGCTTGCTGTATCTTGTGAGCGAGACTACCTCCAACATTCGCGAAGTAATTATTTATAGCATTAACAGAGGAATCCGGATCCTTACAGACCCTAAGAAGATCCCTCGAATTGCTTGTGGGTGTGGTGTGTTTGTAAATGATGGATTTTATGATATCCCAAGTCACTTTGGGATCGCCACTGGCCTTCTGAAGCTGTTGCTGTTCGTAATTGCACTTAAGGGTCTTGAGCAAGTTGTTGCAGTAGTTTCGATATCTTGAATACGTCAGTTTAACTATGTGATTCTCAGGATCCTGATTTGATTTCAAATGCAACTTGTCACGATTACGTATGCATCTCAGAAGGCCAGGGGTGATCCATGGCTTAATAATTCGCTTCCTATGTGGGACTTTCTTTAATTTGCTGTTTTCAGTAATGGACTCAGATAAAATAGAGATAAGAAGTTCAGCGCTTTGATTGGGGTCTGTACTACTTATTTGAAATGCTAGAGAAATCCGATTCTTCCAAGTAACTAATGACACCTGGAAGGTTAATTTGGCGTATCAAGCTTTTAGGTTTCTCAACCAAAGAGACAGTCTCGAGACAAAATAAGACAGGGGCATGGTCAGTAAAGAATGAGTCTAAAACCAGCGCTGTTGAACATTTGTCTGATTTTAGAAATACATGGTCCAGGCAGTTATCTATACGTGTTGGGAACAGGTGGGCTGGCAGAAGCCCATGAAATGCCATTACATTTAAATACTCATCAGAGTTCGAGTCAGTATTTCCTGGGCGAATATTAATGTTCAAGTCTCCAATCACTGCAACCGTTTTTACCGATGTAAGGGAACTCAGTACATCATTCAGGGAGCTAACGAAATTCTCAATATTCCTGACTGAAGGTGATCTATAGATTGCAACAATCACTGTATCTGGGTCTAGCATCAAAGTGAGACAGTTTGCATCCTGAAACACGGGCTCGGCAATCCTATAATCCAACTCAGAACGAATGTAGATTAATATACCGTCATTTTGGTTTGTAAAAGCAGACTTTGCGGAGTAAAATCCCTCTAAAATAGGAATTTCAGTAGCTTTACTCAACCAGCACTCTGAGAGAATAACAATATCACACTTAACATCCATGGAGTGAAGAAGAACATTTAGGCCGTCAAAGTTCCGGTTTACACTTCGAATGTTTACATGCAATGTATTCAGTGTTTTTTTATAGGATTGTAGATTCTGCAAACACTGGTCTGGCGAACACATAAATGATTGAGACACGTTATAGGATTCTACGGAATCCATAAACTTGTTTAAGCTATCCATTAGCGCAGTAGAAACATAATTAAGGTGCTTGTAAAAGGTCCAAGGTTTCGTCTTTGACAGCCATTTTGGTTAAAATTTTGTAGTATAGTTGCTGTATCAAGTTTTTCAAAACAGTACCTATGCGTGACGGGGATATAAGTGGGTCTAAGAAGAGTAAGACGTAAGCAAAATATCTGTGATTGGGTTATAAAAGTGCTATAAAAGTATTTCCGTGTAAAAATATTAATAAAGGTAAAGCATGCATATTCTAAAACTATAATTATAACAATTAAAACAGGTAAAAAATAAAAAATATTGTTGAGAAATAGTCAGTCTTCTACTTTTAGGCTCTTTAAGACAATGAGCGGTTTGACCTTCCTTCTTTCGTATAAAAACCTTACCATGGGCCGTCCAGCAGAAGGAGTACCCATTGGTTTTAGAAAAATCTCTGGCTAAAAAGAACAGGCGTTTTGCCCTGGAAGTTAGATGTTCAGATATGTAGACAGGGACATCCGGACCTTTTTGTTGGTTCGATTATATGATTTTATAGATTTAATTACTTTCTCCTTTGTGATTACTGTCGTAAAGTTGACTATAATGGGTTTATTTACTTCATTTTTTATATTTAATCGGTATACATCACGTATGTCTGAGCTGTTTATTGAGACGTTTAAGGAATTACCAGTGTCAGTAACAATTTTTGATAGGTCTTCTTTTGTTTCGTAATTTTTACTTGAAATAAACTATTGCAAGTTTCCTACTAAATAAAACATCACTTTGTGTTGTATTTCAAAAAATCTTTATTATTACTCAATCAAGTAAAATCACAAAAAAAAACTAAATAACTAACTAAATTTGCAAGGTTTGTAACTAGTTTACATCTCCTCTCCAAGTATTAGTCAAGAACATCCTCACTGTCATCGTTTTTTCTGCCGTATATTTTATCTATTGTCATGCGGCTATACATTCCTTTTGTGGGTTCAAAATTGACGCAGTTTCCAGTACGAGTTGAACCTTTTGCACTCTCTGCAGCAAGAAGTGTGCCGTTCACTGTTTCCACAGTTAGCCGGTTTCTTATCTCTGTCTTTATTAAAATGACTTTACTATTGTAAAATGGTGATGCAAAATGTTCGTATGGCCATATTATCAAAATCTCGTACATAACTGTACGAGGTTGATAGTGTCCTCGTACCTCGTACGGAAGACCACAAATCTCGTATTTGTACGAGGAACCTCGTATATTTGGCAACCCTGCCCCGCAGTCATCGCTTTTTGTTAATGGCCTCGCACATCTATCCGCGCCGCAGTCGCTGCAGTCGTTCCCGTCAGTGTTGCCAGATTTTTGAAAGCATTATTTGTACCGAAGATTTAAAAAATCTGTATAAAATCTGTATTTGGTATTGGTATTTTGCTCTTTTGAGTAATTTTATCAGTAGGTGCTATAATAGGGAATAAGCAAATAATTATTTATACGAGAATAAGTAATTTTATTATAAACCGTTGACAGAGATTCTCTGTCTACTTTATAACTCTGGCAACACTGCGCGCCGTGGATGCGAATGACGTCATCCGCGCTGCGTGCGGGTGACGTCATCAGCTGCGGCTAGGGGAGTTCGGTCGTTTCAGGGACTGCGGCGACTGCAGCGTGGGTAGGTGTGCGAGGTTGCATAGAACTTCATATAAAGGATTCGAATGCAAAGACTGCGGCGCGTGCGGTGCGGCTAGGTCTGCGTTCACCATTACGCGTATTACATCGTTCGGTAGATTTCGTTCCATGTCGTGACTCGTGTCACTGTCGTGACTCATGTCACTGTTGTGTCTCGTGTCACTGTAGTGATTATAGTGTCTGTATTATTTCACCACTGCTATTTTAGAACGTTGTTACTTCATGATCAGTCACCGTGATCATTTGAGGAGCAAGGCAACAACGTTATTTTTGTCGTGACTTTATTTTTCGCCCAGCTTTACTCGTCTTTCCATGAACTCGGCCCAAAGAGTATAATAATCCCCTAGACTCAGTATTTATATGTATCATCTATGCCCCTAGACATCTCTAGGATACCATACTGACGACACCCTTTTACTTCATTTTTCTTCCTTACATCGAAACAAGTCCAGGCTATCTAAGAGAATATATTATTATAGGTACTACCATAATTTTTGTAATTAAATGTAATTGAGCCAGCATATCCTATACAAATGACGTTTTGGTATGACAAGAACCAGTAAGGATAGCAAGGATAGTATAGGTTAGATAACTTCAAAAGCGAGCATGATTTAAAAAATGTCACCATTTCTTTATTCACAAATCACACTATTTTAACAATATAATTATTTCGTTACAAATAAGTATTAACTCATGTGGAGTTTTATAGTAGTAACATACCTATTTAATTGATTATGTCGTTGACCAAAAAAGTGCAGTATATTATGAGTCGCATCGAAACCTGCACAGTATTGATAAAAAACGCTGCGGAATTCAATGCGGCTTATCCAAGGAACTTGTAGGTAGAAGATCCTTGGGCTTATCTTAATCATGCCATGGAACTTCTTGGAACGAGTGATTCAAGAATCTAGTTAACAAGACGCATGCGTCTGCGTCACTGTACAAACCGTCGAAGCCGTCACAAAACTCCATGTATTTAAATACTATGAAACGAGTCAACACCACGCACCATAGATGATACATATAAATACTGAGACCACGCACGGTGGGCAGAAAAACGGCTTTCATAGACTTAGGCATTTTATTTTGCAAGTGCCAGTTTTTGTGCCGGATATCACTTCTATTTGTTATAACAATATACAAAAATGACACCAGAATTGATTCTGCACAAAAACGAAGGAATTATATTTTTTTTACGAAAATTTTGTATGGAGCTAGTATGAAAAATCGAAATATCTCTGAAACGGCAGCGATAACCGTAATATCCTTATAGGAGGTTTTAGTACTAATTATTTATGATTTTTGACATACGTTACATAATGGTTGTAGATGCCTTTTTTTTTTTTTAAATCGTCAAAATATTTTTATTTATTTTTACATATTAAACGTTCCTTTTAGTGTTTAAGTTGAAGAATTCAGAGCTTTAACAACTCTTAACATAAAATAGCATCACCCCTATAGACCTGAAGGACTAGACAGAGGTGTGTAGTATCTTGTTGATCTTGTAAGATTTCCAACAATACCAAATAGTTGAATATCAGTGTCAAAGTGCCCATGCTGTCGCTTCTTTTAGAAAGATAGGGGAATGAAATTGTTAATTGATCATACCCTAAAAGTATGATTACAACATAACCGGACACATAATAATATCGACACAAAAGGAATTTTAAAACCTTGCATACGTTCAAAATACAAAATAACATATTGTGTAGTCATCTAATGAGTCTGATGACAAGTAATTAAGTAATTAGAATGATGGTTGTAGTCTTCTGATTCTAATGAGCCTATTAAGTGATTAAATGATTTGAAATATCTCGCAACAATACCAACTAAGAACTGCATTCACCTTTTTATAATTAGTGAGCTAATGTGATTTGCTAATGTTGATTAGTTCTACTATGAGTTCTACGAAATGTTTTTGACGATTATAAATTTTTATTATCATATCTTTTATAACTTTAATGAGGGTAGTTAACTAATTATTGACTTTATACAATAAAAGGGCTATAATTTTGTTCCATAATTTAGATTGTTCACAACCGTGTAACTGCTAACACTAAAACTATTTGCTTTGCGACTACAAAATCTTAGAATGGAAAGTTTAATCACCAACTTAGATTTGTTTGTTCTTCTAAAAAGTGAGTGTCCTTCATTTAATCATGAAGTATTGTTTAGTGCAATTGTGTCCCGCATAGGCGATTGCCTTTCTGCCGAAGATCAAGTAACTCTCAAAGAATTTTGCCGGAGATTCACGCGAGCTGCTTTAAACAGGTGGCAGAAATCTAAACGATTCTTTGATAAGTTTAGAAATACGTACGGAGAGTGGTTGCAAGCAAATATTGATTGGCCGAGTTGCGTGCAAACTTTAATAAATCAAGAACCAACTGTTGATGAGATACCAAGAGCACGCTCAGTCTCTCCAGAACCTTCGACATCATCGACTGTTGGAACAATGACAAAAAGGTCCCGAAAACCATTCAAAGATCTGGGAAGCAAACAGAAAAAGAGAAGATCTAGTGAGCACATAGGCGAGGATTCCTGTGAATTGGCATATGCAGCTGCAGCACGTTTAAAAGAAGAAGGTTATGAAGATATCGCATCTGTAATCAATTATATGATCAAAAATCCAGAAGCTGCCGTTAAAATCAAGGAAAGCATTAAGAAAACAGTAATATTTACACCAGAGAAAGCACTTGGATTGCTTCTTTCACTTAAGCTTTCAAAGTGGCAATATATTACGTTGCGAGAGACTGCCATTCGGGAAGGTGCTAAGGATATTTACCCATCCTACTATAAACTGCAACAAACTAAGCTTGCATGCTACCCTCCTAATCAATCAGTATCAGTTACGGATTCATCAGCTAGAATTACACTTCAAGCTTTACTTGACATCACGGTGAAGCGGATTCTTCAAAGTCTTTCTGATAATGTGGAAAATAAGCAGTTAAAGCTGATATCGAAGTGGGGAATTGATGGTGCTTCCAATCAAAGCCGATACAAGCAGAAAATGGACGGCGAGCATGATGATTCAAGCATTTTCATGACCTCCTTGGTGCCACTGAAACTGACAGATGGAGATAATACTATATGGACAAACCCGAAACCATGCTCAACTTTTTATTGTCGTCCGGTTCAGTTCACTTTTGTAAAAGAAAGCCATGCAGTTGTCATTGATAACAAAAGAAAAATGGATGAGGAAATTGAGGCCCTTAACCCCACAGAGTGCATTAATAGTAACAGGGTGACTCATAAACTAATGATGACAATGATCGACGCAAAAGTCTGCACGTACCTTTCTGAAGCTAGATCAAATGCATCATGCTACCTGTGCTTAGCAAAACCAACAGAAATGAACCACTTAGATGCTGTAACATCAAAAACTGTGTGTTCTGACATATATGAATTTGGCCTATCATCCCTACATGCCCGTATAAATTGCATGGAATGTCTGTTACACATTGCGTACAGACTTGACTTCAAACAGTGGGCAGCAAGAAGTAATGAGCATAAAGATATGTTACAAAACAGAAAAAAAAACATTCAAAATAAATTTAAAGAGGAGCTCAATCTGTTAATTGATATAGTAAAACAAGGCTCGGGAACTACCAATGACGGGAATACCGCAAGGAAGTTTTTCGAGTTTCCCAATAAAACTGCAGCTATTACTGGGTTGGATCAAAACCTGATAAAAAGATTTGCTGTTATTTTGCAAGCAATAACATCTGGTGAGAAGATCGATGTCATCAAATTTAAAGATTTTGCTCGCAAAACAGCAGAAAAGTACGTGGAATTATACGACTGGTACTACATGTCATCAACCGTACATAAACTATTAATACACGGAGCTGACATAATCGAAAAAAATGATATTGTCCCGATTGGGACTCTCTCGGAAGAAGCCTCAGAGTCTCGAAACAAAGATTTTAGGAGGTTCCGGGAACATCATTCGCGGAAAAGAAGCAGGCAAGATTCTAATCAAGATATCCTAAATATGCTTGTTGTTTCTTCGGATCCTTTTCTAAGTGCACAAAGGCCGAAGTTAGATGCCAAAAGGAAGACAACCTTTTTTGCTGAAACTCTCGACCTAATACAGTTTCCGGAAACTGAGTTCGAGTTTGTAGGTATATCCGATCTGGATTCTGACTCGGAATTGGAGTCCGACAACGAAAGTTGTAAAGAAAATTTGTAAAATTTAATTATTTTTCTTTATGTTCTTTTGTTATTTATGTTAGTTTATTGTACCAATATGTTTAGTTAATAATTTCATAAATTATAGTTTCAAATATGTATTTTGTATAATTGAATTTATTAGATATTATTTTTGTTACTTCTGTTTTATTTAAATTACCTATCAATAAAAAGTTTATATACAGTCTTTTTTTTTCACATATTCTTAATATTTGGGGAAAAAGCATGCTTCCTAACGATGTTCTTAACTTTGACACAGTTCATGGATCGTTTTGAACAGTTTCATATGTTAAAATAAATAATGTTAGTACTATAATCCCCTATAAGGATATTATTATTATTATGTGTCCGGTTATGTTGTAATCATACTTTTAGGGTATGATCAATTAACAATTTCATTCCCCTATCTTTCAAAAAGAAGCGACAGCATGGGCACTTTGACACTGATATTCAACTATTTGGTATTGTTGGAAATCTTACAAGATCAACAAGACACTACACACCTCTGTCTAGTCCTTCAGGTCTATAGGGGTGATGCTATTTTATGATAAGAGTTGTTAAAGCTCTGAATTCTTCAACTTAAACACTAAAAGGAACGTTTAAATATGTAAAAATAAATAAAAATATTTTGACGATTTTTTTAAAAAAAAGGCATCTACAACCATTATGTAACGTATGTCAAAAAATCATAAATAATTAGTACTATAACCCCCTATAAGGATATTACGGTTATCGCTGCCGTTTTAGAGATATTTCGATTTTTCATACTAGCTCCATACAAAATTTTCGTAAAAAAATTATAATTCCTTCGTTTCTGTGCAGAATCAATTCTGGTGTCATTTTTGTATATTGTTATAACTAATAGAAGTGATATCCGGCAAAAAAACTCGCACTTGCAAAATAAAATGCCTAAGTCTATGAAAGCCGATTTTCAGCCCACCGTGCCACGCACCAACAGTGTCAACGTGGAGGTACACATATTATGAATCTGTGGTATCATAGCGCCTTCAATTCTTTTCTTGTCTCTTTCTTTCGCGCCCACCAAAAAACCGATGAGGACGAGTGCAGTGTAGCTTAAAATTTTCTTTTATACCTGTTGTGCTGTGCTACTTTTATATCAGTAATTATTCAACACAATTAAAATTTGTTTTATTATATTTTAAAAAGAATTCCTGAGTAAGTTTCATATCGCCATTTATCTCAATTTAATATATAGTTCCAAATGGAATAACCTATGAGGTTGTCGAAATTTTGAAAGTTTCATCTGCCGCCTGCCGCTTCCAATCTGCCAACTAGAGAGCTTTATATAATATAAATATTTTTTATACTTATCCTGAATGTGTAATATACGTTATTACAAGTATTTTGCTCATAGGTGTTCAGTAAACATTCAGTGTATCACTTTTCAACCTCATTATAATTATCGTAACCATGGTATAAAAAAAATAAAACTTACAATGACAAATTAAATAAAAATGTTATTACCTTCAAACATTAAAATAACGTTTATTCATTATAGTTCCAGAATGTCTGCTTTAGTTCATGAAAAAGTCTGGGTGGACAAAAACATCTATGGTGATGCTGAACGTAATTATTATGAATCCTTGTCGAAGGTTTGTATTATTATCAGTTTGTAATAATCCCTGAAACTAGACATATTTTTAAATTATATTATTTACTATTTTAAAGTTGATCAAACATTTTTATGTTAAAACTTTGTAGGTCCAAGCTACTCCACTTTCAGTAGCTCGCACTTCTTTGGCCAGTGAAGTTGCTAAGGCTAGACAACATATCAAAGATTCTTTAGAATGTGTGAGTAACTGTTAGAATTTGATTAATATTCACACATATTAAAATGTTATTGCCTTGCTAATTTTTCAACACATTTTTTAATTTTTAAATAAATAATTTAAACTCATTAAGAACTACTTATTAGGAGAACTAATCAATACTTACTGAACCTTTCAGATGGACAGTGTTGCTACCTTGGCAGGAGTTCCTAATACAGAACTCACCAACAAAGTCAACACACTAGAAAAAGAAAATGGTGATTTGAAAAAAGCTATAAATGACTTGCGTAATTTGGTTATTAGTCTGCAAGCCAGAGTAGAATCTTTGGAATCATCAGGTGGTGGTGGTGCCAAGACTGAACCTTCCAAAGTGAGTTACTTTCCCTTTTTAACCGACTTCAAAAAAAGGAGGTTTACAATTCGTCTTATACTTTTTTTTTATGTCATTTCGGAAGGTGGTGTCTTTAGTTTTGTATATATTTTCGTTTTTGACACCGCCTTCCGAAATTAAAGTTATTTTTGCCTTTGTAGTGTTTTTATATAGAAGTCGGTTCTATTTTTTGCTAAAAAGAAATTTTTTTATTATAAAGAAACATGATGCACCATCATTCACAGTTGACATACCACCCATATGCATAAAACATTTTGGGAATATGTTCATTGTGCATACTAGGAGTGGGTGATACAAATCGTATATAGATACCAATACCTATATATTGGTACAATATCCAATACCTATATATCGGACGGCACTGAATCTATATATCAGGTATCCGCGTATCTAATGCGTTGATGTTGGTATGATGAGTCATAAAACAAAAGCACCACACAATATCGGTATCGCACTATGATATTCGGTTCAAACTGATATTGTGATACGCGTGTTCGATGCGCGCTGGAGTGTCAACACTACACAAAAAATACATTCACTGATTTCGAGTATACAGTTACAAATAAAATATAATGATGTAAAAATATAAGATGTTAAATATATTGAACAAAACTGAAACCTAAAAATCACAGTATCTTACATAGCAGTTTCGTTTCAGAGTTCCACACAGATACAGCCAATATATAGATATTGAAATATATAGATATGATATCCGATATTCAAAACCGATACATAGGTACAATTTGATACAGAGTAAAACCAATATTACCCATGCCTAGTGCATACAGCTGGATTCCCTCTTGGAGTCTGTTTCCTCTTATCTATAACCTAGAGGTAAGTCAAAAGTGAATAAGCTACTTCTAGGTAAGTGTGCTTTATCTTCAACCTTATCCCTGCTACTTATCAATAATAATGTAAATAATATATTTTTGACAGTACAAAATCATGAGTAGGTAAGTTAAAATTGTTCTGTATATTAAGTACAGTGCTTTTTTTTTTATGTGGTAAAATCATCAGATGAGTCCTCCCACCCCGGGCAGGGCAGGAGGGACTGTCAGACTTGTACTGACTAAAATCCACGGTATTCCTTCAATAGCCCTTTATGTACCGGGGTCACGGTAATGGGATAAGTCCCACGACCCCGGCAGGCTTCGGCCCTCTACAGGGGGGGCCTCGTCATCTTGCTGACGCTCTTTGAGGCGCGCGTGGAACACAACGCGCCGTCGACCCGGGCATGGTCCATGGTCGGACAGCGAGTTGACCTTTACTCGCTGTCCGCATGCCCGCGCCTACGGTGGCCGGAGATCGTCGGCCGACGCACAGTGGTCCGGATTTTCAAAATGATGGACTTACGATCGAATATGTTTATTTCACTAAATAAAAAACGGGATCGAATAGTATATATAACGCTGATCAATATTTATTATGACAATTTTTCGAAAAAATTGCTCCTTCATGGCAAAAAAAAATATTGAAAAAAAAATGTATGGGAGAAAATCTATTTTATTTTTTTTCTCCGGCTAGTATCAAAGTATAGCAACCAAACCTTATATTCTAGTAAGTACTTGTTGCCCTTAATACGACGACATATAATTTGCTTGCGTATCCCTGCGGCCTTGGCGCCTACGATGATTCAAAGTTTCAAATTTTTAAGTCGATTTTTCTTAATGTTTTTGACGATTCATCTTACAAGAAACGGTTAGAAATGGATAAAATCTCGACAATACGTTCTAAATTTTTCAATATCTATGGCACATCCAGATGAAAATGTTTGAAGAATAGCCGCGAAATGCTTTAGTAGGTCTTTATCAATATTGTTAATTTCGGCAGATTTCTCATAATCTCTAAAAAACCTTCTGGCTGTATTTCAAACGTTTGTGGTTCCAAAGCCTTGCTTAACAAAATCTACAAGAATTCCCATTTGCTGCTTGATTTCTTCTTGTGTCAGTTGTTTTTTCGCAGCTTTTAGTTCCTTGTTAGCACCTCTTGCAGCCCACATTTTAAAGACCATGTTGTATGATATATGCAGAATACACTCCATACAACGAATCTACATATGAAGAGTAGAAAGTCTATATTATTATTTATAAACATTTTCTCGTACAGGTCTTGAAAATACTTCAAACAGCTTGTTCATCTCAGTCAGCTTAGCAAAGCAAATATTGCAGGCAGATGCAGATGAAGTATCAGTTATAATAGTACCAACTTTTCCGTCGATCATTGTCATATGAAGGTCGTGATTAATCTCCAGCCCGGCACACTTTGTAGAACCAATATTATCTATTTCTTATTTCAATGAAGCTTCTTCTTGCTTGATATATTCTACTGTCTCTTCACAAAATTCAAACTTAATAGGCCTACAATAATGGGTTGAAGAATGTGTTGAGTTTTCCCATATGGTGATATTATTAGAAACTAATTTAAGAGGGACAAGACTTGACATAAATACCGATGAATCACTGAAGTTTACATCTTCACTTCTTTGCTTGTAGGTGCTTTGTGAAGAAGCTCCATCGAAACCCCATTTACTGATTAACTTCAATCCTTCATTTGACGAATCAACTTGGGTACCAGTAATCTGAAGAATCTTCTGGACTGTCAGATCCAGTAGGGCTTGAATCTTCACTTTAGCTCCTCTCTCAGTAATTTCTAAATCGCTTGGATAGCATCTTTTCTTAGCTTCAATGAGTTTGTGATACGATGGTAAAACTGAAACTTCACAATCTATCAGCACTTTCCTTAAACACAAATATTTCCACTTTGACAGATTCAAAGATGTATAAAGACCTAGAGCGTGATCTTCGTCTAAAGATTTTTTGCTTAATTTCTTTTTAAACAAAGTGGTTTGAGCAATCGCAACACTATCAGGGTTTTTCGTTATGTGATCAATAATATTAGCTAAGTCATTCTTCTTTTCTGTCTCTCTCTTAAGTCTTGTGACTAATGCGAAAGTGAGTTCTTTCGGTGAGTATTCCAGAAGAGACCCTGAACGTCTTTTCTTCTGTTTGTTGCCCAGGCCAACAAACGGTTTCCTAATCTGAACTAAATCCATAGATGTGCCCACAGTTGATGTGGACGGAATCACAGCTGCTACAGTATGGATATCAACGGAAGTACTCGTAATGTCTGACGATATGTTTTCGTTAACTTCATCTTGAGCTAGAAAATTTTCTGATAAATTCACTGTTGTGTAATTTGGCCAACTAATATTTGATTGTAAACACTCAGCATGTTTGTTCATGAACATCTTCTGATTTCTGGAAGCACTTGCCCATCTGCGACTCATATAATTTTTTAAAAAGGTCTTAATTATTTCTGAATCTTCTGAACATATTTCAACGGGGATGCGCACAATAATATCTACATATAGTCGTGTCCAATTTTTCATGTCTGCTTCACCACGAAGGAACATAAAAATATCTAAATTCGTAACAAATGCAGCCATAAGGAAACTCACAAAACTTTCACACAGCACGGATAATGATGTTGCTTCCTCAAGGGTTGAGAAACAAGTGCCCTTAATTGTTACCTGCACACAATATTTATAACAAACACAAGTTCGCAAGTAGTGACTGATATAATTAGTACCGCTGCGTTCAACAACAATATCAGCGTGTCGATATTACCTCTACCACCCTTTGGTAGTGGGGGTTCATTATTATTTTATCAAAGTAATACTTTTAGTCATTTAGGTATAGATAGTCATCGTCAGCACATGACTGTCTTCAATTACATGCATCAAGTTTTCAAAAAGTCTAAATTTTATTATTGTTTTATAAATGAAATGCCTACCAAATGCCAAAATTTATATTTTTTAATTCTTACTGTATTGAAAAAAAAAATGTTTAGTTCTTCTTAATTGTAAAACTCGTTAATAGATATTAGAAAATACAACATAAAAATTTGAAACTTTGAATCATCGTAGGCGCCAAGGCCGCAGGGATACGCAAGCAAATTATATGTCGTCGTATTAAGGGCAACAAGTAATTACTATAATATAAGGTTTGGTTGCTATACTTTGATACTAGCCGGAGAAAAAAAATAAAATAGATTTTCTCCCATACATTTTTTTTTTCAATATTTTTTTTTGCCGTGAAGGAGCAATTTTATCGAAAAATTGTCATAATAAATATTGATCAGCGTTATATATACTATTCGATCCCATTTTTTATTTAGTGAAATAACCATATTCGATCGTAAGTCCATCATTTTGAAAATCCGGACCACTGTGCGACGTCCGACGCCGTGGGCGTCTACCACTGCGGCTGAAGTACAAGTACCGTGCTTGCAAAAAAATAATCTGATTGACAATTAACAAATAATAGTTACTCATGATTAAAGATGAAGAAGAAGACTTAACTACAAAAATAATTAAGGGGTTTAGAATCTGTAATAGAGCAAGAATTAAAATAAAATATCTGTTTGTTTGCACATGCAAATCTCTGGAACTACTCGAGGGATTTTAATGAAACTTTGTTATATAAATCTACAATACATAATTGACTTCGGAAACTAGAACACATGATGCAAAACTTTACATGTCAGCAGCTTCACTCGCAGGTTAGGCAGATAGTTTATGATAATTATCTCTTTTTACCACAAACTTTGACAATCAACAAAAGATGAAGATTATGTATATTTATGTGTGTGTATATAAATAATACTTCAATGTTTCTTATCAATTTAATCTATTTTTAATTATATTAATATATAAAAATATTTGCATTCTGCACACTGTCTCCATATAAACTTGAACTATGCCAAATTTCATACTCCTCCGACTGTGTAATTTTCGTAAAAAGGGGTACAAAGTTTTTGCTTCACATATTAATGTAATATATACCTATTATTATATTTTAAGGTCATATGAAAGTGACACCTGGTCAGGACTTTACTTTCATCCATCACAAATGTTGTGATTATTAATTATATTTTTGCAATAAGTTCATTTTTGAAATTTGCTGTACTTCGATGCAAATTCTGTACATAAAACACATTACCCTCCTTTGCGTCGCGCTGTTGGATGAAAATTTAATCAATTTCGAAATTAATAAAAAAATCTTATTTCATTAATATGGATGAATTAATTGATATCCGTAATGTCATTTAGTATATTTTCTAATAGAATTTATAAAATATCATGACAGCAATTTGAGGCAATTCTTAAAATATTTTCCCATATCAGGCTGTACATATACTGGACCTTTTCCAGTACCTATATGTACAGCCAATTCAGTATATGTTTCTCTAAAAATCTGAATACTTTTAATTATATAGGCTCCAGCACCCAAGGCACCAGCTGCTACAGCTCAAGATGATGACGATGATGATGGTGTGGACCTTTTCGGTTCTGATGATGAAGAAGAGAGTGCAGAAGCAGCCAGAATCAGAGAAGAGCGACTAGCAGCATACAATGCCAAGAAAGCCAAAAGTTAGTTGATTAATTAAGCATATTTTTGTAACTCTGGGTATATGAATTGAAGTTAAGCATTTTTTTAACTCTACAACTATCAATTCAAATCAAACTCTTATTGTAGGGTTTAACAACTAAGTGCAATATATAAAAAATATTTTAAGATACATCTTAAGCCTAAACATCTTTTTTTATACTGCACTTGAAAACAGATTCTCCTCCTTTGCTTCCTGCCCTTATCCCTTACTCCTTTTTCTTGCATATCATTCCTTACATAATCCATCCATCTTTTCTTTGACTCTCCTTTACATCTGAAACAATTTCTTGGATTTGTATCTTGATAAAGTGATAGGAATAGGTAGTGCCTATTTGCCTAAACTTCGAAGAATAGAGACAAGAAACGGATACTTCCTTAGGACTAAATTTTTTCCGGGACATCTGTCTCGAAATTCGGGACAACACTTAAATACATTAAAAAAATGTTATTTGGAATAAGTAATTCGTGTAAATTTACCTAAAGTTTGCGACTAGACATAACATAATAAATAAATACACAGTCGTTACAACCATAAAATTTTCAGTTTTTTTTTTTGAGATCATTTTGTTAATGACTTGTTTATCGTAATACACAATGAATCACAATGTTTGTATAAGGAGCCGTACACGTTTCGAAGTAAATATCTTCTTTCTAGCTCACTCTTGGCTACGTTTAATTAGATTTCTAAAGTTCAAGTGTATAATTGAAAAACAAAAGACATTTTGTCTTTAAAATATTAAAACGGTAATTTTTATCATTTTAGCATTCTCTAAAGTAGGAAGAATTTATCATTTAAAATAAAAGGTATTTGTATTTTATCTTAATGAAATATATTTCTAAAGGGATATTTATTTACAATTGGATTGTATTAAATCTGTTACGTAAATTAGAACATACTTAGCTAACAAAAATATACATAATTATGTACCAAAAAACTTAAAATACAAACTAGAATAAAGCATCAAAAAATTGATCCTCAACGCTGTCGGCTGGCAACGTACCCAAGATACTGGCGGCATTGCCTCGTTGTATGGCAATGCTTAGCCGTTGACCAAAGAAATAGCCAGCCCTTGGGTCGCGGGAAGCGTCAACGAGCCTATTAGACACTGTTGTACATAAAGTTTAAATAAATAAATAAATGTACTTATAAGTTTTGCTAACAGTATCATTAGAATTTAAAACAGGATATTTACCATGTGTTTTTATTGTTTCGAGTTTCCGATATTTCGGCACTTTTGCAAGCGCAACGATGACGGATGAAATAAAGTCATTGCGGGTGGATTTCATGTTTACTTCGCAATATTTTACATTTATGTTCATTTACTACGTCCTAAGTGGGCTATGTGTTTTAGTTTTAAATTAGTTATAAAAAAGAGATACGGTAGCAAGTACCTAAAATAAAATAAAATTTTAAAGTTTTCAATACCTCAAAAGGAAAAACGAACCCTTATAGACACGGGGAAGTAGAAGGGAAAGCGGGAGAGGCGCGCGCATTCCAGCTAGGTGCATCGATTTGAAGATTTTACTATTTCATTTTACGCTTTAATAAAGAAATACGGTTAGAAAATATGAACACGCATAGCATCATTGTTATTGAAATTGTTTTTTTTTTTCTTCTACAGAGTTACATTTTAGTCAATGCGCAAAGGACATAATCCATTTTGGTACAATATTAAAAGAGCCGGCCAGAAAAATAATATATTTTGATAGAATTCGTCCGCGTTAGCATTTCTTTGACACCAAAGATGTAGCATCACTATGCTTGGTAGTACCTAAGTTCACTTTTATATTTGGACCAAAAATTAAATGCGGATGATGTCCTGTCTTGTACGTAATGGTTATCAAATGTTAAAATAACCAGTTTTTTTCTTTAACTACGTTTCATGCACAATTATTATATTAAAAACTCCACTCAAAAATGTCAAGTTCATATAACTGCAGATCAAGCGAGACTGTCAAATTGCTAATTTAAGATAAAATAATATATACATTTATGTCCTACTTTACGTTTATTTTCCTACAAGAAATAAAATAAATAACTTTAGTCAGAACATTAAAAAGTAATAAATTAACTTACCGTATTATTTGATGTAGACAGAAATTCGTAAATCCATAAATTCGAGCCAAGGTAGTCCTATTAGGAAGATCAATGAACCAAAAAATGTGCGAGGGTAAAAAAAAAATATTCACAGAACAATATAGGAAGATGCGCACTTAACAGACCGAAGTACAGGAGTGAAGTGAGTGTAACCTGGGTGCATCCGGGGTGGCAGGGGAAGGTATGTAGACCCTCCCCGCGCACTGTTATGCAACCATGGCGGTTTCTTTTTGTAATTTCTAAGAATAGATAACGAAATGCGCTGCCATAAAAGTCGTATTGTACTTTCGGTGCAATAAAGATTAAATGATGTTTTTAAAGATTTTTAAAGTTTAAGTGTGTTACTAAACAATGTGATACGGCCATTATTTTAATATCATGCACATTTTTTAATATACTTTAGAAATAAATCTTCATCTTCCCAGTTCATCATGTTGTGCTGGCGCTCCCGCTGCCGCTGCGGAAAACCTCAAGCGGCGGAAATATAGTCATCTCGGTGATAACTATATTTTCGAGCCTTTTGGGGTCGAAACTCTCGGACCATGGGGCCCGTGTGCTCACAGCCTTTTTAAAGACATATCGTAAAGGCTCGTTGACGCTTCCCGCGACCCAAGGGCTGGCTATTTCTTTGGTCAACGGCTAAGCATTGCCATACAACGAGGCAATGCCGCCAGTATCTTGGGTACGTTGCCAGCCGACAGCGTTGAGGATCAATTTTTTGATGCTTTATTCTAGTTTGTATTTTAAGTTTTTTGGTACATAATTATGTATATTTTTGTTAGCTAAGTATGTTCTAATTTACGTAACAGGGGACTATGCTTTTTTTTGATAAGGAGTAGCCTATGTGCTAATCCACACCTTCGTCTACATCACTACCAATTACATCCTTATCTGTTCAGCATTTTCGGTGGAATTGAGTAATGAACATCCATACAAACTTTCACATTTATAATATTATTAAGTGCATAGGTACTAGATATAACATAGTCTGTTCTAGTCTGTGGTCTCTGCCTATCCCTCCGGGATAAAGGCGTGGTTAATAAGGCGTGATAAAATGCGGAAGTCATCTATATCATGCACATTTTAAGAAGACCTCTCTGATCACAACACAAACACACGCACATACATACACCCGAATACTAATTTATATAAAAGGATTAAGTACATATATATTTATTAATCAAGTTATACATTGTAGTGTCCCAGCAGTGGGTCGTTTTTTTTGTTTTTAGTCTGATATAGGGTAAGTTATTATTAAGGAGTTGTAAATTATAAATGTTATGTCTAGTCGCAAGCTTTAGGTGAATAGATGAATTATTTATTCCAAATAACATTTTTTTAAATGTATTTAAGTGTTGTCCCGAATTTTGGGACAGATGTCCCGGAAAAAAATTATTCCTAAGGAAGTCTCCGTTTCTTGTCTCTGTTCTTCGAAGTTTAGGCAAATAGGCACTACCTATTCCTACCACTGATTATTAATAATCAAGCTAATGACGTATTTGTTTCCGATTCTGTTTTAGAGCCAGTCCTCATAGCAAAATCTAACATCATTTTGGATGTTAAACCATGGGATGATGAAACCGACATGGCAGCTTTGGAAAAGGCAGTAAGAGATATTTCTACTGATGGCCTGTTGTGGGGCGCTGGTAAGCTCGTTGCCCTGGCCTATGGAATTCACAAGCTACAAATATCTTGTGTTGTGGAAGATGACAAAGTTTCAATTGATTGGTTAACTGAAGAAATTGAAAAGAATGAAGACTTTGTAAGTTGAATTGTTTTTTTCTAGCACATAACTTTCCTTTCTAGAATAGAATTAATACACATTGTCGAATGACGGTGGTATACCTAATTATAATTTTACTTGTTACAGGTTCAAAGTGTTGACATTGCTGCCTTCAATAAAGTGTAACAATACTTTTAAAAGGTTCAGTCACTTACAAAATGTACTGAAATAATAAATGTGCCTTGTTTTTTTAATGTATGTTTTAATTCCTTGAAAATAAATAACCTTGCTAGAATTTACGTAGTACTGTCCTAGCAGCTAATGGATTACTCTGAACAGTGTTTACGGAAATCCAGAAATGTGTTAGATAGGTACATGAATTCTAAAAAGCTCACCAAATCTTACAAATATTATTCATTACGTAACATGAATAGATTCAACTTGTGGAAAAGCTTGCAAAATAAAGATCATTTATCATATTTGATCACGGTAGGTAGTTCTGATAATCGCCAATCCGTATAACTGCGGTCCGAATAATTGAGTCTACTAGGTAGGTATATAAGAAATCAGTCCATGCGTTTGGCCTCTATATCGCCACAAAGATAGGTGCAATCATACATGGACTGGTACTGGTGGTGAACCTTTGATTTAAACAGATATTTTAGTGCAAAGGTTTTTAGGGTTCTGTAATCTAATGGTAAAAAACGGAACCCTTATAGATTCGTCATGGCTATCTGTCTGTTCGTCCGTATGTAACAGCCAAGTATTCTGGAACCATTAAGACTATAGAGTTGAAACTTGTTAAGTAGATGTATTCTGTAAACAACTTTATGGTTTTTATACAAAAATTTAAATAAATAGAAATCAATGGGGTACACATGGAAGTCATCATCTGCCTGCCTTTTTCCAATTTATTGGGGTTGGTTTCCAGTCTAACCGGATGCAGCTGAGTGTTTTACATGGAGCCACTGCCTAGCTGACCTCTACAACCCAGTAGGTAGCCAGTGTCAGATTTTACTGGCTAAAGCTTTGGTTTCCTAGGATTTGCCTAGGATAGCGGTGCCGTCAAATAGCGGCCGTTATACAGCGGTGAATGACGTCACTAAAACGTTGTCTATATAAACAAAATGGCGCGGTTTCCTAGAGAGCGGTAACTGACACCGTAACGTCAAAAAGCGGTGCCGCCATTTGCATGACAGCCGTCTTGTCGGTGTCAGGTGGTCTCGTGAACGTTTCCAAAGAGAATATAATACACTAGATAGCGATGAAGCAGACAGTGTGATAAAAGGGCCGTGGAACTTTCCACATATCGTCACCGTAAAGACGGCCGTCTTTTTGCGTCCGTAATATTACGGCCGCTATATGACGGCACCGCTTTCCTAGGAAAACAAAGCTTTAGGAGTACCCGTAACGACTTTCAAAGATGTCCAAATGACAGCCAGGGCAAAAGACTTAACGTACTTTCCAAGGCCTGGGGGGTATCATACCGTCAACTTCCAAACCGTGCTACTACTGTCTCTAGAAATTTCTTACAGTAAATCCGCATAGCACATTTTGGCCGATCCGGTAATCGAATCCGAGACTTCGTGCTATACAATAACGCTTGCAACCAACGACCTCAAAAAAACATCAAACCTATACGTGTTGGGTCAATAGATAGGTCTTTAAAAATACCATTGAGGTATCTGAATTTTTTCTCCAAGTCAGTCGGTCGAAAGATAGACTTCCAAAGCGGTAAAATTGGTAAAATACATGACTTTTAAATGAGAGAGTGAAAAATAAAGAAATACACTTCTGGACACATCTATTGGCCCACCTTAGAGTTTAGGTTTCGATGGCCCCTACCGAAATATGATTGCTAGATTGAACAAAAACTGTTGATGCAGTTTTAAACCTGATACATTTTACCATCTTTTTCGATCGTATAGTTTTAAATTTGAATTCAGAATACCATACGACATGGACCTACGCCTAACAAGTCGGATATGCGCCTTGTTAAAGGCAATTAATTTTTGAATAAAAAACATGTTTTATCAAATAAAGGTTTAATTTAATAACGCGTGTTGCCTCCATGGGCATCTACCACAGCTCTCATACGATTAGGCATAGAGTTTATCAACCGCTCTATGAAATTTTGAGGGATCATCTCCCATTCCTCTTCTATGGCAGTTTTCAACTCCTGCATCGTCTGGGCAACTGGCTGACGAGCCCTAACACGCCTTTTTAGCTCGTCCCACATGTGCTCAATGGGGTTCATGTCTGGGCTTCTGGCTGGCCAGTCCATAACTGTGATGTTCACATCCCGAAGATATTCCCTGACGATGCCGGCCGCATGGGCTCTTGCATTATCATGCATAAAAAGGAAATTTGGGCCCACATAGTCCGCGTATGGTATCACGTGAGGTTCTAAGCACTCACGAATGTATCTTTCAGCATTTAATGTTGGCAGCCGTGGTCCTGTAACAACCTCAAGTTGAGTTTTGCCGCTCGCGGATATACCGCCCCAGACAGTCCATGAGCCACCGCCATAAACAACCCTCTCTTCAAAGCAGCATTGTGCGAAACGCTCTCCCTTACGCCGGTAGACCTTCTTCCTTCCATCATTGCCATGTAACACAATTTTAGACTCATCAGAAAAGAGTACACGGCTCCAATCTTGCTGTGTCCAATTTAAATGACTGCGTGCGAAATGAAGGCGCGCTGTTCGGTGGGCTCGCTTTAGTTTGGGCCCATTAGCTGGCTTGTGTGGTACCATATCGCGTTCTTTTAACCTTCTCCGAACAGTTCGAGCGCTCACAGATACTCCGTGGAAGTCGCGAAGTTGGTTTTGTATCTCAATGGAGGTAAGGTGACGATTTCTCAAGCTGGTCGTCACGATGAATCGATCCTGCCTTTCAGTTGTGACCCGAGATCGTGGCCTTCCTTGGCGACGAACAAAGCCGCCAGTCTCTAGGTACCTCCGATAAACATTTCGGACCGCAGATCGACTTAAATTAAGTTGAGCACTCACGTTTCTTTGGCTGTGTCCGGCCTGAATAAGTGCCACAGCTTGGGCGGCGACTTCAGGTGAAGTATCCATAGATTATTGATAGAACCTCACCTTAATGTTAAGAATAAGTAATGTTTGTTGCAAAAGCAAAGATATCAATCACTTTTTCAAGAATTAAATCCAAGTAAACCAATAAAACCAAGTTTTCTTAGTATTCGATTGTTTGATATCAACAAACAGGCTCCAAATTGTCTTTTGTTTCTTTAAATTCTGTGTTCGAAATTCAAAAAAAGACTATTGAATGAAATTGTGAATGTGCCAGGTTCAAAACTGCATAAAAACTTTTTGCTCGACCTAATATAAAATTTTAGCTAGGACCAAACGAAACTGAAAATACAAGGTGGGCCAATAGATGTGTCCAGAAGTGTATATATGCTGTAGAATTTAAAGAAAACTTTCAACGAAAATAAAATGAGAATATTGTAAATAGTACAGAAATTAAGGAATATTGAATCAAATTGTGACATGTGGACTCAAGTCAAACGCCGCAATAGTGCCTTAAGGTAACGCTTACTAATAATAAGGTAATGGTAACTGTTTGGTAGTCTATTCATGGTGTTAATCACTATAACTTTCTCAGGTCTGATCTAGTAATAACGGCAGATGTTTACTGTGTCGAACTTCGAACAATGATGGCGAAACTAGCAGTGAAACAGCCCCGACTCTAACCGATGTTCACCATTATTTGCTTCACTTATTTCTCCATGATAACGCAAGACATCACACTGCACGAGAAACCGTTGTAACTCTACAGATGCTGCGGTCAGACCGAGATGCCAGACTGCTCCAATCGACGTAATTTTTTTTGTGTCAATTTTCAACGAGATAAAAAAAAACTTACCAAGAGACAGTACAAAATGCTTTCAAACAGGTTTTCCAATGTAGATTCCAAGAGTTTTATTGCAAAGGTATAAATAACCTTTCGATTAGATGGCAACAATGGAAAGATAATGAGGGTAAATATTTTGATTAAATAAGTATGTTACATTTTGGAAAAAGTACTTAATTTTAATTTATCGGTTCAAATCAGGAATGTCATACGTTAAACGGTTTAACAAAGATACAACAAAGTTACACACACACGGGTGTGTTAGTGTACGTAACTTTGTCATTTACACAAACGCTATAAAAACAAAGATATTTTTCGTTAATCTATACTTGCTAACTACGAAACCCTTCATGGGCTAGTCCGACTCGCACTTGTCCACTTTTTTTTATTGACTTTTCAGATTCTTCTTGTTGACACTATTGTTGCGATACATGTTAAATTAATTTATGTGAAAATTTTCATTTCATACGTTAAGCGTTAACGCAACTTCGATAAGCGATCATCGCTTCTACCACTGGGGGCCAGGCCCCCCCCTGGAAAATATCTCTAGATACGCCAATGGTCTTGCTCTGTTTAAAGCTAGATTCAATTAAATAGTCGGAAATACATGTATTCCAGCATAAAGGTGCCTGTTTTAATCCGTATAGACTCCTTTTAAGTTTATAGACTCTTTTTGTGCCATCTTTGTAACCTTCTGGTTGTACCATGTATATTTCCTCTTCCACTGTACCGTTTAGAAAAGCAGTCGATACATCAAATTGTTGCAGACACATGTTTTCTTTTGCAGCCAGACCTAGTACGGCTCTTATTGTGCTAAGACGTACAACAGGACTGAATGTTCTGTCGTAATCAATTCCTGATTTCTGTGAAAATCCTTTCACTACTAGTCTAGCTTTATACCTTTCAATTGTGCCATCTGGGTGAGTTTTAATCTTGTAGACCCATTTACATTGTAAAGCTTTTCTTCCTTTTGGCAAGTCTACTAGTTCCCATGTTTTATTCTCATCTATAGAGGTGAGCTCACTTTGCATTGCGTCTAGCCAGTTTGATTTATCAGCACAGTTCATGGCTTTGTGGTATGTCTGTGGTTCTACAGGTTTCTCTGAGTCAATAACTGCCATGATGAAATCGTCGAAACTTGCCGGTGGAACTATTCGTGTTCTGTCACGGAGTTGTCTTTGGTTACGTTCGGATTCTTCATGTTCACTTTCACTATTGTCTTGAGCAACTATATTTTCAGCGAGATTTTCATGCCTGTCTTCAATATCATTGTAATCCTCTTCTGAAGCAAACTCGTAGTCACTTTGTAAATTTTCAGTACTGTTGACTAAATTTTCTTGCAGACTGTCATTGTTTGGCGCGTTTGGTTGCTGTTGTGCACTGTTATGTTGTTGCAGGGCGTCATTAGGTTGCAGAAGTATGATCCCAGTTTCATCATCATCGTCACGATTGCCATTCCTGTCTTCAATATCATTGTAATCCTCTTCTGAAGCAAACTCGTAGTCACTTTGTAAATTTTCAGTACTGTTGACTAAATTTTCTTGCAGACTGTCATTGTTTGGCGCGTTTGGTTGCTGTTGTGCACTGTTATGTTGTTGCAGGGCGTCATTAGGTTGCAGAAGTATGATCCCAGTTTCATCATCATCGTCACGATTGCCATTTTTAAGGTTTACTGGCGAGTCAAATAGATCAGATATTTGTGCAGTGTTTTGTTCTGAGTGGAACATATTTTTCAGCACTCTAATATCCCTACTGATGATGATATTTCTTTTGGTAGGTACGTAGATTCTGAAAGCCTTGGATGTTTCAGAATATCCTACGAACATGCCTTTTTTTTTTTTTTTTTTTTTTTCTGGGTGGGAAAATCATCGAATAACTTCTCCCGCTCTGGGTTAAGCGGGAGGGAGTGTCAGACTTCTACTGACTAAAAACCCACCCTGTCCCTTCAGCTGCCCGTAAGTTCCGGAGCCGCGGTATCTTTTTACTATATTTCCGCGACCCCGGCAGGCTATGGCTTTATGAGGCCCCGTCACCAATGCTGACGGCTCCTTGAGGCGCACGTGGAACACGACGCGCCGCCGACCCGGGTCTGGTCTTTGCCGGACGGTGAGCTACCCCTGCTCGCCGTCCGCAGGCCCGCGCCTACGGTGGCCGGAAATCGGCTCGCGATCCCCGACGCCCGGGGCGTCTACCACGACGGCTGGGGCGCGAGGAAGAGAGTTGCCTCTCCCTCGCGCGTTCGGCCTCCTCCTTCGCTAGCATGACTGCTTCGCAGAAGGAGGCGACCGCATCCCATTCCCTCTCGCTCCGCACCATGGTCTGAACCAGAGCAGGGCGCGAGAGAACGCCGCCGCCGACCGCCTCTACGAGGACACGGCGGTGCTCCGCCCAAGCAGGGCATACCTCGACCGTATGCTCCACCGTGTCCTCCAGGTGGTCCTCACAATGACGACACCCGGGCGTGTCCTCCCGCTGAATCCGAAACAGGTACCTACCAAAACAACCATGTCCGGTCAGCACCTGCGTCAGGCGGAAGGTGAGGACGCCGTGGCCTCTCTCCAGCCACTCCTCAAAGAGGGGACTTATCGCCGCGATTGCGGCGTGCCCAGCCTTCGGTTGCGACAGCCGCTCTTTCCATACTGCCGTGAGATCGCGCCGGAGTTCTATCCGCTGAGCCGCGACTTGCCGCGGTAGCGGAGTTTCACCCCGGCTTAGCACCTCCGCGCGCCAATTGTGCACGCGCGCGAGGACTACCGCCTCCAGATCCCACGGCAGCAATCCGGCAAGGAGGTTCGCCGCCTCCCCAGAGATCGTGCGGTATCCCCGGATCATCCGGATAGCCATGACCCTCTGAGACGCGACCAGCTGGCGAGCTGGTCGCCGCTGTAGATTCAGCGCCCACACAGGAGCCCCATAGAGGGCCATGGACCGCACAATCTCCGCGTATAGCCTCCGGCAGGAGGCGTTTGGCCCCCCTAGATTTGGTAGGAGCCGCTTGAGTGCAGCCCCCGCCCGGTCCAGTCTTGGAGCCAAACGTCGGAAATGTTCGACGAAGTTCCACCGGCTGTCGAGGACAAGTCCCAGGTACTTCATCGTCGTCTCGACGCCGATGTGAACCCCTCCCACCGTTACTTGGGAACCCGAAGGTGGCGCGTTCCGACGGCCATGAAAACACATGGCCTCGGACTTGTGCAAAGCCACCTCGAGTCCCAGTTGCCGGATCCTTTCTACGACTGTCGCAACCCCTCGCATCGCCAGTTCGGCCGCCGCCTGGTGCGACCTCCCATGCGCCAAGACCAGCGTGTCGTCAGCGTAGCAGACTACGCTGACGCCTGTAGGGAGGTCGGCGCGCAACACCCAGTCGTAACCGATGTTCCACAGGGGTGGTCCCAGAACTGATCCCTGTGGGACACCGCACGACATCTCTCGCCGATTCCACTCTCCCTGGTGACTAGGGTAAATGACGGCTCTGTCCGTCAGGTAGGCCTCAACCACACGACAGAGGTAGGTCGGCATCCGGTGATACCGGAGTGCTTCCCTTATGCAACTCCAGGGCAGGGTATTAAAGGCATTAGCGATGTCGAGAGACACCGCCAAGACGACCCCACCCCGGGACAACGCAGCCTCTGTCGAGAGAGCTCTTACACGCATGATGGCATCCACCGTCGAGTGCCCCTTGCGGAAACCAAATATATACAAATGGTTTATGCACGGTTTCCTGCTGACCCATTTTTCAAAAGGTGTCACTCCTTCGATGCTCTGGTTTAATGTCCTGTTTGATAGATAGTTGGCAGTAAGAACAGCTTCACTCCACAGGTATAACATAGCTTTCGACTCTACCATCATTGCTCTTCCTTTTTCGATTAATGTGCGATTTTTCCTTTCAGCTACACCGTTCTGGTACGGTGTGTGAGGAGCGGTGAGTCGACGTTGTATTCCGTGTTGTTTGAGGAAGTTGGTGAATTCTGTGTTTATATACTCTGTGCCATTATCTGATTTTAGAAACTTTATCTTATTTCCAGTAAAGTTTTCAGATGCTTGTTTGAACTCTTTGAACTTGCTCAGTACCTCGTTCTTGTTCTTCATCATGTAAACTCTACAATATTTGCTGAAGTCATCAATGAAGGTGACGAAGTACCTGTTCTGGCCGAGTGTGGGCGTTTGGATAGGTCCGCACACTTCGCTATGAACAATTTATAAGTGTTCTGTAGTTCTCGGAGTTGTTTTGTCTTTGGAGGCTGGAGTTCGATGCATTTTTGCTTGTACACAAGTTTCATACTCTGGTACATTTTCGTTAACATCGAAGTTCAAACCAATGAGGCTGCCGTTCTTTAGAGCAAGCTTCATGTCCTTGGCGTTCATGTGGCCAAGCTTTTTGTGTCAAGCTTCCATTGAACCGGTCGAAGTGTTTGTTGTTTCGGTTCTGGAGTTTTGTTGTTGGCAAGATTGTTGCGGTCAGTAGGCTTCTGGGGTCTGACGTAAAATAATCTATCTGAGTCTTTTTCGGCTGTTATAGTTATTCCGAGTTTTGGGTTGTTGACAGTTATTTTTAGTGAAGGTGACGGAGCAGCCAGCGTCTGTCATCTTGCCGACTGACAACAAATTTGTACTCAGGCTGGGTACGTAGAGTGTGTCCATAAGGTGTGAATCTGTTGTTAGATTTCCACATTTATTTCTTATAGTTACAGTTCCAGTGCCTTTTATTTCAGCGGAGATTTCATCAGTAGCAAAACAGCGTTTTCTTGATGTACTTTCAGGTTTTTGAATAGATTTTTCTGATACGTCATGTGAGAAGTACAGCCACTATCTAGCACTAGCACCCAAACACTGTCATTTTTAACCTTACTTGTAAATAAACATTGCGGTATAGCAAAGTTATTTGTTTCCGGTTTATCGGAGTTCTTTGGTTTATACTTCTTGGAGACATTTTTCTTCCAACAGCTAATGCAGATCTTATGTGCTTTGCGTTTAAAGATGTTGCCTTGTCGTTTGCATATTTTGTAGCTCGCGTAGAGTGCATCTTCATTGTTGAAGGAACTTGGCTCGTTGAAGTTTGTGTTGCATCGTCGAGCATCACTCTCTTCAATAATTTTGATTTTAAGTTTCTCCGGACTTAGCAAGTTTTCTTGTGTCTCGATCGCAATACGGAAGTTTTCGTATTCTTCTGAGAGACTATAAAGCATTATGATGGATAGTAGATCTTTATTTATTTCAACATTATTTAGTTTATCGACATTATCCACAAATGACATCAGGTGCTCTCGTACGTCATCGTTTAGTCGCAGTTTTGTCAGGATGAGCCTTTTCAAAAAAAGTCACTTCTCGTGCGGGTCCTTTGCTGGCATAGATGGACTGTAGCGTATCCCAAACATCCCATGCTGTTTTGCAGTTCTTCACCTGCTTAAGCTTGGACGAGGAGATGAGCAGTAGAAGCTCAGATTTTGCTATCTCATCAGCATCTAATTCATCTTGACTTGTTGTAGCGCTGATGACAAAAGGCTTGCTAAAATGTTTCCACAGTTTATTCTTGACTAACCCAAGTGTCATAGTTCTCCTTACCAAGTGGGGTAATTTTCACAACTGACATAGTTGGTTTTATTGCTCTGCTACCATGTTAAGTTTGAAGAGGAGTACTCCAAAATAAGGGTCCGAATCCCAAAATATAAAGATAAGAAGTTGTGGAAAGCGTAATCTATACTAATATTATAAAGCGGAAAAGTTTGTTTGTTTGTTTGTTTGCTTGAACGCGCTAATCTTCGAAAGTACTGGGTGGATTTGGATGCAATTTGGTATGGAAGTAGCTTGAAGCTTGAGGAAGGTTATAGGCATTGAGGTAATATGTACATATTACCTCAATGGTTATAGGCTACTTTTTACGCGACTGCAAAAAAGGAGAGTTATGTTTTTACCGTGATAGAATCCACGGGAGCGAAGCCCCGCGTGAGTACTAGCATTATATATTAGTAATCAAAGAAAATGTAATACACTATGTTTTATTAGTAATTAGCAATCACAAAAGAAGATACGAGGTTATATTTTTTTTTTTCAATCTGACACCTATTCAAAAATATATGTCAACTGACAGATATAAATCTATGGATCTCTCGTTAGAGAGTATTATTTTCTTTGCTATGGATTTTAAAACATAGTGTATTACATACTCTTTGTTGGATTTAATAGAGACAATCAAAGAAATCAGTATTTTAATTATTGTTTCTTTTACATATAATAAATACGCAAAAATAATTTAAAAATCAACAGTTACATATACCTAATAATTATTATTACGAATCAGTCTTACAATATCGCAAATCTTTAACAAAATGTACCTAATAATATACTAGGAAGAACATCAATTTAGTATATATAAACATCAGGAATAACAGGAATAGAAGTAACAAAAGGATTATAATAAGGATAATATCACAAGCTTTCAACAAAAAATATTATTAGCAAAAAGGTTAAGAAAAGATATGTAAAATCAACAACTCTCGTTAGAGAGTATTATTTTCTTTGATCAACAATGTTACCAACTTACAAACAATGGAATGTCATAAATCTCTAAAATAGGAACAATAAAAGTATATCACACATTAGCAAATCATATCTTAAAAGTAAAAAAGAGGATGTGGTGGACACAAATAATATTATACTCTGGACTAAAATTTCATATTCATCTTCTTAAGTTTTTATTGATTTTACAATCATGCGTCACAACACTAGCTGTCACATATAGCAGACTACGGCGTGTGAGACACTCCTTTTATACGCGTTTAACATCTACTTTTAAAACAACAAATTTCTCGATATTGGTGGTTTATTTATATTAGTTTCATGTAATACAATATAGACGAAAGCTTAAACTTTTAAATTATATAAATAAAAACACACAAAAGTAATGGTTAAATTGTTTATTTCATAATATGGTGCGACGTGTATTTTGTCATATATTTGTGACGTTGGCGTTCAGGGTAAGATTTCGTTTGTCACATATATGTGACAATGGCGTTCAAAAGGTTAAGTCAAGAGTGAATAGGTTACTTCTAGGCAAGCGTGCTTCATCTTCAACCACATCATCGCTTAACATCAGGTGAGATTATAGTCAAACGCAAGCCTATCAACTATTAAAAAAAAAGAACCGACTACGCAAGCACAATGCGGATTAGTGGGTGCTAATGACTGCAGCCGAGACCAATGGATTAACGTGCCTTCTGAAGCACAGAAAAACTCGAGATAACAAATTTTGGATCACCCGTCCGATGACTGACCTCTGCGAACACTGCTTAACTCATTAAATCATGTCCTAACGCACTAAGCCGATTACGTCATCGAGCTCCTCAAGTTTGGTTTAAACCATTCCATAACATAAAATTGACCTGAAATATGGTTTTAGGGAGTACTTAGGAGTAAAAATAAGTACAGCAAACTCTCTTTTTAACTGACTTAAAAAAGGGAGAATGGTATGTAGGTATCTCACGTAACACAAAGAATGAGATAAGTACTAAAAAGCATAAAATAAAAGCCTTTTTACAAAAAAAAATTACCAACTTCAAAACAAACAAAATCACTTCTGCACTACAATACAAAGCGAAAGATAACCTTATATATTGTTTCATTGGATATCGAATTCCGTTTAAAATAAGGGCTACGTATTTACTCATATACGGCTGAAGTCGGTGCCAAGATAATTGAATAGGTTAGATTACCTCGGGCGTGCTCCAGAATGCGGCGTACTTAGCCTATCAAAACTATTAATTGGCTTGGCACCGACTTCAGCCGTGTAGAAGCCACATGTGCAGAAGCAAGGAATCATCGCTAAGCAATCATGACTTCAACGTAGTCCTCAATCTAATGCCAATCATGCTTTTTTGATAAGGGTTTTAATTTTTCCCTCGCTAAGTTCTATAACAGACTGGCTACTTGTTAAAAAGGCGTATGCTCTTTATGAGGAATGACTTGTTTGTCTTGGCTAATATCTATTTGTGTATAACAATTTTACGCTTATTACATATTTTTGTGAAGATCGCTTTTAATCTTAAAAAGTCCTAAGTTTTTGTATACATATAATAAGCTTTCTAATAAATAAAGTAAGGGACATCCTTTCTTTCCTACTATCGCAAACCTTTAACATTGATTTGCGAGGGAGATTTTTTTTTTCTTGAGGCCTTTTATGATTGTTATATAATTTAAATAGTTGTCCCTGAACTGAAGTAGCCTAAATGGCGAAAAATCGCCTACTTTGGCAACACTGTCGTCGACAGTTGTCTACATAATGAAGGTATAGATAAATATGGAGCCCACACTTCGAATACCTACTTGAAGCAAAACTTATGTATCGCTATCTCGCTCACTGTGGTCAGACCCTCTCTTTCTAAGTAGTGTAACGTTAATTTTATTTTACTACTCTTCTAGACTTAGCTCTTTTAAAAATTGATGAAAGATGCGTATAATTAATTACGAAAGAAGCTGTTTGTTAGAGTGTGAAAGTTGGGAAGTTCCTGTTTTATTAAATTTGGCTGTTTGTCATTTTCAATCACGCTAAAAGTCTTAGGTCGTATACTTATGTACATAATTTTGCATGGAAATGAGTATAAACCATGACCAGTACAAAAGTTTAGTTCCTGTAGCAATACGAAATTAATGATAGATACTTATGACGCGGCCGAGGCCGACCCAGGAAGAGATGGCGAGGTGACCTGGACGCCTACCACAAGGGCTAGTTTGAGGTGGCTCAGAATAGCTGGAAAGGTTTGGGTGAGGCCTTTGCCCAGCAGTGGAACAGGACTGGCTAATAAAAAAATACATGTGCGGAAGACTGGAAACTAACTTATTGTGTATGTAGCGTAAAAACGAAAACGAAAATTGTTGACCAATCCAACTAGCCTATTTTGTCCCACTGCTGGGCAAAAGCCTCGCTCTCCCTTTTCCACACAATCCTGTCTTTTGCTAGAGTAGGCCAGTCCTTCCGGGTTGTTGTACTCATAATTTTATTAACATCAACTTTTACTATGGGAGCAATCATAAAATCGCAAAAATAAATTAGTTGTTTCATTTATTTGTAGATCAAATAAAAAGTCATCTTGTGTATTATTTTCTTGATATTTCTTTAGTGAAATATAATGAAAATGATACACAAGATGACTTTTTTATAGATTTCTGAGTAAGTCTGTGTTAAGGTTTTTTACCACTGTGGAATTTTTAATATTATGTATTTTAGTCATCTTGTGTATCATTTTCATTATATTTCTTTAGTGAATGAATATTATGTATTTCCATCTAAATATGTTATACGAGGCTATAATAAGAACGGTAATATGTATAAAACTTCAAAAAAGAAACAAAAACAGTTTCTAAATTAAAATCATTTATTAACTTTTCTATTATACATGACTAAATATCATTGCTCTGTGTAGTTTCTGTCTTTTACCTCGTAAATCACTGAGTATATTTTCTGTATGAATCTTTAAGTGTGCTTCTGCAGTATTTCTTTCGTTGATTTTATTTTCACTTCCACGCCCCTATCAATCTTCGCAGGGACGTAGGCTTCACTGTTGGCCTAAAACAAGAAAAGTGTGAAATCATATCAATATTTTATTTTATTAATTCGTTTGACTGCATTATTCAAATAGTTATTATACTAGTAGTGCCCCGTGATTTCACCCACATTCCTCCACTCCTAAGGATCGTAGGGTGATGTAATATAGCTTTCCTAAAGTGGGTTAAGAAAATGCAAAAGGTATATACTTAATATTAATTTCAGTCAAAGGGAAACTTACAAGTAACTTGTTAAGATTGCTTATATTTTCAAGAATTTTTCGACCTTGGTGTTTACTGGTTTGGTCTTCAACATTGCAACCAGCACGTTTCACTCCCGTTTCCTTAAGAGAAGAATAACTTTCATAAGTGCCAGAACTAGTAATTGGTACAGCTAGAGCACCTATTTCTACCATAGACTCTTGATGTAGTGAACTTGCTCTCTGAAAATTATTATATATTTTACAAAATATTGCCTTTTATTATGATAAAAGGCTAGATGATACTACTTCTTGATTTATTATTATAGTAGGAACTGCTATTAGTTTTAAGCGCCTTGTTGAATCATAATCTGATTCTTGAAAATGCAAATTGGAAATCCTTTTACTTTCATAAAACTTCATTTTCAGTGGTACAATGGATAACCACAATTTCCTCTGAGCACTATTTTTAGGAAATCTAAAAAGAAATATTATAATTATTATACATTAATGTTATAAATAATGAGAATCAAAAACTAAATACCAAAGAAAAAAGTCTGCGAGTATGATAATGGCTGTAAAATAATATATGGTCCCACAGAAAGTCCCAGATATATCCTCAATATGGTCACACTACTTCAGTATGACTTCTAATAAACAAAAATAAATAAAGTTGCATTAAGTCCATGAATCAACGAACTAGGAATGATATAGAACACGAACTCCGGTCAAAAATGGTTCCACGCAAAACACAATCAAGTAGGCGGGGTGAAAAAAATACAATCAAACCGCTTCTCAGTCTGATGTGCGCTCAGTGACAGACGCCAGAATCGTGTTGATTAGTGAAAAATCCAAGAAAAAGCTTGTTTCTGAGGGATAAAAATGACCTCCTGCGTAGTAAGGTGGTGTAAAAGACGGAAACAAGGAAGTAAAATACTAACTGGGGTAGCTTATGACTCGTAAGTAAAATAATTTCGTGTTTTATTTTCGTATAGACAATCACGAGTTGTCAGTATTATGCAACAGGTAGCCAGCCAGTTTTTAATACCTAATTATTATATATTTTATATTAAGAACAGAGTTTTATAAATTGGATGGATTGGTTTGCCTGTGTGTTTCTTATTTTAGTTTCCCCAAAAAAGAGATTCGAAGACTACAGTGGATTGCAGCAGTCCGCTTAGAAAAAAGAGAGGATGACTGGTTACCAACTAATGCCAGTAGGGTTTGCTCCATACATTTTGGTAACGAAGACATATATTCGTCACGCACTGGCTATCGTATGCTAAAAAAATCAGCTGTACCTATTTGTATGGTTAGAACTGTTGCACAGCATTTCGAGAAAAATTCGGGTAAATCCTAATAACTTAATTTAAGGATTGCTTAACAATACAAATTTTAAATCACGTCTAATGTGTTTTATGTTATCAGTAGGTATTATACCACGTTGAAACAATGCAGGTCATTAAATCGGCACTCCGTGAGATGTTTCTGTCCATTTTACTAAACAACAAAGCTTTGTTTCGAATACCTCGAGTACCCTTAAATTTTGGCTCGTACTTTTTAAAAACCACCTTGTATATTAAATTTACTCAACTCACAATCTAGTTTCACAGCTTATAAACCTAACGCTCTTCTGATGGGGGGTTAGCTAATGAATTCTTCCCTTATTTATTATTATTATTATTATATACTTTATTGTACACCTCACAATATTTCTATGGATACAAAAATTTAAACTAGTGTACAATGGGCGGTCTTATCGCACAAGGCGATCTCTTACAGACAACCTATAGATGTACAAAAATTAAAGGAGACAGATTAAAGGCTGTCAGTGTACAAACAACAAAAATAATATTAATATTGAACATAATAATATAAAATGCATACATATAATACAAAAATCATATACTAATAAATATTACATGTATCTATAATTGAAAAAGAAGGGGAAAACTTATAGGGAGAGGTAATGCTCCTTCACCATTCTTTTGAACGCTGTTAGCGTTTGAGCACGCCTCACTTCTATGGATAATGCGTTCCACAAACGAGCTGCTTGAATAGTGAAAGATTTGTCAAAGAAAGAAGTGGAATGCATACGAATACTTAACTCTAAATTTACCGATGATCTCAGGGATCTAGAATGTGTATCACAGAGGAACTGAAAGCGTTCCTTAAGATAAAAAGAAGTAAAAGGATTATAGAGCACATTATAAAGTAGAGAAAGTGAGTGAAGATTCCGGCGAAACCTAATAGGAAGCCATTTGAGCTGAGCGCGGAAAACAGAAACGTGGTCATACTTGCGCAAGCCAAATATAAACCTGATACAGAGATTTTGAAGTCGCTCTAGCTTGTCTAATTGGTCTTGGGTCAAATCGAGATAGCTGGCATCAGCATAGTCCAGAATAGGGAGAAGGAGAGTTTGTGCGATTGCAATTTTAGTAGAGATGGGAAGAAAATTACAAAGGCGTCTCAAGGAGCCAACAGAAGCAAATACTTTACGACTAACTTCCTGTAACTGTTTAGTCCAGGTACTTTATGTACTTTAAGAAATTAATAAATATGAAATTTGGTAGATCCTGAGGTGATTGATAGGATGAATTCCATTTAAAATAGGTATTAGGTAAGTAATAAAATAACTCTTTCGTTTCCAAAGAGTGTTATCCAAATGCTTGAAATGGACAGAAACTGCGAATAGTCCTTAAGTCTTTTTAAAATAACATATGTATAATGAAATAATTTTCAAGTTTGTTTAAGTAGGATATAAAAATATAGAAATCATTAGAATATTTAACCTGATATCCGTTTAATTCATTCTTATTTTTATTGGAGGTCAGTGTTTATTTGACACTAGTAAGTGGCATTCAGCAAAACAGGAATCGTAAAATAATTCCTAATGAATTAGTTTGCAGATTTAGTGCACAGTAATTATTAATTTAATATAATTCGACCTATGTGTACCATAAATCTAAAAAATAATACATGCATGTCAATATAAATTAAAATCAAATATTTTTTGAATAGAAAACCTATCGTTAGCTGTATGAATCACATCTCCTTAGCCTTACCTACTGACAGACTGACAGTTTGACATTACTGCATTTTCGATCATGTTTACTTGATTCTACAATAGCACTTGCGAATTGAGTTACGTATGGATTGCTTTTTATGGTATAGCAACGACTATGGTAATTTTTCGAAGATTATGATTTTAGTTGTGCACACGATACCCATTTTAAACACGGACTTAGGTTGGACCCGCCTAAACGACGGCTTGGCATCCTTAACCCTAGACTTATTACTACCAATATTTCAGAAAAAGGTTTGTAACTGACTTCTACCTAGTTTTTTTGATAATTATTGAAATTGTAATGGCTTACCTACGATTTGTAGTAACATTTGGTATATATTTCACTCTTGTTCATTTCAGGAATTTTTTTATATGGCCGACGGGTATTTTCTTTTATGAAATTTTAAACTTTTTGTAAACTTAATGTAAAGAGGTTTAATATTAATTTATAATATTTGAGTTCATAATAAATTACTGACTCCTACTGCATACTGCATAACACCATCCTCGCCGCTCGATATCACAAAACAATCCATCTCGTTCGCACTCGCTTGATTCGATATTTCAGTTTCACTTTAACATTATCTTACTAAATAAAATAGCGCCCCAAATGAATGAATTGACGGATCCATGCGCAGAAAATAAATTTAGCAAAGTATTTTGTTTTGTTTGCGCGCGTGTTGCATTCGTATTATCAGTTTAGTGGTATGAGTTTGGAACCATGTTTTAGCGAGCTTCGTTAGAGAGTTATATTTCTATATCATTCCTAATTCGTTGCCATGAATTCAATGTAAAACTATTTGGTCTTTACACAGTTATCTAAGTTATCATTAAATAATATGTTAAAATCATTGGTCAAGCGTTTAATGAAGTAATTAACTGAAAATACAAAGAAATATGTTTACAATTATTTAGCGTCAAAAATCACGAAATCTTATATCACCTCCTGGACACCACGTACTACCACAACCACGCACTACACAAGTTTGCACCATTTCCTCAATTATAGCATTGATTACAGACATATATCTCAAACGAAGCTGTGAACCGCAAAGTTGTTGACATGTGGGGCCAATGTTGCCACATTACCAAATCCTTAGGAAATGGGATAATAATTCACTGATTCGCCAACCTTGATAAGCATTCGTGACATAGAATTTTGGAATTTTTAATTTCGGTAATCTTAGTTTAGCTTTTTATTTATTGTCACATTATTTAACAGTATTTAACTTCTGATATTTATTTAAGTAAAACACAATTTTTATTTTAATAAAAACCCTTAACTACATATTCACACCTTAAAATAAACTTACTTCTGATTGGGTTTGTGTGGTGACTCTTTTTAAAAATGTATTAGGAGATTTTAATAACGAGATAGCAATACCACGGTTCACACTAAAAAGAGAGGTCAGTCCACAGAGAGTGAGATAGAGATACATAGGTATTTGACTCAAGCTGTTGTTCGAAGTGTGGGCTCCAAAAGTACCTATGTGGGCTCCATATTAATCTAGTATTTATATGTATCATCTATTAATCTATATCTTCATGGTCTGACTCTGCATTCACACGACGCGCGTTTCGTTTTTACTTAGTTTTACGTATTTTGTATAACTGCGTTTTTTTATTTGCATTTTAAACGCATTTTTCTAATAAGAAAAGTAAATGATTGTAGTTGGCTATTTGAAAAGGGACTGTATATATGAACGGACATCTTAGGGACGTAAAGATGTCTAAACAGACAATAATCGTCCCTTTTGTACTTGAATTTAAAAATTAAAGAGTAGTCATGTAATTAAAATTACTTGGAATTAGTACTGGAACGGGAAAATTTTGCAAACAAAATAATTATATTTTAGCTGCTCCTCGGATATGACAAGATTATACAAAAGTAAATGTGAAAAATATCGATTTATGGAGATCTAAAATATCGTCGATATTAATAGATTATTTTATGAAAAAATATCAATATTTTGATATATCGATGAGATCTCTAAAACGTGATCCATCAAGCCGACATGTCAAAATGACACATCTCACTTCTCACACATGTGTCCGTAGTCCTAGCGTAAAAGTGTCGTTTTTCTTAATTTCAGTCTAGCAAATATTTAGTGTATAAAGTCGGTAATTGAGTACGGTAATTACAAATTTGTGCATCCAGCCATTGGGGAGCTATTCAACAAAAACTGTTTCCGCTGGTACTACGTCATCCTAGCGGCACTTTCTTTTTCCTAAAGACGTACAAGAAAAAAAAACACATTCACTAATTAGTGTGTAACGAAAGGTAAATGTGTATGTTTAAATGAAATTTGTGTGTCATCAAACTTCAAAGATATTCAAGTTTCCGCTGCACTGACGTTTGGCTATTTGATGAAAATCGTATAAAACGGGTTAGTGCAGAATTGTAACTTTTTATGCCTTTTTGTGAAAACAGAATTTGAAAAAAAAACACACCGTTCAGAAGATATACACGTAAAAGTAAAATAAGGTTATTAGGTCCTAGTACTTCAAATAGGAACTCTAGAGCCTAACTTATAACGTTTATTTGTATCTTGAAAGTGTCTACAAGTGTTGAATGTGGCAGAATTAGTGGTGACAGTGCTTCGAAACATTCCAAGTAACCGTAACCGTTATGGATGGATGACCATTATGGATCAAGAAAATAAAAAAAGAACAAAATCTAATACACAATCTAGAATCTACTTAGACCAAACTTGGCTCTTGATCTCTTAAATTCAATTACTTTGTAATTTGTTTGTAAAATTTATTCTTGAAGGCACTTTAAACAAAGGCTGAATTAATTACAAAAAAGTTATTTTTTTTCTATTGAAATTATTTTCAACTACCGGCTGGCGATCTATACCGGACTTACCCGACAAACCCTTTGTTTCTAAATATATGCCGAATGGAGCCGTTAATATCAAAAACGACAGCACACATTGAAATGCTGTTGAAACACACGCGTAGGTGCACATCTTTATTTGAGTAAACCGACTATTCATAGGTTTTTTCCCATTAGACTGTCTTACACGAGGCGGTAGTAAAGTACGTCTATTTTGCCATTGTTTCAAAGGACTCCGGCAAGAGCCCATACTTCATTCGGCCCACTTTTTCAACTCAACAGACAATAATAATATGAATACTAAATTGACTGGTAATCAACACTATTTACTATAAAAACATCAATATCAATATTGATCATGGGAATACCGAGATAACAGAGAGATAACAAAAACGTTTTTTAGGTTCTGAAAAGTACAAACATTTAAGTTCATTGAAAATAAAACCGAAAATTACTAAAAAAGAACTAAAAAATAACTTAATTCGAACTAAAAGTTGAATTAAGTTATTTTTTATTCATTTTCATAAATAGTTAATAAATCATCCAAAAAGTAGGAGTATTCACAGCGCCGTAAGAGTTTAAATGCATGAGTCTATACGACTTCGCACCTTCGCGGAGTGAATGCTCTGACTAATGTTTCTTTAGTCATTGAGTGAATGACATTGATTGATATTTTTAGCTCTTGACGTTTCTTGAATTTTTATAATTTGGCTTCTAGCATTTTTATCCACTATCGAAATCAACACAAAGCAACAGTTATTATGGACCAAAAACGTTGTAATTAACAAAAATATTGATGTAATGCGTTAACTGATATATTTGGACTTTCAAAATGGATCTATTATTAATAATAATATACAAAATAATGAGAAATCATGAGCCTTCTACATACAATATTATACTATTTAACCCCCTGGCAACCCTGGAATTAGGAAATGCAGATGTCATGGCTGACAGATAATTTATTCACAACGACTTCCGCTATATCTTCTTTTTATTGTGTTTTTCATTACCCCATAATTAAAAGTCGTATAAAAACTACGATAAATAACTATTAAATAAAAGTTTTTTAAATATATATTTCATTTGTGTCCGCTGTTACACTGCTAGTGGGCCTAATTTCGCCGACCTCCTTTGTGTTTATTTAATAAAGCGGTAAATTATTTTCATAAACAATATCCAAAATCAATCCCCAATCAACTTTCTGCAATATTATGTCGTTTTAACTTAAGTCCAAAATTAGAACTAGTTTTACCTTAATTTTAAGGCAGGAAGTTCTAATTATAACTAGGAAATGCTAGTTGTAACAAAGGCGTTTAGTGAAAACTAGTTTTATCTAGAGAAATCGCATTGTAACTGAGAACGGGATTTAACTGTAACAGATATAATAATTATATTGATATAAAAAAGGCCTTTGATACGATATGTCACAAACTACTGGTAAAGAAACTGAAATCCGCCAATATTACAGGAGATGCTCCAAAAATTCTCGAGTCTTACCTAAGTAATCGGTCACAAGTAATTAAACTTAATAGTCACCAAAGTAATGCATTACCCATTGCGTGTGGCGTCCCGCAGGGATCTATCTTAGGTCCCTTGCTCTTTTTAATATACATGAATAACATACACGAAATTAAACTTCATAGACACCTTACCTTGTACGCTGATGACACTTGTCTATTCTACTTCGGTTCTTCCATTCATCACATTATCTCTCAAACCCAGGATGATTTAAATTCTTTGTTGGCTCCTAACAATAAACATCTCTAAAACGTGTTATGTTATATTTAAAGCCAAATATAAAGTAATTTCACCTTATGACCCACTACAAATTAATGATATGCAGCTAGAATTAAAAACTTGCGAAAAGTATCTCAGTCTAAGAATGGACAGCTCATTCACATGGAATGCTCACATTGAGTACATAAAAAGTAAACTCTCAGCACTTGCCGGGTCACTGCGAAATATAGCTCGTTGTGTTCCATTAAAACTGCGGTACACTATTTATAATTGCCTAGTAAAGCCGCATTTGCTTTATTTGATTGAAATTTGGGGTAGTGCAGGAACAACAAAATTATCAGAACTTCTATTAATCCAAAATAAACTCTTAAAAATACTGTTCAACTATGCATATTTAACATTAATCCTTAAAATGTATAAAAACACTAAATTAATGAATATCAAACAATTATATATTTACAACACAGGTGTTTTCATTAAAAAATAATAATAAAAGTACTCACACGAACATAATACTCATCCAATAGAAACAATTAGTCAACGTAGCACACGACGAGCTAGCTTACTTGTCTTACCCAAAACTAGAACCAACTATGGCAAAAAAATGCTTACTTGCTGAAGGAGCATAACTTTATAATAAAATACCGTCATATATTAGAAATCTACACTCTTTCTATGCATTCAAAACCCAACTTAGCCAGTACCTATGTAATGGCCTTGAAATGGCAGATCAATCACTTGTGGGGAGATGAATGCATTGGATGGGTAATTACGAGTAGTTTGTACAGTCTGTAATTGGTGACGACGAACTTCTTGTACAAAATTACTTTTTAGTATTATTCTGAAGTAAGTGACTTGTTATGTTTAAATTGAGAATAAAGATTCTTTAACCATTAATTGGTTTTCTGTGTAAAGCTACGTTGGCAACCCTATATTTAACCCTTTATTGCATCTTGATGGAAATTTCCATCAAATGGTTCACAGCTGGTTCACAGGTTAAAAAACACACAAATCAGGTGACGGTGTTGATATTTTTGCGTCTGACAATTTATTGAAATATTTTTGGTTGATTTGGAAAGTAACTACGTAAAAAAAACCAACGTCAATGTCAAAAATGACAATCATAGTTTGGTTACCTGGTGCTTGATAATTTTGTTGTAACGGTGCAAAAGAATTACGTTATTTTGCTTGCTTTGATGTACGGGAGTTGTTGAAAATATTCATAATGAGTGGAAATAAGGTAAATGTTTTAGAATGTGCTAATATTTGTAACGAAAACATGAAAAATATATCGAAACTTATGTCGATTTGGTATGATGTAAATTTACATCATTATGCGGTATGGTCATACCTGAAGTATGGAGAAATTTTGTTCATGAGATTTTAGATTTGTATGATTTTTTTGTTGTTTTAGAATAATTTACAAGAGAGAGATATTGAACACTATCTAGCACAACTGGAAGACGGTTGGCTGTCAGAAGACGGATTAGAAGCTGATGACTTTGATGATGATGACCCACCAAATTCATACTATACCAGAGATGAACTTCTACATCTGTTAGGTGATGAGAATGATAATGAAGATGATCAGCAAGTTAATGAAAAAGACCGGTGGTAATATTTTAAATTCACTATTGGACAAGAGAAAACTTACTTGGAAAAAGAGGAATATGGACTTTGATGAAGACAAAATTTGATAATTTTTATACATCACTGCCTCTAATTTACTTTTTAGCCAAACAAGCAATTTACTGTGTTGGAACTGTACAGCAGAATAGGATCCCTAACTGAAATTTGCCTAAAAATAACTTTTTGGCAAAAAAATAAAACCGACTTCCATATCAAAACACTACAAAGCCAAAAATAATTTTAATTTCGGTAGTCGGTGTTATTGGTTTTGTATTTTCTTTTTTTTTTCACACCGCCTTCCGAAATTAAAATTATTTTTGGCTTTGTAGTGTTTTGATATGGAAGTCGGTTTTATTTTTTTTGCAAAAAAGTTTTTAATTTCGCGCTTTTTAGTGGGTCAATTTGTAATTAATCTAGTTATAAAAGCCAAAATGTCAACTACAAAAAAATAAAAACGCGCGAACAAAAAACACAATGCAGAGTAAACGAAAAGATCATCAATGTAAATATATTTTTTAGTCTTTTGTTGATTTTTCAGAAACGGCTTGTCCGGTTTCGATAAAATTTTCATGGGACCATTTGGGAAGTATACCCTTTCCAACAAAAAAGAATTTTTGAAATCGGTTGGCAAGCGACGGAGCTATGCCCGAACAAACATAAAAAAAAAACAAACAAACATCCGAATTGAGAACCTCCTCCTTTTTCAGAAGTCGGTTAAAAAAGTGTTTATGAAGAAGGCAGTACCCAGAGGCAGTCATGAAGAAAGAACATCTACTTATAAATGGCATTGAGAAGGCCTGTGTCACTTGGAAAGACAATAAGATTGTGACACTCTTATCAACCTATGTTGGGGCAACACCAGTGTCTAGTGTCAGAAGATACGATAAATTGAAAAAGGAAAATGTAGTAATTCCATGTCCACAAATCATTCCTGAATATAAAAAGTATATGGGGGGGTGGACTTAATGGACAGTTTTTTGGGGAGGTTCCACATTCCAGTAAGGTCAAAACAATAGTATTTGCGAATATTTTTCCATCTACTTGATCTAACAGTGATTAATTCTTGGGTCTTGTAAAAAAAAACGCAGCAAATATAAATATACCAAAAAAGGATATACTTTCAATGGGCAACGTTAGAAATGAATTAGCACAAGTTTTGTGCAGAATAGGAGCTGACACAGAAGTTAAAAGAGGTTGTCCCAGTACCAGTTCTCTAGAGAACGAAATACAGGCAAAAAGGAAGAGGGGGCCAGCAGTTGTTGCTCCACCAAAAGACACAAGAAGAGATGGTGTTGATCATTGGCCACAAGTTGGAGGTTCACTACGTTGTAAGTACCCACAGTGTAAGGGGTATTCTACAATAAGATGCAGCAAATGTGGAATCAATCTGTGTCTTAATAAAAAAATAAATGCTTTGAAAATTATCACAAAAACTGATTTTTATTTGCATTATTTTATTTTGTACTAAGCTCACTGTTACTAATTGCATAATGATGTAAATATCCATCAAATGGTTTTTTTTTTGAAAAATAAATACTTAAAAAGGTCACAGTTTTTTTTTTATTATTTTTAACACATCCTAGGGCTATAATTACATACATATGATTTTTTCTACAAGAAAATATTAAATCATGCAATAAAGGGTTAACTTATCTGTACCTTATCGGATACGATATCGAAACAAAAGTATCGATACTGTAACCGATACCAGTATCGTATCAAAAGTATCGTTACCAAGATAAATATCGCTACAAAAGTATAATATTAGGAGCATTGTAGGATCTTTTCATAATCAGATTACTTTCAATTATTATAAGTACGATAATTCACTTATCTTTAAGGCTCAAGTCTGATATTTATTAATGAAAATAAAATATTTATTTGTAAATTGGTTACAAATAACACTTTTACACGTCATTTTTTTGTGTTTTAGGTTAAGCTAGATGAGGCTGGTGTTTCCTAACTGACTACTCTGAGAAGAAACACCGAAACAAATTCAGAAGTTAACATCTTTTTTAAAGTCCATACAATTCGTATTCGTCAAACCATATGAGAAGCATGAAGGTTAATGTCTGTTGTGTCTTTTGAGGAAAGGTTTGAACCACACAGATTTGAGCGGACCAACCAGAGTGCAAGCATTTGTCAGTTATCGTATAGCTCAACTTTGAACTTAAGGAGCTCAACGATCTGACGAACAGTACCAAAGTAAGGACATTTGGGTAGGTCAGACAAATACTCAAACTGTCATACATCAACTATAAATTATTATGAAAATAATATAAAAAGAAATAATAACCTACTTAAACCTACATATTCCTCACATTCATAATAAGGTCAGGCGGGGCAAGAGCGCCATATTTTTTGCATAGATGATTTCAATGTAAAATATTTTTTTTGAATGCTGACTTATGAGTGAACATTTATTAAATTGTCAATATTTGGAATGTTGTAGCTGCAAGAAACTTCGATTCAATCAATTCTATCAATATCTTAACGAGATTTTCTATTAAATTGGAAAACATGGATATAGGCGCACTTGCCCCTGGAAACAGGGCAAGTACGCCTATCTAAATAATAATGCTAAAATCGTACGTTACCAGAAAAAACGATAATTTACTTAATAGAACATAAACAAATAAACGCATTACTCTTGGTTTCTTTTTAGTGTACTCGTCCTATAGGCTACTAGAGCTTCCATAACAAATTTGGGGCCAGTGCGCCATAGACTAGTAATAAGGGATTCTAAACCTTAAATGCTGTTCTTTTTAAAAAAAGTAAATAACTGCAGAATTTAAATAAAAATGTTTGGCTAGAATAATAGATATCTTTAATTAATCAAATCAAACTTATTTTATGCATTACGTAAAATTACAAGAGTAGGTAACAATTTTCCTTTATGCCTTTCCATCATATTATGTAGATATTTAGCTAAGTCTTTTTCAATTTCGGCTGACAAGGTTGGTGGTCTACCTTGTGTGAAAATTTTTAGCCCCTTCGACCCGTTACATGATCCATGATTGTTTTACGAGGTATACCGTAAGTTTTGGCTGCTTCATATCCAGATAGGTTTTGATCGGACAGCGTCAGCTGCCTGACATAAAGTTTCTCTAGACCAAGAAGGTTTATCAGTTTTTCTTTGGTAAGTATGAACCATCTGTAAAAGATAATAATTTTAGGACCATTTGTAGTAACTATCGAACTACTTTTTCTTGTCGAGGGATCTGTGGGCAACTTAGTGTCAGAGTTGTTAAGGAAGCCCAAAGGCCTTTGACATGACTTAAAGACTGATGTTGAATGATAACAGCCGGAACGATAGTTTTCAAAAAGCGTGCATAAAATAAGGAACAAAGGAATTGACAAGTACTTAGGTTTTACGGTTAACACTTATGATCAACGACTTATATAATTATAGAGCCCCTTTTTGCAAATACCATAAAAAAAAAAAAAAAAATTACTTATTTAAAAATAGTTTATAGACTTGATACGAAGCTTTTACTGTAAACCTATCACCCAACACCTTCTCAGCACAAGACAGCACAGAGGCCGTCGGGTAATAAAATAACTGAATCATAAAAGTTGACGACTTCTGGCTCGGGGGAAGTGCGCCATACTACTAAAATCGTAGGCGCACTTGCCTCACTTGATTATTTTGAGGTTACGATTTTAAATTCTATAAAAATATATTAATTTCACTACCTAGGACTAAAATACAGCCATAGATTTAAAGAAAAACAATTAATTTCTGTACTCACTTCATTGGTTTGCCGCAACAAATAAAATATTTGAAGATTTAAGGGGATAAATAACACGTCCTCATCTCTGGTAACAGGTTTAAATTTTATTTATTTATTTATTATGGGACAATAAACAGCTACAATATATAACGTCTACAAATAACAATAATATACATATGAACTATTAACAATATTGCAGCCCACTACATTAACCGCATGTTAACAATATTAAGATAAGGTAAAAAGTGATGACCACTAGATTTAGCATTTTTCAGATATGTAGACACATTGAAATAAAAAAGAAACAAACAAAAAACATAGATTATGAAGTAAATACAATATAATTAATTAATTATTTAAAATGAAATACACGTTAAAAAAAACTAATTAAAATTAAAAATTAAAATTTAGGATTATTCGTTATTATCACAAATAAGAATTGAAATTAAGTTAAATAAGGAAATTGACATCACATCACAGTACAATTACAAATTCATACAATTCATTAATATAAATAATTAAAACGGTTGACATATACTCGTATTAAGTTAATAATAATAAAGGACTTACACTGTTTCTTATTAGCATTGGATAAGATTTTAAAAACATTGGACTTAAATTTCGACTTGGAACATTCAAAAATATCAATATCAATGAAGTTGCTATTATAAGATTCCACCATACGACGAATAGGGCAACGCAGTCCTGAATTAGTCCGACAGGTATTTACTGCGAACAATGTACCTGCACGGACTTTATGCTTATTCACAGTGCGGGGGACCACATAACAATAGCTTACTTGTGAGGTCAATGGAATCAAAGTAATTATGAACTATACCATGCAGTACGTTGGCTTCTAAAAATTGACACTAAATGACACTAAAACTAAAATGGTGGATACATCAAGTAATGGTGAACAGAGGCATCTGCAATCGTGAAGTGGGACTGTGTTTGAGTATGTTGCATGGATGTAAGATGTCGTTAGTTGTATTATATCTGTAGTTTTCAATATTTTTATGGTAGGTGCGCTTACCCCGTCGGCGCGCTTGCCCCGCCTGACCTTAATAAAAATATAAAAGATAAAAAAAAAACGAAAAAATAAATAATAAAATACAAAGTATATACAATACTTTAGAAAGTCAATCATTAACTCAGCAAAATATATTAAAAAAGAGCACATAAGTAGGTATATAATTGGAGCAACTCATTCCCAAGTCTTTTAATCCTCAATATAATCTTTGACTCTGTAAAAAGCTTTCTGACATAGCTTACGTTTTATAAATAATTTGAATTTTAATTAGAATAAATTACCTATCACTTAATAGCACACTAAATACCCATACTCACACACAGTTGTGACAATTAAACACTGAGTTTATATTTAGATGACAATAATAAAATTGTGGCGGTACCACCCGACGCAATAGGGTAGTTTCCTGTGTTACAAAATAATTAGTTTATTTGGTCCATTAGGTACATTTTCAAAAAATATTGGACACGTATTTTTTTCCCTTTCAAGTCAATAAAAATTCACAAAACGGAAAGCTTCAAAGTACAGGAGTGGGGGCTGCTGACGTCACACAGTGCTAAGAATTATACCGGAGTGTGACGTCACGCGAAATTTCAACTCACTGTATCATCTTAATTTTTCAATAACATGAAAAAATAAAAAAATACGTAGATCTAATGTTTTTTTTAAACTACGTGACGGACTACATAAAATATTTTAGGAAACTACGTTACGCCCTTCCTAGGGGTATTAAGTATTTTTTTAATACTGAATACCCGATCATTACAAGTGACAAGAGAATTCCTTGCTTCGTTCTCGATAGTCGCACATACGGATTGGTCGATTATGGCGCTGCCAAAATTGTGTTTTTTTTTTAAGTTTTACATATTTTCGATTTATTATATATATAGAGATTTAAAAGTATCGTCTATTTTATTAATGAAAACTGGCAGGGGGCCCTTATAGCCACGGGGCCCTGGGCTGCAGCCCAAATAGCCCATAGGTAGATCTTCCCCTGTATTATTATAGGCACCAAGGAAATATATAGTCTTGGTACATCTCGGTAATGACTTAATGAGGCTTCCACATCTACATGTACATCGGCTGCGGATGAATACCAAGATATTAATATTTAATTTGATAACATACTTGATTAAACATAACATAAATATTTGTTAATGTTGATTAAATAATATTTGAATTAAAATTACGTTTTATTTGACATCGAATATTTTTAGCATAATTTTTAGCTAAATTATACTGCCTTTAGCATAATTTTAGCATAATTTTAACAGCCGTTTAGCAAGTTTTATGTAAGTCTTGTTGGCAACACTGTTAATGGCTAGCGCCAGAGATGTGATAAACGACTTAAAACTTTTAACGAACTTATTCGTTTATTTTTTAAAAAAAGTCACTTACGTTAAGTGCTTAATTGCTTATCTGCTTATTTACTTGCTTACATTAAAAATAACGATATTATGTTTTTTGCTTTTTAGTTGGTTAAGTTTAAGTTGTACCTATTGGTTTTTAAACGACATCAATGAACTTTCCTTCGTACTTTGCCGATCAGTTTTATTAGCTCACCAAATTGTTTTTATAGAAAAAAAAACTTGTGTGCAATTCACACGTGGTAGAAGTGAAACCTTCAAAAAAAATCTTCAAATAATTTGTGTCCCCCCTTCCCCCTTTACCCTCACCCCCCCCCCCCGAACTCCCCATGAGACCCTCCCCCCCTCCCCGCCCCCTCTCAGGGCTACTTCATCCCCCCGCGACCTAACTTCGTTCCCGTGGTCGCAAGATAGCCGAGTTTGGGCTCATTTTAAAGGGCATCAAAAGCTCTACCCCTTAACTTCAACAGAATTCCAAAATTCGGCAATTTATGTTTCTGTCTCTTTTTACTGTCGCTTTTTCGTTTCATAAACTTTCAGATCACAACGATGCTAAAGAAGTTTTCACTTCAAAAGACGCCAAAATTAACACAATTACTTACACTATAAACTATTTACACTATTATTAACACAATTAACTACACCTAAAAACTATATTATATACAAGTCCAAAAGTCTCAGAATTATTTCCTTGGTACCTACGAAACAATTCACCACATGAAAAAATGTTTTACACTATTTATGTTTACGTAAACAAGTCCAAGTCATAACTTCAAAAACAAATTGTTTCGGAAATACACAAAACATGACGCTTTTAATCGGGTGGAGAAAACGCTATTAAACGTAAAAAGCAAAGTAAGCAGTTCACGGTAACCCGTTTTAATTAAAATGTCGTTTTTAAAAGTGAACAACGGAATGCAATATTTGCGGTTACATTTTAATTTTAACAAAAAGCAGAATAAGCAGACAACGTTAAATGCTTTTATAAACTAATCTGCTTATTCGCTTATTTTAAATAACATGTTATATTATATGCTTTTCGTTTAAACGCCCATCTTTAGCTAGCGCATAGAGTAGGTACTCTCACTGACTTACTGTCAGTATTTATATGTATCATCTATGCTTACTGTGCTGACTTATTTAAAAACATAGTGTATTACATACTCTTTGTTATTTAAAGTTATCTGTGGAGTACTCTATAGCCGTTTCCCAGTTCCCTGTGTTGATAACGATGGACGTTTTTTCGTGTTTGTTCTGTGTTTAGTGTTCTGTGTTTAGTGTTCGGATTCAATCCAATTAAAAATAACAGATTGAAATAACGATCTCTATAATTTGGGGATTTATTATGTCCGGAAATAGTTCTGATATGTTGCTTACTCGATATGAAGAAGCCCTTTTCGTTTATTATGAGACAACAATCATAAGATAAAATAATAACATTAGTTATTACAATGGATGTGCATCCAGATTATGTCGAAACTGCTAAGTACAACCTATCTTTTGATAATATAAATTATTTCAAAGCGGAAGACAGTGGATATCACACTTCATTTACCCCAGGATCATTAGAACATTCAGACCTATCAAATGGGTTTCTTGATCAGTCAGTGGTTGCAACAACAGCTTTTATTGATCAAATTCAAGTGGACTATGTGACTCCAGAAGCTACTTATAGGTACAACCAGTTGAAACCACGAAATGAAAATTGTAACGACACTCCCCCGCCAAGGCGGGCTGTCAAGCGCCCCTTTTCAAGCGTCGAGTCTACGAAACAAGCAACAACAATACCAACGCCGACAACCTGGATTGCGGGTAAAATTCAAGGCCTTGAAGTCAGTGAAGATAAAGAAAATAATACAATTTCCTTACCATCTGAGACCTCACATAGTACTGGAAGAAATAAAAGATACATATACAGACTAAACATTCGTGAGCAGAAATTTTCATATCCAATAACACCAATAAAGAGAAATTGTAAACTAAGTCCTTGTAAGAAGACTGGTAGAAAGCTAGACTTTGTCATACATTCTATAGCATGTGAAAAGCATGGGCTACAGCCAGTACCACACGAAGTTACACAAAGTAAAGTAGGACCAACACAACCTATTCTAGCCAGACCTGACCAAAATATAGATATATTACGATTACTACACCAACACAGTGCCATACCACCCTTAAAAAAAATTTTTGGATATTTAAGTAATGAAGATATTTGCAACTTTTGTTCTGTGAGCGAAGCTTGGAAAGATATTTGGAACTTACATAGCAGTAATATAAAGAAAGAAGAGCTACGAAAACATTTAAAGATAGCGAAAGAAAATCAAGAGAATTGTGTAAAGAAGCCAAGCACTAAGATTAAATCTACCAAGTTAAATGATGGACACCTCAAAGAAATTCATAATGAGATCAATGACAACCATTTAATCAGTACTCCTAGCAGTCCTCAGTATTCACCAAGAACAAATAGGTTCAGGAAATTCGTTAAGGTATGTTTTAATGTATCTTTTATCATTGCAGTATGAGTTAATCTATTTACTGTTTTTCTTTCTAATTTTATTTTATTTCTAAAGTCCTGTAGGTTGTGTAAATATGATTTTTACTAAAATTCCACAAAATCTGATGACCAATCAACAAACAAAATGTAAATGAGTAACTTTTCCTCTATCTGGCCACTGGGCAATACAAAAATACGAATATAAAATTTGCATATGTGTAGAAACTAGAATGTTTGAACTAGAATTCCAATCTTCTCTTGATTATCCAGCTTTTATTTACTTACGTGTTTAATTTGTCTTTTCCAAATCATTGAGTAAGTCCAATGATCTGTTTACATCTGAAAAACTGTCTATGGTAGGCAAATATAAAACAAACTCATTTTCACATATGATGTGAAAAAAATTTAAGCATGTACATTCTGCTGAGATTTCTTTAAATAACATATAGGATTCCATTTTCTCGTACACCTACTACAATGTGTTTTTTTTAACCCAAAGGTTGACTGGTAGAGAATGCCTTGCTGCATTAAGTCCACCCATGTAACGCAATTGTACATAAAGTTTAAATAAATAAATAAACCCTTAAAGGTTTTTGAAACACATACTTTCATGTCATGTCACTATTTGCTTTTGTCTTGGGAGCCATTTATTTAAATTTGGTTTAGATATTTAGACCACTTTAAGGGACTTTTATTAGAAAGTAAGGGAGGGCTTACCCATACTGAAATAAAAAATATAACACCTCTAAAGTGGGTCATGCCTGCCTCTATCTTTTAAAATAATAGAGTGAATTTTCAAAAACCACAAATATAACTTTGTAAATTATACATACACTATGAAAAACAAAGTCTTTTTTTGCAGCTTCTACAGAACCCTCCATGGACGAATTCAACTCACACTTAGGCAATTTTTTAATGAACATATGTTTATTCATTAAGGTTATCCAACAGCTTCTGTATCCAGCATTTAGTGTGTATAGGTTACATATAGGAGCCAATTATAGGAAAACCAGCAATCATGACATAATTGATAACACAACAAAAAAGAAATTGAATTAAATTTGTTTGATTTTAGTCTTTTTTTCCTTGAGTATTTTAATGTGCCAGCAAAGAACTTTCACAAAGAAAACCACACTAATATTAGTTAGTGTGTTTTTCTTTATATTAGCAGATAATAACAAATTAAAATCTGTACTTGGCATATCATCAATTCATCACTACTATGGATCTACCCTTCACTGAAAAAAAGTGTTGCCAGATTATATATATATATATTTAATCTGCTTTCTCTTCTTTTATTAAACCTATTAAAATAAAATTTTCAGATGGCTTCTCTGGATACAAGGATCCAGCTGGCATGTGTAAGGTGCTCATTACCTGCTAAAGTAACAGAAGAACCTACTGGGGAGGAATGGGTGGAGTGCACAAATCCTACTTGCTCATATCAATTTTGTAGAGCATGCAGTTGCAGTAGGCATCCAGGTAAGAGCTGTAATCAATATGATCTGAATGCTCCAAGCCCGTCTAAAAGGAAGAAATGTGATTATGCTGTTGGAACAAGAAAAAGCAGAAAGAACTTGCGTAGACTTCTGTGATATACTTTCAACAAGTCACATTAATAACTTAGACCAGTGATTTTAATTATTTTTTATCAAGTACATTCCACTAGGTGTCTGAATATAGGGAATAGGCATGTCATTTAGTAAGCTTTTAAATAAATATTTTATTAAAACTTGAGTTTGTTCCTCAAGAAAAAGAAACTAGAATTGTGTGTTCTACCCATTAAGTTATCACAATTTCATTTACAAAATGCTAGTTTTATTTCTGGACCCCTATGGAATGATTACTTTCAATGAAAAAGCTTTGAATTACTTGCTTAGTCCCTATTGTTTTTAGAGTATGTATAAAAAAGGCTAGTTGACTGTTTTGAAGAAATAATGTGGTTTGTTAAAGTCTGAATACGAATGATCAAGAAATCCTAAAAGGTTTGATTTACATTCAGTGGTACACAGTGTCTCCACATTATTAATATAAAAGTGTATTTTAAGTGAATTGCACAAAACTCTTCAAAAAAAAAAACCCATCAAGTATTTCTCTTACTGTCAACTAATCTATTATTATTTCGGTTTCATAAAATGCTATAGTATCTGTATTTTATTATATTTGAGATTAAGGGGTCTCACTGACCCATGTCTGATTTTGTGCCATTATTTTTTATATCAATTAATAAATTTATAGTTCACCACAAAGTCAGTAGAAAGTCTGTCTGGCAGTTTCAAATAAGGTTTCATTAATTATAATTATGTAGGTTATCTCTACGGGTTTTATTATTTTTAAATCCATGATTCATAGGTGGTTTCCAAGTATCTTAATCATTGCGTGTATATGGGAAACAGGCAGCCATATGTTTTAAGTTTTGGCCCAAGATCAGCCACAGACTGAGTAGCGCACTTTTTTATATCCTCACACCAAAAGCTAGTATAAATTTAAGTCACAGAAACCTGTTTCTCTCTTTTGACAACAATTTCTTGTTACTTAAGCTTCATTTAAGCGCCAATTCACGAGCGAGTGAATCGCAGTAATATTATAGTCCTGCCACTTCATTTTATTACAACTTATGAATGCGTCTCCGACAGCGATATCGCGACGAAGCGAAGTTTTGATTTAGATCCCGGCCATAGTTGTGCGATGCACTTGCTCGTGAAGGTAGCGACTAAGTTTACGATTTTTAGATGTGCAAGACACTCAAGGTTAAGGTGAAAAAACTAAATCTTTACTGTCTGTAGATGCAGCAAAACTCAATAATGCATCTATCGATTTGCCTACTACACATAGCATTTTGACATATATGATCCTTACAATTAATGCCAATGTACTAGCTATAGTAGGCAAATCTACAGATACATTATTGAGATCGGGCGTAAAACGCACCTAAAATGTTACTTAACTTCTGCTGTGGATCCGCCGACATCGTAAATAAATTGTTATTTTTAATTAAAGTTGACCTGTGTTTAGGCAACCAGAATTTGTGTATTTTAGAGTTTAGGTAGGTTATTTTTCATGATATCACTTTATTATTTTCGCCTCGTCTTGGCCAGGCCTATAAAAAGAATCAAGTTATTAGTTAACTCGTTAAAGTAGGTAAGTATTTTATTTGTATGGACCAAATTTGCCTGAAACAAATTGATAGATTGATAAAGACAATGCTATCTATCCAAAGCTAGTTACCTAGGCAAACAAAAATCATGTCTAAACGTCAATATCCTAATGGCTAAGGTGTCGGCCTTGTCATGATAGTAAAACTATTATTTCATTTATTTATGTTTGCTGTAGTTTTTTATATACCTATCTTAATTATTGTTACGGCTCTTCTCAGTTTTGCAAACAATACACTACCACGAAGTGGTTGCATTCAATCGGTGACATCCGGCTGGTCCCCTTCTGCCAATAGGTATCCTACTATACTACGGACATAATTTGTGTCTCATACACGTAATTACATCAACGCGAGCCCATTTTGTTTTTTTTTTTTGTATACGGTTTTGTGCCTGAAGCACACAGAACAAATGATAATGTAAACTTAATGCCTTAAATAGTCAATCTAATTGTTTTTAATTTAAGTTTAGATCACAAGGTTGTTCCCTAAATTTAAAAATTCATTTTAGCCCACACCGTCGAACTGAAATGAAATAAATATTATCTATGCTTTAAACAGATCAAATGGTCGAATTTTAGAAATACGAAAAATATATAAATATACATATAATATAAATACGAATATAAAAATTTGCATATGTGTAGAAACTACAAATTTTATATAAAGAATGTTAGTACTTTCTAAGCTATTGCATAGCTTTTATCGCGGGCTTTGAGCGCGGCGACCGAATCAAGAAATTCCGTAAAGGTGGCGGTTCGTGCCGCGACAGAGACAAGCGACCGAGACAGGAGACCGCGACCGAAGACCGCGACCGTCACTTGACGTTAGGCAACGTATAAGCGACAGTTCGGTAGCGAGACAGAGACAGGAGACAGAGACGCAAGACAGGAGACAGCGAGACGGTCGCTGCCCCGGACTAGTAGTGTCTCGTGTCGCGCTCAAAAAGTAGGTACATGTGTGTAGTGTTTTAAAATGAATACTTTTGGTGACGAAGACTGTACCTTCTGGGCCTCTAGTTGAATATAATTCGTTAATTGGTAATCTTCTTTTAAATTTGTATTTGTAATAATAATATAACGTCGAAGCAAATCATCATCTTTTTTTTCCTCCAATAGAAGTTCTACTTGGCTTTCTATTATACAATAAAACTGAATTCACTGACAGAATCGCTGATAGGTATCAGTACCTCACCGCAACCAAAGCTACAGATTCAGATTTGTAGCTTTGGTTGCGGTCTCGGTCTCGACCCACAGTACACGCAGAAGAGACCGAGACACTTGTCGCGGTCTCCGGTCTCGGTCTCTTGTCTCGGTCGCTTGTCTCTGTCGTGACGCGAACCGCCACCTTAACGAAAATAAACCTAACACCCCCCACTCCGACCGGCACAGCGGTGCGGCGTTGAAAGCCGTGCATCGTCTAACGTCGTTTCAGTTCGGCAGACTTCGGCACGGTGTTTTTCGCGTGCGACTAGACGTATGCGTGTAGACTAGCTGCTAACTGCTCATAACTGAGTCCACGAGTGAGTTCGAGCCCGTAACTAGTTGAACCTTAACGTGTATGTATATGGTACGACTGTACGAAGCTCGCACGGATCGAGACGAGCTGCTCCGAAATCGGACGAATACGTAAGTTTGTGAGAAAGTATATAGGTGTATAAGTATCTATCATCTATGTACAACAGGGAATAGCTATACGCGTAAAATTAGTGTACAAAGTGTTTTAAATATGAATAAACAAAGTGCATTTATTAATGAAGAAAGTGATGTAAAATATACTGCATAATTTTTAAATCATTATAATTATAATTGCATAAGTTGATAAAAAAATGCTATGCAATAGCTTTACCGCGGCAGTCCCCGAGTGCCACACTAATTTTTTTAATAAATACTTGATGTCCTCCGCCCGCACGACATTCCAATCTTAACTCTTGATTATCCAGCTTTGTTTAGCTTGTTTTTTTCCAAATCATTGAGTAAGTCCAATGATCTGTTTACTTGAACATCTGAAAAACTGTCTATGGTAGGCAAACCATAAAACCCATTTTCAGATATGATGTGAAAAAACTGACAAATTATACAAATAGCAGAAACGGTTTATTTCCTAAAAAGTATGTCTCATTCAAGCAACGAAAATCAATATTATTGGTGAACTAGGATCAACGGTTAAAACTAAGACTGTCTGTATTAAGTGCCTATTCTAAAAGAAAACTCTTTTATCAATTACTTAAATCAATTACTATATTAAAAAATTATTACTCAAATGCAAGACTGTTTTTAATACATCACAACTATTAATTAATTATTCCTACTTTTTAATATGTAAATAGTATTTACACTGTGTGAAATTTGTGGTATATTCTATTTTGATCAGTCATAAAGATAGTCCGGTCCGGTGTCAAACATTCTTGAAAACCTATCTAAAATTAACAGTGTACTAATATCAAATGACAAAACTTGATAAAAATTTGCAAACTTATAGGTGACATGTAGTTCAAATGCAATTCGCCTGTTTAGAGTTTGTGTTGTTGCTTACCGTATTACACCCGATTCAAATTTATCAGGATCGAGTCGCGAACGCATTCCCCATGCTTAAAAACATCATCATTAAAATAACTGTTTGGTGAGCGTTACCACCTACGCTGAAAGAGTTAACTCCTTATCCAAAATCAATTCGTAATTTTTTTATCTAAAGTACACTCTTCCGAATGACTTCAACTCATAATTCTGAAAAGCTACGTAATCATGATGGATGAAAAATCAGAGTGCAGACTCGCGAACCGCAAATGTTTCTGATGAACACATGGGGGCCTTGAGTCATCTTGACGTCCGCCCCAGTAGCGCGAAACACTGGTCCTCACACTAAGGCTGCGTTTCCACCAGAGATGTGCGATGGAAATGTGTCGTGCGAGGATGTCTAGCTGTGCTGTGAAAATGTGTGGGCGTTTCCACCAAAGCTGTGCGATGAAAATGTGCCTACGAGGATGTGTAGCGGAGCTGTGAAAATGCGCATTCCTCGCACACATCCCTCGCTTGTTTTGTATGCACAAAAATCTAGCTCCGCTGAGCCGTTTCCACCAGAGCTGTGCTGACCGAGGCGAGGTAAATGAAGCGATTCTATTGGTTCTTTACAAACACATCCCTCGCTACGCATCCTCGCACATCTCTGGTGGAAACGCAGCCTAAGACTTAAATGCTGTATGGGCAGGACGCACCAGTTACTACACCCGCTTGGTTAGAGGAGTACTGTATACTGGACCTCAATCTTCTATAATAATAATAATTCTGCCTATTACGTTCCCACTGCAGAGACACAGACCTCCTCTCTATGAGAGGGAATGGGCCATAATCCACCACGCGGGCCCAGTGCGGGTTGGTGGATGTCGTGTCTTCGAACTTTTGGTCCTAGAACATACCGGTTTAATCACGATGTTTTCCTTCACCTATTTGAGAGTGATGAATGTATGTTTGTATGTCGGGCAGGTATCCGCAACTCCACGACCATTCGCATATTTTGCGTAAGGGTAGGATTTCTTTTCACTCAATCCTTGCCAGTTCTTCCAGGAAGGCGAGCAACGCCCTTGTTTTGCTTACCATTTCTCGGAGGGAGGGAGCTGCCCTGTAGTCGTGGATTACAGGACTAAATACTTCGGCAACCCAGGTATTGCCGAAGTATTTAGTCCTGTAATCCACGACTACAGGGCAGCTCAGTAGCAGGTGTGCTGCTGTTTCATCCTCCATGCAGTCTCTGCAGAGTGAGCTGTCTGTGACTCCTATTACATAGAGGTGTTTAACAGCCGCAATTGCGATTTAGATAGTCTAAGGACCTAGTGTGTGAAGCGGCCATCAAGGGTCGGGAGAGCCTCTTTGGCCTGCCTGCACTCACCATGGTCCTCCAATAGTTTGTGGTGTAGGTCTCTAGTGCGTTTCCTAACCAGGTGACGTAGATAACCGAAGGGGAGTGGTGCAATGGGTTCAGGTCCCATAATCGCCATACTCGAAGCCCTTCTAGCGAGTTCGTCCGCTGCATAGTTGCCTCGGGAGTCGATGTGTCCTTTGATCCATTGAATGGTTATATTGTGATGATGAAATAAATTACACCAAGATATGAGCCTGACGGGGCTCGAACCCACGACCTGCAATTCACAAGTCGGGCCCGTAACCACTGGGCCACCACTGCTCTCAAATCAATCTTCTATAAGGCTGAACAAATTAATTATAGAAACATAATACTTTTCATGATGTCAGTGCGGTGCGCTCAACACACTTTTAGAGTCACAGATTGAAAATTATAATATCGACGGTTAAAAGGTAATTGGGCATAAGCTACATTTTGGTCGAAATTGACTTATGAATGCCATTCTACTTAAAATTTTCCGCTCTTTAGAATGCGCTAACTCCCATTGCTCTGTGATGACTTTTTGTCACTTATGGCCAAGCAAAAACTGCGTTTTGTAGAAAATTATATCCATTTTTCTAAAATATCAAACTTTAAACTGCTCTCCTGAACAATTTGATTTTTGTCGCTTATTCCCTATTACCTTTTAACCGTCGATATGTGTAGTATAAATGTTTAATAGAATATTGAATGATATGGAAATATTACATTTCCATGTCTAGTGTCTAGGATAGGATAGGATAGATGTATGTTCTGCCTCAGAAAATTTGTGTATCCCAAATTAAAATGGAAACCTAACGTAGCCTAGCGCGGGCGCCTTAACTTCATAGCTTTGGGTTGGAGTTATTCGGAATACCTAACTACCTCTAAGCTCAGTGTGAGGCAAACTTTATTTTGTGATTTGAACATTTTGTTTTGGGCATGGAGTGTAAGCGCCTTTAATATGTACTTGTGATTTGATCTAAAAGTAGTTCAAATTTCGCCTGTATTGCTATGTTGTTGAAATTCATGTTTCTATGAACATTCCCTAGTCTTTAATGTTAATATTGTCATTCTAATGTCAATATTTTTTAACGATGGATATATTTTAACTTTTCAAGACTCCTCTCAAAGGTTAAAAAAAATATTTTTACTTCACTTACCGCCTTACCGCTACCTCCCGTAAGCCTGTGAAATACAAACCCACCGACTTCATGTCTGTTGTTCTCTTAAAAAAATTACAGTGTACTTCTTAACTGCTTACTAGGTAATTTTCCCACGACCTACTGACAATGGCCAAAAGTGACCATCCACAGGCTACCCAATAAATACACCAAGCAGATCTAATATTAATAGGTAAGAATGCGTCAATTCTGGTTGTTGCAAGTAGTCCTTGTTTCCTTGCCGTGGCGCCTTATTTTAAAATGCTGTAGTAATGTTATTTCAATAGTTAAAATAACATTTAATTTATTTATTACATAAGTACACATACAATTTGGACAAACCTTTACTTATAATTTATGTAAGAAGAATATACCTAGCTTATTATTATGCTTTTTGTAAATAATTGTGTGTTTGCTTCTGAAGGAGTACATCTTCTGAAAGATAAAATTGATATTTCATAAAATTTACGTTAGATAAAGAACCAGTGTTTTAAGTTTAGTGTAGCTATAAATACCTGATTCCTATAAAGGGACCATTTTTGCACAAATTAATGTTGTCGACAATCTGTAATACTCAAGATTTAATTTTAAATTATGGTGATCTTTATGTCAATGGATACTGAATTGAATTGGTCGAATATTTAAGTTTTAATTTCAACCTCATGACATTTATTTTATCTTGTAAATAGTGTTATTTTAATGTATGTCTTTGATTGGTAATAAAGACGTTTTGAAAACAAGAACTTTTTAATTTAATACATCAGTAATATGGTATCATTGCATTCTTAAAATTAAAACAACTTTCAGACAATTTATTTTAATATTTATAATTAATATTTACAAATACATTTAGTACTATAAGTAAGTTAGCGGTGTTAAAAACCACAGAAAGTATGTTGCTCGCATAGAGCAGATAGTTTAAAATTCTATGTACAGATTAAAACTGATAAAGGCACATCGTTTGACTGTTATATAGAAATAAATAGCTGTCTATGGTAATAGGGGGCGATTTTGACGATCGATGTAGAAATATTCATGGTCGTCATGACTAAGCCCGTTGGTATGCTAACTTTTGCACATACATTATTGTAGGTATTTTCAGCCGAGGCCCATCACGAACTTTGGTATTTGAGACGCCACTTGAGGTATTTGCATTATCATGGACATTCTGAAATAAGAAAATATTAAGTATCGTAAATATGAAATAATAACGATGACCTCGGATAAAAGGCAACATTTTGGGTCATGCTGAAATATTGTTTTTTTTTTTTTTAATTTCATGATTTATTCCATCACCATTATTATCCCAAAAAAGGCTAAATGTCAAGAAAAATATCATCATGCTAACCATATTTACAGTAGGTATAGATTAAACTGACCTTAGTATTGTTGTGCAGGAAACTTAAGGCTAATTCCACCACCAGTTACACTTGCTGTACAGAAGGAGTGTCTCTGCTTGGTAATAAAAACAAGAATAAGAAATATATTTACAAAGTCATTTATTCATATTCCTACGATATTAGCCTTTATATAGGCTAAAAACATTAAAAAAAATGCTCAGCTAATAAGGTCTGACGTTCGTAATGATCGGGGTCTCGATCAAGGAAATTAATTTGGGTATCAATGCGAGTTTTTATTTAGTAGGTACAAGCCCAAACCTCCGAGCCCGTTCAGACGAACGCCAAAGTTTATTCTTGAACTGAGTTTTGTTGAGTGTCTTGAACTCGTTTTAAAAGGTTTAAGAAGTAGTACTCAGAAAAAATTAAGGTTGGTAGCTGCGTAGCAAGTAGGTAGGTATTTGCGCCAACTTTATCGTTCTCATTTACCGCTATGTTCCACTTAAGAAAATACTGGTCGACACCATTGACCCGGCTCAGATTCTAGTTTCCTCGACTTACCTACTGGCAAATATTTGCATTTTTTGGCAATTTCACACATGGTATCATGTTAGGCCTTAGGGCACATTCTCATACATGGCACACTTTTTTTTTGTTATCGAGGGTAAACCTTCAAAACGAGCCTGGACTTTTGGGGAAAGACCAGGGAGTGTGGGATTTCTACCTCACTAGAGGGTCCCTGCATTTTTGTACTATATACAATTACCTAGTCAGTCAATTTATTAACAGTGAGACTTTTTTTCGGTAGAGATTTGCATGTGTCTGATTTACAGTGCATAATTATTTATGGTTAGTACCAACTAACTATCTTTCTATACTAAGGCCAAAAATAGCTGGCTAAAAGGGAATAGTGCAACCAAGAACGCATTAAACTAATGCATGTCTTTTAACATAAGGGCATTGTAACGATTCCTGCACTTCACTAGTGCAATTCCATCAACTAGATGTCATCCCAAGAATACCACTGTAATTAACATTGATATTTACAAGGCGTAAGTACAAAGCGGTGGTTAATATGCATTACATAACTCACGAGACAGACAGGCCATTGTAGAGCCAAGCGCGCCACGTTTGCGGCGTAGGCGCAGCGCCGTCGATGCGCGCCTCGATGTTACCGCAGAGCGCGCGTCGGTCGTGCGAGCGACCCGAGCGCGCGTCGCACACCAGTCGCTTGCGACACTCACCATCACACGTACCGCGCCGGGGACTGTTCTTCCAGTAGTGCCTGAAATATGACGAAAGGGTCGTATTACTTTTATGTGATTGATTAAGGTTTGTATTTGCATATTAATGATTCACCGACAGCTTTGAATATACCTAAAGCATCAGCAGCATTGCCTTCTCAACGTACATGCTGAAAGAGTAAGTATTAATAAAATATAAAGGTTACTTGTAATATAAGTTGAAAATGTCTTCTTTGGTAGTCATATCGTCGATGAACTTGTCCCAGTCTTGCGGCCGGAGCGCCGGCATCATATAGGCAGATCGAGCTGAATACAATTTGTACCAGATCGGATACCCGAACAGGTTGGCCTCTTTCAGGTTCATTATCCAAGTTTCATGGTCGACTACTTGCTGAAAAAATTGTTCAGTAATGTTATTTTATCTATTAAGTGCAAGTCTATTTGTTTATAGGTATTTATGAATGAAATTTATTAATATAGGTACTAGCTTCTGCCCGCTGATTGGTACCGCGTGAGTAGTTTTTTTCAGCTAAAATGTAGCCTTGTCACTCAGGAATCGGTTCAGTAAATCCAGAGATTACTTCCTACAAACTTTACCTTTTTATAATATACAAGAAGAAATTAATTACCCGAGTAGTGGCCTCATGGTCTCCGTCAACGTAGTATATTCGATAACCTAAATTCAAATCGTAGTACGGTGTTACTGAAGGCCCAACATATGCAATACTTGTGGCTCTACCTGCGAAAAATATAAAAATGTCGGTTTAAGTGCAATTAAATCTAATATTCTGAGTATATCAGTAGATATGATCTGAATGTATGCTCAATCACATCGGTAAGGTTCACCTACCAAGGTCGTTGGGATCATAAAAAACTTCAAATTCATCGAAATGAGTATGTCCGTAAAATTGTGCTGTTATTGTTGATTCATATCGGTTAACTATGGCGTAGAAATTTCGGCTCCATACTTTCAAACAATCGGAATGGCCCGGCGGAATGTGGCCAATTATGTGAACTTTTTCGCCACTAAATTCCGCAGATTGCAGTTCATAAATCAACCATTGGAGTTCTGTTGCCGGATCGGTGCTGTTCATTAGCAGCCACCTGAAAAAAAAAAAAACATTTTAAACCTTCAATACCTAGAGCAAGAAAAGTATCGGCATTTTTCATAAAGTTCCATCTGCTTCTGGTTAGCCTTTTCCCAAATATGTCTGGGTCGGCTTCTAGTCGGCTGCTAATCTAACCTCCACAACCCCCAGTAGCTGGGTAACACGATAGACGACCCCTTGGCTAGCCCAGTGTCAGACATGCTTTCCGAGGGGTATCACCAGGGCCGGATTAACCATTAGGCGGAGTAGGCAACTGCCTAGGGGCCCCGCATCAACTAGGGGCCCAGGCCCAGTGCACGCACCAAGAAAACATGTTTCTTCGAACGAAAATTTGATGTGCGTGTGAACTGGACCTCACTGTTATCTCACAAAGTAGAATTAAAACAATTTTAGAACAAATCTGGGAATAAGTAAACAAATGTATTAAAAACAACAGCCCTTAATGTGCGTTTCCTCAGTTCACACACGATTTTGTTAGTCAAAGTAAGAAAAGGGGCCCCGAGAATGCCATTGCCTTAGGGCCTCTGACAGGGCTAATCCGGCTCTGGGTATCACACCGCCAACTTCCAAACTCCAATAAATAGTTTTTAACCGACTTCAAAAACAGAAGGAGGTGTGTGTGTGTGGTTATAGCGATCAGGTGTTTCCTGATCGCTATAACCTGGGAGTCTTTAAGTCAAGAGTGAATAGGTTACTTCCAGGCAAGCGTACTCCATCTTCGACCACATCATAACTTACCATCAGGTGAGATGGCGGTCAAACGCAAGCCTATTACAATTAAAAAAAAAGGTTCTCAGTTCGGCTTGAAGTTTTTTTTTTATGTATGTTACCTCATAACTCGGAGATGGCTGGACCTATTTGGAAAATTATTTTTTGTTTGAGAGGGTATACTTTCTAGTTGGTCCCATTGTCATGAAGTCAGGATCTAATACTGGAAACCTTGAGAAATCGAGGGAACTCTTCAAATATGATAGGCACACCTATAGCGATTTGGGTATTTTTCATAGTAACTTGTGCAGTTGCTCTTGAAAAGCATCATTCGGTGAAGTGGAACTGATGATGAAGACCACAGATGGCTACTAGAACAACTCAATAATAAGTATTTCATTGGTTGCGATTCTATTACTTGGATATGGTTGTAAAACACTATGCTCGTCATAATGCATATATATGGTGATGAGGAGCTGATGGTGAAGTAGCAGGGGTACTCCTCAAAAATTAACAGCTCATAGGGAAAAGAAGTATTTTGCAAAAGGTGATAAGAAGGTGACATTTAGGCTTTTCCGACCCACTAAAAAGCTTTTTTTTGCTAAAAATATTTTTTAACCTTTTCACCGCCAAGCACTTCTATAGAAGTTCGGGATTTTCGTGCCACCAGCGCCACAACTTCTATAGAAGTTGTTCATTTTAACTATCTTATTAAAATAAATTTACTGTGATTAAAAGCTTTGTTTCATTTTATTATTTAAGATAGCACTGTCTACTACCCTGTTTTTTATTTTTCTACACAAAATAAGCCCTAGTTTGTCCTAAAATCGGCAAAAACAGAAACTCCGAATTTTGTTACTTTCCTCAGAACGCCAATCACTTCATATCAAGTTGGCCAGTGATGTGCCGTGAAAGGTTGATTTCACCATTTAAATATTTATAAATACAGAAAGTTACGAATATCGAAAACAATTTGAGGTCAATAAAATATGAACTTAGTTATCTACTTCATTACAAAGGATAGTAGATGAATTTTCGACCTTCAGGGTAGATGCCGATACGTAATTATAAAGTTGTTACCAATTCTTGTCGATAGTTATTTTCCCATCTCTACAAAACAATTGGTCGTCTATGCCCCTGTGCGCCACCAAGTGCCACGAACTACTATAGAAGTTGGTCAGTGACGTCATAGGCGTGCGGCTGTCAAGGTCACTTTGGCATAGTGCAGCACAAAATCGGATTCACGCGCACGCATCTTTCTTTCTTTCACTTGATAACAAATAGAAAAATGAGTGAAGAACTTGATTCGGACGAACTTCTTAAAATTTTGCAAGATGTGGAATCGGACTCGGAGTATTTTGTGGAGAACATTGAACCAGAAGATAATTCTGAGGTATGTCTAACTGGATGATAATAATAATGTTTATTCATCAAAGAGTAGGAATTCAATAAGTATGTAAAATGTTTGGTGAGCCCAGTATCTCCAGATGCACTGTAATTACAGTAGATTTAGGTACTGTTTTTGTACTCTATACACTATTATGGTAAATACAGTGTATGAAAGCACTGTAATTTTAACTTTTTTAGAAATTCTTTTCATAGAAAAAAAAAGGAAACCTAATTGCAATTCGTATAAAAATTATCTAAATGGATGAAACGTAACGTTATATTGTAGATATTATGATTAATGTACCTTTCTGTGCTTATATCTACTTGGTCATATTATTATGCGGAAAGGGGAATAAATAAATAAACAAAAATAGAAGAACGAAAGACCATAGACCCCATCCCTGATCAGAATCGAATTCAACGTGCCCTCAGTGCCAATAACTTGATATGAAGTTAAAGAATGAGATCATGAAACAAATAGAGATGTACCCCATTCCTTATAGTTCTAATTGAGTTATGTATTAGTTTCTTTGATACTCATAATTTATATTGTTTTTTCTTATTAAGGATACTGTGAAATAAAACAAATCTGGAAATATTTAATCAGTTTTTATTTATATTCGTAAAATCAACTTTAAATCTTAACTTTACGCGTACAAATCTTATTCATCGATATGACGATATCCCATCACTACTGTTTACTGTATATTTAGTTATACATTTATAGCTTGGCGCTCGGCGAGGCATTGCGTTTTGTGTACGTTGGCGGCGAAAAGGTTAAATAATACAAATATTTTTCTGTTAGCTATTATGACTTGACCTATCACCCGATTCCGCCTCGACATCGACTTCTAGGACACCTGTATATATTCTAACGCGTCTTTCCTTAGATTATTGTACTTATATTTACCTACCATTATATCACATTGTCGGCACATTAGGTCTATTTTAAGTACCAAGTTGTCTTAAGAATTATGTCGTTTGGATATGACTGTTTGATGCCAAAATAAAATAATAAGTAATGTCTCACCAGTTCTTGTTATTGCAGTAGTTCATATTGAGCGAAATGATGCGGAAGCCCGGCCTCACTAGGACGGAGTAGAACGCGCCGCGTCGGACTGTATGCGATACTCCGGCTGGCAGCCAGCGACGCCATTGTGCGTCGAGCTCATCGTACAGCCAAGCGATGTTCAGCTCCGAAGACGCTATGTACGGTGGCGGGAAACTGGAAGTGGCATAAATACCTAAGCAGTAAGTAAACAGTCTTGTGTACTTTATTTTCTAAAGGGGTGTTTCAGTTAAAAAAGGAAGAAGTAGGTACCTATACCTAACTATGCTATTATCTATGAGTGCCTCACTGCTGTACTAAAAGGTTTTAACCGATAGATAGAGAGATTGCCGGTGATTTTAAACCGACTTAACGACCGACGAAAGAAGAGAAGGTTTTGTTCTTCGTTTAAGAACCAATTCTCAATATCATATTATTACCCGACTGCAAAGGTAGGGTTATGTTTTTTGCGCGTATCTTGTATGTATGTATTCTTTATTATCTCCAGAACCGCTGAACGGATTTACATAGTTAAGGTATCGTTAGATTCGTCTTAGCAGCCCAAATGTTTTAAGATAAGTGACATTTAAAAAAATCAAACATGGCGGCTGTGCGATGCTATTGTACGTAGTTTCACTACGTTTAGGTACGTAGTAATCGAAAAAAATTTTTTCGATTACTAGATTACTACGTGTATGGTTATCAAATCAAAGGTCTCAACAAGAATTTCAAAAAGGTATACTATGATTATCATTAGCGTAGGTAATATTAGTAAGAATAATACAAAGAGAAAGTTTAAAAATATGGACTTTGCTCTTTCACTTTCTGAATCCGGTGGGGTGCCAATATGACACGACCGGGAAAACTAAAAAATTGTTAATTAATATTGAACTAAAAAACTGAAAATAAAAGAAGTTATTTAAATAGTCTATAAAACCCGACGGGAACCATTCCATTTAAAAAAATATATATTATTAGTACTCACGCGGGGCTTCGCTCCCGTGGATTCTATCACGGTAAAAACATAACTCTCATTTTTTGCAGTCGCGTAAAAAGTAGCCTATAACCTTTCTCAAGCTTCAAGCTACTTCCATACCAAATTGCATCCAAATCCACCCAGTACCTACTTTCGAAGATTAGCGCGTTCAAGCAAACAAACAAACTTTTCCGCTTTATAATATTAGTATAGATGTTCAATTATATTTTTTCTCGCCTGCTTATCACTTTTTAAAATAAAACGTGCTTGTTTCTTGCATTTCAGGTGAGCAAGGGTTTTTTCGACTTTTAAATAACTTTATGTATTAGGTATGTCTGTAAGTTTAGTAATAAATAAACTGTATTACATAACACGTTAAAAGTTAAGAAAAAAAATCAGAAGTTATTTTTCACTTTTTTTTTTCGTTTTTCACTGAATTCGGTTGTATTATTTTCGTGTAACAGTTTTTATCTATGGTACTCACTGATGAACTACCCTTGAAAACAAAATCAATAAAATCGCTAGCAAGTAATTGAAAATGCGGATGAATAATTACAATTTTCATCCTTTGAGGAGATTTAGTTTTGGATCCCAGTATATCATCGGACTCATATTGCGCTCCATGGTACACCATCAATTGAGAATTATATGCTTCTGGTACAAAGAAGTACAGGAAGGTTCGGTCTGTACCTACTCAATTAATGTTTCCGGCCCCTAAGCAATATATGAGCAATCAATCAATTCGCATTATATACTCTATCGAATGGCGCACTGCACAAACATTCCAAGAATGAACGATCTTGAAAGGGATTGTCAGTTATTGAAATGACCCCGACGGACATTGATATTGTGACATACGTAGTAGCATGGACTAACCTATTGACTGGAGATGACTCATGGTTCCCGAGGGCCGGGAATATCGGCACACCGGGGAACATATCCGACATCTGAGCCACCGTCTCTTGTAGCACTTTTAGATTCTCTTCTTTCGTTTGGTTCCACACATCATGTGGTGGAAGATCTCCTGTCCATAGAATGTAATCTATGTCCTGAAAAAGCAAAACAATACATTTGAGATTAATACACTACTTACAAATAAGCTATGTTGGTGAGTCCATAACAGACAGTATTCAAATGAAGTAGTAGTCATTATAACCTCGTGCTGGATGTTATTCATATAAATTTTTGTGTAGAATTGGGACTTGGGGAGAGTTGAGAGCGGGGATCTTGACCATTTATCGGTTGTTATCCAATCATGAAGTTGCAATGCCTCGTTACAATTGTTCGTTATTTTTCAACCGACGAGTGGAACTCATGATGAAGACCACAGATGGCCGCCGAACCTACTCAATAATAAGTATTTCGTGGATTGCGATTCGATTACTTGAATATGGATGTTAAGTACTTTATGTTCGTCACAATGCATATGGTGACGTAGAGCTGATGGTGAAGTACCAGGAGAACTCCTCAACAATTAACGGCCCAGCATTGGGAAAAGCAATATTTTGTAAAAGGTTATAAGTAGTTGACATTTAGGCTCTTTTAACTAGGTAAATTAAAAATCGACCAACTAAAAAGAGTGAAATAAAAACTTTTTACCAAAAAATTAAACCGACTCCCAAAAACACTGCAAAGTGAAAAATAACTTTAATTGCGGAAGTCGGTGCCAAAAACGAAAATACAAAACTAAAGACACCGACTACCGAAATTAAAGTTATTTTTCACTTTGCAGTGTTTTTGGGAGTCGGTTTAATTTTTTCGTAAAAGTTTTTTTGAATATATGTACCTTAATTTAAGCCTGAATAAGTTGTTGGTTTTGAATGTATCCTTCTGTTACTAGTAGTAGGAATAGCAGTGGTTATACGTACAGTGTGAGTGTCCGCTATATGCTTCAACATGTGGTCAATGGTTCGTTTTGGTGTGTCACATTTTCGGTAGTCTCCCCAGCGACCGGCGCCTCCACCAGGCGTCAACGCTGGTCCGCTAGACGCTCGACAGCAAAGAGGCTCATTACATTCAGCATTTGCACCTGGAATTTTATGGAAGGTATCATTACACTGCAACTGTGCCTTTCTAAAAGCATACTCTCATAGGGTAGTAATATTGGCGATATAATACGCTTGTGAACTACAACGCTAGATAACATGCTAAGGAAATATGAAAGCACTTTGTTGAGATTTTTAAACTTACTCTGTTCGATGTGTTACGAAAATAGTATCCTTAAACACTCACCTTCAGCGTAATAGGGGTCAAAATGCGTATCAGAAATCTGCAGAACTTTAAACGTTGGAGCTTTATCGACTGGAGCTTCAAGTTCCCTGATGTTGGGCTTCGGTACAGGAGGGAAGGCAACTTCCCACTCGTGGTAAGGGTTGTAGACGTCGCCACACGCGTCTCCTATGACAAAACTGCAGATCTCGTCAGGGCCTATCGTAATACGTTTTAATACGTAAACTACTTCACTCTGAAATATGAGAAATGTTTGATGTATAATAACAATATCACAAAAATAATATTTATTTTTATTTTTTATGTAGATTCGTTCGTTCCGGTTCTTACCCCAAATAATCTCGTGATGCCTTCGCACACGCGAGCTGATTGAATTTTTAACGAAACGCAAAATTGATATATCATCTTGTTGATCTCGTCTTTGCTTTTCCCGAGTCTTATATAATGTTGTAGCAAGCCGGCGCCAGCTTTGCAGGCTGTGCATGACACCTTAGACATAACAGAGTGCTCTACTTCGTAATAAACTTGTTTCAAATTAAGAAGTTTAAGTGCCTTTTCGACAAATACTGGAAGGTTGCTACTCTTATCGCTATCCCATAGGAGACGAGAGTAATTGCGTTTTAAAGCTGCCATATGAGCTATTAGTTCAGTCTCGTTAGCAGATGGTGGCAGGGTATGAGTATAATTAGAAGGAAGGAAGAACGGTTCCTCGTTGCGTGGCGTCAGTGTCCAATTCCAATCATCGTTAGGTGGCATCCATTTTATTACCGGTCGTATGCTCCTTCCCGATTGTTGTAAAAATATAGGGTTACCTGCAATTATAAGAAATGACTTGGTTAATGGTGATTGTAAAGAAATTGCCGAGTTAAGAATTAATTCGGTTACCTAAGTTCTTACCCGAAGTCATCATTACACTTAGAGAAAGAGTGGCAATCCATTGAACGAGCCATCGTATCCGTATAATCATAACTAAGAATGGCAGAAGAAGGAAGTATCTGAAACAACACAAATAATGAGTTAAAAAGTAACCACTTTTAATAGTGTTTAACAATGTGTTACTAACATACGCACGAGTTCCTTTTCAATTGTTCTGCTATCGCATAATTTATATTCCCAAGAATAATTTAGATAAAATGTATCAGAAGGGAAAAGTTTTTGATTGCTGTTAACTGTTAAGGATCTATGCAGATAGGTAAAGTAGTTAATGCGTTGGGTGACTAAACTTCAGTTTTAATTACATACATAATAAATAAATTATTGTACCGATAATTTAGTCGTACAATCTTTTATAAAAAGATTCTTTAGAAAAAAAATGCATATTCGTACTTTGTTTGCGCTAAAAGTCATTTTCTATGGAATTTATACTGCACTTACGTTTTCATTAACATTCAAGGATGGACGGACTTGGTGAAACTGGTAAGTGGCTTTGCGGAACCTTAAAAAATATATCATGCAGAATAGAAACAACAAAAAATCGATACTATATTCAATACTATTATCTCGAGACTCTCGAGTAGGTAAGTGATGCTCAGAGTACCTTGTTTTTATGCGGGTGTAATTTACCACATCAAAATCAATAAATGTCTATCCTTTGGCCCACTTGGGCAACTAGGTTTGGCAACGCAAAATAATGATACTTTTCATGACTTCATGAGATACAAACATCGATCTTTTATCAACATTAATAAGGTCTAGGTCGCGGTTTTCGTTAGTCTAATAGAGTTTTTATTGCCTTGAGACAGATTTTATAATCTTCAATATACAACGCGTAATTTAAAGGGTATATACATACCAAGTGCACGGCTTCTTTGGATGATAACAAACGATATAACAAGGGTTTTGTAATCCTATGTCTACATGTGTGGAACTTATTTGAAATTTCAATACATTGATACCAGAGACCGAATTTTTCAAATTAAGAAGAATGAAGAGAATTATCGTTTTATTGGCAAGTGACGTGGAAAGTGATGACCCTCATAGTGCTGTGACACGTTTGTTATTATTGGTATTCAAGAAACATATGAAACCGATAATTTGGGGTCAATTCTGTGAGTCACTTATTTTGAGCTGAAACTTTGCATAGAGACTCCATACCAGATGTTGTCTTCAGTCCTTTTGGATAGATATGGGGTTTCCGTTACACGTTATATACCGAAACAATTGCAACAGCTTTTGACACTAAGTCCCGCATAGTACGCTGTTATTCCACTCGTGATCATCCTCTGATCATACGGTTAAAGTTAAATAGAAATCATAATATACATATGTATATATATAAACATGCTAGCTTCTGCCCGCGACTTCGTTCGCGTGGAGGTTTCCATATGTTTCCAAAAGTAACAGTGTTATTCCGGGATGCAAATTTCATTCAGATCCGTTCAGTTGTTTTTGCGTGAAAGAGTATCAAATATCCATCCATCCATACTTACATCTATACATCCATCCTCGCAAACATTCGCATTTATAATATGTATTAGTCAGAAGATAATAAAACAGTAAAAACATGTGTCTGTATATTGAATATATTTATAAAAAAAAAAAAAAAATTGAGCGGTTTAGAAACAGTATCAGAGCAAGAATATAAAAATAAAATGTTTGTCTGTTTGTATGTTTGTACACGGTAATCTCCGGCACTACTAGACCATGTAACACATATGGAATGCAATAAATGATTGAGTATTGAAGTGAATAAAATTAGTTTGTTATTATATAGCTTTTAAGTCTGGCCAACATATAAGCTATAATTGATTCCGGAAACTGGAACACCTGATACAGAACTTTAGGTACACGCAGAAGCGGGTTAGTAAATAAGAAATTACCATGTGACCCCAGAATTATGAAGTTTAGATAATAAAGTGACGAGGTTTGTCTACCATCTCAAATATCACATCATCGAATATTTCTTGTCTAGACGCTCAAGACAAGTGAAAAGATTAGGTTCTCTTTCGTTTATTGTAATTTATTTCACGCTAGCGATACCACGGGCAGAAACTACATACATAGTAGGTATATAACTCTTAATTACTTATTGATATCTGTTCACCGTGTGTTCACTGTGCACCCACTGATGTATACTTATGCACTGAAAGCAAATATGTATGTACTAGGACACCATTAAGGTCGCTTATTAGTTTGATCACCCAATACACGATGCGATGAGTCCTGTGTCGTATAAAGTATGTATAATATCAGTGATGTAATCAAGAACTAACTAGATCACGCCACAGTTCACCATTTATGTAACTAAGTATCCATTTGCACGTATTATAATGATACCTTGGCTGATAAATAAAGATTGTATAACGGTTTACGGTGTTCTGGCGCCAATAAAATTAACAGCACACACCAGCGCCGTCAGGCTTACCTACTACCTGTTTTACTTTATTGCTGCAATAAAACATCACCTTTTCCAATCTAGTAGGAATGTCCATGTCATAGAAATTGTATTTTTTATAACAAGTCACATGGTAATAAGAAAATAAAAAAACCAAGATATGATATGTTAGGTCAAAGTTTTCTGTATAGATAGGATCTTGTTTATATAATCTATGCCTAGCCTACTACAAGATTCTTGTAGTAGGCTAGGCATAGATTATACAAAGCGTTTATCGTGAAAGTCATAAAAGCGCTCTCTCTTTATTAAAATACGGCGTCCTCTGAATAGTCCATAAAGATCCGTTATTCTTGCCATTATGTAACAAATACCATATAAACAATTTAAAAGTCCTCAACGAAACTTTCGAATATAAATACAAACCTTTCTTAACCATAAAATATAATGTGAAAAATGCGCTGGAAAGTGGGTCAAACTACCTATTTCCTAACCGGGAGATTCATACTATTTTAATAAATATAAATGACATTTCTCTATGTATTACCTACGTTTAATTGGTCATAAACGGTGATACTCAAACAGTAGCGTAATTATTTTTAACCGACTTCTAAAAAAGGAGGAGGTTCTCAATTCGGATGTTTGTATTTTTTTTTTTTTTTTTTTTTTTTATGTTTTTCCACGCATAACTCCGTCGCTTGCCAACCGATTTGAAAAATTCTTTTTTTGTTGGAAAGGGTATACTTCCCAAATGGTCCCATGAAAATTTTATCGAAATCGGACGAGCCGTTTCTGAAAAATCAAAAAAAGTCGAAGAAAATAATTTACCTTGATGATCTTTTCGTTTACTCTGCATTGCGTTTTTTGTTCGCGCATAACTCCGTCATTTACGAATCGATTTGGAAAATTCACTGACCCACTAAAAAGCGCGAAAATAAAAACTTTTTTTGCAAAAAACAAAACCGACTTCCATATCAAAACACTCCAAAGCCAAAAATAATTTTAATTTCGGAAGGCGGTGTGAAAAAAAAAGAAAATACAAAACCAATAACACCGACTACCGAAATTAAAATTATTTTTGGCTTTGGAGTGTTTTGATATGGAAGTCGGTTTTGTTTTTTGCAAAAAAAGTTTTATACCCTTAGGCCAAGAGGGCCATGACCGTGTAGGTACGGTACGGCAGATTGCGAGTCTATTTGCGTATTTTCTTCAAACAATATTATACCCGTTTAGTCAGAGATCCTGTAAGTTCAGATCGTGAGTGAACATAACCTTTTTCACCATTTTTGGTCTCTGTAGTTTTTCGTTTGTTTGTAATATATAATCTCAAAAACTACTTAACGGTATTCAAACATTCTAGAACCAATATAAAGCTACATTATTAGCAAGTAACATAGCCTATGTTACTTGCTAATAGTGTAGCTTTACTTTAATTCCGCTAAAAAAAAACCTTTTCAGGCGAGCGAAGCTGCGGAAAGAAACTAGTATAGGATAAGTTTTGTAGTCCGTCTGTCTGTTGAGACCCTTATGCTTATTTCTCAGGACGCGTGGAATATCAAGTCCCTTGAAGCTTTGAAACTAAGGAATCATGATAAAAAAAAAAAAAAAACAAAATTTTATGCGCGTATGTATGTAAATACATAGGTACATTTGTAACTACATGGTGCTTTTCGGGGCTCATAATACGTGTGTTTTCAAACAGTTTGTTTTCATAATATTAAAATTTTGTTGTTGAAAAACTTGATTCATTCGGTACAATTAGCGCGCGTGTCCGACTCACACTTGACAGGTTTTATTTACTCTGTGTTGTACACATAATTTGCTCACAGATTTCCTTTTACACACTTTCCATTAGGTACTCTTTTAATATCAATTTTCAAAAAAAGAGCCTATTAAATGTTAAATCGTAGAGCCCTGATTTTAATCTGTTGTTTGTGTTTCTCTATCCCTTCTCTAAAAATGCAGCGAGCTTTTTTACACAAAGCATCTACAAAGAAAGTGTTTTTGTGTTTGGTGGGGCCATGAGATCACGCACCATCCAAAAATTGCACTAGGTCCGCTTCTGGCTCAGGCATCTTTTCTGAGAAAGAGAGCGACTTGTATTCCATCATGGGAGCCTAGTGCGGATTGCTTGGTGTCACATCTTTGGTATTTTGGTTCTAGGTCAAGCCGGTTACCTCACGATGGTCTCCTTCGGTTTGAGAGCAGAGGTGATGAAATAAATTACACAAATTAAAGTGCCTCCTTGAGTTCGAACATGCGACTTGATCAGTCAAGCAGTGGGTCACCACTTTTTTTTATATATTTTTAACAATGATCAAACTTATTACGGATCTTGCCAGGGTTGCAGGAATGTTCTAACGAGAAATCGCGGCCTCGGAACGCAAAAGCAGCTAGAGGAACAGGATGGGTTTTTAGTCAGTAAGAGTCTGACACTCCCTTGCGCTCCACTTAGAGCGGGAGGAGCTATTTGTTGATTTCCCGGGTCAGCCCTCGTCCGGGGAGCCCTCATATTGAAAAAGTTGTTATTCCGGCACGCCCTCGGCTGGTACGTGCCCGTTTTTATTTTGTTTTTAAGAAATATCAATGTTGAGAACAAAAATGTTTATTGCATTAATTTTGTTTAATTAAATTATAACAACGGTATTCACAGAAGTGTGACTGTAGGTAAGAGGTAAGAGTAGTACTAGCAAAGTAAAAAAATAATAGTCATCCATAATTATCTAATAATTAAGACTCAATTAAAATAAATAACAGTTTGTGCTTGCATGAACACAATAAATAGGCCGATCTTTTTTAAATACGAAATCATTGAAATTCTTTTTCCTATTCTTCTATCAGTTTGGCAAAAACTTTTTTTTTACTTTTCATGCTCCTCTTTGTTATAGATCTTTCTTAGAGTCTTAACCTGTTGAAATAAACATAATATACGTAGGTATAACGTAAAATAAATATCTCAAATAAATAATGGATAAAATGCATAAATAAACATTAAGCAATTTTGTTTTAGCCAGTACTTTATCAAGTGTTCTGCCAAAAAATATTATACCGCATTTACATATTCGTGTTCGTCATTCGCCTCGACACTTGACGAACATTCGACGAAACATTCGTAAACGAATGCTGTCGCGATCTACTGTTCACACATTCGCGGAGTGAATCATTTTGAAATTCGCAATGAATGAAATTCGAATATGGAGGACGTGAAAACAATCGTAGCGTGCGCGCTACATTTAATGAGTCTATATAATTAATGTGCTATCTATATCTTTAATGTGCTCTCTGGCAACCCCATACTAGTAGACATACGGTTCCAAGCATCGTTTATCTTTTGCCTATTTTTATGGTTCTGATGTTTTAGGTTCCAAATGAGCTCTTCTTTTTGGAATAGTTCAAGGAATTCTATAATCCGCGCTTAACTCCACTCAATTTTGACAACACGTCCTGTTGGGTCAGGCGCTAGCTGTCAACTGAATGCAGGCGAATGCGTAAACAGTAAGTTCGCGTCCGAAAAACCACTCTCAACGCGAACGTGCGAATCGCGAAGCGAAGCACGAGGCGAATAGCGAACGCAGTGTTTAAATATGTGTGCTCGTTGTTCGCCTCGTCATTCGCTTCGTTATTCGCACGAATGTGTAAATGTGGCATTAAAAGTTGACCGTGCGTGAGCGTGCCGGAATAACAAATTTTTCGATGTGAGGCTCCTCGGACGAGGGTTCCCCGGAATGAGGGCGCAACGGCCTGACCCGATTTCCCTTCGTAATAAGATAAAAAACAAGTTGCAATTTTTATTTTCGTTTTTTTCTCTAGCAATGTGGGTAGAATTCATGTTACTAGCAATCTTGTTAACCCCTCCAACTAAGCTAAATATGCTTGTGTCTGGGGTGGGTTCACGCCAATAGTGCAATGGGTAGGGTTCGAACCGGCGACCTCCCGACCACAAGTCCATCTTAGCCATTAAGCTATTGTCGATTCTAATCATAACCCAAGCAGCAAAATTCTCCTATAGCAATTGACTTATAAGATTACACGTCTTATAGAAATCTAGTAAACGCATTAACTCAGTCCACTGATCCTGCCAAAGCATCTTCCAAGATGATTTGAACTACAAGTACTTTTGACCCTATTATTTAGTTTTCTAAATGTTAATAGGATTATTTTACACGACTCTTACTAGAGCGATCAGTCAAGTTCAGTCTTATAAGTGCAAGTTATAAAAGTAATTAGCAAAGTGTGACTTTTGATCCGATAATCGCATTTAGTAGGATCGATTTATCTTGTTAACGCCTTGTTTCATTCTTCTATAAGACATGCACTTCCTATAAATGCCACAGATATAGCTAATAGAGGTAAAGATATTATAGAACAAATTTAACTTAGTCGTGACCTTTAACGGATTTTTAGCACCAAGCTAGCATAGCCTCTGATTTTTATAAGTAAGATTCTACTTAAATGTGTTCTACATTTGCTATTATTAGAGTAGTCGGCCATCTTGTGATTTGTTAGAGAAAGCTGGAACAATATAAATATGGATTTGAATAAATGGAGACGATTTAAGCGTAGTGACGGTTATCGAAGAAGAGTTTCGAAAAAGTACTTGGAAATGAAGTCGGTATCGGAGTTGGGGTCAAGCGGATCAAAAGAAAAGTTCTTAAATAAAAAAAAGCCTGGTGAAGTTTGTGAAGTTTGTGATGGTTCCGTAGACGGTAAAATGGAAATAGACTTAGACAACTGGGAGGATAATTTTACAGAGAGTTGTAATGATCAAGAATATATGGAAAATGCTAGCGGAAGCATTAACAATGAATTTAATCATACTGAGTTTGATAAAAATTATGAATTACAGATGGATATAAAACAGTGGGCTATTAGGAATAATATATCACCATAGATAAAATAAATAAGTAGATTTGGTCAACAGACGAAATTATATCGGAACCGTGTGTCTCCAGTTAGGCGCTGGGCGGGGCAACAACTACACATGCAGTTTAATAAAATCAATAGATACGCACTCGCGCACACACCCGCATTTCTTAAATCAGAACGTACTATACAATCAATAATAAACCTTATTCCGTCAAACACAGCGTGTATTTACCATGCACCGTAGAATTTACCCACACAAAAACAACGGTCGCTATCGTTGTGCTGTGCAAAAGCAATTTATTTTACATATACGCTAGTGATTGACTAAATCGGAAAGTTATCGATTCTTCCATTTATTATTGTACAATTTTTTTTGGGCACCTGAAAATGAACCAAATAAAAAATGGCATGTCCAGAAAATATTACAATAACAATAAACATATTATTAAGAACATAACATTACATAATTATTATTAAGTACTACCTACTAAGTATTAAGGGCTACCCTGGCGCTTTCGACTTAAATCTTAATATTTAATTATCATAGTGATAGGTCAAATAGAAGTCGATGTTAACTTACATTATGCTCTTGATCGGAACATACCAGCCGTATAGGTTGTATAGAATCCTGAAAAGTTGAATGACTGATTTTATGAATACCCTAAATCATGAGAATAGCTTTCAGTAATAAAATAAAATTTAACACACTTCTGCAAATATCAGTTGTACTCTTAATTTTGGAATTGTCCATTCAAAAAGCCTGCGACTTTTTTTTAGAGACTAGAACATTTCTGCGTTAAAGTGAACCGAGCATATGGTGCTATTTTTTGTAGGGTACCAGTTAGGTGGCATGCCTGTGGCATCAATCCATTCCTTTTTTATGTTACCATCTTTTGGGAAGCTGAAAAGTACGAAAAGCACTTATTTATCATTTACATACATCCTAAGCTACTTCTAAACGTCACCATATAATAAGCATCGCAATAATTACGTAACACACTATAAATCAAGATCTGAATGATTTTGACGATATTGCTAATCCATTGCTTCATATGTTCGAAATATTGGTCTGCTCAACAACGTAAATACCGCAGTGAGTGTTGTTGATTTAGCATAATGAAACCGATTCCTACTGTAAGTGTGTTACGCAACTATTACCTGCGGGGTAACCGCAGGTAATAGTTTAGTAGGTTATAATAGGTTTTTGTTATAAGAAAAATCCTAGTTAGTAGAGAAATTGTTAAATATATGAAAACAAACACACATCCATGCATAACAAATAAATAGCATGAATATATTGACTTATTTTAAGCTCAATTCACAAATATATTGTCTGAACCATGCCGATTATTATAACGCATTCGAAGCTTCAATGGAAGCAAAATACAAAAACCATAAAAAATAAAGAAACAGCATGATGATAAGGCATAACATACGATAATTCTAAACCGAAAAACACCACCGATTATTAACCTAAAATTAAAGTAACTTACTTTACGAATATTGGTTACGCATTTCTCTACTACTCTGTAAAAAAATCAAAATAGGTAAGTAAAAAAACATTATTTACATCGACCTTCCAACCGGGCTAAAACGGTTGACAGATTGAAAAATAAACTATTGTAGCGACGGCGATGTCGGAACTCCTTACGCATGCTGCGGGCGTAAAATAAATTGTTTATTTTTTTTTTTACTTTTTTGTACACTTGACTTTTCAACGTATTTTTATTTCTGTCATCTCATGTAAAATAAAAGTTAAACATATTTTCTTAGAGGTTTCCGTATGTTATAAAAAACTTTTTACCAAAAAATTAAACAGACACCCAAAAAACACTGCAAAGTGCAAAATAACTTTAATTTCGGTAATCGGTGTCTTTAGTTTTGTATTTTCGTTTTTGGCACCGACTTCCGAAATTAAAGTTATTTTTCACTTTGCAGTGTTTTTTGGGAGTCGGTTTAATTTTTTGGTAAAAAGTTTTTATTTCACTCTTTTTAGTTGGTCGATTTTTAATTTACCTAGTTACAAGAGCCTAAATGTCAACTACTTATATTCATTTACAAAATATTGCTTTTCCCAATGTAGGGCTATTATTTGTTGAGGAGTTCTCCTGGTAGTTCACCATCAGCTTCACTTCACCATATGCATTGTGACGAGCATATTGTGCTTAATAACCACATTCAAGTAATCGAAGCGGAACACATGAACTACTTATTATTCCTACTTATATATTGAGTAGTTCCAGTGGCCATCGGTGGTCTTCATCATCAGGTCTACTTAAAAATGGTGCTTTTCGAATGCAACTACACAAGTTACTATAAAAAATACTCAAATCACTATAAGTGTGCCTATAATATTTGAAGAGTTCCCTCGATTTCTCCAGGATCCCATCATCAGATCCTAACTTGGTGACAATGGGACCAATTTCAAAGTATACCTTTTCAAACAAAAAAAGCATTTTTCAAATCGGTTCAGCCGTGTCCGAGTAATAGGTGATCATACATAAAAAAATAATAATAATATACGCGTCGAATTGATAACCTCTTTTTTTATGTCATCGGTTGAAAAACCCCTAAACTATAATAGCAATATTTCATTCGTCAATCGACATTGCTGTCGATAGCCTACGTTAGTGGATCTACACAAGCACATCACTAATTCGACGCAAGAAGTGGCGGCCTCACTACGCGATGAATCCGCGTAATACAGTTTCGTATGTTATGTTTACATTGCTTGTCCAGTTACTTAGTGACGAACTCAGGTAGTGGTTAAGGAGCAATGTATTTATAGCAAAAGGAGTACAGTCGCTCTGATATTTGAAAACAAAAATAACATAGTAAAACCAAGAAATATTTTACGATTTATTGTTTTTCATGATTTTAAAGACAAATATTGTAAAATACTTGTACTTACATATGGTAAGTGATTCCATGATTCACATAGATTTGATTTTGGCTTCGGTTTTTACAAGATACCACAGAACAACTCGGCATTCATATATGTTATCACGATCGCCGTCGAAAGCGCACTAGTTCGCGGAGACGGCCACTTGCCTGTGACATGAGCCCTGTGGCCATGTCGCGCGGACACCGATACGCCCCCTTACCACTTCTCTGTATTTTTGATTTCTGTGTATATCACATTCAGCTTTAAATGAACTTTCTGCGATTTTAAATAAAAGGATAAAATATGCTTTACCTAGGGATGCCCGCACTATCCTTAAAACTAACAATAAAACAATAGACGTTACTACTGTGGGCACAGGACATTATTGGCATGTGAAAAATCAGGTGTGCTATAAATTATTTTTTAGTATTGAATATCTACTCTGAACAATGGAACAGTTAATTATTTCGTAGAAAAATACTCTTTCGCTTTAAACACGTCAATTAAGAAATAATGAAAATTCCTAAAAAAAACTTACTAACAGCAAATTTCACACTCATCTATCATAAATCGCAAAATGCTTGCAATTTTGACACAAAAAAAAATTCATGGTATAACAGTTTTCTCATTTTCCCTTGAGCCACAGTGAAGTGTACCGGCCTATTGATTGTGTCATTTAAAATATTATAGTCACAACCATAACATTTTTTTACTTTCAACAAGTGTGTAATTTTCCACGGCCATTTGGCATACTTCAGCTTATGGAAATCCGTTTTAGTTAAAAAAATATCGACATCCATTAATACAACCATTTCCAGTCCAGACTAAAATAAGCTGCATGCTGAAAATGTTTAAGAACTTTATAATTACGTATTTAGGAAAAAAAAGGCAATGAAAATTTAATTTATTGACATTGCCACAAAATGTATGTATTTATAATCAATTTTCGTGACATCCTTATTATTATTTTTTTTATGGAGTTTGTCTATTGTTTCACTGAATGCTGTAATTTTAATCTAAGTCTGCTTTAAATTTCGTTAATTTACTTTGTATTTGTACACCATCGAATGGTAGGACATAGTGATTCTTATATATTATATGACTGTAACATCTATTGTACACCTATGCTCACAAATAAATAAATGAAATGAAATGAAATTGATTTTGTTTGGACACTAGTCTAGGGGTGCAAAATTGCGACCTCTCGCGCCCTGCTCTGATTCAGACTATGGTGCGGAGCGAGAGGGAATGGGATGCGGTCGCCTCCTTCTGCGAAGCAGTCATGCTAGCGAAGGAGGAGGCCGAACGCGCGAGGGAGAGGCAACTCTCTTCCGAGGACGAGAGTTGCCTCTCCCTCGCCCCAGCCGCCGCGGGAGACGCCCCGGGCGTCGGGGATCACGAGCCGATTTCCGGCCACCGTAGGCGCGGGCCTGCGGACGGCGAGCAGGGGTCGCTCACCGTCCGGTAAGGACCAGGTCCGGGTCGGCGGCGCGTCGTGTTCCACGCGCGCTCAAAGAGCTGTCAACACCAGTGACGGGGCCTCATAGGGCCATTGCCTGCCGGGGTTTGCGGGAAAGTTCTACCGAGTTACCGCGGCCCCGGAAATTTAGGGCAGCCGAAGTAACAGGGTGGGTTTTTAGTCAGTAGAAATCTGACACACTCTTCTGCTTGACCCAGAGCGGAAGAAGTCATTCGATGATTTTACCACCCCAAAAAAAAAAGGGGGTGCAAAATTACGTAATAACAACATTACCTACACACCATAACATAGCAAAATTTTAAGATAATTCATAATTAGGTTAGTATCGGTGACCTGTGGCGATATTTGATATAAGTATAAATATTTGCAACAACTTACAAGATTTGCACATTACCGTATAGTTTAACTCACATTACTCACAGAACCCTAAAACTTAAATATGGTGACGTAGGTATGTCATGTAAACGTCTTAACTTTGATTAAAAAGTCCTTTAAAGGTTCTGATAAATGCAATGTAATGGCACATGTTTTGACCCTATGTCGGATAGGTATATATTAATTTATTACTGAATTAACAAATAATGAAAATGTAAAATTTTGAAGGCGCATGAAGATATGTTTATTATCATCTAACACTTCATCAATAAAATGATTTTCGCAAGTTGAGTAGGCACTCTTTACAAAACAGTTACAGGGAAAAAGTTACTTTATTATAATGACAGACATTATTATAATGTGACATTACTTAGCTTTTGAAAAAAAAAAGTAATCAATGTCACACACCAGCACAGTACAATGAATTAACGAAAAAAGAACGAATGATCGACTGAATGAATCTACTAATGGTATTACGCTGATCACTGTAGGATCAATTACTCTAGTAGCGGCACGCGCCCGATCATAAGAGGACCAATCGCTCTTTTTAGATGCAATTACCGGATTTTTATAGGACAACTATATTTTGTTAAAGCACTTAATAAGGTAATTATAAAATCAAATAGCACTTTACCGGATTATAAAAAAGCGACTATTGGGCGTAATAGTCCTATAAACTGCGCCCAAATGCAGCTCTATAAACGTTTACAGGATTTCTATAGGATTAAAAAATACGTGCTCCTAGGATAATTACAGGGCCACATTTTGCTACTTGGGAAATACCCGAAGTTATTATGTAATTGTTTGGTACTATTTTGCTTACACCAAATCCTGTTGTACATGCTTACACATGCGATGTGAGATTGTAGTATGAGTCAGCGGATTTTACAGGCGGCAGTCGGTAGTTGTATACGGACGTGGAGGTCGCCACTCGCCACTTTCTCCGCGCTCCATTGACTCTGTTGGAAAGTGACGGCCGTATCGCACGATGCGTTTGCTCACCTTATCATAACTCCTCAACAACAATGCATTGCTTAATACTTTATTGTTATAGTAATCTGCGTCAGGTACATCTTAACACACTGTTACGTTTCTTGTATCATCGTAACAACTCGTAATAGAAATCATTGTAACTTCCACTGTTAGTATATGTTTATTTTATGAACCCTATTTAATTTCCATGATCTTGAATATTGTCTGGTTGTTTTTAAAATTGGCGTATAAAAGTTAACCTTTCGCGAAATATATAATAAAAAAATAACGCGTCGAAATATTACATTGAAATCGCTTAGTACTAAGTACCTAGATACTTTTACGGTCCTAATGAACCGGTAAAATCGAACTACTAAACAATAGACGCTTTAGTAACAGTCATTCTTTTTATTATTGAATCCTATATTTCGGTTTTCTTTATGTTCAAGTCATTAACTCTTTACGGTCTTAAAAATCGCAATAGTATTAGAACTATAACTTTTGTTTTGTACAAATAACCAAATGGCTCGTACTAATTGGTTACCTATTCAACTCAATAATTCCGGCCGTTCTGACAATCCATAAATGTCATGTATGTAAAAATTATTCTGTTTTAAAGATGTTCCCGACAGTATTTTCCTGAAGGCTATTTGACTTTGTAGATATTTAACTATAGTTCACACAAGCAAGTAATTGAAAAACATCAGAATCTTATACATAGAAAGCGTTAGAGCATCTACCTTGCTGTAGATCGCTGTACATAAGAAAACACTTTAAACTTGCTTAGTTTTTTAAACTTTAATCGTCAATAGCCTTTTTAGGGTTCCGTAGCCGAATGGCAAAAAACAGAACCCTTATAGTTTCGACATGTCTGTCCGTCTGTCTGTATGTCTGTCTGTCTGTCTGTCTGTCTGTCCGTCCGTCCGTCCGTATGTCACAGCCATTTTATTCCGAAACTATTAGAACTATACATGTAAAACTTGGTAGGTAGATGTATTCTGTGAACCGCTTTCCGATTTTAAGAGAAAATTTAAAAAATATTTCAAATAAAGGGGGCTCCCCATACATGGAACTGAAACTGAAAATATTTTTTTTCATGGATCCTATATGTGTGTGGTATCTATAGACAGGTATTTAAAAATGACATTAAGGTTTCTAAAATGACTTTTTCATAAAGTTCATTTTTTCAAAGATATACGCTTCCAAAGTGGTAAAATGTGTCCCCCCCTCTAACTTCTATAATAATGAAGTGAAAAATCTAAAAAAAACCAAATATTGTAGATGTTAATGTAAACTTTCAACCAAAATTGGTTTGAACGAAATCGGGTCAGCAGTTTTTGAGATACAGTATATTTTCTAAAACCGCAAATATAACTTTGTAATTCATACAAACACTACGAAAAACAAAGTTATTTAGCGTAGTTGTAAAAATGAAAATAAACTAGTTTTAAGAAATTTTTAAGGTATTTTTACTCGTCAAATAAATATACCTACATATTATATTATATTAATATAGTTACTACGGAACCCTTCATGGGCGAGTCTGACTCGCACTTGGCCAAATTTTTTTGTTATCGGGACCGCACCCATTACTCTATTGCCTTGAATCCACTCCAGACACAAGCATATTTAGCTTAGTTGGAGGGGTTAACGGGATTGCTAATAATGTGAATTCTACCCACATTGCTAGTAGTCTAAAAAAAGAAGAATAAAACTACATATATGTATGTATGTGTTAAAATCCGACTTACGTTTCGGTGGGTGATTACTAGACCTATAATATAATGCATTTCAGCATTTTTTTTTATTGATAGGCTTGTGTTTGACCACCATCTCTCTCACCTGATGGTAAGCGATTAATTGTACATTTAGCTTCAGTTAAATATTCAGTTACCTACATGGTTCTCAGTTTTCATATGATTTGATCAGTACGGATTGTATGGACTTCAAGAGAGACGTTGACCTCTGAGTTGTTTCGGTATTCCTTCTAAGGGTAGTAGTTAGGAAACACCGATCCTCATGTAGTTTAAATTAACGAAAAACAAGTCCGCATGGATTTTGAAATAATTTATGGCAATCACAAATAATGCACCTTATTACCAATTTTTTTAGAATTGTATCGTTACTTCCGGAGATTACCCCCTACACTACCACATTATTCACAAACTTACAAACAAATTTTACCTCTAAAAGTAAAGTAAGTTATACCTCTCTATGATATTAGTATTAGTGATGCAACGAATACTACTTTTACGAATACGAATACGAATATCTCGCCATGGCAATAAAAGACTTATTTATTTGATGAATGTTTACTCTTCTAATAATTAAAATGTACAACAGGCAATTTTTTATTTAAAAAACATAAAATTTGTAGATTTTCTGGTTTTAGGCGATTTCTTTTTTCAGTCTGGGTGTTCCCAGCCGTTGAAAAACGACTTTCCAAGGCGACTGTACATGGCTTCAGTGAAAAATATTTTTGGGCGAGTTTTTTCAGACTTGCAAATTTTTCAAATCTGCAGTAAATAGAGTTGCGTACAAAAATATTCGGTTTTAAATATTCGTATTAGTATTCGCCGATTACGAATATTCGGTAAATGTCTACTATTCGGCGAATACGAATATTCGTATTCGTATTCGTTGCATCACTAATTAGTATAGATTTGCATCTTAGAATCAAAATCTAAGTTTTGGTTACTGTCCATAGTGTGGTACGAACACTACTAAATAAAGGAACCAAATCGCAGGTGTCTCGCTCTTGAATTGGCCATTTTGTCTATTCTATCTTAGTTTTTGCCAGACGGACATTGCTACTGTATCTTGAAATAGAAAGTAGTTGATATTTGGTATGTACCAACTACAATTTGCAAGTTGGACTTATCTAACTTGCACATTTCTCTACATTTCCTCTCTTGTTTACTTTCAACACGTAATATCTTGCAGTTGAAGGCAATAAAGATATGATTTTCACATAGAAACAGACTTCGTGTGAGGTGGAGGATACCATCGTGATTATTATCATGTTTGCACACGCTATGCGAACATAGCAAAGTTACGTTTAGTTATCTTGTTTTTTTTTTATATCCCACAGAACGCGCCTTATTTCGGTATAAAAAGTAGACACTCAGAGGAAGTGCATCCTTATACCAGTGATACAGCACATAATCCAGTGAATCGGTATCTACTTGGAGAAAGTCAGCACTTCCTATAGCACAAACAACGGTGAGGCGGCGCCTTATGATGAATCATGTGGTTTTATATAATAAAAGCACTATTTTGAATGTGTTGTTGGTTAAGTTTTCTCTCCGCGGAAGGCAGTTAATACTCAAGGATTATTCATCCAGGCCGCTTTCATTCGACTAACAGCATCTTCGTCCACGGTCCGTCCACTTTCACTGCACACATAGCGTGATCTCCCTTTACGGCTGTTATTCGGATATTTGTATGATTACACAATACACACCATCGAGTCTTTGTTATGTATATGTTCAGTTTCTGGCAATACATGTTCCTTGAACTAACCATTTACATTTTGTAAACATCACCTGGGTACTTATAAAGAGAATTATTTATGATTATTACGTTAACATGTGAATGTACTTGAGGCCCTGCTGAGAAAGTTGTTAAATATTATTATTTATTGGTATCCGTCAAGTAGATTCACGATAATGAATCAAATTATTTGAAGACATGTAGTTAATGATAGTTCTATATACGTAATAGTTAACCGATGTGCCGAAATTTTCTATGTTAATCTAAATTCTCTATCGAGTCTAGATTTCTTGTTTAGGCATGTGAGTAGAACCAGAAACCTTTCTACTGAGGCTACAGGTGGTAGGGACACGGACTCGGCCAGCCGCGGTCTCACTCTGCTGTACCGTAACTGTCGCGAACGGATAATTGCACTTGCATAACGATTAACTTCCGTAGGGTTTTAATTGCTAGTAAGACCTTTCGATTACGAAACACTCATTCATTGACTCTCCATGGATACATTACTGTTAATATCTCATGGTTATGCATACCGTAGGCATCTATTACGATTGTCTTCTTTCCTAGTTTGATTATTAGGTGACTTTATTGTATAACAACTGTACGGCTTGTTTTTGAATTGAATAGAGATTAGATTTGGGGGCAGGAGGTACAAAAGAAAACATTGGAATATTTTTTGGTACAGTATATTACCCCCATTCTGCCATTCTTACCACATAACAGGTAGGTGTAGGGTGACATTCGCTTTAAGGTGTATTGTACCCATCGAGATTACACAAACCTGCCTCTGTTATGCAAGAAAAGAGCACAAGGCCGCATAACCTTATAAGCATGTCTTTGCTTATGCTTAAAACTTGTTTTGGCTATTAGCAGCTAGCAGAAGTAGGGGAAAGGTGAGTAAGTTGGACCCTGAAGGTAAAAATCCTTTTCGCTATTATTTTGTCATGATGAAGCTCTTTTGTTACGCGTACTCAAAGCTATTCATTCAATTCCACTTTTTCAAAATTTTATGGTTATTATTTACCAACCTATATCGATAAAGTGATTAGTATGTATAAACCATAAACGGATCATATCTTAATGCAGAATTTGTAAAAACTAAACTACTTTGTAGTAAATCAATCAAAAGCTTTATATTCTGCAGTCAATGGCAAGCGCTTCGTTTCTATGCCGCGGCCGTTCGAGAGTGGTTTAGGATAATTATATTATTATGGCCATTTTTGCTTCATTTATGAAGTTAAGATAGCACTTATATCAAACTATGAGAACGGTACCGACTGACGAACACTAATGTTAATTTTATAAATGGCCATAAGCATAACGAATAGGTGTAATATAGAATCGTTAATAGAGAAAGGTTGCTTAAGGTGTCATCCATAGTTACATAAGTGAACCAGACGAAATAAATGAAAGAGGAAATAAATAAAACGTCCGTTTATCAGGAGATGAAACCTTGAATGAAATGGGAGGATAGATAGTATGTTAATTTTTTTGCGTATTTAGGTACAAAATTGAGCTTGAGCTGACTGTAACGAATGATGGGGTAATATTTGTCTCTAAACAATATGTTTTGACAGTTTTTTTTGCGTTAATTCAGAATGAAAGCAAAAAAGTTAAACGCTAAAACGGACTATAATTATAGATATTCACAGTTTGAGAAATAATGCATTTTATTTTATTGAATAAAACCAACATGAGTTCTTATTTAAGTGGCCGGTTCTGTCTATCTTTCCCCTCTAGTAGTTAAATTAAGCGTTATGCATGTTTAGCATATCGAAGAAAAAAATCCGTTTTCTCCTGCGATGTTTTGTAAGTCAGGCGTCTCTATTTAAAACAGGTTACATAACAATAAACCCAATCTAAGCCTCTAAAAATCTAACGATTAGAAAATGAGAGCACATTTCATCATTACCAATCGCTTAAAAAGAAGACACATTAAAAATAACTATTATTTTCGGAATAATTGCGTAAATATGTTTGTATATATGTATATAGGTACTATTATATGTATAATCTTTGATATTATTTAGTATGTATATTTGTGATATATTTTTATTTTACGAATTAATCATACATACCTATAGGTACTTTAAAGTTGTTTATTTTTCATGTCAACGTACAAGGAAAAGAAAACTCTTTTCCTTCTAGTCTGTATAATATAGGTATAATCTCTTTAAATGTGGAACTTAAATTGGCGACTTCAGCAGTGCTCTACAATTTATTATCCCTACGACCGACGCAACAGTAGTTATAATAATTTAAGGAAAACTAAGTTTGTATCGACTGGTTCGTGAAGTGAAATACTCGGTGTTTCAGCAGTAATTACGTATTTATATTTTAAATGAATAATAATTATGGATATCTTATTCTGTGTTTTGGAGGGCATACTGTGTTCATTACCAATGTTTATTTAACAAGAAGGCCAAGATATCGAAGGCGCCAGCCGACTCGGACAAAATTCTACTGATTTGATGCATTACAATTACGACCTGTTAATTATAGATAGTCTGCGTCATTACCTACTTATGTATGTGTTATGAAAGGTTATTATCATCAAAATATTTACCAACGCAAAACTAAACAATATTTCTCTTCAAGTACCAACACATTATCGAAATAAAAGCTAATTCCAGGTTTATAGACCAAATACTGAATGAAAAATGTTATCCGTTACGATAATAGTATGCGGGTTTATTATTATGCAACTGTATTCTATCCCGCATCATTAAATTAAATTCCATTAAATACAATGGAGTGCTGACTATGTAGGCTTTATGATATTGCTTGTACCTACACAGCTACTTTTTTGTATAAACTCCCTACCTAGCTCATCAGACGTGTTCTGGGCTAGTGCCAGGCTTTCTCTATGAGCTTTCTCTAAATTGCTCCTTCATAATAATATATTATGTAGGTTCTGTAATAGTACGTATTTTTTTTTAATTTATTTTATTTATGGACTGATAACCCGATTATCAACAAAACTGTTATTATTGTTGCGTTAACAGTTGCATATCAAGGCCTTATGACGAGTTTGCAGCGGTTCAATCGCAAGCGCAGCGTAACAGATAAGTCTAGCTAGTTATATGGATATGTACTCAATGTACCTACCCCTGCGTAAGCTACAAAACAAAACAACGCCAAAGGTTTGCTTTCCCCAGCATCGGCCCAGCCTCAAATCACACACTGGCGAATTCGCAAATGTATCACGACATTAATCAGCCTAATGTCATAATAGAAACGAATGATATCCGCCGCATATGCTTTTATTTTGTCTTTGCAATTATATGTATAGCACTTCAACCAAGCAATTGTAAAATCGAAGTGATTAAAACTTAGTTCTGTGTAGGAATGGATTTGGAATTACATTCAATTGTAAATGATCGTTTACACAATTAGAGTGCGGCATTGTCAATACAAAAGCTAATCCATCAATAAAAATTGGCCAAGTGCGAGTCGGACTCGCCCATGAAGGGTTCCGTGGTAACTATAATAAATATAATATACTTAATATATATAATTGAAAAAAAAAAAACAAAAAACCTTAAAAATTTCTTAAAACTAGCTTATTTACAATTTTTACAACTACGCCAAATAACTTTGTTTTTCATAGTATTTGTACGAATTAGAAAGTTATATTTGCGGTTTTAGAAAATATACTGTATCTCAAAAACTGCCGACTCAATCTCGTTCAAACCAATTTTAGTTGAAAGTTTACATTAAGATCTACAACATATGGTTTTTTTTAGATTTTTCACTTCATTATTATAGAAGTTAGAGGGGGTGGGACACACATTTTACCACTTTGGAAGCGTATATCTTTTAAACGATTAACTTTATCAAAAAGTCATTTTAGAAACCTTAATGTCATTTTTAAATACCTGTCTATAAATACCACACACGTATAGGTTTCATGGAAAAAAATATTTTCAGTTTCAGATCCATGTATGGGGAGCCCCCTTTATTTTAAATGTTTTTTAAATTTTCTCTTAAAATCGGAAAGCGGTTCACAGAATACATCTATCTACCAAGTTTTACATGTATAGTCCTAATAGTTTCGGAATAAAATGGCTGTGACATACGGACGGACGGACAGACAGACGGACAGACATGTCGAAACTATAAGGGTTCCGTTTTTTGCCATTCGGCTACGGAACCCTAAAAATGACGATGCACTGTTTTACACACTTACATGATTATGTGTAGGTACATACGTTCATCACTGGTAAACTGAAAATAATTAATTACTTTTGAGCGTTATTAGATTCTATGTCATAATTTGGTCATGAATACCTAAAAGCGTTATCAAAAATATTAGTTTGTGCTTTCAAAAGTTTTTTAGCAATTAAAGAATTCCGTCCATTTCATGAACGGTTGAATAGGTTTTAAATTAAAAGAGAAATGTGTACTTCAGTGATTAACAAAATTGTATATTATGACTATTATGAGAGAATTGTTGTCGTACAAACAATTGCACATTTTACTTTCTGGGGAGTGCGTTCACACGCACTGGCCCGCTCCCGGCTGGCATCCAGAAACCTTTTGTAAAAACTTTCGTTTGGTTCATCGAACTTACTTTCACCTATTGTAAGCACGTGTTCTCTTTGGAATGCACTTCAATTATATTTGTTAGCACGTCCCACGTATTCGATATAATACCTATTGTATGTTATGGTTCAGATATTTGTGCTTCTCGTTGGAAATTGATATCTAAACGCTGCACACTTCTATGAAATTATACGATATATCACCAGCTTGGAATTTATTCAAAAGTTTATGTAAATGTCGTCGGGACACCCCGAGACGCTTCATAATAAAGTATACCTAACTAATGACCGAATCTACTTTCATTGGTAAAATTCTCTCAATTCTTGGCACGCAAGTCTCACGATTGAATGGGGTGATATTATTTTACTTTCATTCTTTAAATGTGTTTACGTGAGACATAAGAGAGGTGTAAACTAGACCATGTTTAATGTAAATTAAGTGGAGTTGGTTGTGTGACGGTTGAGGGCACGACGTGGTCATGGTCATCGCTCAGATTTTTCTCATTTGCTATTCAGTGTCCGAGTCGCGCTGCCCAAGCTATCTATAGTGAAGTATAAATAGTGTTAGTAGCCGGCCTGGACGCCGGAAAACGTGTACGCATATTTAATCGATTAGATTAATTTTGACAACTCGTTGTGTGTTTACGAAAATCAACCTGTTTCTAAGCATCATAATAATTTTTGTTTTGACGCGAACACCTACTAAGTGAAAAAAATCTTTGTGGATTAAATCCGGTAAATATGGTACGGTAACCTGTATGTGTAATTGGTAAGTTCTACTTTCATACTTTCTATACAATAAATATGAATAAAACCGCAAGAAAGCATCAGCAAACGCTTGGAAAATTACGTACCTGTAAGTTATCCTTTGTTGAAGTTATTATTTAATTGATGAGAAATTTTCTTAAAGTTATACGCAAGTAGCTAATCTAAACTATGTAATATTTTACACACTCACGATACCTACATTTACAATGATGAGGAATAAAAAAATGTACGTTTATATAGACGATTACGTTGATTAAGCACTTGTGAACATCAGACGACAATTGACCCCACTGCCAGCACTGTGTGACGATTCCGATAAAGACATGACCTCTTGTGACGATTTGACCTGCGCGACGCTGCCTTTACGCTAATACCTACTTTTACGCATTAATACAGATTGTTATGATCATTTTCAAACAATAAACAATTATTATTCTGGAACTAATTTATCTAACATATACATGTAAGATAAATTAATCTAACTAATAATAATTGGGGCAACATTTTCTATATAAGTTATAATTTTAGGAATTATTTCTTTTAGGTTTTCAAAAAGTTGATCCATTGCGATAAAAATTTTGTAGCCTATGCTAAACAAAAGTTTGCCCATTTTTTTTTTTTCAAAACCCCCAGTTTTGGGGCCTATCATTTAGGGATATAACCACAAATAATAAAATAGCTGTGTATTTTTTGGTTTTATTTAGTTTTGTAGCCTCTCAGCGGCTTTGTACGAGTGAAAATAGATAATTTTCAGCGAGAAAAAGGCCTGTGTAACTCTTCTTCAGTCCTTCAACTATCTCCACACCAAAAATCAAATCGATCCATTTCTCACTGTTGAGTTTTAATGAGACACCGCGGCCCCGGAACTTAAGGGCAGCTAAAGGAACAGGGTGGGTTTTTAGTCAGTAGAAGTCTGACACCTTCCGTTCTGCTCAGAGCGGGAGAAGTCATTCGATGATTTGCCCACCCAGATAAAAAAAAGGTGGTTCGTGTTCGTTCAAAGTTCGTGCAAATCCCTTATGCCATTTTTGCGTGATTGAAAAACTAACATTCCAAATTTCACTTTTATAGTATTAGTATTAGTACGAACTTGCAACTTTATTTTTATTTAGGTATATTGGTTTTGAAATGGTCAAAATATAAAATTAGTAAAGAAAACGTTATTTGAAAATCTTTACAAAAACGATTTTCCACATGTATTCGGTAGGTCGTTACTAGATATACAAGCAATCACACTATCTACTTGCTGAAATAAGTAAAGATGACCTAGTTGGTATACTATCTAGGTCAACTAATATACCGTTACTTCTTTAGTCTAATGCTTCAAAGAAACATGCAATTTATTCTCATTTATCATAAATTATACGGGGAAAGGAATACCAACGACCAAACAACCAACCAATGTTTAATAAAAAATGTCCCACCCCACTTTACAGGACGATATTGCCGAGAAATTGGCAATGAATTTTTTTTTATTACCTTTTAGCCTTGACCTCGATCACACCTGATGGTAAGTGTATGATGAGGTCTACGATCGAACGAGCGAACCCAGAAAATGCCTATTCACTCTTGCTTTAAAGGCTGACGGGTCATATGTGGCAGGGAACACAGAAGCTGGCAGAGAGTTCCACACCTTGGCTGTGCGCACAATGAATATTGAAGAAAAGTGCTTAGTACGACAAGACGGTATATCGACCAAGTGTGGATGGTATCCTGCGGTACGTCTGGTAGACCGATAGTAAAAGAGGGATTAAGGGATTAGGTCGTGGAGCTCCTGCGCACTCTCTCCGAAGTACAATCAGTAGAAGATAGATAGGCAAGCAACGTTTCGCCGGTGAGCCAGGCTGTGAAGCTTGCCTGCCAGAACCTCGTCACCTATGAGCCTTTTAGCTTTGCGTTCGATCGAGTCAAGTGCAGCTAGCTGGTATTTGGCTGAGCCATCCCACAAGTGACTGCAATACTCCATACAGGAACGGACCTGTGCTTTATATAAATTCGAAAGCTGTCCAGGTGTGAAATATCGCCTCACTTTCTGTAGGATGCCCAGCTTTTTGGCTGCAGTCTGAGCTTTTGACTCAATGGTTGAGCCGAAGTTAAGGTCAGACGTCAACTCCATGCCCAAGAGCTCCAGGCGGTCGGTAATAGGTACAGATGCCTTTTGAAAGGACCTTTGAAAGTAGGAGACCATTCAAATTGGCTCTTATTAGCGAAGAAAAGACAAGCCTGTGTTTTTAAAGCGTTGAATTTGACCAGATTGTCATCGCCCCATTGGGAAACAAGATTTAACGTCAAATTCGTTCGCTCTACCATGGCCTTTCTAAGAGCGGCTATTTCGTCCCTACCAGCTCTAGCACTGGACAAGTATCTCTCTGAGACTGTGCTGTCATCCGCGTACCCATGAAGTTCTTATAATAACATCTTTCTTCCTTTTGTTATTTTTTTTAATTTGCCACCTTAATTTAGGACACCGTGTCGCAGAAAATTATCACAAAGACAGTAGGTAAGTTTAAAACAAATCTTGGTAACTATTCGTTTTCAATGAGCCCCTGATATTATACCTATATTGCTTATCGAATTTTAATTTATTTATTGCTTTTAAAATCATTCTTTGACAACATAAATGAAGCTTGAAATCTCGTCAGTTTAGTGATGAGGTGTTGCAATAATTCGATATTAACTAACGATAAACAAATATGTATAAACTTTTACATTTTAATTCCAAACAACCACTGCTGAATTCGAAAACTTTGTATGATCTACGTAAAAATAAATATATGTAAGTAGTAATGATTTTTGAAATTATGTTTGTCGCTTTCGGCCTCGGAACACGAAGGGCAAATGACGGAACAAAGGTGGGTTTTAGTCAGTCAAAGTCTGACACACCTTCCCACTTCGCCCAGATTAGGAGGTAGTTAGTCATTGGATGATTTCCCATCCTTAAAAAAGAAAAGGTTCCGTACTAAAAAGGTATCCAACTGAACCGTACTATTGATCCTGCGCTGACCATTCGACCACCCGTAAGTACTTATGACTGTAAGAGGGCTTTATCTCATGGACCTTTCCAACATTTTCACTGAGTGTCCAGTTTTATTAAAATTTATATTTCTTTTCTAATTTATGAAAATAAAGTCGAATAAGTAGAGAACAGTTAATAATTTTAATAGAAGGTCCGTTTACAACAAAGATTACAATAATGAGCCTAATGCTGATATCCTTATCAATGTAATAAAAATAACTTAACTATGTTGGAACAATATGCGGATTCACCTAGTTTCACCGGAGACCAAAAACAAAATATGTGAAAGAATAATGCTTCTAAAATGTTGACCTGCAATCATGAATTTTTCGATTTATAGTACGGAACCCATGTATGCGACAACACAACAGACGGAACCCTTGTATGCGACAACACAACAGATTTGCAATCAGTTTTTTATTAACCGACGAAAAAAAAAAACGGAGCTTGTTATCAAGTCGACGCGTATTTTTATGTATGATCAGATCACTGATTACTCGAAGACGGCTAAACCGATTTAGAAAATTCTTTTTATGTTTGAAAGGGTATACTTCAAAGTTGGTCCCATTATCACCAAGTCAGGATCTGATGATGGGATCCTGGAAAAATCGAGGGAACTCTTCAAATATTATAGTATATATTGTGTAACTACACATTCAGCATTCATACAGCATTCGAAAAGCACCATTTGTGAAGTGGACCTGATGATAAAGACCACAGATGGCCACTGGAACTACTCAATATATAAGTAGGAATAATATGTATTTCACGGGTTCCGATTCGATTACTTGAATATGGTTATTATGCACAATATGCTCGTCACAATGCATATGGTGAAGTGAAGCTGATGGTGAAGTAGGTACCAAGAGAACTCCTCAACAATTAACGGCCCAGCATTGGGAAAAGCAATATTTTGTAAAAGGTTATAGGTAGATGACATTTAGACTTTTGTAACTAGGTAAATTATAAATCGACCAACTAAAAAGAGTGAAATAAAAACTTTAGACCAAAAAATTAAACCGACCGAAATTAAAGTTATTTTTCACATTGCGGTGTTTTTTAGAAGTCGGTTTAATTTTTTGGTAAAATGTTTTTATTTTATTTAACTAAACACTGACACGTCTGTGGAGCTTTACTGAATGAAATTAAATTAAAATGTGATAAATCGCATACCTAGTGTAAAAAGCTCCATTGCCATTGGTGCCTTGCAACATTAACATTATCAACCAAGTTAACTACGGACTTGGGAACAGTACTTACCTACTAATATTTATAATATTATTTATTTTTTAAGGTTATCCATCAGTGCTTCCGTATAGGTACTAACAGCATTTTGTGGATATAAGTTACAAACAAACTTAGTCTTATGCAATCGCTAATAATAGGAAAACCAGCATTCGTAACAATTGGTAACACATAAGAACAATAGTATAGAATTGAATTAAATGATTAAAGATTTAAATAAGCATTGCCTCTTAGCGTAGAATTTTAATAGGTTATGTTAAAAATTAAGGCTAGCAATAAGTCGAAAACACTCAGCTAATTAATATGTAGGTATCGCGTTAGGTAATACAGTAAGTACTCACTTAGAAGCTCGTTAATAGCAATTATTTTCCGGTTATTTCCTTTGTTTTAGCGCTCAACTATCGCAAGTTAGCATGGCAAAGGCTCGTGAATTTGTAACCCTGAATAAAATAAGGGCAAGCCAGATCCGAGACCCCAATGCGTAGGTACCTACGTAAGCAAGAATCAATAACGATCGAGCCGTGAATCTTATGAAAACAATATTGAAAGAACGTAAGAAACATGAACTTTAATGTTTAGGTATTTTATATATGTTTAGGTAGGTTTATTCTTTATGTCTAAATTATAAATGATAATGAAAGTCGATCTTCGAGGCTGAACAGCGCTTACCAAATTCGGTCCGTAGATGAATGATCATCAAGACATATTCCTACGTATTCCACCTTGGATCCACCAAGGGATCCACTTACTAAAAATCGACTATCGACACTCCACCGCCGCCGCGGCCGCAGCGGTCGCGTTTGTTAGGTACTTGCGCAGCTATGAAAGTTGCTTCGGACACTCAGGCACAAGCCAGCAAATGTAACGCTAGTTTTTCCAGGGGTACCCAAGTAGGTACAGGGGTAGGTATTACCCAGTTACCGGGTTATGTAACATAAATGCTGATTAAACTGGATGTCGAACTCAACTCCAGGATCGTTGGGAATGTGCCTACATAATTATGCGGACTAGCAGTCGGAGACTTCGCTTCCGTGGACTTCATAACGATAACAAGAAAATCGTAGATATCGCTGTGATTGGGAAAAGTGTCTGGAAGCAGCCATGGCAATGCTGATTCTTTGAACGAACAAAAGGCCAACCCTCTGGTCATGTTAGTCGTCTCGTGTAATGATTACCTACAGTAAGTTATGTAATCCTACTTAATATTATAAATGTAAAAGTTTGGATGTTTATTTATTTATTTATTATATACTTTATTGTATACCTTATTATATACTTTATTGTACATTAGTTTATTGTGATTAGCAGTGGCGAAGGGTAAATTTTCATAAAAGGGAAGCCGGACCAAAAAATGCTTATCTTGCTCAAGTGTGATGCGTGAATTCCAGTAACTGTGGCCCTGTGACTGACTTCGAAATCTCGTAACTTCGTAAATAATTATTTGTTTAATTGAAAATAATAGATTACTATTTATATATTCATATATAAAATAATAGACATAATTTGCCATATTTCAAAAGGGAAGCCGGTAGGAAAGCGAGTTGTATGGAGCCTTCGCCAATGATGATTAGTACATATAGGTTAGTTCTTATCTCAAGAATACGTGCGAAATTTTAAAGCGGATTAAGTCGCGGGCAACAGCGCTAGTAAACATAATTTTCAGTCTTGCATTCAGCTATTTGTACCTTCCATGAGGAGTTGAGGACAAATTGGTACAAATCGTAATTTAAAATATATGTTGTTTTCCTCTGTGACTAATGTTTAGTAACAATCTGAATAATATTTCTGTAACAAAATCTCATGCCCGCTTTTTAAGTTATTTTCTAAACAACATAATTATATACATAAAATATATAGAGGAAACTTGGTACCTACCTGGTAGTTAAGAATCTGCACGCAGGGAGAAGTGAGAAACTGTGCGTGGCAATGGTTTATGGAGACATATTTTGCTATCGGGGGGAAACTTTTAAAAGGTGACTGTTTTTACTTGGAACAAAGATCAGGGAGTGGAATTATTTCCTGACTAAAACCACCCCACCGATCACCATCAGCACATAGCAGAGGAGTAGACCCAGTAAACTCTAAAAAGACCCCTCTGGAACCCTGTCTCTGGAACACCGGTGACGGGACATCCCCGGGAAGACTGTAAATAGGTGTCCTCTGAGAATAGTTGTTGTTGTTGTGGTTGTTTTATTGGAACTGTCTACGCAGTTTATTTTGTCACTTTTTAGGTTTCCATACACGACGGTGTCCCACGAAAGCCTATTATTACTAAGCCTTCGCTGTCCGGCGGGCTGTATCATGATGTTGTACGTAAAATGGCTGGCAGATATGGTAGGTAGATTGTGGAAAATTTTACAGAGTAAATAGAGCCCGATTTTTAAAAAAAAATTAGGTTCACACTCCTAGTTTTTCAAAACCTGCAGGCATGTAAAATGTGCCTAATTAATCTACCTGACTGAAGTTGGTGTGTATTTTATTTTAGTCATACAATCAATAACAAGGTGTCCTCCTTCAGACGTCACTAATACTATTCTTTATCTAAAAAATGATAAAAATTATACTGGAAATATAACGATAAATGAAATAAACAATGAATAAATTTTATTGTGCAGTTGTGTATGCTTTGTTCGACGTTGATTCACTTCTTTGTTTCATAACAAGGACGTTTTGTGTGAGGGACACACATCATACCATTTAATTATTTTTAACACGCACTAGGTAGGTACTCATTTGCAGATATTTTCCTACCTAATAAGTGCTATGTAACATCTGTAACCTACTAACTCATGCTTATTTTATTTCCATACTAACATCTTAAAAGTACTACTTATTATCTCGCCTTAATAGGTCTTCATTTCTGTTTCTTTGTTACGCTATTACGCCTAAACCGCTAAAATACTTTTCATAGATTTAAAAAGAAAGGAGGAGATTCTCAATACATCATTTTTAAATTCGCCGATTGGTAGATGGTTTTTTGTTTGGATGCAATGCTCTCGAGATGGGACCGTCCTAAGGTGGTTCGAACTTCGAAAGGATGACCGTTGGTGAAACTCGATCGATGATCTTATAATGATTTTCAGGGATAAACAATGGAACTCTTCAAAAAATTAATTAATTCTTTATCATATGTCCTCGTAATTGCAGTAATCGCATGTCTGTCATTTCTTTACACCAGTTAATAGCATAAAATCACGCCAGTACGCCCTGTAATAATCTAATGATTCCTTTTGTGTAGTGTTTAATTATAGCTTCAAAATTAGCATTCCATTTTGAATAGGTACGTAAAAAGTAAATTCAAATTTTAATTCCAGAAGACACTGTCAAAATTACATGTAATTATCTAGGCTCTGGTCCAATTTTGTGGAAAGAAAACTAACTTGACAAATTAACAAACTTGCGAACTTGCTGCACTTTGAGGTACGTATTTTTAACATATTCTACCAGATAATCATAAGTTTGTGGTAGTTTCGTAATGCGATAATGGACCTAATTTATACGACGATTAGGTAATTATGGATTATCTCGTAGGACACTACCGCTTGTCGGCGGCGCGTCGTGTTCCACGCGCGCCTCAAAGAGCTGTCAACACCAGCGACGGGGCCTCATAGGGCCATTGCCTGCCGGGGTTTGCGGGAAAGTTCTGCCGAGTTACCGTGGCCCCGGAAATTTAGGGCAGCCGAAGGAACAGGGTGGGTTTTTAGTCAGTAGAAATCTGACAGACCCTTCCGCTTGACCCAGAGCGGAAGAAGTCATTCGATGATTTTCCCAACCCAAAAAAAAAGGACACTGCCGCTCTGTATCAAACTAGAATGTGCTAGAGCCTAGTCTTTACTTTACCCTCAATTTGCTAATCATAGCTATTAACATTAAAAAAAATTCAGCCTATTGCTGTTCCACTGCAGGGACACAGACCTCCTCTCTATGAGAGGGAATGGGCCATAATCCACCACGCGGGCCCAGTGCGGGTTGGTGGATGTTTCATGTCTTCGGATTTTTGTTCTTAGGACATACCGGTTTCCTCACAATGATTTCCTTCACCGGTTTGCGGAAGCATTGGTGATGAAATAAATTACACAAAGTAATATGCCTGACGGGGTTCGAACCCACGACCTGGTGGTTGGTTACGGGTCCGACTTGTGAAGTACAAGTCGGACCCGTAACCAATGGGCCCCCACTGCTCTACAATATTCCATTAACATAGATAATAAAAACTGTGAGGACCGGACGTTCCTCGGAGGTCAAAACAAATACGCGTGATAGGATCGCGATCGCAATCTTGGAAAATGTATCTTTGAAAAAGAAAGCATATAATTAACACACATGACACAAGAAACATGCCTTGTAGTGTCAACAGCTACTAAATGAATAAATAATCATCATTTGCACAAGAATAGGAACAAAACCAGTGAAATGATGACAACATTCTCAAATCAATTAAAAATATTTTATTTAACATAGGTCATTTATAAAGCGTCAAAAGCTAGTGTACGGTTCGAATTGGTTCTATAATATGGAGAAGAACTGGTAAGAAATTCCAGACACTCTTTTAAATAAATTAATGGTTTAAAAAACACTAGAAAAACACGCTTTTATATTTATCAACACGCAACGTGTCCATTACGTGGCCTTTCTCACAAGTGCAAACAAGACTATGATACGATATTCCATCACGGAATGCCGGTGCCTATCTTCCGGCTTCATCATCAGACCTTGAAACAAGACTTCTAAGAAATCCAAAACAGCTATGATACGATTTTCCATCAAGAAGTTCCAGTTCATATCTTCCGGCTCCATCATCAGATCAGTTTGACAGTACCATATTATTGTATTGTCATCAGAACTACATACAGCTGCCAATTTTCATTACGCTACGACCCTTGGAAGATGGTTAAATTAGTTACCTTAGATTCCATTACATAGTTACATACAGGTCGACCTAATAAAAGCGTGTTAAAAATAATCATTGATTTTCACAATCATGGACAAATTCACCCGTAGTGTTTCTAGTTTTTTAATGGTTATCACGTCAAAACCTACCGCCGCCCTATCTTTACCATCTTTACCTACCTGTTTTAATAGTGTTGCCCAAACGAGAGTCTCGCAAGAGTCTTGCAATTAGCGATTATCCTATTGCTATTTATTAAACGGTAGTTGAGATCTCAGAACAATGTAACAGAGTAGGTACATTTTGAGCTTGAATTGACATAGGCCAACCAAATGAATCAATTTAATTGAGACTCTTGAAGATTCTTGCGAGACTCTCATTTGGGCAACACTATGTTTTAATTACGTATTCTTATGAATTATTTTACATTCATTAAATATCTTGTTTAATGATGGATGCCATTTGTGAATAAACTACATGGTAGAAAAATGTAATGCGGTTTTAAATAGTTTTCGAAAATATTTATGTAATTGATATTTAATGTGCGAGGCGTTCATTATTATTTACCAACGTGTAGATCGTGTATACAAAAAAATAATGAGTTGAGTATGTTCGCGCAAGTATTGATTGGCATCATACCCAAGTGAAACCAAGACTAGACAGCGAAGTAAACTGTCACTGAATTGAAAGTATCAATAGCCTAATGGCTAAGGCCGGACTTTTGATCGAGATGTCGTGGGTTCGAAACCCACTCACGCCGTGATGGCACTCCAAACACAAGCATATTTAGCTTAGTTGGAGGAGTTAACAAGATTGATAGTAATGTGAATTCTGCCTACATTGCTAGTTCTCTTGTTTTTTTTTTTAAAGTAAAGTTATACATATATTCTATTCAAATAATTTTGTTAGATTGAAACTTAGGTAAATCCTGCGCTGTTCTCTCTCGGTTCTAACACGTTTAGTTTCAACCATTGCTCAAGTTGCTTTTATTCAACTGAAATAGTCATATATGTACAATAAAATAGCACATCCTTGAAATTATTAGGGCTATTTGTATTCTATTAGAGTTCGCACAAACGTACCAATATCACTTATTAATTCTGATCACATTGATGATCACCGTTAACCTCCTTTGGCCTGCCAGAAAGAAAGTAGAACTTGCAACTTCAAGTTGCAATCATACTTTGGTATGTATGACACGATTTGCTTAAAGTTAAAAGGCGCCAAAAATCTACTCACGGTTATGTATTTCGTGAGATAAAAAAAATTGCTTGGTTTGCATAGTTTATTTTTCGTAGAATTAAGTAATTTTATTGAACATATATTCGCCATTTGTTTTTTATAAAGTTCACACGACAATCTGTAAAATAACTTCGATTTCGTAAGTCAGTGTCGCGCAGATTTCATTCAAGCATTTTTGATTGCTTAGATAATAGATTTCATCGACCATCATATCTACCATCCTATAAGTACTTGAAGTAAATAGTGATAAATACGATAAAGCTAAAATAAAAATATTAAAAACGCGTTCAATTAATGAAGAAGACTATAGAGTATTTAGTAGACAGTGAAGAAAGCTTCATCGGCTTCGGCACGGCTAATATTTAGCTTTGGTCAGCGCGCCAAAGCTAAAAATTTGCAGTGCCGATACCGCGGCTGAGGAGATCCGATTAGCTAATATTATTTCGGAGAAGAGAAATTCTTGCTTTTGCCAGATTAAGTATGATGACTAAGTGCTGTTTTGGTATTCATCCTATTGTCATTTACGCTCACATAAGAATAATGAATAGCAAGTGTTAACTTGAGAAAGCCGATCTCATTACAAGCAGAGCTACATTCAGGTAAGGTTGTATAACTGGACTCATCACAGCGTTATTATTTGCAAAAAAGTACGCATAAATGTGAGCGCCAACGTGACTCCTAACCTGACTAAGAAACGTTGGGAATCTGGAAACAAATAAATTGCACTTTTATCGAAACGAAGTTAAGATAAATATTCACCCAGATATACTTATGTATATGTAGCTGTAGCTTTAGTGTATAATTAAAGAAAACAAATCTACTAACTTCTGATTCCAACAATACCTACTTAATTCAGTGAATGATACATTAATCCAATCCGACACTTTCTCTCTTTTGGTAAATAATGTTACTGTTTTTGTGCTTAGGTAAGTTCCTATGTCTTTTATAATATTAACCTGACACACAACATACTGTAATCACCGAAATCCAATGTTTACTTCTTCCGCTAGCATTATATTGTTGTATTTATGTTGTTGTTTTGAATTCTACTCATGGTTTTGTCCTACTTGGAATAAACAAGAATTCCTTAGCTACGAATTTTATAGAACTTAAGAACTAACTCAATTCGTTTATGTTTACAAATACACAAACAGTATTTACCTATTTATAAGGATATAGATTAATTTATATACCTAATAATAAAAGATTTCAAGCGGCACAAATAAATCAGATCAGTGGCGAAAATCGTATACAATAAGCGATCAAAATAACAGTCCGCCTCTTGGTAACTCGATGTCGTGTCGGTGAGAAGTGGGACATCTGACTTTCTGACCTACACACGGTATTCTTGAATCTTGAATTACCGGCCAATTTAGAGTGTCTTCTATGTATTGAATGAAATAAAACAGCTAAGCAAGTTGGTAGCATAGTTTTTCCTGTGCATTGTGAAAGTTTGCTGTAACTTGGAGAATAATTTGCAATGATAAAATGGGTTTGTTTGATACTCACCGTAACTGAAAAGAAGTGGTCAGTCCCTCACATGAAGTCGGTCCGAAAAGGCGAAGTTATGCGTGCTGATCAGTGTGCGGACAACATTTCACTCGTTTTCGTGTTGAACAAATAAAAACGTCGCATTCACATACTAATTAATTTTCGAGAGAAACTGCGCGATAGTACGGTATAACGCGCATACGGGTAGCTGTGTGACAGAGCACTGAGGTGTGTGTCGGAGCCGCACAGCCGCAGCACGTCGTCGGAGCGACCGGGGCGAGGAGGTGGGCGAGTGACCACTACACGAGCGCACGCGGCGCGCGCAGTAAAGCCCGATTTACACTTCAACAAGTACAGTAGCGAGTTAACTTGCGTCATTGGGAGTTAAGTTGTTAATGTACTACTACTTAACTCGCTTTTGCCGTTCAAACTACAATAACAACTTAACTCGCCGATGACGCAAGTTAACTCGCTACTGTACTTGTTGAAGTGTAAATCGGGCTTAAGAGTTGTGCCTCCTCCAGCCAGCAGTGGCGCGTCGCAGGCACCCGCATACGTCGAAGGCCGCGGCTGCATCCGCGAGATGCTGCACATGCACCCACATCCCGCCAAGTCGTTCGACAAGCGAGCTGCATCTAATGCTAGCAGTACTTATGTACATTACCATTTTAGCCACCAGCCATCACTTTCCGCATATAACATAGCGTAGATTTATGTTTGCAGTCAACTTGATATGATCAGAATGAATAGTCGATTACCACTGATTCTAACTTGTGTATATCGTCTTATTTGTCAAGAAATTATTAAGTCTCTTTGCTCTTTAGAAGTTCATATGAAGCGAAAAGCTGAGCAGCTTTTCGCTTCATATGAAATTCTAAAGAGTAAAGAGACTCAGCACTGTGATTTAGATTTTATATTTGAAATTACATTTTAAGTGTGAATCGATTTTTGTCACTGACTGTACCTAAATGATGAATGTTTATGAGTCCCTGGGAAATGGTGAAAACGAGGATTTGATTGGATAACTAAGATGGATGTTTCACGGGAGATTATGTAAGAGATTCAAATGTATGCGCATGCAGAAGGTACGGAAGGTGCATGTTGCATCACCGTAGTTTTTGTATGAGCATATATGTAGGTACATTGTAGGCGGGAGGGTGGTGCTGAAAGCTTGATAAACCAGTATTTGGCGACAATAATACTAAATGAAATATTTATTTGGTAGTTAAAGTTAAAAAAAATTAAAAAGGGTGAGTGAAACAAGCTTGAAAATAGCAACTTAACTATATTACAAAACCAACATTTATCGTAAATTTGTTTGGATCAAGAGCCGGTTCACTTAGACCGGCGGCCCTGTGCCTGATTCCTCTAAATTAGCTACCTGGCATCAAACTTTTCGCAGTGAGTGGAAAAGCCATGGGCCGAATCGAAATTTACCGGAAGTTTATACTTCAAAGCTTTCAAGCTCGTCTTTTGCTCCAATTTACGAGCTATCTATCAAGTTCGTCGTTTGCTCCAATATTCGTGGTTATATATTATACCCATTAAGGTATCAATAAAGACACGCAATTTGAAAAGTGGCTTAATAAAGGTTTGTATATTATGTAAATAATATCATAAACCGAAAGTAGGGACACCATGGATAGTTTCGTGTAAAATTTATCGTTCAACTTCATAATAGGTACTTAAAGTGTACTAGGAGCCTTAAAGCGGCACAGTTACCTAACAGAGCTAAACCGTTACGTTATTGACAGCATGAGAGAACAGATGTTCGTTCAGTACCACGCAGCACGCGTCACTCATGAGCGAGTACGGACCCTGGCCGCTGTGCCTACACCAAACGACACCGACCCTATTATTTCATCCCTTTCTAGCAGACTTGCAGTTGTATTTTTAATCCCTTTCGCACACTGGTACGATGTTCGGGGTGCTGGTGTTGGTGTAGGTTGTTAGACGTTGTCACCGGCAACGGTAGTCCGATACACGGCACCGCTGCACGGCGACCTGGCGTGCTCAATAACTTCCACTCGACAATATCTTAAATGCCGACGTAACTATTGAGAAGTGTTTTAATAGAACATTAGCTACATCACTCCATGCAGGTGAGTGCCACTTGATACTTAATATTATAATTAATTGTTTAAAACTTTAGTGTTTACAAAAGTCAGCTGTCTAATTGAAGTCTGTGTTAAAATGCTAGTATGACCTAGAATTTTTTGTTGACCTAACATTCAGGTGCCTATATTTTATATTTATTTAGAATTATATTTAGTGTCGAACACGTTTGCATAGTTTGTTTACGATGCTGTATTTCACATACCTATCTAGACTACCTACTGACTGAATGAATGGTTGATAGACCTTATAGGCAATTTATTTAAATCAAATATGTATGAAAGTCATTATGATTGTTATTCTTAAATTAATAAAATATATAAAATAAAAGCGCATTGCTATGAACAACCATAGCAATGTTTTGTGAGCTTGTGCGTTAATTAGTCTACTAAGATCTTATTGAAATTAAATGCAGTGAGCGATTTGTTGAATATATTATTTAAAGATAAATATACATAATGCTGCCTAGTACCAAGTTACTAAGCGAGATATGTTACTAACGTTACCTATAGTTTATACTGTGAAATAATGTGTACTATAAATATCTAGGTAAACTAGATGTAGTATAGATTCATATACGTAAATAAATGCAGGACGACTCTACGCGGCTAACTCAAATTATGTAACACCTGTCGGTTGTTCGCGGCGGTCAAGGGTGAAAGGTTTCGCTATGACTCAATACAAAAACGTCAGCAAAAAGTCATAGAGAGATCTGCTTCGGATATCTATACTTTATAAACACCTAGTACATTTGATAGCAGGCTGTTATCTACATTCATTTATTCGTTACACATGGTATTTCCAACAATAAACTTAATAAACACTTAATGACCACATCTTACTAATATTACAAAAAGTTTGTGAGGATTGATGGATGTTTGTTACTCTTTCACATAAAAACTCCAGACTAACGGATCTGAATAAAAATTTCGTAAGTATAGATAGTTGACATCCTAGAATAACACATAGGTTACTTTATATCCCGGAATTCGCACGGGGTCGGGATTTACGCGGGAAAACCCTCCCACACGAACCAAGTCGCGGTTCAATTATACAACGTGTAACGGAAACCCCATATCTATCCAAAAGGACTGAAGACAAAATCTGGTATGCAGTCTCTATGCAAAGTTTCAGCTCAAAATAAGTGACTCACAGAATTGACCCCAAATTGTTGATTTCGTATGTTTCTTGAATACCAATAATAACAAACGTGTCACATCACTATGAGGGTCATCACTTTCCACGTCACTTGCCAATAAAACGATAATTCTCATTCGGTCTCTAGTATCAATGTATTGAAATTTCTAATAAGTTCCACACATGTACTCATAGGATTAGAAAACCCTTGCCATATCGTTTATTATCATCCAAAGAAGCCGTGCACTTGGTATGTATATACCCTTTAAATTACACGTTGTATAGTTATACGTTAGGAAACTTACGTATACGTAACTTACGTCTCACTAAAAACTGCATAAACCCAGTCGGGTAACTACCTACCCAACTTTGAAACAGACTTAAAATATACGAAGATGTGCGTCTCAATAATTTTTTACAAAAGAATATCAATGGATTAAAACATAATATGTAAATGTATCTAGTTGGAAATATCCGTTGTTATGCAAACTTTCATTAATTATATTTATGATGAACTAGGCATAGCTGCGTTTTACTGTAGTTTAATATATTGTCAGAAAGTAATTCTCCAACTTCTATTAGCAATAATATTATGTGAATATAAAGTTAATTATTTCTTAGATTTCCGCGTGGAAAAAAATCCCCCGATTTTGAAACATTCTTCATTAGTGCTCCGCTCCTATTGGTCTTAGCGTGATGATATATAGCCTATAGCCTTCCTCGATAAATGGGCTATCTAACACTGAAAGAATTTTTTAAATCAGAACCGTAGTTCCTGAGATTAGCGCGTTCAAGCAAACAAACTCTTCAGCTTTATAATATTAGTATAGATTTAACAGTGCATTTAAACCATTCACATATATGATAACTATAATATTTTATGACCAGGTGCATAATTTGTACTCTGTGTCTATATTATAGAAAGAGATTAGGTACTATATTACACACTATATTGTACTCTTCCTATATAGAAAGAGAGTACGGAAATAATTCCAAGGGCATAAAAGAATTCGTTAATATCGCTATCAATACCCAGGCACTTGCAGCATTGCTCCGTTGAATGGCAATGCTGATTCTGGTCCCTCCAATCGGATATTGATTTCACGAAAAACTCGATGACTCTTGGATCCATATTCAATTAGAACTGGTAACAGTCGATGCAGGCAAATAAACTGATTAAAAAAAACTAATTTCATAAAATTAGTCTTAATTAATCAATAATAATTGATAATAATTGTATGAGTTAAGCCTAAAATGAACATCATAAAGGTTAATTTTTAAAGAGACTGAACCCTTTTTTCGGCATTAAGTTCAGTTGACTGTAAACGATATCATTTACATACTTCATTACCGGGTATTATGTTACTTCTAATTGAACGAACCCCTTCGACAAAGTTAGGTCTTCCATGCTGTCACGCGGTTCCAATTACGTTATAGTATTCCGTTAACTACATTAAGAAACCTTGTGCTATAATGAGCTAGCTAACTTGAAACACGACGGATACGTAAACTACAGATACAACTTGGACCCATTAAGATACAAATTAATCATCGTCACATAATCATTTGCTTAGCCTTTTCCTAAGCATGTTGGGGTCGCTTTCAAGTCTAATCGGATGTAGCCGAGTACTAGTGTTTTTAACCAACTTCTAAAAAAGGAGGAGGTTCTCAATTCGGATGTTTGTTTTTTTTTTATGTTTGTTCGGGAATAGCTCCGTCGCGTGCCAACCAAATTGAAAAATTCTTTTTTTGTTGAAAAGGGTATACTTTCCAAATGGTCCCATGATAATTTTATCGAAATCGGACAAGCCGTTTCTGCAAAATCAACAAAAGTAAAAAAAAAAAATTTACTTTTGTTGATTTTGCAGAAACGGCTACGTTGATGATCTTTTCGTTTACTCTGCATTGCGTTTTTTGTTCGCGGTTAACTCCGTCATTTACGAACCGATTTGGAAAATTCACTGACCCACTAAAAAGCGCGAAAATAAAAACATTTTTGCAAAAAATAAAACCGACTTCCATATCAAAACACTACAAAGCCAAAAATAATTTGAATTTCGGAAGGCGGTGTGAAAAAAAAAAGAAAATACAAAACCAATAACACCGACTACCGAAAGTAAAATTATTTTTGGCTTTGTAGTGTTTTGATATGGAAGTCGGTTTTATATATGGAGCGAATGCCTGTCTAACCTCCACGATCCAGTAGCTGGTAACACTATACCTCTTTATTTATTTATTTGTTAGGTTTACCAACAATTGTTTCTACATAAGACATGTTCTTAAAGCACAGGAGATTAAAAGGTAACAGTATAACAATCACTTATGGTAACTCAGCATGTGCGATGACAAAGTATGTACAAAAATTATATATTTTGAGTTAACTAACAGTGACTCAGAAAAGTAGATAGCAAAATTTGTAACTATTCTACAGTATTGTTAAAGGAAAAGTGGACGGGTAGCAACTAAGTGACAATTGAGAAAGTTTAAAGGAACAATTAAATGAACTAATATTAACTATTAAAAATAATATTAACAATTATTTTCAGGTTTATGGGGCTAAATAAGAGACTGCAAGATCAGAGTCAGATTTTCGGCTTTGGATTACCCGTAATGACTGTCAAAGATATATACAACGTGTAACGGAAAGGGTATATACATACCAAGGGCACGGCTTCTTTGGGTGATATCAAACGATATTGGAAGGGTTTTTTAATCCTACCTCTGCATGTTCGGAAGTAATGAGAATTTTTAATACATTGATACCAGAAACCGAACTTTTCAAATTGAAATAAGCACATCACAGAAGAGATTTATCGTGATATTTGCAAGTAATGTGGAAAGTTATTAACCTACGTAGCGCGGTGACACGATTGTTATGATTTAAATTTAAGAAACTTACGAAACCGAAAATTTGGTATCAATTTTTAAAGTATCTTATTTTGAGTTGAAACCCTTCCAGTATCGTTTGATATCATCCAAAGAAGCCGTGCCCTTGGTATGTATATACCCTTTCCGTTACACGTTGTATATTGTTGTTGTGTTGTTGTTGTTGTTGTTGTTGTACGGTTTAACGTGCTTTCCCATCAGACGCATGGAGGAATCTCGATGTGTTAAGATGGTCACCTGTCCGCAGGACGACCTCGGCAAGCGTTGCTTAACTTTGAAGATCAACCCGTGCGTCTGGTATTATTTGGTCACGATCTCCTTTCAATCTCAATATCGAAAATCTTCGTACGTCTTCGGATCTCGACATTTGGAACCCGCTCAACTAGTCTGATGACGAGTATAGAACGCTCCATGCTTCTGTGTGCTGCTCTGAGCCTATAGACAGCTTCCTGTGTAAGCGTCCACGTCTCGGCAAGATACGTCATGACGGGCAGAATGCGGGTGAATGAATTATAAAGGCGGGTCTTCGGTATTGTGGAATTTGCTGAATGCAGCCCTAACTGTATTCTTATCGATATTTCTGTTTGTTGATGTTCTTTGCCAAAGTGCTTCTAGCAATTTACATAATACTTATTGATATAAAAAAAAAACTTTTTAAATATTAGTTTGTCTATCTTCTTGTTTGACCGAGTTAATCTCCGTAGGTAGATAGAGGAGGTTATCGCCAATATTATTTTTTATCCCGGCATTTCCACTAAATCAAGATTTGTGCGGGGATTTATTGACATATTAGGTAAGTACTTTATTGAACACCAATATGTATTAAAAATATTTTTTGTTCCAGGATCTAAATAATGTTTATATATAAATATAATGATACACAAGCTCTTTATATAGGACATAATGACATTATCAAGGAGCTTTGATGACTTTATAACAACTACTGGTAACCTAGAGCAATCGAATAATTTGAACTCGTTATACTGTTCCCACCTTTGGAAGAATAGTCACTTACGTAGAGAAATCATTGCAGCATCATCTAAAGACAGAAATGTTGTTACTTACTGCTACACGTGTAAAGGTAAAATAAGAAAATATGAACTGAAACCACCAGGAAAGTTTAAGCCTCCTAATCATTCCACTCCCTACAAAGAGACTACAATACAAAAAGATGAAACGTTTTTAAATGAAGGACGAGTAGATCTCTCATATAACAAACAAGACGAAAGCCCCACAAATGTGGAAAATAAACAAATACGCATTCCTTCCATTTCACAACAGATTGATTTGAGCTTTAGACAAAAATACACATCTTACGAAATGGATTCTAATAATTCAAGGCGACAGAGACTGAGAAAAAGCCTGAGAGGTTTTGGGTGTATAGTTAATTTTGCTTCGGCTGATAGCCCTGTAAAAAAGAGAACTAAAATACAAGCCTGCTCAATAAGTGTGATGATTGTAGCTATTGTAGTAATAAGTTTTATGTTGGTCAATTTTACTAAACCTAATTTTAAAGGTATGACCAACAAAATTAGTACAACTGTAGTGCCAACTAAAAATATAGATACGAACGAAACAGCGGCAGCAATAACTAATGTTTATTTAGATCTGCCCCCAGTGACAGAGATAAAAGCTACAGAAAAATATTCGATAGCTGAAGAGTTTGCTACAACTATTAGCAATGAAAATTCTACTATAATTAATGTTATTTCAAAAATTCGTAAGAATATCAGAACATATCCAAAATATTCAAGTAAGCCAGATGAAAGTGTAAAACCTAAAGAAGTCAACAACCGAGATTTATCTCAAAGATTTTGCTCGTGCCAAAGAAATGAAATCTGCATGTTAAATGAAAATAGCGGCACATCCGTATGTAGAGAAGCTACAGATAATGATGACCCAACAGGTACGTTCATTTTAAATTATATTCACCGTGCATTTGCATCACTAGTTTTGGTGTTTATTATGATGTGTTCTAAATGACAAACCACCATTAATGTTATTAGGCTAGACTTACTTTACTTCAGCTTTTTACGAGCTACAGATGTACGAGGACCTATATCTATTATATACCGCTGTGAACAAGTTTTATTTAAGCATTTTAGTCATCATTTCATAAAGGATTCGAAGTATGTAGGTATATATACTATGAGTTTACATCTCAGGTTGTGGAGGTCTGTGCGCCCTAGAGACGGAAGCTTGTCAACTCGTGGATAAAGCGCGAGGAGTGCGTGTGTGCCGCTTGTTGACGCTCGTGACGTGCTCAGCGAATGAATGGCGGTGTCGTAATGGCCTTTGTGTGCCCGCGGAAGCCAGATGCGATGGCTCCATTCAATGCTATGACCGCTCTGATGAAACATACTGTGGTAAGGGTCAATAAATAAAGATAACAAACACACATAGGTAATAGTCCTCGTAACCGATTTTGGCCACGGCGGCGGCGGTCAATCTCATAATTGATCAGTAATCTGCGCAGGAGTGCACAAGTAAGTGCGCAGGTTCACGATCAGGAGCACTCTCTGTTCCTTTACTCTCCTTGTCCGATGGGACGGCAAGCCGACACGACCGGAGAGCGGTCAGGCGTAGGACCAACAGCTTAACGTGAGGAAGGACGGACCCGAGGCACGGGGGTTATCATTATTATAAACACACATATAATTATATGAAATAGTGTAATAAGTTTCAGCCGTCCCATTTAATTGAATACATATAAATGCTCTATTTACATTTATTTATTACTAGTACTCACGCGGGGCTTCGCTCCCGTGGATTCTATCACGGTAAAAACATAACTCTCCTTTTTTACAGTCGCGTAAAAAGTAGTCTATAACCTTCCTCAAGCTTCAAGCTACTTCCATACCAAATTTCATCCAAATCCACCCAGTACTTTCGAAGATTAACGCGTTCAAGCAAACAAACAAACAAACTTTTCCGCTTTATAATATTAGTATAGATTATAATGATAGACTCACGTTTGAACACCTAAAGGAAATCGATGATGTAGTTGACGATATAGCCCGCTAGCTTCTAAGTTATCTATTGGCTCTTGAATTGAAGACTAACTGCCCTTAGCTAGGGAAAGAAATTTCACTTCTTAACGATTCTGCGTACTTATGGGTGGGATGTCTACAAAGTTTTAATGCTCATGTTACATTGCGTAGAAACTAGACGTCTTCTTCTCAAATCTTCTGTATTTTACGAGTAATACAAATGAAGTACCTAACATTTCTATTCTTATCTCAACAGAATGCGATTTAACGAAGGAGTTTCGCTGCGGTCACTCGATTTCATGTTTCTCACACACAAAATTATGCGATGGAGCTATTGATTGCTGGGATGGATTCGATGAAGTTAATTGCACAACTGGTAAGAATGTTTAGCTCTAACGGTTTTTTGTATGAGATAACTTAAATACGGAATAAGTACCTAATGAACGTGCAATAGAGACCCGGTAAAAGAGAGAATTTTTATCGGTAGGTATGTGGGATCGCTTTAAAATAAATCCTTTTAATTTTGAAACACGAGCGAGAGCGATTGAAATTTTTGAAACGTAGGTACACAAAATCTTCAGTTCTTGAAATGCCACATAAGTTTTCACAGATGACGTATTCCAGTTGCCGCTGCGCTGTAACAACAAATACTAATCTTAATCTTAACATAGTATAAAGCAAAGTCGCTTGCCTGTGTCTGTCCCTATGTATGCTTAAATCTTTAAAACTACGCAACGGATTTTGATGCAGTTTCTTTCAGTAGAAAGAGTGATTCAATAGGAAGGTTTTCAAGTATATAACATGCATAATATAGTAGAGGAATACTGATAATTTTTGAGGTTTCTAATGTGATGTCGCAAATAAATACATTTTTTTGCGCTTGCTTTGCAAACGCTGGCTGAACCCTACGAGATAGATCAAAATAATGTACTACAGCATTGTACACCTTAAAAAGTTCAACAAAAAAGTCCTCGATGGCACCAACCATTTTTTATCCTTTACTTTTTACGAGAAATACGAGCATATTTTACGAAGCGATTTTAAGCAATACAGCATTAATCCTTATCCAATTAAGTACCATAAATACATTGTGCATTTAATATAAATCAATATTGTCCTTTACAGAATATAATTCAAATAAATAGTTTCGAAGATATTACAGATTTAAAATGCAAGGACATAGCGGTTGCGGCGCGGTGCCGGCGGAGGCACGGCGAGCGTGCCTATGTTGCTTAGATTTGAGCGTTGAATGTTTTTCCCATGGTAAATTATGTGTCGCACTTTCAAGAGTAATTACTAAAGAGAACATGTATGTCGAATCACAAAAAGGCTGTCAACGATGTATATAAAGACATTCTATAGTATATTTAATATAAACATTGCACCCGTGCGAAGCCGGGGCGGGTCGCTAGTAACAGAATAAAATAAATATTTAATGGGGACTCCCGTACAACAAACGTGTTTTTTTTTTCGTTTTTATGGATAATGGTACGGAACCTTTCGTGCTCGAGTCTGACTCGCACTTGGCCGGTTTTTTTTGTGATAACATTTGCTTCTTTTGCTTAGGAGTTATCAAGTTTTGTTTAGTACGTGTTTTCATCAATTAGTACCTAATCAGTTTATGTGGTTAGGTATTATACTAAGTGATGAAAATATTGATCCCATTCCCTTGCAAATTAAACTTCTTAAATTGGCTTGAAAGTTAATTCCTTTTTTGGACCAATTTTCACGAAATGTTTCATGTCGTGAGTTGTGACACATAAATAACAAGTACTTAGGTACCTAAAACAACATTTTTTTTTTCTGGATGTGAAAATCATCAAATGACTCCTTCCGCTGTGGGTGGAGCGCAGTGTCAGATTTCTACTGACTAAAAACCCACCCTGATCCTTCAGTTGCCCTTGCGTTCCGGGGCCGCGGTATCTTGTTAGAATATTACCGCAACCCCGGATCAGCAGTAGCACTTCGTAAACTCTTGCGTCCACGGTCTCTTATTTCGAAAGCTTTTAATTACATAATATGTATGTACATACTAAAGTTCAAGTATGTCCTAAGTAGATTGACTACTTCTTCTATACGAACATCTAAACTATACGAAACGGGGTGATAAAAATATACGCGTCGAATTGATAACCTCCTCCTTTTTTTGTCGTCAGTTGACAATTAAAGAGACATCTTAATATGTCTGCAAGATTTTGCGTGTAGGGCCGAGAGTCTAACACGCTTTGTACGCCACTGATCTATCACTTAGCATAAAATAAATCTGAATCCTCTTATTTCTGACTTATCCAGTAAACGGAACAAAATTTCCTTTCTTCTTAACCTTTGAAGAACTGACGAGTACCTACTCTTTCTTTGTGCGTTTGAGGCAGGGCGCGAAAATGTTTGATTAGTTGCGTGTGTTCGACTTACATAATTTTCATCATAGAGATTGGTGTAGGTAATGCTAAAAGCCCAAAACTGCACTGAAAATTTACCAACTAGGTACCAACCCAGTTTTAATATACCTATAAATATATCAACATCGCGACACGGTCACGTCAAAAATTACGAAAAATCTACTTATTAATGGCATCTCTTACACACAAGTAGATATGTAATAGTGTAAGACTGGTTTAAAAATTGCGTAAATGCAATGACGTATGTCGTAAATGTCCACTATCGATGATCCACTTCGAAACTAGCTATCACGACGACGCCACCTACATTTGTCTATTAGTTCTAAGGAGTAGTATTAAACTAATAGTTGAAAAGAACTAAAAACACGCTTTTATTTACTGCATTAAAAACTCAAGACGAATGTAATGAACACAACTCGGTTTACTAGTAGGCAGTCCAAGGTTCCATCAGCCATCTTCCAATTCCATCAGGAGACCAGCTCGATGGTACTATAATATTGTATTCTAATCTACATATAATTGCTAAGTTTCATGATGATACAACAATTGAACCCGTCATTTCGAAAAAGGCACGAGTCACATTTTTTAAATATCACTTTTTGCCGCCGTTTTATTTATTGAAGCGTTTCACATATTCCATGCGAAAAGAGCGCATCTTCATACATCACAAGTCAACTTAAAAGGCAAACGAAAATTGAAGTCTGTTTGAAAATGGCACGAGTCCTGGACGTATGCCCCTTTCTAATGAAACGAAACACAACTGTCAGATTAACCTCACTTTATTTCATCTGTTACGAAAATGGAGTATCGCGAGATTGCTGAAACTGCTTATAAAATTATAAATACAATAAAATAAAAATAGCCTAAAAATTACAAAAAAGCTTACAAAACTATGAAGTGAAACTGAAGACATACAACTAGAATGATACTGCATGGATAATTTAGTTGACGCATTTGACTACCCCTTAAAGTCTTCATTAATTAATATTTATAAATGTGAAGATTACACTCATAGTAAATAAAAAAAATTATATGACTTTTCGCGCTGACATTAAATGTAAATTGTTAAATGTAGAAAATAATTCGGTATTGTATTTTACACCATTAATCCATACTTTGTAAAATAAAACAACCAATTTGAATATCACGTATTTTTATTAAATTCATCATTTTTATAGGCTATCATGCCGCCGTATTTAGAGAAGAAATTAAAAATATATCACCGCCGTATTTAGAAGAAGAGTGGCTCTTAAATCGAGCATTGTCTAAAGGAAGGCTAATTTAAAATGTTGTATATGTTGGTTTAAGGACTGACCTCAATATTCTGCGTATCTCTTCCAGCCAACCCAACCATAGGGAAACATAAATTTCATACATATGGGAACCAAGACTGACTAGGTACGAGATTTTGTTCGTGAGAAAGGAACCCTAACGATGTGTAAAATGGCGATAGCATAAGCAGCAAATGATGCCATTAAAAAGTCTTTACTCTCATAGATTCCTTGTAGACGATGTGCGAATCGTTTTGCTCTCATAAAAGCACTGTTTATAACATGACTAAATAATTAGTAAAGTTTATAGCACAAAAACCGCTTAAATTCAAGGGCGGGTTGATACTACAACACTCAGCGTACCACATTTTATCATGCATTTGAATTCCCATCCACTTTTTACTATAAACGAGCACATAAATCAGGTAGATAAACTACATAAAATAATAACTTACCGTTCACTTTTCAGCAAAATGGTTGACTTTCTTTATTCGCCAAACTGTTTCGAAAATGTAAATTACTAAGAAAAAGACTTATTGCAGATTCATAAGCAGACGGCTATAAGGGCTTACGGCATTTTAAGAGCCTTTGATTTGCCGCAATAACTTTAACTCCCTTGTATCGGACCATAATAAAACACGTATAAGGTTGATCGCCCATATTAACGCTTTCTATATGATTCCTACAAGGCTACAAGTATATTGGCCATCTTCATTGTCATAATATAACACGTATAAGGAAAAAAAGCGGACAATAAAGCAACTATAAGGGGGTATAAGGTTATTGTCTTTATAATTTGTGCCCAAACGCACCCTTATTAGCGATAATACGGCTCTTATAAGAATATTATTTTTGACAATATAAGCCACTGCAAGAGCAATGTTTGTTTGTTGGGTAGTGCTATCTGTGGGTTCCTATGGCAGAGGAGTACCCAAGGACAAAAAAGTGACTTTTGCTATTTCCAAAGTGTCACAGCACACCAGGTCATGTGGCAACACGTGAATCCATAGATTGTTTATTCAGTCATGATTTCCAACTCTTACAGAGGATGGGTACCAGGCCCCCCTTACCATCAAATAACATTACTAATTACATATGCTGGTAAAGTGCCAATCAATGAAAAGAAAATGTCTGATTTAAAAAACTTGAATAATATATTCCAGCAGAGTATCAAACTTTCTATACAGAGGTTTTTGCATGGCCAACAACTTCAGCAAACAATGAATATTCTTCTGCATATATTTGATTTCGTATGAACATCAGAGAGGTCATTTTGAAAAAGGCATTAGTCCTGAAACTTAAATCAAAAATATCTGTATGATAAATGCTTTTTTATAAATAAAAGTCACAAAAATTATATATTTCTTTTATTTAACTACCTACTCATATGTTCAGTTTCTTTACCACCAATAACTTTTTTAAATAAACATATTTTTGTTGTTCCTGAAATTTTTAATTAATGGACTTGTGTCCTTTTCAAAATGAAAGGTTCAATTAGAAGTGCGTGTAATTCAGATTCTTAGATTTTATTATCTCCTAGCTGTTACCCGCGACTTCGTTCGCGTGGGAGGTATTTCCCGTGTAAATTCCGATCCCGTCGGAAATTCCAAAAATCCTTTCTTAGTGCTCCTACACACCCCAAGGAACATACATGCCAAATTTCAGCTTCTTGCGCTCAGTAGTTTCGGCTGTGCGTTGTCTGTCAGTCAGTAACGGAAGCGTTTTATATAAAACTAGCTTGTGCCAGCGGCTTCGCCCGCGTGGGAAGTTTTTCCCGTGTAAATCCCGATCCCGTGGGAATTTCGCAAAATCCTTTCTTAGCGGATGTCTACGTCATAACATCTACCTGCATGCCAAATTTCAGCCCGATCCGTCCAGTGGTTTGGGCTGTGCGTTGATAGATCACTATGTCAGTCAGTCAGTCAGTCAGTCAGTCAGTCACCTTTGAGTTATATATACACTTGAGAGCAATAAAATCGCACACCTTGACTTTTCTTTGTTAAGGCAGTTTTTTTTATGAATCTGAATAAATATTTTAAAAAACACACACACTAATTTTATTGAAAGTCTACCTCATTACCTTTCTAATGATATCAAATACAGTGTAAAAAAATACCCATTAGAGGTTTTACGGCACAAAACCCAACAAACGGGTAAAATTACCCAATTTCGATTAAGAAATAATGAAAATCAAACTCAAAATTCTTGATCAAATTGTTTATTAATAAGGTGTATTTCCTCCCCTAGCCTTAATTACAGCTCTTAATCGGTTTTTCATGGACCGTATTAATTTTACCATGAAATCTTGTGGTATAGCGTTCCACTCCTCTTCAATGGCAAGTTGAAGCTCTCGGAGGCGCGTAGGAGCAGGGCTTCTTGCTCGAACTCTTCTTTTTAGCTCATCCCAGACATGTTCAATCGGATTGAGATCAGGACTACGAGCTGGCCACTCCATCGCGGTGATTCCAACGTCTTCCATGTATTCGCAAACTGTTCTAGCGACATGCGGTCTCGCGTTATCGTGCATTAGGAGAAAATCTTCTCCCATAAGCCACGCAAGCGGCCTCACATGTCCTTCGAGCACTTCTTCGACGTATCGTGCAGCCGTCAAACCTCTCGATCTCGGGCCGGTATTCGCTCCAGTGATGAATACAATGTCAGTTTTAGTGTCCAACATTATGCCACCCCAAAACATACACGATCCACCGCCAAAAGCCACACGTTCGCTTATGCAGCATTGTGAAAATCGCTCTGTTGACCTTCTGTAGACTCTAGAGCGTCCATCATGACCATGTAATGTCATTCTGCACTCATCAGAGAACATAACAGACCGCCATTGGTCATACGTCCAATTTAAATGTTCCCTGGCAAATTGTAGTCGGGCTTGTCGGTGAGCTATGGTCAATTTGGGACCATTTGCTGGGCGATGTGAAGTCAGTCCTGCTTCACCAAGTCTTCTTCTGATTGTCCACCGACTTGTCTCTTCTCCTCAAAAAGGAGCCAATTCGAAACGGCTCCTACTTTCTGTGATGTAATCGTGCCGATAACCGATCATATTGAGCTTCTTGGGGTTACACTAACTTCTACCCTCAATTTTGGTCCATTTATCGAGGCTAAGGCATAACTAGCATCAAAAAAGTTGGGAATCTTAGCAAAGGTGAGACCACAGAAATAAAAAAAATATTTTATCTATGGGTGAGACGGTACTTCACACCGGAACAGTTGCTCAATCTGTATCAAGCCCAGGTTCGGTCGTGTATGGAGCTACTACTGCTCTCATATTTGGGATAGATCTGCCAAATACAATTTGGACGCGCTTGAGTCTATTGAGAAACGGGCCAAGAGACTCATTGGCAACGATGCACTGGTCAAGTCAAAGCTCCAGAGCCGTGAACATCGACGACGAGTTGCAAGTCTATCGTTTTCTATCGGTTACATTTCGGGGAGGGTGTGATGGAATTACACAATCGAATTCCGCCAAGCCCGTTCCATCATCGGACTATAAGACAAACGGTGATGCGCCATCGTTACATGGTCGACATTCCACCCGTACGCACTAAACGTTTTGGGAATGCCTTCGTTGTGCGTACAGTTAAGGAGTGGAATTCCCTGCCGGAGTCTGTGTTTCCCGATAGCTATAACTTAGGGATCTTTAAGTCAAGAGTGAATAAGTTACTTTTAGGTAAGCGTGCTCTATCTTCGACCACATCATCACTTACCATCAGGTGAGATGGTGGTCAAACGCGAACCAATTAACAAAAAAAAAAAAATACTATTGTTGATTTTGTTGATTTTATTACTTAATTATACTACAGAGATTTTTTTGTTTATTTACACAAGATAGGTTTTTAATTTTGTTATTTTTTTTTGTAATTTTATTGAGAAAATAATAATGTGAAGTAGGTACATTATTTTGTTAATCAAACTAAGATCTTCAGTAAAAGTTTCGTTCGTACTTATTATTTTTTTATTTTTTTTTTTCATAAGTGTAGTTTTAAGGCTACTTTAATTTTTATTTCAATAAATGAATAAAACTATTGCGTGTTTCTTAATTATTGAAATGATCTAACTGAAAACTGAGTTAGTAGGTAAGCCGATTGTAAAACGTATAAGTGTCAATGTGACATAAATGACTAAATATCTAAATAGCTTATATTCTAATTAATGAATTATCAACTACTTCAATTGTTACTTGATTTTAAGCCCGATTTACACTTCAACAAGTACAGTAGCCAGTTAAGAACTCAGACAGTTAAGTAATAAGTAGTAAGTTGTAAGTAGCGTCCAAACGTAGGCGAGTGAGTAGTCATAAGTTGCCCGAGAAGAAAAAAAGAAAATAAAAAAACTTGAGAGGTGTCAAGGGACACCCGGATGGAACGAAGTTCCTTTCGATTAATTAGTGAAGGAATTGTAAAAAAAAACGTGTGCAATTCACACGTGGTAGAAGTGAAACCTTCAAATATTTACGAAATTTCAAAGGTATACCGTTGCCCTCTCTCTCTCTCTCTTTACCTCAACTCCCCACGAGACGCCCCTCAACTCATGCCTCAACTCGACCCGCAACTGGACCCGCAACTCGACCCGCAACTCGACCCGCAACTGGACCTGCAACTGGACCCGCAACTGGACCCGCAACTCGACCCGCAACTGGACCCGCAAGTCGACCCGCAACTCGACCCGCAACTGGACCCGCAACTCGACCCGCAACGGGACCCGCAACTCGACCCGCAACTGGACCCGCAACTCGACCCGCAACTCGACCCGCAACTCCCCCCTCAATTCCCCCCTCAACCTACCTGTAACCTACAAATTTATGGACTGTACTAAACTCGCCCGTCTACATGCCAGCCAGTTAAGTTGGAGGGGTGCGGGAGACGCGAGAGAGGGGGCTACTTCGCACTGGACTCGCCGAAAAATAGGATCGCGATCTATTTAACTCAACTTAATCAACAACTTACTACTTAACTCGCTTTTGCCGTTCAAACTACAATAACAACTTAACTCGCCGATGACGCAAGTTAACTCGCTACTGTACTTGTTGAAGTGTAAATCGGGCTTTATGAGTAAAAAATACAAAAATATATAACGTATGCTAATTAACGTAATACGCGTATAATGGCCAATATGACACATTGGCCCTTTTAAAGTGTTTTTAGAGAAAAATAATTTTAACAAAAACTAACGTAGAAGGGCCAATGTGACGTAAAAATAAACCGATATATGTATATATAAAATACTATAGTACAAATGAAGAGGATAGTTGTCTTAGCAAACAAGCAAAGATTCGTAAACTTCGGTTTTATCAATCTGAAGTTATAGTAAATAGAAACTTTGGAAGCCTCTCCTGTAAAGTTGTAATTTTGCACTTTGGCCCATATACATAGGACCCATCGATTAGCAGTGAACCATTTCGAAAGAAGTGCCAGACTTTCATTAACATGTAAGACATCCGTATCTTTTCTATTTGTTTTTTCAAATGAGAGAACTGTAATCGGCGATTAGAATTATATCAGATAAGTTCGGCATCATGGAAGTTGGCAGGCAATAATACTAAATACTTACAGGTTAATCTATATCTTTTTAACGAATTATGTATTTTTGTTATAGAATGTCCTGCCGAGCAATTCACTTGTACTGATGGCCAGTGCATTATGAGTTCAAGATTTTGTGACGGGCTGAAGGATTGCGTGGACGGTAGTGACGAACCTGACGGCTGTGGTGGGAGCTGCGGTGCACATGAGATGCGATGCAAGAACCAACGCTGCGTGCCGCGCACTGTGCGGTGCGACGGTTACGACAACTGTGGAGACCTCAGCGACGAATTGCATTGTTCTAAATAACATAACTCTTTCAATCACATTTTCGGATTGACCAGTCAGTGTAAACTGCAAGTAGGTACAGTCAACACGGAATCAGATATAAACATGCACTATTACTATCACTTCCCTCCCTCCCGCTTACTTCAACGATATGAAGGTGCCGTCAATGTGTAATATTAGGTATTTCTAATGCGCGGTTGACTTTACTTACGAATAGCTGTCAGGTGTCTGAGAGGTTTTTTTTCCGAAATATCTATTTTAAAGCATTTTTAAAGATAAATTTATCAAAATTTTCAGATTTTGTGCGCAAAACTGTAAACTGGGTGTCCATTATGGAACCTCTACCCCCTCCTGCTCCACCCGATCCTCCCGATACCATAAAAACTGGATACAGTAAGCGACGTCTGGATGATCCAGACGGCATTGGTGGCGTCTGCGCCAAAAAAACTATTTTGAGTAAGGGAATGGCTGTAGCAGCCACCCAATCCATGTATGTCCACCCGAGCCTCGTGATGGGCATTAAAGCATATATTTCGTCCGATAAAGGACCTTTTATTGTCCACGTCTCTAGGTCCGAACCGGATCCCTCTGCTGGGACGTCAATTCGTCCGATTAAGTTTGGCCAATTCCTTTATAAAAATAAAATTGCGAACATTCACCCGATGGAGTAAAGAAACTGGGCAGAAACAAAATTTCTGTCGAATTCACGACCGGAAATGCGGCCAACAAGTTTCTAGATAATCCTATTTTAGATGCCAATGACTACGCGGTAACCATTCCCACCTAAAACATCACCAGGATGGGCGTAGTCCATCAGGTGCTAGTTGATATGTCTATGGGCGAGTTTGTTTATTCCCTAATCTTACCCGATTCTTGCGGAATCGTTTTAAAAGCACGCCGTCTAAATAGAAAAAATAGGAAGGAGGGCAAAACCACTTGGGTACCTACACAGACCATCGTTATCACATTTCAAGGCCAAGTGCTTCCTCAAAGGGTTTTTTCATTTCATACCTCCCTTCCCGTTGAGGCTTACCGCTACCCGACAATCCAATGCCAAAATTGCTGCCGCTTTCGCCATGTCAAAGCACAGGGCACAGGTTTAGATCAAGATGAGAGAACAAGATGTTACCGTTGCTCTTAAGCCCACCCTGGGGACAGTTGTGACATTGTTGAGACCATGGCTACCTGCGTCCACTGTTCAGGACATCATTACGCCTACAGTAGTAGTTGTCCTGAGCAGGGTAGGCAGAAGTCCATTAAACTTCTGATGTCACAACAAAACATTTCTTATGAAGAGGCGTCCGTTAAGTTTCTAAGTACCTTAAAGTTTCTAAATAATATTCTGAAGTGACTCAAAATACTTCTACCTCTCAATGTTCCTACTCCTCTTCACAAACTGACTCTAACCATCCCACCCTTCCTCCATCAGTCTCTTATAGAAAGACCATTGTTTCCTCCCCGCGACCCAGAACCTCCCTAGGGAAATCATACGACAGAGCAGCCTATCATAAAATAGTTGCTGATGAACCCTCAATCCTTTCGAACGGCTTTGCGTTGCTTACGCAGAATCTTTCTCAAGTTTCTCATCAAGAGGATAGTCTTTTAGAATTACTCTTATCGCTCATTATTAGTTTAGTATCTCGTAATAATTCAGCTGCTGCTGAGCTGACGGGTATGCAGAAAGTGCTCTCCTTGTGAAGCGCGCCCTTCCATTTTCCCAAATACCACTTCCCCATGTATCTCCCGACATCAATATCGTGGCTGTGAGGGCCTTTAATATTACTTTTCTTTCTGCATACATTCCCCATCCTCATTCTCGTCTTATTCCAGATTTACTATGCATTATCTCCTCAGTTCCACTTCCAGTCATTTTTATGGGTGATTTGAATGCTCACTATTGCTCTTGGGGTTCAAGTCATGATGACAACTTTGATCTTGCCCTCCTCGAAATTTTTGATCAAGCGAACCTCTGCATCATAAACAATGGTTCTCCAACTAGAAGAGCTCGCCCCTCTCAAAATTCTAACTCAGCTGTAGATTTTACCGCATGTTCCACCTCTTTATCTTCTGTACTTTTTTGGAAAGTCTTATCACATTTCGGAATAAAATGGCTGTGATATACGGACGGACAGACAGACATGACGAAACTATAAGGGTTTCGTTTTTTGCCATTCGGCTACGGAACCCTAAAAAGGTATGAGCACTATTGATAGCTTTAGCATTCTAACAACTGATATTCGTATATCTCTGTTCAAGAAACAGGACTTAGTAGGAGTCTTTCTCGATATTGCCTCAGCATATGATAACGTACTCCTGTCAGTGCTCAGGGATAAACTTCTCCGTCAGTTGAATGTTGTTTATATGTAACTTATTGATGGAAAGGACTATCTGTATTAAAACCCATGATTCTCTGTTACCACCTAAGACTATCTGGAAAGGCTTGCCACAGGGTTCAGTCCTTAGCCCTCTTCTATTCAATCTATACACATTTGACTTGCATTTTTCAGTAGACCAATTTTGTCAAATTTTGCAAAATGCTGATGACCTAGCTCTGTATCTTTATGTAAAATCTTCAGAAGAAGCTGAAAAGCAACTAAATTCGGCCCTCGGATACCTATCTGACTGGCTTCTTTTACACGGATTATCTCTTTCAGCTCCTAAAAGTACTGTAATTATTTTCACCAAAAAAGATTTTTTCCGCCTGTCGTTATTAAACTTAATGAAAAAATTATCCCTTTAGAAAACAAAGTAAAATTCCTGGGAATCTGGTTGTATTCAATTCTAACTGGTATTATTCATACTAACTTTGTTTCTCAGAAATGTGAAAAATACATTAATATACTCCGCTTTCTATCTGGAGTTTGGTGGGGTGTTCATCCATACTCTCAAAAATGTATTTATAATGCCATAGTTCGCAGCCATTTAGATTATGGACTGTTTCTACTAGACCCTTGTAACAAATCTGCCCTTGAAAAATTAGATAAGTGCCAATCAAAATGTCTTCATATAATTCTTGGAGCGATGAAGTCGTCCCCCATTAATGCTATGCAAGTTGAGTATGTAGAGCCTCCCCTTTCTATTCGCAGACAATTTCTTGAAAATCGTTTTCTTTTCAAGCTCGTGCAAGATTCGGAGCATCTCTTAATACGCAAGCTGGACCAATTATCATCTATTTTTAACTCCTGTAGTCGTTCTAATATAGAACTTCCATGCTTTCTACGTGCCTACCTTCAGTTCACTCGTCTTCTTTGCTCACTTTCTCAAAACACTATCTTACCTATTTACTTTTCACCTTACGATGCCGTTGGGCACAAATCAGGAATTAATATTGTCCTAGCCTGGATCCCTGGCTATACAGGTATTTTTGGTAATGAGTTAGCCGATTCAAAATGCTGTTCATTCTGGCTCCATTGACCATTCCGAAATTTACTCTCATGACTTTTCCACCACATTGCCTTCTATTTTATTTCATTCATGGACCCAAAAATGGCAAATATCGAAGAGAGTAAAAGGTAAATTCTATGGTGACATTCAACCCGAGATCCCCCATAAACCATGGTTTTATAAATTTGGTGTGCCAACAAATTAACCACATCAATTATTTGCCGTCTATGTCTTAATCATTGCTGTTCGCCCTCTTTCTTGGTCAAACCTAAGATTAGGGACATCTCGCTTTGTGAATGCGGTGATGATTGAATGGATGAAGGAAACGTGGACCATATTTTCTTCAGCTGTCCTAAATTACGATTCTCTTTATATGATATTTTACCCCCTAATGTTCCCCGTCCAACCTCCATTAAATGCCTTCTCCCTCTTGTTTTTACTCGATTTGTTTATGATCTATGTAGGTTCATTGAGGTAAATGAAATAAAGCTGTAGCGTATTATATTATCGTTTTAACAGTTCTGGACCATATTTCAAATTTTCTCTTTTTATACTCATTCTATTCCTGCTGCCACTGGTAAACTGGTAATACATTACAAAAGCTGTCATGTCATGTTTGCGTACAAAATAATTTTGGGTTTTTTTTACTTTAATACTTTTCACCGTCCAAAATACTTAACTTAACCGAACAACCTCCTGCGTTTGATGGTCTGTCATTCTACACGTGATATTGGCAAAATTGTGGTGGCTCCTCCACAAACGCCACTTACCATAAGAGTTGAAGTTGAAGTTGACTTTACTTACATTACCGATTTGAATAAAATTGAATTGCCGATGATATAAAATTGAATAAACAGATTTTAATAAGAGTTTTTACTTCATTTCTTACATAGACTAAGAATCTAAAAATCTATCCCTTTTTACAGACATTTCTGCCACTGACATTCAAGCAAAACACATATACATTTTAGCTTTCTACCCTGTACGAGATTCGTACTGAGCGCAGACCTAGGCTTAGACCTAGTCAAAATTAAACAGTGAACCGTTCCGCTTGGGTTTTTCAACATCCGCCCTGAGAGTTGAAAATCCAGTTTGCGTTTTCAAACGTCCCGTTAGAAAACAGCCCTTGCGTTCATGGACAGATAGATTTAGGGCGATCTATTGGTGACGTACGTACGCTCATATTTAAAAAAAGAAGAGCTTTAAAACCCGAATCTAAATACAGCAGATAATGTACTGTAACTAAACTCCTAAAGCAGACAAGGGATTGGCGCCCGCCACATTACTCTTTTGACACTGACTGCGTAAACCTGACAGGGGAAATAGCAAGGATCTTCTACACAAGTTCCTTGGGAAATAGTAACGGCGCTAGACCAAACTTCAACGTTGGCGACATCTGCTCTTCGTGGTTATTTCAACCCAGTCTGAGGAAAACATTTCAAAAGGAACTCAGTTAGACGCTTTCCTACGTGCCACTTTTTGAAATAAGAATTTGCTTGTTGCTTGCATTCCAGTGGAGCAGCCGGGTTTTTAGACTTTCTTTATTAACGGACTTCAAAAAAAAGGAGAAGGTTCTCAATTCGTCTTGAACTTTTTTTTAATGTATGTTACCTCATAACTCGGAGACGGCTGAACCGATTTAGAAAATTCTTTTTGCGTTTAAAAGGGTATACTTTCTAGTTGGTCCCATTGTTACGAATTGATGATGGGATCCTGGAGAAATCGAGGGAACTCTTCAAATATTATAGGCACACCTATAGCGTTTTGGGTATTTCTTATAGTACCTTGAGCAGTTGCTTTCGAAAAGTACCATTTGGTTGATGTAGAGCTGATGATCAAGTACCAGGAGAACTCCTCAAAAATTAACGACTATGCATCGGGAAAAGCAATATTTTGTAAAAGGTGATAAGTTGTTGACATTATGGCTTTTGTAACTAGATAAAATTACAAACCGACCCACTAAAAAGCGTAATTTTTTTTTTTGCAGAAAAATAGAACCGACTTCCATATCAAAACACTACAAAACCAAAAATAACTTTAATTTCGGAAGGCGGTGTGAAAAAAAGAAAATCCAAAACCAATAACACCGACTACCGAAATTAAAGTTATTTTTGGCTTTGTAGTACCGACCTGGGAATCAATCAGAGACCTCATGTGCAGTAGTCGCGCTTTGAACCACTTGACCAACAAGGCCTTTAACTATATAAAAAAAAAAACTTAAAAATAACTTAATTTACTTGCAGTAGTCACCAATTTATAATAATAATGCAAACAATTAGTTCTACTAAAGTATATACTCTAAATCTGTGTTATTAAACTATTAAAGTCAGTGTTAAACCTAAAAATATCGCGAGTTAAAATTACTAAGTACTCACTTTATAATTAACAAAATCCTGACCTATGTCAATGTTGTACTGCGAGCAGCGACAGAGGTGGCACAAATTTGAACTCCTGGATATTTATGTATTTCTGAGCTACAAACAATGATATTTACTTTATAATATCATTGGCTACAAAGCGATTTGTCATTTGTCGTGCGCTGACATCACGAGCTTATGCGGCCCTAGTGGATACATCGTTTGCTTCTGACGCAGTTCAAATATACAAATGCAAGTGAGTGATTTCCATTTTTAGAACTATATTAAAGCAACAAAGAACTTTTTAGCGACCTGACGACTGATAAACAAAGTGTTGACTCCTGATCACTTTGCTGGGATTTTCCTGTATATTTCTTGCGCCCTGGTATCTGCAATCTAAAAAAAATGCCGATTAATAGATCCCCGCCGTTAACTCCCGTACCGTACCGTACGTCTACTTTACTAGCAGCACCAACAACAATTCAGTTACACCATAGCTCATCCGAACCGAATATAGTCAACACTATCGAGTAACCGGTCCACACTGACAGTACGTTTCACTACGTGACGCATCGCAATAAGCGTAAATGCTCTGAGTCTGACCGAGCCGGATTATCAGTTGTCTGTATTTATGTCGGAGATGAAGCGTATGTTTCTAGTGTTCAAGGAGGAACAGAATAAAAAAAATTGAGCAATTATGCGAATCTGTAGCGGAGATTAAAATACAAAATTCATAAATTCAATCAACAGTTACATTTCTATCAGATGACTACGACTTTTTAAAGAATAAAATCTAGCAATTGGAATCATAGCTTGATACCGAGCGTAAAAATAATTCTAAAAACTTACTATCTTTGGAAGAAAAAACAGAGCACTGGGAGCGTAATGCCAGGTCGTCTTGCATTGAAATTAGGAACATCCCCTTGGGTAAAACTGAATCTAAAGAAGCTTTGCTGAACACTGTAGTCAGAATCGGGTCAACTCTCAACGTACCAATTCAACCTTTCGAGGCGAAGGACATCTTTCGCACTGGTTCCAAAAACCCTGAAAATAGCAAGCAAGTTGCTGAAAGAAAAGCTCATACAAATGTATGTAAAATATAACAAGCGAAATAACAAATTATCAACAGAACATTTGAGAATAATTGGACCCACTAAACCCGTATTCATTTCTGAAAATCTGACCTCAAAAATGAAACGTTTATTCTTCCTGAGTCGTGACTTTGCCAAAACACATGAATTCAAATACTGTTGGATAAAAAATGGCAAAATATTCATCACGAAAAGAGAGGGAACTAAGCATTTTATAATTAAAGATGAGTCCGATCTCTTGAAACTTAAGTCCGATAAGTGACTATGTACTGTTAATCCGATTGTATGTCACTATGTTTACCTCTTTTTATATTGTTCTTACCTTGACAAACGGCGTTGGAACTACATCAGTAATTTTTTTTGTAAATGTGTAACTCTGAAGCAAATTGTATATTGGAATTCTGAAATCTCAGACATATAAAATCTCTTTGTGTAACAACTATAGCTTACTATTGTTTAACTATTCTAATTCTGATAACTAAAATAATCTACTATATATAAGTTTACCATAATCATAGACATACCTACACCTTGGAAGGAAAAATTTACTTAAACATAGTCATCGTGTAATTCCAACTAACTACCAGTATTATGATGCTATAGCCAAACATTCCATTCTGCGTCGGTTTTATCTAGTTTGTCTGGATATAATGAATAAATCAAGCACGAAAAATCTTTTACCTCTTAGTCGCATTTATGGATGACAACGCAATTATTACACATGAATTGAAGGAATTGTCACTATCAACGTCATTTCAGTGCTCCCCTGAAATAGTTGATTCATATCTCACTAACGTAAAACATGGATTAAAAATATTTCATGTCAATAACAGAAGCATAGGGAATAACGTTAACTTTAATAGTCTTCTTTTCGTTGGTTTAGTGGTCAGTGGCCCTGACTGCTATGCGCAAGGTCGTGGGTTCGATTCCCACCTAGGACAAATGTTTGTGTGATGAGCACGGTCATTTGTTCTTTATCTGGGTGTAATTTATCTATAATATGTATGTATTTAGAAATATATATGTATGTTTATCAGTTGTCTAGTACCCATACCACAAGCTCTGCTTAGTTTGGGACTAGATGGCGTTGTGTTAAAAAGTTGTGGAATATTATTATATTATCGCTCTTCTCTTTGACGTTTGTCACAGTAAACCGTTTTTATTTTCACTCTCGATAAATAATATAATTTCTATGTAAAACTTCATAAAGCTTCAATACAAAGTTGTGTGGTCGAACTAAGTAGTAGTGGGCCTGCTGTGGAGATATAATTCGCGTCGTTTGTGCAGTGATTCATGTGATAAAGCTTAGAAAACAATTGACCCAGTGAATAGCTTGTGTTTCAAATTATTCCGCTCACTCACGTTATCGATTATAAATCAAAAACGCCTGGATCAATTGTACGAGCAAACTGTAGTAGTCTGTATTGCTACTAAAATCAGCTAGGCGCTATTTGCCACTTGACTCTGCAACTTATTGCCAACACTTTTTTGAAAGGAGCATTACAATCCCTTTTTTCCTGGACCGTCGCCGCAAGGACTGCATAAGTCGTTAAGAGGTGATTCAACTGATTAACTCCACTGCTCGTGAGAGCCAAAGCACCAGGCCCAGGACTAAGTGTGCGCACTACTTCTGCCCTGCTACCGAGTCTCTTAATGAAATAAGACTAAACCTTCACTAGTTCTCTGCGGCCGTGATACTGCAAAGGACCAAGGCTTGTGTATACGACCATCTGCGAGACGCAGATAGTGCTTCTGCTTGCTATTGCTAGCCTGTAGTCAGTAAAAAGCTTCTCCTAGCTTATTACTCACCTATATAAAATGGATAAATCACTCTCGGAATCCAATCTAACTGAAAAAAACGCAGAAGTTATGCTCTGTACTCCTCCAAACTATATCGCCCTACGCAGTAAAAGAAGGAGGGAGGATGAGATGGACACACTTAAAGAGGAAATGATCGATATGGTTAAATCTATGTTACAAGCACAGGAAAACGAGCTGAAAAAAATTGCACCAACACTCTTGGAAATTAAACAGACTAACTCCAACATCGAAAGTTCTGTGGCTTATCTTGCTGCCCAGAACGAGGAGTTCAAAAAGAAGATAGAACAAATGGAGATTCAAGCAAAAAAAGACAAGGAATACATTATCATTCTAGAAGAAAAAGTGGAAGACATACAACGAAGCTATCGTAAATCTAACATAGAAATAAAAATCGTACCTAAGCAGATAAAGGAAACAAAAGAAGAATTAATTAATATGGTGCTATGCTTAACTAAAAATGTAAACTGTGAAATCACAAAACATGATATACGAGATATATACAGAACTAAGGTAAAGAAACAGGGGATGAAAAATACCCCTATAGTAGTTGAAATCTCGTCTACTCTATTAAAAACTGATATTCTGAAGATGTGTAAGATTTACAACACCAAACATAAAACTAAGCTTTGCGCTAAACAGTTAGGACTCAAAAGTAACGAAGACACTCCAATCTTTGTCTCGGAACAGCTTACTGCAAAAGGTGCAAGATTACACTTCCTGGCGCGGGATCTTGTTAAGGCTGAAGGATATAAATACTGCTGGACCGCATACGGTAAAGTTTACGTCAAAAAACAGGACGACTCGCCAACTTGCATAATTAGATCTGAATCCCAAATACAATCTTTAATGCAGATGATATGACTAGACTCAAAATGTTCTTTCTACTTTCTACAATGTTTAATCGTTTTTAATTTTTACACAAAGGATATTATTGTAATAGTTTTAATACTTTTAGATACTTCACTAAAAGGTATTTATTTTTTAAATAATATTATCATAACTGTTTTAACCCTCTTAAACACACATACCCACTCACCCAAAATAAACATTCAAAACCATGTTCTACAAAACGACTTCACATATACAGCTTTTCTTATATACACTCTACCTTATTACTACGTTAATACAATTTTAAGCGTAATCTGTCAGATGTTGAAACACAGTCTATCAAATTACTCTACCCATGGATAGTACAAACATGATAGTTCAAGAAATAGACGATTTAGCTATAGCACAATGTAATGAATTTCGATTTGAAGATTTTTCCAAACAATTTAATGCCCGGAGTTCAGACTTCACAATAGTCTCACAAAATATTAGAAGCATCTATAGTAATTTAGATGACTTACTAGTAACCTTAACAAAATTAAAGTCTGGTGTCGATCTTATAATTTTAAGTGAATGTAGATTGAACGCAAACAAAACCATTCCCGTAATTGAACATTATCAATCTTTCTTCACAACAAACCACATAAACCACTGTGATGGTGTAGTAGCCTACGTTAAAAACACGCATAAAGTTAATGTCAAAGAAATAATATTGGACCACGCATCATGCTTACAGGTCAGCATGCCTAACCTCATTGTGCTAGGTATCTATCGTTCACCATCAAACAACAAAGCTGATCGTTTCATATCTTCTCTCAGTGAGCACCTGAATTCTCTCAAATCATATAAGAATATTATAATAATAGGTGACATAAATATAAATATTGTTCCTAAAAGTAATGAACAAACCAATGAGCGTACAAACCGATATAGCTACCTAAATATGCTGGCGATGCATGGCTTACTGCCTGGGCATTCACTGCCAACTAGAGGTGAAAACTGCCTAAATCATTTTATGTTAAAAATAGAGAAATCAAAAAAGAATGCCTCAATTGCTGTTTTAAACACTACGATAACGGATCACTTCATGATTTTATTAAATTTATCTGATATAATCAAAGCGAGTAAATGCCCCAAAACTGAAACAATTATTGATTTTGAGAAGGCAGTAGCTACTCTAAAGGAAAGTGATATTTTTGAACTAATTTCAGTTAATGATCCTTCGATACTTACTAGTCTTTTGATTGAGAAACTTAGATACTGCCTTCTACAAAATACTGTTACAATCTTAGTCCCCAGAAACAACCGAATAATTAAACCTTGGATAAGCTCAGGAATCTTCTGTGTATCCAGAATAGGAACAACATGCAAAGAAAATTAAGATTGGATCCCAACAACGATGTTTTGAAACTTACATACAGAAGATATCGAAATTACTGTAACAACCTAATTAAAAAACTTAAAAGAAAATATGACCGGGAACAGATAGATAAGGCAAATAAAGATAATAAAAAAATGTGGAAAGCTATAAATAATATTACTCATCGTAAGCAAAACCAAAATCAGAATTTAGAACTATTAGAAATTAAACCCACCCCTCAAGACTCACATAAATAACTACTTTTCTAGCATAGGAAAGTTTTTGGCTGAAGAAATAATGTCTATAAATCAAGCACGAGATCTTGATACCTTTAACGTAAGGGACTCACAGACTTCATCGTTTGTACTTTTAGAAACTGATCCTTGGGAAGTGCATAGCGTATTGATGAGTCTCAAAACTGATAGTAGCCCTGGATGGGACCATATATCTACTAAATTCCTTAAATCTGCACACGAAGTGGTAGTACCAGTACTTTCACATCTTGCCAACCTATGCTTTACGCAAGGAATCTTTCCATCTGCTCTGAAACAAGCTATTATAACGCCTGTGCACAAGGGTGGCAAAAGAGATGATGTGAGCAATTATAGACCTATCTCAGTGTTACCTGCGATTTCGAAAATCATAGAAAAATTAATTAATACCCGTTTGGTAAATTATATGAACAAATACCACATATTGTCTCCTTCTCAGTATGGATTTAGACAGGGGTTGTCGACAGAAGACGCAGTTTCAGCATTAACCACATACATTGTTGAAAAAGTGGATTCGGGAAAAAAGTGTCTTACTGTCTTCCTAGATCTTAAAAAGGCTTTCGATACCGTCTCTGTTCCCATCCTTGTGCGCAGTCTGGAACGTATAGGCATAAGGGGACAACCTCTGGCACTCTTAACAGATTATCTCCAGGAAAGAAGACAGTGTGTAAAAATAGGTAATCATGTTAGTAATAAGTTAAAGACGAATTTCGGAGTCCCGCAAGGTAGTGTCTTAGGACCTACGCTTTTCCTAATATATATAAATAACCTGTGTAAAATGAACATTGAGAATGGGCGTGTTTTCTCTTATGCAGACGACACAGCCCTCACGTTTACAGGAGATACATGGGAATCTGTTTATAGTAATGCTGAAAACGGCCTCGCAAAGATTGCTAGGTGGTTAAAGCACCATTTACTCACATTAAACGTCTCTAAAACGAAATATATCGCATTTACAAAATATAATAACACTCAACCTAAATATATCCTTAGAATTCATAGTTGTGATAATCGCCGAAGCACAAATTGTTCCTGTACTGAAATAACAAAAGTGACTGATATCAAATATTTAGGTATTATTGTTGACCAACGATTGTCCTGGCATTTGCACACAGAAATGGTCATGGCTCGTACCAGAAAGCTAATCTGGATTTTTCAGATTCTAAGACACATAACTTCCAAGTTTCTTTTAAATCAAATATAGGTCTCACTTGCCCAGTCAGTTATGGTATACTGTATACCTGTTTGGGGAGGGGCTACTAAAGTCAAATTTCTAGAATTGGAGCGAGCTCAACGGTCTCTCTTGAAAGTTATGTATTTTAAATCATATAGATTCCCTACAGAACACCTATACTCACTCAGTGGTCTTCTTTCAGTTAGAAAATTATATGTCCTTCATGCTGTCTTGAAACGTCATAAAACCCTTCCCAATAATTGTAGCATTGATAAAAAAAGAAGGAAATATCTCGTTGCTCCAGAAATATCAGTCAAATCTTCATACGCAAAAAGACAATATATTAGGCAATCTGCATCTATTTATAATAAGTTGAACAAAATTTTAAACATTTTTCCTATGACGTATGGAGAATGTAAAAAAGTTTTAATAGAATGGCTAAAGTGTAAAAGCTATGACTGTATTGAAACCCTTCTAAAAATTGTGTGATAATTTTTATGTGACAACCAATTACATAGACATAAACATTCAACAATGCATTTCACATACACCCACACACAAATATACATAAACATACACACACATACATACACGCGCGCGCACACACACACACACACATACACAGACAGACCCATGTCACCATTATTTTAGAATTTCTTATTGTTTATTATTATATTCCTTTAGTTATTAAGTTTTCATATACTAAATGCAAGCACACTCCTACATAATATTGTAAATTCTAGTTTAAGAAGAGCAGGGCCTCCTAGCACAGGTTTTTCACAAACTTAAAAGGAGACCCTAACGTAAGACAAACTGTAGTAGTTCTAAGTTAATGAAATAAAGAATTTATTATTATTATTATTATTATTCCATTTATTTAATATATATACATATAGATTACATTTTTAAATATTAATATAAAAAATAAAAACATTTAAAAATATAAAAAATAGTAGCCCACCGGTATCGGGAACAGGGTCCAAGCTACCGGTGGTCAGGGCTCCATAGAGAAGAACCTCCTCACAATACGCGCCGTTTCCAGGAGCACTGCTTTCTGGATCAGGCCCTTGATCCAGCTGCCCAACGAGAGCCTCCTTAGATGTTGGTCGAGGCTCTTGGCTATTAAACCATTGGCTGTGACGACTATCGGCACAATGATTGCTGTCTCCACATCCCACATGTCGACAACCTCGCGCGCCAGGTCAAGGTACTTATTTTTTTTATCTATCTCAGCTTTCACGAGGTTCTCGTCATGGGGGACTGCTATATCAACAATCATTGTGCGACGCTCTAATCGGTCTATCACCACTATGTCAGGCTTATTGGCAACAATAGTCCTGTCAGTGATGATAGACCGATCCCAATACAGTGCAATATTGCCATTTTCGAGAACTGGGTCGGGCACATACCTATAGTATGGTACTTCTGATTCCACAAGATTGTATTTAAGAGCAAGTTGCTGGTGAATAATCCTGGCTACGAGGTTGTGTCTATGCAAATAGTCTCCGTTAGCCAGACGAGAACAGCCGGAGATAATGTGACGAATGGATTCTCCCGGTTTGTGACATGCCCGACATATGTCTACCGTACCATCCTTCACAATATACTTCCGATAGTTATTCGTCATCATAACTTCGTCCATAATCGCACAGACAAAACCTTCGGTTTCCCCGAAGAGGTCACCAAAACGTAGCCAGGCTACGGACGCTAACGTATCTACGTCAGACCCATGAAGGGCCCGGTAATAGCGTCCGTGAAGCTCCTTGCTCTGCCATAATTCTCTGCGGTCATTAGTATCTAATACTACAGGTTTGCGCCAATTCTCGGTACCTAAGGAGAGCGGAGTGAGGGCTTTGTCCATCGCTACCACATCTCGATGTATACCCACGTCGGCTTCTAGGAAATATTCCCTAAGGCTGCATACCTCGCGGTTGTGCAGGGTCTTTGCATTTAAAAAGCCACGACCCCCGCACTTCCGCGGGATATACAGCCTCATCACCGATGAACGTGGGTGATGCATTCGATTTGCAGTCAGCGTTGTGCGGACCCGCCTGTCCAAGGCGTCAAGTTCAGTCTGAGTCCATTTGAGTATGCCAAAAGAGTACATCAATATTGGCATGACCCAACCATTGAAGGCACGCACCTTGTTTCCGCCTGATAGAAGACTATTCAGTACTTTATTCAGGCGGCCAAAGAAGCGTTCCTTCAATGACTGTTTAACATAAGCAACATTGATGCCTAGTGCTTCTGACATACCCAAATACTTGTAGGTTTCAGTTGAGCCGAGGGATCTTAGGTGTATGGAATCCGAGAGTTGAGTTCCCACGGATTCCATAATCTCCCCTCGCTTTAAATGCATGATCGCACATTTGTCCACCCCAAATTCCATCTTGATGGCACTACTGAAGGTTTCCGTTACCTTCAGTAGCTCCATGAGTTGCAATTTGCTGGGGGCAAAAAGTTTCAAATCATCCATGTAAAGCAAGTGTGATATGACCTGACCACCTCTTCTCAACTGGTAGCCTTGCCCCGAACCCTCCAGCAGTGTACTGAGAGGGTTGAGAGCCAGACAAAACCACAGTGGGCTCAGACTGTCGCCCTGAAAAATACCACGCTCAATCCTAATCGGTTCGCTGTTTTCCTGGATCTGTCGACATCCTGGATAGCAGAGGACCGTCTTCCATTGCCCCATACATGACTCAAGAAAAGTGCGGAGTATTGGATTTATTTTGTACAACTCCAACACCTTCATGAGCCATGTATGTGGAACCGAGTCATAGGCCTTCTTATAATCTATCCAACATGTCGACAGATTCCTTCGGGAACGACGAACCTGTTGGTTTATGGCAATATCGATTAGGAGAAGCTCCTTAGTACCGCGGGACCCGTTCCTACATCCATTCTGAGAAGCAGACATGATTGAATTTGTATCTATGTGATTATTAATTTTGGCTCTCAGAATGGATGTAAGAACTTTATAGACCGTCGGTAAGCACGTGATCGGTCTATAATTTTTAGGTTCCGAAGTACTGCCTGATTTATGGAGCAGGTGGGTTATTCCTGTAGTTAGGAATTGAGGTAGCGACCCTAGCTCTAGGGCAGACTGGAACTGAGCGGCCAAGCGAGCGTGCGAGCTTAGAAACCATTTTATCCAGAAATTGTGCAGCCCGTCCGGCTCTGGAGATTTCCAGTTGGATAACGGACGGACTGCACGGGTTACATCTTGGGGGCTGATCGTAATTGCCCCCATTTCTGGTATAAGATCGCACGTGCGCTTGATCTCACTCATCCAGTCACCTTCAGTGTGACTGACAGGAGCCGACCAGATGCTGCGCCAGAACGAACACATGGCGTCATCATTCGGTAGGCACGTATCAGTCACACCTTGGTCAGGTCGCTCCCAGGCCCTATAAACCCACCTTTCATTGCTTTGGAATGTGCGATTCTGAGTGTATCGCTCCACCCGCCGCTTATATCGACGAATTCGATTTGCCCATGCATAGACGTTCTGCTTCAGGAAGTCGATACGCTCTGTGACGCGGGTCAGATAATCCCGAGGACTGATATCAGTCCCCGCAAACGCCCGCCTCACAAAGCGCATCACTCTAGGACGAGTGTTGCCCTGCCTGAAGCAGATAAGTTTACCAATGAGTGCTCTAGCCTCAGCAATACGACGTTCGATCCTGCCCTGCCAAGCTGGTACAGCTGGTCGAATAACTCTGTCAGTCTTTGGAAACTTGACATGAGCTACCCGACAAGCCGCTACAGCTGCACAGTATAGGATCGAATGAGTATCGGTGAGGTCTTCACTATTGTCAAAATAATTTGACAGCAGTGAATCTAGAGCACACACTAGCGCCCTATTTTTCTTATGCATGGGTAAACGAGGCAGACGAGGTCTAAGCTCAGGCGGTGTGGAGCGATACTCCCGTAATGCACACTCCAAAGCACTCCTCAATCGTTCACTGCACTGGGTACTCACGGTTATAGCCTCGTCATCATCATCTTCACCGACGTGGTCGGGTCGCGGTGAGATACTGGGTTGTAGTTGCACCGCAGCCAGTGGCGAAGCAGATGAGACACGGCTGCACCGTGATTCGAGGCGTAGTCTATCAAGTACGGCGTCATCCAACATACGGTTACGCTGGATGACCCGCACCTGATCCGACAGGCGTTGAGCCGAAACGTTGACAGCTGGTTCAAGTACCTGAAACAGAGAGAGCATCCGACCACGGTACGCAGTCAGGTTAGTTCCCCCCTCTGTAGCCCCATAGTATGAGCGCATGACGTTCTCATTAATGGAATGTGTCCATCGCATGCGCTGCACACTTTCCCCGGCAGCGGGGACCCCATTGGAGGCCGGAGGGCCTCGAAGTCCTAAGCCGACCGGAGGGCGGCCTCTTCCTCGCCGACGCGCAGGTGGTGGTGTCGTCGGCGGCGAGAAGTATTCGTCGCTCGAGCTCGACGCAACTGCAGCGGCCGGAGTCTCTTCACTCACGGCTGGAGCTGGTCCCGGCGGCTGCGAGGCGGAGCTGAGCGGCGATTCCGCAGGTATTGGGCGTGTGGGTTGTCTTGTCAACATATTTTTATCTTCATATAAGATTTTCCTTACTAAGATAGACTTAGATGCTTGTGGTGATGGTGGATCTGCATTTCTTCTTGTATGTTAGATTTTGTTTTTTGTTTAACGGATTTGGTTTGGTTAAACATGTTATATAACTATTATTTTATTAAATATTTCTTCAAAAAGAATTGAGAGGAAAATTTTTGACAAGCTGGTTGACTTATTATTATTGTTACATAGAACTAAAGTGCAATTCAACATAATAGTGTTATCAGAATGTTGGCTCCGGAAATGTCCTTTTTGTCCACAATTCCTGGCTTTATAGTATCATCCTCTGACCACCATAATCAAAACGATGGAGTAATAGTCTACTCTAAGCAAGAGTTGCAGAACACTATAGAGAAACCAACACTTGCTGACGCTAATTGTCTAGTTCTCAAGCATCGAAACGAGGTTGCAATTATAGCAGTCTACCGGTCTCCTTCAATCCGTAGCATACAAAACTTTATTACTAGTCTAGATGTAATGTTACATACGTTAAATACTTTTAGATCTGTTATTCTAGTAGGAGACTTGAATATAAACATATCACCACATTGTTCAGATCCAAATACAGATATGTACCTTAACGCTATTGGGTCGCACGGAATGCTTCCCGCTCACCTTCTTCCTACACGCAATGATAGCTGCTTGGATCATATCATTATTAAATCTCACAAACCCTCAATATCTTTAGTTCACGACTCTTTTATCACCGATCATGCGCCAGTTATAATATTCTGCGATCTCAGTCTTGATATTCCTAAATATCCCCGTCCACAATCACGACGTATAGATGTAGAGGCGTGTGTTGGGATGCTCAAAACTACGGACTTTTCGGTTGTTACAAACTGCTTAGATGCTGACTACGCTGCGTCTAAACTAGTTGATATTGTCTCCTCTATAGTAGATAACAATTATAGTTTCCGTGCTGTTCCGAGTAAGAAGAGAATTATTAAGCCCTGGGTCACACCTGGACTCTTAAGGTGTATCCGTAACCGTGATAACATGTACCGTAAAACTAAATTAGATCCATTCAATGAAATTTTGAAAATTAGCTATATCAGATATCGAAATTTTTGTAACAATCCTTTGAAGAAATTGAAACGACAGTACGAACGTAATGAGTTTGAAAAACATCGCAAAAATCCGAAGGCCACCTGGAATGTTATAAAAACTATTACAAATCTTCAAACGAAAAAATCTCCTGCTACGGAGCTGTTAACCATTTCTACCAACCCCTCTCGATTACTTGACGTAGTAAATGGATACTTCGCAAATGTAGGTGAAAACCTAGCCTCTCGGATATTAACGAATATTTCTATGACTCCAGCCAACAGTGATAATACCAGCCCGTATCCTAATTCCATGGCGATTTTCTGCACAGATTGCGATGAGATTGAACGTCTCATTCTTAGCCTCAAACTAAATATAGTGCTGTGGGTCGGGACGGTATCCCTGCTACCCTGATTAGTGACGGGCCTTGGTCCATCCCATATACAAGTGTGGAGACGGAGGCAGTGTCAACAACTATAGACCAATTTCAGTTCTGAGTACCTTCTCTAAACTACTCGAAAAAGTAATTAACAAAAGACTGCTTGATTATCTTAAATCGCATAATATATTCGCTGACAATCAGTATGGGTTTAGAGCTGGTAAAAATACAGAAGATGCTGTTTTAGACTTATTAAATACAGTGGCTCAGAATTTGAATAGCAAAAAAAGACTATTGCAATTTTTCTCGACCTATCTAAAGCTTTTGACACTGTCTCTGTCCCCCTTTTGCTCAAAAAACTTGATCTTATTGGTATTAGAGGCATATCCCTATCATTATTCAATAGTTGTTTATTTAATCAATAATTGAATATACACTTAAATAAAAACCCTAAACTACATATTATATACATCTAAAAATAAACTAAAATATGGCGTCCAGAAATTCGTGCGCATCGCTGTCTTCTGGTAATGTGCCCAAAAGACTGGCGGCATTGCCATGCTGTATGGCAATGCTTAACCGCTATCCAAGGTAAAAGCCAGCCTTTGAGTCACGCGAAGTGTCAACTAGGCGCCTGGATAGTTCTTTAAATAATTTGTGAGCACTCGGACCCCACGATCCCAAGGTCTCCACCCCAAACGGCTCGAAAATATAACCTCCAACAAGGTTATTATATTTTCGCCGCTTGAGGTTCTCAGCAGCCGCAGCGGCAGCGCCAGCACAACAAGACGAGCTAGAAACATGGGATGGTACAAGAGTATCGACACAAGTTGCGTTCCACACTAAAGCCCTACCCATCTTCCAAGGAAATAAAGACATGCCGTCCGGTCTTTTGCCATCGTCGCGTGCCAGGCCATTGCAGCATTGTCGGTGAAGCACGGCACATTGAAATCAACCAGTGACGGAGCTAGAATATTCCTGATTAATTTCTCAGTGCCGTGGACCGAGGATATAAAAGCCGGTAGACTGACACTAGAAATTTTGCGGACGCCGAGACCTCCCAAACGAATGGGAAGAGTAGCTTGTGCCCAAGTTCGGTCGTCCATAGCCACATTTAAAATTGCTGTCAGAGTATGCCGGATAATTTGGTCCATTTTTTCCAAAAGGTGAGGGTGATACCAAAGATGCGAAGCACGAAGAAAGTACGTTAATTTAGGTCCAAAACAACAGTAACGAATTAAGGTGATAGCCGAAAGCATATTAATTTGGTGTAATCTGTCCGAAATATCGTTAAAAAATTTGTATTTTTTCTTCGACAAAATCGGGAAAGGAATTCTCAAAAATTGGAGACCCAAGAAGACGAAGAGAACTTTTATCCACAATTTGGATTTCTGGGGCTAATGCGTGGAATTTGGAAAGTGTCAGTTGTCTGTCAGTACTGTCGGATATGAATAGTTCAGACTTCGAAAGGTTGAGATCCAAACCTATGGTATGGAGTTGATTTCTTAAAAACTGTAGATCATCTAAAACTGTGTCTACATCGCCTCCCAGGGTTCCATCATCGAGATACCAAACATTGAATTTTGAATTTAGTTGTCGAATAATTGGGTGAATCGCTAAACTAAAGATCGCTGGCCCGAGGGGATCACCTTGTTGGCTACCAACAGCTGATTCCAAAAGGTTTTCCTTATAAAGTAATTTAGTCGGATGTCTGTAACATTGCCAAAGAAAACAAAAAATTTGTGGTACTTCTTTTTTAGTTTCTGCCAACAAAGTGTCCCTATTGACTGAATTAAAAGCGTTTTTAATGTCAACCTTCAAGATGACCTCTCCTTTACCAGAATTTAAATAGGTCGACAAGGCGTGTACGGCAGCCTCACAACCCCCTTTAGAGCCGTAGCCCAGTTGTAGGGGCTGAAATTTGGTCGAAAAATCCTCACCAAAAAATTTAGAGCAAATCTTGGCTGCCATACGACGGTAAGTAGTTCCCACGGCAATGGGGCGAATGCCGCCATCCCTTTTGCGTAGGGCACATAGATTGGCCCCGTACAAAATATCGATGACGGCTTCGTTCACCTGGCCCGAGAGCATAAGGTTAATCAAAGCCGTAAGCTCCTTCAAAAGCAACTCACCAGCCTCCCCAGCGCCTGAGCAGAGTAGGTCCTTCAGGTGCTGTGGACTCAGACCATCGAGGCCGCCAGCAGAGCCGCTAGTTAATAGTTATTATTATTCAATAGTTATCTTAATAACCGGTCGCAGATAGTCAAAATTGATAATCACACCAGCAAAGAAATGTTTCTAAGATATGGAGTCCCGCAGGGTAGTGTCCTTGGCCCAACCCTGTTTCTAATATATATTAATGAGCTATGTAAACTCACCTCTCCTAACGGTAGGATCATTACGTACGCTGATGATACAGTAATACTGGTGAATGGCAGAGATTGGACCGAGACTCACCTATTAGCAGAAAATGCCTTACGGGATACAATGAAATGGTTATCACAAAATCTTCTCACATTAAATTTGAATAAGACCAGATTTATTACGTTTAGTCCTAAAATTTCATCCCAACCTGTTTCTCATTTTAGCCTTTAACTCACACATGTAATTTAGCTTTAAATGCTAGCTGTAGTTGTACCAAAATAATGCGCACAGACCACAGTAGTAGTAGACACATAAACAGTGCATTGACATGGAGTGAACATGTCAATGCGCTGGTTACCGGGGTACGAAAACTTATTTACGTTTTTAAAAATTTAAGAAACTCTGCTGATATGTCCACCCTTAAGACTGTCTATTTCGCGCTAGCTCACTCCATCGTCACATACTGTGTGGCAGCTTGGGGTAATGTTGGGAAATGTTTGCTACTGCGCCTGGAGAGGGCACAAAGAGCTCTGCTCAAAGTTATGGCACGCAAGCGTGAATAGTGAACTGTACGCCCTGCTGAAATTACCTATAGTAAGGCATTCCTTTATCCTAAATACTCTTCTCCGAAAACATTCAGAACTTACCTTTGATCCCAATTTGAGTAGACGTAAACGGAGGTCCGACATAGTCTGTCAGACCCAATTGGCTCGCAGTCGTGCAGTGCGTCGTCAATACCAGTTTTGTGCTCCCTCTTTATATAATAAAATAAATAGGGTACTCAACATTTATCCCCATACTTCCCGCAACTGCAAAAAACTCATCAATGAATGGCTGTACACGCTTACGTATGAAGAATTAGAAAATCTTATAAAATTATAGAGGCTGCATAATTTCCTTCCATACTACAACATCCATTTATAGCAGTTATCCTATGTTTTATTTTATTAAACTACATTACTTATACACACACATCAACATCCACACACTGAATTCTCACACTACTACATTACACTACAGTCACTCACTCACGCTTCGCATATTCTCAAGCATCCACTCAAAACTCTAAACACACAAAGAAATACAATAAATGCATACTCATGGCTTTAATAACAACAATTATTTGCTAAATGCTTAGTTTGTAAGTTATTTCTTTTTAGTTTAGTAATAATTTTTTTTCTTTTTAATTTTGTACTTTCTGTTAAATTGGTACTCTGACTCTTAAATTCTAGAGGAGGGCGTTAATAGCTACAACACAGTTTGAAACTTATGTAGTTATTATCGTTAATATAATTATGTAACATGTGTTTTTGTTCCAAATAAAGATTAATTTAATTTAATTTAATAATCTCAATTTCTCAGTTCGCACTAATTAAATTCAATGAAATCGGAATCGAAAACATTCGCATTACAAGCAAAAGCACGAGATTAACTTTCACCACTATTGTTCTAGAACTCTACTTATAGTCATCAAAGGCGGATCGTTGAATTTTTTATGATTCGTCTATTATGTGACACTTGCCATGCCACGATCTTCTATGATTGACATTTGAAACGGTTATATCAAAATTAAAAATTAATGAAAAGGTAATCGAATTATAATTCTCTAGGAATGTTATGATGCTGGTAATAAATGACATTAGATCGAGATTCGAAACATTTTGCTATTTTATAAAACGTTATTGTTTTAAACCTGTTCCTGAGAATAACAAAAAACTTGTTTTTACTCCATGCCAGAAATCAATTTTCTACTCGAATAACTACGATTTGACTTGCAATATACCTCTATGCTTGCAGCTGACGCATCGGGCAACTCTACACACAACTGGCAAATCGAGGTTTTTAGCGGGATTTTAGCGAGGGAAGTTCAGGTGCTCCTTCGAACTCGGAAATAGCTTTGTATCTCAAGTAGTGGCTCAACTGGGATGGCAGCGACATGCCCCGGGTGCTATCCGTAAAGGTATGACAGCGGAAAGTTATTTGGCATTTTTGTCATTTGTAGAGTATCACTCTAAAGCGGAAGTCAAGCACATCAGACAAGAGTTATACTGCTATCTAAGACTGGTATGATTGATCAAAAAAACCTCTCCAAGGTGATCCATTATGAGTGATGTAAGCATCTTCGTGACCAAAAATGTCTGCGGCACCAAAGGTGACTCTTGATATACGACCGTATCTCCGTTACCAGAAATCAGAAGTCAAGGGATATCGCGTCTGGGGTTGCGGGAATGTTCTAACGAGATACCATGGCCCCTGACCACAAGGTCAATAGAAGGAACAACTTGGATTTTGAGTCAGTAGAAGTCTGTAACACCGTTCCGCTTTACCCAGTGTGGGAGGAGTCATATGAAGATTTTCTTTCTTAAAACAGGGGTGATGCTTGAATCAAATACACAGTAAGATATCAATTGCAGCAAAAAGTTATCATTCTGGGTTGACAATACAATATTCGAACCGGTCCATGCTAGCTGCTCTACTTAGGAGATTAGAATTTTAATTAGGTATTGACTAACTCAGCAAATTTAGTTGAGGACGTTTCGATATCTAAATTTTGTGCTGAATACTCAATAAAAACTTTTTACCAAAAAATTAAACCGACTCCCAAAAAACACAGCAAAGTGAAAAATAACTTTAATTTTGGCAGTCGGTGTCTTTAGTTGTGTATTTTCGTTTTTGGCACCGACTTCCGAAATTAAAGTTATTTTTCACTTTGCAGTGTTTTTTGGGAGTCGGTTTAATTTTTTGGTAAAAAGTTTTTATTTCACTCTTTTTAGTTGGTTGATTTTAAATTTACCTAGTTACAAGAGCCTAAATGTCAACTATACTTACAACATTTTACAAAATATTGCTTTTCCCAATGCTGGGCCGTTAATTTTTGAGGAGTTCTCCTGGTACTTCACCATCAGCTATAGGTACATCACCATATGCATTGTGACGAGCACAAAGTGCTTAATATCTATATTCAAGTAATCGAATCGCAATCCACGAAATACTTATTATTGAGTAGTTTCGGCGGCCATCTGTGGTCTTCATCAACAGTTCCACTTCCCCAAATGGTACTTTTTGAGAGCAACTGCACAAGTTACTATAAGAAATACCCAAAACGCCATAGGTGTGCCTATAATATTTCTCTTTATATCAAATCAGTCTTATGACTGATTCCCAAAAAATGAAGTAACCAAAATATCGTATAACCGCTATAAATTACAACTAAGCTGAGTAACTATCGTAACTAAGTATCGTGCCAGACCCTGTCAAAAGCCTTGACATCTCCAAGGCTTTTGACAGGGTCTGGCACGATAGCCTTATTGCTAAGCTTCCTTCTTTCGGGTTACCCACTCAACTTTGCATTTGGATTGAAGACTTCCTGAGGGATCGTTCCATTCGAGTGGTCATTGATGGCTGCTCGTCTGGCCAATTGGCAATTAATGCCGGGGTCCCTCAGGGGTCTGTTCTCTCAGCAACTTTATTCTTGCTGCACATTAACGATCTGCTAATGCCCGGTACCTTTGGGTATGCAGACGACAGCACAGTTTCTGAGAGATATGTGTCCAGCGGGCGAGCTGGTGGGTCACAGATCCAGTCTCTCCGTGAGGACATGGTCGGGCGCTTGAACTTGACCTTGAAGGCTGTCTCCGAATGGGGTGATGCCAACCTGGTCAAGTTTAATGCAGCTAAGACCCAGGCGTGTCTCTTCTCCGCAAAAAGGAGCCAATTTGAACCGGCTCCTACTTTCCGAGGTGTAACTGTGCCGATAACCGACCGTATCGAGCTTCTGGGGGTAACACTAACTTCTACCCTCAATTTTGGCCCGTTTATCGAGGCTAAGGCTCAACTAGCATCAAAAAAGTTGGGAATCCTAGCAAAGGTGAGACGGTACTTCACACCCGAACAGTTGCTCAATCTCTATCAAGCCCAGGTTCGGTCATGTATGGAGTACTGCTCTCATCTTTGGGATGGATCTGCTAAATACCAACTGGACGCGCTTGAGTCTATCGAGAAGCGGGCCAAAAGACTCATTGGCAACGATGCACTGGTCGAATCAAAGCTCCAGAGCCTTGAACATCGACGACGAGTTGCAAGTCTATCGGTTTTCTATCGGTTACATTTCGGGGAGTGTGCGATGGAATTACACAATCTAATTCCACCAAGCCCGTTCCATCATCGGACTACGAGACAAACGGCGAAGCGCCATCGTTACATGGTGGACATCCCACCCATACGCACCAAACGTTTTGGGAATACCTTCATTGTGCGTACGGCTAAGGAGTGGAATTCCCTGCCGGAGTCTGTGTTTCCCGATAGCTATAACCTAGGAGTCTTTATGTCAAGAGTGAATAGGTTACTTTTAGGTAAGCGTGCTCCATCTTCGACCACATCATCACTTACCATCAGGTGAGATGGTGGTCAAACGCGAACCTATTCTAAATAAAAAAATATATAAAAAAAAAGAAAACTATTAACGTTCATGTCATGTTCACAGTTCATGTCAAATGTTTTAAACTTAATACTAGTTGCTATTTACATCGTATATACATATTTACAAGATTTTGAAGAGTCCCCTCGATTTCTCCAGGATCCCATCATCAGATCCTGATTTGATGACAAATGGTACCAATTTCAAAGTATACCCTATCAAACAAAAAAGAATTTTCCAAATCGGTTCAGCCGTCTTCGAGTACTCGGTGATCATATATTAAAAAAAAAAAAAAAATACGCGTCGAATTGATAACCTCCTACTTTTTTGTCGTCGGTTGAAAAGTAGTAAGCAATTAAATCAATGTAATACATGCTGTATTACATTGCATTTTAATTGAAACGTGTTTTTGTTAAACTATACATAAAATGGCTGACCTGAAAACCTCAGTAACCTTACCACAAAAAAATACAAGATGACAATGTTTCGAGGGTATTAGAGATGTGCCAACCCGGGATAAATACGACTCGATTTAACTCGAGTTAAAATTCACGTAACTAGATTTGAACTTGAGGAATTTTTTTTTCGGGTATTAGCTCGCGTTTGACCAACATCTTACCTGATGGTAGCAATGATGATGATATTTTCGAGCCGTTCGGGGTTGAAACCTTGGGGTCGTGGAGTCCGAGTGCTCACAAATTATTTAAAGATCTATCCAGACGCCTAGTTGACACTTCGCGTGACCCAAGGGCTGGCTTTTACCTTGGACAGAGGGTAAGCATTGCCATACAACGTGGCAATGCCGCCAGTCTTTTGAGCACATTACCAGTAGACAGCGATACGCACGAATTTCTGGATGCCATATTTTAGTTTATTTTTAGATGTGTATGTATATGTAGTTTAGGGTTTTTTATTTAAGTAATGTTTTAGTAATTATTATAGGTACTTATATTATTTCTACAAAGTATTTGTATTTACATAATTTTCCACGAACTTAATTTTTTGCCTTTAACATTAACATGTTGCTGACGCAAACTCGTAAGATTTTCCCCTACCGAAAATTGTATAAAGAAGTTTTCATTTCAATAAAAAATAAATATTGTATGTATCGTGTATTTATATTAATTAACAATAAAACTAGTCCTGTAGCATTCTTCACAAAATAATGCCAGCCTAATTTTACGATGTATAAAGTCCATAAGTATTTACTTTTGCTAGTAGCATTCAAATCAAGTCATAAACTATTCAACTCGAAGAAGCTCGAGTCAGTAAATCGAGATGACACATCACTAGGCGGTTTGTCTGACTCTGTTACTCTGAGTTTGACCTAAAGGTGCACGCCTTGTGCTGTTGGACGAACTTATTCAAATATATGGTTCCTCTGATACGGTCCCGCGATGCATGACGGATCTTCTTGTAAATAGCTGTACATATTTAAGTTTGTACAAATTCATATTGAGCACAGTAGGTGATATTTAGTAGATTATATATATTGTTGTACATATAGAAGTATTATCTCTCGGATTGACTGTAAAATATAATGATATTTTGAATAACTGACTAGAAATAAGATGACGACGACATGAACTGACATGATAGACAGAATACTAACAGTAATAATTATATATAATATTCCACAACTTTCACACAACGCCATCTAGTCCCAAACTAAGCAGAGCTTGTGGTATGAGTACTAGACAACTGATAAACATCCTACTAATCCTACTTAATATTATAATCCTACTTCCTACTATCCTACTAATATTATAAATGCGAAAGTTTGTGAGGATGGATGGATGTTTGTTACTCTTTCACGCTAAAACTACTGAACAGATCTGAATGAAATTTGGTAAGTAGATAGTTGACATTCTGGAATAACACATGGGCTACTTTTTATCCCGGAATTCCCACGAGATCGGGATTTACGCGGGAAAAACCTCCCACGCGGAACGAAGTCGCGGGCAAAAGCTAGTATTATAAATGCGAAAGTTTGTGAGGATGGATGGATGTTTGTTACTCTTTCATGCAAAAACTACTGAACGGATCTGAATGAAATTTAGTGAGTGGATAGTTGACTGCCTGGAATAACACATAGGTTACTTTTTATCCCGGAATTCCCACGGGATCGGGATATACGCGGGAAAAACCTCCCACGTGAACGAAGTCGCGGGCAAAATCTAGTACATATATATTTCTAAATACATACATATTATAGATAAATTACACCCAGATAAAGAACAAATGATCGTGCTCATCACACAAACATTTGTCCTGGGTGGGAATCGAACCCACGACCTTGCGCATAGCAGTCAGGGCCACTGACCACTATACCAACAGGCCTGTCAAATTGAAGACAGTCTCATGGAATCATGGAATGAAGAATTTATAACATTTGAATTTTACTAATTTGACTTGAACTAATGACGTTTAATGGACTTGGACTTGCTCGAGTTAATAATTTACTGAAGACGTATAATATTGGGATTACTGAAGAATAAAATAAATAAAACTAAAGAAGATATATACCTGATTGACTTATGAAACTCAAGAAAGTTTTTATGGATCATATGGAAGTAATCAAGAAATAAAAAAACTCAAGGAATTTACAATGACTTCGAAGACGAGGCAGCATGGTTTATGACCTTCGCCTGTCCAACCATGAGTTGGACGAAAAAAAAAAATCAAAGAGAATGTAATGGGATCCTGCTGTTTTGCCGAAAAGATTTTGACAATATTTCATTACCCAAACAAATAGCAACCTTTTTTTATACCATTGCAATATTTCGAATGATTTTATTACGCATATTTTTATTTGGTCAAAGTTTTACTTGGCAAAATATTACCAAGTATAATGTCATTATGGCATTTGGTCTTTAATCAAATGATTTATTACAGCAAACAATCTTCAGACAATAAACGTTTGGTGAAATAGACTCAGAGTACCCCGACTCGGAGAGGTTAGGTTAGAAGGCTAAGCCCGGTTTCCACCGCGAGCGGAACGGACCCATTAATGACTTCGTTAAACTCGCAAACGCAAACTGCATATTTATATTTCCATCAACAAATAGTCGGACGGAAAGAGCCGAGCATGTAGAAAGAGTAGAAATGAGCTCGCTCAGTTCTAGGGAGCGGAGTCTGTAAGTACTCCGCTCAAGTCGCAATTACCATTTACATAGTAGCGTTTCCACACAGAAAGTGGTGAGCGGGGCGGATTGAACGAGTAAACAGAAGTTGAAAGAGTCCGCTGTGGCAAGGCCTGCACCGACTAGTTCAGTACGGACTCGCTCGCTGTCTGCCCTCCGCGCTTCTCGCCTCCCGCAGCCACGCGCCGGCTGGCTTCGCATCGCCGCCGCCGCGCATGCGCGCATAGTTGTTTGTTATGGCAACAAAATGTGATCTTTTTTCTCTATACATAATCACTGTCATCACTCGATTCCGTGTCACTTGACTTATTTAAAGTTATCTGTGGTGTCACTCGATAACATCGCAACAAGACGACCACACGCAACCAGCTCAAAACTTCAACTGAACTCGTTCTCTGTGGAAATTCACTGTTCGTTTTTCATTTCTCATATTCCGTTCAGCTCACTCCGCTCATTTCTCTATCTCATTTTAATTTTGCAGTGGAAATCAAATGATCAGCTCTTTGTTGGTGGAAATATAAACCTATTTACTATAAAAAAATGCGTTCCGCTTGAGCATTTCCCGCTCATTACCCTTTCGCGGTGGAAACCGGGCTAAGGCGGGAGCGAAGCGGAGCTCCCGCCTCAGCCTTCGTGGTTATTTTTTTTAAACCACCCAGAAATAGGAGCCCCGCTTCGCGGGGCTCTGTCCACCTGTCTTAGCACAGGTGGTGATCAGTTACTAGTTATGTTTAATATCTACTTAGGTTACTATTACCTATAACTACGATAGAACTTAAAAGATTTTGCGTAAAAACTGTTATTCCAACTGAAATATTTAACTAAATAAAAAATAGCATAGCTATCAGAAAGCACAGTTTCCGACACAGAATTAATTCTTATCACATCATTGCATTCTAAATTTGGTTACAGATAAAGATAAATTCAGGGTATTCCCCGAAGCTAACCATAAACAAAAAGGTGGCCTCAACTCAACTCAACATATTTTATTTTACATGGCCACTTATAAAACGACACAAGCTAGTGCACGGCACGAAATTGGTCGATTCCTATGGAGAAGATTCGGCAAGAAACTCCACAGTTATATTCTTTTCAAAATATCATTCATTTTTATAATATTGTATCCATAATACTCGTTTAAAAGGTATGATAGTTACCAATTCACACCAAACAATGTAGATAGATATATTCTTTATTGTACACCATAACAGTAAAACAAAATTATGGACTTAACAATTAAAAAGGGTGTTACAATGGGCGGTCTTATCGCTAAAAGCGATCCTTTACAGTCAACCTTTGGATGGATTTGACACAGAAGGAGAAAATAAATACGCGGGTAGTCCACGGTGTACTTTTTATCTATATAAAATACAAAACAATAAATAACGTTCTCAAAACATAAACATTTAAAAAATGTGCTTGTTTCTTCCATTTTAGTTGAGCAGTCGGGTTTTTTTTATTTTTAAATATTTTATTTTATTTTCAGCTTTTAAGTATTTAATTCCGTTTTAAAACGTTATATATCCTAAACGGTCGCTAAAAATGAAAAATAGTTAAAGAAACCTCAAAATCATTTTTAAAGATCTATTTAATGATACCCCACTTGTCATAGTTTGTTGTTTTTTTTATTTTTAACAATATGGCGCCTGGTTGTCATTGTGGTGATTTGTTTTTATTTTAATCTACCTTATAACACTTGCGCCATCAAGACAAATCCAATGACGTATCATTTATCAAAATCCGTTCACGGGTTTAATAGTTACGAGGGAACAAAGGAATGGACATACATAGATACATACGCGGTAAAAACATAACCCTCCTCCTTGCTTTGCCACAGTCGGGTAAAAAATCAAACAAAAGTGCACCACATCGTTTCTATCTATGGTCCAATACAATGCATATTTAAAAATAAAATAAAAAATTCAATTACTTGCTTAATCCCAATTATAGCACCTAGGTAGTTAACTACAGATAAAATTAAACAAAAGAACAAAATACCAATGCAAATACAGATTTTTTACAGATTTTCTTAAATAATGCTTTCAAAAATTTGGCAACACTATACAGTGTCCGCTCTGTTGTTATCTGTGCATTCTCTTTCTTTGCGCTCTATCTATGACTTTTCTCTTGTGTTACTTTCGCTTTGTACAGCTTTGTAATGAATGACCGAAATCTTAAAAATATCGTGTTATAAATGAGCTTCTATCTTGTTGAATTATAAGTATCTCTAAGTCGGTATCGGTAAGTCTTCCATAATCTGATCTGTTATAAAATGGCTGACAGTGACGATGAGTATGATCGTAAAAGGCGCGATAAATTTCGGGGTGAACGAGGCACTGCTGAAGGGAGCAGTTACCGTAGTAGTGACCGACGTGAAGAAAGGAGTCGTGGGCGCGAAGACTGGTCCGAGAGGTATGTAATATTGATTTATTATGAGATCTATGAATTACTTGCAAATCCCAACCTCTCTTAAATTCTACAACTTTCGTTCAAGTCCAAGTAGGTAATAATATCTAGCTATAAATCAATCCACAACTATTTTAATTGTTTATTGAGAACATTGTAATATATTATTGAGATTAAGTTATAACTACTTCAATAAACTTTTTGTTAGAGATATATTCACATACTTAAGCCCGATTTACACTTCAACAAGTACAGTAGCGAGTTAACTTGCGTCATTGGCGAATTAAGTTGATAATGTACTACTACTTAACTCGCTTTTGCCGTTCAAACTACAATAACAACTTAACTCGCCGATGACGCAAGTTAACTCGCTACTGTACTTGTTGAAGTGTAAATCGGGCTTAAAGGAAAGTTTAGCCAAAACCAAAATTACACTTATCACTTCAAGTCATCAATCTAGTAGATATGTAGGTTATTCATAGCGTTTTCTCAATGATTTGCGCATCACACATTGAGGGGACATCTATGGCTGTCATGCTTTAACCCTAGATTCATAAACATACGTCTTGCATACACCCATAAGTAGTAAAACACTTGCAGCGCGCAGCGCAAAAAAGATAGAAATACGTGTCTCTCAGTACCTTCATAAAGCGACGAGAGCTCACTAGGGCACCAGCAGTTTTGGCACGTAAACATATAGTTTTGGATATACTGAGCACGAGGTGTCTGAGATACGCATGTTTATGATTAGTGTAACAACTTTGTATAATGGATGGTTTTACTATTTGCCTTATAAAACGAATGAAAGTACAGATTTTTTACAAAAAAAAGGTATGTATTTATTCTATTATATTCTACGAAAGTAGTTGTTAGTATCAAACAATGTTATCTATTGCCGTTGTTATAATTTTGCTAATCAAACTGTTTTACTGTGTATTAATTCGTAGTTATACTTATTTTTTATTATTATCCAAGTGCTTATTGTGTGTTGTTTTCCAGAATAGCTTTTTTGAAAGACGATGAAATTGGTGCAATATAATGCGAGTGGATGACGAGGAAGAAGTGGATCATGGTGTCAGATAAGATGATAGAGCCTTGGTTACGAAGGCAACGCGAAACACCAACTTTGAGGCAATGCCTAAAACGGAACATCGATGCTATTTTAGGTGATACTTTACCTGATGCACCAGCCAACCCCGAAAACCAATCCAGAAAACTATGCAACTTTTGCTGTTATAAAAAAAAAACGTATGACTAGATTAATCTGTACGTCCTGCAAATGTTACATGTGTATGGAACATCGTGGTAGTTTGTGCCTAGAATGCTTGGATTGATATTTTTTAAATGTTTTTTTATGTTTTAATTCTTAATAAAAGTTCATTCTAATTAATCACTGTGTTTTTTTTTTTTCAATATCTCCCAAAATCATTAAGTTAGGTGACCTTAAAAGTAAGGTGTATCAGAGACGTATGTTTATGAACTATGTAACCCTAAATATAGTTTATGAATCTAGGGTTAAGCTTCATCACATCATCATCCTATTCATCTTTGTACTAGTGTGAACTAGGACATTTCCTCATGTGGATGGCGATTCTTGCACAAATAATTATCACAACCTACCAGGACAATGCAACCCAACTACATATTATCGATGATTTATCCTATAGCATTCCCATCGCTGGCACAAAGACATAAAAAAAGAGGAAATGAAATAAAAATAAAGCTATAATCCAATTCGTAACACAGGCCAAGTGTTGTAATAGCAAAGATCATATCTCAGATAGAATCAGTTAAGATTGTGATACTGTATTAGTGATAGCAATATCAGCACTAATTCACAACTTGTAGAGAGCTATATTGTGTCATACTGTAATAATTGGGTCTTATCTATTTCTGATGATGGCATACAAAAGATATTGCAGATAATGCATGTTCATCTTTAAAAAATATTATTCCTAAACAGTATTCAGTCAGATTTACTGAAAAGTCTGACTTATACAATCTATACTGAAATTATAGAGCGGAAGAGTTTGTTTGTTTGAATGTGCCAATATTTAAAAAATACTGGGTGTATTTGCATGAAACTTGGTAAGGAAGTAGCTTGAGGAGGGTTACTATTTACCCAACTGCAATATAGGGAGGTTATGTGTTTTTTGTGTTAAAGTCCATGGGAGCGGAGCCCTGCATAACTGCTAGTTAATTATATTTTTTGTGTGTTAGAACTCGAGGGGGTCGTTCTGGACCTGACTACAGGGACTACCGTGGTGGAGCGAGTGCAAGCCGAGGATATTCTCCAGTCAGAGGCGAAGGGCCACCCAACAAGCGCATCAGACCTGACTGGCCTATTGATGAGAGGCGATATGGGGGAATGCCACATGACACTTATGGTTATGGCTGGCCCCATGATCACTTTGGCCCACATCCTGCTCATCAAGGCTATGGGCAGCCAATGGCACCTGTGCCTGCAAGGTAATAATAACATATTCTACATTATATGAAATTGTTCTATTTAGTTCTAGTATAAATAAGTTTTGTGCTTACTTTGCAGTAGCGCAATACCCACCATAGACAGTTGATAGGTAGTTTAGAATAAATAGTCTCATTCACTACATTTACTAAAAACGTTTTTACTTTTTTATTTAAAATGCTTTGATATTGAGCAGTGCCTTGGTATTATAGAAGGTTGAAATACATATAAAATAGCTGTAAATAAAATAACAGAAACATCAAGATAAATATTAGGTTTGAATGATAGCCCCAAAATATGAAAAATTAACATAATCGGTGAGGTGAGGTTAGACCGGGGTGAACTAGTAAAAAAGAAATAGAAATGGGATTTCTGAAATCCTGAGACAATCACAATATTTTAATTAATGGTAGCATTGCTCATTTTCATTATTTTTCATCAGGCTGTTGGCCAATTAAAATAAAAGTACTCTGGGTAAATACAATACAACTGGCAAAAATCCTTTAAAAATTGCTTAAAAAAGCTTTGTTGATATTGAAATCACTGCACTGGGGTAGGAGGGCCTAATCTTGTAACAATTTCTTTGCAGGGACACAGTATTACCATTGGGAGCAACCGATGGTCCTTCTACTATGATGTCTTTCAAAGCATTCCTTGCAGCCCAGGATGACTCCATCACTGTAGATGATGCTATTCAGAAGTACAATGAGTACAAGCTTGAATTTAGGAGGCAACAACTAAATGAGTTTTTTGTTGCTCATAAGGATGAAGAATGGTACGTATTATTGGTCGGTTATCATACTTATCTACAAGGAACTTAATAATGGGGAAAAAATAGTTTTGCATGAAAGAATTTAAATTAGACTTAACTTAAAGAATCAATAACTTTCTCTTTGTATTATTTGCTGGTTATCGAAAAATTCTAAGCATAAAACACATTGATATATGATATAAAAGTTGTCAATTTATAATAACTTTTAAGTTCCATTTATCATTTGATCATTAATACATTAGATTCAGTATTTACGGTTCATAAATGGCCCAACTTTACATATCTAAGGTTCTTCATCAGACTTTATAGGGTAATAGTAATATTGTCAGAATACTGGATGAAACATGAAAAATATTAGAATAAGAATACAGTTTGCTTTGCAGTTACACTTATGGAAATTAAACATCTAAGATTATCGGGATGTCTAATGAACTTGAATTAGCATAGGATGTAATATTCAGGAGAATCAATATTTTGGTAATGTAAAAAGTTACAAGTTTTAGAAAATCCTGGATCAACTCAAAAATTAGTAGAAAATCTTCAAGTCAAACAATTAAAACATCCCAAACGATTTATCTAAAATAAGATCCTGAGGGAGTTATTTGGGGAAATGTGATAGGGATAAGATGCAAGGAGAATGTGAATTTTTTGTTCGTAATCCTGCATCTAGGGTATTAATGATCAAAGTAGTTATGCTTTGAATTTTTCAAAGATGCTATGCAAATGTTAACCTTACCTTTTTTCCTACAGTCTACAGTGTATTCGCGTGGATTGCTGGACATCATTAGTGTGTAGCTAGTTTATTTCGCGTTGACCTGTAGCGCGCAATGCTACAGGTTTCGTTTCTGTTAGGGGTAGGGTTATGTGTATTCCACATGTGTGGAACAGGTGAGATTATGAGATTTTTTAAATATATGTAAACAAGGGCCGATTTTTCAATCCTCAGTTAAACAGCTTGATAGCCGATATTTGATAGAGAACAGCTTCGGAATTTTTCAATATCTGGAGTAAAATTCTATAATTATTTGGTATAGGTATTATGCTCATATAATATTTTTTAATACTTTCCTTATGAATAATGCAGTTTCATGTTTTCAGTACCATTAAACCTGGGTTGGTTTGTCTTGGTACTCATATTAATAAATAAATAAAATATATTAATAAAATCCCACCTAAACGTTTCGGGAATACCTTCATTGTGCGTACGGCTAAGGAGTGCAATTCCCTGCCGGAGTCTGTGTTTCCCGATAGCTATAACCTGGGGGTCTTTAAGTCAAGAGTGAATAGGTTACTTTTAGGTAAGCGTGCTCCATCTTCGACCCCATCATCACTTACCATCAGGTGAGATGGTGGTCAAACGCGAGCCAATTATCAATAAAAATAAAAAAAATTGGTAACTCTGATATCGCAGAAAAAAAATCAGCTATTCAGTAATTTTTGTAGTATTTACTGTGATGCCAGGGTTGATCCCATAGTAAAAGTGGTTGAGTGTTACGGATTCGTGTAAATCCGGATGACTGTTATTTCTGATTCAAACATTATACAAGTACTGTTACAGCAGCGATTGAAAAATTCGAAATGTTGACTCTAGAATAATCTATGGTATTTTTTGTTAATGCATGTAATAATGGCGGTCTAACTGGGTATAGAAAAATCGGCTTTAAGATGTGTAAGGGTAAACATATTTAAAACTTATATTATATTAATATTTGGCGTTTTCCCACATAACTGTTTTATGGTTTGCTACAGACGTAGGTGGTCTGTTTATAAAATGTCGTAGATTTTTTGTATTAATGTAAACTGGGTACAAACATTTTTTTGTATTAAAATCGTTCTTAATACACTAGTTAATAGACTTACCGACATTTAATGAAACAAACTAATAGAACTATTTTGTTTTTTAGGTTCAAGATTAAATACCATCCTGAAGAATCCGTAAAACGCAAAGAAGAGCAGCTAGGTGCTTTAAAGGTAAAGTTCTTTTTATTTTTCTCATTTATATCAGACAGAATCTTATGCTTTTCCTATTAAGTAAATGGTTTATTTCTCTCCACAATACAATAGTTTTACATATTTTACTTGTTATTTATACTAATAATATAAAGCGGAAAAGTTTGTTTGAACGCGCTTATCTTCGAAATTACTGGGTGGATTCCAAAAATTCTTTCTGATTATGATAGGCAGTTTCATGAGGAAGGCTATAGGCTATCTAGTATTACGCTACTGCTTTTGGTTTTCCTAAAATAAGGGTATTAGTGAACTAGTGAAGTAAGTCGGAAGAAAATACGCCGCTAAATTACTATAATCGCGTGCGCTGGCGAAATGCTGAGATATACGTAAAAATCATGTACTACAAAAATGTAGGATTTATGTAGATCTAAAAAAAGTTCGCGATACTACATATCTAACTCTTATAAATAATCCACAATAAGGCAAATTATGTAAAGAAAATATTTAAAAAATAAGGCATGGCTTTGTAGTATTATTATTATGAGGCTATATTAATATTTACGTTCGAAACTAATTTCATCATCAAATCAATTTTATGAAGATATACTTTGCCTTTTACAGTATGTAATTTGGACTTATAGTTTAGGAGAAAATGTGAAATTAAAATTATTCAACAACGCTATTCACCGAAACGGCGCGCGGATGCACGGCGCGTCGAGCATAACTTGCATACCTACCACGCTGCGATAGATACACACTGATAGTGTACCTAAACTTGGTTTCATTTCGACTTCTTTGCTAAGAGACTTCCTATGTAAAATTGTTCCAGTTTTTTTTTTGCGTCAGATGTGTTATTTTGTATCTATACATTTGAATATTTTTATTTCTGTCCGTCCGTCCGTCCGTCCGTATGTCACAGCTATTTTATTCCGAAACTATTAGGAGTATACATGTGAAACTTGGTAGGTAGATGTATTCTGTGAACCGCTTTCCGATTTTAAGAAAAAAATTAAAAAATATTTAAAATAAAGGGGGGCTCCCCATACATGGAACTGAAACTGAAAATATTTTTTTTTTATGAAACCTATGCGTGTGTGGTATCTATAGACAGGTCTTTAAAAGTGACATTGAGGTTTCTGAAGCCACATTTGAATATTTTTATTTCTGTCCGTCCGTCCGTCCGTCCGTATGTCACAGCTATTTTATTCCGAAACTATTAGGAGTATACATGTGAAACTTGGTAGGTAGATGTATTCTGTGAACCGCTTTCCGATTTTAAGAAAAAAATTAAAAAATATTTAAAATAAAGGGGGGCTCCCCATACATGGAACTGAAACTGAAAATATTTTTTTTTTTATGAAACCTATGCGTGTGTGGTATCTATAGACAGGTCTTTAAAAGTGACATTGAGGTTTCTGAAGCCACTTTTTCATAAGGTTAATCGTTTAAAAGATATACGCTTCCAAAGTGATAAAATGTGTGTCCCCCCTCCCTCTAACTTCTATAATAATGGAGTGAAAAATCTAAAAAAATATATGTCTGTAGATCTTAATGTAAACTTTCAACCAAAATTGATTTCAACGAGATCAAGTCAACAGTTTTTGAGATACAGCATATTTTCTAAAACTGCAAATATAACTTTGTAATTCATACAAACACTATGAAAAATAAAGTTATTTGGCGTAGTTGTAAAAAATGTAAATAAGCTAGTTTTACGAAATTTGTAAGGTTTTTTTTTCTCAAATAAATATACATATTATATGATATTATCATAGTTACTTCGGAACCCTTTATGGGCGAGTCTGACTTGCACTTGGCCAATTTTTATTTATGTCATCGTTTAATTTAAAGTTTATAGTTTATCTATTTTGTTTTATTTTAGTTCAATTGATGTATACAGTTTAAAAATACGTATTTGTATCGTATATTTTGCGATTCTTAATTTCGTGTGCACCTATAATAGGGATTCAATTCTTATTTATTGTAGGTAATAATATTGTTACGAGCTGGGGTTCGAGATAGAAATAATTAACGCCAATTAAACCAAAATTAACACTTTAATTAATTAAACACAAATAAAAATCTAACACAATTATTCGCACACAACACTTGTCACTTAACACTTAAATCGCACTGAAATTCACTCGTATAGCTTCAATTGTATCGCCTCGGATCTTCTAATAAGACTGACTCTCTGCGCTCCTTTGAGCTCTTTTTATACCCCAGTCTATGAGTTCGAGAACATTCTTATAAAATCGACTCGCTGTTTATACTGCCTAGAAAATTCCATGAAGCTATTCGAGATACATAGTACCGCTATTCGTCGCTAGATGGCGCTAGTGTCTCGACTAGATATACACATTACCGCTATTCGCCGCTAGATGGAATTAGTGTCTCGAACATTCTAGATTTATGTCGAAGTTTCTCGACGTACTTCACTAAGCGACTGGCGTAACAATATCTAGGGTCTAACTAAGTCGTTACTTTTATTAAAATACCTTCGAAGCAATATCATAGTTGCTATAGTTTTCACTGGACTACCGGAAGATATGAAGATTCGAGGTATCAGTGCCGTTTGTCTAGCAAACGGTACTAATACCTCGAATCTTCATGGTACCTATAGATTTACCTTTTAGTTTTAAAAAGGTACAATTTCATGCAAAGGTATCTTTCGAAGCAGCAGCCTTTAATTAAGGCTACACTATTGTTTGTAACAATATTTTAATTTTTAACATGTTTATTGGTGTATGCTTTGTTGGTTGTCCTTAAATAAATAAATAAATAATAAATAAATAAATAAAGCGCCGGAGTTGCGGGAATGTGCTAACGAGATACCGCGATCCCGGAACGCAAGGGCAGCTGAAGGAACAGGGTGCGTTTTTGTCAGTAGAAGTCTGACACTCCTTTCTGCTCCACTTAGAGCTAGAGAAGTTATTCGATGTTTGCGATGTTGTCAGATTTCCATAGCCGAATAGCAAAAACGGAATCTGTCTGTCCGAAACTATTAAGATTACCGAGTTGAGACTTGGTATATAGATAAATAATCTGCAAACCGCTCTCCGATTTAAATAACATAAAATTAAAAAAGAACATTAAGAGGAGGCTCCCCATACATGGAACTGGAACTAAAACATATTTGGTTCATCAAACCTGTACGTGCGGGTGTCTATAGATAGATCTTTAAAAATTAAATTAAGTTTCCTAAAATATTTTTTCTTCAAATCCAGTCTTTTGGAACATACCTATACACTTCCAAAGTAGTAAAATGTGTTCTCTCTAACTTTTAAAATAATAAAGTCTAAAATCAAAAAAATATATATATACCTACTGTATATTTTAACGAAATATTTTAACTAAAATTGGTTTGAACAAGATACAGTCAGTAGTTTTTGAGATATAGAGCATTTTCGGAAACAGCAAATATATGTATTTCTTTATGAAAACACAAAACATAAAAGAAAAAAATAAATACAGACAAAAGAGCACAAAGGTGCTGCTTACTTCATAAGCATCCAGCAGACCTGCGACAGAAGAGTTGTATAAGAGATGATGGACACAGTGTGAATAAATATTAATTAAGTACGTAAATTACTAAAAAAAAACTTAACTAATAAAATAAATTATAAAGATACAATAAACAAATATACTGCGAAAATATATACAAATAAAATATAAAATTACGGGATGATGGAGAAGTAGTGTTCTTTGATCAGTTTTTTGAAAATATGGGTCGTTTGAACTTTGTTATTCATACAAACACTATGATTAAACAAAGTTATTTGGCGTAGCCACTATGGTATGCGTCATGGGCGAGTCTGACTCGCACTTGGCCATTTTTTCTTTCACATGGTCAATTATACAGCCTTTTTTTTTTTTTTTTTTAACGTGGTAAAATTATCAAATAAGTCCTCCCACTCCGGGCAGGGTGGGAGGGACTGTCAGACTTTTACTGACTAAAATCCACGGAGCTCCTTCAATAACCCTTTACATACCGGGGCCACGGTAACGGGATGAGTCCCACGACCCCGGCGGGCTTCGGCCCTCTGCAGAGGGGGCCTCGTCATGTTGCTGACGCTCTTTGAGGCGCGCGTGGAACACGACGCGCCGTCGACCCGGGCATGGTCCATGGTCGGACAGCGAGTTGCCCTTTACTCGCTGTCCGCATGCCCGCGCCTACGGTGGCCGGAGATCGTCGGCCGACGTCCGACGCCGTGGGCGTCTACCTTTGCGGAATTATACAGCCTTGGCCAAAAGTATTGAGCACCCATGACATCTTTCAGTTTTATGAGGAGTATCAAATAGAAATAAAACAAAATGTTTTATATAGGTTTACTAGTACTCTCGCGGGGCTTCGCTCCCGTGGATTCTATCACGGTAAAAACATAACTCTCCTTTTTTTCAGTCGGGTAAAAAGTAGCCTATAACCTTCCTCAAGCTTCAAGCTACTTCCATACCAAATTTCATCCAAATCCACCCAGTACTTTCGAAGATTAGCGCGTTCAAGCAAACAAACTAACAAACTTTTCCGCTTTATAATATTAGTATAGATTTTATTAATTGAAAATTAATATTTTGTGGGTCCACCCTTTGCCTTAATTACGGCAGAAATTCTTTTTCGTAAAGAGCCAACAAGATTTTTATAGTCTTCAGCAGTAATCGCGTTCCATTCTAGGCGCAGGTAGCGTTTCAAATCTTGTCTTTTGTTAATTGTGTGGCGCCTAACTCTACGCTATAATAAACCCCATAAATGTTCTATGGGGTTCAGATCTGGCGACTGGGCAGGCCAGTCAAGAAGCTTTGTGTTATTTTCCCGAAACCATGTCATAGTGCGGGCAGATTTGTGGCATGGCGCGTTACCCTGCTGGAATTTAACACCATCCATGTTCGTGTCGCCGAAAAGTTTCGTGAATGAAGGCAGCAACGCAGTTTCTAGTACATTTATGTACTTAGTAGAGTCCATGCGGCCCTCACACATGAACAATTCGCCAACTCCAGAATCGGTCATGCAACCCCAGACATTATGCTGCCGCCGCCGTGTTTTACGGTTGAGATCACACACTCAGGCTTAAATTCTTCGCCCACCCGGCGACGCACAAAGGTCACACCAGGTGTACCAAAAATCTGCAATAAAGAATAAACTATTGAGTTCCGGAAAAAAATAACTTCATCTATGCGATTGGTTTTTAAACCATTTTCAACCGACGACAAAAAGAGGAGGTTATCAATTCGACGCGTATATAACTTTTTTTTTTTTTAATGTATGATCATCGATTACTCGAAGACGGCTGAACCGATTTGGAAAATTCTTTTTTTGATTGAAAGGGTATACTTCGATATTGGTCCCATTTTCATAAACGTCAGGATCTGATGATGGGATCCTGGAGAAATCGAGGGAACTCTTCAAATATTATAGGCACACCTATGTCGTTTTGGGTATTTATTATAGTAACTTGTGCAGTTGCTCTCAAAAAGTACCATTTGAGGAAGTGGAACTGATGATGAAGACCACAGATGGCCGCCGAAACTACTCAATAATAAGTATTGAGTGGATTGCGATTCGATTACTTGAATATGGATGTTACGCACTTCATGCTCGTCACAATGCATATGGTGATGTAGAGCTGATGGTGAAGTACCAGGAGAACTCCTCAACAATTAACGGCCCAGCATTGGGAAAAGCAATATTTTGTAAAAGGTTATAAGTAGTTGATAATTAGGCTCTTGTAACTAGGTAAATTAAAAATAGACCAACTAAAAAGAGTGAAATAAAAACTTTTTACCAAAAAATTAAACCGACTCCCAAAAAACACTGCAAAGTGAAAAATAACTTTAATTTCGGAAGTCGGTGCCAAAAACGAAAATACAAAACTAAAGACACCGACTACCGAAATTAAAGTTATTTTTCACTTTGCAGTGTTTTTTGGGAGTCGGTTTAATTTTTTGGTAAAAAGTTTTTATGTAATTTTATTAGGGCATTAAATTGACTTAATCACCTCAAAGTTTGATTCGTTTGACCACACAACATTTGACCACTGAACTTTCACCACTCTTCAGCGGTGAAAGTTCGGTGTTTTAAGGCCCATTTATACCGAGTTTTTTGTTGTTGTCGGAGAGCCATGGCTTCTTCCTAGCTTTACAGCCTTTTGACCAGCTTCCTGAAGTCTTCTACGAGTAGTTCGAGCAGAAATTGATTTCTTAATTTGTTCTGATAACTCAGCAGCGAGCTCTGAAGATGTATTTTTCCTATTTCTTAACGACGCTCTCAGTAACTGACGATCCTGACGGTCTGTGGTGATGCGTTTGCGCCCGGTTCTCGGTCTATTTTGATGTGATCCGGTAGCAGACAATCGCTTAATAGCATATTGACTAATTATATACATATGGACTAATTCAGGACTGCGTTGCCCTATTCGTCGTATGGTGGAATCTTATAATAGCAACTTCATTGATATTGATATTTTTGTATGTTCCAAATCGAAATTTAAGTCCAATGTTTTTAAAATCTTATCCAATGCTAATAAGAAATAGTGTAAGTCCTTTATTATTATTAACTTAATACGAGTATATGTCAACCGTTTTAATTATTTATATTAATGAATTGTATGAATTTGTAATTGTATTATAATGATGATATATTATAATGATGTGATGTCAATTTCCTTATTTAACATAATTTCAATTCTTGTGATAATAACGAATAATCCTAAATTTTAATTTTTAGTTTTAATTAGTTCTTTTTTTTAACGTGTATTTCATTTTAAATAATTAATTAATTGTATTGTATTTACTTCATAATCTATGTTTTTTGTTTGTTTCTTTTTTACTTCAATTTATCTACATATCTGAGTAATGCTAAATCTAGTGGCACTTTTTACCTTATCCTAATATTGTTAACATGCGGATAATGTAGTGGGCTGCAATATTGTTAATACTTCATATGTATATTATTGTTATTTGTAGACGTTATATATTGTAGCTGTTTATTGTCCCATAATAAATAAATAAATAAATATTGCACGGATCGGCGCGAATATTTCACAGTTTTGGAAATCTCTACTTGTGATTTCCCTTGCTCATGCAGAAGCTGTATCTGCACACGTTTTTCTAAAGAAAGTTCGTTTCGTTTTGGCATATTGCTACGATAACACTTAAAACTTTGAAATAAAATACCAAAGGCGCACTAGATTACTGGATGTGTTTATTATTATTATTTTTTAAGAAATTGGTAAATATTTCAGAATCGTCTTAATGTGTTCCTCGAGCTATTGGAGACTGGGGAACTGGACAAGGTTTCTGTGGATATAGACAAGTCAGAGAAGTTGATCAGGCTTCTGGATACTGTTGTCATTAAACTAGAGGGTGGCACTGAAGAAGATTTAAAAGAGCTTGATGAACCCCCTCCACAAGAAGTTGCTAACTCAAATGACAAAGCAGGTACTGTCAAAACAACCTATTTTTCAGCTCTTAAATTTGATTATATTCCATTTATTAGGGCTATATACATAATTATTAATTACATTTTTAAATATGAATATAAAAAATATAAACATTTAAAAATATATATCATATTATTATTAATATCATATAAGCCTGTAGTTTCCAACTAATAATATGACTATTCAGTCATCAATCCCCAATTAATACTTAAAAAATATGAGGTATTTCTGTGGTAATACCTATGATTTTATCGCATTGTAATAGATCAACAAATCGTTATGTCCTATGTAACTCTATAATATAATGTTGTCACAATCTTCTGGTAATAAATAATATTTTGTTTTGATCTTTTTAGATAAAATGGATGCTGACAAGCCGGTCGTTATAGATGTGGATGATGTGAAAGTGAAGGAGGAAAAAGATGAAAATGAAAAGGTTTGCTCACATATTGTAATAAAATAAATCTATACTAATATTACAAAGCAGAAAAGTTTGTTTGAACGCGCTAATCGTTGAAAGTACCTACTGGGTGAATTTGGATGAAATTTGGTATCGAAGTAGCTTGAAGCTTGAGGAAGGTTATCAATAAACATAACCTCCTTCTTTTGCAGTCAAGTAAAATGCCTATAGGCGTTATACTTATAATCGTTATCGAATTATAAGTCCGCGATCATAATGAATTCGTGATCTTATTACTTACATATAAATCCAGAATGCGGCGGTTATGACAAAGGATGACAATGTTATAGATCTACAGTTCAAGTTGTTGTGTGTTAATATTAAATTATTTTTCGTGTTTAAACTATCGTCTTTTGCTGAGATCAACCGACGCTATCAGATTACCTATTTAAATTGAATTTCTAAGCTAGGTACTTATTTATTTACTTATTTAAATTCGATGGATTGATCACTACAGAACAAAAATGTGAAAAAAAAACAATACCAAAAACCAAAATCATTAAAAGTTACAACCCTATTGCTTCAATGGAGCGTAGGTAATTATGTCCTCAACTAGGCTTAGTTTTGTACTGTCCATAAAATAATGATACCATACTCTTAACCTAATAGTGATGAATTCAAACAATCGAATTATAAATTAACGATTTTAAATCGAAAGTAATATTAATCTATACTTCTATACTAATATTATAAAGCTGAAGAGTTTGTTTGTTTGTTTGTTTGCTTGAACGCGCTAATCTCAGGAACTACGGTTCTGATTTTAAAAATTCTTTCAGTGTTAGATAGCCCATTTATCGAGGAAGGCTATAGGCTATATATCATCACGCTAAGACCAATAGGAGCGGAGCACTAATGAAGAATGTTTCAAAATCGGGGGAATTTTTTTCCACGCGGACGAAGTCGCGGGCGGAAGCTAGTAAATTATAAAACGTACAGTGATATTATTTATTTTTAAAATAGTAACCAGATTTTATTATAACTAGACATGGTAAAGCTCTTTTGCAAATTGTTTCACGTGATGAACATTTTCCCCTTACCACAGCGACATAAACCGCATTGATTTGGAATGGGTACATACAGTTAATCGGTAGATACTGGGACATGTTGCAAAAATTTAAAAATACTATCATGATCTATTCGTTTTATTTTTCATGTACCTACCATCATAATCACATTTTGTTTTTTGTTAATTTAACACATAATTATTCAAAAATAAAAACATTATTTAAAGCGTTATTCGATTTTATTCCCGGATCGATTATTTAGTAACCTCACAATTTCGTAGTCGTTATTATCGTACAACACTGAAACTGTCAGTCTAATGAATCGAATTAAACGTCCTGGTATACTTTGGCGACCGCTTCAGTGAACCTGGAGGCCTATAGCTAGTATCAGTTTATCTGTACTGTATGAATAATTTATCTTGTATTATTATTACAGAAAGATGAGAACAAAAAGCCTGAGTCGCCGAAACCGACGGCTCCTCTTACTATGGAGATTGATCCCCATTTGCGTCATCTTCAGGAGCAGGCCAAATTGTTCTCTCGCTTCAACTCTACAGGAACTGAGCCTGATACAGAAGAGACAAAAGAAAAAGAGAAGGAACCCCGTGAGTGAAAGATCAATCAATCAATGTATTTATTTCTAAAGTTTACAGTCTGTCACATAATAGAATTTATAATTATTTGAGGATCTATAGCAAAGGCAGGCCTATCTCACGTGTAGGTATCGATAGCGCAAGTACATGCGGCAGCCACGTCGCGCGAGTTTTGTTCGTCACCACTACTTCGCGATCGCGATCCTACTACAAAAATGGAAAATTATAAAAACTTTTTTGCAAAAAATAAAACCGACTTCCATATCAAAACACTACAAAGCCAAAAATAATTTTAATTTCGGTAGTCGGTGTTATTGGTTTTGTATTTTCTTTTTTTTCACACCGCCTTCCGAAATTAAAATTATTTTTGGCTTTGTAGTGTTTTGATATGGAAGTCGGTTTTATTTTTTGCAAATAGTTTTTATTTTCGCGCTTTTTAGTGGATCAGTTTTAATTAATATAGTTACAAAAGCCAAAATGTCGACTACTTATCACCTTCACCAGCAGAGTAAACGAAAAGATCGTCTATGTAAATATCTTTTTCAGACTTTTGTCTATTTTTGAGAAACGGCTTGTCCGATTTCGATAAAATTTTCATGGGACCATTTGGAAAATATACCCTTTTCAACAAAAAAATAAGTTTTCAAATCGGTTGGCAAGCGACGGAGTTATGCCCGAACAAACATAAAAAAAAAACAAACAAACATCCGAATTGAGAACCTCCTCCTTTTTTAGAAGTCGGTTAAAAAAAAGGTAAAAAGATACTGTGCAGTGATTGCAATCCAAATTTAACTTTTTTTAGGCTTCTAATACCTTATAATTCGGGCACTAAGTGTATTAAATAACTGTTACATACAAATCACCAGGCTAGCTCCTACATTATATTACAATAATCGAAAATATTTGTTCTACTGAAAATAGTTAAGAACTGACATGATTTTTAGGTGTTGGCTCTTCTTAGGCTTAATTTACACCGCCGTGGAATGGAATGGAAGCGACTTTTTTCAACGAAATTGTACATAGCATAATGAACTTTATGTCAATTGTATAACATACAAACGACAGTAGCTAGGGGAATTCTCGAGAATGCGCGAGAATTCCGCGGAAGACGCGCGACCTTTTTTTGGCTCCTATTTAGTTTGTATGTTATACAATTGACATAGAGTTCATTATGCTATGTACAATTTCGTTCGCTGCCATTCCATTCCGCGGCGGTGTAAATTGAGCCTAAGACAATCATGTTCGCGTCGTATGTCATTCTGATTTGATACGCACTTATCTACCTACATAAACACCTAAACAAGATATTTAGTCTCATAAACAAGTTAGGTACACACTAACGTACGCCGTGTGGATAAAAATAAAATAGTTTTCTGGTCTACCTACATAATACCACAGAATAGTAAAAATAAATAGTATACTACACTTCTGGACACATCTATTGGCCCACCTTAGAGTTTAGGTTTCGATGGCCCCTACCGAAATATGATTGCTAGATTGAACAAAAACTGTTGATGCAGTTTTAAACCTGATACATTTTACCATCTTTTTCGATCGTATAGTTTTAAATTTGAATTCAGAATACCATACGACATGGACCTACGCCTAACAAGTCGGATATGCGCCTTGTTAAAGGCAATTAATTTTTGAATAAAAAACATGTTTTATCAAATAAAGGTTTAATTTAATAACGCGTGTTGCCTCCATGGGCATCTACCACAGCTCTCATACGATTAGGCATAGAGTTTATCAACCGCTCTATGAAATTTTGAGGGATCATCTCCCATTCCTCTTCTATGGCAGTTTTCAACTCCTGCATCGTCTGGGCAACTGGCTGACGAGCCCTAACACGCCTTTTTAGCTCGTCCCACATGTGCTCAATGGGGTTCATGTCTGGGCTTCTGGCTGGCCAGTCCATAACTGTGATGTTCACATCCCGAAGATATTCCCTGACGATGCCGGCCGCATGGGCTCTTGCATTATCATGCATAAAAAGGAAATTTGGGCCCACATAGTCCGCGTATGGTATCACGTGAGGTTCTAAGCACTCACGAATGTATCTTTCAGCATTTAATGTTGGCAGCCGTGGTCCTGTAACAACCTCAAGTTGAGTTTTGCCGCTCGCGGATATACCGCCCCAGACAGTCCATGAGCCACCGCCATAAGCAACCCTCTCTTCAAAGCAGCATTGTGCGAAACGCTCTCCCTTACGCCGGTAGACCTTCTTCCTTCCATCATTGCCATGTAACACAATTTTAGACTCATCAGAAAAGAGTACACGGCTCCAATCTTGCTGTGTCCAATTTAAATGACTGCGTGCGAAATGAAGGCGCGCTGTTCGGTGGGCTCGCTTTAGTTTGGGCCCATTAGCTGGCTTGTGTGGTACCATATCGCGTTCTTTTAACCTTCTCCGAACAGTTCGAGCGCTCACAGATACTCCGTGGAAGTCGCGAAGTTGGTTTTGTATCTCAATGGAGGTAAGGTGACGATTTCTCAAGCTGGTCGTCACGATGAATCGATCCTGCCTTTCAGTTGTGACCCGAGATCGTGGCCTTCCTTGGCGACGAACAAAGCCGCCAGTCTCTAGGTACCTCCGATAAACATTTCGGACCGCAGATCGACTTAAATTAAGTTGAGCACTCACGTTTCTTTGGCTGTGTCCGGCCTGAATAAGTGCCACAGCTTGGGCGGCGACTTCAGGTGAAGTATCCATAGATTATTGATAGAACCTCACCTTAATGTTAAGAATAAGTAATGTTTGTTGCAAAAGCAAAGATATCAATCACTTTTTCAAGAATTAAATCCAAGTAAACCAATAAAACCAAGTTTTCTTAGTATTCGATTGTTTGATATCAACAAACAGGCTCCAAATTGTCTTTTGTTTCTTTAAATTCTGTGTTCGAAATTCAAAAAAAGACTATTGAATGAAATTGTGAATGTGCCAGGTTCAAAACTGCATAAAAACTTTTTGCTCGACCTAATATAATATTTTAGCTAGGACCAAACGAAACTGAAAATACAAGGTGGGCCAATAGATGTGTCCAGAAGTGTATTAAGATCTAGCCTAGGTTTATTCGAAGTATTATACCTAATAGGTAGATAAATATCCGGATTAAATTATTTCTAATTGAAGACAACCCTAACATCGTCAGAAAAGATAAGCGATACGCAATAGAAAGAGACGCGACTTGTAGGTGAATACAACAGTAGGTTATTGCACGATACGATCTGAACTGCACTTTATTCCAAAATAGCGAGAGTCCCTATTTCTTTGATTGATTTTAGGTAATGAATTTTCTGTACTTGTACTATTAAGTATTGTGTCAAAGGTATTAAGGTCCGCCAGCCCGTAATAAATAAGCCATTAATGTATCATCATCTTAACATGTAACTGTTTTTTGTCCCTTATAAATAAATAAATATAATTATAGAGACTGCATTTTACATAAAGACTTGTAATATCTTCAAAAGATAATACTTAACTGTTTGATAGTTGCTTTAATTAATTCTCATTAGCCTTTTGCCTATAAAAATAAATAGCCAACCCCCCTCTTTATTTATCTAGTTATATATCTAGTGCTTATCCAAATGCGAATTTTCTTGGGTATCTGCCCACCATCCATATATATATTTCTATTTGTTGACTTCCTCTATGAATGCATGAGCGTTTAAATATGTTTGTTGGGGCAGGTTTGGAAACCAAAGTTCTCTTTTTACATTAACAGCACCTCCTGGATCGTCATCTAGCTCATCGACCTCAAGTTCTTCGTCATCTAGTTCAGAAGACGAAGGCGAAGTTACCAGCCGCCGAAAATCCAAGTCTAAATCGAAGACACCCGACAAGTCCCCTAAACGTAAAGAAAAGTCCAAGTCTCCAAGTGTGGAGAAAGTTGTTGAGACCAACACTGAAAATGATAAGGAGAAGGAAGGAAGAAAAAGTGGTGATGAGAAAGCCGACGCGGTCAGTGATGTCGTTGTCGAGAAGAAGGAAAGTCGCGCGTTACATAAAACGACTTCCATATTTTTAAGAAATTTAGCGCCCACCATCACCAAAGCCGAGGTTGAAGCTGTAAGTCACTAGTTTTTCTATATTCTTTATTTCATTTATTCAGCACTTCTTAAAAAAGAAATCGGATGTTTAGTACACTTTTGTGCAAAGGACATTGTTCCGGCTACATACATGTCACGCCTAAGAATCGTTTGAATCGAAAATGACTTAGATATACTAAATATTTTATGGAATCATAGTAAATCAATTTTTACTAACGGACACTTGAAGATACAAAAATAATCAATTCATGGAATCAAGTCCGAAAATAGCCAGGTAGTAAGGATTCACAGAGTCCTTTATACACAGCCGAGTCTATCAAGTATGCAATCTGATCAGAGTCCGTTATCAAGCCAAAGTTGTTAGAATTAAACCATAAAACGCATATAAAATCGCAAAGCAGAGAACGTTGCAATAAAAATTGAAACGAAGTGAAGTTTAAGCACACTATTGTTGCCAAGTACGAAAAGCTATCATACACGAATGCTATGCCAGAAATTCCCGATTTCGGTTTTTGTTTTTATAAATATATTTTTTTAGATATTTTTTTTTTTTCTAATTTTATTAGCTGACGATTATATATTATTTACTAGGGTTAAATTAATAACGTAACCCAATCAATATTTTATTATTATTTTTATTTCTATCTATACGTTGAAAATACCCGAAATATTCCGAATTTAATCAATTCACTACGCATTCGTTAATCGTGACCCAACTTTTATTTTGAATTTATTTATTTCAAGTGTCTGTGGAATACTAAAATATGTTTCAAGCAGTATAAAAAGAAATGAAAATTATCATATAATTTATATTCATATCGGTTCATAGGCTAAAATCGAACAATGTCCTTTCTCAACAAGCCAAATAGGTATAGATATTCTACAGAATGCACTGCTGCACCTACAGCTGTGTAATGAAAAAGGATGCTAATTATTTTTATTCAAAATTAAATTACATGTGAATATACTGTAAAACATTAAAAATAAAAATCATGACCAAAACAAAAAACTGTAACAAAAATAAATCTGATGAAAATAATATAAATAAACATCAAAGAAATATACATTTGCCATCAAGGACACTTCTTGGCCTAATACAATAGTTAGTTTTTAAAAGATATTGATTTTCTTTAAATGTAAGTTAGCATGTTATTGGACACATTTCTCCTTTATAACTTGATTAAAATAAAAGAAAAAAAACTAAAGGTAAAATTAGAGAAACTTAAAGTAAATATTTATCACTACTTTTGGATCAACTTAGTATGTCCCTACCCTGAGACTAGTCTTCTGTGAAAGAGATGTTGATAGGCCAGACTGCAATCCTTTGCATGCCATAGTTGGCCCTACTGCCATCCATGCTTTACTCTTAACATTTACTGAAAAGTGGACCATTGTAACCCTTTGTATATGTTAAGTCCTTATTTAATTCTATTATGGTGTACAATAAAGAGTATATCTATCTATCTGGATGATAAAGTTCATAAGTGACGAGACTAATATGTGTTTTAGATGTGCAAACGTTACGGTGGCTTCCTACGTGTGGCTTTGGCTGATCCCCTCCCTGAGCGTCGCTGGTTCCGTCGCGGTTGGGTCACCTTCCGACGAGACGTCAATATCAAAGATATCTGCTGGAACCTGAACAATATAAGAGTAAGTTAAATTGAATAGTCATCCTTCGGGAGCCGTAGTCAAGTAAAAATAACAATAATGCTAATTGTAATGATAAAAATAATAAAAATTGAATATAAAATGGTATAATTGATGGGCTTCGTTGTTTAATCGTTACTTGTTGTTAATCAAGCTCTTTTTTAATCAATCTATAGCTAAGAGAGTGCGAATTGGGTGCCATTGTCAACCGGGACCTGCAACGCCGCATCCGTCCAGTTTCGGGCATCACCTTGGAACGGCCGGTATTGCGCGCTGACGCTCGGTTAGCTGCCCGACTAGCACATCTACTGGACACCCGTACGAAACTATGGCAAGACGAAGCTGAGGAACAAGAAAAAGACGGTGCTCAGCGGAACCGGAATGAGCTGGTACACACAACTTCTTTTATTATTTGATATATCACCATCACTCATGCTCTTATTATTATTATTTTGGGGTCGCAACGTGTTTTCTACATCCATTCTCCAATTACTTGTCACCTTAGTGGTCATGCCCCTGACATACAACTAGATTTGCAGGAAACAAACCAGTTTCAGAAAACCGTGTACGCTAAAATTTACTTTAAAATACGTACAGGATTCAAATTTAGGCATATACACGTGGAAAATTTATTATTTGATATTTAGAAAACTTTTGCACAGAGTTGATGTGAACAAGGAATATCACAGAATATTTCACACATAGACACCTAATAAATGGGACAACATATAGTTTGTATGGGCCTTATAAACTTGAAATATAGGAATCAATAACAAATAAAAGGAACATTTTCATGAAATTTGATCTCATCAATCAAATTTCTTTTATATAATTCATTTAACACATGTTTCAGTTTTCTTCTAAAAATGTTTAAAAGCGTAAAAAGTAAGGACAAATTATGATACCTTTTTGTAAATAGTTTCACCTCTGTAGTCCTAATAGTTTCGGAAAAACTAAAGTGACTGTGACATACAGACAGACAGACAGGCATGACGAATCTATAAGGGTTCCGTGTTTTGCCTTTCGGCTGCGGAACCCTTAAAATCACTTAACACGACATTTTTTTGTTATGTACTAAAGTACCCTATTTGCAAAATAAACATAAAAAGTCCTGGATATAAATACAATAAATAAAAATCAATTAAAGTTCCCCTGGCATAATAAAATACTTTTCATGCGGACGAAGTCGCGAGGAAACTAGTCAATAATCAACCAATTAACCCTTTTATATATTTCAGACAACTTGACCTTCTGACATCTTATTACAATAAATATCACTTATACCAAAACTTATAGAATAATAATTATGTATACATTTTTCTGCAGAGCTTTAGTTTGAACTCGAAGAACCCAGTGCTTCATAAAATAACGGAGCATTTAATAGAAGAGGCGTCAACTGAAGAGGAGGAATTATTAGGGCTCGAGGCTTCATCAGATCCTGTTGTCAGCGAACAACCGGACCCTGAGTTTATGAAAGTGTTAGACCGTCTTGTACTGTACTTGCGTATTGTACACTCGGTTGATTACTACAATCACTGTGAATATCCCTACGAAGATGAAATGCCAAACCGTTGCGGTATCATGCACGCTAGGTCTGGACCTCCTGCTAATAAGGTAAGAATCCTTATAAAGACTGCCATTTGTAAAAACTTGCTTAGTCAGAATAATCAATAATAATGTTTAATATATATACAGTGGTGGTCATATATGTAATTAAGGGCCTATACTACCTCAGCGCTTCTCACTCTTTATCTCGCTCGCACACTACTGGCCGCGGTCACGCGAGCAAGCGAGACAGGGTGGCAGGGAAAAGACTCCGATAATTTAGTTTATTTCTTTTTATGGTGAAAATAATTGTAATTTAATAAAAGTAAATAACATAAGACCTGCTTTATAGTTAGTTCAATTACTATGCAAAGTTTCATTATCTAATTTGAAGTTATTTTTGAATACCAGCGGTTTACTTTTACAGCACTAAATGGCGCCAAAATTACGCGAATAATGGCTGCGTTACAGAGTGTTCTCTATTTAAGGCTGCGCCGAGTAAAATAACTCAAAACGGTCTTCACTACTAAAGGAATATAACCTATAATAGTACTTTAATTACCATACAAAAATATGTAATGAACACTAGAATAAATGTGTTAGCAAACATAGTTGGCAAAATTTAAAAATATTTTATAGTTTATTAAACAAAAATACATAAAGTTGGACAAAAATCCTTACAAAACATGCTCGTGCGTCGCTGAATTTTGATAGTAAACTGTTGAATTTTTTCATAAACTTCAATTCATATTATTCTCTAATTATCATACTATCATTTACAGCTTTAACATTTCAAAAATGTCGCTTGGTTGTTTTAATTTTAATTTTTTCTTCTAATTTGCGCGCTATTTTGAACCATACGCAACGTACACCGGTCGAAAATTCAGTCGTCCACGGGAGCTCAGAGAGGGGTCACGTCTCATCGTGGAGCGTTTCGCCGGTAACGATAATTCGCGATCTATTGTGTACGTATGTATTGCAGCAATCCGTTGAATAACATAAGTCTAATTTTTTGTTTTTTGAGTACGATTTATTATGCATACCCAACAATTACTTTTTATTGTTCAATATATATTTCTTTAACATTTTTTTTTTCAATATTTGTTTTATTATGGGAAAATGTAAAAAAAAATATTATTAGAAGAAAGTTGGCGCAAATTTTCGAAAAAAACGCCATTCTCATAAAAAGTACGTATTTCTATTTTGTGATGTTATTATTGCTTTTTAACCGACTTCAAAAAAAAGGAGAAGGTTCTCAGTTCGTCTTAAATCTTTTTTATGTATGTAACCTCAAACTCGAAGACGGCTGGACCGATTTGGAATTTTTTTTTCGTTTGAAAGGGTATACTTTCTAGTTGGTTCCATTGTTATGAAATCAGGATCTGATGATGGGATCCTGGAGAAAGCGAGGGAACTCTTTAAATATTATAGGCACACCTATAGCGTTTTGGGTATTTCTAATAGTACCTTGTGCAGTTGCTCCCGAAAAGCACCATTTGAGGAAGTGAAAGTGATGACGAAGACTTTTTTCAAACATTCGATATGGGTATGGGTATAAATTGTTTATGAAATAAATGAAATGAATGAAATGAATGAATGGGTTTTTGGGGGTGGTAATTGCAAATCTGGCATTCATTTTAAAATCCAAGATGGCGGATGCAACTTTTTCTCAAACATTCGATATAGGTATCGTGTAATGGGTTTTTGGGGGTGGTGATTGCAAATCTGGCATTCATTTTAAAATCCAAGATGGCGGATGCAACTTTTTCTCAAACATTCGATATGGGTACCGTGTAATGGGTTTTTGGGGGTGGTGATTGCAAATCTGACATTCATTTTAAAATCCAAGATGGCGGATGCAACTTTTTCTCAAACATTCGATATGGGTATCGTATAATGGGTTTTTGGGGGTGGTAATTGCAAAACTGGCATTCATTTTAAAATCCAAGATGGCGGATGCAACTTTTTCTCAAACATTCGATATAGATATCGTGTAATGGGTTTTTGGGGGTGGTTATTGCAAATCTGGCATTCATTTTAAAATCCAAGATGGCGGATGCAACTTTTTCTCAAACATTCGATATAGGTATCGTGTAATGGGTTTTTGGGGGTGGTGATTGCAAATCTGGCATTCATTTTAAAATCCAAGATGGCGGATGTAACTTTTTCTCAAACATTTGATATGGGTACCGTGTAATGGGTTTTTGGGGGTGGTGATTGCAAATCTGGCATTCATTTTAAAATCCAAGATGGCGGATGCGACTTTTTCTCAAACATTCGATATAGGTATCGTGTAATGGGTTTTTGGGGGTGGTGATTGCAAATCTGGCATTCATTTTAAAATCCAAGATGGCGGATGCAACTTTTTCTCAAACATTCGATATGGGTACCGACCGTGTAATGGGTTTTTGGGGGTGGTGATTGCAAATCTGACATTCATTTTAAAATCCAAGATGGCGGATGCAACTTTTTCTCAAACATTCGATATGGGTATCGTATAATGGGTTTTTGGGGGTGGTAATTGCAAAACTGGCATTCATTTTAAAATCCAAGATGGCGGATGCAACTTTTTCTCAAACATTCGATATAGGTATCGTGTAATGGGTTTTTGGGGGTGGTTATTGCAAATCTGGCATTCATTTTAAAATCCAAGATGGCGGATGCAACTTTTTCTCAAACATTCGATATAGGTATCGTGTAATGGGTTTTTGGGGGTGGTGATTGCAAATCTGGCATTCATTTTAAAATCCAAGATGGCGGATGTAACTTTTTCTCAAACATTTGATATGGGTACCGTGTAATGGGTTTTTGGGGGTGGTGATTGCAAATCTGGCATTCATTTTAAAATCCAAGATGGCGGATGCAACTTTTTCTCAAACATTCGATATAGGTATCGTGTAATGGGTTTTTGGGGGTGGTGATTGCAAATCTGGCATTCATTTTAAAATCCAAGATGGCGGATGCAACTTTTTCTCAAACATTCGATATGGGTATCGTGTAATGGGTTTTTGGGGGTGGTGATTGCAAATCTGGCATTCATTTTAAAATCCAAGATGGCGGATGCAACTTTTTCTCAAACATTTGATATGGGTACCTTGTAATGGGTTTTTGGGGGTGGTGATTGCAAATCTGGCATTCATTTTAAAATCCAAGATGGCGGATGCAACTTTTTCTCAAACATTCGATATAGGTATCGTGTAATGGGTTTTTGGGGGTGGTGATTAAAAATCTGGCATTCATTTTAAAATCCAAGATGGCGGATGCAACTTTTTCTCAAACATTCGATATGGGTATCGTGTAATGGGTTTTTGGGGGTGGTGATTGCAAATCTGGCATTCATTTTAAAATCCAAGATGGCGGATGCAACTTTTTCTCAAACATTTGATATGGGTACCGTGTAATGGGTTTTTGGGGGTGGTAATTGCAAATCTGGCATTCATTTTAAAATCCAAGATGGCGGATGCAACTTTTTCTCAAACATTCGATATAGGTATCGTGTAATGGGTTTTTGGGGGTGGTGATTGCAAATCTGGCATTCATTTTAAAATCCAAGATGGCGGATGCAACTTTTTCTCAAACATTCGATATAGGTATCGTGTAATGGGTTTTTGGGGGTGGTGATTGCAAATCTGGCATTCATTTTAAAATCCAAGATGGCGGATGTAACTTTTTCTCAAACATTTGATATGGGTACCGTGTAATGGGTTTTTGGGGGTGGTGATTGCAAATAAAAATTGGATTTCAAAATGAAAGCCAGCTTTCATTTTGAAATCCAATTTAAAACACATACGATATCCATATTGAATGTTGGAGAAAAAGTTGCATCCTTGGTGGATGCAACTTTTTCTCCAACATTCAATATGGATATCGTGTGTGTCTACTAAGTTAAATACACTGATATCTTTCAAGGGTTTATTGCTAAGTATAATTAACAAAGTAACGTAAGGGCTAAAATTATCGCTAAATGATGAAAATGAGTGCACCCGGTTGCTGTTCGAAATACACTAAGCTCGCGGCGAACTTAGTGCGACCGCATTATATCGCTTGCTCAGCAAACGTGGTCGATTCCAAAATATTGCGTCAAACATCGTGTAATAGGTTTTTGGGCATACCGATTGCAATCCTTACATTCATTTTAGAATTTACGACGAAAGTTCATTGGCTACTTTGTTAGCTTACAATTTACACTGGGTTATTGACAATTTAACTGATCCTAGGTTAAGTGACTATTCAGTATTATCTAGGGTATCTAATAATACTGAAATTAATTGTTTAAACCCTTAGATGTGACAAAGGAGAGTTATAATAACAAAATTTTACTATATCATCAGAATATAAATCGTTTCTCCGGCAAAATATTAGATGAGGAAATGTTAATAGATAAATATGATATAGATATCTTATGTTTTTGTGAAACCTGGCTAAAACCAGATAGAATGTTGTTTAAAATTAATATTTTTCTGTTACTAGTGCATACAACAGGTCCTCAGTAGGAGGTGGTACTTTAATATTACGTAATAATTCTCTTAGATATATGGAATAAAAATATATCACCGCTTGCTCTGTTGATTGCTTGTGTGAGGTAGCATGTACAGAAGTTGAAGGCCAAACTTTCTTAAGTGTTTATAGACCACCAGCATCAAACCTGTCATCATTCTTAATGATAATGGGAGAAATTTTAAGTACCTAAGCTTATAAGAGATAATAAATTAGTTTTCATTTGTGGTCGCCTAAATATTGATTTGTTAGTAAATTCACCTGAACACTGCAAGCTTACTTCATTGTTTGGTTCATTTAACTTAAAATGCACATACAAGGAAGCAGCAAGAATAACAGCAACATCAGCTCAATGCATAGATAATATTTATACTAATTGTGCCATAAAATACTCGTCTCAAATTAGTGGAGTTAGGTCTGACCATACAGGTCAACTAGTATCCTTTGAGTTGGTTAAAAAGCGGCAATTAAATAAGACTATTAAGCTTAGGCCACTAACTAAAAAGAAATTAATGTTTTTAATGATAACATGTAAAGTGATCTTTCAATGGCCAATTTTGACTCCCATGACCCCAATGAAAATTACAGGATATTTTTTCTTCACCATGCCACGAATTTAGTAAGGCATGTCCAGTTAAAAAATTTCAAATGAGTAATAAATCTAAATTTAATGAATGGGCCACTGCTGGAATAAGAATAAGCTGAGACAATTTATACAACTTATACCATGAAAAATCATTGACTTCCGATGAAGCCTTCCATAATTATGTAAGAAACTACTCAAAGATATTTAAAAGAGTATGCGCCCTAAGCTAAATCTAAATCAGAAAGTAATAAAATTAGCATTTCTAACAATAAAATAAAAACTGTGTTGAAGGTGATAAACAAAGAAACTGGAAACACAAACCAACAGGGTTAGAATGATTTGACTTTGAACATCGATGATCAGGTCATCTCAGATAAGTCAAAAGTGGCTGAGAAGTTGGAAAATTACTTTACCAATATTCCAGTAGAGGTTACTAAATCTCTACATTCTTCGCCATTATCAGCAGAATCTTTTTTAAAGGAAAACTTCAATAAGGATATACCAACATTTTCATTTAAGCCCATTTCTATTGATGTAATTAAAAAGCATTCCAAAGTCTTAACATAACAAACACTGATGACTTATGGAGTGCATCTGTTAGGGTTCTTGGTAATATTATTGACTCAATTGCTGCTATCCTAACAGGCACATTTAATTAATGTATAGACAGCGGTAATTTTCCCGATTTAATGAAACATAGTAAAGTAGTACTAATTTTTAAGTCGGGTTGTAAGAGTGATCCCTCTAACTATAGACCGATATATGTGCTTCCAGCATTAAACAAAATATACGAAAAAATCATGCTGGACCAGATGCTATCATATTTTAACTCAAATGGAATTCTGCATAGTCGGCAGTTTGGTTTCACGAAAGGTAGGTCAACAACAGACGCAGGAGTAGCGCTCATCCGTCACATTCTGGAATCTTGGGAGAAATCTCAGGATGCAATTGGCATATTTTGTGACCTCTCCAAAGCTTTTGATTGCGTTGACCACAAAACACTGATCTGTAAATTACACCATTACGGAGTTCGTGGATTCGTGTTCTGCTGACCTTGTTCTTTCGTATTTATCAAACAGGCAACAAAAAGTTATTGTTAATGGAGCGACATCTGCAGGATCCCTAGCCAAGATGAGTGCTCCGCAAGGTTCAATTCTTGGCCCTTTCCTTTTTATAGTGTATATCAATGACATACATGATGACCAACTTATCGGATATTTTTTATTTTTAATTCCATTGTGCTGTATTAATTGGTCTATACGACTGTATAGACCAAAGTTTTAAATATAATTAAGCATATCTTAGAACTGGAAACATATCTTACAACTATATAATAATATAGGTTATCCATCAGAATTCAGACAGGCTTTAATTTATAATCATATTGTGGGAAGTACTAATTTCACACGGGTTCCCGTTAGTATATGCTTAAACTAGACTTATGGTCTATGGTGCGTGGTGCGCTGGTTGCACGCTACTGGCATGATTGCTCTATGTTATCTCTTAAAAAGACTATTTTTTAAGAGATAACATAGAGCAATCATGCCGGTTTAAAAATTAATTTTAAATTGAAATTTAATTATTTAATTGAATTAATTTGAAATGAATTAATTTTTTTCTTAAAATTCAAACGCGAGCCAAAAATAAAAAAAAAATCACAAGACACAGTAGTAGGTATCTCTACTTAGTAGTAGAGATACCTACTACTGTTTCTTGTGATTTTTTCAAACTCAAAATGTTTTATTTCACATAGGCCTACATGGGCACTTATAAAACGTCAGCAGTTTGGCGCAGGGCACGGTTCGAAATTGGTCGTTTTCTATGGAGAAGATCCGGCAAGAAACTCCACAGTTACTAAAATATCATTCTTACAATGTATCTATAATACAGGTTAATTACCTAATTAACCTGTATTATACCTATGAGAAGACATTAAAGCCTGTCTGAATTCTGATGGATAACCTATATTATTGTATAGTTGTAAGATATGTTTCCAGTTTTAAGATATGCTTAATTATATTTAAAACTTTGGTCATTACAAGATATTTTCTAAATTTAAACCCACGACCTACGTCATTTAAATTTAAAAGTCAATGATCTGAAATTAAGTATTTCAAATGGCGGGAGACTTTGTTAAACATAAAAAACACAGTGATACGACGTCAATCGTGCCAAATGTAACCGATGCTCAGCCATTCTCAAGACTTTGGATGGATCGACTAAGGGATTACATACACATTTGTCATCAAAACATAACATCAAGCTTATATCAGCTTCAACAAGTCTAGATTCTGATAATCTGAACACAGCACCGCTGCCAGCCAAGCGAAAGTTAAATGATTATTTTACTAAAAGTGCCGACGATAGCCTCGATGATGTTTTGGCAAGAATTATTGCATTAGATGGATTTCCATTCAGTATATTCACAACTTCAGATGATTCGAGAAAATTTGTCTTTGCAAAATACACGGATTTACCAAAGTCAGCCGTCACCATTCAAAAACGTGTCATGAATTACAGTGAAAAAATCAGAAAGCAAGTAACTGCAGAATTGAAACATTTGAAAAGTGCAGGTGAAAGATTTAGTCTTTCTTTCGACAAGTGGATTTCAATATCCAATAAACCATATAGTGTTGCCCAAACGAGAGTCTCGCAAGAGTCTTGCAATTAGCGATTATCCTATTGCTATTTATTAAACGGTAGTTGAGATCTCAGAACAATGTAACAGAGTCTGTTACATTATTGTTAAAAAGTATATTGTTAAAAAACTTAAAAGTCGAGATGACACGGAAGAAGAAGAAGGAAGATCAGGATCATAAACAGATGATGAGTTAATGCCACAAACCTCCCAATCCCAACCCCAATTGACACTAAAGGAAAAGTTATAGCTGGAAATTGATAAGAGTATGAAATCCCCAGATCGTGTGCCCATGTGGCACTTATAAAACGTCAGCAGTTTGGCGCAGGGCACGGTTCGAAATTGGTCGTTTTCTATGGAGAAGATCCGGCAAGAAACTCCACAGTTACTAAAATATCATTCTTACAATGTATCTATAATACAGGTTAATTACCTAATTAACCTGTATTATACCTATGAGAAGACATTAAAGCCTGTCTGAATTCTGATGGATAACCTATATTATTGTATAGTTGTAAGATATGTTTCCAGTTTTAAGATATGCTTAATTATATTTAAAACTTTGGTCATTACAAGATATTTTCTAAATTTAAACCCACGACCTACGTCATTTAAATTTAAAAGTCAATGATCTGAAATTAAGTATTTCAAATGGCGGGAGACTTTGTTAAACATAAAAAACACAGTGATACGACGTCAATCGTGCCAAATGTAACCGATGCTCAGCCATTCTCAAGACTTTGGATGGATCGACTAAGGGATTACATACACATTTGTCATCAAAACATAACATCAAGCTTATATCAGCTTCAACAAGTCTAGATTCTGATAATCTGAACACAGCACCGCTGCCAGCCAAGCGAAAGTTAAATGATTATTTTACTAAAAGTGCCGACGATAGCCTCGATGATGTTTTGGCAAGAATTATTGCATTAGATGGATTTCCATTCAGTATATTCACAACTTCAGATGATTCGAGAAAATTTGTCTTTGCAAAATACACGGATTTACCAAAGTCAGCCGTCACCATTCAAAAACGTGTCATGAATTACAGTGAAAAAATCAGAAAGCAAGTAACTGCAGAATTGAAACATTTGAAAAGTGCAGGTGAAAGATTTAGTCTTTCTTTCGACAAGTGGATTTCAATATCCAATAAACCATATAGTGTTGCCCAAACGAGAGTCTCGCAAGAGTCTTGCAATTAGCGATTATCCTATTGCTATTTATTAAACGGTAGTTGAGATCTCAGAACAATGTAACAGAGTCTGTTACATTATTGTTAAAAAGTATATTGTTAAAAAACTTAAAAGTCGAGATGACACGGAAGAAGAAGAAGGAAGATCAGGATCATAAACAGATGATGAGTTAATGCCACAAACCTCCCAATCCCAACCCCAATTGACACTAAAGGAAAAGTTATAGCTGGAAATTGATAAGAGTATGAAATCCCCAGATCGTGAAGTACAAATACAAAATTAATCGGGGTTGGCAAAATAGACGTGAAATAAGCCTGTTTGAAAATGGAGGAATTAGTGGATATCACTTAGAAACAGCATATAAGTATCTATTGTCTATTCCTCCAACCAGTGTAAAACCTAAATGAGCGTTTTCAGCTGCTGCTTATGTTGGTAATAAACGAAGCAGGCTTGGAAGTCAAACCTTGGATGCATTGATATTTCTACGATTGTATTTTCAAAATTCGAAATAAGTTTTATTGTCTTTTTATTTCTTACAAAGTATAGTATCTTTTTGTCATTTTTTCTTTTCTTACTATACTGTGATATGTGTAGTGTACCAAAATTAAAAATATATATTTAAAGAAATTACTCGTTTTTTAGAGTTCAGTTGCCGAATGGCAAAAAACGGAACCCTTATAGTTTCGTCATGTCTGTCCGTCTGTCTGTCTGTCTGTCCGTCCGTCCGTATGTCACAGCTATTTTATTCCAAAACTATTAAGACTATACATGTGAAACTTGGTAAGTAGATGTATTCTATGAAACGCTTTCCGATATTGAGAAAAAAATTAAAAATCATTTAAAATAAAGGAACATACTACTACCCCATACATGGAACTAAAACTGAAAATATTTTTTTTTTCATGAAACTTATGCGTGTGTGGTATTTATAGACAGGTCTTTAAAAATGACATGGGGGTTTCTGAAACCACTTTTTCATAAAGTCAATCGTTTAAAAGATATAAGCTTCCAAAGTGGTCAAATGTGTATCCCTCCCTCTAACTTCTATAATAGTGGAGTGAAAAATATAAATATATATATACAACGTGTAACGGAAACCCCATATCTAACCAAAAGGGCTGAAGACAACATTTGGTATGGAGTCTCTATGCACAGTTTCAGCACAAAATAACTGACTTAAAGAATTGATACCAAATTATTGGTTTCACATATTTTTTGAATACCAATCATAACAAACGTGTCACAGCACTACGAGGGTCAATAACTTTCCACGTCACTTGCCAATAACACGATAATTCTTTTCGTTCTTCTTAATTTGAAAAATTCGGTCTCTGGTATCAGTGTACTGGAATTTGTAATAAGTTCTAGACATGTAGACTTAGCATTACAAAACCCTTGCCATATCGTTTGTTATCATCCAAAGAAGCCATGCACTTGGTATGTATATACCCTTTAAATTACACGTTGTATATATATATAGATCTTAATGTAAACTTTCAATCAAAATTGGTTTTAAAGATATCGAGTCAGCAGTTTTTGAGATACAGCATATTTTCTAAAACCGCAAATATAACTTTGTAATTCATACAAATACTATGAAAAACAAAGTTATTTGGCGTAGTTGCAAAAAATGTAAATAAGCTAGTTTTAAGAAATTTGTAAGTTTTAGTTTTTTGTCAAGTAAATATACATATTATATTATATTATTATAGTTACTACGGAACCCTTCATGGGCGAGTCTGACTCGCACTTGGACAATTTTTATAAAATGTTATAATAAGCAATATAACATTAGATTTATAGATTTCTTTTATTTTTTTTTTTCTTTTAAATTAAGTTACACTTGATACATATATTGTTATGAAATAAATTACGCTTATATTTTCTGCGAAGTAAGTTCGCTAGACAGCATTAATGAAAAAATGTTTTTTTGGTATGGCCCCACGTATATATAATACAGTACCGAATGTTATTAAAAATATGACAGTACATCAGAATTTAAACGAGCACTAAATGAAATTTTAATAAACAAAACTTATTTCAGTCTGGTTTTATTATGACATTACATAATATTTTTTTTTATTTCATACTGGTTTTATTATTCAAATAAGTACTGCATACCCATCTACCCTAACTTGCTACTTACCCAGTTTCGAAGCGTCAATAGCCTAATGGATAAGGTGTCGGACTTGTGATCGAGAGGTCGCAGGTTCGAACCCCACCCATTACACTATTGACGTGAACCCACTCCAGACACAAGCATATTTAGCTTAGTTGGAGGGGTTAACAAGATTGCTAGTAATGTGAAATGTACCCACATTGCTAGTATTCTTTAAAAAAAATCTGAGGAGTTTAATATATAAAATCAAAGTTTTATTGCAATAGGATGAATAGTGAGGGAACGGATAATGTATTACTACAGTAAAAACAAACGTTAATTTTTATATAATAGGTATAATTTATTAAATTTATTTTTGTGATTTATTTACGTACCTACTTGCTTCATTTAGATCCATCCAGCCGTTTGAGCGTGAAGAAGTAACAAACATGCAAACAGACACATTCATTCACAAACTTTCGCCTTTATAATATTAGTGTGATAAATAAAACCATCTAAATAATTAATATTCGTTTTTCAAGTTTATTCAACATAACGACAAAAAATTAAAAAATGCAAAGTTAGCAAACTTCGTCGTGCAACGGCAAGCGGGCCTCGAGCGAACTTGTCATTGTGTGTGTGACAACGCACACGACTAGCCCGCTGCAGTAAATACCTATTTTCCGCGCGTCTCGTAGGCTCGACACCCTCTTAAATTTGAATAAAAACAAACTAATCCAGCATTCTTAATTATGTGGCCAGCCAGTAAGTTTGTAATAATATGTTAAGGTTTAATGTAAAACGTTTATCTATATATTATTGAATTAATCATGTTATAACTGTGTGCTACGACAATGTGGAACAATTTTGCGATACCGAGAGAGATAAAAAAAGACATGCAACAAGTGTAATTCTCGTAAGTTTGAAAAAAAAAGCTTGTTTTTAAATAGTCGTTCTTAATTATATGACCACCACTGTATATATGTATAATAGTTTAATATAATATTTTGTTATTTTTGTTTCAGCCAACCCAGCAAGAGATACAAGACTACGTTAAAACATTTGAAGGCAAAATGTCTGCATTCTTACAAGACGTTAAGCCGCTTACTGACGAAGAGTTGCAAAAACTTGGAATTAAGGTATAGTAAGCTCTTTACTTCAAATTGCCTACATTAATTACCAAAGTATATTACAAAAGAATAACACATATTAATTTTTTCGCTAGGATATGGACGCCGAAGTTGAAAAGTTTATTTTGGCTAATACACAAGAGTTGGCGAAAGACAAATGGTTGTGTCCTCTAAGCGGCAAGAAGTTCAAAGGCCCCGATTTCATCAGAAAACACATCTTCAACAAACATGGTGAAAAGGTAATAGACTTATTAAATCTATACTAATATTATAAAGAGGAAAAGTTTGTTTGTTTGTTTGAACGCGCTAATCTTCGAAAGTACTGGATGGATTTGGATGAAATGTGGTATGATAGCTTGAAGCTTGAGGAAGCACTTTTTACCCAACTGCAAAAGATTTAGGTTATGCTTTTATCGCTATAAAGTCCACGGGGGCGAAGCCCCGCGCTACTGCTAGATTATATTTAGAAAGCCAATTGCCTCTTGGGTTTGTCACTATGACCGATACCGTTTGAATCTTTGTGCTTAGTTGATTCTCACTTCACGAGATACACAAACTATAATAACGTACTTAAGGTACACTCTTGTTATTGTCGGATAATAGTAGAGTAGTTTCCTGTGTTTCGAATTGGCCTCTATTTGGTCAATTAGATATATTTTCAAAAAATATGTTGTAGTTATTTTTTGCCCTTTCAAATCAACAAAAAAAAATATTGATCAAAATCTTCAAAGTTTAGGAGTGAGGCTGCAGTACTAAACAGTTGAAATGTCAATCAGCTGTATCGTAAAATTTTTGTAATTATGTGAAAAAAGAAAAAGTACTAAGTATTCCAATATTTTTTAATAATCTAAGTGACGGACTTTCTTATCTATATATTATATTACTAGCCGACCCGTGCCCACTTCGTTTGGCGTTAATTATATTTTTAACCGACTTCAAAACAAGGAGGTTCTCAATTCGTCTTGAACTTTTTTTTTTTTTTATGTATGTTACCTCATAACTCGGAGACGGCTGGACCGATTTGACAAATTCTTTTTGCGTTTGAATAGGTATACTTTCTAGTTGGTCCCATTGTTTCGAAATCAGGATTTGATGATGGGATCCTGGAGAAATCGAGGGAACTCTTCAAATATTATAGGCACACCTATAGCGTTTTGGGTATTTCTTATAGTACATTGAGCAGTTGCTCTCGAAAAGCACCATTTGAGGAAGTGGAACTGGTGATGAAGACTACAGATGGCCAATAATAACTATTTCGTTGATTGCGATTAGATTACTTGAACATACATTTTAAGCACTTTATGCTTGTCACAATGCATATGGTGAAGTAGAGCTGATGGTGAAGTACCAGGAGAACTCCTCAAGAATTAATGGCTCTGCACCGGGAAAAGCAATATGTTGTAAAAGGTGATAATTAGGTGACATTTTGGCTTTTGTAACTAGATAAATTACAGACCAACCCACTAAAAAGCGTGAAAAAAAATTTTTTGCAAAAAATAAAACCGACTTCCATATAAAAACACTACAAAGGCAAAAATAACTTAAATTTCGGAAGGCGGTGTCAAAAAAAAAGAAAATACAAAACAAATGACACCGCCTTCCGAAATTTAAGTTATTTTTGCCTTTGTAGTGTTTTTATATGGAAGTCGGTTTCATTTTTTGCAAAAAAATTTTTTTTTGTGATGCAATTTGTTATGTAGTTCTTAGTAGGTACTAAGTATTATCAGGTTCATTGTTTAGAATATTAGCTGGTAATGGATGTGGTACTTATATTAATTGTTGAAGACTTCTCTGAATACAGTGTTTGATGTTATTTTATTTTCTGGCAGCAAAATATATTGATTTTGTGGAGTTCCATCTCGATATAAGCCAACATATAACTGCCCATGGGAAAAACACTCTTTTCTCAGATCAATACCTACCAGTGAAAATGTCTGCCCTTGAGACTTATTTATTGTAAGGGCAAATGACACCTTCACTAGAAACTCTGGTCAATAATTTTATCATAAGCGTTCCTTGGATCAGTGACTAATTTTGGTACATTGTACAGGGTGTCCCAGAACTCAACGTCAAGTCGAAACGGGGCGACAGGATTGTAAAAATATATATTATAAATTGTAAACATCATGAGAAAAATCAGAAAAAAAATCTATCCCATGCAGTTTGAAAATTATGGGCATTTAAGAAAAACCTAAAAATTTGGTCAAACTGTAACTATTTTTCGGTTATTGTGGTTAATTTTTATTATTTTTGTTCATTTAAACTTTGGAACCGTAACCCTAAATAACATTTCTAAGAATCACAGTCAAAAATAATGACACGATGGCCCCAAGGTTTCCTAGAATTAAGACTTTTTAAACTATGAATTTAAAATTTTCATTTGTGACTTTGAAAGGCCCTCCTTTAAAAAAAATGTACTAGAGTGCCAAGGCACTCTATTAAATGCGCCAACTTTTAATGGCACTTGCCAAGACAAATGCCATTAAAAGTTGGCGCATTTAATCAGGATTGTAAAATGGTACAATACATGTTAGTTTCATACTAAAAAAAAAAACGAGTAAAAAAATAAAAACCTCAAGTAACTCGATTTTTGCTAACCCATTTTACTCAGTTAAAATGTTTTTTATTCGCACAAGCTCTTGGTAGGTTCTTAATTTTACGGCAAAATGATGGGAGAGATTAAAATTTTTATTTGAGATTGCTTTAAAATTTTCAATTTCGTTGACGTCTGTTACATAGGGAGCCACCGCGCGGCAATCGGCATCCTATCGGATACATGAAAGTATGAAACCGTAAAACGGGCATGGGATGCGCGGCGCGCGGTGCGCAGTCCTTTCTGCTCCCGCTTCCCCTCGCGCAACAGCGACGTGCGGTAACGGGCGTCTCCAGTGATAAATAAAATCATAACAATGTCGTGTATTTATTATTTTAAACTACCTCCTATCCTATAAACTATCTCCTAAATTACACAACCAAATAACATACTTTAAACGACAAATTTTATCTTCATAAAATTATCTTGATGACTATGGCCCGTATTACAGAACGAAACTCGAGCACTGATCTCTGTTTAAAACTAGTTTTGAGTCGAGATTTAATTTTAGAATGTTCCTCAAGTATAGATTCATCGATCATAGTTCAACCGGGTACGGCTTTATTCTAGATCGTTACTCAGTTGTAGATTCATCACCCAAGTATGGTCGACACCACGCTCGAGCAGAGATTTCCTTGTCAGTTAACTATTTGCTTTTCAGTTTATTATTTGATATAAAAATGGTAATCTTTAGCGAATGATGATGAAATCACATTTTATTTTGCTAATTGGTTACAAATAACACTTTTACACGTAATTTTTTGCCATTTTAAGTTACTAGATGAATCCCGTGTTTTCTAACTTAAACAGATTATAACAATGATTTTTTCACCGATGATTTGAACAGAAAAACAGAACTTCAGCGTTCCATGTGAAGGGCCCATACAATTTTGCTAATAATTATTTTAAGAAATGGTATAGATTTTCACAAGATGAAGATTTTTGACAATTTGTAATACTGCCATCTATTGACCAAGATTTGGTAAAACATATGCATTTCTGTTTTGTTTTAACTATAACTTTGTTTCCTTTTAATATTTTTATTGATCGTTGTTCCCAAACCATTATTTATTTGAATATTACTTATTATATGATTAATGAGCAATTCAAAACAACACTGTCACAGACATTATTTAGGATCTACTCCGTTCCACGAACAAGTTGTATGTATGTATGTATGTCGGGCAGGTATCCGCAACTCCACGACCGTGCGCGTATTTTGCGTAAGGGGTAAGATTTCTCTTCACTCAATCCATGCCAGTTCCTCCAGGAAGGCGAGCAACGCCCTTGTTTTGCTTACTTATTATTTCTCGGAAGGTACCTGGGTTGCCGAAGTATTTAGTCCTGTAATCCGCGACTACAGGGCAGCTCAGTAGCAGGTGTGATGCTGTTTCGTCCTCCTCCATGCAGGCTCTGCAGAGTGGGCTGTCTGTGACTCCTATTAGATAGAGGTGTTTATTAAATGATCCATGACCGGTAAGGGCAGCTGTCACCAGCCGCAATTGCGGTCTAGATAGTCTAAGGACCTGTTTCGACAAGCGGCCATCAAGGGTCGGGAGAGCCTCTTTGGCCTGCCTGCACTCAACTTAACTATAACTTTGTTTCCTTTTAATATTTTTATTGATCGTTGTTCCCAAACCATTATTTATTTGAATATTACTTATTATATGATTAATGAGCAATTCAAAACAACACTGTCACAGACATTATTTAGGATCTACTCCGTTCCACGAACAAATTACTCTTGCTATATTTTTATATGTTAGAAAATATTGCCTTAACACCTTTTACCTTCAAGAATTTGGTTTTACAAATTCTTAAAAAATAATTTCTATGGTGAAACCGTGCAATACATACCTATTTTTTATTCTTAAAAATTTGGTATTAAAGTAAATTGAATTATTTACGATCATTCGTAGATCAGAACCACGGAGCAAATACAAAGAGGAGGCGGCCTAAGCAACTGTGCACTGTGATTTTCAAGTAGGTCCTGACGTCATCGAGTGGGCGTGGCCTTTGACAGTGTACCGTCGTCGTTCGTGCCGTGCACTGCTTTGTTAATGTTCGCATTTTAAAGAATTTTCGTGTTCCAAGAAGAAAAGGATGAAGTGTTGTGTTTTATCATGTATAAACTATTCGGATAGATGTTCTGACGCCATGACTGGCATCACATTTCATCTGCAAGTAATTTTATAAGAATATTTCTAGAAAGATCTGTTATTAGCGTCGGCATCTCCCAATATGGTTCTACCCGACGTTAGATGGCGACACTGTGTCGAAGCATTTTTGAGTACGTAGAGCACAGTAATAATTTATTTTGATAATTATACGTACTGAAGTTTGTTCAACATTCATTCCTAAAGTCCCTTTAGTCGCCAAAATATTATATTTGTAATGTTTTGTAAAAAAATCGGCCATCTATCGTCATCTGTCAACATCAACCATAAACATAAAAAGACAGGGCCGTAATTAGAATCCAATTTTTGTATATATAGTTAGATATCTAACTGGCGCAGCCGGTAGGATATCTAACTATATATAAACATATAATATAAATATATACATAAATAATTAACACAGTTAAGATGAAAGGTAATGCTCTTTTAATCGACATTTGAATAGAGATATTGTTTTTAAATCACGAATGCTAGGCGGAAGTGAGTTCCACAATCTTACAGCATGGACAGAGAAGGAATAATATTATTTTTACCTTATTTATCAGTTGTGTTTTTGTTTGACATAAATTATTTCGCATCAATTGTCACGTGTACGGGAGAAAGTTTATTTTTTGAAATAAATCATTAAAAAAAGACAAAAGTTATCAGTTAAAAACAAACCTATTTAAAAATATCACTATTTTAATAAAAAGATTATCAAGGTGTTTAACAAAATTAATTCTTACAAATAGACAAAATATACCCAAAATTCTGAGTACGTCCCTGTAACATCCTACATAGTGACATCTAGTGTGAGGTAGCTACGTAATTATAAAGAAACATCGACATAATTGATATCCTAGTTTTACTATTGACCGATAGATGGAAAATAAAGATGTGGGCGGGATCTAACACCTCCTCACCCCGCAAATTGTCACGCTTATTTTCATAGGGAAATCTTATTACAACATCTCCTCTTTGTATTTGCTCCGTGATCAGAACAGCGGAGACGAAGAAAATAAAACGTAAACGAAAACAGACTGATGCATAGACAATTAGATATTCTCTGCTTGAGGCTCGATTTGAATCTGAGTGTAGATTTATTACCATTCTGGAATAAGACCAATGCTCAAGTGCAGATTCTATATTTAAACTGAGATCGGGCGAATTAAGCTCAAACTGGACTTGAGGAACGTTCTGTAATACGGACCTAAATAATTTATTTTGATGTAGGTTCATGTTTTCTTCATGAAAAAGACATCTCAACTTCACAAAAAATTTCATTGTTTCATTTAATAAAAAATAAAAGCTAGCTATACAGTACCGCGGACTTTTTTGTAGAACTAATAGAGACCAACATTTTTGATGAACTTTATGTTCGTCTATACCGAACCGTTTAGTCAGCGCACGTAAAGCATCACATCTTGCCCAATTTCCGCTGACTTAATATATATATGCCATTATTTTCCTCCGAACTTTTTGTTCAATCATAATAAAATATAGCCTATAGCACTCCTAAATAGTGTAGCTTTCTGATTGTGAAAGAATTTTCATGATCCGTTCAGTATTTCCGAAGATTAGCCCTTACAAACAAACAAACAATCAAAGTTACAAACTTTACCTCTTTATAATATTAGTATAGATATTATATTATATACGTGAAGCAAAAACTTTGTTCCCCTTGTTACGAAAATAACGCCGACGCAGGATTATGAAACTTGGCACATTTAAAGTTCACATGGAGAAGGAGCGCAGAAAGCTATTTTTTCATATAAAAATGCATTACAAATACATAAAATGAATAAAATGATGTTGCACACACTTCATGCGTTTCACAAACACATACTTTTGTCTGACTACATTGTGACATTTCTGACATCAGCTGATTGCAAATTACACACAGCCAAGGTGTGGAACTCTGTGCTGGATTCTGTATTCCCTGCCACATATGACCCTTTAAAGCAAGACTGAACAGGCATCTTCTGGGCGCGCTAGTTCCATCGTAGACCTCATCTCACATTTACCATCAGGTGTTATCGGGGTCAAGAGAGGGCTAATTCGTAATAAAAAGAAATATTTTAGGTAATAAAATAAATAATAATAAATATTCCACAACTTTCACACAACGCCATCTAGTCCCAAACTAAGCAGAGCTTGTGCTATGAGTACTAGACAACTGATAAACATATATATATATATTTCTAAATACATACATATTATAGATAACTTACACCCAGACAAAGAACAAATGATCGTGTTCATCACACAAACATTTGTTCTGGGTGGGAATCGAACCCACGACCTTGCGCATAGCAGTCAGGGTCACTGACCACTAGACCAACAGGCAATACTGTGTTGTTTTTTTTTTTTAAATATAATAATAAATAATTGTTTATTTCGGTAACTTATAACTACTACAAAATAACTTACATAGGAGTCTCCTTAAGTAAGTAATATACTTGTGCTAGGAGACCCCGCTCTTCACAACAAAAACAATAGACAGTAGAAATGTTACTACTGTAAAAAATTTGTATTAAGGGTATTAAACAATGAAAATAAAATATAAAAGAAATTTAAAAAATATATATTTATTTAGAGGCTTTTACCTTACACAGGTACGTCAGCCTCATCATAGCCTAATCTAATTATACTATTGTTAATATAAACATATTATTGGGTAAGCGAGGGAGTTAGTGATGCAGCAACCATTTCATAATTTCGTTTCGCTTCTCCCAAATTAGGTGAAGATAATATTCTAACACACATAAACTTTTAACTCCCGCATCACTATTTCCCTCTCTCGTTACCCTGTTATGACGCTTGTGTCAAAGTATAAAGACGGCAAGTAAGTTATCTTCATTCAAACGAACCGCGCGCGGCTTGTATGTGTGCGCCGTAGTACCTATGCGTCACCGCACGCACACTTAACAAAATCTCGACTCAATTCGAGGTGCGCCAGTCGGGGCTAACATTGCACGACATTCGCGCGTCACGGCTTTTCAGCATTGCTAAGTGAATGAAAAATGTGTGATAATCGCAGGAAAACGTATTGTGTGATTCAATAGACATTTTTGCATTATTTGTGTTTGTATTAATTAAAAATAAATACTTAATGGTAATTTATGTGTAAGAAAAAACACATTATTGCCGATTAAATAAAAACAAAAAACTGATTAGTATACAACGTGTAACATAATTAACGCTAACCTCTCATGGATATAAATACAACTTCCTGATCCTTACCAATTTATAGACACTGATTTAAAATATAGCTAATAGTCACAACTAGTGTTGCCCAAACGAGAGTCTCGCAAGAGTCTTGCAATTAGCGATTATCCTATTGCTATTTATTAAACGGTAGTTGAGATCTCAGAACAATGTAACAGAGTCTGTTACATTGTTCTAGTTCTAACACTAGTCACAACCCTAAGACAGTAGGCAATTGTATCGCGGATTGGGCCGGAGATAGCCTACTTCCCCTCTTTATACTATGCTTGTGTTCCCCGGCAGGTGGACGAGGTTCGTCGCGAGGTGTCGTACTTTAACGCGTACGTGCGGGACGTGCGGCGGCCGCAGCAGGTGGAGCCGGCCGGCCGAGCGCAGGCGCAACCCGCGCACTCCCTGCCGCCCGCACCGTCAGTACTTCATTATGTCTTTACAGTAGTACCCAACTGATATGGCTTACCGATGTACCTGCGCTGAACATGAATTTATACTACACCTGCTTGGAAAGTACCTTGATACTTTATCAAATTTACGGTAGAAAGTACGTCATTGCATATCGAACAAATATGCGGGGAGAAAACGCATCTGAGCGGGAGAGAAAAGTGTATGAAAATCCATTTCTTACGTGGTTTTTCTTTTTTAATTTTGGGTAAGACTATGCGCCGGTAACCTAAATATCAAAAGCCAAAAAGTTTTTACAGTGAGTTTTTATCTCCAAGTTCGCAAAATGACACTGGCCACTAGCTGCGTGTTGGATGGTGTCGGGCTGGCAGTGCGACCCTGCGGCGGCAGGATAAACAATTTGAAAAAAGAACATGTGAAAATTGCAGACGCCATTGGCGCCATTTTCAATTTGTGTGTTGTTTGAGGATTCAGTTTTCGTGGAAAGTAAAATAAAACTATCAAAATGATAAGTAGGTAGTGATAGTGATGATGAAGATTTTTTAACTCCGCCGCAGTTGAAGGAAACAGCAAAAATACTGATTGATAACCTTTTACCACAGAAATCAATTAAAAAATATAATAAAAATGACGATATTTTGCAATGGAAAAGTGAAAAAAATGCGGCATCTTTTTCTGAAACTATTTTGCTAGCTTATTTCAGTGAAAAAGCGCAAAAATACAAACCAAGTACGTTATGGTCTATGTACTCAATGTTGAAAAGTACTATTTATTTTCCTCGTAGGTGTAGTATAAATGAATTTTCGCACCGCGGTTCGTTTCCTTTACCTCTATTAGTCGGCAGCTGCCGCCATGTTAGCGCGCGACGCGTGACGCGTGAGACGGAACTAACAACTGCAGTGTATTATGAACCTTAATCACTACAGTAGTAGTGCCTTAACCTTAGATCACTTAGTAGTGATCTTGTAGTAACTAGGTCACTACTAAGTGATCTGAGGTTGATTGTAAGTTTTAAGCGTTTTTTTCGTTAATCTTCGGGGCCATACTTTCTTTTTTGTGCCAACGAAGATTCACGACGCGCCTTATCAGTTGGATACTACTGTACTATCATATCATTATCATCATTAGCCTGAAAAGCCGTAAAAGCTTCACTCCCTTACTACTTACCTAAGTGTTATCAAACCAAGTTTTTTATGTTACCAATAACTACAGGAGTTCACACACATTTTACCACTTTGGAAGCGTGTATCTTTTAAATGATTAACTTTATGAAAAAGTGATTTTAGAAACCTCAATGTCATTTTTAAAGACCTGTCTATAAATACCACAAACGCATAAGTTTCATGAAAAAATATTTTCAGTTTCTTTTCCATGTGCCCTCTTTATTTTAAATATTTTTTATTCTTTTTTCTTAAAATCGGTAAGCGGTTCACAGAATACATCTACCTACCAAGTTTCACATGTATAGTCCTAATAGTTTCGAAACAAAATGGCTGTGACATACGGACGGACGGACAGACAGACAGACAGACATGAAACTATAAGGGTTCCGTTTTTTGCTATTCGGCTACGGATCCTAAAAACGATTTCTGTATCTAACGACTCTTGCCAAGTTACGTGCCGGGTACCATATAAGCGATGAAATACCGACAGTTTGGCCGTATTTGGTATTGTCTTCTTCAGCAGGTACGGTGGGGGGCCGGGAGGGGGAGGCGGCGCCCGCGCATGGGGTTGGGGAGCCTGGGCGCCGCCCGCCGCCTACGTGCCCAGGCATCCGAGATTCTCCAGGCCCAGGTAACTAACTACACACCTATATGTCATCTATGTCAACATATAATTGCAAAAAACCGTTAGATTATATATTTAAAATATGCTAGCTTTTGCCCGCGACTTCGTTAGCGTGGGAGGTTATTTCCTGCGTAAATCTCGATCTCGTAGGAATTTCGGGATAAAAACTAACCTTCCCAGGGTCTTAAACTATTCCCATGCTAAACTTAATCTAAATCGGTTCAGCGGTTTAGGCGTGTAAAGGTGACAGACAGACAGACAGGCAGACAGACAGACAGAGTTACTTTTGCATTGATAATATTATATTAGTATGGATCTCGCGAGATTGTAGTCTATCGATAAATGGTGATCCGTACCATAAGTTGTTAAAGCTCTTCGTGATTTAATTTATTATTGTGTTTACATGTTATTGGCGTCTCACTGCAACCTCTTGCCATGGGAAACAAACTGGCTGTTACAATACAGTTAAAACTAGTACAGGATTCAAGGAATTCTTTACAACGAAACTGACATTAAATGATAATGATACTGCTTGCAATTTAACGCATTATTTTGAGATAGATTATAATCTATCGAACTAAAACTGTGAAATGGCATACAACTGAACGCAACTAGCGCGCTGATTGGTTGAACGATTCGTAACTCTATGGTCAAAGAACTTCCTACAACAAAACCAACCAAACAGGAGCAGCTAAAAATGATTTTGAGGTTCTTGTCACCATTTTACCTTTTGAGCAACCGTTTAGATAACGTAACGTTTTAAAACGGATTTGGGGAGCCTTGTTCAGGGTGGGGCTTTTTTTCTTTCAATCCCATTGAGTGGGCTAACAAAATAAGATGACAAATAAATATGTTTATTATTGTTAAAATTAAATAAACATAAAATCTTATAATAGGACTGACAAATCGTTAATTAGTATAGTAACAATTGAGCCTAGCTGCCATAAATAGACATTAATTTAATTTTGTATGGTTATAATTTAACCAGTGACAAATTGTCATCAAACGGTTTCAGTACTATAAATTATAATCTATCGAAAAATAATGCGTTAAATTGCAAGCAGTATGGATCAAAATGTATCTATAGATTATAATTTCGCAATAATATTATAATGTAACGGTTTTTGCAATTTTACCGTGATAACCAAGCCTGTGCGCCCATTCATTTAAGAAATTTAACTTGCTTTTCTATCAGGGAATACGCATGTATTATTTTTATTTGCTAATGAAGTCCGACTTTGACGTCATAGTCTATAACGCTAATACAACTTCTGTAGAAAAAAGCGTTTTCGCGAGAGATACAGAAATATTCGTTTAAATTTTTTATGACTGGTTATGTTTTTGTTGGACATTTTGTTTTCACTGTTAGTATCATGTTTATGTATATTTTATAGTAAACTGGTTGCATAATAAATATTTTTGTTGTAACTATTCCTTTTCCCAAAATTAGATAATAACTAAAGTACATACATTATTTTATGTAAAGTAACGGCAATAATAGTCACCAGGGGTGTTTTTTTTTTACATATAAAGCACTTATTTGCTAGTGCCTAGACGTTTTTCGAAGCTCCAACAACTACATTCCGGTCCGTAAACTATATTTTTTATTTTGCTTCCGATGCTAAGCCACTCTGATATACCAGGCAGTTTTTTTTATCTTGACTGAGAAAAGCTGCAATACTTTTATGGTATCAATAACCTTACCCATGATGATCAACAAACTTAAAATGCAATATGAAATACTAAAAGCATGGTCTGGGAATACATTACTCTAGCCTTTTTTTTTCTGGTTGGGAAAATCATCAAATGACTCGCCCCGCTGTGGGTGGAGCGGAAGGTTGTGTCAGACTTGTGACTTCCACACTGACTGCTACTGACACCCTACTCCTTCTGTTGCCCTTGCATTCCGGGGCCGCGGTGTCTCGTTAGAACAGTTCCCGCAACCCCGTAAGGCAATGGCCCTATCGGGCCCCGTCAATGCTGCTGACTGCTCTTTGAGGCGCACGCGGAACACGACGCGCCGCCGACTTGTGTCTGGTCCTTACCGGACGGTGAGCTCTCCCTGCTCGCCGTCCGCAGACCCGCGTATACGGTGGCCGGAGATCAGCTCGTGATCCCCGACGCCCGGGGCGTCTCCCGCGGCGGCTGGGGCGTGAGGAAGATAACTATCTCTCCCTCACGCGTTCAGCCTCCTTTTTCGCTAGCATGACTGCTTCGCAGAAGGAGGCGACTGCATCTTATTCCCTCTCGCTCCGCACCATGGTCTGAAACAAGGCCGAGAGCAAATAGTCGCCGCCGCCGATCACCTCCATGAGGACACGTCGGTGCTCCGCCCAAGCAGGGCACACCTCGACTGTATGTTCCACTGAGTCCTCCGGGTGGTCCTCACAATGACGACACCCGGGCGACATTCCTCTAGCCTGAGACCTATTACTATTCTATTTTTGGTATCCCTAATAAAAATATACATTTTATATGCCATTAGTTGGGCGTATACACTGACTAATGGCATGGCATGCCTTTAATGTATATAGAACCTAATACATTAACACTGATAAATCGAACTCTTTCATTAGATCACATTAACGTAAACTTTAAATTAGTCCTCAAAGCACCGCACAGCGCTTTTTCACATTGGAAAAATATATAATACATACAGTTAACAACAATTTTTAAGAAATCTCACTAGGCTCTCAGCGCGAGCGCTGATTGTTCTCCACGTCATGTTTCTTTTAACAATACAAGAGGATTGTAAACTCTCTTAGTTCTATGATGCGAATTGTTGTAGAAACTTGCTTTTTTACAATAATCTTGTTTTAAAGGGTTTTAATGACTGATAACAACATAACATCTAGATCAATATATTATATTAATATACGTATATTTTTGCATGAATTACAACAGTTTTGATTTATTATGCTGCCCAAATTATATGGTATACATATTATGCATGTGTTACTGCTTATTAAATGTATGTATTTGGCTACGGTTTGATTTGAATTTTTGCATTATTCAAATGTCGTTCTTAAAAATATTGCCCGCCAATTTGCAATGAACATATTCATAAGTTATGAGAAATGATTTGCAGGGAAAATGTGGACCGGTCCCGGCCTATTATTGCGTACAACGATCTTGACTTCCCGGACAGTGGTGACATATTCTAAAATAGTTTTTAAATGACAAAATCAAGGAGTTATTGAATTAACTGAAAATCTTAAAAGATTTTACTGTTATTTTTACTACGGGACCAACATTTAAAAAAAAAACTACGGCGTTCCATACATTGATGGTCGCAAAACTTAGTATATTAAGCGAACAACACATTCCTACCCATTGCTTACTCTTTTACAAAGAAAAATGAAATGCTTGTTCATAGTAGTACGAATAAGTTTCATAGCAAAATTTCCTCTTATGAGTTTTCAGTTATTTCAATTACCTGAACCTTGAATATGTCACCGTTAAATTGCAAAAACCGTTAGATTATAGCCTGTCTCCCAAGTTTTCGATTGATCATTGAAGCGAAATCGTAAAATTTTTCACGATGCCCAATTTCATGATATCGCTTCGATAGATTATCTAACAGTTTTGCAATTTTACGGTGACATAAATATCAAATCATGTTCATAGTTTCTTATTACTGTTAAATAAGCATTCCGTTGCGTTTGATAATTTTATGAGTGGATAAGATAATTGTGTATTACATAATTATGTTGACATATATTCCAATATTTGGTATCAAGTACAATTCATTTAAAAAAACATAAGTGAAAACAATTTGATAAAGTAAGCATTTCCTTTTATAAAATTGCCGTGAAAATAATATTATGCTATGTATTTCCATTGCATGGTTAAATTGTACCTTCGAAAAAATTGTAGCTTCGATTCAATATTTAGTTGGGTGTACACATACATACCGACACAAAAATACACATGTAAACCTCCGATATTTACTTACTAATTAATGTAAGGCCGACTATTTATGTGACAATGATGTCTCTTTACTGTAAAATTTTAAATAAACTGTCCGAAAGTCTAACAATGCCATTTTTTATTTTTTATTCCTATACATAACCCTGTGCGTTAAAATCCTTGTTAACTGTATCACCACAGATAACATCCCGGGAAGCTAAGATTTCTCATTAAAAATGATTCTATGATCTATGTATTAGTTGATGCAGTGTGGTTTTGAGTTGAAAAAGTATATAGTGTTTGAGCGTGCAATTTGTTATTGTGTGCTGGGTTCGCTCTAACGCAGTTAATATGGTTGATTGTTAAAGGGGCGGCGGTGCCGATTTTCGTCCGGTGATACACTACCGCGATTTGGATGCCCCACGCGAACCCGACGAGTTCATGTAACGTGGGACCTCGCAACAACGACTAGCCAAAAGGAACGATCCACACATCACTTTATATTTTAAAACCGATTACACATTTAATTGTAAATACTTTTAAATGGTAAAACTAAGTATCCGTGGAAAAAATGAATACATTAAATATTTTCCCATTCTGATATTTTATTTGCATTGAGCAGTAGATAGCAATTCTTATCCTGTGCATAAGTTATGTATTTTTTATTATTTTTGTCAGCAATCTATTGTAGTTTAGTGCCACAATTCGAAATTAAGCATAGTGACTTTGTTTTGTCACTTTGGCAACTTACACAGTAAAAAGCATTACATTAGTGGCATAATATTTTTATCTAACTTTGGGTAAAAAAACCTTTCTTGCAACAAGTCAGACCTCCTTAGTTTAGCCTGCTGTATATAATTAATAAAAATTACGGATTACGTACCTATGTCGAGTTTGTTCGTGAGATAAATTTTGACAACAACGCGAAAGGAATCGTCAGATATCTTCCTCCAGAAGCCTTACATCTCATTTTCACCCTTAACCTAGAATACATTTAAAGAATCAATTTTTTATATATATAATTTTTTAATTTTGGTGTAAGGGTTTCTTACATAACGTGGTCTATCATCATTGTCTATCAGATACAATTGTGGTCAGAGACAAACTTATCAATGGGGTGAAAAAGTGCGTAAGTACTTACGCACTTTTTCACACTCGTTCGGGAGGGGAGGAAGGGAGGGAGTATTTGAAAAAAAAAATGGGGTCAATATGAAAGGGCGGAATTATAACATACTTGTCAAAATCGTTATTTATAACAGACTTCAAAAAAAGGAGGAGGTTCTCAGTTCGTCTGGAACTTTTTTTAATACTTTCTATGGACCCATTGTCATCACGTTAGGATCTGATGATGGAATCATGGAGAAATCGAGGGAACTCTTCAAATATTATAGGCACACCTATAGCGTTTTGCGTATTTCTTATAGTACCTTGTGCAGTTGCTCTCGAAAAGCACCATTTGGGGAAATGGAACTGATGATGAAGACCACAGATGGCTACCGATGTTAAGCACTTTATGCTCGTCACAATGCATATGGTGGAGTACCAGGAGAACTCAAAAATTAACGGCTCTGCATCGGGAAAAGCAATATTTTGTGAAAGGTGATAAGTAGTTGACATTTTGGCTTTTGTAACTAGATAAATTACCAAACGACCCACTAAAAAGCGTGAAAAAAAAAAACTTTTTAGGAAAAAATAAAACTGACTCCCATATCAAAACACTACAAAGCCAAAAATAACTTTAATTTCGGAAGGCGGTGTAAAAAAAAATTAAAACCAATAACACCGACTACCAAAATTAAAGTTATTTTTGGCTTTGTAGTGTTTCTTTTTTAAGATATTTGCATCAAAAAAAGAACACAAAAGAAAACTCGTAATACTCTACAAACTAATTTATTTTTCTCCCCATCACGCAAAAGTTTTGATATGGAAGTCGGTTTTATTTTTCGCTAAAAAGATTACAGACAAAATAGAATTAGGTCGATATTCGCGTAAATATACATTTCCTTGGGAACGACCTTGTTTTCTGCCATTCAATTAATCCGACCCGTATAATAAGACGCTTGCTTTTAAGATTTAAGACGTCCTGAGTGCGGCTTGCACTGTAAAGGAAACAGGGAAATCTTTGTTATATTGACGGTTTCAAAAGATTTATCGTTATATCATTCAAATTTGTCGATTGTAAGTACATTATTTAAGCATTTTGTAGGCTTCTGGATTTTCGTCCACACCTCTATTTGTGAGACGTCTTTATTTCGTCAAATGTTATTCTGTTCAGGCTATAGTCAGACAACGGTAAAGTTAAGTTCCAATTATGAAATCAAAGCTTCGCTAACGAAATGGTGTTATAAAATAACTTTAGGCAATAGTCAAATATCAGAACCAACAAAAAACCACATGCAATAAAACCCAGCATCACCGTGAGTGCTGTGACAGGTCGTGCTATTCGCGTCGAGCTTGACCAACTACACTTCGAAGGAGAGGACGCCGTCTGACAGCTCAACATACAGACACCATGTACTGCAACATTGACGAAAATTGGCTTGGTTTCAGCTTTAGTTCAATGTCCAAACACAGCATGATTCTTAATAAGCAGTAATATTAGAGATAGGACGGTTAAAAATTATAAAGCCACACTTTTGGAATATAAGGAAAGATACTACATGTATTTACTTAAAATACGACAAGTTTAAAAGACAAAACAAAATTGAAATAGTACCTATTGTTCATACGTATAAATTACTAGCGGCGCTTCTGACCTTCGCTCGCGTGAAAACGTTTTTATTTTCATAAAAAATAATGTAGACCATCTAAATTGCTGATAGTTTAGCTATATATTGGTGAAATTATGTTTCAACTCAGCCGATTTGATAGGTTATGATCCAAAAATCCTCTTTATTAAAGAATATAACCTACACAAATACGTGTAGGTTATATTCTTTAAATTCTTAGTTATATGATATTTGTAAGCAAAAGTACCTACTACAGAAAAATGTGAGGAGAGTATATTACTTTTCGAATAGGATTGTGATGCGGACACGGAATAAACATCTCAGGAGTTCTTTCTAATAGCATTGAGAAACATTATTTGTTGCTATGACCTTTTAATTCGGTTCTACGAAACTGAGACCGAACAGGAAAAGTTTATATGTAAGGTTCAAGGCACACTGACTCAGAGTCAAGTCGAAGCGAACCGTCATAATCTCTAGGATATGCGCGCAGTCGCGCGTTCTTCGACGTAATCATAAAGGACTTGCAGTCGCGATTGAATTTTTGGTTGCATTCATTAGTAACTGGATGTGATGGTAAGTTCACTCTATGGGGGCCACCAATCGAAGATGTTTTTTAGCGGACTTAATTTATCTCAATAGAAATGTGCAATCCGCTATGTGTTAAATATAATGTGATTTTTTAAATTGACGCTTCCATGTGCGTCAACTCCGTAGTAGAGGTTACCTTGACCTTAATTTACACACCTATTCAAGATATGTGAGACAATTTTTATGAAATGGGGCTACATTAAAAAAAAAATTGCGACTTATGTCGTTCCATTTAGGTCTATAATCATCATGCCTATATTTTCTACAAGGTACCTTAGCTATAACAATCCTTGAACTCTGTTTACCTTGGATAGTAGGTAAGTGCATTAAGCAGAAGCGTTGTTGTCACATAATGATATTTCTGTGATATTTCAAATGATCGCATAAGTACACACAAAGATAATGTATCATATTTCCATTACATCTTAAGGATAAATAAATAGACAAGTCCATAAGAGGACAGAACATTACGTGATTGGTATTTTTATATTCCATGTAAGTCAATGTTGGGTGCACGACTTATTCAGAAAATCAGTATGCAGGTAGGTATGGTTGGTATAGTACAAACATATGTAGGTATAGCAGGTATGCGTGGAGAATTTTTGTGATGAGAACATCCATGCGACGCGTCACCCGGATGTATGCGGGATGCACGTTTGCGGTGACACGGTGGATGCGACGCGACTCGCAGCATTTTTCGATGCATGTCGACCCTCGCTTACGTCATATACATAATTGATTACATTGTATATGCAGGTAGGCATCTGCTTTCCGACGATCACAAGGCGGCCCGCGTCAGATGGTGTAAGAAAACTCTGCAAAGGTTCAACCGAGGAGATCAAATCACGTCTACGACATCATCAGTGGTGACGAATCTTGGATCTATGCCTACGATCCTGATTCCAAACAACAATCTACAATCTCACAGCGCTCGTTAAACGATTGAGTATTTGAAGCAGGAAAAAGTAGAAATTCTTGACCATCCTCCATACAGTCCTGACCTAAGCCCTAACGATTTCTTTACATTTCCTAAAATTAAGAAAAGTCTTCGTGGTCAAAGGTTCCAGTCCGGTGAAGAAGCAGTCGACGTTTTCAAGTCAGCCATTTTGAACACCCCCACTTTAGAGTGGAATGAATGTTATAATAACTGGTTTGAGCGAATATAAAAGTGTATTAAGCTACGTGGTGAATACTTTGAAAAACAATAAAAAGTACTATAAAGTTCTAGTTGTTTTATTTTTCTTCAAACGACAAAACTGACAAGGCATGCATGCCTAGTATAAAGAAAATGTCTGTGAAAGCTGATTTCCTACTGGCTGACTGCTGGGTGTTTTTTACAGGGAGCTTTGGAAATTATGGCTTCGTAAAACTCCAACATAATATGGAAAAAGCTAGGTATGTGAGGAATCGTTAGACTATATTGAAATAAAATTCTATATCATAGTGTATTACATTCTCTTTGTTCTATATAGCCTTTTATCATCAGGTTTTCAGTCGCATGCAGCTTAATTTTATACGACCTTCTCGAGATCTTTGTAAAATTTGCGGTTTCACTTTTAAACATCAACTTTAAATGGTTACAATTTTTCCTAACAGAACTTTTGAGGAAGGAATAGAACGAGCAGCTTTTACGAATAACCTGTGTGTCATCAAAACACGAGGTTAAGGTAGGTATTATTGGGGTCGAAGTCGTCGTAAATTAGCTCCATTACAAACCATTTTAAGGATTTCTCAGAATTACTGGTCCTGTATCTATATTAATAGATTTTAGTACATTAAGAATAGATTGTAATCTATTCTCCACCACTATACTACTTCCTTCGCGAGGGAGGATTTTCTCGCGTAAATTCTGATCCCGTGGGAATTCTGGGGTAAAAAGAAACCTATGTGTTATTTTCAAGATTTCAGTCATCTATATAACATGTTCATTTAGGTCCGTTCAGTAGTTTTTGCGTGAAAGAATAACAAACATCCACCCATCCTTACAAATTTTCGCATTTATAAATATAATACAATTGGAAGTATTGTAAGTTATGTAGGTATGTATTGTATGTGTCCGACCCAATTCCCGATAATGACAATATCACATAGAGCTGGGATCAGTACCTAAATTATCACTGACAGGGTCGATACCGGTGGGCTGCTATTTTCAAGACTTATACAGGGTGGGCCAAAAATTTTTGCAAATAGCACCACTAGATTTTTTTGAAAACCGTTCGAGGCAGGGGCGCGTGGTTGGCGGGAAACTATGCGTCACTTCATGCAATTTTAGTCAAGATGGAGCGCTTCACGGGACAACAGCGTGCTTTTTGTGTAAAACAATTTTACAAAAACAATGATTCCTACGTTACTGTACGACGCCTGTTTAGAATTGAATACGGATTACGCCGTATAAGTGAGTGTCCAAGTGTTAATTTGATCAAAGCTTGGGTCGAGAAGTTCGAGCAAACGGTCGAGAAGTTCGAGCAAACGGGATCAACAACGAATATTAAACAAACAGGGCGGCCACGTTCAAGAAGAAGTGATGAGAACATTCGAGAGGTCGAAATATCCGTACGGAACACAGAAATCAAAAATACAGTTATTTATTTTATCTATGGTACGGAACGATCCAGAATCATCTACGCGTAAGCGTTCGGCGGCTCTGGCAATACCAAGAACTAGTCTACGGCGGATTTTGCATCTGGACCTCAAACTACACCCTTATAAGCTTCAAATTGTGCAGGAGATGAAACCAAATGATTACATTCAACGTAAGTTATTGGCTGACACTATGCTAGAGCGATTCTCTAGCCTTGAGAATGTATTGTTTACGGACGAGGCCCATTTTCACATCAATGGGCAGGTGAATAAGCACAATTGTCGATATTGGAGCAGGGACAACCCTCGCCTTAAACACCAAAAGCCACTTCATTTACCTAAAACGACAGTATGGGCTGCCATATAAGCAAAGGGCATAATTGGTCCGTATTTCTTTGAAAATAATCAAGAAAATAATGTAACTGTGAATTCAACGGAATACGTCAAGATGTTGCAAGAGTTTTTGAAGCCGCAGCTGCATGAATTTCAAGGGTACAATAGCAGAACCTGAATGCAACAAGATGTAGCAACATGCCATACGTCAAATGTGAGTTTACCGGTAGTCAAAGAAATGTTTCCGAACAAATTGATTTCTCGCAGAGGTGATATCCCATGGCCTCCGAGAAGCCCGGACCTTACCTACACCATGCGAATTTTTCTTGTAATACCTGAAAAGTCGAGTGTACTTTAATAAACCGACGACAGTATCCCAATTAAAACAAAACATCCACGAGGAGATAGCCGAGCAGATAGCCCGCAGCATGTATCAGCGAGTTTTCCAAAGTTTGCGTAGTCGATTTCAGGAGTGCCAACAACGAGACGGCGCACATTTAGACGACGTCATTTTTTAAAAATAAATTTCATTAAATGATTATTACGATAAATAAATTATCAACAAAATAACATTTGTAGTTTTATTTCAAGTGCAAAAATTTTTGGCCCACCCTGTATTTAAACGTATTTTAGTGTTTTCTTTTTTAATCAAATGAATAAAATAAGCTGAGAATAATAAGCTGTATTTATTTAGGTATATGCTAAAACCGATGTAATCAATTGGCTTGCAAAAATGCATAGGGTTATATTGTCCATGTTAGCCAATATTTTCTATTACATTTTTTTTATTGTTGTTGATAATCTTGCGTTTGACCACCATCTCACCTGATGTTAAGCGATGATGTGGTCGAAGATGAAGCACGCTTGCCCAGAAGCAACCTATTCACACTTGACTTAAAACTCCCAGGTTATAGCTATCAGGAAACAGACTCCGGCAGAGAATTCCACTCCTGAGCTGTACGCACAAAGAAACTATTACCAAAGCATTTTGTGCGTATGGGTGGGATGTCGATGATGGCGCAACGCCATTAATAATTAACATTATCCATCTGAGACATAAGACTTGTTTTCAAGTTCAACAAACGATTTCACTTAGCCGACCTCTAGCGTGCTATGCTATAAGGAAAATTAATAAGTATCTAAGTTTTTTGGAACACACTTATGTTGTACTAGCTTTTGCCCGCGACTTCGTCCGCGTGGAATAGTTACTTTGGGCTAACGTTAAATTTAACCCCGATTTTGAAGCATTCTTCATTGGCGCTCCGCTCCTATTGGCCTTAGCGTAATGATACAATATAGCTGTGCCCGCGACTCCGTCAGCGTAAGTTAATGTATTGGTAATATTGTTTAGATCACGTTCACATTAGGCTTAAGTACCTAGAGAACGCTTCGACCGCGAGACGCGTCGAGCGCGGCGACCGATTCTCAAAAATAATCCTTATAGCATGATTCAGTATTCACGCGCGATGGCTTATTATTATAAGCGTATTTCATGTATAACTTTGGTGTTTCTATACCGATTTATATGATTCTTTTTACGGTTTCGTAGCCGAATGGCAAAAAACGGAATCTTTATAGTTTCGACATGTCTGTCCGTCTGTCTGTCTGTCTGTCTGTCTGTCCGTCCGTCCGTCTGTCACAGGAATTTTATTCCGAAACTATTAGGACTATACATGTGAAACTTGATAGGTAGATGTATTCTGTGAACCGCTTTCCGATTTTGAGAAAAAAATTAAAAAATATTTAAAATAAAGGGGGGCTCCCCATACATGGAACTAAACCTGAAAATATTTTTTTTCATGAAATCGATGCATGTGTGGTATCTATAGACAGTTCTTTAAAAACGACATCGGGGTTTCTAAAACCACTTTTCCATAAAGTCAATCGTTTAAAAGATATAAGCTTCCAAAGTGGTAAAATGTGTGTGTGGCGGACACAACCTCTAACTTCTATAATAATGGAGTGAAAAATCTAAAAAAAATATATGTCTGTAGATCTTAATATAAACTTTCAACCAAAATTAGTTTGAACGAAATCAGTTCAGCAGTTTTTGAGATACAGCATATTTTCTAAAACCGCAAATATAACTTTGTAATTCATACAAACACTGAAAAACAAATTTATTCGGCGCAGTTGTAAAAAATGTAAAAAAGCCAGTTTTAAGAAATTTGTAAGGTTTTTTTTTCAAAACAAATTTATTTGGCGCAGTTGTAAAAAATGTACATAAGCTAGTTTTAAGAAATTTGTAAGGTTTTTTTTTCGTCAAATAAATTTGCATATTATATTATAGTTACTACGGAACCCTTCATGGGTGAGTCTGACTCGCACTTGGTCATTTTTTTTATGGAATAGTTAATAATGTTAACTTTTTCAATTAGGGGTGACTGAGAGTGTTATAAACGTAAGAGTAGACAAATATTATAATCAGAAAGCTTCGAACTGCTAAGATATCGGGAGTTACACGTGTTATTGTGAGTCAACCATAAAAGTTAGACATATGCTGTCGTGGGATATTTTTTATATAATTTTAAGGAGTACATTTCCGTCATGAAATGATTTGTGTAGCTTTAACCATTAAGGTTGCACACGCGACGGAAGCTTAAAAAATGGAGTAACTTCTCCCGTTTTCCCAACATTTCCCTTCACTGCTCTGCTCCTATTGATTGTAGCGTGATGAAAAGTATACTATAACCCGCTCAGGAGTATGAAAAATAATTGTACCAAGTTTCGTTAAAATCCGTCGAGTAGTTTTTGTTTCTATAACGGTTATACAGACAGACAGATAGACAGACAGACAGACAGACAGACAAAAATTTAACTGATTGCATTTTTGGCATGAGTATCGATCCTTAATCACCCCCTGATAGTTATTTTGGAAATATATTTCATGTACAGAATTGACCTCTCTACAGATTTATTATAAGTATAGATGAATAATTGGAGATTTTAAGAGCTATTTTACGTTTTCTCGCAAATTTCTAAGATTTCAATCGACTGCTTTAATAAGTATATTACGTTACTTTGAAATTTTAAAATACATGTCCAAAATAGATCAATTATTAATGAAGTTTTTTATCATTTAACATTTACTTAAAACATCTGCATCGCTTTGTGGTGAGTAATCTCCCAAAAGTAGTTTACTGAAAAATCACTGTAGAGTCAACTTCAGATTCCGGAATCTATGACTAATGTTCACAGAATCAGGTGACAAAAATATGAATAGTATAAGACATAAGTATACTTGATTTGTCTATTAATTTTCAATAATCAGGATTATTTATTGCATTATTTAGAAAAAAAAAACTGTTGTCTATTTTTAAGGGCTATAGCGCAATTTGATCGCGATTATTCGCATTAAATAAAGCGCAATTTCGATAAAAAAAATATGTCAAAATAAAATTTGTTCTGTGAAGAATTCAAATAAATAGGTAGTTTTTATGACAATGCGATACTGTAATTTTGTAATAACATGATTTTAAAAACGCTCTAAATTATGATAAATTACGTTGCCCAAGCTAGTACGGCGCGGCGCGAGTGCCCGCCGGAGCAGGACCTATGTCAATTTTTTCTGCGTCCCGACAGTTCAGTGCACGTACCTATCGAGAACGTATTTTTTTTTTAATGATTTATTTTTTGTTCTTTATACGTTATTGGTTTAGCTACGCACGGTGTATCCCATTGTGTCAAAAAAGGGAAACGCAATAATTCTGCATCTTTAAAGAAAGCACATGAAGCAGGCTACATCATTTTTAACCGACTTTAAAAAAAGGAGGAGGTTCTCAGTTCGTCGGAGTTTTTTATGTATGTATGTTCCCCGATTACTCAAAGACGGCTAGACCGATTTTAATTTTTTTTTTGGAGCGGTATCCTTTTATTGGTCCCGTTGTCATCACGTCAGGATCTAATGATGGAATCATGGAGAAATTGATGGAACTCTTCAAATATTATAGGCACACCTATAATAAATATTTCGTGGGTGGCGATTTGATTACTTGAATAACATTTTTACACAACTTATGCCCGTCACACTGCATAATTATGTTGAAGTAGAGCTGATGGTGAAGCACCAGGAGAACTCCTCAAAAATTAACGGCTCTGCATAGTGAAAAGCAATATTTTGTAAAAGGTGATAAAAAGTTGACGTTTAGGCTTTTAAACTAGGTAAATTACAAACCAACCCACTAAAAAGCGAGATATAATGAACCTTTAAAGAAAACACTGCCAAATGAACAATAACTTTAATTTTGTTAGTCGGTGTCTTTGGTTTTGTGGTATCGTTTTTGACAACGAATTCCGAAATTAAAGGTATTTTTCTCTTTGCAGTGTTTTTTTGTAAGTCGGGTTTATTTTTTAATACAAAGTTTATTTTATTTTAGATAAAATAAATAAATAACGACATACCGCGACCCCGGAACGCAAGGGCAGCTGAAGGAACAGGGTAGGGTGGGTTTTTGTCAGTAAAAGTCTGAGACTCCTTTCCGCTCCACTTAGGGCGAGAGAAGTTATTCGATGATTGCTATGTTGTTAGATTTCCATAGCCGACTGGCAAAAACGGAACCCTTAAAGATTCGTCATGTCTGTTTGTCCGTCTGACTGTCCGAAACTATTAAGATTACCGAGTTGAAAGTTGGTATATAGATGTAATCTGCAAACCGCTCTCCAATTTAAATAAAAAAAAAAAAAAAAAAAATAATAATAAGAGGCTCCCCATACATGGAACTGGAACAAAAAATATGTTTGGCTCATCAAACCTGTACGTGCGGGTGTCTATAGATAGCCACTTAGGGCGAGAGAAGTTATTCGATGATTGCTATGTTGTTAGATTTCCATAGCCGACTGGCAAAAACGGAACCCTTAAAGATTCGTCATGTCTGTTTGTCCGTCTGACTATCCGAAACTATTAAGATTAAGGAGTTGAAACTTGGTATATAGATGTAATCTGCAAACCGCTCTCCAATTTAAATAAAAAAATAAAAAAAAAAAAACATTAAGAAGAGGCTCCCCATACATGGAACTGGAACTAAAAATATGTTTGGCTCATCAAACCTGTACGTGCGGGTGTCTATAGATAGCCACTTAGGGCGAGAGAAGTTATTCGATGATTGCTATGTTGTTAGATTTCCATAGCCGACTGGCAAAAACGGAACCCTCAAAGATTCGTCATGTCTGTTTGTCCGTCTGACTGTCCGAAACTATTAAGATTACCGAGTTGAAACTTGGTATATAGATGTAATCTTCAAACCGCTCTCCAATTTAAATAATAAAATATAAAAAAAAAACATTAAGAAGAGGCTCCCCATACATGGAACTGGAACTAAAAATATGTTTGGCTCATCAAACCTGTACGTGCGGGTGTCTATAGATAGATCTTTAAAAATGAAATTAAGTTTCCTAAAATAATTTTTCCTCAAATCCAGTCATTTGGAACATACCTATACACTTCCAAAGTAGTAAAATGTGTCCTCTCTAAATTTTAAAATAATAAAGTCTAAAATAAATATATATATACATATGTATAATGTATATTTTAATGAAATATTTTAACTCAATTTTAGTTAGTTTTCAAACAAGATACAGCCAGTAGTTTTTGAGATATAGAACATTTTCAGAAACCGCAAATATGTGTATTTCTTTATGTAAACACAACAGACTTAAAAGAGAAAAAAAAAACAGACAAAAGAGCACAAAGGTGCTGCTTACTTCATAAGAAATTTCATCGAGCAGACCTGTGACAGGAGAGTTGAATAAGAGATGATGGACACAGTGTGAATAAATATTAATTGCGTAAATTACTAAAAAAATATATTTAACTAATAAAATAAATTATAAAGATACAATACACAAATATAAACATATAAAATTACGAGATGATGGAGAAGCAGTGTTCTTTGACCAAGTTTTTGAAAATCGTTTGAATTTTGTTATTCATACAAACACTAGATTAAACAAGTTATTTGGCGTAGCAACTACGGTACGCGTCATGGGCGAGTCTGACTCGCACTTGGCAAATTTTGTTTCACATGGCCAATTATATGTTGCTTTATCTATGTAGATCCGGACGCAGGGAAAACCAAAACATACTTATACCACAAGAAAGTAGGACTAAAATATTGTATATACCGAAATACTGTAAATCTATTCTTAACAATATAATTAACATTTTCTCTGCCACTGACACGCCTGTAATCGTTAATTTTTTCGAGGTGCCGGCAACACGCCTGGCGTGTATTTAATATTTTATCGATATTTCAGTCATTTTGCTGTATTTTCTACTGAAAACTTTTTTGCAAAAAATAAAACCGACTTCCATATCAAAACACTACAAAGCCAAAAATAATTTTAATTTCGGTAGTCGGTGTTATTGGTTTTGTATTTTCTTTTTTTTTCACACCGCCTTCCGAAATTAAAATTATTTTTGGCTTTGTAGTGTTTTGATATGGAAGTCGGTTTTATTTTTTGCAAAAAAGTTTTTATTTTCGCGCTTTTTAGTGGGTCAGTGAATTTTCCAAATCGATTCGTAAATGACGGAGTTATGCGCGAACAAAAAACGCAATGCAGAGTAAACGAAAAGATCATCAAGGTAAATTATTTTTTTTGGACTTTTTTTGATTTTTCAGAAACGGCTCGTCCGATTTCGATAAAATTTTCATGGGACCATTTGGGAAGTATACCCTTTCCAACAAAAAAAGAATTTTTCAAATCGGTTGGCAAGCGACGGAGTTATGCGTGGACAAACATAAAAAAAAAAAAAAAAAAAAAAAAAAATACAAACATCCGAATTGAGAACCTCCTCCTTTTTTAGAAGTCGGTTAAAAATGATAGCATAGTTGTATAACTTCATATATTTATAAGGTTTGAAGTGGTTCGAGTATTGAGACTGTTTTAATATTTTATAAAAAATACATCGCTATGCTATGCTGTTAACACGCTAGGCGTGTCAATTATCGGCTGTTGACATAGATCGTCAACTATGGGCGATTATTTCAGAAATTACTGACACTATCAAACAATGATTTTAACTCAATTCTCACTTTACATGTAGGGGGGCTACCCTAATAAAACTTTTTTTTTTTTTCAATTTTTATTTTACCACTGTCGGCGTGATTGATATACATATTGGTACCAAATTTCAGTTTTCTAGTGCTAACGGTCACAGAGATTATCCGAAGATGGACGGACGGACTGACAGACAGACATGGCGAAACTATAAGGGTTCCTAGTTGACTACGGAACCCTAACAAACGTAAATGTACCCGGGATTAGTTATTAGCTCTGAAGCATTCATATTAGATTAGTAATACCAAGAAAAACATAAATGTACTCGTAACATAAAAGCAGCCAGGTTCGGTACCGAGCTGATGTCACCGGTAACAGAGTTGAGATAACGGAACATGTGTGTACCGTACAATCAAGAAATAAAAGAATATTATGTTGATTTGCTTTACTTGTTTTATTTGACAGATTTCACCATTACAAAATTTTCTTTTGAATTAAAATACTTTGACTGATGTCATAATTACTCATGCTTTAACCTAAGTACCTACAAAGCTAAATTTTAAAAACGTCAGTTTCATATGAAATGAAACTAATCTAGACTTAAAAAATACCATGAGGTTGACCCTAAAACTGAAAATCGGATGTTTCAAAACAATGTAATAATTGGTGGATACAGTTTTCTCGTCTTTCATTTGGCATCATAGTCAAGACTCTTCCAATGGCATATCCCAGCGTGTAGCATTTTCCAATTGTCTCCAAATTAAAATTATTTCATTCAGGATTCATTTCATTCATGTTATCAGTGTTTGTTCCGACAGATATTTTATTTATCATATCATTATTTCTCTAAAACATATAAAAAAATAGGATTATTAAAATTATTAATACATACATACCTAATGATATTCACAGATAACATTTAGAAAACATACTACTTAATTACATATTTTGTGACTTTACAACTTACTTCATCGAGATCATATAACTAGAGTTATATGATCTGAGATGATCGATGAAATACATCGAGATCATATAATTCTAGTGAATTTGATGAATTTAACTCAGGAGTGGGGCCATCAGGATCTATTTCATAACGACGTTCTATAACTGGTGAAGAACTATGAGTAGATTCTTCCATATTCGAATCATCTTCCTCGGATGACTCATCTACTACAAAGTTTTTTGGGACTGCAAAGTAATTAAAACACAATGTATGAAAATCAATATAAATAGTACAAAATGTTGATAATTCCTGCTAAGATTACGAAACTTGCTTACCTTTAATCTTATTTTCGGACATATTCATCAATTGATGTGCACAGATCCCTGAATATTCACTTTTTAGATGCACTATACGACTAACAAATGTCGCAATCAACAGTAAAATACAATTATGACCATATTTACAATTTACCCTATGTACAGTGCCGGTGGGCACGCTTAGTGTGACCATTAATTTCATCTTGTAGTGCCAGTCACACGCGTTGCGTGTTCACCGGCGTTTGTAGGCGGCATCGCTAAGGACAAGGTAAAAACCACGGTGGCAGTGAAAGTGTCAACTATCTTTACTTCGCGATTCTCTATCCAGTGCGAATTAGAAAGGTACCTATACTTAAATTTTAACATCTATTCATTAATATTCAGAAATTATCGAGTTAATAACAGTAGGAGGATTATACGCGAGTGAAACCGCGGGGCACAGCTAGTATTCTGATAAAACTGGCAGTGTGTTTTGAGGCGTGAACTGAACATGTTGCCACTTATATGAATGGCCATCCGGAAAAATCACATTTTGCCAAACATTTAATTGATACCGGCCATTCCTTGAGCGACAACAACAGCTATGGTATTAGGTATATGTGGGGTGGTGTGGATGACCGTAATAATACTCTTTTAACTTCCCGAATTTTTATTTTATTTTTATTCACATCTTATAATTATTTCACTCTTTTGCGTCTTAACACTCTTAACTGTCTTGGCTCGTTCCTAATCTCTCATTCACTAATCGCTGGGTTCATATCCAATTACTATCTTAATTTTAGTATGCGTTCTGAATTAACATCCTACCTCATACATATTATATGTATTAAAAACTTCCAGTTGTGTGTGTTGGATCATTACAAATATACTTAACTAGCTTTTGCCTGCGGCTTCGCCCGCGTTAATTTACACTTTGTCAATAATTCTTGTTGCCAAAAAGGTGTACTGCACCTTTTTGGGTCGTTAAAAAACGCATATAATATTAATTTAAAAACCATCACCAGGGTCCATCCATCCCCAAAAAGAGACAGACAGTTAGTATTTAAAATGTATCTTTTTAAAACCAAAAACGTAGTTTTCAATACATTTTTGTAAACTACGTTTCTGGTTTTCCCGTCCTTGGCTAAAACGTGTCGATTTTGTGAATTCTGGCATAAAAAGTAGCTTATGTATTTTTCCAGGATGCCAACTGTCTTCTTACCAAACATTGAGATCCGTTCAGTAGTTTTTGCGTGAAAGAGCAACAAAGATACAATTCGAAAACTATCCCACGGGAACCTTATATCGGGATAGAAACTATCCTATGTCCTTCCCAGGGTCCTAAACTATTCCTGTGCCAAATTTTATGTAAATCGGTTCAGCGGTTAAGGCGTGAAAAGGAAAGACATATAGACAGAAAGACAGACAGAGTTACTTTCGCATTTATAATATTAGTATGGAGTATGGATATGGAAGTATGGATAGTAGATGCACACTTTTGAATGACCAAACAAATTGAGTGTCATCCCCACTTTTGCGCATGTTTATGGGTAGGTCGTGTATAAATGGCAGCCCCTTAGAGCTGCCATTTTGCCATTTCAGGCCCTAGCTGGAGGTTTAAATTTTAATTTATTAAGCACAGGCAAGTTCGGTTAAGCATCCGACAACAGAGGTGAGTGGCGAAACTATAAGGGTTCATTGTCGACTACGGAATAGGGCGTCCAATCCCGGAATACCGAGATCTCGGTATTGCGGGATCCCGCGTCATTTTCCAATCCCGCGTGATGCGGGATTAAGGGCGCGGGATCCGCGAGATTTGCGGGACTGAAAAAAAGCATGCATACGACCTTTCGCGAGCGCGAACGCTCGGTGACTGGCGGCTGGCAGTGCTGCAAACAACGTGGTGGCCGATGTCGCCCGTTTTTCACAGCTTATGTAGCCTAATATAGCCGAATTTCAGTCAGTGGTAGCCTAAGTATGTAGCCTAAAATATCAGTAAAGTTTTTTATTCAGTATTTGTTACCGTTTTTTGTGAAGAAAAAAACGGTGTAATTTGATTGATCTCATACTAATAGTAATACGTAAATAAATGTGGAGTTAGTTGATTAATTCATTGTTTTTTTTTTGTGATAAATAAACAGTGTAATTTGATTGATCTCATACTAGTAGTAATACTGGAATAAATGTGGAGTTAATAGATTAATTCATTGTTTTTTTTGTGATAAATAAACGGTGTAATTTGATTGATCTCATACTAATAGTAATACGTAAATAAAAGTGGAGTTAGTTGATTAATTCATTGTTTTATTTGCCTTATATAAATGTGAATATTTTCAATATGCGGGATCCCGCAAATACCGAGATCCCGCGGGATTGAAAATTCGTAGTCCCGCAAATACCGAGATTGAATTCAGGCTGCGGGATTGGACGCCCTACTACGGAACCCTAAAAAAGAATTCCAGGTTTTTTATATAAAAATAATTTGGAATTTGAATTCTTAGCCAAAAACATATTATTTTGCTTTGAAATGGCCAGTACAGCAAAACAGAAATTTCATAGGTGCTATTATTATCCTGTGTATAATATCTCTTTTAGTCCTCCATACTTGTTAAATAAATAAAATAATTATATACCATGAACTACCCGCGTATTTATTTTTTCTTGCTATGTCAAATCCATCCAAAGGTTGACTGCAAAAGATCGCTTTTAGCGATAAGACCGCCCATTATAACACCCTTTGTAGTTGTTAAGTCCTTATTTAATTCTGTTATGTGTACAATAAAAAGTATATCTATCTATCTATAACCTCGTCTATCTTCAAACGAAAGTCCCATTAAAATCGGTTCAGCCGTTAAAGTGTTTAGTCGAGACAAAAAGAAAGACGGACGAAATTTTACATAAGCATTTAAATAACTAAAACACAGTTATTCTGAAATCACAGACAGCAACTTTAGTAGAATATTGAAAAGTACCACATTAAACAAGGTTGGTTTAATCTGAATTTGACATGGTTTTCATTTTTAGGATTCCGTACCTCACCTTTTTTTTTCTCTGGATGGGAAAATCATCGAAAAACTTCTCCCGCTTTGGGTTAAGCGAGAGGGAGTGTCAGACTTCTACTGACTAAAAACCCACCCTGTCCCATCAGCTGCCTGTAAGTGCCGGGGCCGCGGTATCTTGTTAATACATTTCCGCAACCCCGGCGGGTAATGGCCTTAGGAGGCCCCGTCACTAATGCTGACAGCTCCTTGAGGCGCGCGTGGAACACGACGCGCCGCTGACCCGGGCCTGATTCCTTACCGGACGGTGAGCTAACCCTGCTCACCGTCCGTAAGCCCGCGTCTACGGTGGCCGGAGAGCGGCCCGCGATCCCCGACGCGCAGGGCGTCTGCCGCGGCGGCTGGGGCGGGAGGAAGAAAGTTGCCTTTCCCTCGCGCATTCGGCCTTCTCCTTCGCTAGCTTGACTGCTTCGCAGAAAGAGGCGACGGCATCCTATTCCCTCTTCCTCCGCACCATGGTCTGAACTAAGGCCGGGTGCGTGAGGTCGTCTTCCCGTTGACCTAGAACTATGAAATTTGGCAAGTACCATAGCTATTTAGTACAAGTTCAAGGAAAAATCTATAAGGGTTCCATTTTTTGCCACAAGGCTTCGGAAACCTAAAAACCGCATTACAAACTTGCTGATCAACTATTAAAACAATAAATATTATTATTTGATCTGCATTTATTGTGCGCACAGCCAAGCTGTGGAATTCTCTGCCGGCTTCTGTGATTCCTGCCACTTATGACCTTTCAGCCTTTAAAGCACGAGTAAATAGGCATCTTCTGGGCTCGCTCGTCCCATCTTAGATCTCATATATCGCTTACCATCAGGCGAGATTGAGATCAAGAGTGGGCCCATCAGTAATAAAAAAAAATATTGGTTAGATACTCCCGACGACCAATAACGCTAATCGCTTTACACTTAGATACCGTTTTTTTTTAAAGAAAAAGAGGTCTCTGACCACGAAGGACACATGACGGAACACGGATGGGTTTTAGCCAGTAAAACTGACACACTCTCACGCTTTGCCCAGATCGGTAGGCAATCATTGGAAAAAAAAACAAAAAGCCCTATACTCTTACGTGCCTACTTTTCAAACTGATAAAAGAACAGAGAATAAAATTACAGATTTTATAACATACTTTTCTCAATAATTTCTGCGTAATTCGATAAACATTTTCGAGGTCGATCGCTTGCTATCCGCGTCTGAGCAACCAACGCATATCCTGTATTCTTAATGAACAGTCAACATTTTATCAATACGTACCTATAGGCTGCTACAGGAGTGCTTTGTCGTCACATTTAAGGGTGATTTTCTGTATCCGATTGACAGTAAAGAAGCAATTGCAAAAAATTACTTATCATCGTCATCTGCTTAGCCTTTTCCCAGTTATGTCTAATTGGATGCAGCTGAGTACTAGTGATTTTATATGGAGCGACTCCTTGGCAAAATGGTGTAGATTTTCTACCATGATTACGCGTAATGAATGTCAAAGATGTAAAAATTACCTACAGTTCAGGGACCAACGGCTGCACGTACTTTCCGAAGCATATGTAATCTGAATATGTTAACAGATGATCACCAGTCTATGGGTCGACCTCGGCAAGCGTTGCTTAGCCCGTGCGGCTGTTCTTATTTAGCCACGAAATCCAAAACGAGCTAAAAAATACTTGTAGGTGATCGAAAAACTCCACTTTTCAACCAATCTGATCATTGGCGTATCTAGAGATATTTCCCAGGGGGGGCCTGGCCCCCCAGTAGTAGAAGCGATTGGCCAGATTTTTTAATTTTTCAGCCATAATTGTTTGTTAGTAAAAATTCTCGGGTGGGCACCAGACCATTCTGGGGTGGGCACGGCCCACCCGGCTCCCCCCCTTTCTACGCCTATGAATCTGATGGAATTGGTGCCATTTATTTCTTCATAGATTACCATATATTTTAAGCTTATCGATTACCGGGGCTGGTGCACATTTTGTTTCACCACCGTTACTTAATCCACCACCGCCACTTCCTATTGCAAACTGATTTGAGCACGAGTATATATATCTACTTTCTAGCCTATGGGCAATATTAAAAATCATTGAAATAAGTCTCCGTTTTAAACATAGCTCAGATGTCAGTGCCCGCAGAAGGCATAGGCATTCACAAGCTCTAGAACAAAAGAGTTTACCGATTAGTATCTCGCTCACATCTCAACGTCAACGTTAGTAATATAACTAAACAAAGTAATACACATCGCGGTTATGTCAGTGTATTTTCCCAGGTACGTTCCGTTTTCGGATAACATTATGATTGAATGAGTAATACTTTATTGATAGAGAGGCAGATATTGTTATGAATTCTATGAAACGCGTGTACAGCGCTTTACGCGCTTAAGAACACGGACAACAATACTCACTGCCTACGCTAATACAGCCTCCGATTCGCGGTATCAACCAACTAACAGGTTTTTTGCTATAATACACTAGCGTCTATTTGTGTATCGCTTTATAAAAGCAAGCGGCTACAGAACAAAAACATTGTTAGTGTGAAGCTTCACAATGATGGAGCTGACCTGTGCTTGCATACTGTTATCAGCGGGCTTGGTGCTCGCATCCCCGCATGGATATGGGGGATACGGTGTGAAGGGTGGAGCGTCTACAACAGGTAGGTGCTTTATTTCTATATATTGGTGCATATTGGACGTAAATATTTACTGTTTAGTGACAACAATAATGTTGATAGTAAATAAGCTTTCAGTTACGATAATGTTTGAGATGAAATAGTATATTTGATTAAACTTCTATGTGCAAAAATCCAGATAGTAATTTTACCGGCATTTTGTTCAAAGTGATAATAAAAAGGATGTGTGAAAATTTCATAGTGATAAAACAACATTGGCTGTTAAAGGTCTAATTTATGCTCTAGCTATTTTTTATTGTGCATAAAAATATCCTTCATAAGATTCACGGATGATTATTTGTTTTTGAGATATCATTGACATTGCATAGATAATTATGAATAAAATGCATACCTACTGGTAAGGGTGAACTAAATTTGTGCGTATAGTAGTTTATGATATAAAAATAGTTCCCTTGTGATCTAACACCCGGTTAAAAACTAAAACTTAACCATTTCAAATAACGTACTAATGTACCTTTGTTTATTTATTTATTTATGCAAGGCACACCAACGATATATTTACAATCAAATGGATAAAGATATAGAAAGGTTTGAGCTTTGTTGCTATTTTTATTTTCTTTAACTTGAATGAATCATGTATAATAATCATATCGTCGGGGATAGTGCAATACCGCGTAACTAACATTTTCAATAAGAGTTAATTTAAGCTGATTTAACATTACAAAATAGGCCTTATTGAAAATGTTAGTTAAGCGGTATTGCACTATTCCCGACGATATATATATTATTCTATCTCGTTTAAGTTCTGTCCATCCAAAGATTGACTGTAAGAGGTTACCCTGTGCGAGAAGACCGCCCATTGTACACTAGTTTTATTAAACTATCCACGTTAAATTTTAAGGTGTGCAAAGCATATAATAAATGTTATGATTTTGTTCGCTTCTTACTTAATCATATGTGCATGCTGAGGTCTGTTTGTATGATTGTCTTATATGTGTATGCTTGGTTGAATATCCAAAATAAATAAATAAATATTTAAGAAAGAAGTTTCTTGCAATATCTTATAATACGCACATTTCGTCCGCATGAATTACGTAAAAATTTATAACACTCACAAATAATGCATCACAGAAAAATTGAAGAATTGGATCATTTGTTTGAGATTACCCCCTCCATACAAACTAACAAACAAATTTTCTCTGTTTATAATATTAGTATACTTAGATAAAAGAGCCGTTAATTTGACTTCTATCAGTCATACACAATAACACAATAGACCGGTAGTCTTGAAGTTTTGTTTTCTTCCTTAATCTAGTATTCTATTTACTTTTAGTTCTTTATTATTGAAAAATGTAATTCAACAGTAAGTAAAACTGAAACTAAGTAATTAATTTAATAAAACAACTGTCTTTTAGATGAGTGCCACAATTTTTAGAAGACTGCCAAGGAAGGCTTATATTTTTCGGGACGCGCCGTATTTCTATATCTAAGTATTTGTGAATTTCTTTAAATGGCTGGATAGGTGCCTCTGACAGGTACCTCTAAGGTACCTACTATAGTAGACTGTTGATACGCGCTCGCGAGCTAAGTTTGAATCAAAATTGTACTTAATTTAAAGTCCGTGGAGCTGTGATGCAATATAATAACACTTTTTACGCGGTGTTGCATAGATTAATTTTATTCGTAAAAAAATCGGCTAAGTGCATGTCGAGTCACGCGCAGTGTAGGATTCCGTAGTTTACTACAACGCTACTTCCACTTCGTCGGTGTGATTAATATGTATAAACATGTCAAAATTCAATGTTCTAGTAGCAATAGCTTCTGAGCTAAGCCGTGGACAGACACGGACAGATGGACATCGCGAAACTATAAGGGTTCCTTGCAGAGCCGGATTAACCCTGTCAGAGTCCCTAAGGCAATGCCATTCTCGGGGCCCCTTTCCTTACTTTGACTGACCAAATCGTGTGTGAACTGAGGAAACGCACATTAAGGGCTGTGGTTTTTAATATATTTGTTTACTTATTCCCAGATTTGTTCTAAAATTCTTTTAATTCCACTACTAAATCTTAAAATTTGTATTTTGTGAGATAACAGTGAGGTCCCTAAGTACACACGCACATCAAATTCTCGTTCGAAGAAACATGTTTTCTTGGTGCGTGCACTGGGCCTGGGCCCCTAGTTGATGCGGGGCCCCTAGGCAGTTGCCTACTCCGCCTAATGGTTAATCCGGCCCTGGTTCCTTGTTGACTACGGAAGACGGAACCCTAGAAAACACGCAGCAAATGCCAAACACTGTAAAATTACATATTTTAGAAGAGCTCACGCAGAAATTAAAACTTTCGTCTATCTTTCAACTTTAAGCAGTGATTGTCGACTTTGTTAGACGACGGGAGCTTAGACTGTCCAAAAGGATAAAATCAGCTGACAACAGTCTTAGCAAGGTATCGTACTATCCATACCTAGATACTGGGTTGTGGAGGTTAGATAGGCAGACGTCTCCATGTAAAATAGGTCTGTAAAAGATCGCTTGTTAAGTCCATAATTTTGTTTTACTGTTATGGTGTACAATAAAGAATATATCTATCTATCTACCTATATTCTGGTAAGTAGCTGTATCCGCATAGTCTGGAGGCCAACGCCCATGTTGTTGGGAAAAGGCTAATAAGATTGATTGACGTAATATAAGTACCTATCCAAAATAAGTAATAGGATATTCAAAACATTACTACCACAATGTGTGCATATTAAACAGTTTTTTTTTACATGAATACATTATTTATTAGCATTAATAAACGCATAGACGCTCCTCAGATTTAGTTCAGAAGTATCAAAAAATAGGTTTTATTAGAAAACTTATTCTCTTATTGTTTCACGCCTTCAGATTTGGTTCATTTCGCTATCAAGTAAAAAATCTAAATACCGTTTTTACCGCGAACAAAGTGACTACCTGAATTTATGGTGTAAGTGCCCATCATTGCCATCATAGCTCCTAAACGGATGTTATGATTTTGATTTAGTTTTTATTTGGTTTACCAGATCTTTTTGTGTACCTACATATCTACAGAAATACCCTTGACTTACGCGGTAGGTGGGACCGAGTCATAACCGTATCTATAGTGTAGTAAACCAGTCGAATTCGCGTAAGTCGGGATCCAACTAATACAAACTATTTGTAATTGGGACTAATAATTGTATTGTAATAGTGCTACAATAAACGTTCAACAGTAGGTACCGTACCAAGAATAAACACGGAGGGTTTCGGGTGCACCGGGAAAGCCTAGTCGCGCGGTGTTCACACAACCGTGAAAAACGGGGTAGGGTACCTAAGTCGAGATTATTACTGTATAATAATATGTCTATATTATTGGCACTCATAGTAATATAGATTTAGTCAAATGAGCTAGGCATAACATGTATTGTCCTAAAATGATTTTTTTTTTTTTAAACATGACTTAAATTACTGCGATAATTATAATCAATCGCAAAGCTACTGAAGACATGTGAAGCCTACGCCGCCGCGCATGGTTTAATATATAATGTAAAAAAATGTGAATGCATGGTCTTTAAGGTCGGCGGCAAGTGCCGTGAAGATGGACCCGATCTGCTGATAAATGGGTCAGTAAAAAAAATCTTTTAAATATTTAGGACATTTTCTTGCTGACGACCTTAGAGACGATGCAGACATTGAGAGGGAGCGGAGGGCTCTAGCGGTCCGGAGCAATATGCTGGCCCGTAGGTTTGCGCGGTGTACAGACCTAGTGAAAATTACTCTTTTTAAGGCTTATTGCCAGAGTCTGTACACGGGCAATCTATGGGTCAGTTACGCTAAAAGATCGCTAGATGTGCTCCGCGTCCAGTATAATAATGCTTTCAGGATGCTCTTGCGACTGCCTCGTTACTGTAGCGCCTCAGAAATGTTTGCACAAGCTCTTACGGACGCGTTTCAAGCGATTATACGTAAGAAAACGGCTTCACTTCTGAGGAGAGTAAGGGACAGTCGTAACAGCATCCTGAGAACGGTGAGTGAGAGTGTGTCCTCTCCTATTATGAAACAATTTGTGCGGAGGGTGATGGGTACTAACACTAGATAATAAGTTATTAGGTATAAGTTACTAACATTTTATGGATTTTTGTGGTCCGAAATAAAAAGGTTCTATTCTATTCTATTCTATAATTATATAGAACATATTGAAAAAATTACTTTTCTGTTATTTAACGGTGCAGCTAATAACCAGATTTGTTGCCATAGTAAAATTTGAAGGTAAATTAACATTATAGCGGAATATTTATTTCTTTATTGATAATTATATTATATTATACTTACTTATAATGGTAGGTTTAAGATAAATAATATAGTTTATATCAAAAATATAAACGCAGATCAAATATTTATAAAACAATGGTATAATGGGCGGCCTAACTGCAAAGAAAGTTTTTTATTTTTTTGTTAGGTTAAACATAGGTATCTTATGTTTTCTGTGCTTTTTTTCTGTAAGGGAAAAGTTTCTTAAACTTATTTTCTATTTCATAATACTGTACAGGACGCAGTACATAAACTTACTGATCATGTTGTTAGAAATCTTGCTAACGAAAAAAACCGCTTGCCATATTCCTTGACCTTGCCAAGGCGTTTGACACGGTGTCTATCCCGCGACTTCTACTCAAATTAGAACGATTGGGTATAAGAGGCTTGCAGCTGACATTGTTCTACGACTATCTAAGCGGTCGTAAACAATGCCTGAAATTAGGTTCCTACATTAGCAAGCACACCAAAGTCACAGATAAATATCTAACTTTGGTGTGCTTCAGAGCTCGGACCTACACTCTTCTTAGTGTATATTAATGACCTCTGTGACCTGAAACTGGAACAAAGTATTGTAATTTCTTATGCGGACGATACTGCACTGCTGTCCCTGCTAAAACTTATAATAATACCTTCATGCTGGCGCAGAAGGGCTTCAACAAGGTATCCGACTGGCTGAAACAAAATTGCCTTACGCTAAATACAGAGAAAACAGTGTACATGCCCTTTCACTCTCGAAATCCTTATAAATCCCCCATTGGTCTTACCATAAAATCACATACCTGTCATATCCACCAAGCTTATGGTTCTACTTGTAACTGCACAAATCTGATCAGGAAATGTATAGTTATTTATTTGGGAGTTATATTGGACTCATCACTAAATTTCAATGCACATATTTCTTTACTCCAATTTAGACTTACAAAATTGATATGTTTTTAAAAACCTACGTTATGTAGCTAATACTTGCATTAAAAAAAAAGTCTATAAGTAGGGCACTCTCAATCACTACTAACTTATTGCATTTCTTCTTGGGGTGGAGCCTCTAAAACTTCTTTACTTCGTCTTGAAATAGCACAGCGGGAAATTTTAAAAGTTCCCTACACATCTGTATCGTTCATGGAACCTACCTACTGTCCGCCAACTTTACATAATGTCTACACTTCTACAGTACTTAAACGGCATTCCCTTACCCCCCTCGACAAAAATAATTTACAAACACGTCGCGCGTCGTCGCAATGCGGTAGTCCCCGGTCCACACCAATGCAAACACTCATTTACACATAGGTTCATCTGCTTCACCGGTCACTTTCTATATACTAAATTGAATTCACAGCTTAATATATACCCGCTAACCAAACAAGAATGCAAAACAAAACTTTTGACTATCTCCTTGAATGTGATTACACTACCACAGAAGATTACTTAAAGTTTTAAGATAAAGTAAAAAATAAATCCATCCACAGTCTCACTACACGAAAGCACACAATACAAATTACACAAAACAACACTACATTACAACTACACCATACTTTCTGTTTACTTGTAAGTCACACTAAACTGAAACACTTTATAATGAAAATGATGTACCATAATATATTGTAACTGATTGTTCATTATTGTATTGTAAACTGCGCCTGAAATACAGGCTCGGCCTAGCTCAGGCGCAGTTGCTCACTTTACTTTTATTATTATTTAAATTCTGTGCTTTAATGAATGCCTATTCTTAATTACTACTATGCTGTACAAATGTAAACTGTTATAAGCACAATATGGTGCAAATAAATAAAAACATTATTATTAAAAAATATTACTGTGCATATTGATGAAATAACTATTCTTGTACAATGGTTTTGTTTGTCAGTTCTCTTACACCTTCGATACTGTCTTTACCAGTGTACCTACCTTATGTCTACTCCTAATTACTTGCGTGATAATCTCTTGAGCAACTTTAGGGATCAGTAAATAATTATTTGTTCCTTTTTTCATGAATTGCTTTTATACCTACTTTATTTTTATTTATTTCAGCGGAAGCTAATGCCTCCGCAGGGGCCTTCGGTGGCGCGCCGATTCCTGTACCACTAGGAGCAAGCTATTCAGGAAGTTTCTCCAAATCGTCTTCGTCCAGTTCGGCTTCTTCGAGTGCTAGCTCGAGCTCAAGTTCATTTAGCTATAGCGGCTCTGGTTCTGGTGGTATTGGATTAAATAGTGGAATACCAAATCATGGAGGCTGCTCGGCTGGAAACTGTCACAACGCTAAAAGTAATGATATACCAACGTCACACGGATCTTTTCCTCAAGCTCATAATTCTGCTAATGCTGCAGCTTCAGCACAAGCAGGTGCAGTATCGGGATTGGGATGTCAAGGATTAGGCTGTGGTGCTGATTCTGAAAAGTGCAAATCAGGGCAATGTGAATCAAAACTTCATACTGGAACGACGTCAATTAATTCTGATACGAACAAATGCACATCAGGCCGGTGTGGAACTGTTTTAGAAAATGGGGCTACGCCAGCAAACCATGATTCTAATGACATTCGTGCTGTGTCTCATTCATCTGATTCTGCTCAACTTTTGGGTATTGACAAAAGTGCATCAGTATATGATGCTGGTTCTGATTGTTCCCATGGAAAATGTGGTCATTTAGGGTCTTCAAACTCAAAACCTAATGATTATGGTCATAATTTGGAAAATTCTTATCAGGGTTCCAGTGCTTTCAATAAACAACAAGCATCTAGCTCCGACACAGGAATAAATTCACAATACCAGAAACCTTCTCCACATTTGGAAACCCCCAAATTAAGTTCAAAATGTTACTCAGGAAATTGTTATGCAGGACCAGCTGAACCTGGACATGAAACTGCCCCCTCTAGTTACAATGTGCCTATTCATGGAGCATACGAAAAACCCGATCCAAAGCCTACGTGTGATGGCGTGAAATGTGAAAATCATCCAAAAGGGCCGTATTCTCCCACAGAAAACACCGTAACAAAAGGATCGTCATCTTTTGATTATCCAAGTTCTTTGAATTGTGTAGGATCAAGCTGTTTCGGAAAACCAACTAATCAGGCTGCAGCTACACCATCTAGTAACATTAACTTTGGACACTCACCGTCTAATGTTCCAACTTCAAATGGCTGCAATTCTCCAAACTGTAGTCCATTAACTACCAATCCAGCTGGGCCTATTGTAGCGCCAGGACACATTGGGTATGGCAATCCGAGTGACGTAAATAAACCAACGAATGACAAACTTCCAGTGTATACAGGGGGCTTTGGCGGACCAGCAGGAATATTAAATCCCAATAAATATGATGTTTCGGCGCCTACTGGAAATCCGAGTCATCATCATGCAAGTACACAAAATGGAAAACCATTGGAAGGTGCTCCGACAGGTTGTAATTCACCGAGTTGTTCTGGATATCCTTCTACTTCTCAACCTACAGGTGGATCTAAGCCTGAAGGAACATACAATTTCCGACCTGGAGGTGACATTCCTAATGATAAATTGCCAACTTACACAGGTGGTTTTGGAGGACCCGCTGGAACGCTCAAACCAAATGAATTAGTTCATGGAACAGTTACGGACGAACCAAACTTTGGCCATACTGGTATACCGTCATATAATACACAGCCACAAGCTATTAATATTGGCACTCCAGCTTGTAAACTAGGAGAAAGTTGTGGTGGGTATACACCTACAGCGGGTGCTACATCTGTGGCAACGGCGCCGTCTGGATATTACGGTACTACTAAACCGAATACTGCTATTCATTCGAATGATGGTTTTGGGGGACCTGGTGTCATTTTGGATTCTGATAAAAACTACAATCACGCAGCTGGGCCTAGTAGCTCTGGTTATACTCCCGCACAATCATTGAACACTCCTACATTTACTGGCCATTCTGAAGGCTGCAAAACATCCAACTGTTACTCTCCATTTGGTAGTGCTGATGTGCCTCATCAACCAGCCCAACCATTTGGTGTTACTAAACCTAGTTTGAACCCCCATCTCCCAAGCGTAACTAGTCCTGCCTTTACAAGTAATTATAATGAACCTTCCGAAGTTCACAGACCTACTAGCATCAGACCCACATCAAACACGGGCTTAAACCATCCTCAACAACCTTATTCCCCGGGCATTTACTCAACTGGTTGTGAAACAGGAAACTGTGCCAATTACCCTACAAGCGGGCTATCAGCTGGTACTAATGTGCAGTCTGGGTCATTTGGTGTCACTAAGCCTAATACAAATGAAAACACGGCTCCGACTCATCCACAATATACAGGTGGTTTTGGTGGAGCCCCTGGTGCATTTAGGCCTAACGAACCTACATATGTTACACCTTCTATTGGCAGTGCTCCAACTAATTGTAGAACGCCAAACTGCGTTGGTTCCCCTTCAGCTAGTGCTGACGCAACATCTGGAGCAAGTGCTCAATCTGGATCGTCCGGTGTTACTAAACCCAGTGATGCAAACAATCCTACCAACGAAAAGCCAATTTATTCAGGTGGTTTTGGAGGGGCTGCCGGCTTGTTAAAGCCTAATGAATTCATTATTCCAACAGTAGTCCCCAAACCTAATACCAAACCAACAGGAGCAACAAATTCTGCTTGCGCGTCTGGTAATTGTGATACTCAACCTCTACACAGTTCCGCTCCCCATTCAAATGTTTTGAGCGGAGCCCACGCAACCGCAACCGCAGCAGCATCCGCTATGGCTGATGCAGTTGCGTACAGTGGTGGATTTGGTGGACCACCTGGTGTCCTCGCACCTTATGACGAAGGCAAGATTGGAACTCTACCTACAGGTGGGATACATGCTCATGGGCCACAAAAAAATGATGCATATGCTCCTCAGAATGCTGACATTCATTCTCTACATGGCACAATTCCTATTGCTACTGGAGGTTCATCAGGGCATGCAGGAAGCCATGAGAATACAGGTGCACAAGCCGGAAGTTCGACGGGATCTACAGCATATGCGGGCGCTGCAGCCAGTGCTTCTGCAGGTGCACATGGATATAATCCACACGGATCGCAATACAATCATGGGGGAAAAGGTGGTAGTCCTTGTAGTGGTGGATGTAGTGCGTCAGGCAGTTATAATGGCGACTCTACTTCACACGGACCAAATCGAGGTGGCAGCTCGTCGGGCGCTTCAGCGAAGAGTCTCTCAGGCGCTAATGCTTTTGGAGTAGGAGGCAGCTTTGCCAGTAGCTCTGCAAGTGCACATGCCTCTGCCGGAGCCTACACCAAAGGAGGTAAGAATATAAGTAACGTTTGTGTTAGCGAGATCGTTTACAGTATTTTAGTTACGCCAGCCATCTTGGAAACCGTGTAGCTAAATATTGACGTTATAATCTAACATTACAAAAGTCGAACGTTTGATGAAATGAAAGAATGTTATACGTTTTTAAACTGACACGCTCACTGACAGTGTTATTAGAACTTAAAACGAAACAATACATCCACGTGGCGTATATCCATATTTACGTTCTTATGATATTGAATGAATGTTAAATTTGACATTCAAATAGTTATTTTAAAGGTCCATGACAATCGTCCGCTTGCTGAAATAAAATACATTTTACAGTTAAAACTTGAAAAGAGCTTCAATTCCTCATTAAATTCCGTGTTCTCAAATAAATTCCGTAAGCAAAAAGCACTACCGCATAACGCCGAAGAAGATCTAACTTTCTATATATTATTATGAAAAACTATATATATTCGAGAAGCAAAACCTTACCTACCCCTTTCTATGGAAATGTCTCAGACAGATGCGTATGAAATTTGGCACAGATCTTAGTCTAAAAACATCAGTGTGGCATATGTACATAACTTAATTAAGTTAAAACCATTTCCACTCATCGATACTTATAAGTATCGATGAGTGGAAATGGTTCGCGGACAAAAAAAAATAATAAGGGTTATAGTCACAGAAATAAAAAATATAGGTTATAGTTTTAACTTTTTATAATTTTCCCAAGACTATATTCGCTTCATAGGTTTTTAGGTGTGTGATAAGTAACATATTTCTTCTTTTGTTTCAGGTTATGGAAAACGATAAAACACCGAGATGTATTAAGACACGTTACCTAAGTGTTACCTTAGATTGATATGAAAACGAAGACTTATTTAATATATGTAACTTTCCCTTTTAAGCGCGATAGTCAGTAGATATTGTGATAACAATGTGATAAGAATAACATTAATATGTATAATAAACGAATTGCTGTACCTATGTGACTCGTAACTTATTATGTGGTCATCTAATTTGTCTGAGACGACATACAAATATTGATCCCATTATAGGAGAAGGTATGAAATCCGCGTTCCGAGATGACAACGAAATTGTTAAAGCATTGTGTTAAAAGCAAATAAAAATATTAAAACCTTTTTACAATCGTTTTAATGATACAATAGGATTAGTACCTAGTAGGAACTCAGGTATATCTTATCTACTGATCGATAACCTTGCCCACAATCTTTTGGAGCGCTATGTACAAGTACAACCCATTAAATACTTACCTTGTAGCCAGATCGTCAAAATATGTAGTCTCAAATATTCCAAGGAGTGGCTGTCATTTCAAAACAATTAAATACAAGATTACTCATGATATGATCCCATACATTGTCTATTTATATCGTTAAATACATTCGCTACTCCTTCCTAGTGAAGTCATTAAGAGCCATTTTTCAAAATTTGAACGCTCGAGTTTAGGTAAAAATCGGCATGTATGCGTGGCGATGCACACATAAACAACACTAATAGTGTAGAGAGAGTGTCGAGTCGGACTAAACAATCTTGAGCTGTTATAATCGTCTTTATAAGAAAGAGATTTGATTACTTAAATGACTTAAGATTTAAAAAATGAAAGACATGTATAAAGTATATATTTAAAAGAAAAATGGAAGTTATGTGACAACCGACTTCAACTAAATTAAACTCAAAAGTGTAAAATCGGTGTTACTTAACTAAGAAAAATCACGCTTTTTGTGTACGTACGTACGTACGCACGTAAGTTATGAGTTGTAGTTTCCGATATTTAGTTTTTAATAAACTGTTTCAGAAGGAAGGTTATTTTTAACGTTAAATTGTAAATGATATTTATTTCTACAAATAGGTTACAAGTAAGAAAAAAGTGTTGGTGTGTCTATATAAAAATATATATATTCCTGTCATAATTGAACCATATACCGCGCCTTGATTGAGTTTAGATTTTTCAGTTGTGTTGGGGTCTGAAGTTTTCAGAATAAAGCTAGATACACACATCTTACATTTCAAGTAAAATTTGGATATGAGACCCATCCGTTTCTCTTTTTCTATTTTTAGATAGCTCATATTATAGCCGAACTTTTCACTGTGTTTGCTTATATTGATTAATTGACTCCAAAAGTACTGACAATCTATTATTCGCCTTCCATGCTCTTTATAATTATTCTAAAAAATAAAAATTTGCATTTCAGAATTTTAACTTTGTAATGAAATATACATACGTAAAACTGGAAAAGAGGTAATTGTAATCATCATTATGAATATCTTTTACTATGGGACCAACCTTAAAATTTCGAAAAAGAATAGACGGCCTCGTTCATTTATAAGTGTGCATAACTGGACAAAATTTACTAAACAGCCGATGATGATTTTCACGTTCATAATAATGAGTACAATTACCCCATTTAAGGGTTTATGTATATTCCATTATAACCTGTATAACATGTTTAAAATATATTACCCTAAAGTTAGTTAGTTTATCTTCAGACAAGTAGTTGTTGCACTACATATCTGAAGATTTTTGTACGTTCAAAATGTTCTACCTATGCAATCATATACAACGTGTAACGGAAACCCCATATCTATCCAAAAGGACTGAAGACAACATCTGGTATGGAGTCTCTATGCAAAGTTTCAGCTCAAAATAAGTGACTCACAGAATTGACCCCAAATTATCGGTTTCATATGTTTCTTGAATACCAATAATAACAAACGTGTCACATCACTATGAGGGTCATCACTTTCCACGTCACTAGCCAATAACACGATAATTCTCTTCGTTCTTCTTAATTTGAAAAATTCGGTCTCTGGTATCAATGTATTGAAATATCTAATAAGCTCCACACATGTAGACATAAGATTAGAAAACCCTTGCTATATCGTTTGTTATCATCCAAAGAAGCCGTGCACTCGGTATGTATATACCCTTTAAATTACACGTTGTATATATGATTATACACTGGTGCTGTTTCATATATATAGTTTAGACTATCGCCGTTATTTACATATATTATCTTAATTTTTTCGGCTTTTTTACCAGGTACCTTTTATTTGAGCTCTGATAACTTCCTACCTACTTTATCTTTCTGTGATTATGGCGTTTTCAATATTACCAAAAACCGGGTCCCAAATAAAAGGCACGCTGTAGAAGACCCAATTCATATAAGTAATGCTGTTTCGTATTAACTAAATTCAGAACCAAAGAAATATAGAAAGTCCAAAAAGTATTTACTATTGAGTTCTAAACTTCCGCTAAATCGTCAAGTCTGATGTCTAATGCAACGGGTGGTTATTCCTATAAAATTTAAGATAAGATATAATAATTTACCACTGAATAGACTAGAAACTACACAGGCACTCTGAAGGGTAACTGAAAAGACAATGCTTGATGACGACCATTCGGTTCAACACCTAAATTGAAGTAACTACATAAATAAATAGTCCAAATAATATTTACGTTTGTGTTCGAAAGTTCCATTGCATCATCAAGCCCTAGGTCTAAAGCTACAGGATTAATACGATTGCAATAAAATTTATTTTATCTTTTATTTTGGGGTGGAAAATGCAATAAATGAGTTTTCCCGCTCTAGGTGGAAGATGGGAGTGCTAGACTTCTACTGACTAAAAATCCACCCTGTTCCATCAGCAGCCCTTAAGTTCCGTGGCCGTGGTATCTTGTTATTTATTTATTTTATCTCAAATAAAATAAACTTTGTATTAAAAAATAAACCCGACTTACAAAAAAACACTGCAAAGAGAAAAATAACTTTAATTTCGGAATTCATTATCAAAAACGATACTACAAAACCATCGACACCGACTCACGAAATTAAAGTAATTTTTCACTTTGCAGTGTTTTATTTTTAAAGTTTGATTATATGTCGCTTTTTAGTGGGTTGGTTTGTAATTTACCCAGTTTAAAAGCTTAAACGTCAAATTTGTATCACCTTTTGAAAAACATTTTTTTTTCTAATGCAGGGACGATAGCGTTTAGTTCTCTTGGTACTTCAAAATCAGCTCTACTTCACGATATGCAGTGTGACGGGCATAAATTGTTTAGAAATTTTATTCAAGTAATCGAATCGCAACCCACGGAATACTTATTATAGGTGTGCCTATAATATTTGAAGAGTTCCCTCGATTTCTCCATGATTCCATCATCAGATCCTAACTTGATGATAATGGAACTCACCTTGAAGTAAATCCTTTCAAATAAAAAAGAATTTTCTAAATCGGTCTAGCCATCTACTAAAACTACTACAAAAATACAGTCGAATTGAGAACCTCCTCATTTTTTTAAGTAGGTTTAAAAATAAATCAATAAAGGAATATGACATTCGTTAAATTGTATTTATAGTTCTACAGTACTGAACAACAGTTAGGGTTTAATTTCTTAAGTGCTTCTATCTTTTGTGATTATTTGTGATTTTTTTTTTCTCAAAACGTTGGTAGCCCTAAATTTAGACTACATCAAAGTATTACTTTATATTATAAATGCAAAAAACTTTTAAACAAAAAATAAAACCGACTTTGCTTTCGTTCGTCAGTTTTTTTTTCGTATTTTCGTGTTTGGACACCGACTTCCAAAAAGTTAGTTAAAAAGTGTTTTTAACGCTTTTTAATTTGTAATTTATCAAGTTACAAAAGCCAAAATGTCAACTACTTATCACCTTATACAAAATATAGCTTTTCCCGATGCAGAGCCGTTAATTTTTGAGGAGTTCTCCTGGTACTTCACCATCAGCTTTACTTCACCATAATTATGCATTGTAACGAGCATAAAGTGCTTAACCATATTCAAGTAATCGAATCGCAACCCACGAAATACTTATTATTGAGTAGTTCCGGTGGCCATCTGTGGTCTTCATCATCAGTTCCTCTTCACTAAATGGTGTTTTTCAAGAGCAACTGCACAAGTTACTACAAAAAATAACCAAATCGCTGTAGGTGTGCTTATAATATTTGAAGAGTTTCCTCGATTTCTCCATGATTCGATCATCAGATCCTGACGTGATGACAATGGAAACAATAAGAAAGTATACCCTATCAAACAAAAAAATAAAATTTTAAAATCGGTCTAACCGTCTTCAAGTAATCGGGGAGCATACATACAAAAATCCGACGAACTGAGAACCCTCTCCTTTTTTTTGAAGTCGGTTAAAAAAGATGTACCTTGCTTCATGTGCATTCTTTAATGATGCATAATTATTGCGTTTCCCTTTTTTGACACAATGGTATACACCGTGCCTGTTCTCCATAGCTAAAACAATTACGTATAGAGCACTAAAAATATTTCTTACAAAAAAAATACGAGGTTCAAAACCCGCGTAGTCATAGTATAGTTAGCGTTCTCAATACGTGCGCTCGACTGTCGGGACGCGGAAAAAATTGACATACGTCCTACCTCGGAGGGCGCTCGCGCCGTACTGAATGCAGCTAGCTTGGGCAACGTAATATATAGTAATTTAGAGCGTTCTTAAAAATCATGTTATTACAAAATTACATGATCGCATTGTCATAAAAACTATTTATTTGAATTCTTCACAGAACAAAGTTTATTTTGACATCATTTTTTTTATCGAAATTACGCCTTATTAAATGCGAATAATCGCGACAAATTTGCGCTACAGCACCTAAAAATAGACAATAGTTTTTATTTTTTTTCTAAATAATGCAATAAATAATCCTGAATATTGAACATTAGTTCACAAATCAAGTATATGTCTTATACTATACATATTTTTTTCACCTGAATTTGTGAACATTAGTCATAGATTCCGGAATCTGAAGTTGACTCTACGATGATTTTTCAGTAAACTACTTTTGGGAGATTACTCACCACAAAGCGATGCACATGTTTTAAGTAAATGTGAAACGAAGAAACACTTCATTAATAATTGATCTATTTTAGACATGTATTTTAAAAATTCAAAGTATGACGGAAGATGGTAAAGCAGGCGATTGAAATCTTAGAAATTTGCGGAAAAACGTCTAATGGCTCTTAAGTGCATGTTTTACGATATCCGAGTTTTTACCTACAACACCCGACGTCAAACTATACATATACCTACTTACTCGTACCTATATTATGTGAACGGGACTTACAGCAGGACAGTAATAATGTACTGAATTTCCCTATTACGCCAGTTATACAACAACAATAAACAACAACTTAATTTAACACATTTCAAAACGCATTGAAATCAATACTTTTTAACACGTTTTTATTAGGTCGACCTATATGTAACTAACTATGTAATAGAATATAAGGTAACTAATTTAACCATCTTCCAAGGGTCGTAGCGTAATGAAAATTGGCAGCTGTATGTAGTTCTGATGACAATACAATAATATGGTACTGCCAAACTGATCTGATGGTGGAGCCGGAAGATATAAACTGGAACTTCATGATGGAAAATCGTATGATAGCTGTTTTGGATTTTTTAGAAAAGTTTTGTAATGAACTTTAGCCACGATTAGGTTTCAAGGTCTGATGATGAAGCCGGAAGATAGGCACTGCCGCACTGGCATTCCATGATGGAATATCGTATCATAGTCGTGTTGCACTTGTGAGAAAGGCCACGTAATGGACTTTGAACACGATCAGGTTTCTTTTTAGCTTTTACGTGCATTTATAAAAGCGTGTATTTCTAGTGTTTTTCAAACTATTAATTTATTGAGTTGTTAATATCATTTGAATTAATTTAAAAATATACTTAAAATATTCTCAACGTAAGTCGATATTCGGGTTGGTAGCGATGAGTTCTATTAAAAGTTCAAGTACATGTTGGTCTTTTATGCATTTATAAATCTATTATTCATCGATTGCAATATAACTATGCTAAGTTATTGCACCTTTGCGGACACCCGTGAAGGTCTCTAGCCTCTGAGTGGAATTGCAATGTTTACATCAATCTACTAACTCGTGTGAAACTACATAAATGTATTAGGCTATATGTGAATTGACACAAATAGTGTTAAAACTGGATTTCTGTGCCGGTGTCTGTGTTAGCCGTTTGCTATAACCCGGCGAAATTTAAGTCAAGGTTACTTTTTTAAACGCGAGCCCATCAGTAATTTAAAAAATATAGCTATAAGTACCTATATCTCTTTTTCCGGGTGGGAAAATCATCGAATGATTACTCCAGCTCTGGGTGGAGCAGAAGGGAGTAGACTTCACTGAGTAAAACCCACCCTGTTCTCTCAGATGCCCTTAAGTTCCGGGGCCGCGGTATCTCGTTAGAACATTCCCGCAACCTCGGCGAGCAATGGCTCTATGAGGCCTTGTCACTAGCGCTGACGAATCTTTGAGGCACGCGTGGAACACGACGCGCCGCCGCCGCCGGCCCGGCCTTGGTCCTAACCGGACGGTGCTCGTCGCCCGCTCTGCTCGACTTCCGCAAGCCCGGGCTTACGTTGGCCGGAGATCGGTTCGTGATCCCCGATGCCCAGGGCGTCTGCCGAGGCAGCTGGGGCGCGCGGAAGAGTTAACTCTCCCTCACGCGATCAGCCTCCTCCTTCGCTAGCATGACGGCTTCGCAGAAGGAGGCGACAGCATGCCATTCCCTCTCGTCTCGCACTATGGACTGAACCAGGGTCGGGCGCGAGAGGTCGCTGTCACCGATCGCCTCTACGACGACAAGGCGAAGCTCCGCCTAAGCAGGGCACACTTCCACCGTATGCTCCACCGTGTCTTCCAGGTGGTCCACACAATGACGACACCCGGGCGTGTCCTGCCGCTGAATCCGAAACAGGTACCTCCCGAAACAGCCATGTCCTGCACCTGCGTCAGGCGGAAGGTGAGGATAAGTATATTCCTAGTTATCAAATTCTAAGCAAATCTCTTTTACGTGAGACTACTGAACGGATTTGAATGAAATTTGGTAAGTAGGTAGTTGACCTCCTGAAATAACACATATTCTATCAAGGCATATTTTTATCCCGGAATTCTCACGGGATCGGGGTTTACGGGGGAAAACGGAAAACCTTCGCCCGCGAATGAAGTCGCGGGTAGAAGCTAGTCCTATATTAATAACACAACATTCTTTATCGGATGCGTGTTATAATGTTTAAAAAATGTGTAAGTAGTGTCTAACCATGTACAATTAAAATTAATTAATGCAAAAGATGACATTGAATAGATTTAGGTTTAACGAATTTGCGAGCAACAGCTCTTATATTATGTTTTGTCTTTATCTCTTTCTACATATTTGGCCGAAATCTTCATGAAAAGAATTTTAAACGGATTCCACTCAAACACCAGTTACATTCGAGCATCTTAGGAGTGAATCACGAAACGGATATTCTCAATACCTAGCATGTACGTTACACTGACAATGCAGGTGAGTCAGAGTAAATGTCTATGTGTGCGTTGCAAAACTAGTTCTCACGCTCGCAAACCTTTTGTCTCAAATAAATTTTCAACAAGTATAGGTACAATACAATACGAAGTCTAATTCAAATCCATTTCATGCCCATCACTTATACACACACAAAAAATTGCGCACGGATTTTATGCTCAGTTGCGAATAATACTAACACTAATATAAAAAACGTCATTTAAAAAATCTAAAGATCCTACTGCTCAGCTGAAATGCAAGAAAGTAGGCGGGACCCAATTTAACATAATTAGGTATAAATAATTACAAAAAATAGGTTGGGTCCCACCAGCTTCTCACTTTTTTAAATGAAAATGTGCTTGTTTCTTACATTTCAGTTGAGCAGTCAACGATACCCCATTTGACGTTATTTTACTTAGTTGTGTTTATTTTTGACAATATGGCGTTTGGTTGTCATTCTCGTGAATTTTGAGAACTATCATGTCTTTAGTGACATTCGCAAGGTTAAGACTATCGATTGACGTAAGAATCCGCGAGTTGACAACTATGTAAAAATTGTTTGAAACGCTTCGAAACGCTTCATGTGTACTCGTAAAATAATATTATATTCATCACTTAACCTTTAATATAAGTAATCTTTTAATTTATTAAAAAACTATGGCCTAAATCGTGGCATTGTGGTCACGTGACTACGTATGACGTCATCGTTCAAAAAACAACTTTCCTGGCATTTGGCACATAAATGTACTTCGGGTATTTTATGATATTTTACTCTATTATGAACGTGAAAAATTATTATTAGTGCTGTGCAGTATCTTGTTGTGGGAATACTACTATAAAAACGCTAGCGAAACTATTTATTCATGTCCCTTTAAAAAGAGATATTCGCAAGAAGTGGTTAGAACTTCTGTGTCAAATCCATCCAAAGGTTGTCTGTAAAAGATCGCTTTTAGCGATAAGACCGCCCATTGTATCACCCTTTTTAGTTGTTAAGTCCATATTTATTTTACTGTTATGGTGTATGTACAATAAAGAATATATCTATCTATCTGCTTTTTTTAAAAGACAAAAAAAGGAACTCATCGAACAACTATTACAGGACGATAAGACAAATGAACCAGAAGAGAGAGAGTTAGTTATGAAATGAAATGAAATATTTATTTGTAATTTGGTTATAAATAACACTTTTACAAGTCATGTTTTTTGCGTGTTTAGTTTAGCTAGATGAGGCCGGTATTTCCTAACTAGTCAGTTAGGAAATACCGGCCTCATCTAGCTAAACTAAACACGTAGTTTCGGTGTTTCTTCTCAGAGTAGTCACTCTGAGAAGAAACACCGAAACAAACTGCCTCTGAGTTTGTCGTCAACGTCTCCTTTAAAGTCCAGACAATTTGTATTTGTATATGAGAAGCATGTAGGTTCATGTCTTTGGTATTCTTTTGAGGAAATAACCACGCAAATTTGAGCGGACCTGTCCAGACAGTGCAAGCAGTTAGTTAGTTACACAGATTACTATATTAGTAGCAAGCTATTAGTTATTCTTTTCTTATTTTGTCTTACGCACCAACCAAAGATAACCAGTCAGCTGTCAAAATATTGAACGATGACGTCTCGTTTTCTGATTGGTGTTTCTAATCACGTGACTCACAGATAAAAAATCTCATTTTTCACAAGGGAAAATAAAATAAATTAATAATAATCTTTTCTTCATTTGTACTATTTTGTGCTTCATATCAATAGATTTACATAATTAAATAGTTATTTTAAATTTTTATACATGCTGTCAACTCGCGGATTATCAAAATTGGCCCACGCGTTTGGCCTCTACAACGCGACGCCACATAGGATCAAACATACATACATAGACTGTGAAACACATTACCCTCCGCAGTCGGGTAAAAAGACCTGTGAATGTACAGGTTTGATACCACAGAAATCTTAATAATAAGGCAATAGAAGTCGCAAAGACGCGTGACCTTGTCGCCGCGCATGTGTCTCGTAAAACACAAGAGCGCGTGGAGCGTTTGTTGCGGTTACTTGTGTTGTTTGGGACGTGGAGAGGTAAACATGGTGTTTTGCAGCTTATCCAACTGCGGAAACTCTTCCAAAATTTGTAACTTTACAAATAAAGGGATAACATTTCATATGTAATTACTTAATTTTTGAAATAATGTCGTTTTTGAAAAATATAATCAAATCAAATATTTTCACCACCATTACTACGATTATCACAGAAATCGATTTTATTTCTCAATTCAATTACCATTAATACTTAAGCTTGTTCATGTCTATTATTACAACTACTAAAAGCAGCAATGAAATATTATAGTCATGCGCAATAAACAATATCGTCGTTTACGTACATTCCAGGAACACGCCGCACGAGTTGGCCGCGAATTAGTGACGTGCCACTACTATTTTGTATCGGTAATTTATTACCTTTAGGTTAATAGTTAATACGTAGTTTTACCGAAATTCGAATGAAATATAATTTTTCGTTCAATATTTCAATACGTATTTTCATTAAGCATGTTTTTTCCTGTTTAAATAGTTTATAAAAAGTCATTTTTTAACGATTATATAGCTGTTAATTCGTACTTTTTCATACAGAAAATTAATAGGAGGTAGGCTTATTATTGTTATGTACGTAGGTAAGTTAAATAACAATCTGCGTTGGGTATCCTTGTATCATTGACGTGTTCAGTATTTATCTATTTTTATGACAAAATAATTTTAAATTAAATTATTATGTATATTGTAAGTATAATGGATTAAGTTGGATCGGATCGATACGTTTTCATATTATTTATGCATCTATATAATAATAATAATATCATCAATCCATCCTAAGATTGTCTAGAATATTCTTTTTTATTTTTTTTATTTAGAATAGGTTCGCGTTTGACCACCATCTCACCTGATGGTAAGTGATGATGTGGTCGAAGATGGAGCACATCATCACTCATTGTCTAGAATATATCGCTATAAGCGATAAGACCGCCATCGTAACCATGGAATTTACGTAAAACAGTTGTGTAACAATTTATTTTGGTGAACAATAAAGTATATTCTTCATTGTTCGGTATTAAGTTGTGCCATTATTGCTCTATTTGATTTGGTCATTGTTTTTTTTTGCATAAGATGAAGTATTGGAGAGCCTTTAAGATTTGTATAACTAAATAATAAAAAAATATACTTACACTTAACGTTTTATTGTATTCCCTTTTCTCCTAAATAAATCGTCTAAAAGCGCGTCGAGGAATGAAAAACTTTCAATAAATTAGTTATCTATTGTTACGAGACTCCTTGGCTATTAACGCTCAACAGAAAATTATCGTAATAATATGAGCATTTTTTTCTACGAGCTTTGCCCTGCACTATTCCTAAGTGAGAATGAGCGCGCGATATCTTTCTCTGCTTTTCGCACACGTTACGCCAGATGAGATTATGCGTTTTTAGAAAATATTGCGTAATGTCATCGCTTAAAGTTTAATTTTGTTGTAATAATGCAAAATGCATGTGTAGGCGAAAGTGTGTATCTATTGTTTGTTTATGTGGTGGTAGCTGCGAACCGGCGACACGCGTCCCAGTATTAAATGACAGTAGATAGCATTTCTATTGCCTTATTATTAAGATTTCTGTGTTTGATACCTAAGTTGCAGGGTTTTGCATCGATAAATTAATGGTTTGTTACTTATATTTTTAGTTTCAGAGTTACTCTGCCGTCAATGAAAGGGAAAGAGTTAAGTCCATATTTTTAAAAATTTTCATTGTATTATATTTATTTTTATTGTGGTAACGATAATCATGTTGTACCTTTTTAAAATCCTTTTGTTGAGCCCTTCAATTTGATACCCATATAGTAACATTCGATAAAAAAAAATCTCTAAGTAGGTATCTACAATGGCGTCCCACGGCCGCCGTGTTTGATTTTTTAACGTATTCAAGTATTTATTTGCAATCCATAATGTACACATACAGGTGGAATAAAATTATAAGAAACAATTATGGACCCTGTCGGGCACAGCAAAATTTAAAATAGGTAGGAGAGAGGAAGAGCGCTTTGTTTGATTTTCCACAACAGGAAATATTTATTTAAAATTTGATAATGCTTTGCTATATATTGTATTTATAAATTATTATATGGAGTTATTATTATCATTCATTGATTTTTATATATTTTTATTGTAACATCTAATTTTGGTTTAATGATACATTAATGTTAATATTACATGTTTTACAACATCGATAATATTTTTCAATTTGTATTTATTATATTCATATTTAATTATATATAATAATAATTATATTGTAAGTTAACAGTACCTCAATGATGTAAATCCGTTCAGCGGTTCTGGAGATATGAGGTAATAATAGTACATTATGGTACAAGTGTGTAATGTTGGTGATTACCGCTGAGGCGCCATTGAGACCCGAGCCGTTAGGTGAGGGTCTTAAGAGAGCCGAGGACGGTAATCATCAATACACACGTGTATCATACGACGTTTTTCAACACACTTGTGAAGAAAATAACTATAATTTCAACAGTGAAAACAAGTTGTGAAATATTTTTCGCAATGGCGGGAAAAATTAATCAGTTTTCCTATGCGCGCGCATCTAACAGATCGGCCATAGACTTTTTATGTTTTTTTTGGTATTTTTCTTTCCTTCCAACGGAAAAGGCGAAGAGCTTAAGCCCATACAGGGCCATATACTAAAAAAATGAGGTTTCTTTTTTTTGCACATAATGACACCTGTAATCAAACTGTGACTTTTGTTTACACAAGTGAGTTATAGGTTTTTTTTATAAATTGGTTGAGTTGCTTTGTTTTTAAAAAAGTTTCAAAACATAAAAGATCGTGTTCAATAGTACAAATAAATTAATGTACCTACCTATTGCTTGCTAGTTTCATGCAACTTCGTATTTAAATAGATAAATTTCAACTTGTACGTTCTTAATAAATACAACTTTCACTCAAATATAACTTTTGTTTTTTCTGTGATAAAGAAAACTTTGAATTACCCATTTTGTACGTGGCTAAAACGCTATCCGAGAAAAGCCAAAAAAAGAAACCTCATTCTTTTAGTCTATGGCCGAATCTGGCGCGGGAAACACTGAGTTAACCAGGCGGGGATTTTGAAAACTTTGTTAATTTATTTGATAAAACCTTTATTAATCGAGTTTTTAGGAGTGAAAACAAGTAATAAGTCATCAAATCCTTTATTAAATATATAAATTACAATGCATTTGACATCAGAAAAAAAACAGGCTCAAAATTTAAATACCAATAGTTTGAAGCAGGCAGGGACCATATCTAAATACCGATATCCTCCTCTTCCATGGTGGAATGAAAAGTGTGCTAATGCAGTGAAAAAAAGTAAACAAGCATTTATTGCATTTAAACAAGATCCAAGTGAGTCAAATTACATAAATTTTAAAAAGAATCAGGCTGAGAAGAAACTTATAATTAAACTAGAAAGATTGGATAGTTAGAAGAAGTATTGTACAGAAATAAATAGAACCACTCCTATTTCAAAAATCTGGCAAACTATGCGCAAATTTAATAAATCCTACAATAGAAATAACAATCTCAATAACAATAGTGAAACATTATGGATAAATAACTATTTAAGAAAATATACACCTGACTCTGTCTCACACCCCATACAATTAACTAATACCTCTGTAAATACCACCAATAGTTACATTATTAATCCATTCACCATAGATGAGTTAAAAGCAGCCATCAAATCACGTAAAGACACCACCTTTGATTTAGACTGCATTTCATATAAGATGTTTAAAAAAATGAACACATTTTGCCTTATAAAATTTTTAAACATTTTAAATTTACTTTGGGAACAAACAATAATTCCAAAAGAATGGAAGCAAGATTGCTTGGTTCCAATTCTTAAAGCAGGAAAAGATCCAAATGATGCAGATTCTTATCGTCCAATAGCTCTAACATCCTGTGCAGGTAAACTTTTTGAGCAATTAATAAAACAACGTCTTGAGTTTTATATTGAATGTAATCATATTTTTCCAAGAAATAAATTTGGGTTTCGTCGTGGTCGTTCAGCAAGAGAAAGCATAGGACATCTCTTCCATGATATTGATACTGCCATTAACAATAATAAACATCTTGTATGTGTTTTCTTCGATATTGTAGGCGCATTTAACAACATTAATCATTCAGTTTTATGTACAACTCTTTCTTCCTTGGGAATACCTAAAAAATGTGTCAAATGGATTTATGAGTTCATTAGTGATAGAGAAGTATATATAAAAATGAGATCCAATAACATTTTTGGACCCAGATTGTCAACTAAAGGTGTTTGTCAAGGGGGCATTTTAAGTCCTTTACTGTATATACTTTATATCCATAGGCTAAATGAAATATTAGGATCAGAAGTCAGCAATTTACAGTTTGCTGATGATTTGGCTATTTATTGCAGTAGTGATAACATCTCATACACAAATAAAAAATTAAATTTCGCACTAAAACAACTACACAGTTACTTTCAATATTTAAATCTAGAAGTCAGTACTGCTAAAAGTAAGATAGTCGTATTCTCAAAGAAAAAAGTGTCCGCAGTTAGGTTACAATATGACAATAATTTGTTATCAATTCAGTCACAAGCAAAATTTTTAGGAGTAATATTTACACATAATTTGTCATGGAATAAATATGTTGATTGCATAGCAGAACGAGCTCTACGAGCTACAAATACTTTGAGATCTTTGGTTGGTATCCAGTGGGGTGCCGATCCCAAGATTCTTTTAACTTTATATAGAATTCAAAATTAGTAGATAAACTTGAAAAGATTCAAAACATAAGTTTAAGATTAATTTTGGGAGCCTTTAAATCATTTCCTATTAATTCAATGCAAATGTAACCCGAAACTGACAATCCCCTTCTTTCGAAACTGTTAAAGAATAATTCTAATAACTTTTTAACACATAACATCCATGAAATTTTGTCATATAAGAGTGAACATAATATTTTCAATAGTTTTACTTTGCCCTGCTATGATGGAACATATGAGAGCAAATTTTGTGGCTTGAACATTGACATAGACAGGACACTGACTGATAAATATGTCGTTTACAATAAATTGGATGAGTATACAGATTATAGGCAAATTTACACAGATGGTTCAAAATATAATGATAATGTCTCCATGGCATACTATGATCCTGTCACTAAATTGGGACATGGCTTCAGATTACCATCGAATGCAAGTATTTATACAGCAGAAGCCCAGGCCATTTATGCAGCCTTAGAATAGATATAATAGCCTTAGAATAGATATAATATATAGAAACAACTAACCTCAGTTTCAAGAAATGGTTGATAATTTCGGACAGCATGAGTGTTTTAATGGCTTTATCAAATCCTTCATACAGCGGTAGCACAAACTATATCATTTACAACATTAGGCAGAAATATAGCAGGCTTTGGCATAGTCAAGACAGAAAAATACGATGTATTTGGACACCATCTCATATTGACGTTTCGGGTAACGAACTTGCCGATAAACTTGCCAGCTCCATAGTTAAAAACCCCAATATTAGTCAAATACCCATCCCGTGCAAGCATTGATATACTAAAAACCCAAGATGCACACTCAACGTCTCAAAACCGTCCGCATAAAATGAGTGCTTAATTCTAAATTATGCGCTCATTTCAAATAGTATCGCGTCACTCGCGTCTAGGTACTGTAACGTTACAGTTTCCCTGGGTAAAGGGAAATTGTAAGGTTGCAATAACTAATTAGGAGGAAGATGGCCAGGAAAAGAAATCAAAGTGAGGAAATGTAACGTTATTTATAAAATTTATACAATGTTGAATCCAAAGGCACAAGAGATGACGGGAGGGTCTATGATAAATGGGGCGGATGATAAAAGCGGAACGAAGAGGTGGCTGCAGGACGAGTGGTCTTCGACGAATGGTCTCAGTAGCAGAATGAAGAGAGCAACACGAAGAGGTGACTGCGGACGGCTGGCCTTCAGTCGGTAGGCCTCAGCAGCAGAACAAAGAGGGCAGCACGAAGAGGTGGCTGCGGACGGCTGGCCTTCAGTCGGTAGGCCTCAGCAGCAGAACAAAGAGGGCAGCACGAAGAGGTGGTTGCGGACGGCTGGCCTTCAGTCGGTAGGCCTCAGCAGCAGAACAAAGAGGGCAGCACGAAGAGGTGGTTGCGGACGGCTGGCCTTCAGTCGGTAGGCCTCAGCAGCAGAACAAAGAGGGCAGCACGAAGAGGTGGCTGCAGACGGCTGGCCTTCAGTCGGTAGGCCTCAGCAGCAGAATGAAGAGAGCGTCTGGAGGTCCGGACCACGGCTTGTGTATTAGGAGGCGAACAAGCCGTTTTACTTGCAGACTTCTTCACTGTTTGTGTTCCAGGCGTAGACTGACCCGCTCTCCGTCATCTCTCTCATTACATTAACTTTCTAGCGTTTGAATTAGGTTCTAGAATGAAAAGAAAAATAAAGTAATTTATCACGAGGTACAATATCATTTACATATACGACCTAACCTAACTCCAGCAATGAATTAAGAAGAAAACTAGCCCTGTCACTAATGACTTTACAGAAACGTAAACAAACAAAGTATTGTATAAATAATAACTTAATATCAGAATATTAGAAAATCTTAAACCATGAATGATTTTAAAACGTAAGTGGAAACATTACAGTACACACGTCAAAAATGCCAAAATTTTCTTTGTAAAAGCAACCTTAAACAATTGTCATAAGATAGAATTTCCAAAAACATATTTTGTACTTATAGCATATCTATTACTACGTAAGTGGTGAGTGTTTGGCGACAGTTTCGAGCGTCACTTTTCTTCGAGACTGTGCATCTTGGGTTTTTAGTATATCAATGCGTGCAAGACTCTCATCATGAAAAACATCAAACGCCAATGGATAACCCATTGGGAAGAAACAGTAAAAATAAAAGGAAAATGGTATCATTACATTAACTCGGACATCAAAAAACCATGGTTTACCAAAGGGAAATGTATACAAAGAAATTTTTATACAACAATTTGTCGCCTAAGATTGGGTCATGGCAGATTTAATGAACATTTATTTAGACTAAATATTATACCTTCCCCAATATGTACACATTGCAATTCTAAAATTCAAACTCTGAACCACATATTTTTTGATTGCCCTCAATTTAATATACAAAGACTGGTACTCATTGACAACTTATTGGAAATTTACAAAGAAGCCCTGGATGTCCCGCGCTCTATTCAGGATTCGCTCAAGAACACTAAAACATTTTATCCCATTTATGATTTCATCAAGAATACTATTCAAGTTATTTGAAAAAGCATTACCGGAATAGACCTCTACCTGATTTGAAACTATTACACGGATATGACATAAAAATATACCTACCTGATTAAAATGAAGAAATGGAAAAACGATATCATTGTACGGAAGACAAGGCCATTATTGGCCTCGAATACTAATAATGAAGAACTAGAACTGAAATAAGACCAGGCTGTATGGGCTTAAGCTCTTCGCCTTTTCCGTTGGAAGGAAAGAAAAATACCAAAAAAAAAAGTCTATGGCCGATCTGTTAGATGCGCGCGCATAGGAAAACTGATTAATTTTTCCCGCCATTGCGAAAAAATTTTCACAACTCGTTTTCACTGTTGAAATTATAGTTATTTATTAATTAAAATGTCTACAAGTACTAGCTATGAAGAAAATGATTTATATTGTACACCACCCGATATAAGATGTGAAGCCCTTAACGTTATGGCAAGTTTACTACCTGGAAACTCCAAGGCCAAATATCTATTAGCGTACTAAAATTTCATACAATGGCAAAACAACAAGAGTACGCAGTCTTTTTCAGAAAATGTGTTCATGGCGTACTTTAAAGAATTATCTTCTAAGTACAAACCTAGCTCTTTGTGGTGTATATACTCAATGTTAAAAAGCACAGACCGAACAAAGAATGGAGTGGACTTAAAAACATACTCTAATTTGTCAGCTTATCTAAAGAGACTATCCGATGGATTTAGAAGCAAGAAATCAAAGGTTTTATCGTCTAACGATGTTGAAAAATTTATAAAAGATGCTCCAGATAACCAATATCTGGCTACTAAGGTTAGTTAAATTATCTAATTTTATATATCTACGCGACTTCAGACTGTGTTGTGTGTTGAACTTAATTATTGTTTCTTTTTTTTCAGGTTGCTTTAATATTTGGTGTAACTGGTGCATGTAGGATACATGAATTAACAAACATAACTGTAAAAGACATAGAGAACCATGGCCAGATGCTTTTAGTGAAGGATACCTATCACGAAAAATAAAATACCTAGGTCATTCACCATACACGGTCCATTCTATGAAATTGTTAATTGTTAAGAAGTATGAAAGTTTGCGTTCACCAAAAGCGAAAAATGACCGTTTCTTTCTAAATTACCAGAATGGTAAATGTACCTGTCAGCCAATAGGTATAAACAAATTTGGTTCTATGCCTAAAGAAATCGCTAAGTTTTTAGATTTAGCAGATGCTGAGAGCTACACTGGATATAGTTTCGGAAGAACTTCAGCTACATTGCTGGCTGATTCAGGAGCTGATATATTGACTTTGAAGCATCATGGTGGATGGTGATCTAACAAAGTAGCAGAATCATAAGTAGAAGATTCCATACAAAACAAGAAAGAAATTTGTGCAAAAATCACAAAAAGAATTAGACTTGATTCTGAGGCGCGTCCTACTTGCGAAACACCAAGTACATCCAATGATTGGATTTCACCTACCTACACGAATAATGAACCATCTCAGATAACAATACAACATGAAAGTATTTCAGTAAATAATCTGTCTGATGAGACCGCTATGCCATCAAAAACAGTTAATTATAATTTTACCAACTGCACATTTACTAATTGTTTCTCTAAATAAACTTTTTACTCACTAAATAAAATGGCTTTTTAGTATTATTTTCTTCACAAGTGTGTTGAAAAACGTCGTATGATACACGTGTGTATTGATGATTATCGTCCTCGGATCTCTTAAGACCCTCACCTAACGGCTCGGGTCTCAATGGCGCCTCAGCGGTAATCACAAACATTACACACTTGTACCATAATGTACTATTATATAATTTTTTACTTATTAGTGGCCCAATAACAGCTTTTTGGTAAACAATGCATACTTTGTGGTTGCGTTAATGCAGTTCTTTTTACATTTTGAATCATTTTGACATTCTATTCTTCTCTTTTTCAGGAAAAAGAAGACATATTTTACCTGAAAAAGAGAAGAAGAAGGCTGTTCTTCTGCAATAACTAAATTGTAAAATCATTGAATGGCTGTTGAGCTTTGTTTTTACTATTGTACCCTGTGCGAAGTTCACTCACGAGTTGGAGAATATAACTATGACGAGAAATGTTTTCACCTGTAACTTGCCGGAATAGCACCTGATATTGCTCTCTGGTATATTTTGCCGGGTTCGACGATCCGTTGCTCTCTCTGTCACCACCAGAGACACGTTCATTCAGTATCATCACTAGCCACTTGTTTCATTCCTCCCACGGGTAATAATGACATTTTGACTTGCCTCCCACCATACTCTCTGCTCCCACCACATGTGGTACTTCCCGAATGCACCGCTCTCTCTTCCACCGACTCCAGGTCTGCTGCCACGACTTTTTCGTATACTACCTTCGCTGTGTAACTAACTACCTTTCACTGTCGAATTGAATGGATCACTGAATGAATTTGAGTTGGAATGTCATTCTCTGAATCCTCTGATGCAAAACTTTCTTGGTCTAGCTGAAAATTTTCATCTTCGCTGTGACAACGCGTTACTGATAATTCATGGTCACTCTTATCACCAGAGTCATATTTTTTTTTAAATAATCCGAAATCGCAATAACTCCCGTTCTATTTCCTAAATAGATAGCCGATTGTAACTCATTATAAAATAAAATATGACAATTCACTTCAAATAATAATTAGTTGAAACTTTAATAGTTATGTCAACAACAGTCAACAAATACAAATTATAAATAAAACTTACGATAAGAAAGTAGAAACAAAGCTTTTGTTTTTAATGGATTTTTGTACCTTTGTACGAATAGATAGTGTGATTCCTGATTTCATTAATATTTTATGTAAATTGATTGAAATATAACGATTATTGTTGAAGAGGTCGCAAAATAACTTGCCTCCTGAGACATTCAATCGTGTACGCCGCGTAAACCCGCAGAGAGGAGACACATTAAAGTAATATATAATAATATACTAGAGAATTGTAGATCTACAATTATAATGCTACAAAAAGTCCACTATAGCATATCTCTCTCCTACGTTTGACTCACAATAACTACTTTTTTGTTCAAATATTGATTAAAAATATTACGTTATTTTCGAAGCTGTTACGATGCCAAGATGCTAGCTCAGCACACTTGCAAACAAGCGCGAAGCATCAAATTCCACGAGTAGCGCTTCCCACGGTAACGACGAGTCCCTGGGCTTTTTCCAACCTAACATCGGTGGGAACAGACACTCGCAATCATCGCGTATAGTTTTATCTACTTTTATTTTACTTTTAATTTTGATAATTTTTAAGAACTTGTGAACCGTTATTAAACCTTTTTATTATTATATGAAACGGACTTTATTCTAAAAGTTTCCAAACACGCCCCATACACGTATCTGGCGCAGTCGGAAGTCGTCAAGGATTTTGAAAGTGTTGTCGTTGTGTGAATCACCCAAAAATCGGGCATCGCCGCGTCGACCGTCCTGACGACGAACCTTCAGAGGCCAGTTGGGAAAGCTGCTGCTGCAGATATCGAGACTTCCAAAAATCGATGGATCGACGCTCGCCAGCAATAGTACAAATAGTAATAGTAATAGTAATAGTAATAGTAATTTATTTCTCAAAAAACTTAGTACTAGTTTACATAAATTATAATTTGGCAGTGTATAACATTGTAAACTGGATGTAGCTTTTGTAACCGAACTAGGCAATGCCTGTGTTTCAGTTATCAATGCCATTTCCCAGGAGTTTTAATAAAATCGCCAACAAAGTGTTTGCAATAGTATGGAGTACTTATCTGCTAAGATTAGAATATAACATTAATTACACAAATTAAGAGTTAGTAAGAGCGGAAGTGATTATGAGAGTGTGTGCAGTATCTGTGGAGTTTGATTTAAGTGTGAATGCGTGAAGTGTATGTAAGTGGTAGTATGTGTGTGAGTGGTGGGATGTAAGTGTGTGTTAGAGTGTGTGAGTGTGTGACTAGGCTTGGGTAAGTTGAGGATTGAGGTATACATGTGCGAGTGTGTTTGTGTGAGCATGGTTTTATCGCAAAAGGTTATTTTACTTATAATTTACATTTAAACCTAATTTATAATTACTGTACAACATTAAGTAATAGTTCAGTTTCTTCATAATTAAGTTGTTGCAAATATTTACTTACAATTGGCTTACATTTTGATTTTGTCAGGGGATGTATATTTAAAATTTTATTTATTTTGTTATAAAGGAACGGGCCGAGAAATTCAAAGAATTTTTTAATAAATTTAGTTTTATTATTTGTCCGTTCCGTACATACATTTAATCTACGACGTGTACATGCAAGTTTGTCGTAGGGCACTATCATATGTTGTTTTAGTATGATGTTTAGTATAAAGAGTTGCCTTACTGTTAGAACCTCACATATTTGATAGAGAGAGACCGTCGGAAAGAGAATTGGTTTGAAAATGCATACCTTTAGAATTGCACGTTGGGCAACCTCAATGGACTTCATTGTTGTTTTACTAGAACCCCCCCAAGATGAAATACAATAGTTTAATATAGACTGACCGAGGGCAAAATAAATTCGTTTTAGAAGGTATGGTTCAGCAACATGCCGCAGATTTTTAAATATATATATAAGTTTACGCACACGAGAGCAAAGCAGCCTAATATGTTCCTTGAAATTTAAATTACTGTCGATTATTACGCCCAAATATTTGATGGTCTGAACACATTCCAATGACAAACAGGCACAGTTGGCTTCTAGGATACATTTGTGAGAGATAATTTTATAACTACTGCTGTGGTTTGACATTTTATTAATGCTGAATAAGGCATATTTTGTTTTGTCCACATGTAAGTGAAATTACATATATTGTTGTTAATTGGATGCTATATTTTTTTTTACGCAGTGTACTATAATTTTTCAAGATTTTTCACCCACGTAGTAATAGGGACCTTAGTCCTAGTAGGTGAGTTTAACTTCGGATAACCCGAAGTGACGCCAATCGTAACCTTGAACTCTTAAACGAATTAGATTTAGAAACTATGACTGAACAAACTTCAGTAACTTTGAGTCAGACGAGTCAGATGGCTTCGTCAGACTTAACTGATAAGATTTATAAATCGCTTAGATTAATTCCAGAATTTAATGGTAACCCTAATGTTTTGACCAGATTTTTGAATTTATGCGACGAGTTAGTGCTCACTTATGTCAGTACGGAACCAGGAAGTAGACTCTCGAATTTGGCTCTGATTAATGGAATTTTGAATAAGATAACTGGTACTGCTGCACGTACTTTGGCAACTAATGGAATTCCTAGTGATTGGCAGGGCATAAGAACCACGTTAATTAATAGCTTTTCAGATCACAGGGACGAAACTTCGTTATATACTGATCTATCTCTTTTAGTTCAGGGCAGTGATACTATACAAGTATACTACGAAAAAGTTCAGCATTTACTGTGCACTATAATAACGTATGTCGAGTTGCATGAATCTGTAGGAACTACTGTGGAAGCAAAAAGTACTCTTTATAAAAACTTAGCTTTGCAGACATTCTTGAGAGGTTTAGATGAACCGCTAGGTTCTAGGGTACAGTGCATGCGACCATCATCTCTCGAAAGTGCTCTTGAATTTGCCCAAGAGGAATTAAACGTTCTCTATTTACAAAAGAGAAATAAGTCTCTACCCGCGAAGAAAAATCAGTATAATTTTTACGAACAAGCACCTAATACTACTAACGCACAGCAAAATTTCCGTTCATCTGCTCCTAATTCATCTCATCATCTGCATAATGTTCATTCATACATGCTACCAAATTATAACCCTACATTCCAATCATACCCCAGACCTCAAATTCGAACCTTTGGTCCTCAATATCCTCCACAGCTATGCCCACCACCCGTACCACTAGAACAGTACAGACAAACCTATCCCAGACCTCAAAACCCCACAAAGACCCAACAAACGTTGAGGGCTCGCCCTACCAATATGTCTACTGGATTCCAAATCCCACCTCGACCTCCCCAAGTACCTCAAATAAATCAAGCACCCCAATATAATACCCCTACACCTATGAGTGGTATTAGTCATCCAGTCGCGCGTACTCTCCCGCCCATGAACTACAATGGTAAACGTAACCTTGCACCAAACCTCCCACAAATTGGAGAAACTCATTTCAATGAACTCTTACACGATAATACAACCTTAAATTTTCACGAATACGATCCCAATGTCCAAAATGTTCATCCTGCTATCGATACAGATTATCTTCATAATTTTATGATTGGCCTTGAACTTGATCCAAATCAGAACCCCGTTGAAGGCACTGCAGAGCAAAATTTTCGCCCAGCTATAGAGAACAATGCCCCCGTATAGAATTAAACGTGCAAAGTAAACGTCATTTGCCCTATATCCAAATTAAAAATCCCCCAATTAAACTTTTGATTGACACCGGGGCAAATGAGTCTTTCATAAGCCCAGAAGCCTATGAAAAATTTTACCCCCACATTCCAGTTGACTATGAACCATTCCTAGTTACAAATACGCACGTGACCACCCAAAACTACTACTCGCTAACTGTCTCTTGCTTTGAGGAATTAAATGACAATGTTCCCATAAAATTATTTCTATATATAGGTTGCGAACAGTTAAAAAGTGGAATGCAAAAATCGACCTTGCTACTCATGCTTTAGAGACAGAATTCACAAAAATTCCTATAATTTTAAATTACAATCCTCAATGCTTAAATTCTCACGAAATTACTATACCAGCCCAAACTACTCAATTAATTAGGGTACCTACTGATATTGCACAGGGAGACATCTATATTGAGGAGCAAACAATTTCTGGTTGTTACATTACCGAATGCATATCATTCGCGGAAAATAATCATACCATGATACAAATTTCAAACCCGTGGGATACCGACATTGTAATACCTATAGAAAATCCAATATGTGCACAAATTTTTAACGAAGAAACGTTTCCCATAAGCCACGTAATTGACACCACCTCACGTACCTATACCGCCGAGCGAACACGTCAAGTCTTATCGCAGTTGCGCATAGAACATTTAAATGCAGAAGAGACAGTCAATTTAATTAATCTTTGCAAAGAATATGCCGATGTTTTCTACCTAGACGGGGAACCACTTACCTTCACTAACGAAATCAAACATCATATCAGAACCGTAGATGATAAGCCAGTTTATAGTAAAACCTATAGATACCCTTACGTACATAGAGAAGAAGTTCAAAAACAAATAGAATCTATGTTAGAGCAAGGTATTATTCGTCCATCTTCATCGCCTTGGAATGCTCCGATATGGATTGTGCCTAAGAAAAGTGACGCATCTGGTAAAGTTAAGTGGCGATTAGTCATTGACTTTCGGCAACTAAATGCGAAAACAATAAATGAAAAGTATCCGATTACCAACATTAACGACATATTAGACAAGTTAGGCAGGTGTTTGTACTTTTCTACATTAGATTTAAAATCAGGATTTTTACAAATTCAGCTAAATTCATCCGATATACCGTAAACAGCATTTAGTGTAGAGCAAGGCCATTTTGAGTACATTAGAATGCCAATGGGCTTGAAAAATTCTCCGGCAACATTTCAACGAGTTATGGACAATGTCCTTCGCGGACTCCCAAATTGTACGACGTATATTGACGATATTTTGGTATTCTCAACGTCCTTGCAAGAACATATAGTTAATTTGCGCGCCATTTTCGACCGTCTCAGAAATTCAAATTTAAAAATTCAGATGGATAAATCTGAATTTTTCAAACATGAAACGCCTTATCTCGGTCATATTATCACCACCGATGGTGTCAAACCAAACCCGGATAAAATTTCAGCCATCCTAAATTAACCAGTCCCGAAAACTCCCAGGCAAATTAAGGCATTCTTGGGTCTGCTTGGTTACTACAGACGTTTTATACCGGATTTTGCACGTATTACTAAACCTTTTACATCGTGTCTTAAAAAAGATGCCAAAATAAATTTAACCCCAGAATATTTAAGCTGTTTTGAGCATTGCAAAACTCTCCTTACAAATGACCCCATTTTAATATACCCGGATTTCAGTAAAGAGTTTATCTTAACTACAGACGCGTCCAACGTGGCCTTAGGAGCAGTCCTTTCTCAAGGTCCTATCGGCTCGGACAAACCTATTGCCTATGCGTCTAGAACTCTTAACAATAGTGAAATTAATTACTCTACCATCGAAAAGGAATTATTGGCAATAGTTTGGGCTACAAAATACTTCCGGCCTTACCTTTTTGGCAGAGAATTTAAAGTAGTAACCGACCACAAACCTTTCATTTGGCTTATGAATCTAAAAGAGCCTGGTTCACGTCTTACAAGATGGAGGCTCAAGTTAGCAGAATATGATTACACTATTGTTCATAAAAAAGGGAAAATCAATACTAATGCAGATGCTCTCTCACGTATTCAGATCAATTATAATGAAACTCAGTCTTTGTTCGTTAATCACTCCGATACGTTCTCCACATTATCAGCCGAGGAAAATAGTCCAGCACTTTCATACTCTACTCTCACCGCTGCAGGCAACAGTCCAATATATTCATCATCTACTCTTACTGCACATTCACCCGCGAACAAAGAACCAAATCTCCCAACGCAACATTCGTCACCTATTTTTACAGCAAACTTACCTCCATTCGAAGAAACACAGCACTCAACACAACATTCATCGTCCACCCTATCTGCTTATTCGGCTCCACAAAATATCATACATCAAGCACAAGTACACACAGCCTCACCGCGTACTCAAACCATACACACTAGCGCAGAAAATCCTGTTCTAGATATTCCGATATCAGATGAACCTTTAAATAAGTTTAAGAGACAACTAGTAATCAAAGTAATAAGCGGTAATTCTAAAACTAGACCAATAGTAACCGAACCATTTCAGTCTATGCAAAGAACTTCAGTAGAAATTAGCGAACATAATTTGCAAAGTAATATTATAAATACTATAAAATCTCACGTTAATCCAAAAATCCGTACTGCTATTTTAGTAAGCCCCATCGAAAAAATGTACGATATAATACCAATCTTACAACAAACTTTTGAAAGTTCATCTGTAAACTTAGTTCTAGTTAAACATGAGGTAGCCAATATTAATGACCTCTCGAACCAATTAAATATAATAAAAAAATATCACGAAGGCCAGACTAATCATCGCGGAATTACGGAAACCTATCTTTCATTATCTGAACGTTACTTTTGGCCCAAAATGAAAACCGAAATTACAAAATTTATTAACGAATGTAACATGTGCAGATGCGCAAAATATGACCGCAACCCAGTGCGACTACAGTTCAGAATTGTACCCCCACCAACTAAACCGTTTGAATTAGCACACGCGGATGTTCTAACTGTTGACCATGACAAATATTTAACTATTATAGACTAATTTTCCAAGTACGCTCAAGCTTACCTTTTACCCGGTTGTACCTGACCCAATATATTAAAAGCACTTTTACACTTTAGTACTCATCACGGTTTCCCTTTAAATTTAACAACGGATCAAGGCACCGAATTTAGCAATCAAGTCATATCAGAATTTCTCCGTTTGCATAATATAAAACATCATATGACTAGTGCATACTGGTATGCGGAACTGTCCGCGATTACACGGAGCTTTAACGTTGCTTTTCAAACAATGGCCTCTTAGGCCTTACCAATAAATAATACTAACCACTTACCTGAGCTGGAGACGACAAGCTACGACCTTTTCTGAGATCACGTCCGTGTGGTATGTGTGAAAGTAGGTAATGAGTAATTGAAACGTGTAATGTGTGCAAGTGTTGATGGACGGAGGTTCCCAAAGACGCAGGTCCTCACAATGCGGTCCCGGCAACATTCACAGCACCACTCTGCTACACTTTAGCACCAGATTGGAGCAGCTATTTATCACCAATTCACAATTACTTTCAGCAAAGTTCGCGTGTCAGACAGGCTGACGTCATTCGGCGTTATTGTTCAAAATATCCCAGGTTTTTCGTCAATTCGGGATTACAATTTCAATTAATCGTTAATCGCGACCAAATTATCGGTTACAACAGGCGATTCAACAGGATATTTTCAATTACAACAAAATCAAAAGGTCCCAAAGGGCGGACATTATTTCCAACAGAGCAAAGGTTATCTGTCAAGTGTCAAAGTCAAAAAGAAATTCTTTATGTCAAAAAAAAGGTGCATTCGGATATTCTCTTCGGACGGAACACTACTTATAAACTATCCCATACAGATAGATAGCTCCCTCTTTAAGTATCAAACTAGGCACCTATATGCGAAGTTAGATAAAGTTATAGTGCAATTAGATACCTTTAGGCCATCTAGAACTAAAAGAGGTCTGATCAATCCTTTAGGCACACTTATTAAAAGTATTTCCGGTAATTTGGACAATGAAGACGCCCTGAAATTCGAAAATGCATTACGCACTTTAAATAAAAATGATCAATTTTTATCGCTATCATTGAACAAGCATATTACTTTATATAAAGAGATGACGATACAGCAGAATCAAATTATCCGAAATATTTCATTAAATCAAGTTAAACTGGAAAGGGCTCTTACTTTTGTCATGAATATGACTAATGATAATGAGCGAATTATTCACTACGCTCACCATGTACAACTTTTTGCAATATTAAGCGAAAATGTTCAAGAACTTTTGAGCGAAATTGACAGAATAGAGAATATATTGGCTTTTAATAAAAATAAATCAGTTCACCATTCCGTACTTTCTATTAAAGGTTTAAGAAATATCATAAGCCAATTAAAACGCACTTATAAGTGCGTTTTAATTGGCTAGATCTATAGATCTGATCAAATAATTGACATAGACATCAGAGATTATTACGAAATTCTTAGCCTAGCCTCATACTTCACAGAGTCGAGAGTTATAATAGTCCTAAAGTTCCCCATTACGTTTAGCACAGACTATCAGTTATATTAATTATGTCCCGTTCCAAATAAGGACAGCCTAATTATAGTACCAACTGCACCTTATATAGCGTCAAATTCTCAGGAATATGTGTATATGGAGGTTGAATGCCTGAAGGTCAGTTCCTGGCACATATGCGAGCAGAAGATTGTCCATCGGATCTCATCAAGGTCAGACTGTATTCAAAAACTTATACAATCTCAGGAGATAGATGGAACGTGCAAACCCACGCCTATCTCTCTGACTAAGGAGGCCCTGATTGAGTTGGATAGCTATCATTACATAATTACTTTCCCCAATAGTACGAAGACTCAACTATCCTGCGGTAAAGAGCGATTTGTAATGTTACAAGGCAGTTTTTTGGTCAGCGTCCCTCAAGGCTGCAAGATTAAAACATCCGAACTTAGTATAATAAACCTGGAAAATAAATTAGTCGGAAAACCATTAGAACTCATGGCTCTTCCACACTACGAAACACCAGTAAAGACACGGAGCTTCACCCTGAAGACTACGGATTTAACCAGCCTTCGGAAAATACAGAACCAAATCACTTCACAAGATGAAATTAAAGTCGAAACACTGGACACTATCAGAATCTACCATACGACAATTCCATTCTACATACTTATATTATTTGGTACATGTGCACTAAGCATCATCTATGTCATTCGTCGCCGTCGAGCTGGGAGAATTATCACCACCACACAAACTAACGCCGAATTAACGGAATATGAAAGAAGAGCCGCAACTTTTGGCGTCAAGCACCAAATAGTTGCTCATCTGGCAGGGGAGATGTTACGATGCCAAGATGCTAGCTCAGCACACTTGCAAACAAGCGCGAAGCATCAAATTCCACGAGTAGCGCTTCCCACGGTAACGACGAGTCCCTGGGCTTTTTCCAACCTAACATCGGTGGGAACAGACACTCGCAATCATCGCGTATAATTTTATCTACTTTTATTTTACTTTTAATTTTGATAATTTTTAAGAACTTGTGAACTGTTATTAAACCTTTTTATTATAATATGAAACGGACTTTATTCTAAAAGTTTCCCGACACGCCCCACACACGTATCTAAGCTGTTTTCTATATTTATTTATTAATTTGTTTGTAAATAAATACGTTTATTAGCTTCGGAATTTAATGCAGATTAAACTTTCTTGTACTCTAAATAAACCAAATAGGGTAAGGTGGTGTAAGATTGCGTGGTCGATAAGGGTGCGCATCGAGCATCACGCTGGCTCTGTGTGATTTCTGCGGTTAACTTTATTTGTATTTTGGTTCAATTGTGATAAAGGTTGCGCTGCTGAAAAAAAATCGAAATTGGTTAAAAACGGAGATACCACGTAGGTCAATACTTTTTTACTCAATTTGATCTAATTTTCTTGCAATTTTCAAAGATTTTTGTTCCTGAACTATTAGTTTAACAAGAATATCCATTTATTATCAAAATTACGTATTTACTTGGCTAACTGATACGTTCCTAAAATTTTGAACAATTTCCATTAGATGGTGCCATTGGTTCAATATGTTTGTAAAGGGTGAGGTGTACAAGAGTGTGCACGTTGTGAGCGTATAAAATTGCGCGCGCACTTTTTTTTCAATTTTTTTATTTGTAATAGTTTCGCGTTTGATCATCTCACCTGATGGTAAGTGATGATGTGGTCGAAGATGGAGTACGCTTACCTAAAAGTAACCTATTTACTCTTGACTTAAAGACCCCTAGGTTATAGCTATCGGGAATCGGCTATTTGTACGACATCATTTTTTTTCTAATGTAGTGTTTAAAATAAAGTCTCATTTTTCAAAGTAAGTATTTTTTTCGTGGATTTACAGCTTGTCTCGAAGAAAAAGAACTACTTTGCGACAAAATTGTTCGTTAAAGGTTCTTGATGAAGCTCAAAAGCTAATCGATAAAGGACAGTCAAAGCGTTCTGTAGCTGATTCTTTTTGGAACGGCAGTCTTCTTTGAGGAATTTGAAAAAATCTGCCCGTACCACTAAGTTTAGCCCGTTTTGAAACTTCATTTTCACGTGAAGTTATACACGAATTTAGTCACCATTTAAACATTCTCAATAAAATGTACTTAGGTTTAACAGCAAAGGGTTTGTGTGAGCTAGCTTTTAAGTATGACAAATTGTACAATATACCAAACATATTTGATGCGGATCTAAATTAGCTGGAAAAGAAAGGTTGAGGTGTTTTTGAAGAGAAATCCCGATATATCATTAAGGCAACCTACGCACAGTGGTCCGGATTTTCAAAATGATGGACTTTCGATCGAAGATGGTTATTTCACTAAAAAAAAAATGGTATCGAATAGTATATAAAACGCTGATCAATATTTATTACTACAATTTTTCAATAAAATTGCTCCTTCAGGTGGAAAAAAAATATTGAAAAAAATAATGTATGGGAGAAAATGTATTTTATTTTTTTTCTCCGGCTAGTATCAAAGTATAGCAACCCAACTTTATATTCTAGTAAGTACTTGTTGCCCTTAATACGAAGACATATAATTTGCTTGCGTATCCCTGCGGCCTTGGCGCCTACGATGATTCAAAGTTTCAATTTTTCATGTTGTATTTTCTAATGGTTATTAACGAGTTTTACAATTAAGAAGAACTAAAAATATTTTTTTTCAATACAATAAGGCATTTGGTAGGTATTTCATTTATAAGACAATAATAAAATTACATATTTTTGTAATAAAATTTCAACTTGATGCATGTAATTGAAGACAGTCATGTGCTGACGTTGACTATCTATAACTAAATGACTAAAACTATTACTTTGATAAAATAATAATTAACCCCCACCACCAAAGGGTGGTAGGGGTAATATCGACGACGCTGATTGGTTGTTGAACGCAGCGGTACTAATTATGTCAGTCACTACTTGTGAACTTGTGTTTGTTGTAAATATGTGTGCAGGTAACAATTAAAGGTCACTTTTTTCTCAACCCTTGCTCATTATCCGTGCTGTGTGAAAGTTTTGTGAGTTTCGTTATGGCTGCATTTGTAACGAATTTAAATATTTTTATGTTCCTTCGTGTTGAAGGAGACATGAAAAATTGGACACGACTCTATGAAGCTATTATTGTGCGCATCCCAGTAGAAATATGTTCAGAAGAGTCAGAAATAATTTAGACCTTTTAAAAAAATTATATTAATAATATGAGTCGCAGATGGGCAAGTATTTCCAGAAATCAGAAGACATTCATGAACAGACATGCTGAGTGGTTACAATCAAATATTAGTTGGCCAAATTGCACTACAGTGAATTTATCAGAATTTTTTCTAGCTCAAGATGAAGTTATCGAAAACATATCGTCAGGCATTACGAGTATTTTAGTTGATATCGATACTGTAGTGGCTGTGATTCCGTCCACATCAACTGTGGGCACATCTACGGATTAGGTTAGTTCAGATTAGGAAACCGTTTGTTGACCTCGGCAACAAACAGAAGAAAAGACGTTCAGGGTCTCTTCTGGAATGCTTACCGAAAGAACTCACTTTCGCATTAGTCACAAGACTTAAGACAGAAAAGAAGAATGACTTAGCTAATATTATTGATCACATAACGAAAAACCCTGATCGTGTTGCGATTGTTCAAACCACTTTGTTTAAAAAGAAAGTAAGCGAAAAATCGTTAGATGAAGATCACGCTCTAGGTCTTTATACATCTTTGAACCTGTCAAAGTGGAAATATTTATGTTTAAGGAAAGTGCTGATAGATTGTGAAGTTCGAATTTTACCAACGTATCACAAACTCCTTGAAGCTAAGAAAAAATGCTATCCAAGTGATTTAGAAATTACTGAGAGAGGAGCTAAAGTGAAGATTCAAGCCCTACTGGATCTGACAGTCTAGAAGATTCTTCAGATTACTGGTACCCAAGTTGATTCGTGAAATGAAGGATTGAAATTAATCAGTAAATGGGGTTTCGATGGAGCTTCTTCACAAAGCACCTACAAGCAAAGAAGTGAAGATGTAAACTTCAGTGATTCATCGGTATTTATGTCAAGTCTTGTCCCTCTTAAATTAGTTTCTAATAATATCACCATATGGGAAAACCGAACACCTTCTTTAACCCATTATTGTAGGCCTATTGAGTTTGAATTTTGTAAAGAGACAGCAGAATATATCAAGCAAGAAGAAGCTTCGTTGAAGAAGAAATAGATAATATTGGTCCTACAAAGTGTGCCGGGCTGGAGATTAATCACGACCTTCATATGACAATGATCGACGGAAAAGTGGCCACTATTATAACTGATACTTCATCTGCATCTGTCTGCAATATTTGCCTTGCTAAGCCGACTGAGATGAACAAGCTGTCAGAAGTATTTTCAAGACCTGTACGAGAAAATGTTTATAAATATGTGGATCCGTTGTATGGAGTGTGTTCTACATATATCATACAACATGGACTTTAAAATGTGAGCTGCACGAGGTGCTAACAAGGAACTAAAAGCTGCGAAAAAACAACTGACACAAGAAGAATTCAAGCAGCAAATGGGAATTCTTGTAGATTTTGTTAAGCAAGGCTTTGGAACCACAAACGACGGAAATACAGCCAGAAGGTTTTTTAGAGATTATGAGAAATCTGCCCAAATTACTAATATTGATAAAGACCTACTAAAGCATTTCGCGGTTATTCTTCAAACAATTTCATGTGGATGTGCCATAGATATTGAAAAATTTCGAAGCTGAGATGTTTGTTCATCTATACCCGTGGTTTTATATGGCCGCAAGTGTGCACAAGCTGCTCATACATGGTGCAGACATTAGCGAACACTTTTGCTTCCTACCAGTTGGTATTCTTTCCGAAGAACTTGAAACTTTGCCTGAGGTAACAACAGAAGAAACTGAAAATATGGAACTACAGGAGCTGCAGACGATCCATTAGTGTAATAGCGTGACAGATTTAGTGATATTATTATTGTTTGAATTGAGTTAGTAAGATAAGTCGTTGCATTAAAATACTCCTTATCAGGACTGCATAAAATAGTCCTTTTCAGGACTACCTGAAATAGAGGACTATTTCAGGTAGTCCTGAAAAGGACTCAGGACTTCTAAAAATAGCTCTTTTCAGGGCTTTATCCATTTCTAACCGCTTGTTTTAAGATGAATCGTCAAAAACATTAAGAAAAATCGACATAAAACATTTGAAACTTTGAATCATCGTAGGCGCCAAGGCCGCAGGGATACGCAAGCAAATTATGTGTCGTCGTATTAAGGGCAACAAGTACTCACTAGAATATAAGGTTTAGTTGCTATACTTTGATACTAGCCGGAGAAAATAAATAAAATACATTTTCTCCCATACATTATTTTTTCAATATTTTTTTTTCACTTGAAGAAGCAATTTTAACGAAAAATTGTAGTAATAAATATTGATCAGCGTTATATATACTATTCGATACCATTTTTTGTTTAGTGAAATAACCATCTTCGATCGAAAGTCCATCATTTTGAAAATCCGGACCACTGTGCTACGGTGACAAGTGCTGTTATAGCTATGGGGTTCAAACAGGCACAAATTTTGTAATTTACAGAGAACAACTGACTTCTACAGCTGTGGTTTCAGAACCAGAGCCACAACCATCAATGAGTGGCTCAGTTGAAGTAAACTTGTCATATTGTATTGATAGACCTACAGATGCTACAAGGAAATCGAGTATTTTAAAAGCGATGCCAAATATTTGTCCAATTCCCAAGGCTGCCGATAAGAAGATTAACAGAAAACTTAAGAAATCAGGAATCATAAGTAGCTCACCATATAAAATAAAAATTGAAAAAAAATGGCACTTAAAAAAATATAAGATAAAACGGAATTAATAAATACTCAGCTTAAACTTTAAATTCCTAAAAATACTCCAAAAATCAGGATATGGAGGTGAGGAAGGCATCAGGGAAGATTAGATCAAATGTTCGGTTTACCGACAATGGTGGCACGAAAACTGCACTGCCTATTTAGGCCAAGGACTTTATAAGTTAGACTTGTGCACTGAGAATTAATGCGCGCACTATTGTACAACTCACCGCGCACTCTTTTCTATTTTAATTAAAGACATTAGTGTAATTCATTGTCCTATAATTTGTTAACAAATATATAGAGACTATAAATAAACCATGTTCATTTTTCTAAATGTGATATTTTATTTTTTATGGGGCCTCAAATTCAAAGTGCGCACACTTACACCACCTTACCCTACTTTTGAAGATATGATAGATTCAAAATTTTATGTCAATAAAAATAATTAAGTCGGAAAGAGCAACTGTCGCTACCGAGGGCTGGGCACACCGCAATCGCGAGATAAGTCCGCTCTTTGAGGAGTGGCTTGGGAGACACCACGGCGCACGGTGGGCTGAAAATCGGCTTTCATAGACTTAGGCATTTTATTTTGCAAGTGCGAGTTTTTTTGCCGGATATCACTTCTATTAGTTATAACAATATACAAAAATGACACCAGAATTGATTCTGCACAGAAACGAAGGAATTATAATTTTTTTACGAAAATTTTGTATGGAGCTAGTATGAAAAATCGAAATATCTCTAAAACGGCAGCGATAACCGTAATATCCTTATAGGGGGTTATAGTACTAATTATTTATGATTTTTTGACATACGTTACATAATGGTTGTAGATGCCTTTTTTTTTAAAAAATCGTCAAAATATTTTTATTTATTTTTACATATTTAAACGTTCCTTTTAGTGTTTAAGTTGAAGAATTCAGAGCTTTAACAACTCTTATCATAAAATAGCATCACCCCTATAGACCTGAAGGACTAGACAGAGGTGTGTAGTGTCTTGTTGATCTTGTAAGATTTCCAACAATACCAAATAGTTGAATATCAGTGTCAAAGTGCCCATGCTGTCGCTTCTTTTTGAAAGATAGGGGAATGAAATTGTTAATTGATCATACCCTAAAAGTATGATTACAACATAACCGGACACATAATAATAATAATATCCTTATAGGGGATTATAGTACTAACATTATTTATTTTAACATATGAAACTGTTCAAAACGATCCATGAACTGTGTCAAAGTTAAGAACATCGTTAGGAAGCATGCTTTTTCCCCAAATATTAAGAATATGTGAAAAAAAAAAGACTGTATATAAACTTTTTATTGATAGGTAATTTAAATAAAACAGAAGTAACAAAAATAATATCTAATAAATTCAATTATACAAAATACATATTTGAAACTATAATTTATGAAATTATTAACTAAACATATTGGTACAATAAACTAACATAAATAACAAAAGAACATAAAGAAAAATAATTAAATTTTACAAATTTTCTTTACAACTTTCGTTGTCGGACTCCAATTCCGAGTCAGAATCCAGATCGGATATACCTACAAACTCGAACTCAGTTTCCGGAAACTGTATTAGGTCGAGAGTTTCAGCAAAAAAGGTTGTCTTCCTTTTGGCATCTAACTTCGGCCTTTGTGCACTTAGAAAAGGATCCGAAGAAACAACAAACATATTTAGGATATCTTGATTAGAATCTTGCCTGCTTCTTTTCCGCGAATGATGTTCCCGGAACCTCCTAAAATCTTTGTTTCGAGACTCTGAGGCTTCTTCCGAGAGAGTCCCAATCGGGACAATATCATTTTTTTCGATTATGTCAGCTCCGTGTATTAATAGTTTATGTACGGTTGATGACATGTAGTACCAGTCGTATAATTCCACGTACTTTTCTGCTGTTTTGCGAGCAAAATCTTTAAATTTGATGACATCGATCTTCTCACCAGATGTTATTGCTTGCAAAATAACAGCAAATCTTTTTATCAGGTTTTGATCCAACCCAGTAATAGCTGCAGTTTTATTGGGAAACTCGAAAAACTTCCTTGCGGTATTCCCGTCATTGGTAGTTCCCGAGCCTTGTTTTACTATATCAATTAACAGATTGAGCTCCTCTTTAAATTTATTTTGAATGTTTTTTTTTCTGTTTTGTAACATATCTTTATGCTCATTACTTCTTGCTGCCCACTGTTTGAAGTCAAGTCTGTACGCAATGTGTAACAGACATTCCATGCAATTTATACGGGCATGTAGGGATGATAGGCCAAATTCATATATGTCAGAACACACAGTTTTTGATGTTACAGCATCTAAGTGGTTCATTTCTGTTGGTTTTGCTAAGCACAGGTAGCATGATGCATTTGATCTAGCTTCAGAAAGGTACGTGCAGACTTTTGCGTCGATCATTGTCATCATTAGTTTATGAGGCACCCTGTTACTATTAATGCACTCTGTGGGGTTAAGGGCCTCAATTTCCTCATCCATTTTTCTTTTGTTATCAATGACAACTGCATGGCTTTCTTTTACAAAAGTGAACTGAACCGGACGACAATAAAAAGTTGAGCATGGTTTCGGGTTTGTCCATATAGTATTATCTCCATCTGTCAGTTTCAGTGGCACCAAGGAGGTCATGAAAATGCTTGAATCATTATGCTCGCCGTCCATTTTCTGCTTGTATCGGCTTTGATTGGAAGCACCATCAAATCCCCACTTCGATATCAGCTTTAACTGCTTATTTTCCACATTATCAGAAAGACTTTGAAGAATCCGCTTCACCGTGATGTCAAGTAAAGCTTGAAGTGTAATTCTAGCTGATGAATCCGTAACTGATACTGATTGATTAGGAGGGTAGCATGCAAGCTTAGTTTGTTGCAGTTTATAGTAGGATGGGTAAATATCCTTAGCACCTTCCCGAATGGCAGTCTCTCGCAACGTAATATATTGCCACTTTGAAAGCTTAAGTGAAAGAAGCAATCCAAGTGCTTTCTCTGGTGTAAATATTACTGTTTTCTTAATGCTTTCCTTGATTTTAACGGCAGCTTCTGGATTTTTGATCATATAATTGATTACAGATGCGATATCTTCATAACCTTCTTCTTTTAAACGTGCTGCAGCTGCATATGCCAATTCACAGGAATCCTCGCCTATGTGCTCACTAGATCTTTTCTTTTTCTGTTTGCTTCCCAGATCTTTGAATGGTTTTCGGGACCTTTTTGTCATTGTTCCAACAGTCGATGATGTCGAAGGTTCTGGAGAGACTGAGCGTGCTCTTGGTATCTCATCAACAGTTGGTTCTTGATTTATTAAAGTTTGCACGCAACTCGGCCAATCAATATTTGCTTGCAACCACTCTCCGTACGTATTTCTAAACTTATCAAAGAATCGTTTAGATTTCTGCCACCTGTTTAAAGCAGCTCGCGTGAATCTCCGGCAAAATTCTTTGAGAGTTACTTGATCTTCGGCAGAAAGGCAATCGCCTATGCGGGACACAATTGCACTAAACAATACTTCATGATTAAATGAAGGACACTCACTTTTTAGAAGAACAAACAAATCTAAGTTGGTGATTAAACTTTCCATTCTAAGATTTTGTAGTCGCAAAGCAAATAGTTTTAGTGTTAGCAGTTACACGGTTGTGAACAATCTAAATTATGGAACAAAATTATAGCCCTTTTATTGTATAAAGTCAATAATTAGTTAACTACCCTCATTAAAGTTATAAAAGATATGATAATAAAAATTTATAATCGTCAAAAACATTTCGTAGAACTCATAGTAGAACTAATCAACATTAGCAAATCACATTAGCTCACTAATTATAAAAAGGTGAATGCAGTTCTTAGTTGGTATTGTTGCGAGATATTTCAAATCATTTAATCACTTAATAGGCTCATTAGAATCAGAAGACTACAACCATCATTCTAATTACTTAATTACTTGTCATCAGACTCATTAGATGACTACACAATATGTTATTTTGTATTTTGAACGTATGCAAGGTTTTAAAATTCCTTTTGTGTCGATATTATTATGTGTCCGGTTATGTTGTAATCATACTTTTAGGGTATGATCAATTAACAATTTCATTCCCCTATCTTTCTAAAAGAAGCGACAGCATGGGCACTTTGACACTGATATTCAACTATTTGGTATTGTTGGAAATCTTACAAGATCAACAAGATACTACACACCTCTGTCTAGTCCTTCAGGTCTATAGGGGTGATGCTATTTTATGTTAAGAGTTGTTAAAGCTCTGAATTCTTCAACTTAAACACTAAAAGGAACGTTTAATATGTAAAAATAAATAAAAATATTTTGACGATTTAAAAAAAAAAAGGCATCTACAACCATTATGTAACGTATGTCAAAAAATCATAAATAATTAGTACTAAAACCTCCTATAAGGATATTACGGTTATCGCTGCCGTTTCAGAGATATTTCGATTTTTCATACTAGCTCCATACAAAATTTTCGTAAAAAAATTATAATTCCTTCGTTTTTGTGCAGAATCAATTCTGGTGTCATTTTTGTATATTGTTATAACAAATAGAAGTGATATCCGGCACAAAAACTGGCACTTGCAAAATAAAATGCCTAAGTCTATGAAAGCCGTTTTTCAGCCCACCGTGCGGCGTCCTCACCTTCTGCCTGATACAGGTGCTTACCGGACACGGGTGTGTCGGGAGGTACTTGTTTCGAATACAGCGGGAGGATATGCCAGGTGTCGTCATTGTGAGGATCAGTGGACACGATGGAGGTGTACCCCGATTCAGTCTATTTTCCATTTTGGCCATATTGGCCATTTTTTTTTCCTGTTTCTGTTTCTAAGCAATTAGTACATATTTACTTAGTAATTGTAGATCTCTGTTATTGCCTATTGTAAAAGACCAATATTATAATATCATTAAAATATAATAATATTACACTACGTACTTAGATATTTTTAGGAATCCAACCATTAAAGAGTTATTTGTCTCTGAACTTGATTTTTTTTCATGATTGAGGCGTTTAAACAAATAAAATAAATATAAAAATTGAAACGCATTGAGAGGTTGGGTTTTGTATAAAATATACTTGTAGATATCGCTATAATTTTGAAAGAAGACCATTACTTCGTTAATTTTATTTATTAGAGCAATTGTTATTAACACCTAATCTATTTCACAACCAAATACTTCGTCTATTTGTGAGTGTTGAGCATGCTAGTAAGTAACTTATTAACACAGAACTATTAATTAATGTTTATCAGTATACTTGATCAAAGTACCGCCGTGTCCTCGTGGAGGCGGTCGGCGGTCGGCGGCGGCAACCTCTCGCGCCCGTCCCTGGTTCAAAACATGGTGCGGGACGAGCGGGAATAGGATAGGGTCGCCTCCTTCTACGAAGCTGTCATGCTAGCGAAGAAGGAGGCTGAACGCGTGAGTGAAAGACAACGCTCTATCTCACGCTCCAGCTGCCGCAGGAGATGAATCGGGCGTCGGGGATCGCGACCTGATCTCCGGCCACCGTAGGCGCGGGGTAATCCGGCTCTGATAGGAAGTAGGACAGGAAGGATAGGAAGTAGGATATGAGTATGTTTTGAGTCAAAGCATCATGTGTAAAACTAACATTTAGTTTTATGTTTACGCTTATTGGCAAATATTTTTTTTTAAAGCTAGTTATATTTCCTTTTGAAGTGAATATGTAATTCTTTTGATAGTACAGACGAGGAATTGAGACAATTATGAAATTAATAACAGCACATACATACATATCTGATGATAATGATCTTTATTTTGCAAATTGGTTATTAAATAATACTTACACTTCATTTTTTCCCTAAAATTTAAACTAGACTAGCTGTTTCTCGTCTGAATGCCGATCCCCTGGGAATTTCAGGATAAAAAGCTTATGTAATATTCCAAGGTTTCAGGACAAGGACATACAAAATTTCATTCAGATCCGTGCAGCTATTTTTGCGAGAAAGAGTAACAAAACATTAATCCATCCTCACAAACTTATAATTAAGTATTTGAAACTTCACGACTTTTTGACGAAAAAAAATTTTTTTTGGTTTCATATGTTCCTTTATTTTTTTTATCAAAACAAATTAAATTAGGTACCCAGTTAAAAAAAAAATTAACAAAAATTCTTTCAATTCACGTTTTCAATTCACGGTTATTTGGTAGGTATATTGAAGGTGTTTTTTTTTTAATTTAAATACTTGTTTGTTTTTTATTAGTTGCCAGTATAAATTGGCTAGAGAGGAATTGACTCGTGAGCAAATCTGCATGTCGTCCTTGAGAGAAACTTCAATTTCCAAATATCCTAGATGCTCACTTATATAACTTGAGGATTCTTTTTCTCAGTGGGAAAATCATCTAATGACTTCTCCCGCTCTGGGCTGAGCGCAAGGGAGTGTCGGACCTCTTCTTACTAAAACCCACATTGTTCATATTCATATTCATTTATTTGCATACCATAATGTTTTTATAGGTCTTAAAATAGGCTTAAAGCTAAGGTACAATTATGGACCCTGTAAGGGCACAGCAACAATTATTGTAGGAATTAAAACTAAATACAAATTAAAAAATAAATGAAATTAAAGTAAGATTAAAATCAAATAAAACTTTAAAATTAACTAACAGCATTTAAAATTTTAATGTTCTTTCAATTGCCCTTATGTTCTGGGGCTGCGGTATCCCGTTAGAACATTCCCGCAACCCCGGTAGGCAATATCACTTGACGAACCAAAGTACAAAGTTTCAAATAAATCTAATGAAAAAATAAATAGTTTCATATAAACTCGTATCCCCTTTTTACCCTTTTAAACCTACCTAAAAAAAACTTTAAACTTACCTAAAAAATTGGCCAAGTGCGAGTCGGACTCGCCCATGAAGGGTTCCTATTGCTGTACTACTGTACTAAACTATAATAAATATAACATACTTAATATTTTTATTTGAAAAAAAAAAAACAAAAACCTTACAAATTTCTTAAAACTAGCTTATTTACAATTTTTACAACTACGCCAAATAACTTTGTTTTTCATACTATTTGTATGAATTACAAAGTTATATTTGCGGTTTTCGAAAATATACTGTATCTCAAAAACTTCTGACTCGATCTCGTTTAAACCAATTTTGGTTGAAAGTTTATATTAAGATCTACAACATATGGTTTTTTAGATTTTTCACTTCATTATTATAGAAGTTAGAGGGGGGGGACACACATTTTACCACTTTGGAAGCGTATATCTTTTAAACGAATTACTTTATGAAAAAGTCATTTTAGAAACCATAATGTCATTTTTAAAGACCTGTCTATAAATACCACACACGTATAGGTTTCATGAAAAAAAATATTTTCAGTTTCAGTTCCATGTATGGGGAGCCCCCTTTATTTTAAATATGTTTTAAATTTTCTCTTAAAATCGGAAAGCGGTTCATAGAATACATCTACCTACGAAGTTTTACATGTATAGTCTTACTAGTTTCGGAATAAAATGGCTGTGACATACGGAAGTACGGACAGACAGACAGACGGACAGACATGTCGAAACTATAAGGGTTCCGTTTTTTGCCATTCGGCTACGGAACCCTAAAAAGGATTTTCGGAACCCTCCCTGGGTTCCAAAAATCCTTTTTTAGTGCTCGTTTACATCACTTTAGGAACCGATGTACAAAATTTCAATTCAATTCAATTTATTTATTTGCGATAAGTGTTGCTACAATGTCGGTCTTAACATATATTGTAATAACATTATTATTATGGATCCTTAACACTTAGTCAAATGACTGTGACATGCAAACATTTTGTTTATACTTAATTAATAATATATCTTAATTAATAATTGTTAACAAAATAATGTATGATTCTATCAAATTAATTATTAAAATTACAATTGAAGAGCAATATTATTGTTCTTATTATTAGAATTATGTCATATAGTTAAATTATTACAATTGTTAATTATTTTTCAATGTCTTATTAAATATTTCGCTTACCGAGTAAAGTCTTTTCCTTTAGCCATGCTTTAAGACACCTTATAAATTTATTAGTTGGTAAGATTTTAATACTGTCAGGTATTGCATTAAATATACGACCGCACATTGCATAGCTATTCTTGTTATATAGTGCTGTTTTAGGAATTATGGGCAAAACAATTATATTTTTGTGTCTAGAACTTTTTGGATACAGTTCATGAGCTTTTTTAAATAGTTCCGGGTACTTTCTAACAAATTTCGTGCATTCAAAGATGTATAGACTGGGTAAGGTTAGTAGTACCTTAAACTTAAAAAAAAGGGTTTGCACTATTCCCATGGGCGGATTCCTGATATGGCGCGTATGCATTTTTTCTGTGCGATGAAAGCTCTATGAGTTTCCGTTGAGTAGCCCCATCAGGTAATCAGACCATATCTCAACACAGAATCAACGTAACCATAGTATGCTGATAATACTGTTTTTAACGCTGAAGTTTTTTTTTATTAAAAATAGTTTCACGTTTGGCCACCATCTCACCTGATGGTAAGTGATGATGTGATCGAAGATGGAGCACGCTTACCTAAATGTAACCTATTCGCTCTTGACTTAAAGACTCCTAGATTCTAGCTATCGGGAAACACAGACTCCAGCAGGGAATTCCACTCCTTAGCCGTACGCACAATGAAGGTATTCCCAAAACGTTTTGTGCGTATGGGTGGGATGTCCACCATGTAACGATGGCGCTTCGCCGTTTGTCTTGTAGTCCGATGATGGTACGGGCTTGGCGGAATTAGGCTGTGTAATTCCATCGCACACTCCCCGAAATGTAACCGATAGAAAACCGATAGACTTGCAATTCTTCGTCGATGTTCAAGGCTCTGGAGCTTTGACTCGCCCAGTGCATCGTTGCACATGAGTCTCTTGGCCCGCTTCTCGATAGAATCAAGCGCGTCCAGTTAGTATTTAGCAGATCCATCCCAAAGATGAGAGCAGTACTCCATACACGACCAAACCTGGGCTTGATAGAGGTTGAGCAACTGTTCGTGTGTGAAGTACCGTCTCACCTTTGCTAGGATTCCCAACTTTTTTGCTGCTAGTTGAGTCTTAGCCTCGATAAACGGGCCAAAATTGAGCGAGAGGCCTTCCAGTTGCAGTGTTTATCAATTATTGTGATGCCGAGAAATGTCGTTTCGTTGCCTTCGTTTAGTTTAAGTCCTCTTTAATTAATGTCTAATGTCTTATTTTGCTGTCCGTACGTACTAAATTGCATAAAATTAGTTTTTGTAAGGTTCACGCGTAGTTTATTTTCGTCAAGTCATGTTATTATTGATTCAATTGTGTTATTTATGTCAGTTGTATATTTATTAATGTCAGGATTATTTGTTATCATTATTAATGATATGTCATCAGCGAATAGAAAACATGGGTGATTAGTAACTTCCGGGAGGTCTGTAGAAGGAATGTAGAGTAAAAACAGTAGGGAGCTAAGGATACCGCCTTGTGCCACACCGGACTTATTTATGTTTATACTTTTACCTATAAGTTTTTAGTTCTAGATTGCTGTCAATTTTTTCGATTTCTACAGATTGCATTTTGTTCAAACTTGGACGTCCTTTTTTGCTTCCTTAGGAACGATTTTCCAAAAGTTATTTCTTAGTGCTCACTTACGTCACTTGAGGAACCTATATTCAAATTTTCAAGTGAATCCATCAAAGAAATAAAAAGTTTCATATAAACTTTGACCCCCTTTTTAACCCACTTTGGGGAGAAATTTCCAAAAGTCTTCTCTTAGTGCTCCCCTACACTCTTCAAGGTCAGTCAGTCACTCAGTCATTAACGGAAGCGTTTTATATGTATTGATTGATGATTGATGAGGCCGGTGTTTCCTAACTGACTACCCTGAGAATATACACCGAAACAAACTCAGAGGTTTGAGAACCCTGTAGGTTAATGTCTGAGACGATCTTTTGAGGAAAGATACACACAGATTTTGAGTGGGTCTGTCCAGTCCAGACAGTACAAACATTAATTGTCAGAAAACGTATACTTACCTCGACATAGAACTTTAAGGAGCTTAACGATTTGACGAACAATACCAAGGTGACGCTTGGGTAGGCGGCAAAAGAACTCAATTTGCCAGACAATCATGTTTATCTTGATTTTTATACAACCTACATAGTTCACATATTCACAATAATTATACACACATAGTCACATACACATTAAGTACATGTTAGTTAAGTGAATAGTTATTCCTGTTAAATGTTGTTTTAATTTGTATAAAATAGAATAAAAGAAAATACTTATAATTGTAAACATCACTAAAGGCCCAGCTCAATCCCAAGCCTTTTGTCCTCAATATAGTCTTCAACTGTGTTTTTGCTTTCTGTACTACGCTATTATATATTACGCTATTGACCATTAAAAAAACGAGGAAAAAGATTATTCTTGTTTTTAGCCGTCAAAAAGAAGGAAGTTCTGTGTTGGTCGGTTTGTTTTTTTTAAATGTAATAACTTGTTTTCAAAGTGACTTTATTCATGAATAATGCGTATTTTTAACCGACTTCTAAAAAAGGAGAAGGTTCTTAATTCGGATGTTTGTATTTTTTTTATGTTTGTCCACGCATAATTCCGTCGTTTGCCAACCGATTTGAAAAATTGTTTTTTCCGCCGTTTCTGAAAAATCAACAAAAGTAAAAAAAATATCTACATTGACGATTTTTTCGTTTACTCTGCATTGCGTTATTTGTTCGCGCATACGTCATTTACGAACCGATTTGGAAAGTCTTTTTTTAACCGACTTCAAAAAAGGAGGAGGTTCTCAGTTCATCTTGAACCCTTTTTTTTTCTTTTTTTTATGTATGTTACCTCATATCTTAAAGACGGCTGGACCGATTTGGAAAATTCTTTTTTAGTTTGAAAGGGTATACTTTCTAGTTGGTCCCATTGTCATCACGTCAGGATCTGATGATGGAATCATGGAGAAATCGAGGGAACTTTGATATGGATGTGAAGCACTTTTTGCTCGTCACAATGCATATGGTGAAGTAGAGCTAATGGTGAAATACCAGAACTCTTCAAAAATCAACGGCTCTGCATAGGGAAAAGCAATATTTTGTAAAAGGTGATAAGTAGTTGACAATTTGGCTTTTGTAACTAAATTAATTACAGACTGACCCACTAAACAGCACGAAAATAAAAACTTTTTTGCAAAAAATAAAACCGACTTCCATATCAAAACACTACAAAGCCAAAAATAATTTTAATTTCGGAAGGCGGTGTGAAAAAAAAAAGAAAATACAAAACCAATAACACCAACTACCCAAATTAAAATTATTTTTGGCTTTGTAGTGTTTTGATATGGAAGTCGGTTTTATTTTTTGCAAAAAAGTTTTTTTATAAACAAAGTGTTACAGTAGTGCGTGGTAATATTAAGAATCCTGTTGTCTACCTACGTCTACAGTAGGTAATTGAAGAAATTTTAAGAGAAAAAGTTATTTTTCACTTTGCAGTGTTTTTTGGGAGACGGTTTAAATGTTTGGTAAAAAGTTTTTATTTCTCTCTTTTTAGTTGGTCGATTTTGAATTTACATAGTTACAAGAGCCTAAATGTCAACTACTTATAATCATTTACAAAATATTGCTTTTTTAAAGTTGGGCCGTTAATTTTTGAGGAGTTCTCTTGGTACTTCACCATTAGCTTCACTTCACCATATGTATTCTGACGATCATATTGTGCTTAATAACCACATTCAAGTAATTGAAGCGGAACACATGAAATACTTATTATTCCTACTTATACAGGGTTAATTGTAAAACACCGGAAACCTCTCAGGACTATGTTACTAACATCATAATCAACAACTTTTGTTCTATGACTTTTAAAAATTCGTCATATGTTAGTTCATCAGATTTTCATACAAAGATGAAATATTTAAATTGAATGCCCTTAAATAAAATAAATTAAATTGAAAGCAAAAGAAAGCGATAGTATAAATCGCTTTCTTTTGCTTCGCATAGACTTCGTAATATTTAGGGCGTTCAATTTAAATGTTTTTGTTTTTGTATGAAAATCTGGTGAACTAAAATATGACGAATTATTAAAAGTCATAGAACAAAAGTTGTTGATTATGATGTTAGTAACATATTCCTGAGAGGTTTCCGGTGTTTTACAATTAACCCTGTATATTGAGTAGTTCCAGGGGCCATCTGTGGTCTTCATCATCAGGTCCACTTCACAAATGGTGCTTTTCGAATGCAACTACACAAGTTACTATAAAAATACTCAAATCACTATAGGTGTGCCTATAATATTTGAAGAGTTCCCTCGATTTCTCCAAGATCACATCATCAGATCCTGACTTGGTGACAATGGGACCAATTTTCACGGCTGTACCGATTTGGACTATTCTTTCAAACAAAAAAGAATTTTCCAAATCGGTACAGCCGTCTTCGAGTAATCGGTGACCATACATTAAAAAAAAATATACGCGTCGATTTGATAACCTCCTCCTTTTTTGTCGTCGGTTGATTATAAGTGCGAAAGTAATTCTGTCTGTCTGTGTATAACACATTCACATCTAAACCACTTAACCGATTACTATGAAGTTTGTCACAGGAATAGATTAGACCTTGGAGAAGGATATAGGCTTTCTTATTCGCTGCATACAAACTTTTCAGAAGTGTGAAATCGCGGGCAGAAGCTAGTTTTAAGTAAAACCACAATTCCTATAAAATGCTGAAATGAAAAACATAAAATGCTTTCAATCAATTAAAAAAAAAAAAATGTCAAAAATCTGATGGCTGTGTTTCAAAAATTTGGCTGTTGATAACATAATAATATGCATTGTAAAGCCACTCTTTCATTGAAAACTTTAAGAAAAGTATACCACTGACCACCAAATAAAAAATACTGCAGAGTGCAAAATAAATATGGAGGATAGCGGTATCTCATTTTTTATTGTTTTTATTTATGATTGGCTTGCGTTTCACCACTTTCTTACCTGATGGTAAGCGATGATGTGGTCGAAGATGAAGTACGCTTGCCTAAAAGTATCCTATTCAGTCTCGAATTAAATACCCCTTATACCTATCAGGAAATACATTCTGTCTTCGGTAAGATAATGGAAAATGTTGAGAAAATAGTAAATTTAAAACTACTAACTCACTGGGATAGTCATGGTAAAGTTTAACTTGTTCAGGATTTGATAGCAAAACCGGAATTCTTCCGGAAGGCTTATCAATTTTTAGTTGCAATTCAATTACAAAAAACAAAACTCATCTATGATAAACCGATTTATTCAGGGTTTTGTGTTTTAAATATGTCTAATTTTCATTACAACTATATGATAAAAAAGTCCAGTTACTGTACACAGACACTGATAGTTTAATATACCAAATTTTTACAGACAATTTTTATGAGCATATTAAGCCAGACCTACTTACCTACTTTACTATTTCGATGCATCGGACTATCCAGAAATTAATATTTCTATTACCCAAATTTATCAATTTGTATGTACTCATTGAGTGTTCCTTTTTAAGTTAAACATTACAAATACGCCATCATTCCAAAATAATGTATTGTTTTTAAACTAGCATTAATTTTCAATTCAGAGTCGAGAACGTAAAGCACTAGTTTGGTTGCAGCCACAGATCATATAAACACAGAGATATGCTTTGTAAAGGATTACTTAGTGTTCAGGTGTCTCCACATTTCTCCCACTCAATTCACTAACACAAAAGCAAAAATAAGAACGACACATGAGCTCACATTTCTCCCACACATAAAGAAACTTACAGCAACACTAAAAAACTCACTAATAGAACACATGTAAACAGGGGGCGGCTCTTGTACCTGTACCTACGGACTCGAGAATAAACATACGAGTACATATGCGTAACGCGAATAGTGATGTTAATTTGTACGTGATTGTAATCGTAGAAAAATATCGATAAAATTCCTTTCCCTCCTTTAAATCCTTTAATATGTGATATTTTTCCAAAAGATTTTATTGACTGTGAAAATAAAACGATTCTGGAGTTTCTGTCGTATTTACCACTCTAAACAAGTGAAGTGTGATTATAATTGGAATATTAACTAACTAAAGTTATTAAAATTTTGTCATAGTAAACAATACAATTATGATCTAGAGGCTGTAAAATACAATACTAAAATATATCTATATCTGTGTATAACTTCAGTAATAACACTAATCAGTGAAACTTCAAAACTGTATATTTTAACGGATATCTGATAAATTATGGATACGGACGATATAAGTCTCTAGAATTCTAATTATTTAATATTCAAATTATGATCAAAATACTTTTGCATTGATCATGTATGGGGGAAACAGACACTACTCTTAAAGTATGTGTCAGGACATGCTACTAAATCACAATTATTTATCTTACTACTATTGTAAATGCAAAAGTTTGGATGGATCTCAATCACGCCAGAATGGCTGAACGGATCTGGATGAAATTTGGCACAAAGATATATTATAGTCTGGAATAGTATGTTACGCAGTTATCCACTTTTCTTTTATTTTTGGATCCTTCGGATAGCTAAAATGTTAAAATAAAAGCAAGGTATGAATTATAATGATACTAATGATGCAGCCATAAAATTCCATGCAACAAAAAATAAAATTTTATTCCCTAGTGTAATCATTCGTAAGTAGGAACGTTTAAAATATCTACAACCACAAACGTGTAGTTACATCACTAACCAACAAAAGCCGGGAGCAGCCGCTTCACGAAACTATCGTGTGAGTGAGGATTGCAGTAAAACACTTATCCATTGCGCTATTACACCTGCCGCTTCATTGGTCGATGTGTACTAAACAATCAATGGTTTTTGTTCCTAGTGAAAATAATTGCTTTTGGTACTTCATCGTGTTTCTAGTATCACGAAGTAATGTTTTAACGAAATTAATAAGAAAAACAATATTATTTTAGTACTTACGTGTGAAATGAAATGCCATCTTTGATGTAATTTACAATACAGCTGTTATTTTTTCAAACAAGCACTGAACAACGCGTCATTTTGTCAAAAATCATAAGTAGCGAAGACGTCGCAAGTTTATATTTAACTAATGGCCGAAACTGGCATCAAGGCGCTTTGGGCCTTGATGAGTTCGCAAGCGCCACGCCCCCTTGCCATATCTCATGTGTTTGTATGATTTGTGGTTGCAGCCAAACTAGTGCTTTACGTTCCCAACTCTGGGAGAGCAGTCCAACAAAAACAATCATGTTAAAGCAAAATATTTTGCAAACGGACTGTTGTATCGATATTTTTAAAAGTTCCTCCTATCCAACAATTAATACGATAGGATAGATATAATTAAATATAATTATAAAAATATAATTTAACCTTTACCGATATGGGAGGATTTATATATATATATATATATATATATATATATATATATATATATTAAAAACGGATGGAATAAGCAAAACTATTATGAAGATAGTTCTGCCGCGCTAGCGACAGCAGCAAAATTGTCCTGAACAAAACACACTCACCACTCCGATCGCAAGCGGAATACAGCTAGCTGCACGTTCCAAAGCGTTCAACATGGAGTGTGTAGACAGTCCATGGTGAATGGGTCGACCCGTCCTTCTAATCAATGTATAGATTAAAAATAATAGTATATTATTATTATATAAGTACTGTAATATAGTCATACTCTAATTTAACGCGAGCAAATTTGGGGCGGGCCTCTAGTTTTTATGAGAATATGACGAGCGAAATATTTGACACGCTGCGTGAATCACTAACGACGTATACGAGTACCACCTACTTTTTGTGGCTCTGAGTAAGTAATTTATTTATTATTTATTATATACAGGGTCTTTCATTAAGTGTGTCCTATCTATAAATTTAAATAAAACAAAGTGTGTGTGAGATATTATCGAAATTATTTATTTATTTGAAAGATGTAGTGATGCCATTATGTGTGGAATATGACATCATTCAAGTGTCCGCCACGGCTTCTCTGGGTGGAGCGCATGCGATATATCCAATTTTCCATGACTTTTGCGCATAAACCAGACTGAATTCGACCTATGGCATAGGTTATGTTGGCTTTGAGGGCCGCTGTGGTTTGTGGTTTATTCGCATAGACCTGCGAATTAAGAAAACCCCACAAGAAAAAGTCTAGCGGGGTTAAGTCACAAGATCTCTGTGGCCAGTTCACATCAGCTCCACGTGAGATGACCATGCCCTCAAATCTCTCATGCAGAATATTCAATGTGGCATGAGCTGTGTGGCACGTAGCGCCGTCTTGTTGAAACCACATGTCGTTGGTGTTCAGATGATCCAGTTCATGCCAAAATAAGTTGGTAATCATCAACCTATAGCGCTCGCCGTTGACAGTGATGGCCTGGCCAACGTTGTTCTCAAAGAAATATGGCCCGATGACGCCGCCAGCCCAAAACTCACACCAAACTCTAACTTTTTCGGGATGCACTGGACGCTCTTGGATCTCATGTGGATTGGTATCGTCCCAAATTCGACAATTTTGTTTGTTTACGTACCCATTCATCCAGAAATGGGCCTCATCGCTGAAGATAATTTTTCTGTGAAAATTACGGTCAGTTGCTAACTGCTCCAACGCCCATTCAGCGAACACACGTCGTTGTCTATGGTCGTTTACCTTCAATTCCTGGGTGAGTTGAATTTTATACGGGTGCAGGCCCAAGTCACGACGCAAAATTCGCCAAGTTGTGGTCTGTGAAAGGCCGAGTTCTTGTGAGCGACGCGAAATCGACTGCCTCGGATTCTCCTGCAGACTCTCACGGACAGCGGCGATGTTTTCAGCAGACCTTGCGTTTCGTTGACGTACGGGTGTTGGTCGATCATTTACCGAACCAGTGGACTCAAATTTATCCACCACACGACGAATAGTCCTCTCGGTAGGACGATTATGGCGACCGTAAAATGGGCGAAGCGCGCGGTGCGTTGCCCGAACAGAACATTCATTTTCAACCGACGACAAAAAAAGAAGGAGGTTATCAATTTGACGCGTATATTGTTAGTGTTTTTGTTTTTTTTTTATGTATGATCACCGATTACTCGAAGACGGCTGAACCGATTTGGAAAATTCTTTTTTGTTTGAAAGGGTATCATTTCAATTGGTCCCATTGCCACCAAGTCAGGATCTGATGATGGGATCCTGGAAAAATCGAGGTGACTCTTCAAATATTATAGGCACACCTATAGGGATTTGAGTATTTTTTATAGTAACTTGTGTAGTTGCATTCGAAAAGCACCATTTGTGAAGTGGACCTGATGATGAAGACCACAGATGGCCACTGGAACTACTCAATATTGTATAAGTAGGAATAATAAGTATTTCATGGGTTCCGCTTCGATTACTTGAATGTGGTTATTAAGCAAAATATGCTCGTCACAATGCATATGGTGAAGTGAAGCTGATGGAGAAGTACCAGGAGAACTCCTTAACAATTAACGGCCCAGCATTGGGAAAAGAAATATTTTGTAAAAGGTTATACAACTAAAAAGAGTGAAATAAAAACTTTTTACCAAAAAATTCTTCTTCTTCTTCAAAAACTTCCAAAAAACACTGCAAAATGAAAAATAACTTTAATTTCGGTAGTCAGTGTCTTTAGTTTTGTATTTTCGTTTTTGGCAGTGTTTTTTGGAAGTTTTTGAACAAGAAGAAGAATTTTTTGGTAAAAAGTTTTGATAAAACAATTTTATCATTTGCACGTGTTGTTGAATGCTATAGCTATCCATGATGATTTGGCAAAACAGAATGGATAAATGGCAACCAAATTGACAGATGTAGCTTCAACAAGATGGCCACTACTAACTGTCAAAGTTCGGACGTGCCTATTGGAAGACCCGTTACTTTATTGTACATCTCAAAATATTTCTATGGATACAAAAACCTAAAGACTTTGCCTTTTATGAGATAGATTTAGGTACCCAGCTCGGGCGACGCGTCATCGCGTTGCATCGATCGCCGGCAATGGATGCAATCACCTATACAAGAGCGTCAATACGGGCTGGAAATATGAACGGTGCGATATGAGAGGGCACAATGACTAGGCAGTCACTACGACGACCGCGACGGCCGCTTAGCTTAGTTTTACAATTCGTTCAGATGTAAAACTTGCGTAGAACAACAACGGGGATCACTCGGGTATTCAGGCGGGCCTTGTAACTCGCTGAATACACCGTGTTTTTTACGAACGAATTTCACAAGTACCGTTGAACATAGATTGTAAGTTTAATAATTGTAAAGTTTATTAAGACTATTAAGAGATCATTTATTTACAACGTTTTGTTATAAATAAATGATCTCTTAATAAACCTCATTGTTTTCTTTTTTGAAACACATGACGCGTTTGCGTTTTACATAAAATACTGTGTGTTTTACATAAAAGCTGTGGTGGTGGCGCCTGACATCAACCGCGCTTCTACTTCGTGAATTCTTATATCCTGACTTGGCTATGGTCTACGTCAGATAGCATGGGAACGTCGCGCTGCCGCCGCCTAATGGCAAAAAAACGAAATCCTTATAATTATATTCGTCATATCTGTCTGTCTGTCTGTCCGCCCGTATGTCACAGCCATTTAATCATCAAACCTATTATACGTCTGTAGTGTCTATTGACAGGTTTTTAAAAATGACATCGAGGTTTCTAAAACCACTTTTTCTTAAAGACAATCGTTTAAAAGATACACGCTTCCAAAGTGGTACAATTTGTCCCCCCCGCCCCTCTAACATTTATAATAATGGAGTGAAAATTCTAAAAAAGTATACAAGGTGTCACAGATTAAGCGCAATACCTCAGACCACCTCAGACACCCCAATTAGAATATTAAATTATAGTCTACAACAACATCTGTCACTAAATAAATTGAAACCAAACCTAGACATTTTTTTATAAAATAGTTATATTTACTAAACGCAAAACGTATGTGCGTCATACAATCCTTATGCAGACGCATACACTCATGCAATGTTAGCGGCCGACACGCACGCGAGCGCATTTCCTTGAATTAAGGATTATATTAATTTGTCATGGTACTGTGTTTCCATTTTTAACCGACTTCAAAAAAAAGGAGGAGGTTCTCAGTTCATCTTGAACTTTTTTTTATGTATTGTACCTTATAACTCGAAGACGGCTGGACCGATTTGGAAAATTCTTTTTGCGTTTGAAAGGGTATACTTTTTAGTTGGTCCCATTGTTACGAAATTAGGATTTGATGATGGGATCATGGAGAAATCGAGGGAACTCTTCAAATATTATAGGCAAACCTATAGTGTTTTGGGTATTTCTTATAGTACCTTGAGCAGTTGCTTTTGAAAAGTACCATTTGGGGAAGTTGAACCGATGATGAAGACCACAGATGGCAACTGAAACTACTCAATAATACGAGTATTTCGTGAATTGCGATTCGATTACTTGAGTACGGATGTTAGCACTTTATGCTCGTCACAATGCATTTGGTGATGTAGAGCTGATGGTTATATGGATACCAGGAAAACTCCTCAACAATTATCGGTTCTGAAAGAAAGAAAGAAAATTGCATTTATTGGCACATAAAAATAAGTAACACATATTATATACAACATTAAAAATAAAAAAACAATATTGTGCCAAAAGGCCCTGCATCGGGAAATGCAATATTTTGCAAAAGGTTTTTTTTTTTATTGAAAGTAGATTCACATTTGACCACCATCTCACCTGATGGTAAGTGATGATGTGGTCGAAGATGGAGCACGATAAGTAGTTGACATTTAGGTTATTGTAACTAGATAAATTTCAAACCGAACGGCGATCCACTAAAAAGCGCGTGCACTGTAAAATGAAAAGTAACTTTAATTTCGAAACTGTCCAAAAACGAAAATACAGAACCAAAGATACCGCCTTACGAAAATTAACGTATTTTTCACGTTAGAGTGCTTTTTTTGAAGTCGGTATTATTTTTTGTTTAAAATTTATTTTTTTTGTAGTCTTTGTATGTACTTATGGGTTGGAAGCACATGAATTTAAACGAATAAGTACAAAGTTAAAAGAACATCTGTCAGACGATCGTCAAGATCGCAGGCATAAGGTTAATATACACATAATGAACATGGTTCCACGACCGTGACTCTACCCAGTCATAACATACCTACCACTATTAACTTATTCATATACTTACTAACACTTCGCCCGCGACTTCTTTAAAACAAACAAAAACACTACTGCACTAAAAAAGCGAAAAATAATTTTTAAACACTGTTTCGTTGAATGTCTAACTTCGTTTTTAATAAATACCTAACCTCAAAGAACCTTCTCATCTGTCGGTCGTCAACGGGGCACGCGCGGGGTGAATAAAATATTTTGAAACTCGATCCACAATTGGGGTAGAAATCGATTAATATACATTTTAAAAAATTGGCCAAGTGCGATTCAGACTCGCCCATGAAGGATTCCGTAGTAACTATAATAATATAATATAATATGTAATATACATATTTGAAAAAAAAAAAACCTAAAACTAGCTTATTTACATTTTTTACAACTACGCCAAATAACTTTGGTTTTCATAGTGTTTGTATGAATTACAAAGTTATGTTTGCGGTTTTAGAAAATATACTGTGTCTCAAAAACTGCTAACCTGATCTCATTCAAACTAATTTAGGTTGAAAGATTACATTAAGATCTGCAGCATACATATTTTTTTAAGATTTTTTACTCCATTGTAATAGAAGTTAGAGGGGGGGGGGAGGGACACTCATTTTATCACTTTGGAAGCGTATATGTTTTAAACGATTAACTTTATAAAAAGTGGTTTTAAACACCTCAATGTCATTTTTAAAGACCTGTCTATACAACGTACTGTAATTTAAAGGATATGTACATACCAAGTGCATGGCTTCTTTGGATGATAACAAACGATATGGCAAGGGTTTTGTAATCCTAAGTCTACGTGTGTAGAACTTATTACAAATACCAATACCCCAATACCAGAGACCAAATTTTTCAAATTAAGAAGAGCGAATAGAATATTCGTGTTATTGGCAAGTGACGTGGAAAGTTATTGACCCTCGTAGTGCTGACATGTTTGTTATGATTGGTATTCAAGAAATATATGAAACCGATAATTTGGTATCAATTCTTTGAGTCAGTTATTTTGAGCTGAAACTGTGCATAGAAACTCCATACCAGATGTTGTCTTCAGCCCTTTTGGGTAGATATGGGGTTTCCGTTACACATTGTAGATTTCACAGATGCATAGGTTTCATGAAAAAAAAAAAAACAATTTTAGTTCCGTGTATGGAGAGCCCCCCTTTATTTTAAATATTTTTTTTTTTTTTAAATCTAAAAGTGGTTTACAGAATACCTACATAGATGTATTCTGTAAACCACCAATCTGTGTACCAAGTTTCACATACAGTATAGTCCTAATAGTTTCGGAATAAAATGGCTGTGACATACGGACGGACGGACGGACAGACAGGCAGACATGAAGAAACTATAAGGGTTCCGTTTTTTGCCATTCGGCTACGGAACCCTAAAAATCATACAGACGAACACCGTTCCTTCAGTTGCCCTAGCATTCTAGAACCGCGGTATTTCGATACAACATTACCGCAACCCCGGCAGGTAACAATGGAAGGCGAAACTTTAAGGGCTCCCTAAATAAAATATACCAATTCTCTTCAATGTACACCATAGTAAATTACAATAGGAGTTAAAAATAGTAGAGTGATGTTGTATTACCACGGTAGGTACCTGGAATACGACACTACATTGGTATTAATGCAATAAATGTTAAATTATTTTATGTCCTATCATTATGTACTTAAACACGAGAGAATAATAAATGATTGCAATAATTATGCGCGGCCTTATAAAGAGTTGAACGATATACCTACTCATCTTGTTCTGATCGTAAATAACTCGATCCGTGTCATATGTTTGCTGATATAATCATCCACTTCTCTCATCCATTGTTCACGACTAGTTCACGGATGCTGTGCAAATAAATTATTCATAAGCGTTCGGCCGTTCGAGACCTACCTACATCTGCCATCTCCACTTCTTTGTGAGTTAGTCTTAGTTCCTATTAGTATGGAGGCCCATAGAATGTACTTATATCTTACAGATTGGATTATATTTGCGGATGTAATTTTGCGAGTTATAATATTTAAACTGAATTATAGAATAGGTAGGCAACTTTCGTATATAACACAGGGCTTCTGCCCGCCGAGTTCGTCTGCGTTCATATTTGAATTCCGTACATTATTTTAACATGATCTTAAAAATAAACCTTGTCCTGAGTCCTGACAATAACGTACACGACAAAAAAAGAATCATCCATTTTGATGCGTTTCGACGATTCATTTTTATGTACGTCGCGCGGGGCTTCGAACCTTTGAACTTTATCACGTTAAAAACATAACCCTGCTTCTTTTGCAGTCAGGTAAAAGGTAGGTATATAACCTTCCTCAAGATTCAAGCTACTTCCGTACCAAATTTCATCCAAATCCACTCAGTACCCTTGAAGACCGTCTAAAGACGAAGAGCCTCTAACCAAACAAATTAACAAACTTTGCTACTTCGTAATATTAGTATGGATATTATAATCATTACACGACAACAATACCACTCACATCATTTACAATGTATGTATCGAATTAAATTTAGTTAAAGAAAAATATTCGAAAACTGATTAATTGTCAGCTTTACCAAGCAATATTTGTTTGATATCCGCTATGCCCAGAGTGGTCTGACAAAATAGTTATACCCCAAGATCAAACAAAGTATATTAGTAATTATTAGTCATCTTGGAAGAAATGACAGATTCCTACATATATAAAATAAAACCAGGCATTATATTGCGCAAAAAATTAAAAAATCTTGAGTATCTGAAACGTCGCGCGTCGGTAGCAGGATTTCACGCCTGAGTGGTTGACATACACAATCTCCTGAGCCTGCTCCGTGAAGGGGTGAATCACGTGTCGAGCATAGGTTTGGTCTCTATGTTGTATTATCCTAACTAATTATATTACCCATTATTATTGTATATATTATTTGCTGGCAGGAGCTTCGGAGGGCGGTACTGCATACTGTAAGGTAAACGTTGGTAATGTCGACCGTGACCCAGTCACCGTCAAGTTTTACAAAAACCAGTATTTCTTTTTCTACTAAACATTAAATAGATAAATATTCATAGCAACATATTTTTGGTAACATTATTGAACAATCGTAATGGCTTTGCTTTAATAACGTAATGACGTTGGAGTAAACGTAACTTGAAAGTTCGTCCTACAAAATCCAAAATTTTGATTATTTAGCTACTAAATTGGTAGTTACTACTTAGTGTTGTGATGTGATTTTTGCAGGTAAATTGGGATCTACAGTAAGTTTAATTATTTTATGGATTAGTTAAGTATACATATTTGCTCCCGTTATAACATTAAATTTGAAATATTTGTTAAGAATAATATTTTTTTATGTATGTGACAGCTACTCGTACGTAAAGTGTGGTCTTGTCCTAGTATCCGTCATTTTAAATTAATTTAAATTCGTCAGATGTAGTTTTTTGTGTTTTGTGCGGTTATGCATTATGTACATTGCAAGTGAGAGTTGTTATTAGCATTATCATTTACTATCTGGTATAAACAAATGATTCATCATCGTGCGCAGACGCCGTGGCGTATGTTTTGCGACAGGAGATGGAGTACTACATTCCGTTCTCTGACCTACCTATGTCCGCCAAAGCTCGACCTTGGTTTGACGCCGAATGTGATCGCGCTGAAGCGCTTAAACAAACGGCGTACCTAGCATGGGTCGATACTAGAAACTGCAAAGCAAATGACGTGGTTCAGAAGAAGAGTTGAGCCTTCAACAGGGCTGCCACGTTCTGCAAGAATGTTTTGCGGAGGGCTTGGATTGACCAAGTTAGCCGAATTGGGGACTCCTATTGGATGCGAGACGTGTATGTCGGACATTCGCATCCATCAGAAGGACGTCTGTCGAGTGCTGCGTAACCTGGACTTGAACAAAGCACTGGCCCCGACGGGATACCAGCAATTATTCTAAGAAATTGTGCGCCTGAACTGTCTCCAATCTTGACATGCTTGTTTCGCCTTTCGCTTGATACTGGTAAGGTGCCGGAAGCATGTGATGGATTATTCAAATAATTTCATTTGGTTTATTACATTAACTCAAGTTTATTTCTTTAATTGAACACAAATTAAAATATCACTATAATAATTATAACCTTTTTAACATGTGATACACAAAATTTAACTATTTATTATCAAAACATTGTAAACACTATTACGAAACCTATTTATAAGATAAGAGTTTAAACTGTTCTTTCATTGTTGTCTTGTATAACAGAATATTTAAACGTTATTTAAAAAATAACGTTGCTTGTTTACTAATTCTGTCATCGTAAGACTAATATGTAATTGAACTAATTAATTTCAACATATTTACTGTATTTTTATATCATTTAATCATAGTTTAATGTTAAAATACAAAGGTTAACAAATCTGTTTTAAAATCGTACGATATGACGTCACTTGTTTACCACTGTGTATAAAAGCCGCCGCTCAGTCGTTCTAGACAGTCACTCACAGTCGCTCTGGAGCAGTCACACCGAACGGACCTAAGTTAAGTGAACTTGTGTTGTTTCTAACTTTTGTTAATATTTTTATGTGTAGAATTGGTATAAAAAGCCTATCGTATTGCTATTGTATTTGAATATAAATTAATTATTTTGTATTTGTTACTTTAATGTGACAGTGTTATTAATTGATAATTGTGTGATAATTTAATGAACATTTCTTGACTTATATAATATGTAATGGAGTAATGAAATAGTAGATACACAAGTAAATAAAGCTAAAGTTATAACGATAGTAATCACATTGTGGTAATATTGTAAAGTACATATAGTGAATTGATGTTTATGTGAAAATGAATTATGTTTTGAAAAGAGTAACTGTGGAGTTTCTTGCCGGCTCTTCTCCATAGATAACTACTTTCCGAACCGGTGGTAAATTAATAAACTGATATTGCTATACAGACTACTAATTATTTCTATAAAACACCTAGTAATCATGGTAATACCGATTAATAGGTAATTAATCGGTAAATACGTAATAAATAGATATTGATAATTAATTAATTCTAGAAATAACAACATTCTCTATATATCTTTATATTTATATATCTTCCATTTCTGACATCAGAAGTGGGATTGTTCACAGCCCACTTATTTTGTTTCGGTTTATTGAGTCTTGGTTCATAGTCCATGTGATTTTATTTTATGAATAAAATATTCAAGTACCCTCGTACTTGAATATAAGTCACGATTGTCCGATTGTTTTACTGTACATTTGTTTTAGGCCTTGATGTTATTTCAAGTAGAGGGTACATGTATGTCACTATTGCCCTAATTCTAATGCATTGTGTGAAAAGTTTCAGAATGGATCCCGCAATATTGGAAGGCCTGTTCATCCGTGATGCTGTCTCGGGCTATTGCCGCCGTTCAGATGATGATTTGGTGCTTCCGGACCTTGATCCAGTAGCCAGTGACAGCAATTCAGCCTGATGGTGCCATAACATCAAGGAACCTTGTGAATAACCTTGATGGACCAGCATGAAAACAGTTACAAAAGCCGATGATAACGGGAGTCAAGTAAGAAAAAAAAAACAATTAAATAAGTTTGAACTAATTTTAGCAGTTTGCCTTAGTATGTTTTGTAGTATGTTTGCTGAATAGTCAGATTGGCCGAACGGTCTATGTATAATTCAAGGATTGGTTATCACAATGATACAAATATTTACCGTTTTCTCTCCTTTGCGTATACCAAATCATGTTAAATAATAAGTAACCTTTATTTTGCTACTACCAAGTTTCTGTTCTAAAACATGTTAAAAAAAAAAATTACTTAATAACGTCACTTTTTTTTTTCTCTCGATAATTTGATTTGGATGAGGCAGTTGTGTATTAAAGCAGATACCTGCTGTCCAGATCCGTTAATAAAAATAAAATTCATTTCATTATGACAAACTGAATTTGAAATTGAACTAAATTAAAATAAATTAAATTAAATCTAAATTAGTTAAATCTAAATAAATTAGATTAAAATAAATACAATAAATTAAATTAAAATATATTTAAAAAAATAAATTAAAAGAATTAAAATAAATACGAAAAAATTTAAAAGAATTAAAATAAATACAAAAAATTAAATTAAAAAAAAAATTAAAATAAATACAAAAAAATAAATTAAAAAACATTAAAATAAATACAATAAATTAAATTACAAAAAAATACAATAAATTAAAAAAAAATACTGTAAATAAATTAAACTAAATACAATAAATAAATTCAATAAATTAATTAATATAATAAAATAAATAAATACTGTCGGTCATAAAATTCATTAATACTTATGTCTTTTCAACTAGAAATAAAAGTGAATTTACGCTTAAAATGGCTGACGTTTCCCTCATTCTTCTTCTTCTTCACCCTTTGGCAATGTAATATATAGTTTTGGAGCCATTAAACTATTTGTAACTGGTCACAACGACGTTTTCTATTTACTCTAGAAAATTTATGTAAATTATTTTTGACGAACATGTATATTTCGTATATATATATAATGAGGGAACTGTTAATATTTTAGTATCTTTAAAGAGTATTTTGCAACTGTCTGTACTCTTTAAATTACAAATCGCTCTAATGCATATTTTTTGGAACTTAAATACCGTATCTTTATCTGTTGCATTACCCCAAAATATAATTCCGTATCTCAATGTTGAGGTAACCAGGCCGTGATATGCTGTTAAGACTATTGTTTGATTTGTTATTTTACTTAACATATGCAAGGCATATTAATTTTTCTTTAATTTAGTACACACATTGTAAATATGTTTATGCCATTTTAATGTGCTTTCTATATTTAATCCGAGCAATTTCGTCACTTTGGTCTCATTAATAGTTTTGTCATCGTAACTAATTGAAGTTCAGATTCCGGAAAAGCCTCTGTTGGAAATTCATTATAACTGTCTTGTCTAGATTTATTACCAAAATTATTATTCTGTAGCCAATTTACATCCGATTTTATGCTAGAATCAATATCCGTCTCTAGTGCACTTAATTCATCACTATTAAAAAGTAAAGTACTATCATCTCCAAACTAGTCATTGGATAAATGGAAGCTGTTGAAAAGTCATTAGTGTAACCAAACGTTACAGTTCTCTGGTCAGATTTGAAAAATATATCTGTTTTTTCTTTTCACTACTCCTGACTACTACAGTTATTTGCTGCCTATTACTAAAATAAGATTCGATTAAATTTAATACGTTTCCTTTTGTTCCATATTCGTTAAGTTTATTTACTAGTATTTTATGATCTACGCGATCAAAAGCTTTTGACATATCCATGTAAAGCGCTAGAGTTGGTAGTTATTTTGTCGACTCTGCTGCTGTTTGCAAGAAATCGTATATGGCTACATCAATAGATTTTTTTTTCTAAAGCCTTTCTGGATTATCAACTAGTAAATATATTCCTCAAAGTATGGAGTAAGTTGGTTAGATATTGCTGAATTAGAATGAATTTAAATAAATTTAATTTTATTTATTTATTTATTAGGGAATAACAAACAGTAACACATTTTTATAAAATCATAACAAATAAAACTAAAGTGTGCTGAATTATACAAAACAATATTACTTACTTAATAATGCATATTATTTTGTTATCATTATTATTTGTTTGTCACTTATTACCGGAGAAACGATAAGCTTTACGAATGAGTAAAGTTAGCAAAAGTAAATAAATTCAATAATAACAAGAAAATCAATAAAATTAGTGTTAATATTAATTAAATTATTTCTTATAATTCTATCATAATATTAAAAAATAAAAATATAATCATGTAAAATATAATAACATAAAATTGGATTGTAGTTAAATAATTAAATATAAATGGTTACTATGGTTTCCTGGGAAATAAAAATATCTATATAAACAAAAAGAGAAGTCCTTACTGACCGACTCATCAACGCCTAGCCCAAACCCTTGGACCTAACAGCTGAGATTTTGCTCAGAGGTTCCCTTTTTATTGTAAACAAGGAATAGGGAAGGATTTTTTTTTTTTTGAAATTCATAATTTCCCCAGAGGTTACGTGAAAATTAATTTAAATAGAGGATCAAAGTTTGTATTGTTGAGGTAACCATGATTTTTGTTTTTAAATCTTTATTATAATCATAAGTCATTATAGTTTGTTTGTAATGTTGAATGTGATTAATAATATATTTCTAATGACCATAATTGGAACACAATGAGTTAAATGATAGTTAGATATGTTTCCGCTGGTCGCTCTTTTGTTCGGTGCTTGCCTATCCCACTAGCAGCGGGTGGAGGGGGCATGACACATCTATGCAATTGGCAAAACATAAACAAACTCATAATTAAAACATAGAAAATAAGAATGAAATGAAAAGACGTTGAGGTAAGAAAATATTATTAATCACACTTGACAATTCTTTGTACTTCAAGACCAAAATCGTTAATGACGTATAATGAAATAAGTGTTGAAACTATATACATCGTTTCTAATTTGTGTTCAATTAACGATGTTTGTTTGAAATTATTGAATATAATCTTATAAAAACTATAGAGGTTATTATAGACTGCTTAGGCCCTGCTCTGATACCTTTCTGAAATTCATGCACAGCAGGTGATAGGACTGGTATCTCAAGGACAGAGGCTGTTGTAGACTGCTGAGGCCCTGCCCTGATACCTTTCTGAAATCCATGCGCAGCAGGTGGTAGGACTGGTATGTCAAGGCCAGCGGCCATATGTAGACTGCTGAGGCCCTGCCCTGATGCCTTTCTGAAATCCATGCGCAGCAGGTGGTAGGACTGGTATGTCAAGGCCAGCGGCCATATGTAGACTGCTTGGCAGCCCTGCCCTGATACCTTTCTGAAACTCATGCGCCGCAGGTGATAGGACTGGTATGTCAAGGCCAGAGGCTATTGTATTGATTATAATTAGTTGGTACTTCGAGAGCGAAGTACAGGTCAGTTTGGCCGTGATGGATTATTCAAATAATTTCATTTGGTTTATTACATTAACTCAAGTTTATTTCTTTAATTGAACACAAATTAAAATATCACTATAATAATTATAACCTTTTTAACATGTGATACACAAAATTTAACTATTTATTATCAAAACATTGTAAACACTATTACGAAACCTATTTATAAGATAAGAGTTTAAACTGTTCTTTCATTGTTGTCTTGTATAACAGAATATTTAAACGTTATTTAAAAAATAACGTTGCTTGTTTACTAATTCTGTCATCGTAAGACTAATATGTAATTGAACTAATTAATTTCAACATATTTACTGTATTTTTATATCATTTAATCATAGTTTAATGTTAAAATACAAAGGTTAACAAATCTGTTTTAAAATCGTACGATATGACGTCACTTGTTTACCACTGTGTATAAAAGCCGCCGCTCAGTCGTTCTAGACAGTCACTCACAGTCGCTCTGGAGCAGTCACACCGAACGGACCTAAGTTAAGTGAACTTGTGTTGTTTCTAACTTTTGTTAATATTTTTATGTGTAGAATTGGTATAAAAAGCCTATCGTATTGCTATTGTATTTGAATATAAATTAATTATTTTGTATTTGTTACTTTAATGTGACAGTGTTATTAATTGATAATTGTGTGATAATTTAATGAACATTTCTTGACTTATATAATATGTAATGGAGTAATGAAATAGTAGATACACAAGTAAATAAAGCTAAAGTTATAACGATAGTAATCACATTGTGGTAATATTGTAAAGTACATATAGTGAATTGATGTTTATGTGAAAATGAATTATGTTTTGAAAAGAGTAACTGTGGAGTTTCTTGCCGGCTCTTCTCCATAGATAACTACTTTCCGAACCGGTGGTAAATTAATAAACTGATATTGCTATACAGACTACTAATTATTTCTATAAAACACCTAGTAATCATGGTAATACCGATTAATAGGTAATTAATCGGTAAATACGTAATAAATAGATATTGATAATTAATGAATTCTAGAAATAACAACATTCTCTATATATCTTTATATTTATATATCTTCCATTTCTGACACATGCATGCTGGCTAACGTGCAGCCTGTGCCCGAAAAGGGCAGTCGTGCTTCCTGAGAGACGAGTAGCCATCAATAACCACTCCAATGGACCCACCATTGGAGTAGTTATCGATGGCTACTCGTCTGGACAATTGGCAATTAATACCGGGTTCCCTCAGGGATCGGTTCTCTCAACAACTTTATTCTTGCTTGAGGACATGGTTGGGCGCTTGAACTTATCCTTGGAGGCTGTCTCTGAATGGGGCGATGCCAAATTAGTCAAGTTTAATGCAGCAAGTCCCAGGCGTGTATCTTCTCCGTAAAAAGGAGCCAATTCCAACCGGCTCCTGCTTTCCGTGCCGATAACCGATAATCCTTTGGTGTGGACATGCTCAGTGAATTTTGTTTTTGTTTTTGTTTGCGTTCGTCGGAGGTTAAAAATGACAAACATTTATAATGTTTGTTTAACCTCCGACGCAAAAAGAGGGGTATTATAAGTTTGACCGCTATGTGTATCTGTGTGTCTGTCTGTGGCACCGTAGCTTCCAAGCGGGTGAACCGATTTCGATGCTTTTTTTTTGTTCGAAAGCATGGATTGATGGTTCTTAGATGTATTTTGTCAAAATCGATTTAGCCATTTACTAAGTATAGGGGGTGAAAGTGTGGATGAATAGTCGAATGTTATCAAAAATACCCAAGTGGCGTATACCAATGAAAGGGCATGACGTGTATATTACAATGAGAAATGTTTTATTAATATTGGTTCAGCTATTTACTAGGTATGGCGGGTGAAAGTGGGGATGAATAATTGAATATTTTCAAATATACCCAAGTGTGGTATCGAATGAAATGTAATCTTAGCAAAGGTGAGACAGTACTTCACAACAGAACAGCTGCTCAATCTCTAGCAACCCCAGGTTCGGTCGTGTATGGAGTACCTACCGCTTTAGTCTTTGGGATGGATCTGCCTAATACCAACTGGACGCGCTAGAGTCTATCGAGAAACGGGCCAAGAGACTCATTGGCAACGATGCACTGGTCGAGTCAAACCTCCAGAGCCTTGAACATCGACGACGAGTTACAAGTCTATCGGTTTTCTATCGGTTACATTTTGGGGAGAGTGCGATGCAATTACACAATCTAATTCCGCTAAGCCCGTTCCATCATCGGACTACAAGACAAACGGCGATGCGCCATAATATGTTACTATGGCGCATCGCTGTTTGACACTGGTGGACATCCCACCCATACGCATAAAATGTTTTGGGAACATTTTTATTATCATACGCCTAAGGAGTAGACTTGAACCTGGGGGATTTTAAGTCAAGAGTTACTTCTAGGCAAGCGTGTTTCATCTTCGAACACATCATCACTTACCATCGGGTGAAATGGTGGTCAAACGCGACCCTAAAACAATAAATAAAACTTATTGACCGTCAATTTTATTTACATGACGACATGCCCCCAAAACGCAAACCCGTCACCACTTCCTAGTCTTTTAGCTGGGACGACCAGTAAATGACATTCTAATAAACGTCCGATGTAATGTCTTTGGCGAAGAAATATTATTTTTGACTTCCAGCCGGTATCCATTTATATCTGACTAGCTTCTGCCCGAGACTTCGTACGCGTGGGAAGGTTTTCCCGCGCAAATCCCGATCCCATGGGAATTTCGGGTTAACAAATAGCCTATGTGCTATTCCAAAATGTCAACTATGTACTTACCAAATTTCATTCAGATCCGTTCAGTAGTTTTTACGTGAAAGAGTAACAAACATCCATCCATCCTCACAAACTTTCGCATTTATAATATTTGTAGGATTAGTAGGATAGTAGGAAGGATTAGTAGGATTGTCGCAGGCATTATCCTATTTTTGGTTTTGTATTTTAGTATAGGTGGAAATTTTCAAAAGACATCTGGGCTTTTGGGGGAATCTGAACATATTGAAATTCCTCCTTGCCTTCCTTAAGTCAAGAGTTAAGCGTGCTTCATCTTCGACCACATCATCACTTACCATCAGGTGAGATGGTGGTCAAACGTGAGCCGATTATAAATAAAAAATTATAGGTTTGTACCACATTTGAAGATTAAACTGGGTTTTAATGTGATTCTTTCAGAGGTGTTTGTGCCTAAATAGCCTATCATTTCAGAAAACCATGGTCAGAAGGAAATACGACGTTGAGGACATGTTAAAAGCTATGGACTTAGTCAATGAAGGTGCCTCAACATCAGCTGCAGATAGGAGGTTTAATCTAGAACAACCTGACTGATTGATAAAATCAAAGGTTCTAGTGCAGTTGACTGCTAAAGGAGGGCCCACTATTATAACAAAAGAAGAAGAACAACACTTCAGGAATTGGTTAATTGTCATGGCAGATAGTGTGTTCCCTGTTAATAAATAGTAATTGTTAATTTGTTAGTACTTAATTTGAAACATATTACTTGATTTTAAAAATCTCTATTTAGTTTTTACATTCTACCTCCTCTGATACTCTCTATTATCTGTAAGCCACGGACGCGACTTATCATCACAACTTTTTAAAATTTGTATTTATCTTGAACCTTATGTTAAGGATTGCAGAGTTCATATTAGCATTGAAAGTTGACGACTACTGAGACTGTTTGACGAGTGTTAGGACAAATCTGTGGGATATTAGTACACATCACCCTTTTTAGGGTTCCGTAGCCGAATGGCGAAAAACGGAACCCTTATAGTTTCGACATGTCTGTCCGTCTGTCTGTCTGTCCGTCCGTCCGTATGTCACAGCCATTTTATTCCGAAACTATTAGGACTATACATGTAAAACTTGGTAAGTAGATGTATTCTATGAACCGCTTTCCGATTTTAAGAGAAAATTTAAGAAATATTTAAAATAAAGGGGGCTCCCCATACATGGAACTGAAACTGAAAATATTTTTTTTTCATGAAACCTATACGTGTGTGATATTTATAGACAGGTCTTTAAAAATGACATTAAGGTTTCTAAAATGAATTTTTCATAAAGTTAACCGTTTAAAAGATATACGCTTCCAAAGTGGTAAAATATGTGTCCCTCCCCTCTAACTTCTATAATAATGAAGTGAAAAATCTAAAAAAACCATATGTTGTAGATCTTAATGTAAACTTTCAACCAAAATTGGTTTGAACGAGATCGAGTCAGCAGTTTTTGAGATACAGTATATTTTCTAAAACCGCAAATATAACTTTGTAATTTATACAAATACTATGAAAAACAAAGTTATTTGGCGTAGTTGTAAAAATTGTAAATAAGCTAGTTTTAAGAAATTTGTAAGGTTTTTTGGTTTTTTTTTTCAAATAATTATAGTAAGTATATTATATTTATTATAGTTACTACGGAACCCTTCATGGGCGAGTCCGACTCGCACTTGGCCAATTTTTTCACATTTGCCTTAATAAATATTGAATATCTATATAAAGTATAGAAACTAATTATTTACTTAGAATTATGAATAAATTCTGTATCACGTCATGTAAAAAGTTTTTGAGTCTACAATTTCAATGATCAGAGTAAAACTCCGGATTCGCTAAGACTTGTACCTTTTTTTTTTTGTCAAAATTTTCGCAATATCCGAATCATGAAAAATGAAAAAAATAACATTATAGGTAATTGAATGGAAGTACTTATTCCAGAATTTATTTATTCTATCGAAAAAAAGTATAATAGTCGACCGCTTTACCAATTCCTGTTGGTTTAGTATGAATTGGCCGATAGATATGATTTTTTTTTTTCTCATTTTTCGTTTTCATTTTTTTATTCATCTAAACCGCCGCAGTAGGTGGTCATTCCTACATAAAAAAAAATGCTGATACTTTCTATTATGTGTAGTAGTATTAATTCCAAAACCAAACTCATTGGTTCCCAGGAGTTATTGGAAATTTTAGTAATATCCGAAATATCCGCACTTAGGGCTGCCACTTCAACCAAAACATAATTTGTTTATTTTTATTAAGTTTTAGCTTCCTTATACGACCATAACAAGATATCATTATTTTGTGGCTTAGATAGCAAAGATTGAGTAATTTGATAAAGGAAATTAAAAAACGGGATCCTGCCGTTTTTCCGAATAGATTTTGACAAAATTTCATTACCCAAACAAATTTTAGCAACCTTTTTTTATACTATTGCAATATTTTGAATGATTTTAGTACGCATATTTTTATTTGGTCAAATTTTTACTTGGAAAAATAAGTATAATGTCATTATGGCATTTGGTCTTTAATCAAATGATTTATTACAGCAAACAATCTTCAGGCAATAAACTTTTGGTGAAATCGACTCAGAGTACTTTATTTTTTTAAACCACCCAGAAATAGAAGCCCTGCGAAGCGGGGCTCCGTCGACCTATCTTAGCACAGGTGGTAATCAGTTACTAGTTATGTTTAATATCTACTTACCTATAACTACGGTAGGCCTTACAAGATTTTGCGTAAAATTTTGTTGAAATATATGACTAAATAAAAAATGTTTAAAGTACTAGTTGGTAAACAAGTTATAGTTTAAACGTTAATTTCCCAAACATTATTATTATTTGCGTTACAATTTTTTGTGAATAGATTTTTTGCTAAGTAATAATTTGGCAAATGAAATGCGAAAAATTTTTTGGGAAGTGAAAATTTGTCAAATTCCTTCCGGTCAAACAAGAGAGACCATTAAAAAACAAATGGAGAAATTGGTATCATGTTGACTGATACACCTTTTTTGGAAACCGTTTATAAATTCTGACCCAAAAGACTCAACTAATAGTAAATAAAAGAAAATCCTTTCCGATGTCTCATAAATATGCCAATAAACGTTAAACATGAGTAATATATCAACATTTTTGACAATTTATTAAATATTTTTAGTCAATTTAGTTCTTTTTATTATTAATTTTACAATTCTTTTAAATCAATTCTGTTTTACTTTTTGATTCTACAACTTATTTTGAATCAATATTAGTATACTTTTATATTTTACAATTATTTTAAATCAATTTTATTATACTTTTTGATTTATTTAGAATAATATATTGTGTATTTTTTTATTCACATGAATTTTATTATATACCTATCTAATTATTTTACATCAATTTTATCATGTATTTACATCAATTGTATTGATTATTGACATATGATACGCTGAGAATGCGCTCCTGCTTAAATTATTTATGTCAACTACACACACGTTATTTTTTGAAAAATTGAAATTGAAATTGAAAACCATTTATTCGGTTATAAACACACACAACAACAGAAAATTACAAACATAAAAATAAAAATAAAAAATTACATTAAGAATTTCGCTGAGCATGTCTACACCGAAAGGGTTACCAACTCAGCATTTGCTGGGCGAAAGACACCCAGCGCTGGTTTTCAGTTGGCACCCCGCAGTGACACACGGACGAGGGTAAATAAACTAATATTAATTAATGTGTAGTGTATTAAATACATAAATAAAACAAAAATTGTAACGTTTAATATCGTGCTACGTGCTAAAAATAAAAAATAAATAAATAAAAACCTTTAAATTGTAATTTGAAACTCGCCACCAAAAAGCGCGTTAGTTGCCTAGTATCAAACTGCCCGCCAAGGGAAAAAAAAAATAACAAAAAAGTGACAAGAAAAGTTATTAATGAAATACGATTTTTTATTAAAACTAGATAAAATAAAATTGATCAAATAAATTTTACAACAGGTGTTGAGATTTCAAATAACTGCCCTAATACTAAGTTTGTCAAATAAAATTGAGTAATTAATTATCTTATTAGAATAGAATTACCTATAGCATATTGTAACTAAATAAATGATTTGTCAATATTTATATTATTAAAATTAATTTGCGACTGAAGGACAAATTTCTTAAGACTTTTCTTAAAAGTATTTAAATTCTTTAAGTCCCTAATTGGTGGGGGAATATTATTCCAGCACTTGGAGGCTGCGTACCGAAAACTTCCACGAAAGGCAGCAGTACGGTGATGCGGGGTAGCTAGCTGTTGGGCGCAACTTCTAGCCTTGCGCTTTATACTTTATGTAACTATATTTATTAAAGTATAGTTTTTTGCTATACAGCACAATCAATTATTGTTCCATGTGTTCATCAGTTGGAACAATTTCAGGAGACTGAGCGCCAGTCAGCCTTTATACCGTAACCGTACTCTGCACTTCAACAACCTCAGTAAAGCGTGACTGAGGTACGTCGTGCAAAACTACGGCCGGGGGGCTTGCCTTAACTGGTCGGCCCGTGCGAAGGAACACTCTATAAAACCTGACAGCGAAGTCATTTAAATACTACAGATATCTGGCGACCTCCGTAGAATGTAGCCTTACCCACGGAATGGGCGTCACCCGGGGGTGGACCTTCTGTCGACTCTACTTGTGGGAACAACAATGGAAACTAATTAAAAACTAACAAATAAACCTGGAATTTCAACACAGACGACTATAGCATTGCCAATTGACAACGATTCAGACGACGAGATGTTTTCAACTAACCAACAGAGCCCTAACGATGCGTATCAACAGACAGATGACCGTGAAGGACATTCTTCTGGTACAAAAATACTAACTCGAATGGAAGCCTTTAAGCTGTTTCCTTAAACTTGTAAAGCAAAGCAGCTGCCGCTTTCCGAACGAGTGAGTATGGTGTGTTCAGGTGTCTGAAAGAGAAGCATCTGTACCTCTTCAAAGTTTAGTCAACCACACTTTTACTCAGGTGATTAAATTATGTGATGAAGTCCTCATTAACTATTATACCAAAAAAGCATTCAAGCAGTAAATTGCATTTTAAGGGGTAACTGGGGCTTTGATGGAAGCACTGGGCAATCTTTATATAAACAATCGTTCTCAGATGCAGAAGGTGACGAAAATAGTCTTTTTGCGACGACATTTACGCCATTGCAGGTTGTAACTAAAGACAGCAATGATGTTATTTGGGTAAATCCTGCACCGTTAAACGATACAGTAGAGGTAGAGGGTAGAGGGAACTGTAAGGTTGCAATAACTATTTAGGAGGAAGATGACCAGAAAAGAAATCAAAGTGCGGAAAAATGAAACAGGATTTAGGAAAGAATTTATACAAAATTGCTGGAACCCTATAACCCTGAGATGACGGAGAGTCGATGATAAGCGGAGCGGATGATAATAGCAGAACGAAGGAGTGGCTACAGGACGGCTGGCCTTCAGTCGGAAGGCCTCAGTAGCAGAACGAAGAGGTGGCTGCAGGGCGGCTGGCCTTCAGTCAGATGGTCTCAGTAGCAGAGCAAAGAGGATGTCTGGATGTCCGGGCCACGGCTCGTGTGTTAAGGGAGGACCAATCCGTTTTACTACTAGACTTCTTCACTGTTTGAGTTCCAGGCGTAGAATGCCCGCTCTCCGTCAATCTCTCTATTAATTAAATCGACTTTTCAACATTTGAATGAGGCTTTTTTTATTAAAATAGGTTCGCGTTTGACCACCATCTCACATGATGGTAAGTGATGATGTAGTCGAAGATGGAGCATGCTTACCTAAAAGTATCCTATTTACTCTTGACTTAAAGACTCCTAGGTTATAGCTATCGGGAAACACAGACTCCGGCAGGGAATTCCACTCCTTAGCCGTACGCACAATGAAGGTATTCCCAAAACGTTTTGTGCGTATGGGTGGGATGTCCACCATGTAACGATGGCGCTTCGCCGTTTGTCTCGTAGTCCGATGATGGAACGGGCTTGGCGGAATTAGGCTGTGTAATCCGATAGAAAACCAATAGACTTGCAACTCGTCGTCGATTTTCAAGGCTCTGGAGCTTTGACTCGACCAGTGCATCGTTGCCAATGAGTCTCTTGGCCCGCTTCTCGATAGACTCAAGCGCGTCCAGTTGGTATTTAGCAGATCCATCCCTAAGATGAGAGCAGTACTCCATACACGACCGAGCCTGGGCTTGATAGAGATTGAGCAACTGTTCGGGTGTGAAGTACCGTCTCACCTTTGCTAGGATTCCCAACTTTTTTGATACTAGTTGAGCCTTAGCCTCGATAAACAGGCCAAAATTGAGGGTAGAAGTTAGTGTTACCCTCAGAAGCTCGGTACGGTCGGTTATCGGCACGGTTACACCCCGGAAAGTAGGAGCCGGTTCGAATTGACTCCTTTTTGCGGAGAAGAGACACGCCTGGGTCTTAGCTGCATTAAACTTGACCAAGTTGGCATCGCCCCATTTGGAGACACCCCAAGGACAAGTTCAAGCGCCCAACCATGTCCTCACAGAGAGACTGGACCTGTGACCCACCAGCTCGCGCGCTGTATCTCTCAGAAACTGTGCTGACGTCTGCATACCAAAAGGTACCGGGAATCAGCAGATCATTAATGTGCAGCAAAAATAAAGTTGCTGAGAGAACAGACCCCTGAGGGACCCCGGCATTAATTGTCAATTGGCCAGACGAGCAGCCATCAATGACCACTCGAATGGACCGATCTCTCAGGAAGTCTTCAATCCAAACGCAAAGTTGAGTGGGTAAACCGAAGGAAGGAAGCTTAGCAATAAGGCTATCGTGCCAGACCCTGTCAAAGACCTTGGAGATGTCAAGGGAAACAGCAAGTGCTTCCCCGTTCTTCTCAATGGCCTCACTCCAGGTATGAATGGCATACGCTAGAAGGTCCCCAGTTGACCGGTTTTTGCGAAAGCCGTATTGTCGGTCACTGAGGATGTCGTTGGCTTCTAGGTATGCCAGAAGCTTACTATTAAGTACACGCTCCATACTCTTACAGAGTATGGACGTGACTGAAATAGGCCTATAGTTGGCCGGGTCAGCACGACTGCCCTTTTTGGGTACAGGCTGTACGTTAGCCAGCTTCCATGCTTTCGGCACCTTTCCGTTAAATGAAAAGAAAATAACACGAGGTACAATATCAGTTACATATGTGACCTAACCTAGCTCCAGCAATGAATTAAGAAGAAAAATTAGTCCTGTCACTAATGACTTTACAGAAACGTAAACAAACAAAGTATTGTAAAAATTAAACCGACTCCCAAAAAACACTGCAAAGTGAAAAATAACTTTAATTTCGGTAGTCGGTGTCTTTAGTTTTGTATTTTCGTTTTTGGCACCGACTTCCGAAATTAAAGTTATTTTTCACTTTGCAGTGTTTTTTGGGAGTCGGTTTAATTTTTTGGTAAAAAGTTTTTATTTCACTCTTTTTAGTTGGTCTATTTTTAATTTACCTAGTTACAAGAGCCTAATTATCAACTACTTATAACCTTTTACAAAATATTGCTTTTCCCAATGCTGGGCCGTTAATTGTTGAGGAGTTCTCCTGGTACTTCACCATCAGCTCTACATCACCATATGCATTGTGACGAGCATAAAGTGCGTAACATCCATATTCAAGTAATCGAAACGCAGTCCACTCAATACTTATTATTGAGTAGTTTCGGCGGCCATCTGTGGTCTTCATCATCAGTTCCACTTCCTCAAATGGTACTTATTGAGAGCAACTGCACAAGTTACTATAATAAATACCCAAAACGACATAGGTGTGCCTATAATATTTGAAGAGTTCCCTCGATTTCTCCAGGATCCCATCATCAGATCCTGACGTTTATGAAAATGGGACCAATATCGAAGTATACCCTTTCAATCAAAAAAAGAATTTTACAAATCGGTTCAGCCGTCTTCGAGTAATCGATGATCATACATTAAAAAAAAAAAAAAAAAAAAATTACGCGTCAAATTGATAACCTCCTCTTTTTGTCGTCGGTTGAAAAATAGCTTAATATCAGAATATTATGAAATTCTAAACCAATAATAATGTTATAACCATTGACATATATATTACTGCGTAAGGACTGGGCGGACCGCATGTTATAATGACGCCTCGTACTTGGTCCCAAACTGGTCTTACCTTTATCGAAGTGAACTAGAACGCGATCGGCTATCTTCGGGAGGGGTCGTCAGTTTTACAAACAAAAATACCAAATTGTGTCGTAAAGGGTTGCATGAACTACGACATAAAGCACAATAAAAAAAAATATAACATTTCATATCACCGGTAAGTTAAAAATATATCATTAAATCAACTTCTAACATTATTTAAAACAATTTTCTTTCTTGTTTGTCTCAACATTTAGCATAGACAACGCGAAGTCGCGTAAAAATGCGACATAACTTTGCAGCGGCGCGCGTTGCAGCCGATGAAATAAAAATATTTAATAATATTACTATAAGATTAAATTATGTACAAAATTAATTTTTATTGTTTGTTAAAAGCAAATTAAAATGTATTTTTATGTACAACAAATATAAATTTCGAAAACTAAAAGGTTTTTTTTATTTCTTTGTACCTCTAAAAATACCACACCCCGCGCTTACAAGGTTACGTCTAGGAGCAGACCACGCCGATTGACATCTTAGTTATAATAGATGGCGTTAGTGTGTTTTGAAGGGCGACCGCGTCCGTCAAATGTTCTGACGACCGTATCTTTACTATTTAAATCAATGGTTATAACGTAAGTACTAAAGCCCTATAAAAAGGTTTGAACATTGAAGACTGTTCTGACTGAAGAGTGGCTATTAGATGGATTATATGTTATTTTAACAGTTTTGTCTAGTAGCCTGCCAATTGACCCTGAAAAATACGCAATTTTTTTCAAAAAGTTGGCATACAAATATGATGCGAAGTATGGATGGCATCCTATGACTGTCATGCTTCATATAATTTTAGTACATGAGTCGAAAATTATAGAAAAATCCAATTTACCTATGGCATGTGTTGTGGACCGACCAACCTTATTATAATATTTTAGAATTGGCAGTATGTGTTTTTCATTTAATAATCTTTTTATACTTTTTTGTCAATATTTAAAAGAAGAAAAGAAAAAGACGTTATGTAAAAATGATAGTAAAGACTAGAGCATTTATAAAAAGTCCGTATTTTATTGGATAATTCTAGATCTAGTGGCTTCCATCCTCCACAGCATGCTCTCTGAACAAGCGGCTGAGTCACGCAAAAAATTTTGGAGGTTTGACAGAGAGCACCATACCAGAAAAAAAGAAATCTCGTGAAGCAACTATGTTTGACCTTTTTCACAGAGCTTTAGTCTCATCGGATACAATTATTTCTGATTACAAACTCTTAGAGAGAAAAATAGGCTAAAAAAATCCCATTGCCACCGGCCGTATTGTCTTTATTGAGACCTGTTAATGAACAAAATCTAGCCATTGATGATTATTCTCATGTTGAATTAATTGTAACTAACAATGAAGATGAATTTTAGTTCGGTTAGCCTACATAATATTTTACAAATTCATAAACATTTTTCTTTCATACGAGCCAACTCCATATTAATTATTAAAAAGTAATTAAAACACTTAATTTTTTTCAGATAAAATATATTCTTATCGGTTTTTTTTCGGATACATGAAAATTACACCCTTTTTTTTTAATGTGGTCAAATTATCTAATAAGTCCTCCCACTCCGGGCAGGGTGGGAGGGACTGTCAGACTTTTACTGACTAAAATCCACGGTGTTCCTTCAATAGCCCTTTACGTACCGGGGCCACGGTAACGGGATGAGTCCCACGACCCCGGCAGGCTTCGGCCCTCTGCAGAGGGGGCCTCGTCATGTTGCTGACGCTCTTTGAGGCGCGCGTGGAACACGACGCGCCGTCGACCCGGGCATGGTCCATGGTCGGACAGCGAGTTGCCCTTTACTCGCTGTCCGCATGCCCGCGCCTACGGTGGCCGGAGATCGTCGGCCGACGTCCGACGCCGTGGGCGTCTACCACTGCGGCTGGGCTGGAGGGAGGACGCCATCCTCTCCCTCACGCGGCCCGCCTCCTCCTTCGGAAGTATGACTGCTTCGCAGAAGGAGGCGACCGCTTCCCACTCCCTCTCGCCCCGCAGCATGGCCTCGACCAAGGCCGGGCGCGAGAGGTCTCCGCCTATTGTCGCCGTGAGGACACGTCGGTGCTCTGCCCAAGCTGGGCAGTCCTGCACCGTGTGCTCGAATGTGTCCTCAGGGCGACCCTCGCAGTGGTGACACCCAGGCGTCTCTTCCTTACCCATCAGACACAGGTACCTCCCGAAACTTCCGTGTCCGGTGAGGACCTGCGTCATGCGGTAGGTCAGGACGCCGTGACGCCGATCTAGCCACTCCTCAAAGAGGGGTCTTACCACCGCAATTGCGGCGTGCCCGAAAATTACACCCCTAAGGAAAATTTTGAATCTCCAATAAGTCCTGGAAACCAATGAGTTTGGTTTTGGAATTAATACTACACATAATAGAAAGTATCAGCAATTTTTTGATGTTAGAATGACCGCCTACTATGGCGGTTTAGATGAACAAAAAAATGAAAATTAAAAATTAAAAAAGAAATCACATCTCTTGACTCATTCGTACTAAAGCAACAGGAATTGGTAGAGCGGTTGGCTATTATACATTTTTTCGATAGAATATATAAATTCTGGAATAAGTACTTCCATTAAATTATAATGATTTTTTTTTATTTTTCAAAAGTCGGATATTGCGAAATTTTGTATTTTTTTTTTAAACGTACAAGTCTTAGCGAAGCTGGATTTTTACTCTAATCATCGGAATTGTAGACTCTATCGATTAACTCAATAAAACATGATGACACAAAAACCGGGATCTTATCACACTGTGGAGCATGGTATGGAAGGCTCGGTCTGCTAATCCGACTCGCCCTTGGCGTTGTAGTAAACTACGGAACCCTACACTGCGCGTGGCCCGACACGCACTTAGTAAAACTTAGTTTAGTACTTGTAACTATATATTTTTAAACTAAACATGTGTCACAAATTCACAAGCTAGCCTAGCATATAAGTGTAATAAGTAACTTATTTACACAGGACTTAAATGTACTTATGTTTTTCTGTATATCAATATGTAAGTAATTAGTAACAAGTAAAACAATTAAATTAATAAAAGTTCTACACCGTTTATTTAGTTATTTACACATTCATAAGAGTAAGGTGACTTATATTTCAGGTCTTCATTTTCTCCGTAATAATTAAAACTTTAACAGAATATTACTTAAAGGGGAAAAGTGTTTCTATTTATCCCCCGTAACACCGGGCCAACACTTTGGTAGTTATCATTTGATGGCTTACCACGTGGAATGGGCGAAAAATTAGCGTAAAGTCAACTTAAGACACGACTTTAATAAGAAAATTGTCCGAGTGCGAGTCAGTCCCGTTCATGAAGGGTTCCGTAGTAAGTACGCAAATAACTCTTTTTAATAGTGTTTGTATGAAATACAAAGTTACATTTGCGGTTTTATGAAATGTGCTATATCTCAAAAACTCTCGATCTCGTTGAAACCAAGTTTGGTTAAAAAAATGACTTTCGTGCGTTCTGGAAGAGTACAGCCAAGTTAAACACTAGATCCAGTCTGCCTGTGAGTGTCGACGGAGTGAGTGACCACAGTGATATCGCTAATGTATTTAAGCGTCAGTTTTGTGTGCAGTCTCCCATTGGTTCAGTGCGTGGGGGAGCCTATGTTGAGATTCTTAGTGGCCCAGTGGAGTCGTGTTTCAGAGCCAAAGAGATTTCAAATATAATAAAGTATATGACGAGGGGCAAATCTCCTGGGCACGACGGTCTTAGCATCGAGCATCTTCAGAATGCTGGCCCGCATATCTCTAGAGTTCTGGCACTGTTGTATTCTTTGTGCGTGAGCCACTCATACCTACCTCCAGATTTAATTAGGACGATAGTAGTGCCCGTAGTAAAGAATAAAACGGGAGATCTTGCAGATAAGCATAATTATAGGCCTATTTCACTAGCAACGGTTGTGGCTAAGGTGTTTGACGGTGTGCTTAATACGCAGTTAAGTAAACACATAACTCTGCACGACAACCAGTTTGGTTTCAGGCCACAACTGTCTACTGAAAGTGCTATATTGTGTCTTAAGCATACCGTCGGATACTACACTAGACGCAATACGCCGTGATTTTGCGTGTTTCCTGGATTTATCCCGTGCTTTTGATCTGGTGTCGTATGATATCTTGTAGGAAAAGCTTAAAAGTGTGAACCTACCTATTGAATTAGTTAAAATCTTCAAGTATTGGTACACGCCCAGATCAACAGCGTCAGATGGGCAGGTACAATGTCTAAGACGTATGAGTTGAAGTGTGGAGTGAGACAGGGTGGACTGACCTCGCCTACCCTGTTCAACTTGTATATGAATCCATTGATCGTCGCGCTTAGCAGTCAGCATGTCGGTTGCCACGTTGACGGAGTTTGTGTTAACAATTTAAGCTACGCAGACGATATGGTGTTGCTGAGCGCGTCGGTCTGTGGTCTGAGGAAACTGGTGCGAATATGTGAGGAATATGTCGGTGAGCATGGTCTTACATATAATGTAGTAAAAAGTAACTGCATGATCATTGTGAGTGGTACGAAGTGCCCGCTAGAAGTACCTCCTGTGTACCTCAACGGAAACCCTTTAGTATGGGTGACTCAGTTCAAATACTTAGGGCACATCGTTACTGCCGACTTACGGGATCATGCAGATATTGAACGGGAACGGAGAGCACTGTCAAGGAGGGCGAACATGATAGCTCGCAGGTTTGCACGTAGTTCATTTGAAGTTAAGACTACGCTCTTTAGAGCGTATTGTACACCTTTATACACGTGCAGCCTGTGGGCTAACTACACACAGAAAAGTTACAGTGCTCTCCGTGTACAATATAATAACGCGTTTAGGGCAATTATGGGGCTGCCCCGCTTCTGCAGCGCCTCAGGGATGTTTGATGAGGCGCGTACTAGCTGCTTTTATGCGACTATGCGTAAGCGGAGTGCATCCCTAGTGCGCCGAGTGTGGACTAGCTCCAACACTATTTTGAAGATGATAGCAGGTAGGCTAGACTGTCCCTATATACGACATTGTTGTGGGAGACATGTCGCGTGTGGGGTGGGATAGCCTATCTGTTTTGCATGTTTTTTTTTTTATTTTTATTTAATTGTAATTTTTTTTTTTAATATTTTGTGTGGATGTTTAAGATAATTTATAATGTAATGTATCTGTCATTAATGTATGTGTCTATAAGGGAATTTTGAATCCTGAATTAAATGTATTTTATTTTATTTTATTTAGATCTACAGACATATATTTTTTTTTAGATATTTCACATTGTACCACTTTGGAAGCGTATATCCTTTAAACGATTAACTTTATGAAAAAGTAGTTTTATAAACCTCAATGTCATTTTTAAAGACCTGTCTATAGATATCACACACGCATAGGTTTCAGGAAAAAATCTATTTTCAGTTTTAGTTCCATGTAAGGGGAGCACCCCTTTATTTTAAATATTTTTTTAATTTTTTTCCTAAAATCGGAAAGGGGTTCACAGAATACATCTACCTACTAAGTTTCACACGTATAGTCCTAATAGATTTGGAATAAAATGGCTGTGACATACGGACGGACAGGCAGACAGACAGACAGACAAACATGACGAAACTATAAGGGTTCCGTTTTTTGCCATTCGGCTATGGAACCCTAAAAAGACAAAAGACAACTGAAGAGACTATTATAAAAGGTATCGGAGAAATATTTATTTATTTATTTATTTATGGCACTTCAACGACGTATTCACTACAGCATTAAAAAAAAAAAAACAAAAGAATAGATTATTATACATCTATACTTATAATAAATCTGTAGAGAGGTCAATTCTGTACATGATATATATTTCCAAAATAACTATCAGGGGGTGATTAGGGATCGATACTGATGCCAAAAATGCAATCAGTAAAATTTTTGTCTGTCTGTCTGTCGGTCTGTCTGTCTGTCTGTCTGTCTGTCTGTCTGTATAACCATTATATAAACAAAAATTACTCGACGGATTTTAACGAAACTTGGTACAATTATTTTTCATACTCCTGAGCTGGTTATAGTATTTCTTACTTACTTTTCATCACGCTACAATCAATAGGAGCAGAGCAGTGAAGGGAAATGTTGGGAAAACGGGAAAAGTTACTCCATTTTTTAAGCTTCCGTCGCGTGTGCAACCTTAATGGTTAAAGCTACACAGAAATCATTTCATGACGGAAATTTTCTCCTTAAAATTATATAAAAAATATCCCACGACAGCATTTGTCTATCTTTTATGGTTGACTCACAATAACACGTATAACTCCCGATAGCTTAGCAGTTCGAAGTTTTCTGATTATAATATTTGTCTACTCTTACGTTTCTAACACTTTCAGTCACCCCTAAATGAAAAAGTTAACATTATTAACTATTCCATAAAAAAGAATCATATAAATACATTATTAAAGATTGGTGAAGGTACCTATCCACAACTATACCAAGGAAAACTTATTCTGACGCCTGAGTTATGTTGTATAGTGCAATCCCAACCACATCTTATATCGTCGGTTTACGGTGACGTAACAAATATATTAAAAGGGACAATTCTTGGCTATGCGAAAGATCTATGTTTACTCCTCGCAATGACCAGGCATTTGAGATTAATAACAAAATACTGTCAAATATACAGGGGGAAAGCAAAGTTTATAGTTTAATAAATAGAATGGTCGATGAACAAGAAGCCACTAACTACCCGATAGAATTTTTAAATTCCTTAAATATGCCCGGACTTCCTTCAATCAATCAATCAATCAATCAATCATTTATTTGCACGAATGTAGGTACAATAAAAATACAGGTGGTAAATACAGTCAGAAATGAGCCATGTACATTCTGCCTTGAGACAGGCACGCAAGGAAATCCTTCTCATGAAATTTGTTTAAAAATTGGCATTCCGATAATTCTGCTCCGAAATTTAAGACCACCACAACTTTGCAATGGAACTCGGCTAAAAGTAACCCAGTTGCAACAAAATATAATTGAGGTTCAAATTTTAACAGGTTGCGGTGCAGGAGAAACCGTCTCTATTCCCAGAATTCCCATAATACCAAATAATTAAGTAAGGACATAGGCTACTTTTTTTTACGAAAAACGACGGAAACGCGGACGAAGTCGCGGGAAACAGCTATCTTTACTAATAATATAAGGCTGAAGAGTTTGTTTGTTTGTTTGAACGCGATAATCTCAGGAACTACTGATTCGAATTGAAATATTATTTTTTAATTAAATAGTCAATTTATAGAGAAAGGCTATAGGCTATATATCATTACGCTAAGGCCAATAGGAGCGGAGCGCCAATGAAGAATGCTTCAAAATCGGGGTTAAATTTAACGTTAGCCCAAAGTAACTATTCCACGCGGACGAAGTCGCGGGCAAAAGCTAGTTGTGAATAAGTCCCTTACAGAAGTGCACAGCACTGCCAGATACGATAAAAAAAAGTCAAAATAAAATTAATAACAATTAATGGTAAGTAAATAATTACACATGAAAGTTATCAAAATTACAAAAACAATTATTAAACAACAATTATATCGCCAAAAATATCGGCAATTAAATACCGATATTGTCACGTTTGTCAAGTTGATAAAAACACATCATGTAGAGGATTGGTGGCCCAGTGGTAACAGACCAGTGGTGAAGGGTGAATTTTCATAAAAGGGAAGCCGGACCAAAAAATCCTTACCTTGCTCAAGTGTGATGCGTGAATTCCAATAACTGTGGCCCTGTGGCTGACTTCGAAATCTTGTAACTTCGTAAATTAATTATTTAATTGAAAATAATACATTACTATTTATATATTCATATATAAAATAATAGACAAATATTCGCCATATTTCAAAAGGGAAGCCGGTAGGAATCGAGTTGCATGGAGCCTTCGCCACTGTAACAGACCCGAATTGCCAGTTGTAGGTCACGGATTCAAACCCAGTCAGGCATATGACTTTGTGTAATTTATATCATCGCCACTGCTCAAAAATCGGTGAAGGGAAACATCGTGAGAAAACCGGAATGTCCTAGGACCAAAAATCCGAAGACGTGACATCCACCAATCCGCACTGGGCCCGCGTGGTAGATTACGGCCCATTCCATCTCATAGAGAGGGGGACTGTGTCCCAGCAATGGGAAAATAATAGGCTGAATTAGTATAGTGAGACATGCATCCAATTTTGTTACCGAGTGTACAAATTATCACACTTTAAAACACAAAGAATTTCAAAATTTCTGTTATGTAATACTAGTAATCACGCGGGGCTTCGCTCCCGTGGATTCTATCACGGTAAAAACATGACTCTCTTTTTTGCAGTCGCGTAAAAAGTGCCCTATAATCTTCCGCAAGCTTCAAGCTACTTCCATAGCAAATTTCATCCAAATCCACCCAGGACTTTCGAAGATTAGCGCGTTCAAGCAAACAAACAAACAAACAAACTTTTCCGCTTTATAATATTAGTATAGATTATTTGACGGTATCAAAAGTAGCTATCGACATGTTACTTAGATACATTTTTATTCATACACAATGTTATTTTATGCTACTATGTAAGTATTTACTTACAGGACGTACTGAGAACATTACACACCTACTAGCGTAGGCGGCATGCGTGACGCGCTGACCCTGGTTGTTTAAAACAATACTGGATTGCTGGCATGTTCAACACATTACATCTCGTTCGTAACATAAAAAACATTACATGTTTACTATATTTAGTTGCAGTGTCTTAATCAAAGTAACAAGACAAACACGTCGTATAGATTAACTTAGTTTTATATAAGACAGGAGACTCCTCGAGGAAGAATTTTGGCCAAAAAGTGCCGTGTTTCGACGATTTCGTGGGAAACTGCGTGAGTGCCTGACACCTCGCAGCGTCACAACCGACGCCGTCACTTCGTGTTCCTATAGTTAGTTTTGATTAAGATATAGGTATTAGTTTATATGCTAAGTTGACTGCAGTAAATAATAAATAGTAGATTGTTATTATACGAGAGTCGAAATGAATCAATTCCCATACAAGGTATTTAGACGCCCGAGCACAGCGTGGGCGGCTATAGTCCGAGTAAGAAGTAATTGATGTCTTTCACCCGGGTTAAGCACTCTACTTTTCATTTCGAATATAAGGAAAGTAAAAAATAGTAGTTTATTTTCTTATCTGCTCGCCACTTCATAAATTAACTGTATGTATTCATTATTATTTATTAAGTATCTTTCCTTTGAAATTTCTGGCAAAAGATTTTCAATGACTGTAAACAGAATCTAGGGTCAACATTTCAGAATCACTTGAACTCATTTTTAATAAGATATTAGTCTAAAGGAGAATGCCAAGGCTTCCTTCAAGACTCGGCCAGAACCGACAAAGATGAACTATATATCATATAAAAACCGGTCAAGTGCGTGTCGGGCCACGCGCAGTGTAGGGTTCCGTAGTTTTTATAACAGCCAAGTGCGTGTCGTATTTGCTGACTGATCGTTTCGTACCATGCTCTAACTAAAAACCAAACATGACTACCTAACTAATTTGACTTCCTATACAAATCCTCACCTGATCCGACAATTTTGCACGAAAAGTTTTAATTTTTTTTAGAGATTTGTATAAAACTTGTCATAGCCGGTGTTTTGAATTTAAATACGGACACAGAGCTACACTACTCAATCTTCACAAGAAGCTATCACGATACAACTGGCGCTTAGCGCCATCTATCGACATTTCTGTAGAGTTGTTCGAAATTTTCGAGTCAAATACAATTGGTCGACTATTACTCGTAAACTTGTAAAGCCCACTTATGTGTGATAGTTTTCCTTTAAATTTCGTTATATATAAATACTACTGCTGTGACATTTTAATTTCTAACTACAATCGTTTAGTTCATAGAGGGGGGGACACTTGTCTCTAACGAAAATTGGTACTTTAAAGCTTGATAAGTCACGAACAGTTTACTTAATCAAAAAACGGTCTTACCAAACCCCTAATATTTAAAAGACCTATCCAACGATATCCCACACTATGGGAAGAACGAAAAAAAATAATTATCATCCCACTTTACATGTATGGGAGGTACCCTAAATAATTGTTCTTTTCAAAATTTTATTTTACCACTTTTTCGGCGTCATTAACGTGTATACTCATGCCAAAGTACAACTTTCTAGTACCAATAGTTTTTGAGCTAAACCGCGGACAGACGGACAGACAGACGGACATGGCGAAACTATAAAGGTTCCTTGTTGACTACGGAATCCTAAAATAGGAAAATAATTATATAATTTGACAGTATAGTTAGTTTTCTATAAGAAGTACACCAAAAAAAGTTATAGTTCTTTGAAGTTGACCACTTAATACTTCTAATTTTAACGGTAACTAATAATATAATAAACTATAAAATTATTGAATAATGACAATAGGATAGTTTCCTATGTTACAAAATAATTATTTTATTTAGTCCATTAGGTAGATTTTCAAAAAATATTGGGCACGTATTTTTTGCTTTTTCAAGTCAAGAAAAATTCACAAAGATGAAAAGCTTCAAAGTACAGGAGTGGGGGCTGTTGACGTCATACTTTGCTAAGAATTATACCGAGGTGTGACGTCACGCGAAATTTCAACTCGCTGTATCGTCTTAATTTTTCTGTTACGTGAAAAAATAAAAAATACGTGTCCAATGTTTTTTGTTAAACTACGTGACGGACTAAATAAAATATTTTAGGAAACTACCCTATTGAATTCGTTTTCAACAGCCAAGGTAGTCGTTAGTAATACAGAAATCGGAGTCTGGTAACAAAGCAATAAACAACACAAAACTCAAAAAAACACATAAGACACTTCGTCGCTCGTCATAAAACGCGGCATAAGTAAAACTTTTGACAATTATCAGTGACAACTACAAGATTAAGTGCTACCGGCACTAAATAACTAAGTATTCTAAACTGTATCGATAATTTAATTGAATTACTTTTTCATTATTATAAGATATTAAAAATATAACTAAACATTATTAATTATTATAATAATTACGAGTTATGACTTTGGTGACTAATAAATTCACATACGTAGGGTCATAATGATATTAATGTAATCGATTTGCAAGTGCAATTTCGTATCGATATTATTTTATTTTGGTATTGGCAACATTTGTAATTGAAATTGTAGATAGAATTATTTTATCATTTCGCGAGTACTTGATTCCTACGTTTTGATCAAATAAAATATTGTCAGTGGCAATAAGCACGAACAGTGCAATGCCAAAACAGAAAAAAAAGTGTTGATAAATTGAATAACTATTTATAATGACTTTTAAACGGTGCACTTCTACAGATTTTGTTTATACTGTATAATTCTTACAGTTTTATATAATGAATTATCATTAATTTAGAAAGTCTGTCGGACGCTACATGATTCGAGCCGAAACTTGGCATTCACCTTTAGTTCTATTTTTTAAATTTATTCCCATCCTAGAGAGGGAAGCAATTACTATGATTCTTTTTCCCGCCCAAAGGTGGGAAGTGGCATCTTCCACTCGCTACTCGGATCCAACAAACACTACTTTCCGGATATGAAAAATGAAAAAAGGTTTGTTTGTTAAGCTTCATATAGTAAATCTTTTTGTTCATAAGCTGACCTAATTTTACTGAATAGTTATGTATTTATGAATAGCAGATTCTTTATTCAAATTCTTCAAAGTAACCTACCCAACCAATTTATTATTTGCCCAATGGCCCATGGTCTCAATAACTCTCCTTCTCCCTATTCTGGAACATGCTGATGCCAGCTATCTCGACTTGACCAGAAACCAATTGGACAAGCTAGAGTGACTTTAAAATCTCTGTTTCAGTTTTATATTTGGCTAGCCACGTTTTTGATTTCCGTGCTCGACTTTTGAGTCGAGCACGAAGAAGAAGATAGGAAGCCATTTGTGGCTTCTTATTCGGTTTCACCAGAATATTCACTTACTTTCTCTGCTTTATAATATGCTCTTTAATCATTTTACTCCTTCTTATCTTAAGGAACGCATTCAGTTCCTCTGTGACACACATTTTAGAGCCTTGAGATCATCGGAAAATTAAAGTTAAGTATTCGTATTCATTCCACTTCTTTCTTTGACAAATCTTTTACTATTTAAGCAGCTATTTTGTGGAATGCATTACTTATAGAAACGTGCTGAAACGCTATCAGCATTCAAAAGAATGGTGAAGGAGCATTACCACTCCTTTTAAACTTTTCCCTTCTTTCTCAATTATACATGTAATATATATTAGTATATGATTTTTATATTGTACTTATGTATGTAGTTTATATTATTATGTTCAATTTATGAATTTTGTACATTGACAGCCCTAAATCTGTCTATCCAAAGGTTATCTGTAAGAGATCGCCCTGTGCGATAAGACCGTCCATTGTGCACTAGTTTTACTTTTTATCCACATAAATATTGTAAGGTGTACAATAAAGTACACAATAAATTAATAATAAATAAGTTTGTGTATCCCTGCCCTAGAACAAGTGACTTCCACAATCTATAACTGGGTTACATGGTTACTTCTTGGCAAAACTGGTGCCAAATTTTCTGTCTTCTTACTACATACTTGTACTTACGATTATTATAGATGAACAAATAACAGCACAATGACACCGAAGGCTTAACGTGTTTACCGATGCATGGAGGAGTCTCAATATGTAAAGATTGAGTTGGTATTACGGCCCGGCCACGGCATGGGTTCACCTTGAAGACCGACCCATGAGAACTGCTGTTACTTAATATTTGGCTACAAGCTCCTTCTGACAAATGAATGAGGAGCTGTGTTAACTGTCTTTTCCCAAGTGCTCATTACTCATAGTTATTTACACGATACAACAAGACAAAGTGACTGTTTTACAATGTTTTTCTGTCTGTTGGCCTGTCTCTCTTTCTAGACTAATCTCTGGAACGACGAGGTCATAGCCGTTATAGGGCAACATAAAGGCTACATAAAGCTTTTAATCTCCGGATCGGATAGGCTACATATTTATATCAAGTAATATGCGAATGAAGTGGCGGGCACTACTGTAAATAACTAACTAATATACCTTACTAGTAATACTATATTCAGAGGAAGTTAGGTGCTACTTGGAGACTTGGCTACCTTAGTTCTTATCGATAGCATTGCTCCGACAGAAGGTGAGTAACTATGGTTAGTAATAGTTAATTTCCTAGATTGTTTCTTAATGTAATTTTAATAATCGAGATTATGGTTTTAACTACTGTAGTACCGACTGAGCCTATAGACGACACTACTAACCAATCATGGGCGTTGATTTGAATGTGAAAGAGAATGATGGAATTGCAGCCATCTTGGCTATTGTGACAGATCTCCGGCACAGTATCCATCTATCATTAGAACTTAAAACAGGATATTTACCATGTGTATTTATTGTTTTGAGTTTCCGATATTTCGGCACTGTTGCAAGACTGCTTGCAACAGTGCCGAAATATCGGAAACTCAAATCAATAAATACACATGGTAAATATCCCCTTTTAAGTTCTAATGATACTTGTTGCGTCCCAAATGTATTTTTGAACGATCTTTGGTGTGGCAACATTCTATTGTCTTTTTGATGTTGACACTTGACATAACTTTTTCACTTGACAGATAGACTTTGCTTCCTTGTTGGAAAATGTCCGTTCTTGGGACTTTGATTTAATTGTAATTGATAAAATATCGTTTGGAATCGCCGTTTGCAACCGATAATTGGGTCGCGATTAACTACTGTTTGAAGTTGTAATCCCGGATTGACGAAAACCCAGGGATATTTCTCGGAACATATCGCCGTATTGCCTCACCGCGTGGCACGCGCATTTGTTGGAAATAAGTTGGGCTGTGATGCTGATCAGGACCGCGCCATCTGGAAACTGGCGCCTTGTGAACGTTCTAGAACACGTGACTTACATCACACTTTTCAATTACTCACCTCATAATTACATACATACCACACTTGGGCGTGACCTAGGAAGGTCGAAGCTTGGCGAACCCAGCACAGAAGGTTAGTGGTAATAAGGTATTTATAAAGCCTCAGAGGCTATAGATTGTTGTCGGCCGGAGAGCCTTTTGTTTATTGTTGTTGAAAGCAACGGTAGGGCTCCACGAACCGTGGACAAGTTCAGACCGTCCAGTTACCGTTGGCTGGCCTATTGTAGGACTGATCATACTGTTAGTGACCATGTTAGCTTAAAAACTAGTATCCATCTATATGGACAGTACAGAAACTAAGCCTAGTTGACGACATAATTACCTACGCTCCATTGAAGCAATAGGCATAGTGTATTACATTCTCTTTGGCAATAGGGTTGTCACTTTTAATGATTTTCGTATTGTTTTTTTTTTCACATTTTTATTCTGTAGTGATCAATCCATCGAATTTAAATAACTACCTAGCTAACAAATACGATTTAAATAGGTAATCTCATGGCGTCGGTTTATCTCAGCAAAAGACGAGAGTTTAAACACGAAAAACAATTTAATATTAACACACAACTTATAGAACTATAGATCTGTAACTTTGTCATTACGGCGGCGTAACCTTTGCAAGTTTTGGCGGGAGCGTACGCGAGCCGGGGTTGCACGAAAACGAAAAAAAAAAACGACGCCCATGACGAAAAAATTGATACCTGTTGCAGCCGCCATCTTGGATTCACGTTTTGACAGCACTATCGTTTATAGCACCCTCGAATACCATGAAAATTACACCCATGACGAAAAAATTGATACCTATTGCGGCCGCCATCATTGTTACAACTATTGTACTATCGACTTTAAATATCCTCATAACCGCTGCATTCTCGATTTATAAGTAATAATATCACGAATGCATTATGATCGCGGACTTTTAATTCGATAACGATTATAAGTATAACAATAATAAATAAATCATAATATAAATCAATACTGAGACTCTGAGAGCACTGCAACGTGCGCTTAGGAGTCTCGTCGGTGCGCATGTTTATGTGAATGTGCTGTTTCGAGCGTTTGTAGGTAGATTCCGTACTCTGTCCATATTTTTAGGCTTATTCCCAACGGCCACCACTAAAACTGCCACCACTGGTGGTCGTAGGAAAAAAAATTATATTCGTTACCAACCGCCCCTAGTGGCGGTCGATGAGACAACTTGTAATTTTATTCCCATCGGCCACCACTAAAACTGCCACCACTGGTGATCGTTGGGAACAAATGTGAAATTCAAATAACATAAATATACATTCACTTGAATTATTTTTTTGGAATTATTATTATATTATTTACTAGCTTTTGCCCGCGACACCATCCGCGTAGAATGGTTACTTTGGGCTAACGTTAAATTTAACCCCGATTTTGAAGCATTCTTCATTGGCGCTCCGCTCCTATTGGCCTTAGCGTAATGATATATAGCCTTTCTCTATAAATTGACTATTTAATTAAAAAATAATTTTTCAATTCGAACCAGTAGTTCCTGAGATTATCGCGTTCAAACAAACAAACAAACAAACTCTTCAGCCTTATATTATTAGTATAGATAGCTGTTGCCCGCGACTTCGTCCACGTTTCCGTCGTTTTTCGTAAAAAAAAAGTAGCCTATGTCCTTCTTCACGGTTCAGTGATTTTCATGTAACAGACAGATTTACTTTCGTAGTTTAGTAGGGAAATATAATATGTCAATCTATAATACTGTTGAAAAATATCGCAATACCGAACCGCACAATATTATTGTTAATATCTGTGCCCGCAACTCCGTCAGCGTGTAACTCCTTGTGTGTTATTAAGTTAATGTTTTGGTAATATTGTTTAGATCACGTTTACATGAGGCTTAAGTACCTATAGAACGAAAATACTTCAGCGCAAAGCTTCCGGGTAAACTATGTTGAAAGTTGACCCGTCCGGCACGTGAACATAAAGATTTTTAGAACTGCTAACCCGGGAAAGAGCGACGTACAACTGACCATGCGAGAAACAACTGACACCGAGATCTACTCCAGCAACACGAAAAGTCTGCCCTTGAGCCTTATTAATTGTCATTGCATAACACACCGATACTGGGAATTGCGTTCTTTTAAATTGGAATGGAAAATTATTTGGTATTATGGGAATTCTGGGAATAAAGACGGTTTCTCCTGCACCGCAACCTGTTAAAATTTGAGCCTCGATTATATTTTGTTACAACTGGGTTACTTTTAGCCGAGTTCCATTGCGAAGTTGTGGTGGTTTTAAATTTCGGAGCAGAATAATAATCAGAAAGCTTCGAACTGTAAGCTATCGGGAGTTACACGTGTTATTGTAAGTCAACCATAAAAGATAGACATATGCTGTCGTGGGATATTTTTTATATAATTTTAAGGAGAACATTTCCGTCATAAATGATTTCTGTGTAGCTTTAACCATTAAGGTTGCACACGCGACGGAAGCTTAAAGAATGGAGTAACTTCTCCCGTTTTCCCAACATTTCCCTTCACTGCTCTGCTCCTATTGATTGTAGCGTGATGAAAAGTACACTATAACCAGCTCAGGAGTATAATAAACAATTGTACCAAGTTTCGTTAAAATCCGTCGAGTAGTTTTTGTTTCTATAACGGTTATACAGACAGACAGACAGACAAAAATTTTACTGATTGCATTTTTGGCATCAGTATCGATCCCTAATTACCCCCTGTTAGTTATTTTGTAAATATATTTCATGTACAGAATTGACCTCTCTACAGATTTATTATAAGTATAGATAGATTTGGTATGCAACTCATATAATTTAAGACATGATAAAATACGTACTTCATTTTCCTTTCCTGTTCAAGTGGCGACTCGTAACAATTGTTTTAGGGGATAATACGAATAATGGGATCGTCATAGTAACAGTTACGCTAAGTGCGGTTTAAATAACATTAAGCTATGATTTACAACTGCAAACTGAAACCTTAATCCCCGGGTACTTTGCTTTTGTTATACCAATTGGTAATCCATTTTAATGGCCATATTTTGTTGAAGTAGAACAAAAGAATTTGAAATGTTAGACCCAGGTGTTTTATTATCTCTACTAATGCTTGACGACGAATTGTTTATTCCTAAATATATTCATAATATATTTGCAACTAAGAATATTTATGTAACTTGCAGTAGTACATATCGGGCTGTTTACCGGGCATCATGTCAGATTTCGGTGGAGCAAGTACTTCCTCAGGGAATATACATTTCAATTTTATTAAAAAAATAAGGTGGTGTTGTTCTACTTCATGCAGGGCATGAATATATTACTAAGCGCAAGCATAAAAGTGGGCTTATATTGTGGGAGTGTGTGGCAGGAAAGAAAAATAAATGCAAAGGAGTCATCAAAATCAAAGTAAGTACCCTACCTACCCTGTATAGCTTGGTACCAGAAAATTTAATAGGTGGAACAGCTACTTCTTTTACTGGACTGAGGCTTACAATATTTAGGAATAAACAAAGCACTAGAAGAGGTATAAGATTTACTATCACAAGTAATTCAGGAACCCTTAATTTTAATCATATAAACTCTCAAACACTTATCCCTACTGGTAGCGATAAATGGAAAAAAAACCAACTATTCCCACCAGTGCGGATTAGTAGGGATGTATGGATTAGAAAGTTCCATATATCCCAACCGGTAGCGATGATTGGAAAAAAAAATCCATGTATCCCTACCAGCGGGGATATGTCAGTACGGATATATGGAACAGGGGTAATAAAATACCTGGGTCCAACATTTCAAATTCTTTTGTTCTACTTCAAAAAAATAAGATCATAAAAATGGATAACCGATTGGTATAACAAAAGCAAAGTACCCGGGGATTAAGGTTTGAGTTTGCAGTTGTAAATCACAGCATAATGTTATTTAAACCGCACTTAGCGTAACTGTTACTATGACGATCCCATTATTCGTATTATCCCTAAAACAATTGATACGAGTCGCCACTTGAACAGGATAGGAAAATGAAGTACGTATTTTATTATCACGTCTTAAATTATATGAGTTGCTGCAGCAGAGTTTAAATATAATAATAATTCCAAAAAAATAATTCAAGTGAATGTATATTTATATTTATTCCCAACCGCCACCACTGGGGGCGGTTGGGAACAAATGTAAAATTTTATCCCAACGACCACCAGTGGTGGCAGTTTTAGTGGTGGCCGTTGGGAATAAGCCATATTTTTATACTGTGTCTCCGGGTCAGTCGTGCACGCGCTGAGGAGATAAACAGATATAAGAGAACGTGGAATGGAAATTGGTATTTGTGCTTATTGGATTATAAAGTATTTAGGTACTTTAAATTATCATGTATTGGATTATTTAGTGAAGAAATATAATAAGTCAGTAGGTACATGTAAAACTGTCTACATTATTGTACACATTTATTCTTAAAGCCACGAACCCGCATCATAGTCTATACTAATAATATGGATTGGTAGATACAAGTTTCAAGTTTAGTTTTCGTTCCACTTAAAACCGTGGAATTAATTAGGGCTTTTTTTATTCTAAGCATCAACATAAAACCGGTCAGGAAAATTGGCAAATTATTATAAACGGCTAATTGAGCATAACGAACACACTCTGTTATAGCTAAAGGCAAATCTCTCACAGGTTAGACGTTAGGCACATATAATATAGGTTTAGCCTGTAGCAACACCATAGACATAACAGCAAAATATTTTTCTTAATCAATCTAACATTATGCTATAAATTCGACATTCCAATATTCTACTTAATCCTTACTGAATTTTATAAAGTCTATCCGTGTGTTATGATTTCACGGATAACCGCTGTACCGATTTTGATAAAATATGGAATGGTGATAGTCGAAGACCCGGAGTCTAAAATAGGCATTTTTTTTAAATTAACCCCTGAAGGGCTGAAATAGGGGAGGGCTAGTGGATTTATAAGATTAATGTCAAATAGCCTGATTATTAAGTATCTACGACCGATTATTCAGTATAAAACTTAGGGCTGCAACAATCTGACTACGATGCCGCGGCTACGGACACGGATGCAGTGTATTCCTTCTTTTTTAACGACAGCGGCTACGTCTCATTAATAATCCTTATACGATTTTCAAGAAATAGTTATCAATTACTAAAGCGCTAATCGACGTATTCATCTCTGAAAAATGAATGAGAAAAATTACATTTTCATTTTAGATATGTGACTTACCACAGAATTTCAGTGCGTCACTATCGGAAAAGTGTTGATAATGCAATTATTTTACTGTTTTGTTATATGACAGGGTGTGCATACTAGGGCCGACTAGCTACTTGCAGCATTCCAATGATAAACTGCTTTAAGCGAATACCTTCACTGGAACGTTGAGCTCATTTACTTAGTTCGTCGGCCCACGCTCAGTCGATTAAGGTTGGTCAGGGTCACATCCAACATTACATCCGTAAACGGTACATGTATCAGTAAATAAATAATACACACTCAGTATGTACCTACCTAGTTACTTACATTATAATTTTAGTTACTTTCATTTATCATTTACACACGCTTTGTTTTTCTACGTCTCCGAATGTACGTAAATTAATATGAAAAAACCGATCTCTTATGTGATCACTTCTTTGTCTGTCTGTTTGACCTTGTGTCATCTTCTCTAATTCATCAATTTGTAGTACACATATGACCTTCTGTGACCATATACGAACACGTAATGTAAATAAACGCTTTTTTAAATATTAAAATATCTTGCCAAGTGCGAGTCAGACTCGCCGATGAAAGGTTCCATAATAACTACGTAAAATAACTTTGATTTTCATATTGTTTGTATAAAACACCAATTTATCTTTATGGTTTTAGAAAATGTGCTATATCTCAAAAACTGCTCGCCCTATCTCATTCAAACCAATTTTCGTTGAAAGTTTTCACTAACATCAACATAGCATATATTTTTTAGATTTTTCACTCCATTATATTATTTGTAACTTATATTTATGTTTAAAAAATTAAGATCCTCAGCAGACCTTCCTACTCTTAAGATAGTTTACTATGCACTGGCAAACTCCATCCTCAATCATTGTATAACAGCATGGGAAGATGAAGCATGGGAGATGGTAGTTCAGGAAAGTGTTTAATGCTTCGGTTAGAAAGAGCGCAGCGAGCGGTTCTCAAAGTTATCATACAAACCAGTTCGTTTTCCGACTGAGGAACCATATGCTCTGCTGCAAGTACCTGGGGTAAGACACAGTTTCCTTCTGAATTAAATTTTACGAAAACATACTGAAATTAGTTTCGACCACAACTTTAGTAGCCAGAGTAGGCGGAAACGTAGACCTGTTAAAGTCTGCTCAGTAGTACTAGCTGGCATCATAATAGTAAGACGACAATACATCTTCATAAGTCCAATTTTGTATAACAAAATAAATGAAATTTTGAACATTTACGGGGGGTAAATGTTCAAATAAGTGATAAGTGACTATTAGCTTCGGAGTTTTTCATTGTTAGATGAACAATGGAGTCGGAAACAATAAACTGTTCCGTGAATTGGCCAACCGGAGGGTCTTGATCCGTGAGCGGGGGAGATAGCGGGCTATCGAGCGCGTCGCTAAAATCAGTGACATTGGCTTTAGTAGCCAGGGAAATATTTCGCTTTGGGATATTTAAAGCCTAACTGGCCTGACTCCTCGGATGGATGGGTCCGGGGATGTGTGAGCCTCCCAGTCGGGTGGAGACTGTGAGGTGTGTACCTATTGGTGAGCCCTAAGCTTGTAACCGGTCGCCGGTGCCAACCGACACCAGGTGTGTAGCTGAAAGGGAAACTCAGTTACTAGGTTTGACTAGGAGATCCCCAAGGCCAAAACCTAGCACTCAACTCCAATTAACTGCTTCACCCTGAAGGGGATCAGCGGGTGTGTCGGGTCAACACCCCCTTGGCTTCAATGGCACAGAGATGGAACGATCGGGAGCGCAGAGCAGCACGACCGTCTCGCCTCTCGGGCGAGCGTCGGGCGGAGAGTGAGTTCTGCCCCGATAGGGTTTTTATTATACTTATTCTACATAATTATATAAATCTAATGTTTTTAATCTAAAATAATTATTATAATAAATAGCATGTGTTTTAAACATCTTTACTAATGAAAATCGATAATAATAATGAATACAAGATGTTTTTATCAATTACTCAATAATGATAGACAAATCAAGTGTTTGATAAATAAATACTTTTCATATTAATGTAAATATCTTTAGCAAAGTGTAATATTAATTATACAATTATCAATATTCATATATTATATTAGTAATTTTATTTAACACGGCCATACTGACAATGCTTCGTCCCCGAAGCATTATTTTTTACCACAATACCTACTATTATAACTTAATTCAATACAGGAATTAAAATCATCATCTCAAGGTGCAATACTAATGCTGGCGTACCACAGGGGGGTGTTCTCTCTCCTCTTCTTTTCGCGATATTTATAAATTCCGTTTCTAACGAACTTCTCTCATCGTATCACCTTTATGCTGACGATCTGCAAATTTATTTACAAGCTCCCGTTGATGAATTGTCTGAGGCGGTGAAGATAGTGAATAAAGACTTAGCGCGTATTTCTGATTGGTGTTTGTATCATGGTTTAAGGGTTAATCCTGCGAAGACTCAAGTCATTATTGTTGGCAGCCCAAGGCTACGTTCCAAAATTGACTGGGTGATTCTTCCCCAAATCCTTTTTGATGGAGTTGCTATACCTTACTGTGACTCAGTAAAGAACCTTGGTATTTATATTGATAAGGATTTGTCTTGGGGTCCCCAGTTGCAGGAAGTGAGCCGCAAACTGTTTGCCTCTGCGGGGTTCTTACACAGATTGCGCAATTTTCTGCCGACTGCCACTAAAACTGCGCTGGCGCAATCCCTTCTTCTCCCTATTTTCGACTATGCTGATGCAACTTATCCAGATTTTACTGAAGTGCAGCTAGATAAGCTTGAACGACTCCAAAATTTTTGTATCAGATTCATATTTGGTTTGCGCAAATATGATCATATTCCTGAGTTTCGCATTAAACTCAAGTGGCTGCCTATAGTGCCTATCCGCCTTCGCCAGAATGCACATATTTTATCATTACTCTACAGTATTCTCTTCAATCCAACATCTCCTTTTTTATTTATATTAGAACTTTTTATTTTATAATTATTTATTTTATATTAGAACGTTTTAAGTTCCTTCATGACTCACATGTTAGAAATTTGAGATCGGAGAATTTGAGACTTTCAATGCCTGCACATTCCACAAAATTTTTTGGCTCTTAGTTTACGGTGCAAGCTATTCATTTGTGGAATTCATTGCCGGTGTCAGTAAGACAAGCTCAGTCACTCACTACTTTTAAGAGCTCGGTTGCTAATCATTTTCTTTCAAATTTATGATTACCTATTTAATTTTATTTAATTTAGCTCTCCCCACTTTATGCACTATATTAAAGTTTTGAAAGTCCTTTGGCGCCAAGTAAGTGGCCGAACAGCGGATAATAACTGTGCCCGTAAAATAGACATGCTTATTCCATTCACTCGCAGACTACACTCTTTGCGCTGTAGCATGGTGGCGGTGACAGTTTCAGCAACATTTCATTTCTCTCTTATGAAATGTTGAATTAGAGTTGAAATTATGACTTAGTATTTCAGCTGTACCACATTCGTAATATATTAAATCATTAATAATTGTAGTAAATTAAATTAAACCCAACCAGAATGTTATAGACTACAAATAAAATCAAATCGAATGAAAAATTAAGCAGTGTTATGCGTATAACGTAACGCCATAGACGTATTTAGTGATGGGGTGTGCTGCTACGATGGATAGTCGATATTTTTTATAATAATATAACGTATAAGGTCAAGCAGGGCAAGCGCGCCGACGGGGTAAGCGGACCTACCATAAATATATCGAAAACTACAGATATAATTCAATTAACGATATCTTACATCCGTTCAACATACTCAAACACAGTCCCACTTCACAATCACAGATGCCTCTGTTCACCATTACTTGATGTATCCGCCATTTTAGTTTTAGTGTCATTTAAACCTGTTTCCAGAGATGAGCATCATGTGTTATTTATCCCCTTAGATTTTCCAATATTTCATGTGTTGCGACAAACCAATGAGGTGAGTACAGAAATTAGTTGTTTTTCTTTAAATCTATGGCTGTATTTTAGTTCTAGGTAGTGAAATTATTATTTTTTTATAGAATTTTAAATCGTGACCTCAAAACAGTCAAGTGAGGCAAGTGCGCCTAAGTTTTTAGTAGTATGGCGCACTTTCCCCGAGCCAGAAGTTGTCAACTTTTATAATTCAGTTATTTTCTTACCCGACGGCCTCTGTGCTGTCTTATGCTGAGAAGGTGTTGGGTGATAGGTTTGAAATGAAATGAAATGAAATGAAATATTTATTTTGTAAATTGGTTATAAATAACACTTTTACACGTCATGTTTTTTGGCGTGTTAAGTTAAGCTAGATGAGGCCAGTATTTCCTAACTGACTACTCTGAGAAGAAACACCGAAACAAACTCAGAGGTCATAGTCTCTTTTAAAGTCCAGACAATTTGTATTTGTATATGAGAAGCATGTAGGTTCATGTCTGTGGTATTTTTTTGAGGAAATAACCACGCAAATTTGAGCGGACCTGTCTAGACAGTGCAAGCATTTGTCAGTTATCATGTAGCTCAACTTAGAACTTAAAGAGCTCAACAATTTGACAAAAAAAAACCAAAGGAGATTTGGGTAGGCCACACAAGTACTCAAACTGCTTGACATCATTAAATAAATTATAGTGAAAGTAAAAACAACGAAGAAAGAATAACCTACATTGTCTCACATTAACAATAATGAAATAATTATATATAAAAAAAAAAACCAAAATAAATAGGTATATACAATACTTAACAAAACAAATATTTTAATCAATAAAAAATAAATCAACTATCAAAAATTAGAAAATAAAAAGGGCTCACGTATATCACTGGAGCATCTCATTCCCAAGCCTTATTGTCCTCAATATAATCTTTAACACTGTAAAAAGCTTTCTGACATAGCTTACGTTTTATAAACAACTAGCTTTTGCCCGCGACTTCGTCCCGCGTGGGAGGTTTTTCCCGCGTAAATCCCGATCCCGTGGGAATTCCGGGATAAAAAGTAGCCTATATGTTATTCCAGGTTGTCAACTATCTACTTACCAAATTTCATTCAGATCCGTTCAGTAGTTTTTTCCTGAAAGAGTAACAAACATCCATCCATCCTCACAAACTTTCGCATTTATAATATTAGTAGGAAGTAGGATAGGATTTGAATTTATGAATACTTAGTTCTTGAATATGGCTAGGAATTGAATTATAAAAACGTATACATTGGCATCTAAACGAACCACCAATTTTTTTTAACCTTGTTTTAGGAATGACATATTTGTCTTTGTTCCTTGTATTTACACTATGAATATCACTGTATTTTTTAAACAGATTAATATTTTTGTGTGCATACAAGAGATTCTCATAAATATACTGAGATGGCACAGTCATAATATTAATCTCTTTAAATTTGTCTCTTAAGGAGTGCTTAGGACTTAATTTATAAATTGCACGAATGGCCCTTTTTTGTAATACAAATATTGTGTGAATGTCGGCAGCATTTCCCCAAAGTAAAATGCCATATGACATCACACTGTGAAAGTAACTAAAGTAGACTAAACGTGCTGTTTCAATATCAGTTAATCCACGTATTTTTCTAATGGCATATGCTGCAGAACTTAACTTTTTTGACAATTTATCTATATGGGGGCCCCACTGAAGCTTCGCATCCAAAGTTATGCCCAAGAATACTGTGGTATCTTCGGGTTTCAATATTTCGCCCTTTATTGATACACTAGTATTCACTTGTCTAACATGAGGTAACGTAAATTTTAGGCATTTGGTTTTTTTCTCATTAAGAAGATGATTATTAACATTAAACCAGCTAACTACAGTCGCAAGGGCTCTGTTTACTTCTTCAGTAACCTGCTGTTGACGTTTAATTTTAAATAAAAGAGAAGTATCGTCAGCGAATAACACTATGTCATGATTTTTGATCAGGTACGGCAAATCATTTATATAAATAAGAAACAAAAAGGGACCTAAAATTGAGCCTTGGGGGACCCCCATCTTGACCACAGATCCCGGCGATCTTATGCCGTTCACATCGACTCTCTGAATCCTTTCACTCAAGTATGAGGTTAAAAGATTCAGAGAGGAGTCCCGGAATCCGTAGTGGTGCAGTTTCCTGATTAATGTCTCATGGGGAACACAGTCAAATGCCTTAGACAAATCGCAAAAAATGCCCAACGCATCGCACTTATCTTCCCATGCATTATAAATGTGTCCTAAAAGTTCAACACCGGCGGCATCAGTTGTTGAACGACCCTTTGTAAAACCAAATTGTTTATTATGTAGCAATTTGTGTTTATTAAAATATCTTTGCATCTGCATTAAAATAATTTTCTCAAAAATTTTACTGAAAGTGGGCAGTACAGAAATAGGTCTATAATTAGTAGGATCAGATGTACTACCCGATTTAAATAGTGGGATTATTTTACTATATTTCATTAGATCAGGAAACTCACCGCAATCAATACAATTATTAAATATAAGAGCTAATGTAGGAGCAATAATGTGTATAATTGACTTAGTAACTTCAACAGAATTACCCCACAGGTCTGCAGTCTTTTTAATATTCAAAGAATTAAAAGTTTTGATGATGTCATTAGAAGTAACATGTTGGAATTTAAACTCTGAACTACAAACTGGCACATTTTTTTTAAGTAATGTTTCTGCAGCAATGGGAGATGATTTTAGTGACTTGGTTGTCGATACGGGAATGTCAGTGAAAAAATTTTCGAATTCTGTGGCGACTTGCGAATCTAATGTTATTATATTATCATCAATAGTGAGGGTGTAATCAATATTTCGGTTGCAAGACCTTCCCGTTTCGCTTTTTATAATATCCCAAGTCGTTTTAATTACATTACTACTATTTTTAATTTTAGAACTCAAGTAGCGAGACTTGGCAATATAACAGACTTTTTTAAATAATTTAGAGTAGTTCTTAACATATAAATTAAATTCTACCGAGTTAGTGTAAGTCCGCTCCTCATAGAGTTCATAAAGCCGATTTCTACTTTTATAAATACCAGTGGTGGCCCAGTCACTGAAAGAAGTGTTACTATTTACTGAAGCAATTTTGGGAATAAATGTGTTATCGAATTGTTGGCAATATATTTTGAAAAAATCATTATAATGTTTATTAGGGTCCTCATTAGTTAACAAACAGGGTATTTTATTTAAGAGTTTAGTTTTGAATGCTTCCAGGCGATATTTAGTTTTTGGATTTACAGTGATATTCTTTTTTAACATTTTATTGACTTTTTTTGGTAAAGTAATTAATTGCCCACAATGATCAGAGTCTATTAAATTAATTATTTTTTTGTGAGTCGGTACAACATCCGTAAAAATATTATCTAAGCAAGTGGCACTAGTAAGAGTTATTCTAGTGGGCTCCATAAATAGGTTTACAAGATTGTATGATTGGAATAAACTAATAATGTTAGTGCTCAAACTAGAATTTTCTAATAAATTAACATTAAAATCACCACAAACAATGACATATTTACTCGAGTTACAGATTTTATGCAAAACTTCATCCATTACTTTTTCAAAGCAATCGTACAATCCTGAAGGTGGTCTGTACACACTTAATATAATAAACTGCTCCAATTCAATACAGGCTATTTCAATAGATCGTTCAAAAGAGAGGCTCACAATATCCATTCGGTTCTTGAATTTAAGATTATTACTTATTAATATTAAAGAGCCACCATGTATAGCATTCACTCTGCTGAAAGAACTACCAACCTGGTAATTATTATAATTGAAAATAAATTGATGGCTTTGAAGCCAATGTTCAGTTAGGCAAAGAATATCAATATTGTTAAAATTAAGAAAAAACTCTACTTCTAAATCTTTGTTTAAAAATCCTTGAATATTTTGATGTACCAGGTTAATAATATTTATTGATTTTAAAACTATATTTGTGTCCTCTTTGCAGTTTAAAAGTTCATTACTGCTAGAGATTCCCTCTGTTGTCAAAATTTCTAATTTAAATTCTCAGTAGTAAAATTGTTTGCAACCAAGCAATTGGTTGAGTTATGTAAACTGTCAATGCAATAATTAATTTCAGTATTATTAGATACCCTAGATAATACTGAATATTCACTTAACCTAGGATCAGTAAAATTATCAATAAATGAGTGTATATTGTATGCTAACAAAGTAGCCAATAAATGTCGACTTTTTTTGGGAAAATTCCCGAATCAAAACAAAATCTCTAACAAAATTATTAGTATCAAAATACAATAAATGGTCACTATGACGGCATACTAACATATGCATCAAATTATTAAGTCTAAAAATATATTCATTTTCTATACATGTCAAATTATTAGAATAAGGCAATGCACATAAAATTAATTTGCCTAATTTTAATTTAAGGAGGGTGCCAATACCATTAACAATGTCCTGTTTTGTCACATTAAGGCTGCTTCCAAATAAAAGAATGACTGTAGTTTACAGTAAAAGCTTCGTATCAAGTCTATAAACTATTTTTAAATACGTAATTTTATTTATTTTTTCTTAGGATTTGCTTTTGGGGCGCTATAATTATATAAGTCGTTGATCGTAACTGTTAACAGTGAAACCAAAGTACTTGTCATTTCCTTTGTTCCTTATTTTATGCGCACTTAGGTGTGCCTAATCGGAAGCAATAATCAAAGACAAGCTACTTTTGATGGGTGGCTGGTAAACTATCGATCCGGCTAATATCATTCAACATCAGTCTCCTGAACAACTCTGAAACTAGGTTGCCCACAGATCTCTCGACAAGCAAAAGTAGTTGGATAGTTACAACAAATGGTTCTAAAATTATTGTCTTTTACAGATGGTTCATACTTATCAAAGAAAAATCGATAAACTTTCTTGGTCTAGAAAAACTTTATGTCAGGCAGTTGATGCTGTCTGATCAGGCCTATCTGGATATGAAGCAGCTAAAACTTATGGTATACCTCGTAAAAATAATCATGGATCACGGGTCGAAGGGGCTAAAAATCTTTCACACAAGGTAGACCACCAGCCTTGTCAGCCGAATTTGAAATACACTTAGCTAAATATCTACATATGATGAAAGGGCATAAAGGAAAAATTGTTACCTATTCTTGTAATTTTACGTAATGCATAAAATCCCCGTTTCCAGGGGCAAGTGCGCCTATATTCATGTTTTCCAATTTAATAGAAAATCTCGTTAAGATATTGATAGAATTGATTGAATCGACGTTTCTTGCAGCTACAATATTCCAAATATTGACAATTTAATAAATGTTCACTCATAAGTCAGCATTCAAAAAAAATCTTTTGCAGCGAAATCATCTATGAAAAAAATATGGCGCCCTCAAAGATATAATAAACTATAGATGCGTTGTCCGCGCTCTGAAATGGCAAGTTGAAATCAAGGTAAGTGCCTCGTGTCTGTTTAGTTACGCACGAAAAAAAAATGTGTTTTAAAGAAAATTAGGAAAAAAACATGTCTGTGTGTTTTCAGACGTTGCACTAAGAATACTGCTTCCGTGAGAGGCCAAAATGTGTCATTTCATAGATAAATATCAACAGAAATACCTACATTTTTTATTTTAATTTTTCAACACGGCTAATGGCGGAGAGCGTATGAATGAAGCAAGGAATGAAGTCATTCACGTGACGTGACGTTAGGGGAGGTTGGAGAACTATTATACCAGTTTTTTGTGGTGTTAGTTGAAGGAATATAATATTTTTATTATATTTCATGTTATTTATACCAACTATAGTGTTTATTTACAATTTAGATTGCCCACACAGTCCATCCCATTTTTTAGTTAATCTATAATTTAAGATTAAGGTTTTTAATGTTTGTTTTATAATAATTGCTTAAAGGTGCACACAGCAATTATATAATGGTTTATAACCTTGTGTAACACGATAATATTTCATAACAGTTTGTAACATTTTCCTATAGCATGTTAAGTATAACATAAAAAAAAAAACAAAATTTTTGTTACAATTTATTAAAATAATTCCATACAGTAGTTATATAATATATACAAAATTATATAACTGCACCTAAACAATAACTACTCTTGTGAAATATTACATTAATATTTATAAATTAAAAACACTATTTTATACAAAAATCAAGTGTCCTTCTTTCCCCACATGCCTCTGATTGTTACGTCATACATGCGCTTGACCAATAAGTATGTAGCGTTTCATCGTAACGTAACTAAAGATGTATATTCATCCCTCTCTAAAATCAGGTGTACCTAAAGATGGCATTTATTTTCTTACCCTTTCTTTACACGTATTAGATAGTAATTCTCTAAGTGTGTGTTTCGTCGGGCACGCCGCAATTGCGGCGGTAAGACCCCTCTTTGAGGAGTGGCTAGATCGGCGTCACGGCGTCCTGACCTACCGCATGACGCAGGTCCTCACCGGACACGGAAGTTTCGGGAGGTACCTGTGTCTGATGGGAAAGGAGGAAACGCCTGGGTGTCACCACTGCGAGGGTCGCCCTGAGGACACAGTCGAGCACACGGTGCAGGACTGCCCCGCTTGGGCAGAGCACCGACGTGTCCTCACGGCGGCGATAGGCGGAGACCTCTCGCGCCCGACATTGGTAGAGGCCATGCTGCGGGGCGAGAGGGAGTGGGAAGCGGTCGCCTCCTTCTGCGAAGCAGTCATGCTTCCGAAGGAGGAGGCGGGCCGCGAGAGGGAGAGGATGGCGTCCTCCCTCCAGCCCAGCCGCAGTGGTAGACGCCCACGGCGTCGGACGTCGGCCGACGACCTCCGGCCACCGTAGGCACGGGCATGCGGACAGCGAGTAAAGGGCAACTCGCTGTCCGACCATGGACCATGCCTGGGTCGACGGCGCGTCGTCTTCCAAGCGCGCCTCAAAGAGCATCAGCAATATGACGAGGCCCCCCCGTAGAGGGCCGAAGCCTGCCGGGGTCGTGGGACTCATCCCGTTACCGTGACCCCGGTACGTAAAGGGTTATTGAAGGAACACCGTGGATTTTAGTCAGTAAAAGTCTGACAGTCCCTCCACCCTGTCCGGAGTGGAAGGACTTATTTGATAATTTTACCACGTAAAAAAAAAAAAAGAAAGTGTGTGTTTCGTGCCGTTTTTGAGGTGCTTTGTGGGAACATGACGCGTCTATATACGTCATTGGGCGCCCTTGCCCCGCCTGACCTTATTGTGCGTAGGTAATTTTTTATTGTTAAAAGGTCTATAATTATAGAACAGAACATTTTAGGGTAAGGTTGCTTAAAAGGTTGCTAAGTAACAATACCTTTTATTCGTCTAAACTCATATCAGAGTCAGGAACATCTGAATTGTCACTCAATCCATCATCTGAATCTGTGACGGATATTATTAACGATGACTCAATTATGTTGTCAATATGTATGTCACGATCCCAATCAGACATAATGTCCCTTTTTGTTTTAGTCACGACCTTCGACCAGTCTTAAAATTCAAAAAAAAAACATAAACCCGATTTTGATTATTTTATATAAGTACAAAGATAATTATGTTGTATGTGTATAAAACATTTATATTGACAAGTTTATACACGTAGTTGCACTGCATAACTGAATAATACACTAATTTTCTATAAATAATAGTTAATAATAGATTTTCAGTGCTTTTAGAGCCAATTAATAAATATAAGCAAACACAGCGTAAAATTCGGCTACAAAATGAGCTATCTAAAAAGAGAAAGAGATGGGTCTCATATTCAAATTTTACTTCAAATGTAAGATGTGTTTATCTAGCTTAATTCTGAAAGCAATTGAAAAATCTAAACTCAATCTTAATCAAGGAGCGGTATCTGGTTCAATCTATACTTATAATAAATCTGTAGAGAGGTCAATTCTGTACATGAAATATATTTACAAAATAACTATCAGGGGGTGATTAGGGATCGATACTGATGCCAAAAATGCAATCAGTAAAATTTTTGTCTGTCTGTCTGTATAACCGTTATAGAAACAAAAACTACTCGATGGATTTTAACGAAACTTGGTACAATTATTTTTCATACTCCTGAGCTGGTTATAGTATACTTTTCATCACGCTACAATCAATAGGAGCAGAGCAGTGAAGGGAAATGTTGGGAAAACGGGAGAAGTTACTCCATTTTTTAAAGTTCCGTCGCGAGTGCAACCTTAATGGTTTTCTTAGCCTGGATATCATACGTGTAATAAAATAGAATGTTTGATGTAATGTAAATACCTACTTGTAGAATACATAATTACGTCATGTAAACATAAATGTGAGTAGTAAGTAAGTAGTTAGTAAGTTTATTGCTATTTTGTTTAATGTAAGTAACGAGCGATTCTCGCCAACAAACTGCGAAGTTTGGCGAGTAAAATATAATTATAAGCCTATTTTAATAATGCAGAAAAAATTAATAAAAACAAAAAAAAAGCTACACAGAAATCATTTAAGACGGACATGTTCTCCTTAAAATTATATAAAAAATATCCCACGACTGCATATATCTATCTTTTATGGTTGACTCACAATAACATGTGTAACTCCCGATAGCTTAGCAGTTCGAAGCTTTCTGATTATTATTCTGCTCCGAAATTTAAAACCACCACAACTGTGCAATGGAACTCGGCTAAAAGTAACCCAGTTGCAACAAAATATAATCGAGGCTCAAATTTTAACAGGTTGTGGTGCAGGAGAAACCGTCTTTATTCCCAGAATTCCCATAATACCAAATAATTTTCCATTCCCATTTAAAAGAACGCAATTCCCAGTATCGGTGTGTTATGCAATGACAATTAATAAGGCTCAAGGGCAGACTTTTCGTGTTGCTGGAGTAGATCTCGGTGTCAGTTGTTCCTCGCATGGTCAGTTGTACGTCGCTCTTTCCCGGGTTAGCAGTTCTAGAAATCTTTATGTTCACGTGCCGGACGGGTCAATTTTTAACATAGTTTACCCGGAAGCTTTGCGCTGAAGTATTTTCGTTCTATAAGTACTTAAGCCTCATGTGAACGTGATCTAAACAATATTACCAATACATTAACTTAATAACACACAAGGAGTTACACACTGACGGAGTCGCGGGCACAGCTATTAACAATAATATTGTGCGGTTCGGTATTGCGATATTTTTCAACAGTATTATAGATTGACATATTATATTTCCCTACTAAATTACGAAAGTTAATCTGTCTGTTACATCAAAATCACTGAACCGTGAGGAAGGACATAGGTTACTTTTTTTTAACGAAAAACGACGGAAACGTGGACGAAGTCGCGGGCAACAGCTATCTATACTAATAATATAAGGCTGAAGAGTTTGTTTGTTTGATTGAACGCGATAATCTCAGGAACTACTGGTTTGAATTGAAAAATTATTTTTTAATTAAATAGTCAATTTATAGAGAAAGGCTATATATCATTACGCTAAGGCCAATAGGAGCAGAGCGCCAATGAAGAATGCTTCAAAATCGGGGTTAAATTTAACGTTAGCCCAATTTTAAATTCCACGTGGACGAAGTCGCGGGCAAAAGTTAGTTATGACATAAATTGGCATTTCAAACCAAAATGAGGTCACTGCATCAATGGATTTACGGACAATGCCATACATACTGTACAGTAAAAGCACGATGCTATTTCTGATAATTATGTGGAAAGCTGGTGCCGAAAGAACAATGACAAATGCTGATAAACAAGAAATTAAAGCAGTAAGAGCATACGGCGATATTATATACTCGTATAATTAATAATATTTAAACTACCTGGTTTTCATATTTTATGATTTGACAAGTGTCTGGGCTTAAAAAGATACTGTAACATTTGAACTTGTTTCAATGTATACCGGGAACCCAAAGGCAAGTTTTAGGCATTGAAGTCCCCGAGGACGAGCAAGGGAAGTGATCGGAACCCGGCGACGACAACACCCAACTCCATAAGACAGTTGTGAAATTCGGCGAGAGTTCGATTCGGAGAGAAATACACTCCCACCACGGCAATCTCTCCGAACCGTGCTGCGACGCAACCCTAACATCTCTTGATATTCTCGAGAGACGGTGTACCGGTGGCAGCCGACGAGATTATGATCATCGAGCCGCTAAGGTCCTCCACCCAGTCATCCCTAGGCGGGACAAAATACGGCTCGGCGACCACGGTGATATTGATCGACCACTGTGCCATGCTCTGGAGCAAAAGATCCTGAGCAGCGGCGCAGTGGTTGATGTTCGCCTTCGATTATTGGCACTCCATGTTAGCCTCCTCCCGGACCCCTTGTTGGGGTCTTGCCACGTCAGAAACAGTGGCAGCGGCGTTGGCAGCAGCAGTGGCAGTGGCCGTAACTGCAGCAGAGACAGCGGTGGTAGAGGGTCTACCTCTGCCCCTGGCCTTGGTGGGTGGAGCGCAGGCCTTGCTCTCAGCCCGGTGATCGGCCGACTTTCCAGCCGCCGCACACGTGGTTCAATGCGGCGCGGCATTGCATGAGCCGGCCATGTGACCGGGTTGTCCACAGCGGAAGCAAAGATTGCTGCGATCCACCACCGAAGTGCAATGGACTCCCATATAGTTGCCCACGTGACAGCGGAAGCACCTCAGAGGTCTGGGTTCCAACAGTTTTGCTGCTTTTTATTTCATTTTTACCTGTTTTTATATTCATAATAATAAAAAGTAAAAAAACTAAAACCCGACTACGACAAAAAAATCGATGCTAAAAGGATGAAACAAGATTTTCAGGATGCTGAAATAAACAAGGTTACTGGAAAAACAAGAACAGAACAAAAATAAAAGCCGTAGTCACACGTTATATAGGATATCAATCGTAACATAACAATTAATAACGTGACGTGTGACTACGGCTTTTATTTTTGTTCTGTTCTTGTTATTCCAGTAACCTTGTTTATTTCAGCATCCTGAAAATCTTGTTTCATCCTTTTTAGCATCGATTTTTTTTGTCGTAGTCAGGTTTTAGTTTTTTTACTTTTTATTATTTAAACTATTTTGGTGTTAAATCACTGTGCTTCTATACTATTTACTTTATTTTTTATAAGTTCAAGTGAAGCCCTTTCAAATGATACCAAACACGGTGTATCTATCTTATTTTTATTTATTTACACATGATTTTTTTGTCCACTGGAGGGCGCCACTTTAAATTTAAGCAATGTTTTGGGAATGTGCATGTGACGCCCTTTCAAATGATATCAAACACGATGTGTTTATCTTATTTTATTTTTTAACACAGCACTTTTTGGGCCCTAGAGGGCGCCACATTCGGTTTTGTGACACGTCACGTAACCTATGTTCAGCGGACGGTCAAGACGGTTCTAACGATACCTCATTTGTCGAGTTCCGATAAGCAGCTTTGGAGCTATGAGGGAACAGATGAACATACACACATACATACATACATACATATATAGCCTGTCAAAATCATAACCCTCCTTTGGCTTTGCCGTAGTCGGGTAAAAAGTTATTGCACTGAATGCGAAAAAATATTAAGGAGTATAAAAAGTTATTTTTATTTATTTAGTCAAGATTATAATATATAATAATTACAAGCAGCAGATAATAAACATGCAAGAAATAACTACTAAATTAGTCATATGTAAGTTTCGAGTGGTAGCACAAAAGTAAGATTCACTTTATTACTTGATAAATAAGAAAAGAATAATTTTAAAAGTTTAACTATCGCATTCTATAAATTTTAAATGTAGTAGTTTAAAAATCTTTACATTCACAATATTTGATTCAATCCCGTAAGTACCAAAATGAAATCGCGGAAAAAAGGCTTATCCATATTTTGATTTCTATGACTATTCATAATGCAAGTACGTAAAATCAATCTACCTACTCCGATCACTGCTTAAGAGCAAAGTATTATATAGTAAAACATCATGGATGGTATAAATATTTAAAAAAAAATGGTGGGCAAGAAAATTGTACTGTTTGATGATGATGGTAGCACGAGACATGCTATTCTACATCTAATTTCCCTATATCTATACTTATAATAAATCTGTAGAGAGGTCAATTCTGTACATGAAATATATTTCCAAAATAACGAGATTAAGGATCGATACTCATGCCAAAAATGCAATCAGTTAAATTTTTGTCTGTCTGTCTGTCTGTCTGTCTATATAACCGTTATAGAAACAAAAACTACTCGACGGATTTTAACGAGACTTGGTACAATTATTTTTCATACTCCTGAGCGGGTTATAGTATACTTTTCATCACGCTACAATCAATAGGAGCAGAGCAGTGAAGGGAAATGTTGGGAAAACGGGAGAAGTTACTCCATTTTTTAAGCTTCCGTCGCGTGTGCAACCTTAATGGATAAAGCTACACAAATAATTTCATGACGGAAATGTTCTCCTTAAAATTATATAAAAAATATCCCACGACAGCATATGTCTAACTTTTATGGTTGACTCACAATAACACGTGTAACTCCCGATAGCTTAGCAGTTCGAAGCTTTCTGATTATGATATTTGTCTACTCTTACGTTTATAACACTCTCAGTCACCCCTAATTGAAAAAGTTAACATTATTAACTATTCCATAAAAAAATTGGCCAAGTGCGAGTCAGACTCGCCCATGAAGGGTTCCATAGTAACTATAATATAATATGCAAATTTATTTGACGAAAAAAAAACCTTACAAATTTCTTAAAACTAGCTTATTTACATTTTTTTACAACTGCGCCAAATAAATTTGTTTTGAAAAAAAAAACCTTACAAATTTCTTAAAACTGGCTTTTTTATATTTTTTACAACTGCGCCGAATAAATTTGTTTTTCATAGTGTTTGTATGAATTACAAAGTTATATTTGCGGTTTTAGAAAATATGCTGTATCTCAAAAACTGCTGAACTGATTTCGTTCAAACTAATTTTGGTTGAAAGTTTATATTAAGATCTACAGACATATATTTTTTTTTAGATTTTTCACTCCACTATTATACAAGTTAGAGGTTGTGTCCGCCACACACACATTTTACCACTTTGGAGGCTTATATCTTTTAAACGATTGACTTTATGGAAAAGTGGTTTTAGAAACCCCGATGTCGTTTTTAAATAACTGTCTATAGATACCACACATGCATCGATTTCATGAAAAAAAATATTTTCAGGTTTAGTTCCATGTATGGGGAGCCCCCCTTTATTTTAAATATTTTTTAATTTTTTCTCAAAATCGGAAAGCGGTTCACAGAATACTTCTACCTATCAAGTTTCACATGTATAGTCCTAATAGTTTCTGAATAAAATTGCTGTGACAGACGGACGGACGGACAGACAGACAGACAGACAGACAGACGGACAGACATGTCGAAACTATAAAGATTCCGTTTTTTGCCATTTGGCTACGAAACCGTAAAAAGAATCATATAAATCGGTATAGAAACACCAAAGTTATACATGAAATACGCTTATAATAATAAGCCATCGCGCGTGAATACTGAATCATGCTATAAGGATTATTTTTGAGAATCGGTCGCCGCGCTCGACGCGTCTCGCGGTCGAAGCGTTCTCTAGGTACTTAACCCTTAATTCACCAGGTGAAAGAAACTAACGTAAACTCCCACTATGATCCCAGGGACTCACATGTATTATTTTAATTTTTCTATAAATAAAATAACTATTATTTCAAATGCTTTTTTTATTAACTTCTTTACCATTTATTTAGTACTAAAATGAACACAATAAACTTAGCAAAACTCTTGAGATCATCTTAGAAATTATACGAATTAAATTTAACAGCCTAAAAGAAAATAGTTTTTTTTTAAGTCTCTTAAAACTGTCAAAAACTTCTGAAAAACAGTAGTAACTATCTTTTATATTTTCATAATAGACTACAAAATAAAATAAAAATAACAAAAACATATGCTTCTATATAAAAATAAAAATTGTGCAACGGGTTTCGGCCAATACCTAAGAGCAGAGTTCTGGTGATCAGTTGATGGCAAAATAATATCCTGAAGGTTCTGTTGATGACTGCTACTTAGTTGACTATCATCTTCTTCGTTGTCACTCCCAATTTCGTCCCAATCGTCGAGTTTTTGTTGAAACCAAGAATCCAAAACTGAATTAGCATTTTCCGCATTTACATACACTGATGAAGTTTTTTTTGTTTGTGTGTCATTTTGTGAATCTACAACAATAAAACACATTACGAGATTAATAAATTATCAATAATAAATAAAATCCAGTAATAATGGCAAGAAATAGAGGCAGTGAAAACATAAATTAAACATAAAAATTATAACATAAAATACCACCATGAGTCCCAGGGACTCACTTGGCGTAATAACTCACCATATAAGAGCCGTACGCGCACGTCCGCTCCACCCCGCGTCACCCGCGACGCTGCAGGAAGGAACTGTGGCGGGGAGCAATGAAGTCGCGAAAATGAACGAAATATGTAGTTTTGAAATTTGAATGTGAGTCCCTGGGACTCAGGTGGTGAATTAAGGGTTAAGCCTCATGTGAACGTGATCTAAACAATATTACCAATACATTAACTTACGCTGACGGAGTCGCGGGCACAGCTATATTGTATCATTACGCTAAGGCCAATAGGAGCGGAGCGCGAATGAAGAATGCTTCAAAATCGGGGTTAACTTTAACGTTAGCCCAAAGTAACTATTCCACGCGGACGAAGTCGCAGGCAAAAGCTAGTAATAAATATATTTGTATTGGATTCCACATTTAATTGGATTAGTGAAAAAGACTAGATTGTCCTTGTACATCACCATCACGTGGCCAATGTCGAGTTATCGGAACTAGTAAAAAGGCTCAAAGAAAAATTGAACTAATTTAACATTAAAATTTAGCTTCCTTAACTCTGTTTAAACTAAAACACGCTAAATTCGTTATCAAGACGTTTTCAATTTACTTTTTCATTAAAACTCAATGGACCGAAGCACAGTAAACCGATGGCTTTTTTTATTTAAATATGAATTAGTTCTTCATTCTCATTGTTTTTATGACTAAAATCAACTAGAATCGAATTATGATTTTCTTATACATTATGTTTATTATACAATTATCAAACGGCCTAGTGAAAAAAGAGGTAAGGTTTAACTACGTGAAATAACAAAAAGTGCCCTTCCAGTTTAGTTAAAGACTTTTCATTATACCCAAATTCGTTTTGGGTTTAGGAAACAAGATTTTTTAAGTTAGTCTGACGAAAATGGTAGGAAGTGTATGACAACAATTTACAAAATTGGCGCGGTGGGGGTGACTATAACAAATATCTATTTTCAAAAGTAAGTACATACATATATTTGAAAAACTTTCTTATTTTTAACCGACTTCAAAAAAGGAGGAGGTCCTCGATTCGAGTCTATTTTTTATGTATGTTTTATCCCACAATTTCTTACTGGTACCGATTTTAGAATCACTAAAATCGGTACACCCAGTAAGACTGTATATTCGAAAGCTATGCTAAATTAAAATTTACGTTTGATTGAGATCTGATGAGTAGTTTTTGAGTTACTCTTAATAATGCGTATATTTTACGTTGATGATGTTCTTATTTTATGTATGTTCACCGATTTATCCACCAATCGAGAATAAATTTTCAACATTATTTTTTTGTCAGCAATTGAAAATCGAATTCACTCCCTAGCTGATTTCACACAAACGTACTCAAATGATATAAAAATGACATTTGGCATTGATAAATGTAAAACTTTCACACTCTGAAAAGGTCAGCACGTTGAAAATAACCTATACACACTACACTCTGATAAAATTGTAGAATCAATGACACAAAACTGAACTTCACTTAGGCTTTGAACAATCACACCAAATTGAGCAAAAATTAATTAAAAACAAATTAAACACTAAATATAAACATAGCACAACTAACATCCCGTAATTTAATAAAATCAATCAACTCATTCGCCATTCCTATACTCACATATTCTTTTGGTATAATAAACTGGACAAAATAGATCTTTCGAAACTACAATGGTTGATAAATATATCTCTGTCAATAAACAGAAAGCACCACCCACGATCCTGTGTACAACGACTTACACTACCGAGGGATGAAGGAGGACGTGGTCTCATAGATATAAATAATTTACACAACCAACAGATTGCCAATTTTAAGAAAGTAGGGGTAGGGTAGGGTTAGGGTAGGGGTAGGGTAGGGGTAGGGTAGGGTTAGGGTAGGGGTAGGGTAGGGGTAGGGTAGGGGTAGGGTAGGGGTAGGGTAGGGGTAGGGTAGGGGTAGGGTAGGGGTAGGGTAGGGGTAGGGTAGGGGTAGGGTAGGGTAGGGGTAGGATAGGGGTAGGGTATCGGTTGGGTAGGGGTAGGATACCACGCGAACGAAGTCGTGGCGGGTCAGCTAGTTACTGATAAACATATATAATAATGGACCAGATATGTTAGACAAACAGACGAAATTCGTATATATAGGTCATACACAAAAAACGAAAAAAAAAATGTCCATGCAATTTAAACCAGTATTCAAATGCTGTAGCAACATTTAAAAGATTTAATAGTTAGTTCATATTGAAAACTTATCATGTTTCATTAAAAAAACTTTTTTTGCAAAAAATAAAACCGACTTCCGTATCAAAACACTACAAAGCCAAAAATAATTTCAATTTCGGATAATAAATATTTTTGGCTTTGTAGTCTTTTGATATGGAAGTCGGTTTTATTTTTTGCAAATAAAGATTTTTATTTTCGCGCTTTTTAGCGGGTCAGTTTGTAATTAATCTAGTTACAATATACAAAATGTCAACTACTTATCACCTTTTACAAAATATTGCTTTTCCCAATGCAGAGTCGTCAATTTTTGAGGAGTTCTGGTATTTCACCATCAGCTCTTTTAAAAACTGTGGGAAACACACTAGTCGTAAGGGCAAGGTTAAATACATGGCAGATAATTGGAATTAGACTAGATCTAGCAGCACTAATTAAGGTTGGAGGAATACCATCCCAATCCACCGCACTATTAAGTTTAAGATCTAGTATGAGATTTTCAATCTCATCGTAATCTGTGGTAAAGATGGCCATGGAATCGCGAAATGGAGAGATAGTACAAGGAAAAGACATATTGGTGCCAGCATTATTATGAAATTTGGAGGCTAGGTTTTCACCTACATTCGCAAAGAATTCATTTACGACATTAACTGGCCGACATGGATTGTTAATAATAGATAACAGCTCAGAGGCAGTTGACTGTTTCTTCTGGAGATTTGCTGTTGTTTTTATTAGATTCCAAGTGGCCTTAACATTTTTTTTTTGTATTTTTCAAATTCGTTGGTTTCATAATGTCTTCGCAATTTCTTCAACAATTTGTTACCAAATGTTTTATATCTGATATAAGCTGTTTTATAAATTTCATTGGTCGGATGTTTTCTTGTTTTTCTGTACATACTGTCCCTGTTACGAATACATCTTAACAACCCAGGGGTCATCCAAGGCTTAATTATTCGCTTCTTACTTGGGACAGCAGAGTGATTGCAATTTTTGTCCACTACTGAACGGCGTCAATTTGACTTGACCGCTCGCGCAACACAATCCAGCTGTTTAATTTTTAAACTTAAATGCCTTGCAATATTGGCACACAACGTTCATTGGTCCAATAGCAACGATTTGCTGTGAACTGTAATCGATTTCCACGTTATAATTAAATGCAGCTCGGTTGGTTAAACGCAACATTTCTATGGGTGAATTTCCCAAATGACTTATTTTTTTGTCTTCGGTGAAATTTGTATTTGAAAAAAAGAATATTGTTCTGAATTATTTTTTTTTAGTAATCAATAGGTAGTTATAGGGTTGTGGCAAAAATATAATTTTCCTAGGACTATTACAAAGGTAGAAATAAATACATAAACCTCAATTTTTTCAAATCGGTGCTGTCCCTCTACTTTTTTTACAAACAAAACAGCTTATACACTAATAAAAACAAGTAAGTTAAGTATATAACTTATTCTATTTCATAGAATATTAGTTTTGTTATTAATATATAGCATATTTTAATACATAATTAACGACTATTATTACTGAGAGGCACAAACGTATTGGTCCTGAAAAATGTTCTCATATCGCTGGACAAAAGTAATTTAAATCTAACTTTACATCGACGAGTCCGACAGCGTCTCCACCCCAATTGTATTTCCCTCATTGGTGTGTGCTAGTGCGTAGTCAGGATGGACGTGTGTGAAATCGCTGCATATTCCCGCCAATAACTTAAGTACGCCATTTAAGTTGCTCCCGGACAATTATTTTATATTATAGGTGGTTGCATTTTCTAGTGTAATGAGTAGTTTTACTATTGTTGTTTGGTTCTAACAGAGGTAGTAAGTGAATTAGCTTCATTTTCTGTTATTGAATTTATCGTAGATATTATGCATTTTTTCTAATTTTCTAAAAAGTGTGTTATTTCTCACGTCGCTGTTCTCATATCGCTGTAATCGGTGGTCTTTATTACCACCGATGTGATAATTTACACCGAAATGATAAGAAAAAAACAATGGGTGTCTTATATCCAATATCGGTGTTTTGATTCATGATCAACGCACAGATTTGTCACATCGGTGGATTGCTTTATCATATCGGTAGATCATTTTATCATCTCGGTGAGTCGTTTTATCATATCGGTAGATCCCATCTATGTCATTTCGTTAAGTTTACAAAGAAACAATGGAACATACAAACATACAGACACATACATACTTACCTACATAGACTGCCAAAATCATTACCACGATATCACTGGGTAGTAGAAGCTGTATAAATGTATCATTAGGGGAGGTCTGTATTCGGTAATGTACGTCTATAGGCTGAGATGATGATGGTGAAGTGGATCTCTATGGATGTGATCTACTTACATAAGACCCTAAGTTCAGGTCTTCAGTTCTAAGTCACCCTTGTAAAAATATATAGGTACCTACTATTTCCTTTTTGATGTTCAAAGGTGGATAGATTATCATATCGCTGGATATGTCCATCATTTCAGTGGATAAACTTATTATATCGGTGTAAAGAAAAAATAATCGGTGCCGGTTTGTCATATCGGTGGAAACCAGAATTCAAACTGAATTTTCTCCTTGGTCTTAAATGATACGTTGATGATATTAAATTTGGGGATATTTGATATCCTAAAGATTACAAAAAAACCTGAAAAATATACAAAAAAAAAAATAATTGAAAAAGTTCACCGATATGATAAAAAAATGGCATTTGTTGAAATTCACCCCTATGTTGTTGATTTCGATTCCATCGATTCCGTTCAACTTCATTCCGCGCTTCGCGTTACTCGTCAGTTTGACTTGCTCTACAACAGCAAGTCAATCTATCTTTGACTTGCAGCATTGCGAGTTTTTCGACTTAAGTCTGGACTTCTAATTGCTGGAAAAACCAAAAGTCAACTGTAAATAAAAAAAAAAACTATTGTATTCTTCTTTATAAAATGACGTATTATGTTAGTAAAGTGTATGTTAGTCTATCCAAACTTACCAAAACTCCAAATAATAATAAAAATATTTATTTCATAAAACAGGATAACACATTGCACTTTCTACATTTGACATTATATCTACACTAATATTATAAAGATTTGTATTTTTGTGTGCGTGTATATTTGTAATCAATAAACTCAAAAACTATTGAGCCGATTTCAAAAATTCTTTCACCATTAGAAAGCTACATTCACCTTGAGTAATATAGGCTATATTTATTGCTAGAAAAGATTAGGGATCCATCGAACTCCGCCACCGTAGGCGCGGGGCGAGCGACGGCGAGCAAGGGTCGCTCACTGTACGGTAAGGACCAGGCCCGGGTCGGCGGCGCGTCGGGTTCTACGCGCGCCTCAAAGAGCTGTCAACACCAGTGACGGAGCCTCATAGGGCCATTGCCTGCTGGGGTTTGCGGGAAAGTTCTAACGAGATACCGTGGCCCCGGAACTTTAGGGCAGCTGAAGGAACAGGGTGAGGTTTTAGTCAGTAGAAGTCTGACACACTGTTCTATGCAATATTTTGCAATCGACCATGTTTGCTGAGCAAGCGATATAATACGGTCGCACTAAGTGCGCCGTGAGCTTAGTGTATTTCGTACAGCAACCGTGTTCACTCATTTCCATCATTTAGCGATAGTTTTAGCTCTTACGTTACTTTGTTAATTATACTTAGCATTAAACCCTTGAAGGTGATCAGTGTGTTTAATTTAGTAGCATAGCGAATCCCACAAGGTACCACTTAGGTCGCGCCCCTACATTTTGGTCCTTCGAGCCTCTATCAAGGACTTCGCGGTCAGTTTTTAGTTTTTCGGGACTATCGGTCGTGAAGTAAACTTAAATTAACTAGTGACACTTTGGAGCACAGTGTTTCTTAGCGCAGCTTAGCATTGACTGTAGTGGTTACCTTAGCAGCGAGACTTTAGGAGTGACTTTAGCCGCAGTATACTGAGTAATAGTGCTCAATAGTATTATAACAGTATCAACAACAGCGGCACTCAGGGAGTTCCGTTCCAGCAGCATTGAGTGCACAGCTCACACTAGCGACATTAGCATATCACCGACGTAGGGAGCAACCTTCATCAAGTTGGCAGCGGCAGAGGAGTATCCCAAGTAAGATCGTTCAATTTTCTTACACCAGCAGCGAGATGGAAAACCTTTATTTTATTCAATCCGAGATTGCGGAGAGCAATAAAAAACTCCTCATCAATTTTAAAAAGGATAGCGTAGAGCGTAAAACGGTCGATTACTGTAAGCGTAACCTCGAGGTACTTGAGAAGTACTGGAAGGACTATCAAGTAAACCATGAAAAGATTCTTCCTTTTGAACAGACGAATCATAAATATTTTACCAAGTCTGAATTTGAAAGTACGAATCAGTTTTATTTAACAGCTAAAGGCCTTATATGCCAATATAAAGAAGATTTGATGCAACGAGGTGAAAAATCACCGTATCTTCTTAAACTACCACAGCAAGAGACTCCTGAAACCTCAGCAAGTCAGCAGGGACCACCAACGACAGCAGCAGCAACTCCAACGAATCAGTCAAGAGGATCCAGTAGCAAGCTTGACGACATACTTCATAAGCAGTCGGTCAATTTTAGAGCACTTCATAGAGCAGTCGACAATATTGATTTTAAAACTATTTTTGACAAGTGGGAGTTCGAAGACGCCCTTCGAAACTTGCACAGTCGGTGGACTACCATTGACAACTTTCATTGGGAAATCATTAGCGAATCGTGGGAAGATTTAGCAGAAGATTATGGGTATAACTTCACCAAGCACGAGCGGACTTTTATCAGTATGAAGAAAGCTATCAACTCCAAGATGTTGTCAACATCTTATCGCGAGAAATCTACTCCGCAAATGGATATTCCTGTATTACAGGCCATTATCAGCAATGGATGTCTTTTAAGGATCTATTCAGCGAAGCAATACACAAGAACAACACTTTATCTAAGGCACAGAAAATGCAATACTAAAAAAGCAAGCTAAAAGGCGAAGCTCAGCGTTTGATTCAGCACCTTCCAATCGGCTCCGAGAACTATAACGTTTGTTGGGATATTCTTAATCATCGATTTGATAACAAAAGAATCATGTTTACAGCGTACGCCATTATGTTCCTGAATATTCCCAACATACAGCAGCAATCGTTTTCAGCCTTCAAAAAATTGCATGACGTTACGTTAGAGTCTTCACGCCATCAAAAACCTAGGTGCGGATATTAGCAAGTGGGCCCTCTAATTGCGCATATTATGTCCCAAATAATGGATAGTGAAACTTATTCCGAGTATATTGAGTCGTTACGGAACCCTAGAGAGCTAGCTACCGGTCCTACAAGAGTATTTAGATTTTTTAGAAAATAAGTTCACTAGTCTAGAAACATCTCGTCGACGACAAGAAACCATGCAAAAAACGCAGCAAAATTAGCAGCAAGCGGCTTCTTAAAAAAAATTCGAAACAAATTCAACACATATCAAAAACCAAACGATAATATTACCAAGAACGCAAAGCAATGCACGTGCAGGAAACTAAATCTGCCGCCATAAGGTAAAAGGACGCATCTACATGAAGTACGAAACGGAGAAAAAATATAAAACGTGTTTTAAAAATTAAAAAATTCGCTGTGCGAAAGGAAATAAACCTTATTACAATTTTATTATGCAAAAGTGTGTATTATTGTTTGATCTTTCAGAAATTATATGAGAATTTTAATTAATTTAATTTTATGTATTAATTAAATAACTTTTTCCTTTTCTTTTTAGCAAAAAAAATATAAGAAAGTAAGTTTTACTGCAATGAAAAGACGCTTCTGGCTAGAAACGTCCTTTCAACGTAGTATTTTTTTTAAACGCCTTTCCTACTTAGTGATGATGTGTTACCAGGTTCTAGTTAACTAAATAAAAAAGTCGCTAATAGCCATTTGCTGCTTTTCAACTTAGTAATACTAATACTCATTTAACTTAAAAACTACTAGACCCTTGTGGGATCCCTAACAAAACATATTATGTTATAAACTGAAGTACATTTACACGATAATTATCTTGTGTTAAATGAAACACAAAGTATGAGAAACTGACTTATATTCTTTATAAAAAATAACAATTACACACCTTTCCCAACATTAAGTTTTAAACTCTTAAAATGAAATAATGTTTAAGTATAAATAAAACTACCTAAATTTGTACTAATTATAGTAAACATTAATAATAATTATCACAGCATTGTAAGGAATCTCTTAAAATGAATAAATTTTCGACATAAACTTGAGTGAGATCAAACTAACACTACGACTTATAATATTTCATGAATTTTTTTCATGAAACAAGTTTGAACGTTAACACAGTAATCAGAGCTTTGTATGTATATTTGTATTATAAAGAGGAAAGAAAAGCAAAAGGATAAATTTGATTGTTTGCATTGAATTGGCTCCGAAACTACTGGACCAATTTCAAAAATTCTTTTTCCATTACAATTTTTCATTATCCCTGATGAACCTATGCGATAGAATATTTTCAAAAATGTTAGGGATCCGTATGATATTATATATTATAAAGAGGTACAATTTGTTTTTGTGAAGAGGAAGACATTTAAATCAAAACTAAGATGGTGCCAGAATAACCAAAATAAAATGAAAATGGAGATCTTAGCCTAGCATCACAAATCTAAAGATTTAATACAGATAAATTGAATCCAGGACCGGGCATCCCTGTGAGTGTAGCCGGGCAACATGAATCTGCTCCCGTAGCTAACTTGTTTGTAAAACATTTTAAAATTGATTCTACTTATAATCCAACATCGCAGATATTGGATACTGAGGATTTTGTGATGGAATTAAATTTGAGATTCTCAGCGAAAAGTGTCGCTACTGTAATAAAAAGCATGGTAAGGGGCAAATCTGCCAAGAGTGCTGGCGATGTTTTACTCACTCTCTTTAAATCACTCTCATCTGCCCACCAACTTAATGAAAACGATAGTTGTACCCGTTGTGAAAGATAAGACCGGGGAAGCATCAGATCAGTCTTGGCCAAGGTACTAGATAATTTTCTTGATAGATATATGGCGACTCGTATCGAATTGCATGATGCACAGTTTGGGTAAAAATCTGGTCTATCTACAGAAACTGCCATACTGTCGCTTAAGCAGACTGTCCAGTACTACACGTCTAGAAAAACGCCTGTTAACGCGTGTTTTCTAGACCTTTCCAAGGCGTTTGATCTAGTGTCGATGATTTGCTGTGGCAGAAGCTTATGAATGATACGTCCGTGGATAAGGAAGTCATATCAATACTTCGGTTCTGGTAAAACAATCAATGGTAATCAAAAAATGGTAAAAATTGTGTCAGATGGGCAGGATCGTTGTCGGATGAATACAGGCCGAATTGCGGAGTGAGCCAAGGTGGCTTGTCATGAACCGATTGATCGTTGAGCTCTGTAGCACTTATCAGGGTTGTCACGTGGATGAAACCAGCAATATTATTTATGCTGATGATATGGTGCTGCTGAGCCTTTCGATCAATGCGATGAGAAGTGTGCTTTCGATGTGTGAAAGGCACGCTCTCCGCGTGCCATGGGCTTCGATACAACGCGAAAAAGAGTGAGTGAGCTACTAGTCTTGTAAGGCAGGCACAAGTTCTATCCGATTGTGCCTCAGTTAAAACTTTGTGGTATTGCATCAAAGCAAGTCACTGCTTTCATGTATCCGGGCCACTAGGTTTCTGAAGACCTAAAAGTCGGTCTGGACATTGAGTGTAAGCGTAGGGCGTTGTCTGTTCGTTAGGACTAAGCTGTTTACAGTGTATTGCCATTCTTTCTACATATGCAGTCTGTGAGTTATCTACACTCAGGAGGCATACAATTTCCTGCGGGTACAGTATAATAATACGTTCAAGGTGTTGATGGGGTTGCCGCGCTACTGCAGTGCTTCGGGCATGTTCGCCAACGCGGGAATAGACGATTTTTATGCTATCATGCGTCAACGATTCACTTCCATCATGCGCAGGGTACATGTCAGCCCCAACAGCATTCTGAATTCGGTAGCAGACAGATAAGACAGCCCTTTTTTGGGACATTGGGTACACCTACATGCCGATGTGGTGTAGTTGTTAAGTATTTTATTTTATGTTTCTGGTAGCTTCTAAGATTTGTTTGTATAATAACCCAAATGGATCTAACGTCTGAAATAAAAGATTATTTATTTATTAAAGCACGAAGGGCCGCGCGCGTTTCACTGACTGCCTGGACGCAACTGAAGGGCGGTATTCTAACCGCGAGCCCCACTTCACCCCATATAACTAGCAATACTAAGTATTTCGGGCACAATTGCCACTTGCGCCTGCTTATTTTTCGTAATACTACGTTAAAAAGTCACATCTACGCAGAACAGTCTTTTCTTCTTATGACTATGCAGAAGTGTCTTTTAATTGTATGAAGAATTAAATATTTTGTAAAAAAAAATAAGACGTTTCTACTGAAATGCGTCTTTTCAACTTAGTGTACGTCAGAAATGTCTTTTCTATTTAGTAATATTTAATTAATGTGGTAGATACGTCTTATTTAACAGTGAGATTTATAGGGTTCTGCTTAATTTATGCGAAATATAAAAATACTGGCAGATGTCATTTTTTTTCTGATTAAGAATATAATTATAGATAACTCAATTTAAAAAAAAAATGTTAGATGCGTCTTTTTTCCTTATGGCGGCAGAAATGTCCTCATTGTTTTGCTGAGCATAAATTACACAATAGCGAAAAGTTTCTAACTAAAAAGAGTCTAACTGTACGGGCAAGCTAAGCATTATATGCCAGTCTATGTACACTAGCTTTAAATTCCATATAGATGTTATATTATGAAAAGTCTAATCAAAAACTTACCAAATCGATCATTTGAAAAACCTTCTTGGTCGCATTTGGAACATATTAATTTAGCGGATCCAGAGTTCAACACAAGTCGTCCAGTTGACTTATTACTCGGGGCAGACGCCTATGCTCTTATCATGCTAGATGGTTTGGTAAGAGGTGCGGACTCGTCTTCGCCTATAGCACAGCAAACATACCTGGGATGGTTACTGTGTGGAACCATAAAGCCACAGTTCTATTGTAACGTCATAGTAAACAATACAGCGGATATTCATATATTTTGGCAAATTGAGGATATTCAATTAATAAGCACTTAAATTATTTACACAGCGTCACCAATAAATTACAGCAAGAGATCGACGTAATGTCTATTCAGCAAGATTTCTCTTTAGCAGCTTTAGCGACCATAAATATGGTTCATAATTTAAAGCGGATTCAGGATACTTTTCTTGATATTATGATGGAGATCTATCATGATCAGATCAATCTGCATCTCTTGACTCCACAACAGCTCCTTGGGGAGCTACAGATTGTATCTAGTTAAATTTCTAAAGAGCTAGCATTACCCGTAGATAATATTCAGTTCAACTTGTATGAGGTCTACACGTTCTTAAAAGTTAAAGCGAGAATGACGGAGGAATATTTGAAATTACACTACCGTTAATTAGCAGAGATTCCAGCTATACAATTTGATACCAATACCGGTTCAAATTAACAAAAGTATGATCAGCATAACACCAGCATCCCAATACGTCGCGATCAACTTGAGAAGAGATTCGTACTTAACAGCCAACGTCAATGACCTGCAGAGTTGCGAATATCAAGCGGAAACCTACCTTTGTCGTCTTCGACGGCCTGTCCAGAGTTTAGGTCCTAATGAACAAATCTGCGAAAAAGATGGGCAGTCTACTTGCAGGATAAGCAAATCTAGCTGTGAAAACAAATGGGTTCCATTACACGACCTTTCTACCTATTTGTATGTCTGTTGTGACTCATACTCTTTGAGAGTCATATGCGACGACGACTTAACAAGCGAGCGAAGTCAGCAAGGCAGGACTTATTCAACTAACTAAGCAATGCATCGTAAAGGGTCATGACTTGAGTCATGAATTCATGACGTAACACTTTACTCTAATCAGCAATTGGAGAATACACTTACACTTAAACCAAATATAATGGAGACTAAATTAACTCACATAAACCGTTTGATTAGTAATCTTACGCTACCTATCCAAAATTTCCAAGACTATTAACGAAGATAGCACACCAATAAATGCATCTTTAAAGTATCTCGGTGAACAAATTAAAGCGATGAAGGAATCAACCCAACAGACAGAACACTGAAAAAAATAAGTTAACTAAACAGTTCAGCTACTTGAATATTTACTAACTAATGGTTAATTGTTACTAAAGTTCAGCTCAGTTTTCAAAATTTGTTTGGCTGTGGTTACATTTATTATTTTGTTAAAACCTGTTGAGTTACCAACAACTAAAGTATTTGGTAACTAATTACTAAATTGTAGGTGTTTACTAAACCGCTTGGCTATTATTAGCTCTGTTTTTATAAATGAGATAATAATAACTAACTTCCGTTAGTAGTTGATAGCAACACTGTTTGGCTGGTCTCACAGCTCGGTTGGTAGTAGCCCTGCCTGCCATGCTGCAGGTCGTGGGTTCGATTCCCAATTAGGACAAACATTTTTGTGGTGAACATTGATGTTTGTTATGTGTTTGGGTATTATATTACATCAAATATATATTTTTAAAAACAAGTACTTATTAAATTTAAAATATAAAAAAGGCCCCGTCTTTTCAAGTAGAAAATGAGTTGTAATTATCAACCACCTGAACAGATCTTCATAAATTATAGCTAAGAACACTCTTGATCAAGTCAGTTTTCAAACGAAAAAACCGCATTCAAATCGGTTCATTCATTTAGGACCTCCGATGCCACTGACAGACATACAGATGGACAGATACACAGACATGTCAAACTTAAAACATCCCTCTTTTTTGTCGGGGGTTTGTTTGGGGGTGAAATTCTCAAAAACGCTGAGACACGTATTAATTCATTTTCAATTGTCAGCATAAACACAAAATTTTAAGATCCTAACTTTAAAACTGACGGACTTTCATACAAACTTTCATCCCTATTTAACTCCCCTAAGGGTTGAATTTCGAAAAATCCTTCCATTTTCCTTGTCTGCATTATAAAGGGAACCACTGTGCAAAATTTCAGTTGTCTAGGTCCAATGGTTTGGGCTGGGCGTTGATCACCGGATCGGAACGATGTGACACTTTTTCGTGCGTGTAACAGCCGGTGTTCATCGATTTTCAAGACTTTATCACGTCAAAAATACTACAAAGTACCCATGGGGCGCCCTAGTTGGCATCGGCACGTTTGCCAAGCTTGGGGATGCCTTTGTGACGACTGATTGTGATCGTTGTGGACCCCGCTTTATACCTACCCATTTTGACAAGACAACACCTAAGGAGGTAGGCAAGTGCAGTATGGTAGGTAGGTACAGATCTCGGTTCTCATAAAATTAAATAAGTGAAATTTCCCTATTGTAACCTTAAGTGATTGAGCTGCCACAGACACGGGCCACTGTATATGTACCACCGTACCAAACTCATTTGCAGACAGCAACTAACTGTAATATCCAATTATTATTTAGTAGTTCTGTGCTCTTTCATTTGTAAATAGATTACTAAACCACTTAGGAAATGTCCAGCCAAAATTTAGCAGCAATTTAACTAATGTTTAGTAGTTCGGTACCGTAGTGTCTATGCAATTTGGTGCTAAACACATTAGTAATTTGTAAATAATGTTTTGGTATTTTTTCCTAAACAATTTAGTTATTTTGAACTTGCATTGAGAATATTTTGTTTTCTAGCTCATTCTATTTCCAAACTAGCAACAGGTTCGTCGCGTTCACTTGTGCCCAATTGCCCATGTTCCACACCAAGTTTTTACGCCATTTTTTGTGAAGCTCTGACAATTATTATTTAACACAATATTTAAATTGTCCGCGGAGTGACGTTTTTTGCCTATAGACTGCGTGCTTGTTTGTCGCTATCTAGTTTAACGTCAGCTACTGTTGTACTACATAGGTACAGCAAAGTAACGGCGGCGTGCGAGTTTGAACTTGAACTTCAAGACTCGTTTGCTGCCATCTCAACCTAAACGTTTATATTATATCAAAAGTGTCAAGAGAGTGTGATGTGTTCAGTGTTTTCCAAAGTAACTACAAGTGCTGGCATTGTTATTATTAAATAGTCTTGAAGTTCACACACGCCCGCCAAGGTAGGTATCTTGCGCGGTCTTCTAGAATAACTACCTATTTTCCTGAGCGCAAAGCGTGTCATGGGCGATAAATTTGTAGAAGACCATCTGGACTCTTGGGGTCTCTCAAAATACAAAGAGAAGTTTAAAGGTAGGTACCAAACAATTAAAATGTTTATTAAAATTACATAATTATAATAGAAAACATAATAATATCTCCTCATCGAGTCGTACGCACAGAACCGGAAAGTATGGCGGAAGAAAGGGGAGGCCTATACCCAGCAGTGGGTGATTCCAGGCTGATATGATGATGATGATGATGAGTCCTGGACTCTCTTCTCAATATCGAAACTTAGAAAGTTTAAAATTGGCTAAGTGTGATATGTTTTATAGGATATTAGTTATCCAATAAAATTTCTGTTTGTCAGTTTATTTATTTCTGTTTTGTTTTAGAGGAAGGCATAACGTTGGATGCGCTGCTTGTGTTATCCAAAGAACACATACAAGCTCTCGTTTCTGCCATAGGAGATCGTGCTTTACTCGAAGCACATATTCAAGGGTTGAAAGATGGAATAAACAAAAAACCGCTCCTAACATATGTAAGTTTCAAATTGTGACTAGAAATTAGTAATATCACTGAGAAGGCTTAATTTTTGTCACTTAGTAGTAGGTATAATTATGTACCATACACCTAGCACAATTACAAAATATAAATATTTTTTTTTTCTCCCAGGAATTAGTTGATAATGTTGAAGACCTTAACTTCTCAAGCCTGTTAAATGATTCAAATTTCATAACTATACCAGTAGCATCAACTAGTACGCATGAAACACTAAACAGTTGTGAAACACCAAAAAAAAGAACGATTGAGGAGTCTCAAACAGATCAAATCGATGCTGAACAAGCATGTACTGAAGGACATGCCCAGAGCGGCCAAAGCCTACGTAACTACCTCTCATCTATAAATGAAGGAAAAGCTCTTCTTATGAATTATGAGAAGAGTGGACTGTTAGACAACACAGCAAGACGAAGACTCTGCAATATTATAATAAACCGAGAATTACAAAAAACCCAGATGCAAAAATCACAAGTGAACAATTCTTTCAGTTGGCGTATGATGTTGTAAAAATATTTAAAAAGGAAAGTGCCCCAGTCTATTTCTCACCATACATTTCCATCAGTCCGGCTCACAAAATAGCAGCTAAGGGAAAATTACTTGACACATTTAGGCAGCGGCGGAGAGTATTTTTAAAAGCTGGCCTGATCACCACAAGAAAACGAAAATCATCAAGTTCATCATGTTATAGTAATCCACCATCACCATACTCTGCTTCAAGAATTGAAGATGCCACAAAAAGTCTACCCGAGCCTACAAGTGACGAGACAGAAGAGAATCTTTTATGGCTAAGAAACTAAATAAGTAAATGTTAATTAATCATATAATATTCTCATTTGTACTCGAATAATAAAAGTTATAGATGTATATTTTCTTTGATTTCAGTCTCTTCAACTAAAGCAACAATAAATCTCGTGATCACGCGGCCCTAATTCATTTTTTGGCCTTTGCGGCCAAAAAATGAATTAGGGCCGCGTATCACTTTTCTCACAAGACGTATTGTTGTTTTTAGCTAAACAAATCGGCCGTGATTACGACCGAGCTATTTAGCTGTTTTAGCTAAATAGCTCGGCCGTAATCACAGCACGGTCGTAATCAACAATTTAGGTACCCTTTACCAAAGATATCTTACCAAATAGGTTGGTACCTATTACCAAACAGAATAGCTAACGTTAACCAATCTATAGAGTTACATCTTACCAAACGCTTTAGCTATCTCATACCAAAAAGTTCAGCAGTCGTTAACCAAACTGTTTTGTAATATCTTACTAAACAGTTTAGCTATATCATACCAAACAGTTCAGCAGTCGTTAACCAAACTGTTATGTTATATCTTACTAAACAGTTTAGCTATCTCATACCAAACAGTTCAGCTATCTCATACCAAACAGTTCTGCAGTCGTTAACCAAACTGTTATGTTATATCTTACTAAAGAGTTTTGTAATGAGATCTAAATTAGGTAACTAAATTTGTTTTGTTACTGTACCCAAACGTTTGGCAGTCACCACAGCAACTAAATACTTAAGTAACTATTTAATGAAAATTCGGTAACTAGGAACCAAATCGTTTTTTCAGTGAAGATTTAACGACACATGACATACATCAGTATGCGTTGTCATATAGTCTTATAGTAGCAGCTGTCGCAGCAGTCCTGTGGTTCCTGAGGAGGAGGTGTCAGTGAGCCGCGGCCGGAGGTCAGCCCACCCAAGGGCGGAATGACAGTATGCCAGCGAGTGTGAGTGTATGTATGAGCACGAGCAAGGCTCTAGTGCAAGTACGCGAAATCAACCCTTGCCCGAGCAGGGGTCATGTATCAGTGATAGTGCGCGCATAGCTTATATTTCTAAACGATGCGATGGTCTAGTTTACGTTCCAAGCGGCGAGACACGTCGACGTCTCCCATAGCTAAAAGACAACCTGTGTTTTTGATTGGCGACTCAACCGTTTGAGTACCTACTTATGTATAGCTATAAGATTATGATATGATTGCTCTATCACCATGTCAATCATCGCTCATATTATATTGTCTTAACTCCTTAGCGTTTAAGCTCACACTCACGTAACCAATTATTTTTGTATCAGCTTTGCTGAGCAAGCGATATAATGCGGATGCACCAAGTGCGCCGCGAGCTTAGTGTATTACATACAGCAACCGTGTACACTCATTTCCATCACTTAGCGATAGTTTCACCCCTTACGTTACTTTGTTAATTATACTTAGCAATAAACCCTTGAAGGCTATCACTTATCAGTGTGTTTAACTTAGTAGCATAGCGAATCCGTATTAAATAATAATCCGCGAAATAGTATAAATGTCTATCCCGCGTGAGCTCAGCTCAACATCAAAACCAGGCATTCCACTATCTGCCTGCGGAAGATACTAGAATAATTAATTGTCCATATTGCCCGAAAAGATTTCATGGTTACGGGCAAGGTCGATGGCTCAAAGCTCAACTAGATGGCCTGATTAAATCTGCTCAGCAGCCTGGTGTTCAACCAAGCTGCACACTACACAGTGTAGTGTACACTCCACGTTGCCAAAGATAGGCACCGATGTAAAAGGATTCTTAAAGAAAAATTAATTTCCCATAAGAGAAATCATGTCCCTCAGTAATAAGGTACACGTCGCAAGGTGGAGGTCAAAACAAAAAGCACACGGCTGGGTTTTGTGTCCAAGATTAGGAGAAGTATGTCCAGCAGTGTATGTCTTTCGGCTGATACAATAATGATTGTAATTCCACGAAGTTACGCCAAATTGCACGCATAGATATGTTTTTATACAAGTATTGTTTCTCGTTTTCCAGGTTAGCACTAAGGAAGTCACCTGTATTTCGTTTCCGACTGAGGATGCAAAGCAGGTACAGTATTATTTCTTAACTTACTTTTTAGTCTCAGACCCCAGCCGAAGTCGGTCGTTTTCTATCGGGGTAGGTACCCTGTATTCGTGTTCCACATACAAAACTCCATGCAGTCTCTGAGAAAAGAATAGATAGAAGTTTAAATTATGAAAATGCTTTCATAATGTGAGAAAATGACGAATATTATGATTAGATTATCGCACTATTCGGCTGTTTGAGTTGGTACTTTATATGGCCTACCCAAAGTCCTTACTTCGGTATTGTTCGTCAAATCATATGCATTTCTTAAATTGAGCTACGCGATAACTAACTAATCTGTATGTTTCTTTCCTCAAAGTGCACCACAGACATAAATTTCCATGGTTCTTTTATGATTTGACCAGTACGGATTGTATGAACTTCAAAGAGACATGCATTTCTGAGTTATTTTCGGTGTTTGAGAGATGAAACCCTGAGAAGGGTAGTCGATATTTACGAAAAAAATATGTAATAGTGTTATAATTATAACCAACTAGCTGACCCGCCACGATTTCGTTCGCGTAGTATCCTACCCCTACCCAACCGATACCACTACCCCTATCCAACGGATACCCCACCCATACCTTACTCTACCCCTACCCTACCCAAACCCTACACTACCCCTACCCTACCCTACCCTATGTAAAAGTGTTATTTATAACCAATTTACAAAATAAATACATATAAAGTTCAATGGAAATATGTACTTATGTATTTTCATTCCTTCAATAATATGAAATCCGGCTACGGTATAATTACCTACTAGTCACATTTTGTAATGATAAAGATATAGCTATATCTTTGTCATTACATGGGAGACAGGGGTGTACCCGCGGAAATATGTCGGCTTTTCCAGTATTGGTATGGTAACGAAACCAATCAGGTGAGATGGGACGGTACATTCTCTGAGTCGTATGGGTTGGAGTACGGGGTGAGGCAGGAAGGTCTGACGTCTCCTCGGCTCTTCAACCTATACATAGATGGCCTCATAGCGGAACTCAGCGACTTGCGTGTCGGATGTAGCGTTGGTGGGGTTAGCATTAACAACATCAGCTATGCAGACGACATGGTCTTCCTGGGTCCGTCTGCTGGGGCAATCGCAAAGCTACTGAAGACATGTGAAGCCTAGGCTGCCGCGAATGGTTTAATATATAATGTAAAAAAATGTGAATGCATGGTCTTTAAGGCCGGCGGCAAGTGCCGTGAAGATGGACCCGATCTCCTGATAAATGGGTCAGTAATTAAAAGGGTACCATCTTTTAAATATTTAGGGCATTTTCTTGCTGACGACCTTAGAGACGATGCAGACATTGAGAGGGAGCGGAGGGCTCTAGCGGTCTGGAGCAATATGCTGGCCCGTAGGTTTGCGCGGTGTACAGACCTAGTGAAAATTACTCTTTTTAAGGCTTATTGCCAGAGTCTGTACACGGGCAATCTATGGGTCAGTTACGCTAAAAGATCGCTAGATGTGCTCCGCGTCCAGTATAATAATGCTTTCAGGATGCTCTTGCGACGGCCTCGTTACTGTATCGCCTCAGAAATGTTTGCACAAGCTCGTACGGACGCGTTTCAAGCGATTATACGTAAGAAAACGGCTTCACTTCTGAGGAGAGTAAGGGACAGTCGTAACAGCATCCTGAGAACGGTGAGTGAGAGTGTGTCCTCTCCTATTATGAAGCAGTTTGTGCGGAGGGTGATGGGTACTAACACTAGATAATAAGGTATTAGGTATAAGTTACTAACATTTTATGGACTTTTGTGGTCCGAAATAAAAAGATTCTATTCTATTCTAGTCTATTCTATTACAAAATATTCACGATCAAATAAAAAAAACATGGTTATTAAAATCCCGCTTTGTGAGGCTTACCTCACCTCAAACATACAACTTATATCATATAATTCCAATGCCTGTTCCCTATGACGTAACGCAACCTGATACCTTCACTCTTATCGCTCCTAGCGGTTAACAGTCGATCATAATATTACTCACCATTATTTTTTACTCGCCGCTGCATAGCGTAAACAAGTGCAGTGATTCGTGAAAAATTCTACATATATTATGTGAATTAGAAAGTGTACATTCAAGTGTCGTGAATCCGATACGTGAAACTATTGTAATCACGGAATTAGTAAATAAGCTACCAAATTCTTGCGAAATTAAATTGTTAAAAGTTTCGATACAAGTGTTTCATAAAATAAGTAATAACAGATGGATATAAGGTAGGTAAGATATAAGGTTGACTGGTAGAGAATGCCTTGCTGCATTAAGTCCGGCCACACTATTGTACATAAAGTTTAAATAAATAAATATATATTATATCCGAGCCTGTATCTTGTGAAAATGATGGCAGTAGCTGTGATGAAACTTTATTGAAGTGAAAACTTCTTCAGCGGCGTTGTGCACTTTTTTTGTAATGGTAAAAAATGTCAAACTCGCGTCAGGACACGTGACCTGATCGAAAATTCGTAAGACGGACGGAGAGCGGCGTAGGAGAGGAAGTATCCCCCTCTCTTTCTACGGCGCGGTGAAAATGTATGCCTGCGCAAACTTTTTAATGTAATATAAATTGTCATGTTTGTGTATGATAGCGCAATAAATAAATATTGTTTTCTGCCACATAAATGATAGTACTTTTATACTGATAATTAAAGCAATTCGTGCAAAATTATTCCCTAACCATTCCAAAATATCAAAAATGCACAACGTTAATATTCAAGTTTTCACTTCTGCCGGCACTCCCGGAGTGCAACCCGTCGTTTTTTTTATACTATACTAGTACTCACGCGGGGCTTCGCTCCAGTGGATTCTATCACGGTAAAAACATAACTCTCCTATTTTGCAGTTGCGTAAAAAGTAGCCTATAACCTTCCTCAAGCTTCAAGCTACTTCCATACCAAATTGCATCCAAATCCACCCAGTACTTTCGAAGATTAGCGCGTTCAAGCAAACAAACAAACAAACAAACTTTTCCGCTTTATAATATTAGTATAGATAGGTACAGGAATATTGTCTTTACCTAAAAACTGCAAAACCCTTTATAAAACTTTACAATTTGCACCATCATCAAATGTTTTCGTTAATGTAAGCTCACGTATTGCTTCTAATTTCAACCTCGTTGAAGATGACTGCTGCAAGAAGAGTAGAGTCAACAATTCACTTTCACGTTTACCATACCTAAAATTAAATAATGGTCATAACTTAGACTCTTTATTACAAGCCAGTATGCATCTAAACTCATTTGAACAAGAATTAAATAATATTGAAGATCCGACTCACTTTCAAAAATACGGAGTCCATTATATTTTTTTGTCATATTTTTACTTTAATTATCTACTCTATAGAAGTCGGAAATTAATATGCTGTGTTTAATTAATTGTTTTCTTAAAAACCGTCTTAAGACCTACCCTGAAACAGTTTACTACAACGCCAAGTGCGAGTCGGATTAGCTGACCGAGAATTCCGTATCATGCTCTAACAAAAATAATCTAGGTATTCTGTTTTACACAAATAAGAACTTGATCCAAATATTTTTCAATGGAATTTTTCCGAAAGCGAGTAAAATATTAGTAGAATAATATTTTTCTTTTTTATAATGATTGTAATGTTGTATTGTATGTTTTTCGGTGTGTATTTATCCGAATAAATGTTTTTTAATTCAATTTAATAAAGTTGGTAGACTTATTACTTGTAAAGTGAAATCAACTTTGGTCTGATAGTTTTACTTTTAACTACATTATATGTAGGTACTACTACCGAGACGATTCGTTTGAAAAAGAAAGCTATGGACACTATTATTTTACCTACTCTAATCAACGGTTTTCAAAGTTGGACACTAACAAAGGCAAGTTACAAACTTCTAGCTTTCCAGCGAGCAATGGAGAGAAGTATGTTAGGAATTAAACTCCGTGAACGTAAAAGAAGCAAAGATATAAGGCTATACTTACACTAAAATAATAGATGCTATGAAATTTGCTTGCAAGTTAAAATTGCGATGGGCAGGATACGTAGCCAGAGCCACAGATGGACACTGGAGTGAGAAGGTTCTCCATTGGTACTCTCACGATGCACCACGCTCTCGAAGCCAACCCAGACGTCGGTGATGATGCGATGATATTGTGGCCGTAGCCGGCCCCACTTGGACTAGATTAGCCCAAGACATAGAGGCCTTCGCCATTAAATTAAATAGACGGGTTCATTGTCAACTACGTACGTTTTAGTCAGTAAAAGTCTGACAGAGTTCCCGCTTCGGCCAGATCGGGAGGCAGTTATTAGATGATTTTCCATCATAAAAAAAATGCATGTTCAAATTTCGCAAAAATATTTAGTTTTTAGCAAAATGGTTAGTTTTATTTATATTCAATAAAAATTGCTCAACCAAAGTAGGTGTGTATTGGGGTACCTGGATCAAAGGAGATCCAGGTACCCCAATAATTTATTCCAAATGAGTGTTCTATTCAGAATCATCTATTCAAAATGAGTAATTTATTCAGAATCCTCTTTTCTAAATGATTGTTGCATTCAAATCAAAATGAGACTTCTATCAAGATCGTTAAGATTTGTTACCGACCTATTACTCGTTCAATTAATTGTTATATTAGATGTGAATAGGCACAATGCTTGTATTAGAATATGTATCTATCTACGATAGCTACGTTCTCAAAATTCCATCTGTTTAAATAACTTACTAATAAAATATAATGTAACATACCTATGCTATGTTAAGATCATTTATATTGCACACCAATTCTATATAATATAATTATAATTGAACCTTCATACTAAAATTTTGCTGATGAAATGTCATCCAATCTAATTGCAAGCTATTTATAAGTTACTTGGGCCTTAATGCTAGTGACATTTAATTGTATGTATATTTTATACTCTATGTGCTGAGTATGCTGTTTCATATGTAAGGCAAGCCGATGCTGCGAAGCTCTATTTTATATTATAGCCCTTATAATTCAACCAAGATAGGTACCTCACATACATTACACAATTTACCTTAATATTTATATTGGTTTGCTTAATAAATTGTTTGGTTTAATAAAATAAAAAAAACATTATTTTCAATACACCAAAATATATTTTTAAGGCACAAATATCAGTATGATTGATACCACTTATAATATCAGGTGAAGTTAAATATTGTTTTCACTTCAGTAGCTCAAACATGTAGGTTTTGCTGCCTGAAATCAGTGAGCAAAATGCGATTTTGCTCACTGAGTGAGACAAAGTAACTTTTTAATTTTTGTTTCCAGAAAGCCACGAATATCTTATTCAGTCTTGGGTTAATCATACAATTCGAAACATTCACACTCTATCTCTTTCCCGCTATTAGAAAGAGAGAGAGAGACAAAGACCAGCCCTTTCGAAGTTCCGATTTTGAATTCGACCTCAAAGACAAACACGTTCGGAATTTCGTACTAACTAAAGAAATTATGCAAAAAGATAATTATGTCTTTTAATGTAATTTATTGAATTTTTAGCTTTTTGTTGTAATTAAACGAAAATAAGTATTTACTGCAAATAAAACTGATATTTAACATATAAATATTTATTTCTAGTTTCAATAATGTTACGTAATATATTTTGAATAATAAAATATCATAGGTGTTATTTCCGAATACGCCTTAATTTAAATAAAAGAGCGGGAATAAAATTTCGTGGCTGGTGTAAAGAGTTAAATAAGTTTAAAAATATTAAAATAACCGTAAAATATGAGTGAAACTAGCGACGAGAACAGTATTTTAACACCGGGTGAGTTAAAACAACAAGTTATTAATGCAGAATTAAGTTTCCTATCTAGGAAGTCTCGCGAGAAATATCCTAAAGCATACCATGTCTTCGATGAATGGAGACTTAAAAAGGGCGCAAGCAGTTTTTCAGAGACGGTGTTGCTATCTTATTTTTTAGACTTATCACAGACGAGGCGATCACGTGGAGTATTTACTCAATGTTGAAAACTACTTTGAAAAAAACTTTTTTGCAAAAAATAAAACCGACTTCCATATCAAAACACTACAAAGCCAAAAATAATTTTAATTTCGGTAGTCGGTGTTATTGGTTTTGTATTTTCTTTGTTTTCACACCGCCTTCCGAAATTAAAATTATTTTTGGCTTTGTAGTGTTTTGATATAGAAGTTGGTATTAATCTAGTTACAAAAGCCAAAATGTCAACTACTTATCACTTTCACCAGCAGAGTAAACGAAAAGATCGTCAATGTAAATATGTTTTTCAGACTTTTGTCTATTTTTCAGAAACGGCTTGTCCGATTTCGATAAAATTTTCATGGAACCATTTGGAAAGTATATGTAGTTCCAACAAAAAAAGAATTTTTCAAATCGGTTGACCAGCGATGGAGCTATGCCCGAACAAACATAAAAAAAAAAACAAACAAACATCCGGATTGAGAACCTCCTCCTTTTTTAGAAGTCGGTTAAAAACAAAACATAACGTGCATATTGAAAGATACGCAAAACTCGTATATTTTCTAAAAAGAATGTCAGTTGGGCATTAGGCTAAAAAGTCCAAAATTTTCACTGAAAAATTTGTTAATGAAGCTCCGGACTGCAATTTTCCTGCCGCTAAAGTACGTGGTACCTATAAATCTATGTTGTTAGTTATTAAAATTTGTGTGTAGACTGTTATGTATAAAGGTACTTAGTTACTTACTGCCTACTACTAATATTTTTTGGAGGCGCAATGAATCCTAGTCTGGTTTACAAACTACCAACAACACTGTTAAAATATTTATTACGATTTGTAAAAGATGCTGTAAATGCTAAATTATGCATATTGATTATGTAATATTTTCATTACAGGTTGTACTGATCATAGGAATTAGTGGAGCGTGTCGCAATAACGAGCTATTACAGCTAACAGTAAATAATATCGAAAAGCACTCAGATAAATTACAGAAAGCCGATCAGAGTCACCAACGTTCACCGTTGTTCCTTCTCAATCCGCCACCGAAACAGAAACCTTAACCCCAGATAATCAAACTCAACTCAATGCAACTATAACGTTGCCAAATAAATCCGTTACTTTTAATTTTCAGAATTGCAGTAATTTTACTTTTAACTTTTAAAATGTTCCATTTTATTGAATTGGTACCTCTACCTACAATGTTAATTATTTTGATTCACAATAAATACTTATTTCAATCAATTCCTGTTTATTATTTTATCTCCTAAAGTGTTCTCGCTGCTGAAGTGAAAAGTTATGTGTGTTACACGAGAGCAAAGTTTTTGCATCTCGTGCCTTTGAATCCCTCGCCACACTCAGGAATCAAATTTAGAATCACTTGCTACGCTCGTCATTCAATCGTTGAATCCTTCGCTTGCTCGGGATTCAAAATCAGCACTCGCAGCAAAAAACGACTTTGCTCTCTTGTTGCACAAATAACTATTACAATGCTACTATACTTGGACCTTGCTTACTTTCCAAATTATATTATATGTACATTATCAATTTTGAATATATCTTTTAACCATAACACTTTTTCACTTCCTTTTGTAAATATAACCTTATTAAAAAAAAAATGCAAAGTTACTTTTATAGTTGAAATATGGTACAAAACCTTCATTCCAATGTATACCTCTATTTTTTTCAATCCATGCTACTTGTAACCTTTCTTTTTTCGTCAAGTCATAAAATGGCCGTGGTGATTTTATCAACAGTACTTGCATGCGTTCTTCATACATCATTACTATTTATTTTGGAATAAATTCGTTTCCTTCATTCTTAAACTCTTGGAGATCCACAATTACATTCATGATATTTTATTCACAATGTTACTTAAAGGTTTGTATTTGAAAAGTTGATCGTTTATTATTAAGCAATAAGCAGATGTACCTATTAGCCGGAATATCTTCTGAACATTCAATCTCTAATCGCACATCAACCGGACCAGTTTTGAGCGATTCATTTTGTCTTGAGCAATCAACTACAAAAAGTGGAGCAATTTCTGTAAATTGATTTAAGCTAAGCAACGGATCTATGCCCAAGTTGTAATACGACTTACGAAAGTTAGCATACATTTCGAATAATATTCTGTATTTGTTTTCATCAAATTTTAGATTAAGTGAGTCATTTGGGTAATATTGCGAATTTAAAAATAATTTAATATTGCTTACATTACAATGATCGAACAAAGAAGAACTTTTAGTTTTATTAGTTTTCGGTTAGTTTGCATACCAAATATAACGAATCTTGGCTTCTCTAATTATTGTGAAGTTGTCTTTACCGACCATGAATGCTTTGTAGTTCTTGGTAACAACGGATATTCATACAAATGCTAACTGAATATAACGATCTCTCTCTAAAACTCTTTAGCAGTGATAATTTGTTATGATCAGAAACTTTGATATGTACATAATTATGTATTTTTGTATATCCATTTCTAAGATTTCATTTTTCTCCATAAGCACAATGTTTAATGCAGAGCTGCTTCATTGTAGAATTAGTTCATGTTTACAATTAATTATTATTTTGTTATAAACTTCTACAAATTCCAATATTCTATTCAGCGGAACAATAACGCTAAAATGTTCTTTTCCTATTTTCGTACCATTTAAGTCCCATCCCCAAATTGCTGCAGCTTTACTTTCACCTTCATTCATGGAGACATACGATTTTAAAGTTGTTGTGATACCAGTATTTTTAATCCGATCGATTTCAACACCATTTATTTCGTCCCTGATATCTTGAAATATAAGATTGGGTTGTTTATAAAATCAACATCTGTTTTCTTATTTTTCCTGCTAAATCTTAAGTAGATACACTTGCATACCCTTCTATAAAAATGGAACTACTGCAGGGCAATACATACAAACCTTGATGATGAATGTGTATTCTGATTTCATCGTTTTCTTTGAAACTAGTATTATACGGATTGTAGCTATGAATCTCATAACTTTCAAAAGAGTTGTCATGTTGCGTTAAATCTGTTAATTGAAGCATGTTGTTATTATTTCAATTTTAATCCAATATATTTGAGAAATCTTTTATTCTCTTTAGTAATTTTAATTTGTCTTTTAAAGTTTATTATAGAGTTGATACGTCTGACTTCTTTGGAAACAGGAAGTGAAATATTACATTGCCTTCTCATGATAGGCGTTTTATTAAAAACTAGCTTGTTGTTTCTCTGTATAAATAAAATAGGTAGTGTTACTGTTATTTTTAGTAGTGATTATCATCACGCGCAATCTAAGAATGTGTGTAGAGAGTGTCAGAATTTAAACTTTTATAACTTGTTCATATTACGTTACGAGGGCATCTATTTGTATGAACGAAAACATTGATATGTAATGGTATTTTACTGTCTTACAAAATGAGTTAAGAAATTTTAAACACAAGTGTAAAATTATACAAATGATCACGCTGCACGTTTTCATAATTATATTGAATGTGATTTCCTACATATTTCATAAATTCTTGGAGGTTTTAAGTTACCATCACCGTCGAAATATTCAATATAGTCATTTATTTTGACATAGGCTACCCAGTGATTACCACAATTTTCAGAAGAGTCAAGATTGATCACTCCACATTCTATCGGCAAAACTTTATTTGGTAATAATTTATCTCTCATAAACACACCTCGAAAGAATGGCACATTATTCGAGTGTTTGATTATATAAATATTGGTTTAAGCTCTATTGGGTAGCAGAGCTTTCAGTTTTTTTTTCTTTGATATGTAATTGCCAAAACCATCCTTGTATTGCTTGAGATGTAATCCTCTTCCAATGAATAACGCCTCCATTTGCTTGTTGTGTCTTTCTGCTTCACACAATTGTTTTTTAGCTGTTTTATATACGTTAATTGCTTTTGCAATCCCAGCAGCAGCTCCTGCCAAACTGCGCGCAGCAGATAATCTAGCAAATATTGGTACTAAAAGAAAAAATCCTCCAGTTTTCGGTACTGGTATAATCCTAGGTAATTTTATTGGTGTGTCTGATGCAAATTCTTTTGCTGCTGCGTATGCTTATTCCATTAATGCTTTCTTACATGATGGTTTCAATTTTGTAATATGCTTTTTAGTATGGCTAACAATCTTTTAAAGATTTTTCTTAAAACCAGGTCCTGTTTTCACTTTATTAATATTTTTGTTGAATGTCAATGAAACTGCTTTTTGCTGTCTGAAATACTTCTAATGGTTTTCATTGTTTTCTTTTATTTTTTTTTCATAGTAATAGAAACGTATTTAATAGAGATATACAAATACGAGTCTTTTTTGTTTTAAGTATAAAACATGATGTGTATTTGCTTAAATACATTTTAGAGCAAATATATTTCTATCACTTCTGTTAAAAAAGTCTCCTACCTACAAATCATACACACTACACATAGTTACATTTAGCATATATCTCATACTTTGCATAGGTACACCAAGAGTCAAATTATATTGAACTTAACAACGTAATTGAAATGCCTTGAAACTTTATTATTAAGTATAAGGGAACACTCGCATTTTATACGCACTATATAAACCTATTTATTTATCATAGGTACATGTCGGCGCATCATCGCCATCGGCGTTGAAATCACACAAAACAAAGTTATATTAAAATACAATTTGACAACAAATATATAGGTAGCAGAGTTTACACAACGGTTTCACAAAGTAAATACTTATACTTAACTTGAAGAGAAAAGAGGCAGATTGTTTTTTTTTTCTTATATTTTTTTTTTAGGTAGGGCCACTCGTAGATCAGCTCACTAAGGCTGTGCGTCTACTTAACCGGTCTGTGGGCAGATTGCCGTATTACATCGCTTTTTATACACAGAAAATGACAGGTCTTAACATTAAACAAATAAGGCGGCAAAAAGTAAGAAAAAAATATTAATACAATATGAACTTAGACAGTAGAGAAATATTCTTAAATAAATAATTAGACTGAAGTGGTTAAGTTAATTCCTATTTAAATAAAAAGAAACTTGTCATCTTTAAACTCAATCGGATGTTATTACAATATTCATAAAATAACAAAGGAAGTTGCCAAGTGAAATATTATATTCAACAGATATTGCAATACTAAAAACATTAAATATTTAAACTAAATCCCTATAAATTATAAGAACGCTATCATATCATCAAGTATTTAATTTAAATACCAAATTACATTTTTAAGAAACATTTATTTTATTTATTTATAACAATCTTACCTACACTATCATTACAGATATATGATCCAATGCGACAGAGTGGCCTTACTAACTAAATCCTAAATCTACACCTTATACCTAGTTGAAAAATATCTTAATCTGAATAACTTATTACAGAATGGGGTTGACGTATCCTTGTGGATAAAAACCCCTAAATAAATAAAGAATAAAAAAAAAAACTTATTACATATAGTGTAACTTTTGCGAGTTCACTCAAGTTGCACCACAATACATCAACCCTCCCGTGAACCTCATTCACCACGCGTATGGCTCTAGTGAGAGGAGTTCTCGCCAGTAGGTTGGTCCTGGCTGCAGGCACAGCGAGCAGGGGCGGGCGGTGCCGCCTCCACACGTACCGGTCGGGCACACACAGCTGTAGGTGTCGCAGCACTCCCGGGTTATGCGCCATGCCACGTGGTAGTTTCACTACATACGCTACGAGCGAAAACTCCCGTCGTACTCTTAGAGTGTTATACCCTACCATACCCAGAACAAATAGTGTAGGGTACATCAATGGGTATAATGGATATACCCCATACAGCTTGTAATACAAGTGTCTCGTGAACTTATTTTGGATACGTTCCAACATAACACTATATTTTGCCTCATGAGGAGCCCAAATGAATGCGCTATGTTCGAGGTGACTTCTGACTAATGCGTCATATATAACGTGACCATTTATTTTTTGTCTCAAAACGGGACATTGGTTTATTAAGGTCAATTAAAAGGTTAACAAAGAAAAAAAATTTTTTTTTTGTTTTTTATTTAGGAATAGTCAGTTAGCTTAAAAGTTACGAAAGATGAACAAATATGCTTTAATACAGCTGGTGATGATTTTAAGTAAGAATGAAATTCTTGGCACGTTTTTTTTTGTATATTCACCTTAATTATCAACATCGCCGTTAGAACTGAAATTTGTAACTGGGTTTTCTCAGACGTCTACAATTTTTGAACAATTTCCCATGCGGGGAGCTTTTTTAAATCAGCCCAATAAAATATCTACATTTCTATGGTAAGAGTAGTAGTAGTCTAACCTTCAAGTTTCAATACAGCTTGATGAAAACTTGTTGACTGAGCGTGTAAAAAATAAAGCCACAGTTTGGATGTGGAATCTTCAAAAAAGTTTTTTATTAACAGGGGACAAATTCAATTTTTTATTTTATTTATTTAAAATAGGTTCGAGTTTGACCACTATCTCACCTGATGGTAAGTGATGATGTGATCGAAGATGGAGCACGCTTACCTAAAAGTAACCTATTCACTCTGGACTTAAAGACTCCTAGGTTGTAGCTGTCGGGAAACACAGACTCCGGCAGGGAATTCCACTCCTTAGCCGTACACACAATGAAGGTATTCCCAAAACGCTTTGTGCGTATGGGTAGGATGTCCACCATGTAACGATAGCGCTTCGCCGTTTGTCTCGTAGCCCGATTTTGGAACGGGCTTGGCGGAATTAGATTGTGTAATTCCATCGCACACTCCCCGAAATGTAACCGATAGAAAACCGATAGACTTGCAACTCGCCGTCGGTGTTCACGGCTCTGGAGCTTTGACTCGACCAGTGCATCGTTGCCAATGAGTCTCTTGGCCCGCTTCTCGATAGACTCAAGCGCGTCCAGTTGGTATTTCGCAGATCCATCCCAAAGATGAGAGCAGTATTCCATACACGACCGAACCTGGGCTTGATACAAATTGAGCAGCTGTTCCGGTGTGAAGTACCGTCTCACTTTGGCTAGGATTCCCAACTTTTTTGATGCTAACTGAGCCTTAGCCTCGATAAACGGGCCAAAATTGTGTGTGGAAGTTAAAGTCACCCCAAGAAGCTCAATATGATTGGTTATCGGCACGATTACACCACGGAAAGTAGGAGCTGGTTCGAATTGGCTCCTTTTTGCGGAGAAGAGACACGCCTGGGTCTTAGCTGCATTAAACTTGACCAGGTTGGCATCGCCCCATTCGGAGACAGCCTTCAAGGTCAAGTTCAAGCGCCCAACCATGTCCTCACGGAGAGACTGGATCTGTGACCACCAGCTCACGCGCTGGACACATATCTCTCAGAAACTGTGCTGTCGTCTGCATACCCAAATGTACTGGGCGCAGATCGTTAATGTGCAGCAAGAATAAAGTTGCTGAGAGAACAGAACCCTGAGGGACCCCGGCATTAATTGCCAATTGGCCAGACGAGCAGCCATCAATGACCACTCGAATGGACCGAACCTTCAGGAAGTCTTCAATCCAAACGCAAAGTTGAGTGGGTAAACCGAAAGAAGGAAGCTCAGCAATAAGGCTATCGTGCCAGACCCTGTCAAAGGCCTTGGAGATGTCAAGGGAAACAGCAAGTTCTTCCCTGTGCCTCTTGATAGCCTCACTCCAGATATGAATGTTAATGTCAAATATAAACTACGTAAAAAACACGTAACAACAACAAAACAAATATCGAGAAGTGGGCGAACGAAAAATCTGTCAAATAAATATTCAACAAAGCGCGAGCGACGACGTCTTGGCCATTCTCGGCTATATTCGCATCGACCGATGAGTCCGTTGACGCGGTCTCAGAAAACGGGACAATTTTGCGTCCCAGAGATCATTGCGGAGACACCGGGACTCGTAATTATAAAAAGGGACAGTCCCGTTCAAAACGGGACGTCTGGTCACGTTAGTCATATAGTACCCGTAGTGTCGTGATGTTGGTAAATCCTTGAGACTGCCTGAGTACGAAACCTAGGTTTCTGTATGCCTTCTTACATATCTTATTGATATGCTCACGGAAGTTAGTTAGTTCCTGAGAGAAGATTACCCCTAAGTCTCGTACCTGAGACACTCGTTGCATCGGCACATCCTCAACCTTGTACTGATAACTCAAGGGAGTTCGCGCGCGAGTTAACGACATCACCGAACATTTAGCAACATTAAAATGCAGTTTGTTGTCATTGCTCCATTCGACCACTCTGTTAATGTCTTCCTGTAGGTGTTCACAATCAGAGTGATCCCGAACCTCGAGCAGCAATTTCAGGTCATCCGCAAACAATAAACAAGTCCCATGTCTGACGACTTCCGGCAAGTCATTTATCATTACAATAAACTCGAGAGGCCCTACAATGCTGCCCTGGCTCACGCCCGACCTCGTGTAATATGGTCAAGATACATACAGCGCCATCTCGCGTAACTCATAGAAAGCACTACGATGATGACGGTTTCGCAGATATATAGATTTGGTACATGGTATATTGGTTTAATCGTAATACTAAATGCTGATACGACTTTACAGCTGTGAGGCACACGATGGGTAGAAAAGAATGCAATCTGTTTCGTTTACGGGAATGGGAATATGTTTGTTATGTAAACAATCAGTCGCGCCTAACAACTGAGTCTGAATACAATTTTAAACGATTCGTATTTTTTTTACTCACGAGGCCACATCACTGCATCATTTAGATATACCTAAATGAAAATTAAATCTAATTACAGGGGAAGTTAATACTCGTAAGTCATAGATACCTAATAGTCATGTCTCGGTTAATATACACCATCTTGAAATCCTAATGACACAAGTCTCATTCCGAATGGAATCTTGAATAAAAGTCTCATTTTGAATATAGCATTTTGAATACAACAAACAAAATGATTCTGAATATAACACTCATTTCGAATAGAGTATTGGGGTCCCTGGATCTCCTTTGATCCAGTTACACACCTACTAACCAAAAATGAAGTTTGTAAGTGGTTTCGCTATATCTTTTCAAGAATTTACTAAATGGCCCCGGTGATCCCCAGAATAACGACTTACCTAATGAATACGACACATTCTTACTGTAGAATAGAATAGAATAGAATAGAATGTTTATTTATTCAAGTAACTTTGACTCACAATAATGGTAATTAGAAGAACGTACTTAAAAAACTATGTTAGTAACATTTGCTCACACGTATCTTCTATATACGTCCTATCCTACTAATCCTATCCTACTAATATTATAAATGTGAAAGTTTGTGAGGATGGATGGATGTTTGTTACTCTTTCACGCAAAAACTACTGAACGGATCTGAATGAAATTTGGTAAGTATATAGTTGGCAGCCTGGAATAACACATAGGCTACTTTTTATCCCGAAATTCCCACGGGATCGGGATTTGCGCGGGAAAACCTTCCTAGGCGTACGAAGTCGCGGGTAGAAGCTAGTATTATATATAACTCAAAGGTGACTGACTGACTGACTGACTGACTGACTGACTGACTGACTGACTGACATAGTGATCTATCAACGCACAGCCCAAACCACTGGACGGATCGGGCTGAAATTTGGCATGCAGGTAGATGTTATGACGTAGGCATCCGCTAAGAAAGGATTTTGCGAAATTCCCACGGGATCGGGATTTACACGGGAAAACTTCCCACGCGGGCGAAGCCGCTGGCACAAGCTAGTAATTATATAAAAGCGAAATACCATTCGTTGATTTAATCACGAAATCTCAGAAACTACAAGTAGTAAGGATCTCAAATTTTGCATGAGGGTTCCTTTTAGTACGTAGATGCTCTCTAAGATGGGATTTTGCGAAATTCCCACGGGATCGGGATTTACACGGGAAAAATGTCCCACGTGAACGAAGTCGCGAGCAACTGCTAGTACAGTCGCCAGCACGTCAACGTAGACCCTATACATATCTATAACTACGACGCGCCGTGAAGTGTTAGTCCGGCCGCCCATTACAACTTTTTGTCACCGTGACTTATTGTTACTGTCGCCTGCTGTCACCCACGATGCGCTCACTGAGGTGACTTCTTGGGTAACAAATCACGTTCTAGACATGGGCGTTACTAGTTATTTTTGATAACCGTTATCTAACCGGTATTTAGTGGCAATAACGTTATTGATAACGGTTGCTGAATAACGGTATCACAAATGCAGTTAATCTAACTATTCAGTTGTTGTATCTCTATAGTTATTACAACAACTGGATAGCTAAAATAACCACAGTATGAATATAACAAGGAGTGGAGTAAAGGGATTATAACGATACTGGTAATTTCCCTTCATAGCTTTCTTCTAGGCTTAGGACTAGCACATTTTTTATATGAAAAATATACAAAAAATGCGGCGCATTTAAAAATCATCATATTCACATTGATTGATTAAATTAACATGGCTCGCTAACTCACCTTCACCTAATAATCACTATCATCATAATTATACTATTTACACAATGGTCAATTAATCAATCCTACTGTTATTATAAATGTGAAAGTTTGTGAGGATGTATGTATGTTTGTTGCTCTTTCACGTAAATACTACAGAACGGATTTCAATGAAATTTGGTAAGTAGATAGTTGAGATACTGGAATAATACATAGACTACTTTTAATCCCAGCCACAGAAATAAAAAATATAGGAGAAGTGGTAAGGGGGCGTATCGGTGTCCGCGCGACATGGCCACAGGGCTCATGTCACAGGCAAGTGGCCGTCTCCGCGAACTAGTGCGCTTTCGACGGCGGCGGCGATCGTGATAACATATATGAATGCCGAGTTGTTCTGTGGTATCTTGTAAAAACTGAAGCCAAAACCAAATCTATGTGAATCATGGAATCACTTACCATATGTAAGTACAAGTATTTTACAATATTTGTCTTTAAAATCATGAAAAACAATAAATCGTAAAATATTTCTTGGTTTTACTATGTTATTTTTGTTTTCAAATATCAGAGCGACTGTACTACTTGTGCTATAAATACATTGCTCCTTAACCACTACCTGAGTTCGTCACTAAGTAATTGGACAAGCAATGTAAAAATAACATACGAAACTGTATTACGCGGATTCATCGCGTAGTGAGGACGCCACTTCTTGCGACGAATTAGTGATGTGCTTGTGCAGATCCACTAACGTAGGCTATCGACAGCAATGTTGATTGACGAATGAAATATTGCTATTATAGTTTAGGGGTTTTTCAACCGACGACAAAAAAAGGAGGAGGTTATCAATTCGACGCGTATATTATTATTATTTTTTATGTATGATCACCGATTACTCGGAGACGACTGAACCGATTTGGAAAATTCTTTTTTGTTTGAAAGGATATATATACTTTGAAATTGGTCCCATTGTCACCAGGTCAGGATCTGATGATGGGATCCTGGAGAAATCGAGGGAACTCTTCAAATGTTATAGGCACACCTATATTGATTTGAGTATTTTTTATAGTAACTTGTGTAGTTGCATTCGAAAAGCACCATTTTGAAGTAGACCTGATGATGAAGACCACCGATGGCCACTGGAACTACTCAATATATAAGTAGGAATAATAAGTAGTTCATGTGTTCCGCTTCGATTACTTGAATGTGGTTATTAAGCACAATATGCTCGTCACAATGCATATGGTGAAAAGCTGGTGGTGAACTACCAGGAGAACTCCTCAACAAATAACATTAGAAATAAAATTAGAAATTAAAGTTATTTTTCACTTTGCAGTGTTTTTTGGGAGTCTGTTTAATTTTTTGGTAAAACGTTTTTTATAACATACGGAAACCTCTAAGAAAATATGTTTAACTTTTATTTTACATGAGATGACAGAAATAAAAATACGTTGAAAAGTCAAGTGTACAAAAAAGTAAAAAAAATAAACAATTTATTTTACGCCCGCAGCATGCGTAAGGAGTTCCGACGTGGCCGTCGCTACAATAGTTTATTTTTCAATCTGTCAACCGTTTTAGCCCGGTTGGAAGATCGATGTTAATAATGTTTTTTTACTTATTTTGATTTTTTTACAGAGTAGTAGAGAAATGCGTAACCAATATTCGTAAAGTAAGTTACTTTAATTTTAGGTTAATAATCGGTGGTGTTTTTCGGTTTAGAATTATCGTATGTTATGCCTTATCCTATGTTGCTGTTTCTTTATTTTATTTATGGTTTTTGTATTTTACTTCCGTTGAAGCTTCGAATGCGTTATAATAATCGGCATGGTTCAGATAATATATTTGTGAATTTAGTTTAAAATAAGTCAATATATTCATGCTATTTATTTGTTATGCATGGATGTGTGTTTGTTTTCATATATTTAACAATTTCTCTACTAACTAGGATTTTTCTTATAACAAAAACCTATTATAACCTACTAAACTATTACCTGCGGGGTAATTGCGTAACACACTTACAGTAGGAATCGGTTTCATTATGCTAAATCAACAACACTCACTGCGGTATTTACGTTGTTGAGCAGAACAATATTTCGAACATATGAAGCAATGGATTAGCAAAATACGTCAAAATCATTCAGATCTTGATTTATAGTGTGTTACGTAATAATTGCGATGCTTATTATATGGTAACGTTTAGAAGAAGCTTAGGATGTATGTAAATGATAAATAAGTGCTTTTCGTATTTTTCAGCTTCCCAAAAGATGGTAACATAAAAAAGGAATGGATTGATGCCACAGGCATGCCACCTAACTGGTACCCTACAAAAAATAGCACCATATGCTCGGTTCACTTCAGCGCAGAAATGTTCCAGCCTCTAAAGAAAAGTCGCAGGCTTTTTGAATGGACAATTCCAAAATTAAAAGTACAACTGATTTTTGCAGAAGTGCGTTAAATTTTATTTTATTACTGAAAGCTATTCTCATGTTTTAGGGCATTCATAAAATCAGTCATTCAACTTTTCAGGATTCTTTACAACCTATACGACTGGTATGTTCCGATCAAGAGCGTAATGTAAGTTAACATCAACTTCTATTTGACCTATCACTATGATAATTAAATATTAAGATTTAAGTCGAAAGCGCCAGGGTAGCCCTTAATACTTAGTAGGTAGTACTTAATAATAATTATGTAATGTTATGTTCTTGATAATATGTTTATTGTTATTATAATATTTTTTGGACATGCCATTTTTTATTTGGTTCATTTTCAGGTGCCCAGAAAAAATTGTACAATAATAAATGGAAGAATCGATAACTTTCCGATTTAGTCAATCACTAGCGTATATGTAAAATAAATTGCTTTTGCACAGTACAACGATAGCGACCGATGTTTTTGTGTGGGTAAGTTCTATGGTGCATGGTAAATACACGCTGTGTTTGACGGAATAAGGTTTATCATTGATTGTATAGTACGTTCTGATTTCAGAAATGCGGGTGTGTGCGCGAGTGCGTATCTATTGATTTTATTAAACTGCATGTGTAGTTGTTGCCCCGCCCAGCGCCTAACTGGAGACACACGGTTCCGATATAATTTCGTCTGTTGACCACATCTACTTATTTATTTTATCTATGATCCCAGCATTCCTACGGAATCGGGATTTATGCGGGAAAAACCTCCCACGCGATCGAAGTCGCGGGCAGAAGCTAGTATCATCATATTATTACAGTGTTAACTCTATATAACTACACTCAAGGGACTTCGCGTATTTTGATATTATAGGAAAAAAACTGTATTAGAAAATGAAAAAAGAAATAATTCAGACTAGTGTTAGAAAAAACAAATCTTATTTGAACGCTATTTCATAGTGTTTTTTGTCATTTTCATCTGACGTCTTTTGCTGCACCAGTAATTTTGTTGTATTTTTTAATTTGTAATCCACGAATCCTACTAATAACCGTCTACATGTGCAATTTGTGAATAAAAGAACAGATGTCGTAAAAAGTTTAGAATTTATGATGCCGACCACGATAGTCGAGTTTATTACGTACTAGAATAATAAAGTAACAAAAGAACCTATAGCTCCGCAGTTTTTACTAATTTCGGCCACTTAAAAAGTACATTTTATTATTTAATTGCTGTCGTTATTGAGACTGGGTGTAACGATTATAGAGTGTACCATTGTATGAAAGACAAGCTAAGCTTTAAGCAGTTGAACGACACTCGATTTATGTCATTAAATTTATTTTTATAAGTCAGTTTATGTCTACACGAGTAGGTATATCTAGTACTAAAAACTATAATTAAACTGTGTTTGCATTGTCTATTTACACACTTAAATTTAATACACAACTACGATTACGCACTTAACTTTTATAAACTAAAGAATTTGAATAGTCTCTTCTCAGAAAATAATAAATCGTCTCAAATCTCCAAAAACAGAAATCATAAAACAATTAACAAGTTCTTCAAATAACCGACAAGAAAGCAGACAACCGACACCAGCACAAGTATAATTCACTCAATAATTTGAAACAGACACACACAGAAACATGGTGGAAAAAACGTCATTACATTAAACATAATAATAATAAGTAAATTATAACAAAAAAAAATGTAATAACAACAACATTTTCCACATATTACATATACATACGCTAAGAGGTATGATGTGATGAAGAGTCAAGCTAGTTAGTTCAGTTTAGTTCACATTCAAGTAAACTATTATATTTTAATAACTCAACAAACTTTCAAATTAGTCAGCAACTTCAAAATGACTGGTATCTAATATATTCAGTTCCTTAATAACTTTAGTTCTAAAAGTATTTCTATTTAGTAAAAATATCTGTGATAACCGACAAACACATCAAAACTGTTCATCATTAGACCAGCAATTGGTATATACGACCATATTATTTCCTTAAGATATCTATGATAACCAATGCATGCCAACAAAACGATAATCGCATCTTCTCTTTCTTGCACCTAATTATCGGCTAAGTGAGAGAGGGAGGGCATGGTTTTCAGTTGCCGGTTGGTTATCATCGGTTTCGGATTCTAATGTTTTCGTAGTTGTGCGTTGAGTTGTAGCTACTCGCTCGCTACTCGTACTCTGCAGATTGATAACCGTTGCCGGTTGAAACGATACCGATACCTAACGTTATTGCTACGGCAACCGTTTTCAGTTGCGTTTTGTTATAACTGACACATGTATATCGCGTTCATTTTTGTAATGGACTTCAACGAGGTTGTCAAACTAATCTGCTTATACGCTTATTTTAAATAACATGTTTTATTATATGCTTTTCGTTTAAACGCCCATCTTTACGGCTGAGTGACAAAAAGTCACCAGTGAGCGGACTCCCATAGTAATGTACAGGGCGAGTGACAGTCACGTCACTCCGGTACTGCCTGTCGCTGCAACTTTTTGTCACCGTCTTATCAAGTCACCATAATGAGCGCACTCAGTATAGTTTTCATAGCACTTGACTAAGTGACAAAAAGGCACGGTGACAAAAAGTTGTAATGAGCGGCCGGTCTTAGAAAGAAAGTATCCTTGACTTTATTGGTGGAGTTTTCAACGTTTTTAATATTGCCCAATGGTTGCACATACTAATAATTGGGAGCCAATTAGCATGTCTCACTAGAAATAAGCCACACCCACTCGCGCATGCGCGTCAGTCACTGCTCCCGAGTTTTACCGAACCTTCACGAAATTAAACATATAAAATGTGAAATTAAACGAGTCACTCGTAGCCCTGGCTGGAGGCTTTAATTAATTTATTAATTAAGGCAACCACAGGCAAGCCCGGTTAAGCAGCCGACAGCCTCAGAGGTTGACCAGCGAGATGCCACACACAAAAAAAAAAAGTCACTCGTCACATGACATCCATTGTTCGTTTCGTTTACGTCAGTTGCAGCATTTGGATTTTTGGAATCGTATATTTTATACTGTGTATTGTGTTGTGCTGTGCTGTGAAATTTATTAAAAAAAAATTATAAACATAACAGGATATTTGTTGGCAGACGGCCATAACGGTGAGTAATATTTTTTGTAATTACATTTGTAATTTTTGTATTATTATATTGAATCTTTTTTTTAGCGTGGTAAAATTATCAAATAAGTCCTCCCATCCCCGGGCAGGATGGGAGGGACTGTCAGACCGTTACTGACTAAAATCCACGGTGTTCCTTCAATAACCCTTTACGTACCGGGGTCACGGTAATGGGATAAGTCCCACGACCCCGGCAGGCTTCGGCCCTCTGCAGGGGGGGCCTCGTCATGTTGCTGACGCTCTTTGAGGCGCGCGTGGAACACAACGCGCCGTCGACCCGGGCATGGTCCATGGTCGGACAGCGAGTTGCCCTTTACTCGCTGTCCGCATGCCCGCGCCTAGGGTGGCCGGAGATCGTCGGCCGACGTCCGACGCCGTGGGCGTCTACCACTGCGGCTGGGCTGGAGGGAGGACGCCATCCTCTCCCTCATACGGCCCGCCTCCTCCTTCGGAAGCATGACTGCTTCGCAGAAGGAGGCGACCGCTTCCCACTCCCTCTCGCCCCGAGAGGTCTCCGCCTATCGCCGCCGTGAGGACACGTCGGTGCTCTGCCCAGGCGGGGCAGTCTTGCACCGTGTGCTCTACGGTGTCCTCAGGGCGACCCTCGCAGTGGTGACACCCAGGCGTTTCATCCTTTCCCATCAGACACAGGTACCTCCCGAAACTTCCGTGTCCGGTGAGAACCTGCGTCATGCGGTAGGTCAGGACGCCGTGACGCCGATCTAGCCACTCCTCAAAGAGGGGTCTTACCGCCGCAATAAATATGTATATACTTAAGGAGCAAATGAAAACGAAATGTAAGCTAAAAAGCTAAAGCTAAAGTTAACGAAATTCTTCTTATAGGTGTAGAAACCGCCGCAATTGCGGCGTGCCCGATTATATTGAATCTAGTGTAGTAAATTATACCATTCCGTAATACATTATGGCTTTATTCATTTAAAATTTCACATGTACGATTATAAGTAATTCAAATATTTTAATTCAAATAAAAAAATCCATATTATGTTAGTAGTAATAAAACTTAGCCTAATGTTAGTATTAAATTAAATTTATAATTAGGTATAATCAAATAATGAACCATTGAGTGGTTCGCTCAATGGTATTCTAGTCTATTTGGGTAAGTGTGTCTGAACACTTACCCACCTTCGTAGAAGGGGAGAGTCCCACCGATCTGCAAACACATTCATGATTCCATTGGAGGAGGAGCGCAAGCGCGCCATTATGGAAGCACATCGCTTCCGCATGATCGCAGCGAACCCATCAACACACGCTTCAGCAAACATCCCAGACACGCTACATCGCCACGGCAACCCCAAAAGCACCCTGAATGCGTTATTGTACTGTACACGCAGGTCACTGTATGCCCGCTGGGTATACTTGGTCCACAGGGTGCACGTATAAAACGACTGGCAGAAGGCCTTAAAAAGCGTTATCTTCACAGCGTCAGTAATGACACAAGTATTTGTGTTCGATGTCATTTGAGACATATTAAACCAGCCAGTTCGATAGATGTTGCATATCACCTCATTCTCCTGCCATTAAGAAGTGACATAGTCTTGAAGATAAGATCGAGGGTGTCGCTCTCTTGCTGAACGGCGAGGTGCAGAGCTTTGTACGTTAGTAGGATCTAGAGTAATACTAACTGGTTGGTTCATCGGAATACTAGTTGGTTCATCATTTATTTGAAATTCTGGTTCATCCGACTCAGCAGAAAGCCAGCTGGAGTCAGATCCTGTTTCGCGATCTTCAGCGTCAGAATAAGAAGTATTTCCCAACGTAAGTGACGATTCGAAACTACCATCTCGCGGCCATTTTGACATCTTATGTGGAAGTGTAGAGGGTTGGTCTCGACTAGTTCTACTTCCTCGACAATTGGGTCATACTTACTTTTTCTAACATTATTTTTCAACAGTGCTCTCTCTGCCTCAGTAAGCCACGTCGGCATTGAATGTCCCTTTGAAGATCTGCGGGGATGGGTGAACATTCGTTCGTGAGGTGTACATCCAGTTGCTGTGTACAATACAGATCGTATAGAGTGTAGCGACTGTTCGAGGGCAGTTTCCCAGCGGTTAATCGGCAAAGTCATTGACTTTAGCGAGAGTTGTATAGTTTTCCAAATAATGCCATTGTATTGTTCAGTTTGGCCATTACCTTGGGGGTTATATGGCGTGGTATAGCTAGTAGCTACGCCAATTCCGTGCAGAAAATTTTTCAGATCAGCTGATACAAATGTGGTTCCTCTATCAGAATGTACGTATGTTAGCATACCAAATAGAAAATAGAAAACAGTTTCTGGACAAAATGACAATTATTTGAATAATTAAGGGTTAGCCCCCTAGCAGTTTTAGCCCAGGGCTCCACAAATTCACGATCCGGCCCTGGAGGTATGAATAATATGGTTTGATTATTGTCGGCACTTTTGTCAACTTTTAAAATGTAAAAATTTGGCCAGGTGCGAGTCAGACTCGCCCATGAAGGGTTCCGTAGTAACTATAATAATATAATATAATAAATGTATATTTATTTGACGAAAAAAAACCTTTCAAGTTTCTTAAAACTAGCTTATTTACATTTTTTACAACTACGCTAAATAACTCTGTTTTTCATAGTGTTTGTGTGAATTACAAAGTTATATGTGCGGTTTTAGAAAATATGGTGTATCGCAAAAACTGCTGACCCGATTTCATTCAAATTAATTTTGTTTGAAAGTTTACATTACGATCTACAGATATATATTTTTTTAGATTTTTCACTACATTATTATAGAAGTTAGAGGAGGGGTACACACATATTACCACTTTGGAAGCTTATATCTTTTAAACAATTGACTTTATGAAAAAGTGGTTTTAGAAACTCCTATGTCATTTTTAAAGACCTGTCTATAAATAGGTACCACACGCGTATAGGTTTCATGAAAAAAACATATTTTCAGTTTTAGTTCCATGTATGTACAGAATACTTCTACCTACCAAGTTTCACATGTATAGTCCTAACAGTTTACGAATAAAATGGCTGTGACATACGGACGGACGGACAGACAGACAGACAGACGGACAGACATGACGAAACTATAAGGGTTCCGTTTTTTGCCATTCGGCTACGGAACCCTAAAAAGTGGTTATAGAGGCATAACTATGTACAATAGTTGGACATATGGTATCGCGGACTTTTTTGTAGATATTGATAAGTTCTATAATACTGTAGAACAGTTTTTTGTTCTATCATCAATATAGTTTCCGCAGCACACGCGATGACAGATATTTTAAGACTAACTTGTTCACACCTTGGGTTACATTATTGCATTTTTAATAGGGATCCCTATTTTACTATGTCACTCAGTGAAGATGCCACTTTCTAATGGTGAGAGAATTTTTGAAATCGGTCCAGTAGTTTTTGTGTGAAAACGTTACAAACATTCATAAATACATACATACAAAAACACAAATGTTACCTCTTTATAATATTATTATATTATAGTTTAGATGGGCCCCAATACGGCTAGCTACGCCGCCGCTGCGTGAAAACTGAAAGCGTAACAAATAAACAAACTCAATTTCGCATTTTATGCTGCTTCACCCGAATTCCCATAGGAATAGTTTCCTACGAGATCCCATGTCCTTTCCTTCACCCCTGACAACGTGTTACATGCAACATTTCATGATGATGCGTAACAAACAAAGAAACTCATAATATTCTCATTATAAAATGTTTAGGATGTAAAGAAGTAACGCTAGGCTAGGGGGAGCGCCGATCTTCGCGGGATGGCTGGTAGCAGCTGGACATAAGTCCAGCAGTGGACTGCTATAGGCTGACGATGATGATAAAGTAACGATAATAATAGATTAGAATTTTATTTGAAAATTCATAATCTTCGAAATCGTATCTTATTACTAGAGCAATAAGGTTGAACTTGCATGTAAAAGCAAACTTCTATAGGTTTAGATAATTCCGTTACTAAGTTCAAACTTATTATTTTATTAATTTAGTAATAAGATCGTGTCGCGGACGTAAAGTTAATCTCAAACACGGCGGACTGACAAGACTTTTTATAGGTATAATTAACTGGCTAAAATTCACACAGGTTCTTGATGGGGTACCTAAGTATCTATTTTTTTTCTTTCAAAATTTTCAAGTAGATTGTGTTATGGGTTTCCAGCTTAGAATAACCATACTTTGAAGAGCAAGGAACGCACGAAAACGGTTGACCGCCAGCCCGCCAGTAACCCGGAAAAGGTTATTAAAACCTACCTGTTTAAATGTAATATGAGTAGATAATACCTACTTAATACTTATAGGTAACTAGCGACCCGGCCCGGCTTCGCTCGGGTAATAAAGTTTATATTTGCTTATATGTATGTATATGATTTTGCTTAATCAAATTCTCGTCCGGTAATTTGCCACACTAATACATCGGCGATAACTCATAAGATATTCATTTTATTGATATAGTGTAAAAAGCAATTTTGATCTACATTAAATCCTCAACATATCTGACATATTCATCATTTTAATGTAATTTGTAAAAGAAAAAAATTGTTTTGTGGTTTATTCTTTGGTGATAGACATATGCCATCGGAGACTTTTTTGTAGATCTGTAAAAAAGAAACAATCCCGCCATACATTGTATTTTTATAACTCAAAAGGTTTTGGCAGTGTTTTCAATTAAAACTCCCGATAGACTTAATTCTTTCCGACATGTTGAAGTATTATTTCACATCATTCAATCTACACAAAACCTTAACTTATTATACACTAAAACCTTCCTCAGGAATCACTCTATCTATTAAAAAAAACCCGCATCAAAATCCGTTGCGGAGTTTTTAAGATCTAAGCATACATAGGGACAGACAGACAAGGAAGCGACTTTGTTTTATACTATGTAATGATAGTGATAGAAACAAATATGTAAAAATGAAGGATTAAGTAAAATATCATATCAATAAAACAAATTGATTACAGATAAGCTTTCATAAGTATTTTAGGCAATGCGCGGGCCGCCTGCTTTTCTTACCATGCCATTATTTCGATTCGATTCAAGTATTCAACCTGCTACACTATTTCTTATGGCATAGTATTTTATTCTACACCACGACGCACATACAGGTATTTTAATGATCTAGACGGCCAAAGGTCAAAATAACATAGTTTAAGGAATGCTTATTATATTGATTACCTGAGGCAGGGGACATTCCAACGATCTATAGACCGCCACCCCCACACTTCTTCCGTTGTGCGTTTTCAGGTAAATTCATTCGGAAGTTGATCATTGAACTTTGTGAACGTGTCTCTTTTCGGTGATTTAAAAAATCGTTAACTTTGAGTGTTAAACTGAAGTTTTCTGTGTTGACCTGGTGCAAAATAGCAATGGATTCGGAGACTACAGGTATGTAATAATCAAAATGTAAATAAAAAATAAAAATAAAAAAAGCAAGCTTAGGTGTCAAAGTACTCCTCCTCATCGCTGTCGTCCGGAAACGTACCCAGAAGACTGGCAGCATTGCCACGTTGTATGGCAATGCTTGTTCTTTGGGCAAAGAATGAGCCGGCCCTCCGGTCACGCAAGGAATCGATCAGCCGGCGAGATAATTCCTTATAAAGGAGACGCGCACTCGGGCCCTATGACCCAAGCGTTTCGACCCCAAACGGCACAAAACTGTAATTACTAAAAAGGTTACTGTATTTGCGCCGTTTGAGGGCCTCTGCAGTAGCGGCTGCTGCACCAGCACAGCTTGCCGTACTTGGAATATGAGATGGCGCAAGAGTGTCGACACAAGTTGCGTCCCACACTAGAGGCCTACCCATCTTCCAAGGCACCAACGTCATACCATCTGGTCTTTTCCCATCGTCACGTACTAAGCTGCTTGGTTCTAATGGTAATAGTGGTTGGCGGTGGCAAGAGCTCGACGAATAATGTCATTAATGCTGGCGTGCCGAGCTATGCGCCCTGCACTCTTGCAACAGGACAGACCATGGTACCCGAGGCTGTCAACAGCTGTACCGCAGTCACACCGATGTGGAGCAACACAAGGTACGCCTAAGCGTAAACAAGTAGCGACCCTGAACGATGCGTCATCCATCATTGTGCCAATGGTGGATGACGGGAGTGCTTGGACCATAGACTCGACTCCTATTCTCCCACAGCCAACAGACGAGCTCGCTCAGCAGTATTCGAAGACGTATTAATTAAGTTATTCCGTAAAATACTGCAGAGCGGCGCGTCCTATAGTCTTTGGGAAGACAGGTTGTCGGGCAAATCCGTGTTGGGTCAAGTCATCTTCCAAGCGTTCAAAGCATCGGACAAACACGGTACATCAAAATTAACCAGTGAGTGAGATAAAATATTCCTGGTCAAAAAATCCGTACCGTGGACTGAGGAGAGAAAGGCTGGTAAACTCATACTTGAAATTTTGCGGACGCCGAGACCACCCATGCGAATGGGAAGTGTGGCTTACTGCCACGCTCGGTCATCCAAGTCCACATTTAAAATGGAAGAAAGTGTGTTTCTTATAATTTGGTCAACTTTTTCCAAAAGTTGGGGGTATTTACAAAGATGAGATGAGCGAAGGCTATATGTTAATTTGGGTCCAAAGCAACAGTATCGAATAAGTGTAAAAGCTGAATGCATGCTAATTTATTCTGAAAAGTCTTTCCGAAACATCACTAAAATTTTGGATCTTTTGTTCAATGAAAGTTGGAAAGGATTCATCAAAAATTGGAGAGCCTGAGAGGTGAAGAGAACTTTTGTCAATTATTTTAATATTCGGTGCTATTGTTTTAAATTTTGCTAAGGTCGTCTGTCTGTCAGTGGTGTGGGGGAGGTAAATTTCACATTTGGAAAAGTTAAGTTCCAAACCTATGGAACTAAATTTATCCTTCAAAAAAGTAAAATCTTTTAACACGGTGTCTACATCACCTCCTAGGGTACCATCATTTATTTATTTATTTATTTATTTATTAAAACTTTATGCAACACAAAATGTACAAAGGCGGACTTAATGCCATAGGCATTCTCTACCAGTCAACCATGGGTGGTGAAGAGATAACATGGCAGGTGCATAAAAAAAAATAAACTAAGTAGATAATATTTTCAACGTAAAAGTTTTATTACAAGTGTATATATACATATACTTCTAACTAAAATAAACTTACATACATATTTATCATAATACATACCAAAAATATATTATATATATATAATAATAAAACGTTATAGAAAGTGGGTTCTGAAAACTCTGCTTCCACTATTTGTTAAGAAAATAATCCCGCAATTTTCTCTTAAATGCATATTGATTGGTGGCCGTCCTGATATCGAGAGGTAGTGCATTCCACAGAAGAATAGCCTGTATATAGAAGGAAGAATGAATAAAATCAGAAGTATGCGAAGGACAGAGTAAGAGAAGATTATTGGAAGAGCGCAGACTTTTAGCGTGTGAGGAACATAGAAATTGAAAATGAGAAATAAGATAAGAGGGAGGGGTAGGAGAGTTCAGCAAAGAGAAAAGCGTAGTCAAAGCGCGCAAACTTCTTCTCTGGCGAAAGGGCATCCATTTGAGCTCGGTCCTGTACCTCGATACGTGGTCATATTTTTTTAAATTAAATATGAACCGGATACAGTTGTTAAGGAGCCTATCGAGCTTATCCAACAAGACCGCATTCAAGTCAAAGTAGCACACGTCACCATAGTCGATAATAGGGAAAATTAAAGTTTGCACAAGCATTGTCTTGGTTTTTGCAGGTAAAAAGTTCCTCAGACGATACAGACATCGCAAAGTCCCGTTGACTCTTTGACTGACACCGCAGACCTGACTTTGCCAGCTAAGCATAGAGTCAAGATGCAAACCGAGATCTTTAACGCTAGAACTAATAGGGATGACGGCACCATTAAAAATGATTGGAGGGAGCGAACTTACTGTCAATCTACCGATCATACGCGAGCTTCCAATCACAATGGCCTGACACTTTGAGGGGTTTACAGACACCCCAAATCTATCAGACCAGCTTTTGATAGCATCTAAATCTCGGTTTACATCTCCTATAGCGTCTGATAAACTTTCCACCCGCGCAGATGCATACAACTGCAGATCATCAGCATAAAGATGATACGAACACCGAAGATAGAGAGTTATAAAGTTTATGAAGATTGAAAATAATAACGGAGAAAGAATACCGCCTTGTGGGACACCAGCATCCAAGTCACGCCAACTCGAAGAATTCTCATCGACACGAACCGACTGCTGACGTCCCCGAAGATAAGAAGAGAACCATTCCAGAGACTCAGAAGATACCATGAGATGTGACAGGATAGATAGGAGAATATCATGACTGACGGCATTAAAAGCATTGGAGAAATCAATAAGCACCAAAACAGTAACCTTTGTGTTCTCCATAGCCTCTCTAATGTCCCCAGTCACTTTAAGGAGAGCGGAAGCCGTACTGTGGCCTGGTCTAAATCCAGACTGGAATGGACTAACAAGATTGTTCCGGTGAACAAATCCAGAAAACTGTCTATGGACGCAGGCCTCTAGTACTTTGGACAGGAAAGGAAGAATGGAAATTGGTCGAAAATGGATAGGCAAGGAGGGATTGAATATTTTAGGAAGTGGACGAACGTAAGCCATTCGCCACAGGGTTGGAAATTGCCCGGAATCGAGGGAGAAGTTGATAATATGGGCAATTGGCAGAAGGAGAGAGTCAAGGATCAAGGTGATAGGTGAGGGATCATATAACGACTGATGTCATCATAACCCACAGCCTTAGATTTAATGGAAAGGATAATCTTTTTGATATCATCCAAGGTTGCCGGAGAAAAACGGAATGGTTCGATGATTGGATTTGGTAGACCAGCAATGTAATCAACCGTCTGAGATAAAATTTGGGAATCCAAATGGCAGGTAGTGGTAAAGTGACGATTGATATCATCGAGACCAATCGTTTTAGGAAAATCCACATGACGTGCTCTGCCGACACCAAGAGTTCCGAGGAATTTCCAGATGTCAGCAGGAGAAGAAGAAGATATATTATCGAGAATTAGGCGGCGTTTAGCGTTGCGTATCATCTGATTACACCGATTTCTTGCGGCTTTAAAAAGGTCCCTTTTTTCAACACAGCGATCCTTCCTATATTTACGAAAAGCACGATCCCTGCGCCTCATTGCCAAACGAACCTCTGTCGTCATCCAAGGAGCAGGTAGGCGCCTAAGCTTTACCGTCCTGACAGGAGCGTGTCTGTCATAGAGTGCAATAACCGTCTTATTAAAAACACCCAGTTTGTCGTCTACAGTTGTTGCCTCTGCAAGCTGATCCCAATCAAGTTGGGACGCATCCTGGCGCAGCTTCTCGACATCCATGCGAGCAAAACAACGCGTGAGCATGACTTTAGCGGGCAGTTTGGGTGGTTTTAGGATATAAGAAAGGAAAATGAGGTCATGATGAGAAAATCCAGGGGCAGGATACTGGCCATGAGAGGACGCAAGAGAGGGATTGGAAGTTATGATTAAATCGAGCCACGTATCATCACCTGAGATATTGAAGTGAGTAGGTTGCAGCGGAAGAACATGAAGGCTAACGGACTCGATAATGTGGAGGAGTTTACGGGAACGAGGGGAAGGGTGAGTAAGGTCGGTGTTGAAATCGCCCATGATGACACAATGCGCATACTCTGACCCTACAGATTCCAACACTAATTCTAGGTTAGGATAGTAGTCAACGGCAGGCGGACAATATACCACTCCCAGTAAGGTCTTAATACCTTTAACGTGGACCTCCAAGAAGAGATACTCAGCATTGGCAGTGTAATTTGAAGGAGAAGAGGCAATACCAAACATTAAATTTGGAATTTAGTTGTCGAATGATAGGGTTTATAGCCAAACTGAAGATGACTGGCTCAAGGGGGTCACCTTGTTGGCAGCCAACCGCTGATTCCAAAAGATTTTCCTTATAAAGTAATTAGACGGGTGCCTGTAGCATTGATAGAGAAAACTGTAAATTTTGGGTATTTCTTTTATAACTTCTGCCAACAAGGTGTCCCTGTTCACGGAATTGAAGGCATTCTTGATGTCAACCTTAAGAATGACCTCACCTTCATTAGAATTTAGGAATGCAGATAATGCATGTACCGCATCCTCACAGCCCCCTTTGGAACCGAAACCCAGTTGAAGGGGCTGGAATTTGCTAGCCAGATCATCGCGATAAATAGCGCAGCAAATTTTGGCTACGATACGGCGGTAAGTAGACCCTTTTTTTTTTCTTTTTTTTTTTTTGTGAGTTGGGTGGAAATCCTCATGGATGTCCTCCGCCCTGGGGCGGGCGAAGGGGTCTGTCAGACTCTACTGACTAAAACCACCCCGTGTTCCTTCGTTCACATGCGTCGAGGGTGCGGGAACACATAAGCATTCTTCAACGCGACCCCCGACTAGTGCCGGCCCGCCTCTGCGGGCCCCATCTCTTTAAGCGGGGGGAGTAAGGTGTTTTGCTCCCCCTGTGACTACTGAGAAGGGCGCGCGTGGAACAAAACGCGCTGCCATCTCGGGTCTCGTGTTATAGGGGACGGCGGGCATCCCCAAGTCCACCGTCCCTGAACCCATTTAGGGGGGCCGAAATAGGGCATTGTCTGCCCTCTGTCGACGCCCGGTGCGCCTACTGCGGGCCGGGAGAGCGCTCAAGATCTCCCTCTCCCTTTCCGCAGCCTCCTTCTGCGACATGACTACTTCGCAGAAGGAAATCACCGCGTCCCAGGACGCTGCGCCGCCGGCCATGGAACGTATCACAGCCGGCAGCGACAAGTCGTTTCCCACTTCTGAAACGAGGGCACGGCGCGGCTCCTCCCAAGCTGCACACTCTGCGAGCGTGTGCCATGCCGTGTCCTCCTGACAATGGACGCAGTGATGACACCGAGCGTCTGGTTCCCTGCCTATGCGACGCAGGTACTTCCCGAAGCAGCCGTGCCCCGAGAGCACCTGCGTCGCCCTAAATGATAGGGAGCCGTGCCTCCTCCCGAGCCAGTTATCGAGTACTGGCCGGACCGCCTCGATAGTAACGAGGCCAGCGGTAGGTCGCATAAGCCTGTCCCGCCATTCCACCAAAAGGACCTGGTGGAGCTGTGACTGGCGCAGAGTGAGCTGCTGCTGCACCAATACTATGCCCCGAGTCCGCGCTTCCTCACGCCACCGATGAAGTGACGCGAGGGCTCTTGCTTCCAGGTCCCAAGGCGGGGATCCGGCCAGTGCGCAAGCCGCCTCGTAGGAAATCGTGCGATATCCTCTGATTACCCTGACGGCCATCACCCTCTGTGGTTTTCGCAGTACTGCGATGCTGCAGGCCGTCAGGTCACCTGCCCAAACCGGGGCCGCATACAGGGCCATGGATCGCACGATTCCCACGTACAACTGCCTGCAGGCGGTGCTCGGCCCCCCCAAATTGGGAAGCAGCGTTGATAGCGCGCCTGCTGCGCCCATTAGTTTGGTCGCCAGCCACCGAAAGTGGGGGCCAAAGTCCCAGCGGCCGTCGAGCACCAATCCTAGGTACTTCATGGTTGACTCGACAGCGATCCGGGTCCCCCCAACCACGATGTGTGATCCCGGCGGTGGCGCCCGTCGGGGGCCATGGAACATGATGGCCTCAGATTTGTTTAAGGCCACCTTCAGGCCCAGGCGCCTGATGCGGCTCACCACTTGCGAAACCACCGCTGTAGCTAGCAACGCTGCCTCCCTATACGAGCTCCCCCGAGCCGTGACCAGCGTGTCATCCGCGTAACACGTTAGGTTTACGCCCGGCTGTAGCTCGCCCCTCAGTACCCAGTCGTACCCGATGTTCCACAGGGGTGGTCCTAGAACCGAGCCCTGTGGAACACCGCACGACATCTCGCGCCGTCCTCTGCCATCGCGTCCCCTGTAGGTGACACACCTTTCTGCAAGGTAAGCCCCGATCACGTGGCGGAGGTAGGGAGGCACTTGGTGATAGCGTAGGGCCTCCCTAATACAACTCCAGGGCAGAGTGTTGAAGGCATTGGAGATGTCTAAGGACACCGCCAGCACCACCTCACCCCGGGACACTGCTTCCTCCGCCAGGGCTCTCACTCGCAAAATTGCGTCAATGGTAGAGCGCCCGTGCCGAAAGCCGAACTGGCCGTCATCCAGGTCCGGCCCTTCTCTGCACAAGTGGCTGACGAGGCGGTTCGCGATAATTTGCTCGAACAACTTACCCACCTCATCAAGCAGCACTATGGGCGCTGTAAGTAGACCCTACGCCAATAGGACGAATACCGCCATCCTTTTTGCGCAAGGCACATAGGTTTGCCCCGTACAAAATATCAGTGACGGCTTCGTTCACCTTGCCGGAGAGCATGAGGTTGATGAGGGCCGTCAACTCCTTCAAAAGGGCCTCACTAGCTTCCCCGGCACCTGCGCACAATATATACTTGAGATGTTGAGGTGTCAGGCCGTCGAGGCCGCCAGCGGAGCCACTCCGGAAAGAGCTGACGGCTGCACAAATTTGTTGGGCTGTAATTTCAAGAGAATTGGTTTCAGTAACAGGGGAGTCGGAAGAGGAGAGATCATTCGCCGGTTTGGGGTGTTTACTCTCCAGAGCTATTAGGGTCTCTGGATAATATTGCGCTACCACATCGCTACTAAAAATAATCCTAGCAGCACCTCTGATATCACCTTCGCCTAATTTTGATTCCACATTGTGCAATAAACCTTTTTGCGGTAGGTGTGAAAATAATTTAGGCTCTAAACTTTGGGCCGAAATATTACAATTATCTTTAATTTGAGAGGTTAGGGATTTTTACTTGCCAAATTTTTTTGCACATGTAGAACTCTGAAAGGGAAGGTGAGTAACTGTTCCCAAGCACTTGTTGAGTTCTCTCGGACGACAAGACGGACACAACGCGCCAAACTCGAGGCCACAAATAGTCTCGCGCCACGAGGAACTCTTTTCAGTACGGGGGTTGTGTTTTTTAATTTTGCTATGGAGTTCCAAAAAGGTTGAGGGGGAGATTCGGCTGTTTGTATGGTGGATAGAATTGGGCATATTAAAGGTACATTTTGGGCTTTATGCTTTCTGTCACAATGTACCTTCAAGCCGCGTTCACCCTTAAAAAACCGCGCTTGGGAACATAAGCATAACATTGAGGGCATTGCACTAGGACATCCAGCGATGTGGCAGGTTGACTCGCACATCATACGGCATCACTATTGTCACTAATCATATAAACACCAATATACAATATTTACAAGACTTACCTTAATATTTACTTACTTACTTTACTTTAAATATACCTGTTGCAAAAAAAATAACTTTACACTTATAACTAACACTACACTGTACAACTTCTTCGCTAAAATACCTAATCAGAAAATGTAATACGAGTGTAAAATAAAATGTTTCACAAACAAAATGACACTTCAATGTCAGTGGCATTGTCGCTTTCGGAGCCCGAGACTGCCCGCGCTGGCTGGAAATATGTTGTGGCCAGTGTTTATGGCCACGAAATCTCGATGGAAAGCCGCAACCTTGACAGGCAAGTGGGGTTGCGGAATTGCGGAGACTGTTTCAGGCGCGTGCGGGATACAGCGCACCGCCGCGCCGGCAACTCCGAAAATTGCTCATTTTCAGCATGTGCATTCGTTTATACAACGTGTAATTTAAAGGGTATATACATACCAAGTGCACGGTTTCTTTGGATGATAAAAAATGATATGGCAAGAGTTTTGTAATCCTATGTCAACACGTGTGGAACTTATTAGAAATTTCAATACATTGATACCAGAGACGGAAATTTTCAAATTAAGATTAAAACATAGTGTATTACATACTCTTTGATTAAGATGAACGAACAGAATTATCATGTTATTGGCAAGTGACGTGAAAGTTATTGACCCTTGTAGTGCTGTGACACGTTTTTTATGATTGGTATTCAAGAAACATATGAAACCGATAATTTGGTATCAATTCTTTGAATTACTTAGTTTTAGCTGAAACTGTGCATAGAGACTCCATACCAGATGTTGTCTTCAGCCCTTTTGGATAGATATGGGGTTTCCGTTACACGTTGTATATAAATATGTATCTTTCGAATATACATAACGTCGCTGTAGAATGATAACCTCTTATCCGTATCTTAATGGAAATATATTTGGATTCACCAATCGCATGTTTTTTATAAAAATTATTGAACGTATTGGACTACGGAAATGCCGTTTTTTTTAATAAATTATTATTATTATTATTACATTCCAGGCCCTCGACAGTTCGATCCAGTGGTTCAAATGTGTAAAAACTGAAAAAGTTCCGTAGAAAGTTCACGAGTCGACGAGTTTCGTGTGTCGGGAACAGAATCGAGTGTTTAGTGATACATGTGACAGTAGTAGCGGTGTCGTTAACGGAAAACGAACGCGAAAGAGGGTAGACCGATTTGTTTCCTCATAAACTTCCACCCGCAATTACTTCAGTTCATCCGTGAACATGGCGCTTGCAACAGTGCCGAAATATCGGAAACTCAAAACAATAAATACACATGGTAAATATCCCGTTTTAAGTTCTAATGATACTGTTAGTGACCATATTAGCTTAAAAACTTATAATACTGATAAATAGATCCTATATTCCTATAATTTTTATTGTACACCAAAACAGAATTAAATAAGGACTTAAAAACTACAATGGGCGGTTTTATCGCTAAGAGCGATTTTTTACAGCAGTAGAAAATAAATACGCGGAAAAAAATACAATACATAAGCTAAGATACATAAAAATAGTAAGAAATTAAAGAGAGAGATTGAGCTCTTTTACCATGTTTTTAAAAGAGTTGATGGAGTTTCAAGAAATTGGTGGAGTGACCTCTAGCCTCAAGTTTTCCGATGCCCTCAGAAATTTTGCATGTGCATCATGAAGGAACTCGAAACAGACGTATAGAAGAACGTATAGGAAGCCACTTGAGTTTTGTACGAAATTCGGATACGTAAATCTTATGCAAAAATTTTGAAGTAGTTCAAGTTTATCAAGTTGTGCCTCTGTGAGATCAAGATGACTGACATCAGCGTAGTCTAGGATAGGATTTAAAAGAGACCGGGCTAGCTCAATTTTTGTGGCAGTTGGCAGAAAGTTGTGCAACCGTCTTAGAGAACCGGCAGAAGCAAAAAATTTGCGACTCACCTCTTGTAATTGGGGACCCCAAAAAAGATATTTGTTCAGCCCGACCCCAATGTTCTTAATTTTCTCGCTTAGTGGCATAGCTGTGCCATTGAAAATAACCTGAGGAAGCTGAGACTATTTTACCTTAGATGCCAACCTAGAGCTGCCAATCACAATGACCTGGGTCTTTAACGGGTTAACTTGCAAACCACGTGCCTTATTCCATTCGCAAACTGAAGTAAAGTCCTGGTTTATCATATTAATAGCAGCATCTAAATCAGTATGAGACTCTTGTCTGTAAATTTGCAAGTCATCAGCATAAAGGTGGTAGTCGCTCTTTCCATGGTGCCATGAGATCGCGGGTGGGAGACCCCTGGCCAACTGACAATGGCTCACTACTAGGTCTATGTTTTTCACACTAGCATCGACTATGGATATACTAAGTACGGTACCAGTATGCTTCCAATAAATCGGTTTACATAAATGGCCAGACATAACCTCTAAAACTTCTTCAACGAATATCTTTTTTTCAAGAGTTCCTTTAATTTTGGATCTTAAGGCAAAAGTGATCATAAATTGAAACTCTATACTCTTGTATATTTTCCATTAATAGACGCTACAATATTATGCATACAAAAATTTGTTAGAGGATCTGCCATTGTTCTTTCCTTTTATTAATTAATATGGTATGTTGTTTGTCTTTTTATCAATCTTACAGGAAAGGCTGCCATTGCCATCTACTAAACCATTATGATCTACCAATCTTTTTGAACAAAAGTAGGTATAAGGTGCCTAAAATTGTAATCTGTTAAAATACTTCAAATTCAGAATAGTTTTTACTTTCTGCAAGTATAACATTAAAATCATCATATTTAACGCACTTCCTATCAATAGATTGTTCTTACAATTTTTCTGGCTTTCCCAAGAAACTGTAAAAAAAATTGTCAGATTGAATATCAGCATTGTGTCTGAATAGTCCTTTTCTCCATTTGTAGGTCACAATTAGTGTCTTCTTGGTGTGTTTTGCACGAACATTTGGAACAGCTCGTGTTGGTAGCTTCCTCTTACGTCTAGATGTTCTTGGTATTAATGGACTAGCCCTATGGCTAGTCCTCCGTCTATACGAAGGATTTGATAATATAATAGACAATAATGAAGCTATTAAGCTTGGTAAAGCATTATAATTGACTTCACCAGTTGGTGGTAGCACGTTGTAGCATTATAATTGACTTCACCAGTCGGTGGTAGCACGTTGTTAGTAACAGGAGCCAACGGAGGTCGCTCATGGTCTAAAATGTCATCGACTTCTAACCCAGAGTTATTTTTAATGCCTCTTACGCAAGGACGGTCGTCCATTTCAAGGTTTTCGTTTACTGCCCCATAAAAATATTAGCATCAACATAAGTCTCGGCACTGTCGATGGAAATATTGGCTTGTGTATCATTTTTGGAACTGCCTGATATAGCCATGCATTATATGTCTGAATCGATGGAAGGGCAGCATGAGGAGGACAACTCTTTAGTTCTATGAAAAGTAAGTTTCTCTTTATTAACACGCTTTTATTAGGTCGACCTGTATGTAACTAACTATGTAATGGAATCTAAGGTAACTAATTTAACCATCTTCCAAGGGTCGTGGCGTAATGAAAATTGGCAGCTGTATGTATCTCTGATGACAATACAATAACATGGTACTGTCAAACTGATCTGATGATGAAGCCGGAAGATATGAACTGGAACTTCATGATGGAAAATCGTATCATAGCTATTTTGGATTTCTTAGAATAGTCTTGTAATGAACTTTGACCACGATTAGGTTTCAAGGTCTGATGATGAAGCCGGAAGATAGGCACTGGCATTTCATGATGGAATATAATATCATAGTCGTGTTTGCACTTGTGAGAAAGGCCACGTAATGGACTTTGAACACGATCAGGTTTCAAGGTTATAACAAACCTAAATAAAATCCATCCATAATTCATAGATTTATTATTAGGTCGATCTGTAACGATCTAAATCTAAGAATCTGAATTAAACGTACTTCTAATTGTTGTATCATCATGAAATTTGGCAATTATGTGTAGATTAGACGACAATACAATATTATGGTACCTTCGAGCTGGTCTGACGATGGAATTGGAAGGTGGCTGATGGAACCTTGGACTGCCTACTAGTAAACATTTCTGATTTCTGCTCATTACATTAGTCTTAAAAGCGTGTTTTTGGTTTTTTAAACTATTAATTTATTTTCAGATTCAGAACCAGTAACTATATCTGAAGAAGCGTTTTCAGACGGCACCAATGCTATTAAACGACGTTCCCTAGACTCGAAGCTCTGAAAAAGAAAGTTTGAAAAAGAACATTTCATCTATGGATCCCTAAAATCATTATTAATAAAAATTTTGACAGGCCCGTTGGTATAGTGGTCAGTGGCCCTGACTGCTATGCGCAAGGTCGTGGGTTCGATTCCCACCTAGGACAAATGTTTGTGTGATGAGCACGGTCATTTGTTCTTTGTCTGGGTGTAATTTATCTATAATATGTATGTATTTAGAAATATATATGTATGTTTATCAGTTGTCTAGTACCCATACCACAAGCTCTGCTTAGTTTGGGACTAGATGGCGTTGTGTGGAAAGTTGTGTAATATTATTATTATTATTATATATATTATTATCTCAATGGGAACACAAAGCAGCTCAATGTTTGGATTGGAGACGTCTCATTAATCCACAAGTCTCTGGTTTTGAATTGCTACGACGAGCAGATCTGGACAAAAACGAGACGAGTTGAAGGCCAGACCACCAGCAGACATACACTATTGTCGTGCGAACGGTGTGTTAACGTGCCCTACATCCAACATGGTATTCTGAGCGAACTGTGGGTACCGTCGGAGAGCTGAACAACCAAGCTCTAATGTTTGAATAAAATAGCCATGATACAGTCGCCGTAGCCGAAATCGGCTAGGATTAACATCATCATCATCGTGGACGTGAAGTACCAGTCTGGTTAGACGTTCTTCAACCATTGAAGCTCTTAGCTATGATTAGATTTTTCGTAACGTAGGGAAAAATCTTTCCGCTGTCGCTACACTAACATGTACGGTAGCCATAATACATTAAAAAAATATTATATTCAACAACATCGCAATTTAAAATAAGGTCAGAAATCGTTTTATAATAAGGTCAGAAATCGGTCAGAAATAGGGCCAGAAGTTTTTTTAACGTAGTACTTTATTACTAAAGTTTAGTCGTTCCGATTGAGGTTAGGTTTAACTAGACCTTAGTCGAAATAAAGCGCGCGCAAGTGTCACACGAAATGTGACATAAATGAAAGGTGGCGGCGGCGCGGTAAAATTCAAATTTTCGATGCGTTCGTTCCCGAATAATGCGTTTGCCGTCGAACAAAATATTATATGAAATCAACAAAAAATATATAAAAATATTATGTTTGACAATTTTAATTAGCGGTCCACCTAAGTCCTGGACCCAGCCCAGGGGGGATCATGACCCCCATGACGCCCCCCCCCCTGGATCCGCGCTTGCTCATGTGTTGTAGCCACTGATTAGAAAACCACTTGATCGCACATACGTTAACCCGACGCACGAAAACTATGCGAGTTTTTGCTCTTATATATTGGCTACGATACACGAACCATTTTAGTTGTGACCAGGTATTAGGCCTGTGTGCATGCTAAACAATTACAAATTTTAAATTTTTGTATCCAATTTATAACGCATAATAATGCTTTCATGCGCGTTGAAGTGGTGTGGGAAACATTCCCAGACATCTAGATACCAAATGGATGACATAACTATTCATCAATAATGAAATAATAAGAAAATTATTTATCATTTAATCAGATTATAAGCTACCGCAGAGGTCCATTTAAAGTGGTGGTTTGGGTGGTCAAGGACAAAATTGTGTCGCGCGTTGATGTCTTTTGGAAATGTCTCTTTCTTACATAAAGAAATTCTAATTATTTTATCCCTATCTTTTCTTTGTATTTTTATCGTAAAAATCTGTGCTGTTACCTATAACGGCTGAATACGATATCGATACCTAATTATAAAATTAAACTTATTTTTTTTTTCAATTCAATTCAGATAGTTGTCATAAAATACCTATCTACATTAACCGACTTAAAAAAAAGGAGAAAGTTCTGATATTTTTTCTTCTGTGTGACATGCATGTTTTTATTTTGGATTTCCCAAGATTCCAGATTAAAAAGAAAAGTGGATGGATAAGGTTACTAGGGAATATTGGTTTCTAGTTTAGTTTTTATTGATATAATGTTGAGAAATGTCAAAATAATATAAGATACCTATATCTACCCAATCTTTCTAGGCTTTTCAAATAGTATGACGGAGTCTAATATTAATTAACTCGGACCTTTGCATTACAATATCACCCTCGTAAGTTACTTTGGTTCCGGGGTTGCGGTAATGTTCTAATGAGATACCGCGGCCCCGGAACTTAAGGGCAGCTGAAGGAACAGGGTGGGTTTTTAGTCAGTAGAAGTCTGACACTCCCTTCCACTTTACCCAGAGCGGGAGAAGACATTCGATGATTTTCCCACCCAGGAAAAAAAACAGGTTACTTTGTTTCAATGTCGAGTCCATGGGTTAAGTGTATGTAGGAGGAAGGACTCATTAGATAAATCATCTAATGACTGCTGAAGCTACAGTTGTTGACACAAGTGATTTTAATGAAAATATATTTATTATGGAATGTAAAATAAATATAAAATATAAAAATTATATATGGCCGGCTACATTGTCCATGCTCTGATAAAGCAAATAAAATGCCTGACTTGTATTGGAGCGTTGATTGGTGTTACAAATCAAAACGCCTTACAATTTCAAAAAGACACTAAAAACAAGTTATTGTACGGATCCACCACAGTAATAGAATTTTGTCGTCACTGTGAAATTTATATTAAAAGGGCGATCAACGAGAGTGTTAAAATCACTGATTGGGTATAATTTATTCCCGGATATTAATATTCATCAATATGAAATAGGAACTACCAATCATTTGATTGAATTAGCAAGATGCATAATTCAGAAATATATAGACGCTCGGTTATAATTTCTTAGCAAAAACAATCAGGACCCTAAAACTTTAATTCGAAAAACATTTACCAAATTAATTCATTTTAAAAGTCAATAATGACAGCATACTTGTTTTTCTTTTTGTAATTGAGACTGATAATGATTAAATATTATTATGTGATTTTATTGAGTATTTTTTGTTGTTAAACTTCATTTTATCGATATCGATAACTTTCCCTCAATCAAGTAGAGCAATCCCTAACTCGGCATATCTATGAAGCTTGACCTTGAACTGACCAATTGCAGTAGCGCATTTTTTCTTCGCCTCCCAACCCGTATTGGTGAGTTGTGTTCTTCAAAGAAATCGGCCGATAAGCTCTCTAGATTAAATACTCTCTGGTTGTAGCATATGTGGTGGCAGATTTGTAACGAATCGTTGTTGGTGCGATTCGGGTCTGTGTTGGTGCACAGATAATAGTGAAAGTTTCATGAGTTGAGTATGCATTGCTTATGAATTATGGTAAATAGTGATAGAACTGTTAGAATTACCTTGTTTAGATAATATTTATTAGTTTTTAACATAAATTTTTAACACTTTATAGACTTGAATAAAAACCCTAAACAACATATATACATCTAAAAATAAACTAAAATATGGCATCCAGAAATTCGTGCGCATCGCTGTCCACTGGTAATGTGCCCAAAAGACTGGCGGCATTGCCACGTTATATGGCAATGCTTAACCTCTGTCCAAGGTAAAAGCCAGCTTTTGGGTCACGCGAAGTGTCAACTAGGCGTTTGGACAGATCTTTAAATAATCTGTGAGCACTCGGACCCCACGACCCCAAGGTTTCAACCCCAAACGGCTCGAAAATATAACTACCAACAAGGTTATTATATTTCTGCCGCTTGAGGTTTTCAGCAGCCGCAGCGGCAGCGCCAGCACAGCAAGACGAGCTAGGAAGATGGGATGGCGCAAGAGTATCGACACAAGTTGCGTCCCACACTAAAGGCCTACCCATCTTCCAAGGAAATAAAGACATGCCGTCCGGTCTTTTGCCATCGTCGCGTGCCAGGCCATTGGGTTCTAATACAGCTGGAACGCCGACAGTGACAAGAGCTCGTCGGATAATGTCGTTAATATTCGCGTGCCGTGCTATGCGACCCGCACTGCGGCCGTATGAAAGGCCGTGGTGACCGAAGCTGTTGACAACTTCGCCGCAGTGGCAGCGATGAGCAGAACAACAGGGAGCACCTAATCGAAGGGAAGCAGCGAGGCGGAAAGTAGTATCATCGAACAAGGTGCCTATGTTCGATGACGGTAGTGCGTGAAGCCAGAGACCAGACTTACCCTTGTTTAGTCTTTTTAACTTGTTGGTTGGATTTTTTCCAATGAATGAGATTGTGCAGAGAGCATTGTGTATGTAAGCTTAATCACAAGGCATTTTGTGTCATGAAAGTTGGTTATTAAACTGCTACCTTTGTTTTTATTGGCAGGATAGCCGAGCTAGTTTACTCTCTGGGCATATTTTGTCCACAGGTACTACATTGTCAGGGATGGCCGTGTCGTGGATTGATGGCGCTATGGTGCGACGGACAGCGGCATCTAACAATTAGTTCGGTGAACTAATAAATCGTTACCGGAAACGCAAGCGGAGCCCTTCCACATTGACATGATCGTCAGTAGAGGGGATGTAGCGAGGTCTGTCGGGAAGACGGAGTGAGATAGTCTACCTCGGACAGTCTTGGCATACGCTCAGTACCAACGCACGTGTCTGTTTCTATATTGTGAAAAACCGTTATTAAAATAAAGTTATTTCGATTTAAATTATCGTTCGTTCGAGTACCCAAGTCAGTGCCCACATTTACCTAGAACTATGTCGGATCGTGATGAAGACCCGATGTTTCGCATCTCGGCCACCCCTGAAGTGACATATAATTAATATTCCGCTTTGCTAAAGATATTCACATTGTAATTGAGTAAATAAATAGTATCTATATACTATTTATTTACTCCATTACAATAAGTAAATAAAGCTGTAAGTTATGACAAAAGTACCCACTATGTGGTAATACTGATAAATTGTTAATTATGTGAAACTAAATTATGTTTTCGACCTATTGCGAACCGTGTACTAGCTTCTGACATAAATGAATAAATTCATATTGCTATACAAACTGCTAATTATTTCTATAATATACCTAACAATTGTGTGATATATTTATAAATTGATATTGATATGTAGACTATTAATTATTTCTATATATAACAACATTCTCTGTATTTCTTTATATCTATATATTATACACATCTAACACATGCAATTTGCTAGTTAAAATATCATTCTATGGCAATTATCATAGTCAACACCTAATAAAAAAAAAATGGAATTATTGCACTTACTGCAGATAAATTTTGAGATATTATTCAGTTTCAATACATTCATATAATTGTTACTATAGTCCTTACCAACTAAGATGTTTGTGTTTCGCATATTCTGCAAGGCACCAATTCTAACAGTTCTGATAAACCAACTTTACTCCCGCATATTTTTAAAATAATATTACCTTCTATATATTAAATATCAAGTTATGGGACAGATCTTAGTTAGATTTGTTATAGCTATAACAACTAATAATATGAAATTCACATATATTTCAGGCCCAACATCGCAAGTACGTAATGATGGAAAAAACCAAAAGGATATATCACGATAATTATGGAACCGAGAACAAAACGTTGCTCTATAACTGCACGAACATTTACGAATGCTTACCAGTAAAATTTACGTCAATAACTAAACTAACTGCCTCAAATCTCATCTTGAAATCCTGCTATACAAAAAATCACTCACTATGTCAAATCATAAGATTTCATAATTTGAGTCACGATGACAAAGTATTGTTCTTATCTGACACTATTACAGATAAATCTTATTATCGTGTCAATTGTTCACTAATATCGAACGGTACTCGGGTATGTTATACCAAAGACGGTGTGGCCCACAGCAACCTCCATCACAAGGCAAATGAAACGCTTGGGAGCTGGCATAGTGAATATATTTGTGAGGAAGGCGAAGGAATGAATTTTATTCAAGACCATTTTAACCATCGAAGAGATATAGATAATTACCCACAAGTTCCAAACCCGTGCATTGATCCCCTACCAGAAGTTGATTGTTCACAATTTGTGTGCGTGTCATGGCAAAATGAAATATTTCCTTGTTCTATGACTGGTAACATACCACCAAATTCAGACCCTACCATAGGACGTTACACGGTATTCTTCCCTTCTACCACCTCAACAACCACGACAACCACGACCACAACCACAACCACGACCACCACTACAACCACAACAACTACCACTACAACCACGACCACAACCACAACCACGACCACCACAACAACCACCACTACCACAACAACTACCACCACTACGACCACCACAACGGAACCTCCCCTCCCGACCTCACCTCATCATAGGTTCTATAAGGGTGACAGAGTATTAATTAAACTAAAAGGTTGGGCTGCACAAGTCAGTCACGTTCCAATCCACAAGGGTAGATACTCCAGTATGAGTAAAAAACGCAAAGATATGCATGTTGCACATTTTACCCTAGCCGATTCCTTCGAAATTGAAAAAGGTAGATGTAAAAATATCTCACAGTGTGCGGTAGTTGTGTCACATATGGTGGGTGTACCAACCATCACCTTGTGGCCCAGGACGCCAAAGCCAACTACAACGACCATGCAACGCTCGGGAAGATGGGCCACGTGGACACCCCCTACAAGACGGACCAAAAGACCGCTTAAACCGATTGAAATTTAAGTGCTTTAAGATATAAGCAGTGCTCTGGGTTCTGATCATACGCATTACTCAATCCGATCGAAGTCTGAACATATTCCTCGAATGTTCTGTGTATGTGGTCAGTCCTGCAACAATCAAGTGGTAATACGAATGCATGGGTACCTTGACACATGCTTGACACCTTAAACTTGCTAGCACAGCAAAAAAGGTTTCATGTTGTTTGCTACCGCCAACCCCATCTAACGATATGACCAGGTGTGAAGTTGCGGTATTCGACCAATCAGCGACGAACGCTGATCATTACGCACGAAGTTAACATCTTAACTAATTGCTTTGTGTCGAGTCACGGTCTTCATATACTTCTCTGATTCTCTTTACCACATAAACCACTAAACTTTGTTATACATTAATAAGGAATAAACGATTATATCTTTAACGCGAATAATTTAACGACTCATTGAAGAACACCCTAGATTCCGAACCTGAACACAGATGCCTGGAATTGCACACTCTTAACATTGGACCTTCGAGGCGGATCTCCGCACCGCATCGAGGATCATCAAGAAACGGGCAGGCCAGTTGTTCCTGTTCTTCCCATTGCTTTTTCCGTAGTGTCTAATACCATGCTGTATTTAAAATTCCAGTCTTCGCAAATTGCTAAGTTTGTGGCTCCACATGGCGCCAGTCAACTTGTGTCGCTGTTGGTGTTTAAACGTGAGTAACCTTTTGGTTCTTCATAAGTCGCCAAAATGAGTGACGAGGAGTATTGTGAACCAGCTAATTTATCGAGTTTAGGCGATTTTGATTTTTTCCTTGGGTAGAGACCTGGTGATTTATGTTACAGGCAATTTTTGCCCAATTCTAATACCAGCTTCTCACAAATTAAGAGATGTATAGCTTTTAATCGTAATTAGTTTTATGTATTATTTTTATGAGGAGAAATAAAGAGATTAATAATAATAAAGGGGGGAACTAACCTGACTGCGCACCGTGGTCAGATGCTCTCTCTGTTTCAGGTACTTAAACCAGCTGTCAACGTTTCGGCCCAACGACTATCGGATCAGGTGCGGGTCATTCAGCGTAACCGTATGTTGCATGACGCCGTACTTGATAGACTATGCCTCGAATCACGGTGCAGCCGTATCTCATCTGCTTCACCACTGGCCGCGGTGGAACTACAACCCAGTATTTCACCGCGACCCGACCATGTCGGTGAAAATGTTGATGACGAGGCTATAACCGTGAGTACCCAGTGCAGTGAAAGATTGAGGAGTGCTTTGGAGGATGCATTACGTGAGTATCGCTCCACACCTCCTGAGAAACCTCGACTGCCTCGTTTACCCATGCATAAGAAAAATAAGGCGCTAGTGTGTGCTCTAGATTCACTGCTGTCAAATTATTTTGATAATAGTGAAGACCTCACCGATACCCATTCGGTCCTGTACTGTGGAGCTGTAGCAGCATGTCGGGTAGCTCATGTCAAGTTCCCAAAGACTGACATCATTGGTAAACTCATTGGTAAACTTATCTGCTTCAGGCAAGGCAACACTCGTCCTAGAGTGATGCACTTTTTGAGGCGAGCCTTCGCGGGGACTGATATCAGCCCTCGGGATTATGTAACCCGCACCACAGAGCGTATCGATTTCCTGAAGCAGAAAGTCTATGCATGGGCAAATCGAATACGTCGATATAAGCGGCGGATGGAGCGATACACTCAGAATCGCATATTCCAAAGCAATGAAAGGTGGGTTTATAGGGCCTGGGAGCGATCTGACCAAGGTGTGACTGATACGTCCCTACCAGATGATGACGCCATGTGTTCGTTCTGGCGCAGCATCTAGTCGGTGCCTGTCAGCTACACCGAGGGTGACTGGGTGAATGAGATCAAGCACAATGAGAGCAATTACAATCAACCCCCAAGATTTAACCCGTGCAGTCCGTCCGTTATCCAACTGGAAATCTCCAGGGCCGGACGGGCTGCACAATTTCGGGATAAAATGGTTTCTAAGCTCGCACGCTCGCTTGGCCACTCAGTTCCAGTCTGCCTTAGAGTTAGGATCGCTACCTCAATTGCTAACTACAGGAATAACCCACCTGTTCCATAAATCAGGCAGTACTGCGGAACCTAAAAATTATAGACCGATCACGTGCTTACCGACTGTCTATAAAGTTCTTACTCGGTTCCACATACATGGCTCATTTATTCTCCAAAGATTTTGGTTTATTTACGGACTGTAGAAATTATTTGCAAGAGAAATTACATTCTAATTTCATGAAATAAACTATCTAGAATAATTAGTTACATACAACAAAACAATAACGTTTATATTGTTAACAGATTCAACACAATGAGTAATAGGATACGCAGCGTTCAAGTGCCGTCGGCACTTGAGACTCGAGTAGTCTTGTTTTGAACAATTTATTTTATCTAGTTACTTCTCATGAATGTAATACAAATATCGCCTCTTTACAAGAGCAACGTGACATCTCATAAAAACTTTTGTTTTTTATTATTTGATTTCTACAAAAACACGGTATTTTAAAAGTGAATTTTCGAGGAGTTATGAGTGAAAAAGACGACACGACCGTGGCAAATGGCTTTATCACGTTGTCTCTTTCGGTGTGGCGCATGACTTCGACAATGCGACGCGTTAGTTTGCCCCGCACGCGCAACGAGTGAAGTGCTCCTGCTTTTCACAAAAAACGTGGCATCACGAGTATACAACGTTTTTAGTGCAAAGGTATGTTTCTTGTTGTTATTTACTTTAACTTGAATAATGTGATATTAGTTAATTAACTCGTTTTTGTTGTAAGATTCGTGAGTATTGAGAATGAGGTAATGAATATTGTCACATTATTGATGAAAAAGTTACAAGTTTTCTTTGTGATATCTTTGATTGTAACCATGTTGTTGATGAATCGTTTTCAAATACTATGGATTATTTTATTTTACATCATTATTTTTGAAAACCTTTAAGTTTGCGTTTATATTACGCTAAAATGTTACATTATACATGCTAAAATAAAGTAACTTTTACGAATTAGTTTTTCAGATGACATCAAGATCTAGGATGTTAGTTCAATTAGCTACAGGTATTAAAAATAATTTAAGTGTACAACTAAGTGATTCAAACTCTCAGATAGATATTTTAACACAAGACGTGAATGAAAACGCCAAAAGCTCGACCAATACATTGCAGACATCAACAGAAGGTATTTTTTTACTTGTACTGAAATATTTTTTTCTAGTTATGTTGCTATAGTTTCATTATTTCAATCATCTTTGTAGACAAAGACATCGCAGTAGATTCCATCCGACCTCGTAGTAATTCGACTAGTAGCAGCGGTTCCTCTAGTTCTAGCAGTTCTTCGAGGTCTAGCTGTACTTCAAGCAGTGGCCCATCTATGTATCAAGGTAAGTTAGTTTAAATGTAGAGGGATATAAATTATTTCCCACTATTCTCACAAAATTCGAGGGTAATTTGATTAAACCAATACCACACCACTACACTTCAAGAGATTGATTGCATTTATAACGTTTCAGACAGCGACGACTCGGTAAAGGATCCTGATTATGAAACCCAACGAACAAAACGTGCTGAGTATTCTTCTGATACTGACGTGAAATAAAATATCAATACTAACTATAATAACGTTTCGGATGATCAAATCTGGTAACATCTAATATGGTTTCAATAAACATTGAAAACTAGGAGGAACCACTTTCGTCTACAAACGAACATGCTATGGTATTCAACGATCTCAGTGTCATAGAGAACAGTGAATCTCTGCGATTGAAAACGTAAGTAACGGAAACGCTGTAAGTCCAATAGTGTATAATTTTCTTCAAAAATACTTTAGGGATTTATAATCGATCCATAAAGGCTGCTTTTAAAAAGAAAAATAGCAACACTAATATTTCTTCCATGAAAGATAACCGAGGTACTCATTCAAACCATTATGCAGTGGATTTAAGCATTAAAAATGGCATCAAATTGTTTATTGAGTCTATACCGAAGATTGAGTCACACTACATCCGGGCTAACTCAAAACGAAATTATATTGATGGTAGCAAAGCTGTCACAGATCTTCATAGGGATTATGTGGAAAAATGCAAATCCCAAAACGTCCCAAATGGAACCTACATTACATTTTATCGTATTTTCACACAAGATTTTAACATTTCGTTGTTCACTCCTAAAAAGGATTTATGCGATATATGCGAAGCCTATAAAAACATCACAGATGAAGAGAAAGAATCTAAGAAACAACAATATGAATTACATCTTAAGGAAGACTTTGTGTTGTATTGAAAAAGAAAAAGATAAGAACAATAAAAATATTTTATTAGCGGTCTATGATCTTCAAGCAGTGTTCCAATGCCCCAAAGGAGACGTCTCAGTTTTTTACTACAAGTGCAAAATAAATTAACTTAATTTTACAATTAATTACTTATAAAATAATTCAACTGAGAGTTATGTATGGGATGAGTCTAATGCCAATAGAGGTGTCAACGAAATAGCTACCTGTGTTTACAAATACCTGGAGAAAATTTCCGTAACGGCTGAAGACCTCGATGTGGTCTTTTATTCAGACAATTGTGCCAGACAGCAAAAAATCTGATCTCGTGGATTTAGTCAATAAAAACCTCATTCCTAGATACTACAAGCCATTTTACGAATCGTTATAATAAGACTGATTATTGATTAAGTACAAAGATTATTGGAATTGTATTTTTTAGAAATATTTAATTGCTACATTTAAAATGATAGTGTTTTTATTAGTATTTAGAGAATTTGTGATTCTATGTTTATGAAGGGTGATCCATGTTTGTTGTTTTTTAATTTCTAAGTACTATTTAACTGGGTGCTATAATTGTGTTAGAAGACGTTAATTAGTATTAGATAACTTTAAGTACAGTTAACTTTTTGATTTTTTTATTTGTATGAAAGTATTTTTTAAGTTACCTTTTAATTTTAATTAAAGCGAGTACTTAGTACTATGTGATTGATTAATCTCTTATTGATTACTGTGCCTTAAACTAATTTAATCGTATAAGTAAACCATTGTTTTAGTAAATTTGTATTTTTTAAATACAAGATCTCTATTTTGATAGTGTGTTTTATTTAACTTATCACACAGCCTTACATATAAATTTATTTTGAAATCGCTCTTATAATTTTCTTTTGGCAAACGTTTTTATCGGGAAAGATCCGCGGCATTTTAGAAGCGCTGGCAATCGGTTGCGCCGCGTCGTTAGCCCTAGATGACGGCTTGCGAGCGCCATCGTGCCAGTGGGTATTTGGGTATGTCAGAGGCACTAGGCATCAATGTTGCTTATGTTAATCAATCATTGAAGGAACGCTTCTTTGGCCGCCTGAATAAAGTACTGAGTAGTCTTCTATCAGGCGGAAACAAGGTGCGTGACTTCAATGGTTGTGTCATGCCAGTATTGATGTATACTCAAATGGATTCAGACTGAACTTGAGGCCTTGGACAGGCGGGTCCGCACAACGCTGACTGCAAATCGGATGCATCACCCACGTTCATCGGTGATGAGGCTGTATATCCCGCGGAAGTGCGGGGTCGTGGCTTTTTAAATGCAAAGACCCTGCACAACCGCGAGGTATGCAGCCTTAGGGAATATTTCCTAGAAGCCGACGTGGGTATGCATCGAGATGTGGTAGCGGTGGACAAAGGCCTCACTCCGCTCTCCTTAGGTAGTGAGAATTGGCGCAAACCTGTAGTATTAGATACTAATGACCACAGAGAAGTATGGCAGAGCAAGGAGCTTCACGGACGCTATTACCGGCCCTTCATGGGCCTGACGTAGATACATTAGCGTCCGTAGCCTGGCTACGTTTTGGTGACCTCTTCGGGGAAACCGAAGGTTTTGTCTGTGCAATTATGGACGAAGTTATGATGATGAATAACTATCGGAAATATATTGTAAAGGATGGTACGGCGGACATATGTCGGGGATGTCACAAACCGGGAGAATCCATTCGTCACATTATCTCCGTCTCCGCTAACGTTCTCGTCTGGCTAACGGAGACAATTCGCATAGACACAACCTTGTAGCTAGGATTGTTCACCAGCAACTTGCTCTTAAATACAATCTTGTGGAATCAGAAGTACCGTACTATAGGTATGTGCTCGACCCAGTTCTCGAAAATGGCAATATTACACTGTACTGGGATCGGTCTATCATCACTGACAGGACTATTGTTTTACCCGTGTCCAATTTATTTAAATTATGACGTCTTGTGTCGTTTCTACCTGTAAAAATGCAGCAGGGCTAAAGAAAAACAGGATGGGATCACATTTCACGTGTAACTAGCGCATTCACTTATCGTTTTATTTAATTATTGAATAAATTGTTTAGTTTGTAATTGTCAAAGAAAATAATGCATCCATCTTGTTAGTGTTGCCAATATAAGAGTTTTGATTTTCCCTTCTTTTTATTACCTACTGAGGGCTTTTATTCTTAACAGTATCCGACTTGAAAAAAGAATGGTTATCAGTGCGACCCGTATACAACGTGTAACAGAATAAACGCAATTCCTGAAAGTAGTTAAGTAAAAATTAACTTAAAATGAATCAAGACAAATTAAGGCTATTACCCCGCTCAAATCGTAAAAATAGCGTAACTTTAAAGAAGTTTTGCTGCTGAATCTTATACTTTCACCAAACGAAATATATAAATTAAAATTGCCCGTTGGTATAGTGGTCAGTGGCCCTGACTGCTATGCGCAAGGTCGTGGGTTCGATTCCCACCTAGGACAAATGTTTGTGTGATGAGCACGATCATTTGTTCTTTGTCTGGGTGTAAATTATCTATAATATGTATGTATTTAGAAATATATATGTATGTTTATCAGTTGTCTAGTACTCATACCACAAGCTCTGCTTAGTTTGGGACTAGATGGCGTTATGTGAAAGTTGTGGAATATTATTATTATTATTTCCTTTATTACATTTTATTTACATTTTTAAATATTCCTATAGAAACAAAAACATTTAAAAATATAAAAAACAGTAGCCCACCGGCATCGGGAACAGGGTCCAAGCTACCGGTGGTCAGGGCTCTTGAGAGAGGAACCTCCTAACAATTCGTGCCGTGTCCAGAAGTACTGCTTTCTGGATCAAGCCCTTGATCCAGCTGCCCAACGAGAGCCTCCTAAGATGTTTTTCGAGGCTCTTGGCTATTATGCCATTGGCTGAGACGACTATCGGCACAATGATTGCTGTATCCACATCCCACATGTCAACAACCTCGCGAGCCAAGTCAAGATACTTAATTTGCTTATCTTTCTCGGCTTTCACGAGGTTCTCGTCATGAGGGACCGCTATATCAACAATCACCGTGCGACGCTCTAATCGGTCTATTACCACTATATCAGGCTTATTGGCAACAATAGTCCTGTCAGTGATGATAGACCGATCCCAGTACAGTGTAATATTGCCATTTTCGAGAACTGGGTCGGGCACATACCTATACCTAGTACGGTACTTCTGATTCCACGAGATTGTATTTAAGAGCAAGTTGCTGGTAAACAATCCTAGCTACAAGGTTGTGTCTATGCAAATAGTGTCCGTTAGCCAGACGAGAACAACCGGAGATAATGTGACGAATGGATTCTCCCGGTTTGTGACATGCCCGACATATGTCTACCGTACCATCCTTCACAATATATTTCCGATATTTATTCGTCATCATAACTTCATCCATAATTGCACTGACTAAACCTTCGGTTTCCCCGAAGAGGTCACCAGAACGTAGCCAGGTTACGGACGCTAATGTATCTACATCAGAGCCATGAAGGGCCCGGTAATAGCGTCCGTGAAGCTCCTTGCTCTGCCATACTTCTCTGCGGTCATTAGTATCTAATACTACAGGTTTGCGCCAATTCTCACTACCTAAGGAGAGCGGAGTGAGGCCTTTGTCCACCGCTACCACATCTCGATTCATACCCACGTCGGCTTCTAGGAAATATTCCCTAAGGCTGCAAACCTCGCGGTTGTGCAGGGTCTTTGCATTTAAAAAGCCACGACCCCCGCACTTCCGCGGGATATACAGCCTCATCACCGATGAACGTGGGTGATGCATCCGATTTGCAGTCAGCGTTGTGCGGACCCGCCTGTCCAAGGCGTCAAGTTCAGTCTGAGTCCATTTGAGTATGCCAAAAGAGTACATCAATACTGGCATGACCCAACCATTGAAGGCACGCACCTTGTTTACGCCTGAAAGAAGACTATTCAGTACTTTACTCAGGCGGCCAAAGAAGCGATCCTTCAATGACTGTTTAACATAAGCAACATTGATGCCTAGTGCCTCTGACATACCCAAATACTTGTAGGTTCCTGTTGAGCCGAGAGATCTTAGGTGTATGGAATCCGAGAGTTGAGTTCCCACGGATTCCACAATCTGCCCTCGCTTTACATGCATGACCGCACATTTGTCCATCCCAAATTCCATCCTGGTGGCGCTACTGAAGGTTTCCGTTACCTTCAATAGCTCCATGAGTTGCAAGTCGCTGGGGGCAAAAAGTTTCAAATCATCCATGTAAAGCAAGTGTGATATCTGACCACCTCTTCTCAACTGGTAGCCTTGCCCCGAACCCTCCAGCAGTGTACTGAGAGGGTTGAGAGCCAGACAAAACCACAGTGGGCTCAGACTGTCGCCCTGAAAAATACCACGCTCAATCCTAATCGGTTCGCTGTTTTCCTGGATCTGTCGACATCCTGGGTAGCAGAGGACCGTCTTCCATTGCCCCATACATGACTCAAGGAAAGTGCGGAGTATTGGATTTATTTTGTACAACTCCAACACCTTCATGAGCCATGTATGTGGAACCGAGTCATAGACCTTCTTATAATCTATCCAACATGTCGACAGATTCCTTCGGGAACGACGAACCTGTTGGTTTATGGCAATATCGATGAGGAGAAGCTCCTTAGTACCGCGGGACCCGTTCCTACATCCATTCTGAGAAGCAGACATGATTGAATTTGTATGAATGTGATTATTAATATTGGCTCTCAAAATGGATGTAAGAACTTTATAGACCGTCGGTAAGCACGTGATCGGTCTATAATTTTTAGGTTCCGAAGTACTGCCTGATTTATGGAGCAGGTGGGTTATTCCTGTAGTTAGGAATTGAGGTAGCGATCCTAGCTCTAAGGCAGACTGGAACTGAGCGGCCAAGCGAGCGTGCGAGCTTAGAAACCATTTTATCCAGAAATTGTGCAGCCCGTCCGGCCCTGGAGATTTCCAGTTGGATAACGGACGGACTGCACAGGTTACATCTTGGGGGCTGATCATAATTGCCCCCATTTCTGGTACAAGATCGCACGTGCGCTTGATCTCACTCATCCAGTCACCCTCGGTGTGGCTGACAGGCACCGACCAGATGCTGCGCCAGAACGAACACATGGCATCATCATTCGGTAGGCACGTATCAGTCACACCTTGGTCAGGTCGCTCCCAGGCCCTATAAACCCACCTTTCATTGCTTTGGAATGTGCGATTCTGAGTGTATCGCTCCACCCGCCGCTTATATCGACGAATTCGATTTGCCCATGCATAAGACTTTCTGCTTCAGGGAGTCGATACGCTCTGTGACGCGGGTCAGATAATCCCGAGGACTGATATCAGTCCCCGCAAATGCCCGCCTCACAAAGCGCATCACTCTAGGACGAGTGTTGCCATGCCTGAAGCAGATAAGTTGACCAATGAGTGCTCTAGCCTCAGCAATACGACGTTCGATCCTGCCCTGCCAAGCTGGTACAGCTGGTCGTATAACTCTGTCAGTCTTTGGGAACTTGACATGAGTTACCCGACAAGCCGCTACAGCTGCACAGTATAGGATCGAATGAGTATCGGTGAGGTCTTCACTATTGTCAAAATAATTTGACAGCAGTGAATCTAGAGCACATACTAGCGCCCTATTTTTCTTATGCATGGGTAAACGAGGCAGACGAGGTCTAAGCTCAGGCGGTGTGGAGCGATACTCCCGTAATGCACACTCCAAAGCACTCCTCAATTGTTCATTGCACTGGGTACTCACTGTTATAGCCTCGTCATCATCATCTTCACCGACGTGATCGGGTCGCGGTGAGATACTGGGTTGTAGTTGCACCGCGGCCAGTGGCGAAGCAGATGAGACACGGCTGCACCGTGATTCGAGGCGTAGTCTATCAAGTACAGCGTCATCCAACATACGGTTACGCTGGATGACCCGCACCTGATCCGACAGTCGTTGAGCCGAAACGTTGACAGCTGGTTCAAGTACCTGAAACAGAGAGAGCATCCGACCACGGTACGCAGTCAGGTTAGTTCCCCCCTCTGTAGCCCCGAAGTATGAGCGCATGACATTTTCATTGATGGAATTTGTCCATCGCATGCGCTGCACACTTCCACCGGCAGCGGGGACCCCATTGGAGGCCGGAGGGCCTCGAAGTCCTAAGCCGACCGGAAGGCGGCCTCTTCCTCACCGACGCGCAGGTAGTGGTGTCGTCGGCGGCGAGAAGTACTCGTCGCTCGAGCTCGACGCAACTGCAGCGGCCGGAGTCTCTTCACTCACGGCTAGAGCAGGTCCCGGCGGCTGCGAGGCGGAGCTGAGCGGCGATTCCGCAGGTGTTGGGCGTGTGGGTTGTTGTAATTGTGCCCGGCGTCTTGTCAACATATTTTTATCTTCATATAAGGTTTTCCTTACTAAGATCTGGATGGTTGTGGTGATGGTGGATCTGCATTTCTACTTGTATATTCGTTTTTGTATTTTTTTTACGGATTTTGTTTGGTTAAACATGTTATATAACTATTATTTTATTAAATATTTATTCAAAAAGAATTGAGAAGAAAATTTTTGACAAGCTGGTTGACAGCCAGGCCACAGATTATTATTATTATTATTAAAGTTAAGATCATTACGATACGAATGCATTGTTTACAATTCTGATAAATTTACCCAAATTAAAGTAATAAATCGAAATACCGGTCATTAGATACATATGAATTATAAACCAAAAAAATTTAACGATGTCCTTAACGATTTATATTACTGAATTTATTTATTATTTTGTGTAGTATATTTTTTATAAAAAAATAAAAACCAAAAATACCTCGTGTACTCCGCGTGAAACAACCCCGCAACACCTGTTGCGCATAGCCAGAACGCGTCTCGTTAGTGTCTTGACGACTCTAGTGACGGGAGGACTGTGCGTGCGATATTTATTTGCGAATAAATAGCAAAAGTGTAGAATTTTGAATGATTTTTCAATTAACTCATATTACAAATAGTACATTTTCGCCCAGTACCGTGACTGAGAGCGGACGTGTGTCAACATTTTTAAAGTATTATAAACCACTGCATACACGAATACCAACCTTATCTTCATTGTCAAAGGGCATAATTTCCTAGCTTTGCACAGACATCATAGCGCACCGTAAGTGCTTGCCGCGCGCGCGCCACTCGCACCTCTAGTCCTCTACCATCAACGGGTAAAATAAGTCAAGCATTCTACCTTCTACACCGTTTGGCACGAGCTCAGCGCGGGCGACAACGACACAAAAGAAGGTACTTTCGACTCTACCAATTTCTTTATAACAACATGCCTCTCAAACGTACACCGCCGCCACATTTACCGGTGTCGTATAAAGAACCTACAATACCCAGTCTGAGCCACCCCACTATCTCACTATCTGGTTCTGCTCCAAACCTATGCAGCATTGATGTAGGAAACGTCACTCACCGATCTTGCGTAAACGCAAAGAGGACGTGTCTGTTTTTATGGAAGAAAAAAATACGCAATTTATTGCAGTCGTCTAACGCTCAATCGGTAACTAAGTTTATGGCTCTGCAAAACTCTATGTCAGAAATAATAGCACAGAATTCCAACATAAAAGCTTCCCTAGATTTCGTTTCCAAGCAATACGAAAAGTTAAAAGTAAAAATAACCGATCTTGAAAAAGAACGTAAAGCCGAACATCTATACTTAATATTATAAAGCGGAAAAGTTTGTTTGTTTGTTTGCTTGAACGCGCTAATCTTCGAAAGTACTGGGTGGATTTGGATGCAATTTGGTATGGAAGTAGCTTGAAGCTTGAGGAAGGTTATAGGCTACTTTTTACGCGACTGCAAAAAAGGAGAGTTATGTTTTTACCGTGATAGAATCCACGGGAGCGAAGCCCCGCGTGAGTACTAGTTGTTATATAAAACAACTTGAAGACAAGATAGAAAATCTAGAGCGAACGCTATGTCTCACAAAAATGGAAGTAAAACACATACCAAAACAAGAAAAAGAAACTAAAGAGGGTTCTTCGTCGGATTATTACGGAAACAGCAGGCGTTCTCGACATTTCAATTGAACGGCAGGACATCAAAGATATTTTTCGCTTAAATAAAAAGGGGGCAATACCAACTATTATAGTGGAGTTTTCGTCGGTAATTACCAAAGAAAATGTGCTGGATAAAGTTCGCAAGTACAACCGCAACCAATACCAAAATAAACGAAATACACAGTCACAGATCCAGTCTCTCCGTGAGGACATGGTTGGGCGCTTGAACTTGTCGTTGAAGGCTGTTTCCGAATGGGGCGATACCAACTTGGTCAAGTTTAATGCAGCTAAGACCCAGGCGTGTCTCTCCTCTACAAAAAGGAGTCAATTCAAACCGGCTCCTATTTTCCGAGATGTAACCGTGCCGATAACCGATCGTATCGAGCTTCTGGGGCTAACACTAACTTCCACCCTCAATTTTGGCCCGTATATCGAGGCTAAGACTCAATTAGCATCAAAAAAGTTGGGAATCCTAGCAAAGGTGAGACGGCACTTCACACCCAAACAGCTGCTCAATCTCTATCAAGCCCAGGTTAGGTCGTGTATGGAGTACTGCTTTCATTTTTGGGATGGATCTGCTAAGTACCAGCTGGATGCGCTTGAGTCTATTGAGAAACGGGCCAAAAGACTCATTGGCAACGATACACTAGTCGAATCAAAGCTCCAGAGCCTTGATCATCGACGATAAATTGCTAGTCTATGGGTTTTCTATCGGTCACATTTCGGGCGGTGTGCGATGGAATTACACAATCTAATTCCGCCAAGCCTGTTCCATCATCGGACTACAAGACAAACGGCGATGCGCCATCGTTACATGGTGGACATCCCACTTATACGCACTAAACGTTTTGGGAATACCTTCATTGTGCGTACGGCTAAGGAGTGGAATTCCCTGCCGGAGTCTGTGTTTCCCGATAGCTATAACCTAGGGGACTTTAAGCCAAGAGTGAATAGGTTAATTTTAGGTAAGCGTGCTCCATCTTCGACCACATCATTACTTACCATAAGGTGAGATGGTAGTCAAACGCAAGCCTATTATCAATTAAAAAAAAACTCAGACAGGAATAGTGCATCGTACCTCAATCTAACAGCTGAATTGAGTTGTAGTAATAGGCACCACTGTGAGTGACCATTCCTCCGTACAACTTTGTCTAAATAACAAATCCTATACTAACGACAGAGTCAGATCCACTACAAAAGTCGATATCGAAGCTACTATTGAACACCTAAAAGATACTGATTTCTCATTCATAACAAAAGATTCCGATGCAAATAAGGCAGCTACACTATTCGTGGAATGTTTGATGTCCGCAGTTTCACTACACTCTAAAGTGTTTAAAGTTCAAACCGTAAAGTAACCCTTAAGCCGTGGATCACTCCTGGCTTATTACGGTGCATTAGACAGAGGGATAAGCTCCATAAATCGTTTTTGAAATACCCAAAAAACCCCGTTGCTGAGATCTCTTACAAGAGATACCGTAATTACTGTAACTCATTACTTAAAAAACTAACGATAAATTACGATAAATTAGCACTAAAATCATCACAAAATCCTAAGGAAACTTGGAGCGTAGTGAAATCAATAACAAACCAAACCCGGCAAAAACCATCTGCCGATAAATTATTATCTGCTACAAAGGATAGAGCGGAGGCAATTGAGCACATAAATAAGTAGTTTTGTAGTATCGGTAAGCAACTAGCCGATACAGTCATAACAAACCGAAGATCCCAACCTGGAGTATATAAGTTTAACACACCCCCAACACTTAATTCTATGGTTCTACTTCCCCCTGACGAGGCTGAAATAGAAACGGTAATTAATACCCTTAAAACGGACTGTGCCATAGGGTGGGACACCATTTCAGCAAAGCTAATTAAAATGGGCAAGGAAATTCTAATTTCCCTGATTATAAAACTCGTTGAGATCTGTTTTGAATAGGGAGTTTTTCCTCGAGTGTTTAAGAAATCACTTATCACGCCAGTTCACAAGGGAAGGAGACAGGATGATGTCAGAAATTATAGACCCATTTCTGTTTTACCAGCACTGTCAAAGATAGAAAAACTTTTAAACATTAGACTATGTAAATACTTAGAACGCAACGAAACTTTGTCAGATGCTCAATTTGGCTTTAGGTCAGGGAAAAGCACCGAAGACGCAGTAAGTCAACTCGTTGATTACATTACAGAGAAAGTTAAAAGAAAAAAAAAATTGTTGAGAAATGTATAGGTGTTTTTCTCGACCTCGCTAAGGCTTTTGACACAGTTTGTATTCCTACCCTTGTGAACAAGCTAGAACACATAGGGATCCGGGGTGAAGCTCTCAGTATATTTGCAGATTTTCTGGGTGAACGGACACAAAAAGTAAAGATAGAGGAAGTAGTTAGTAACGAGGCTAAAGTCACTTATGGCATACCACAAGGTAGTTCTCTCTCCCCGAGCCTCTTCCTGATATATGTGAATGATCTGTGCCAGCAGTCTCTTACTAATGGAAAAATATTTAGTTATGCAGATGATACAGCGCTTATATTTCACGGAGAGACTTGGGAAGAGGCACGGAACACTGCTGAGGTGGGACTATCTACAGTCAGTCATTGGCTGGAAGTTAACTTACTTCTTTTTTTTAACGTTGTAAAATCATCAAATGAGTCCTCCCACCCCGGGCAGGGCCGGAGGGACTGTCAGACTTGTACTGACTAAAATCCACGGTGTTCCTTCAATAGCCCTTTATGTTCCGGGGTCACGGTAATGGGATAAGTCCCACGACCCCGGCAGGCTTCGGCCCTCTACAGGGGGGGCTTTGTCATATTGCTGACGCTCTTTGAGGCGCGCGTGGAACACAACGCGCCGTCGACCTGGGCATGGTCCATGGTCAGACAGCGAGTTGCCTTTTACTCGCTGTCCGCATGCCCGCGCCTACGGTGGCCGGAGATCGTCGGCTGGGCTGGAGGGAGGACGCCATCCTCTCCCTCACACGGCCCGCCTCCTCCTTCGGTAGCATGACTGCTTCGCAGAAGGAGGCGACCGCTTCCCACTCCCTCTCGCCCCGCAGCATGGCCTCAACCAATGCCGGGCGCGAGAGGTCTCCGCCTATCGCCGCCGTGAGGACACGTCGATGCTCTGCCCAAGCGGGGCAGTCTTGCACCGTATGCTCTACTGTGTCCTCAGGGCGATCCTCGCAGTGGTGACACCCAGGCGTTTCTTCCTTCCCCATCAGACACAGGTACCTCCCGAAACTTCCGTGTCCGGTGAGGACCTGTGTCATGCGGTAGGTCAGGACGCCGTGACGCCGATCTAGCCACTCCTCAAAGAGGGGTCTTACCGCCGCAATTGCGGCGTGCCCGAAGTTAACTTACTTACCCTGAATATTGAGAAGACTTCATACCTGCAATTCACATTCGCCAAAACTAAATCTACGGCAATAAGTCTTAAGGCGCACACGTGCAATTTTCCTTACAATAATAGTCAATGCACGTGTCCCTCAATTTCCCAAAAGCAAAAACTAAAGTATTTAGGTATACTGTTAGACGTAAGACTAAGTTGGCGACCACATATTGAATTGACTACCTCCCGTGTAAGAAAACTAATTAGGGCCTTTAAAAATCTTCGATATGTGGCCGATTTTAAACTACTTCGCACGGTATATTTCTCTCTAGCGCAGTCTATAATAGGTTTCTGTATCACGGTATGGGGAGGTGCCTGTAAAACGATCATAATTCAACTAGAAAGAGCTCAAAGATCATTGCTCAAAGTTATGACATTTGAACCATTCCGGTATCCCACAGTTACTCTATACGAAAAGTGCGAAGTATTGACAGTGAGACAACTATATATCCTCAAACCAGTACTGAAACAACATTTAGTAACACCAGTAAATATATATATAATAATAAACAAGGAGATATGGCCGACAGACGAAATTATATCGGAACCGTGTGTCTCCAGTCAGGCGCTGGGCGGGGCAACAACTACACATGCAGTTTAATAAAATCAATAGATACGCACTCGCGGACACACCTGCATTTCTTAAATCAGAACGTACTATACAATCAATAATAAACCTTATTCCATCAAACACAGCGTGTATTTACCATGCACCGTAGAACTTACCCACACAAAAACATCGGTCGGTTGTGCTGTGGAAAAGCAATTTATTTTACATATACGCTAGTGATTGACTAAATCGGAAAGTTATCGATTCTTCCTTTTATTATTGTAAAATTTTTTTGGGGCTCCTGAAAATGATGTCCAGAAAATATTATAATAAAGATAAACATATTATTAAGAACATAATAATTATAATTAAGTACTCTTTAACTTTAAGTTTACTCACTGACCTGTGAAGTGGAGGTACCTATTTGTGTAGCACTTGACGCTTTGATATTACTGGGTTTGGCATTTTTTTTCTCAAATAGTGTAATCTTAAATTCATATATTTTCCCATGACTGTTTTGGTAAGAAATATTATGTGATTATTCATCGGGGACTGCTCAAACTGGTGAAACTCAATATTATCAAAGACATCTAATCCTATGAAATGTGGCAAAGCGTGAGTTCCTGTTTGACATTTTTACTTTTAACTGTAAATTTATCATCCGTGAGACAAACTGTTTTCATGATTATTTCTATTCTTTTACTATAATTTTTTTTATAATAAAAACGTTAGTTAGTAGAGAAATTGTTAATTATAACGCATTCGAAGCTTCAACGGAAGTAAAATACAAACCATAAAAAAATAAAGAAACAGCACGAGGATAAGGCATAACATACGATAATTCGAAACCCAAAAACACCACCGATTATTAACCTTAAATTTAAGCAATTAAACTTACTTTACGAGCATTGGTTACGCATTTCTCTACTGCGCTGTAAAATAATCAAAATAAGCAAAAAAACATTATTTACATCGATCTTCCAACCGGGTTAAAACGGTTGACAGATTGAAAAATAAACTATTGTAGCGACGGCGACGCCGGAAGTCCATGCGTAAGGACTTCCGGCGTCGCCGTCGCTACAATATAAAAATATCTGCGGCAATATAAATAGCTGCGGGCGTAAAATAAATTGTTTATTCTTTTTTACTTTCTTGTACACTTGACTTTTCAACTTATTTTTCTTTCTGTCATGTCATGTAAAATAAAAGTTAAACATATTTTCTTAGAGGTTTCCGTATGTTATAAAACCCCTAAACTATAATAGCAATATTTCATTCGTCAATCGACATAGTTGTCGATAGCGTACGTTAGTGGATCTACACACATCACTAACTCGTCGCAAGAAGCGGCGGCCTCACTACGCGATAAATTCGCGTAATATAGTATCGTTTTGTTATTTTTACATTGCTTGTCCAGTTACTTAGTGACGAACTCAGGTTGTGGTTAAGGAGCAATGTATTTATAGCAAAAGTAGTACAGTCGCTGTGATATTTGAAAACAAAAATAACATAGTAAAAGCAAGAAATATTTTACGATTTATTGTTATTCATTATTTTAAAGACAAATATTGTAAAATCCTTGTACTTACATATGGTAAGTGATTCCATGATTCACAAAGTTTTGTTTTGGCTTCAGTTTTTACAAGATACCACTTAACAACTCGGCATTCTTATAAGTTATCACGATCGCCGTCGAAAGCGCACTAGTTCGCGGAGACGGCCACTTGCCTGTGACATGAGCCCTATGGCCATATCGCGCGGTCACCGATACTCCCCCTTGCCACTTCTACTGTATTTTATATTTCTATGTAAATAAAGTATTTCTATATAAATCATGCAAACAAAAATAAGCGCACTATAACTAACACATGTAAAGCCGTAAAATGTAAGACTGCCGCGGCTGGCTAGACGACAACACCACTTTCTGGCAGTGTATACCTATAATAAAATTAACAAACTGCTTCTTATCAATCCCCTTTCAAAAAATGAAGCTAAAAAAAGAAAACACAAACCGAAAACATATTAATACAAACTCTACAATAATCAGCATTTGTAATATATATACATAGGTATGTATGTATATTATTATTCTTGAATAGTTGTATATAGGTAGGTATATACAACTATTCAAGAATCATGCCCCACACACAACACACACACATACACCCACACCACACACACATACACACACACGTCACGCGCGCATGCATGACACGTTTTTATAATTGTATGGTTTTACGAATATTTTATGTTGTAAAAATGTAAATAAGTAACAAAAATGGGAGAAGACACTGACTCCTGTAACACAGGTTATTACCTAGCTCAGGAGTGAGGGCTTCAACAGCTAATGTAACAATTTTTATGACAATAAACAAATTATTATTATTATTAATTTATTATTAGTATAGATATTAATAACATATAAATTAAAATATACATTAAGTTGGTAAATTAACATAAAAGTGTTTTTACGTTTCTTTTGCTTTTTAAGCTGGTCATAGATTAAACCTGATACATTATGCCTAAATACAAAAGTTAAAGTAATGTGAAGCGTGGACGAGCTCTTCAAAATGATTGGTATTTGATGAGTGGAAAGTGGAAATGAATTTTCGTAAAATTAAAATATACTGGTACTCCAAGAGGACTGTGATGATCTGGCCTAACTGATGATGAACTCCGAATATGAGAAAAGTATCTCAGCCCTGGTTCTACGAAGACCTTTCATGTCTGGAATCATTTAAAAGGTCTCGATGCGACCAAGATGACTATGGTTTCGCCTACCTGATCATGAACCACCACATAATGAATACAAAATACTTTTTCAGTTTGCCTTTTGCCAACATTTGAAATGTACATTTTACTTCTACCACGTATAACAGAACCATTGAAAATATTGCAAATTGTGCCGGTGAGCTTTCTATCTTTTTCTATTTATTTGAATTAATAATTTTTTTAACCGTGTAAGTACGAGTGTAATTTATCTAAAAAAAAATTGGCCAAGTGTAAGTCAGACTCGCCCATGAAGGGTTTCGTAGTAACTACGCAAGATAACATTGTTTTTCATAGTGTTTATATGAAATACAAAGTTATATTTGCGGTTTTAGAAAATGTACTATATCTCAAAAACTGCCGACTCTATTTCGTTCAAACAGATTTTCATTGAAAGTTTTCATTAAGATCTAGACATAATAGCAAATATTTTGTTTAGATTTTTCACTCTATTATCATAGAAGTCTAGCTGTGCCCCACGGATTCACCCGCGTATAATCCTACCAATAATTATACAACATGTACTTAACATAATTAACGCACATCCTGGAAGTAGTTTGTTCGGAATCGTATACTGAAGCGATTTCTATCATGTTTAATATAGGTAATTTTTATCCCAAAAATAATTAAAACTACGTAAGTTACAGTCACATTACCCTTGTACAGTTAAAACAAACTGAAATAAACCGTAACTCAAGGCAATAAGACTTTTAAAAGTGCAGTTTTATTTGTATTAATACAAATTCCGTATTGAATGATACAAAATATAGAAAAATGAACCTTATTTCAAGCACATTAAAGTCTTTACAAATACACTTATACATGTTTAACTAAAAATTCAGTGTATGTATTATGATTATAACATAATATACTAATGGGGGTGTTTGAGGGTATGCGTTAATTACGTTACATGTTGTATACACGATTTTCTTATAAAGTTATTGAGTAACTCCTGTCCCCGCGCGAGATCAACACAGACGGACGTTATTCTAGTAGCTTTGTGTTAATTTTACCGTGAATAAAATGCATAAATAGTATAATAAATCCTTTATTTCACCAAAGCCATTACAATAATAATACAATAACCACAAAAAAAAAGTTTGAACACAAGGCTTATTCTATGAGATCCAAAGAGATGGAAATACCCTGACTCCTAAACTAGGTGTAAGTTCCTGTGACTTAGGAGTCAGTGATTCCTCAAAAACTATAACAGCAAAATAATTATGCTTCTTTCAGTTAGGACGTTAAATACAAAGCAAATGGTGAGAGATACCAATAACTTGTACAAGAAAAGAGAAATGTAATACAAAAAACTAAATAAAAAGAAAAACAAAAACTTTACACACTACTTATAAACTTAGCGGTGAAGAGTGTTAGTGTAGTGTGTGTGTGCGTGAGTATGTATGTGTGAGAGAGTGTGTGCATTAGTGAGAGAGTGTGGGTATTTAAGCGAGTGTGTGTGCGTGTGTAATTGTGCGTGTAAGGCATGTGTGATATTGCAAGTATTTAAAGCGTATGAGTAACAGTTTACTGCAAATTACCACGCAGAAGATCCTCAGTACCTTCAAAGGTGAGTGATTGGAGATAATTTCTGATAACTTTTTTACATTGAAATCTTGTGGTCGAATATATATTTAATTTTTTATTTAAAGAGTTGTAGATGGTATTGCTATTGACAAAGAACTGGCGTCTAGCAAAGGCAGTTCTGTGACGTTCCTGGGCAAAAACATTATGTTTACGTCTGCCGCTGGGTTGCGTAGAGGGGCGTGCAGAGTGTTTGTGTAAGGCACACAGGAGCACGTAAAGTTGTCTGACTGTGAGCACTTTGCTGTTGGCACAGAGCTGCACAGTGGGATACCTTCGTGGTCGGCCATGAATCACCTTCAGGATAGCTCTCTGGGCCCTTTCTACACGTATAAACATATTCTGGGTAGCAGCACCCCAAACAGGTAGACAATAGGTAAGGACAGACCGGCATAGGGCAAAATAAACTAACATAAGAGTGTCATGATCGGCGGAGTTCCTTAATTTCTTGAAAACATATATCAGTTTACGTATCCGGGAGGTCACTTTCACTATATGGGGATGCCAGTTGAGATGCTGATCAATGAGTATACCCAGATATCGTACATACAGGGATTTCGCAAGAGAGAGGCAACTACACTGAGTTGCGGAACCACAAGTGTGTGCTTTTAGGGTAAGGGAGTTTGAGGGACACTGATTTGACCTGATGGCAAACGCAACGTATACAGTTTTTTCAACATTTAAGGTGAGTATATTATCTGCTAAACACTTCATCACACAAGAAAGCGCAGCCTCAGCGTTTCGGTAAGCCTGGGGCCAGTCATAACCATCTATAATTAGAGCGGTATCGTCTGCATAAGTAAATATCTGACAATTTACTAAAGACAGTTTGCAGATCTCATTTATATAAATGAGAAAGAGGGTAGGCCCCAGAATGCTGCCCTGTGGAACGCCGTATGTGATAGGAATCATCACTTGTATGTTGTCCGACTTTCACCTTTTGAGTGCGATTACTCAGATAGTCCGCAAATATTTTCAGGGCGTGACCACGTATACCAATTTTCTCCATTTTGTTTAACAAGGCTGGGGCAGAAACGGTGTCAAATGCCTTTGACAGATCAAGGAATATTCCCAAGCACTTATGTTTTCTATCCAGCATCCTCGCGACATGATTAGACAAGGCCATGACTGCGTCTTCTGTACTAACTCCCTTTCTGAAGCCGTATTGATTGCTGGATAAAATACTGTTGGCAAATATACGTAAAAACTGAGAATCTACATCAGTAAGTTACAAGTGATAATCGTTTGTAAAAGGAAACGTCTATTCTTGGCCATGTTTTGCCCATCAATGTGATAAATACAAAAAAATACCCATTTAGTAACTAAAATATTGCTGTTATTTATTGGTAATGAAAACTCCGGAATTAAAAACCGATTTAATCAAGAAACTCAATTGTTTATTGCCTTATTTACGCTTCCGGTCGCTGGTCAATCCTGTCAAAGTAGGAATGGTAACTTTTACTGAAAAAAAAAAACGATATTCTAAAACCGGTTTCCAAAAATCGATTTATACAAAATCAATTTTTATTATGTAGTTGTTTCGCTTTTATTATTTTATTTAGAGACAAAAAAAAGGTTTGTCCATTATCGAGCTTCTAAATACGAACCATTTAACCGATTCCGTGTTTCCAGTTTCGGGAAAATATAGATTTTTCGATAAATTGATTTCTTAGCCTCATCCCTACGTCAAGAAAATCGTAATTGACAACTGACTGACATTTATCATTTTTTTTAGTTCTGTTTCTTTGTGAACCGTGATTTCTTTTCTACTGCATTTTTCTATTTGATATTCTGATGACTTTGATTACGATTATGGACCCTGTAATCGTTCCCGATGATGACCTTGGCTTTACATTGGGTTCTGTAACCGCCTTCCACGACGACACCAGCCTGCCAATGCAGACCCTACCTATTATTTACAAGGGACTTGACACGATTATGGAACCTGATTTACATAAACTTACCAGTGTACCACGGAGTCATCTCTGTGTCAATTGTGGCGTGGATACACGAAGACTTAAGAGATTTACCTTGAGCAATATGGAAGTTCGGTCTATATTTCAGCAATGGATTGCACCACAACAAGTAAATTATAAAAACATACAAGTTACATACTCAACAACTTATATTGCGTAGCTACTAAAATCTATAAGTATGTTTTTGATTAAAACTGATTTTTTATATTAAGATTTATAAAAGTCCAACCGAGTTCTATGAAAAAAATTGTGTTTGTTTCTTTATCTATGATGTCAACCCTTATGCATCCAATTTGTTTCTTTCGTGGGTGTCACTTGGCCAAAACTTCTTTATCAAATGGATATTTCCCTTTCCGTGATCCAACATCTACAGCGGAAGTAACAGCAGTGTTAAATAACAACGAACTCAGATTTTTAAAAAAGTGTACGCGTTCTTTACTTTGATACTAGAATTCTACTGAAACAATAGTTCACTAATTTCGATTCCATGCTGGAGAAGTCCGTAGCGCGGTTGCGAAAAGTACGCGTTGGCCCTACGAATATCCGAATTACCCAAGTTCGAACCTTAACCTGTGACATAACTTTTTGTGCTTTTGGCTTTTTCTTTGCATTTGTAAAATATAATTTGAATTATTTTTTTTTTAATAATATAATATTTAGTCCTGGAAATACAAACAAAAATAAATGTGCCGACAAATAGATCACCGTCATTAACGTTCGCCCCGTCTACATCGCTTGCAGCACCGTTGCCAATTCCACTTCAGCACTGCTCCTCGGAACCTAACATACTGAATACTGACTCGGTCAGTAAATAATGCGGCTTTCCAAACGCTCCGAGCAAAAAATGTTCCGAGTCAAGGATAAATCAGTATAACGAATTATCTATTTTCATGGCCGGAATTAAAACCACGTTCCTGGAATTTAAGGAGGGACAAGTAAAGAAAATTGAGAAATTGTGTGAATCAGTGGCAGAGATAAAGATTCAAAACTCACAAATCCAGGCTACAGTTTTTTTTTATATTACAGGATTATGATGACCTCAAAAATTAATTTATTAAATAAATTAAAAATAAAACCGCAAATATAACTTTGTATTTCATACAAACTCTATTAAAAACAAAGTTACTTAGCGTAGTTACTACGAAACTTTTCATGGGCGAGTCTGACACGCACTTGGCCAATTTTTTGAAGGTCATTTACTAAATCGCAAATATGACTGTGTATTTCATACAAACACATCACAAAACCTTATAAAATCAATAATTTACAAGCATCGCCGGATGACACTCGGTAGTATGCGGCAGGTACATGTGCAGGTACGCATAGCTACCAGCGCGGTGGCTGTCGATACGCCCGACTCCCGAGGCACCCCGAGGTGACCTAACTTTCAGTCTTTCCACCGCTTGCACCGCCGCACTATAAGACCAGCCGGTATTTTCCATCTCAAAATTGGTTGGGACAAAAGTCGTGTTACTGAAACTGTTTTGATTGTTTTACATTCTAAGATGATAGAGCTATCCGATATAATAGTAAAAAAAAATACAAAAAATTTTTAGGTATGTACATCAAGTTACACCCAAACTTTATACTTTGATAATTTGATATTAACTAGTCTACTCCTTATGGAAGTTCAACTTAAGATATTTCTATGTTCTTCAAGGGAATGTATAAGTATTAATACATTTTTGGATTGCTCAAGATTTCTAGTTTATAACTACGTTATTTTATGATGAAAAATATTTTTTCATACATTTTTAAACAATTTTTAAATGTCATAAGGAATTTTTACGTCTATTTAATTTTCAAGTTGAGGTTTCCTTTATTACCGATGGCTCCCGATGTCGAGTTAATGACATTTTTAGATACCTTACCTATTCAGTAATAGAAGGAAATGAAACAAACCTGCGTCATTGCTGCGCCATTTCGAACTAGAAGCAAAAATGTCGACCTAAATATATTTTCACACTATATTTTTTTTGCGGTGACCATTTTAACCACACGTATGATAAAAATCATGTTGCGTAGTTCTTATCTGTTGTGGTGATTATAATTAGTATTAGTGCGAAAAGTGTTTTTATCAATTTTCTTATTGCTTTTTGAAACATGTTACTGAAACTAGGGTCCTATAAATACTCGGGTTTGCAGCGTGTTCATCAGTGTCCGGATACCTTCCTTCGGTAACTCTGAATTTGCTGAAAAAAGTTTAAAATGAGTGATTTTGTGTGTTTTCGACGCGATATATGTGCTCAGATAATAAGCGGGAAAAGTACTTCAGACATTGAAAAATATTTGTTAGACAATTTCCATTTATCAACAACAGATGTAACCAAATATGGGTGAAAGCTCAAAGAAAACAAGATCGCTTCGAGAGTCAAAACACAAATTGGTTAAATGGCGAGTTTAGAGTACCATTGGAATCTTGTAGTACCTCAACATCTGAAAATCCTGACATATTCGGAGAGTACGAAAAAACGTAAAAACATAGAATTACTCCAGGAGTATGGAATGGGGCATGTGCATTACGCTCATGTTCAAGGTTTACGATCTATGGGTCAAAATGATAAAGCTTCGATTGTGAGTTAATACTAAATACAGAAAAGGAGGAGAAAAAAGTCATTCTACGAAACATTTCATTCACAAAAGTCCAGATGGTGTGGAAGGTACACCATCTATAGGTATACCAAAGAAGAAGCTTTATGTATATATATTGAAACCGATCTATCCAAAGCTCAATATTCCTACCTGAGGCTGAGGCTTGTTGAGAAAAACTTATTTTCTGTATTTCCATCATACTAAATTTTGGCTGAAGCAAAGAAGGATTGCTATCCTCTTGCGTCAAGCGTATCCGTAACGAATATAAGTGCTAAAGTGAACTTTCAAGATCTCTTAGATCATACTGCCTGTCGTATTTTAAAAATAGACTCGGTTTCTAAAACTTCGCCCGTCTCAAACTGTATAGCAAATGGGATTGCGATGGATCCTCGAGACAAAGTGAGTATAAACAAGTTTTACCTGAAGAAAATGAACAAATGTCGGATGCTAATATGTTTATAGTTTCACTTGTACGATTAAGACTAGAGGATGAAGAAAGTAAAATAGTTACATGGCAAAATCCAACATGTTCTTCAGTTAGATATTGCAGACCCATTTCTCTGGAATTAGCAAAAGAAACTCTAAAAAAAAAGTTATTTAAAAAATCTAAAAAACCCGACTGCTCTACTGAAATGCAAGAAACAAGCAGATTTTTATTTTAAAAAGTGATAAGCAGGCGGGACCCAATTGAACATATTTTTTTTAATGGGCTGGGTCCGCCTGCTTATCACTTTTTAAAATAAAAATCTGCTTGTTTTGCATTTCAGTTGCTGCGCACTCTCAACATGGTGGCGGATACAATCGACATATTCACCTGTACACTGAGTGAGTTCACAAGGGCCACGTACTGTGTGTGTAGCATGTAATGTATAGTTAAGTAGGTACAATTTATTTTAAGTTACTTTGTCGCATTAGATTTGAGATCTGTAATGGCAAAGGAAACATGTGTGTGATAAATAAATAAATAACTGGTAATATATGCCATCTTCAGTCCACAAAATTCTTATACATGGTACCAAAATAATCGAGAATTTTGCAGTTTTGCCAATAGGCCAATTATCTGAAGATGCTCAAGAAGCTCGTAATAAAGACTATAAGAAATATCGGTTACATCACGCTCGAAAGTGTTCCAGGTCAGCCACAATGGAAGACGTTCTGCGCATACTATTGTATACTTCTGATCCCTATATATGTAGCTTAAATAGATCAAGTGCTGTGATACCAAAAGAACTACTTAACGAAGCTAAGGAGCTTTTAGTATTGACAAGTGATGAGTAGATTATTGTTTATATTTTTTCATGGATAGTTTTTTTTTTTTTGTTTAAAATTATGTAGTTATAAACTTGTTAATTATTATAATTTAACTTAATGTAAGCAAATAATTCATATTAATAATTTCATTTAATTTTTGTATGAACAGTTTCGACATTTTAAGTTTGTATTTTTTTACTAAAACACACATGGTTTTGAAAGTAGCAGTGTTTTAATTATATAATAGCATAAGTATTCAGAAATACGTACATAAAATTTCAATTTAAAATGTAAAGAAACAAAAAAGTTATAGAATTTTGAGATGGAACGCACAGTCGCACCGGTTGGTCTCATAGTGCGCCGCGCCGCGCCGCGAAGCCCGCGTTCATTTTGTATGCAATCAAGAACGTTACAGTTCTTATAGTGTGTTTACTAGCGATGCAACGAATACGAATATTCGTATTCGTTGAATAGTAGACATTTACAGAATATTCGTATTCGGCGATTACTAATACGAATATTTAAAAACTAATATGTTTGTACGCAACTCTATTTACTGCAGATTTGAAAAATTTCCAAGTCTGAAAAAACTCACCCAAAAATATTTTTCACTGAAGCCATGTACAGTCGCCTCGGAAAGACTTTTTTCACGACGCCTGGGAACACCCAGACTGAAAAAAGAAATCACCTAAAACCAGAAAATCTACAAATTTTATGTTTTTTAAATAAAAATTTGCCTGTTGTAAATTTTAATTATTAGAACAGTAAACATTCATCAAATAAATAAGTCTTTTATTACCATGGCGAGATATTCGCATTCGTATTCGTAAAAGTAGTATTCGTTGCATGTTTACTATTGTTTCATAAATCTGTATCTTCTCTTAAATCTATCTTACTAGACTGTGATTTCTCCTTCTTCTTCTAATAAACTATATTTGTTAAGTGGGTTTTTATATTTTAAAACTTTTTATATTTTAAAACCAATAGACATTCTACAAGCTATACAGCGTGTTACAATTTTGTTTTCGTATTCTATTTGTAAAATGATCAGTTTTAGTCGAGTTTAAGTTAAGATTTTGTTGATTAAATAATTCATATACCTACTTATACACTTATTTTTTCTTTTTATTTATACCAGTCCATCATCATTAGATATGGAACTTTACCATTATATTTTATAAATATATAATGAAACAACTAATTAAAACTCCTACCAAATCCTACTCTTCTTCTTCTTATCGTGTGGGTAAGTAAGGTCTAACGACCCCATACACCCTAGCGTCAGAGTTTCTAGATTGCCTCAAGTGCCTCTGACGTGGTATATTTTGACGACCGCCATTTAGCGACCGGGACCACCGGCTTATACGTGCCTTCCAAAGCACTGAACCATCTTTTTATCAGACAGTGAAGTTATTCAGGCCTGCCATGCCCTAGCCAAACTGGGAACAATTTTACAAAGTATGCTTCCCGCGGGAATCGAGCCCACGACCACCGGGTCATAAGGCAAACGCCTAAACCACTCGACCACGGAGGTAGTTATTAAGTCTTATTACTTACTAGTACTCACGCGGGGCTTCGCTCCCGTGGATTCTATCACGGTAAAAACATAACTCTCCTTTTTTGCAGTCGCGTAAAAAGTAGCCTATAACCTTCCTCAAGCTTCAAGCTACTTCCATACCAAATTTCATCCGAATCCACCCTGTAATTTTCGAAGATTAGCGCGTTCAAGCAAACAAACAAACAAACAGACTTTTCCGCTTTATAATATTAGTATAGATATCCGGTAATTTATTTCAAAATAAAAATGTATAGTAAAAATGTAGTAAGCCTTGAGAGGCTTACTACATTTTTACCGATCGTCTTTGCCGATTTAATTTTGTTCTCCGCAGAGAACAAAATTAAATAGGCAAAGACGACAGCCATGCGACGCGCGACGTGTCTGTATTCTTAATCTAATACGCTTTTCGTATCTTTCGTTGTAGTATAAATATTAATTGGTAGAGGGCGCTAAAATAACAAATGTTAGTACAGTTTCCAAATCCTCAAGGTCGTTGGGCAATGTAATCTCCTTAATTCAAGAAAATGCGCTCGTGTGCGTGTCGGCCGCTAATATTGCATGAGTGTATCATGCGTCTGCGTAAGGATATTTTATGACGCACATACGTTTTGCATTTAGTAAGGATTTAGTTACGGATGTTGTTTTAGACTTATAATTTAATATTCTAATTGGGGTGTCTGAGGTATTGCGCTTAATCTGTTACACCTTGTACAGTAGAACCCGCTTTACACGATCACGCTTAAAACGATTTCTCGCATAATACCTACGTCATTTTACGTCAGTCCCTACAACTTGAGACATGTTCTCATACATTTCTTAACGCTTAAGGCGTTATCCCTAGCAAAACGCCGCGCTAGCCTAGTTTTTAGGAGCTATCTCCTTGTTATTTAAAAAGAAATATTAAATAATAAACATACATTAAATTTCTTCATAATCTTGACTCCTAAAGGGTATTTTTTTTTTTTTTGTTTATGGTGTTTATGTTTCATTAATCTACTTCTAACTAAACCATAAAAATTGAGAAATAATGATTGATAATCTGTATCTACTCGTAAAGTAAACATGATTTAATATTGGTACTGACACTAATGGATAGACAATTTAATAATGAACATTATGTAGTTTTGTTTTTGTTGATGTGACAAATATTTGATTTTATAAAGATTTTATTCTAAAATCCGGGCGTATTCACATACGCCCCGTACCGGGATTCAGTGTGCCACAAGGCTTCGAGGGTGAGACACGTATCGCTTGTCGCCGCTCGATCGCGTGGCACGTCGCATTATCAGTAGATAAATAATATTTGTTTTATCAATACAAACGTCAACAATCGATGTTTGTTTTGGTTATAGTTTTTGTGTTAGTTATTTATTGTGTTGTTTACTGCGAAAGGACGATTTGTGTGTGTATTTAGAACTATTGAGTTTTGTGAAAGCACTCAAAATGCCATAGTACAAGAAAGTTGTGCGATTAGGACGTGCAAAAATAGCAAAGATGAATGTAGCTCGGTAAGCTGTCTCGTAATTACTTACATTCTAAATAACAGTGAAATTATTTATTTACGATACAATTTATTTATCAATCTTTTTTTTTTTGTAGCAGGGCTAAAAGAAAAGGACAATTAGTTATGACGAAACCCCAACAATTCTCAACACATTCTCAACAAAATTACGTTGATAGCAGGTATGTACCTACCTACTATAAATCTAAGTACTGTTCTAAGATATGAGTATTCACATTCAGTAAAGTGATAACATCTCATCATGGGCATATAATATTTTATCAACAAATAAAAATTAATCTTCGCGTAAACTACATTCATGAACATTTACTTTGATTCAGTACTTACGTGGTGTGCTTGTCATGCACCTATTGATTTTTGTGTGTATATATTTGGGTGTATTTTAAAATAAATAATCTTTTGTAGGTTAAAAGATGTCCAAAGTGATGCACCTCTAATGGATATTTCTAATATACAACCGATGAAAATAAACAATAATGAGTGAGTATCCTTACTAATATTATAGATGCGACAGTGAGTTTGTTTGTTTGTTACGCTTTCAGGCCGTGCGTGCACTGCGTTGCGTTTTGGAAACGCAAAATTTGTGAAGTATGGAGTGTCATAGAAGTGCGCGCACTGCGGTCAGTCTACCGGTGCGGCGCGGTAGAACTACCGGAATTGCGGCCTCCGCAAGGCAGTGCGCGCACGGCCTCACGCTAAAACAGCTGAACGCATTTGGATGAAATTTGGCACATATGTAAACCATGATCTGGAGAAGGACATAGGCTACTGTTCATGCGGAATCGCTGACGAAGTCGCTGGTAACAGCTAGTTACATATAATCCTTTTCTCGTCCTTTTCTTTTCAGGGGATATTTCCTTTTTAGCATGCTAAAGTACAATTTTATTGAATATCATAAATATAATTGGCGATATAGAACTTTCATTTTATAAAAAGTAGGTAGCACATTTCTATTACACACCCTCTGTGTGAAACAGAGAAACCTAGTATTGTAACAAGTAACAATCTCTCTATATTTTAATGATTTACGAATTTATAGAAATTATTTAATCACTAGTAGGGATGATATACCTGATGTATTTACGCTACCCGGAACAAGGGCTTCGTTTCGAAGTACCTAGTGCGCGCCCTGGTGCGGGCGGGAAATACTTGTTGTCATATAAATAAGGACCACAATCGTATTTGCAAAAAAAAAACTACTTTGAACTTTCAAGTATTTTGTTTTTCGTAAAAATGATTATGTTCCTTATTCTTATAATAATACGGATCAATTTCCAATGCAATTTTTATACCTACCAGCCAAGTCTAGTCGCGGCGGCGCCGACAGAAGCTGCCTATATATAATAGTCGGTATTCATTTGTTTTGTTTGAAGACAGGTGTGCTTCCAAATATTTAAACGCAAAAATTAATAATTAACTAACGTTTTACAAGCTTCTACGATTGTTTACACAAAAATAAAAGGATATTCTACTGTACATTCATGAAGTTTTAACTAACTCTTTAATTTTGACGAAACACGTGTTTTATACTTTTATGACTTAGTCCGTCGGGTAGTTTAGTGTGTGGTTTTATTAATAATATTTTTTTTTTGGTTTTCTTTAAACCTTGTTTGTATGTCCCTCCCCAAAAAATATCACTTATCTACTAATAAAAACACATTGAAAATGTGACCGCCAACCCCATCATCGCGGTCGTAACACAGAGCGGTTTGGCGAGTTTCGATTAGTATTGATTCGCTATATTCTGTCTTACTTTTATAGAAGTGAGGATAAAAGGCGCGAACTAAAACTAAAAGAAGTTTTCGCAACCAGTGCGGCAGCGCCAGTCTGCACCGCCGCACAGTGGGACCATACTCAAAATTTGTGGACTTAGGCAACAAAGTTCTAATATCGATGCGATTTTTTTTATATGACGTGTTGTGATATTCCTGACAACTTTTATTCTTATAAAATTTCTTCTAAAGTTGATAGTTTGTCGTGAATAAAATTAATTAGATTTTTTTGTATGGGGCGAATCACGTTTAATTTTTTTTCTTCAATGATGCTTGTTGTTGGGTGTGTGGCGTGGGTATATAATAACGCGAGTGCTCATTCAGTAAAAAAAAATATATTTTGTATGAAATTTTTTGCCATTTAAAATATTCAAAGTATATTTTTTGTGTCATTAGGCTGATTGACCTTCTTGCAATTTAATGTGAGCTCCTTTTTCGGTAATGTCCATATTCTCTTGTGGTGGGTAACATCTTTTCTTGGCATTTACATGCTTTGGATAAGATGGAAAGGCAACACAGCTTTTTTCTTTCAGAAATTGTCGAAGAGCTAAGTACTTCCATTTCGAGAGCGCAACTGATGTATAAAGAGCTTAACATTTATCTTCAGAGACAGTACTTAAACTCTGCTTTTTGAATAGTCGCTCGTTTACTTCGGATAGCGCATCTGGATTACTAGAAAAGTATTCGACCACTTTTGCCAGATTCGTTTTGCCGTTGTCTTTCAATTTTGTTATGTACCAGTTCTGCAACTCTTCCTCAGAAAGAATTTTCTTCTACTATGGAAGTAGAACGTCTTTTTTTGCTTATTACTTAACTATCGAACGGTTTTCTGTGTTCTTTTTCTGTAGATGTTTCCGCTTTCGCAGTACATACTGCAAGAGTAGGAACATGGGAAACTATATCCACAGGCTCAGATAAGGCTGCGTCTGAAAAGCCCATCTCGCTTCTCAGGTAAACACTGTCACAAACAAGCCAGTTGATGTTTTTTTCCAACCACTTGCGATTACTTACACGATTCATAAAAGCTTTTTTGATTTCTACTTGACTCTATCCACTTTTTATTTAGATTTACACAAAAACGTCGACAGAACTCCTTGATTTGGTTCTTGTCTTCTTCAGAAACTTCGGTAGTCAAGACAGAAATTATACTTTCATATAGAAACATATGATTTTTCAGATCACCGCCACTTCTACAAAATCCAGCCATAGTTCTAATGTAAATATAAAAATAAAAGTATTTCACTATGTTCACAAATAAGTGACAAGAGCGAAACTAGATGGACTTATTTTTTTTTAGGTAGGGCCACTCGTAGTTCAGCACACTAAGGCTGGTCACTACTAAACCGGAGATGGACTTAATGAATGTCTTTATATTTATAGTCAGTGTTAATTACTCAAGTAGTGGACATAACAGTGAGTGAAAACTATTCAGCCAATCAGAGACGAGCATTTTTCGATGACCCATTAGTTATGCGCTTAGCCGAGCGCACAAACATAGGAGTCATCAATCACAATGCACCTCTACCGATAACATGCAGTCATGCAATAATCACTAAATCTCTAACAGAATTACTAATTATACGTACCTAGGCGCTATTAAAACTATATATTTAACTAAAAAAAAGGTCAAAACAGCCAAATGAGACAAAAATATACTTTGAATTTATTATAAATGGCAAAAAAAAATCTTACAAAACATTTTTGTTACCGAATGATTACTTGCGCTGTCGCGGATGGCCGGCACTGATTTTTTTTTCGTGGATAAAGAATGACCCTAGCTATCATATACTCACGTCACACACCCAACATATTAGCACAATTAAAGAAAAAATTATTAAACGTGATCCGCTCCATACAAAAAAGTCTAATTATTTTTTTTTTTAGACAAACTATCAACTTGGAAAGAAATTTTATAAGAATAAAAGTTATCAGGAATATCATAAAACGTCATATAAAAAAAATTGCATCGATATTGGAACTTTGTTGCCCAAGTCCACAAATTTTCAGTACGGGCCCACTGTGCCACTGCAGCTTGTAGAGATGAAAATACTTGCATAGGAAATCGATCCATATCTTTATAACAATAAGGAACATAATCGTTTTTACGAAAAAAATATTTGGAAGTTCAAAGTAGTTTTTTTTTTGCAAATACGATTGTGGTAAAAACAAAAGCGAAATAATTTTTGCATTTTTTTCCCAATTGCCACCTGATGGCAATCCATGTGGGTGGCTGGGACTATACCAGATGGCGGCTACGAAAATTTTCAAGATTTTCGTCATGGGTGTAGTTTCCATATTTTTCGAGTCAAAATGTAAACCCAAGATGGCAGGTGTCAACGAGACTTACTGCTACTAAATACTTTCAAGTATTTGAAACCCTTTTTTTCTGGGTGGTAAAATCATCATATGACTCCAACCGCTTTCGGTGGAGCGGAAGGGAGTGTCAGACTTCTACTGACTAAAAACCCACCCTGCTCCTTCTGGTGACCTTGCATTCCGGGGTCGCGGTGTCTATTGTCTGTCTGTTTAGAACAAATACTGCAACGAGTATTTGAAACCTTGCTTACAACCCTGGTATTTTTACATACCTACTCGTATTTGGAAGCCCTGATATTGCATTTTCAGGTATATCTCAGTCTTTTAATAGTCACCCAAACCTTAAAAATCTGTTATCATTATGCAAAACATTTCTTTTGCAGTTTACGAGAGAACTTTACGGGAGACTTGACGGAAGCTGAAAACACAGAAGAAAACAAAAGAAGATATATATAGGAGAAGTGAAAATTTATGTATTCGTTATTTAGATTTTAGGGATATGTAAACTAGAAATAGTTAAATTAATAATAATTTGTATTTGTATTTTTTTTCTTTATAGTAATAAATGATGATTAAATTGACTTTGTTATTTATTTATTATTTTTATACTTTTATCACAGTCGAATAAAAGGTAACTCACCTTCAATCTTAAAAATAAACAAGGCATAATATTTATTATAGAGTGCCATGAATACTTATATTACCTTAAATAATGTGTATAAAAACGTGTGCCCCGTCAGGAACGAAGATTAGTTCAGTTTCATTATTTAAATTTGCAAATTTTTAGTGCCGCCATCTTTAATTTTGGTTATGATCCTATAATCGTTATGAGCGCCCTCGAAAACTATCAAAACGACACCCATGACGAAAAATGTGCAAGTTTTTGGTGGCGTACGCCAACTTGAATCCTGATTTTGACCCCATAATCGTTATCATCACCCTCGAAAATCATGGAAATGACACCTATGACGACCAATGTGCAAATTTTTGGTGGCGCCATCTTTAATTTTGATTTTGACCCTAGATTTTGCTATAGGCAATTTTTGTAAGAGAGAAAGTCGCATGGAGTGGCATCGCTTTTTCGTTATTCATTCCAAAAGTTAAAAGTTTTCATGGACGTAAGTATATAGTCACTGACTTCATGACCAAAATTATTTATGCGCACCATTTCAATCATTCATAGAAAGATATTTTTATTTTATTTAATGCCGTATCTGTGAATTCTAAGCTCTGTGGGTTTTACTTGTATTCGTAAGTTGCTCGCCAGTTGGCGCTAGTGATATTTTACGTAGTATTATAGAGGTGGGGTGCGGCAAAGGGGGAACGAATGCTCAAGGTTATTTGCTCAGGGTACCCTCTTAATACGATTCGTCATCCCGTTGAATACGCCTACATACTACTACTACTACTACTACATAACTACAACGCGTGTTGTCTCTCGCGGCAGCGGCGAGCGTCTGTCTTAAGAGCGCGTATAAAGCAAAATTACCAATTTTCTATTTGATTTTACATGAAAAATTCCAGACCAAATCTTAAAATCAAAATATATGAATAACTACATCATATTTTCAAGGGCTCTCTCTGATCAAAAACATAAAATAATAACATTTCCTTGGTAGAAAAAAATCACGAAATAACCTCTAATTCTCATGTTTTTCCGTTTTGTACTCGATATGGTAATGCCTATTGCGACAAAAATTTGATAAATAATTATATTTAAACAAGAGTAAAGGCTTTGCTTAGGCATTTTATGTAATTCCTTTTAGTTTTGGATTTATTACGATAAAACACTTTTGGCGCATACTACGTTTTTATTCCGCGCAAGAAGTCATCTTCCGTCGCTCGTTGCGGGAGCTTCAAGCATATTTCTATTTCACACATCAGTCGCTACCGCTCTGTCGAGACGAGAGGACTACGCTCAAGTGTTTTAGCTGCGCCGAGTTATAATCATTTCAATCGTAATTGTTGTTGTTGTTCGAACTAAATAGTGAAATGGGAAACAAAAAAAAACATTGAAAGAGAACTAAAAAAGTTACAAATTGACAGGATGGCTAATTGTCGAAGGTAAGTTTGTGAGTTACTTGTTTGTTATATACTGAAAAAATAAAAATACATTTTATACTTCGAGAAAGTTTATGCAGGTGATTTTAGATTTTATTTTGAGAGACACAAGATCTAAATTCGTTTACCTACGCACTTTCGTGGGCCGAGTAGGTAACTAGACATAATAATATGTGGGGACATTTCACACACGGCTGTCTGACCCGAAACTAGGAAGACCCTGTACTATGGGTGTCAGACAGCTGATATACATAGACAAATATATTTTTAAATACATACATATATAGATAAACAACACCCAGACACGACGATATCAAAAATTCGTGGTAGGTACTTTATAAGATTATTAGGATAATAGGTAATAAATTACATTCATAATAGGTAGCTATTTACTTTTGTTATTTTGTTATGTTATTCTTCACGATACAATTTTATGATCATTTTCCCATAATGTAGGTAGTTATGAGATCTTCTAAAAATCTAGATACACGGATGGACAACAATAATGATCTTGCGAGTATCCTATATAAAAAAAAATTATCTACCTATACCACTTCTTATTTAATATTTCTATGGTCACTCGTAGTCGTAGGTAACGCGGGCAGAATAGTATATGCAAAATAAACACAAGCTTTTAGTTGGTATCCGTGTTTGTTCGATGAAATATATTTATATCGATTACGAACCTATTTAAGTATGCCCATTAGGTATTTAAACCCTATTTTTGTAGATCAATTTATTGTGGACGTGATTGTATAACAAGGAATTTGTTTTGAAATAATATTTTATTTTCAGAATGTGGCCACCTCGCTCGCCAGATTTAAACCCATTGGACTTTTTTACTGGGGCTGTTTAAAGGAGGTAGTTTATAAAGAAGAAATCACTTCAGTTGAACAGCTGCGACAACGCATACGTTCGGCTGCTGACGAAATATCGTCGGCAGGATTTGCGCGCCGATTGAGACGGTCCTTCATAAGAAAGTGTAGAGCGTGTATAGCAGCTGAAGGAGCCCACTTCGAACATCTTGTATATTTTCTTTTTCAATAAATTTGTTTAAGGTGAAAGGATTGCCCAACGTCCTTGAGCATTGAACGTGAAACAAGCGGCCAGTGCTGACCACCCCGAGCGCCCGCGCGCTCCCCCGAATGTCATAGGTATCACCGGACGCAGATACGTTCGAAGGATTTTTGTCGCTACATATTAGCTTTTATTATCATAAATCGATTGAATATAGTCGGACTCAGAACATTTGCAATGCTTGTTTTGAGAACAAAATATTCTTTAATGAGTAGTTATTGTAGTTAGAGTGAATCAAAATATAAAAAATATCAATTTGTTTTTGTGAAAATAAATAATAACGCTTTTATCAACCGACGACAAAAAAGGAGGAGGTTATCAATTTGACGCGTATATTTTTTTTAATGTATGTTCACCGATTACTCAAAGACGGCTGAACCGATTTGAAAAATTCTTTTTTGTTTGAAAGGGTATACTTCGAAATTGGTCCCATTGTCACTTAGTCAGGATCTGATGATGGGATCCTGGAGAAATCGAGGGAACTCTTCAAATATTATAGGCACACCTATAGTGATTTGAGTATTTTTTATAGTAACTTGTGCAGTTGCATTCGAAAAGTACAATTTGCGAAGTGGACCTGATGATGAATACAACAGATGGCCACTGGAACTACTCAATATATAAGTAGGAATAATAAGTATTTCATGTGTCCCGCTTCGATTACCTACTTGAATGTGGTTAGTTATTTTTCACTTTGCAGTGTTTTTTGGGAGTCGGTTTAATTTTTGGTAAAAAGTATTTATAATGTACTTAAAAAATTGGCCAAGTGCGAGTCAGACTCGCCCATGAAGGGTTCCGTAGTAACTATAATAGTATAATATATGTATATTTATTTGACGAATAAAAAAAACCTAAAAAATTTCTTAAAACTAGCTTATTTACATTTTTACAACTACGCTAAATAACTTTGTTTTTCATAGTGTTTATATGAATTACAAAGTTATATTTGCGGTTTTAGAAAATATGCTGTATCTCAAAAATTGCTGACCCGATTTCATTCAAACTAATTTTGGTTGAAAATTTACATTAAAGTCTACAGACATATATTTTTTTTAGATTTTTCACTCCATTATTATAGAAGTTAGAGGGTGGACACATTTTACCACTTTGGAAGCTTATATCTTTTAAACCATTGACTTTATGAAAAAGTCGTTTTAGAAACCCTTATAACATTTTTAAAGACCTGTCTATGGATACCACACACGCATAGGTTTCATGAAAAAAAAATATTTTCAGTTCTAGTTCCATGTATGGGGACCCCCCTTTATTTTAAATAATTTTTTTTTTTTCTTAAAATCGGAAAGCAGTTTACAGAATACATCTACTTACTAAGTTTCACTTGTATATTCTTAACAGTTTCGGAATAAAATGGCTGTGACATACGGACGGACGGACGGACAGACAGACAGACAGACGGACAGACATACCGAAACTATAAGGGTTCCGTTTTTTGACATTCGGCTACGGAACCCTAATAAAAAACTTTCCGAGTGCGAGTCAAACTCGCCCATGAAGAGTTCCATAGTAGCAAGCAGTTTTTCTTTCAACTTTGTTTTTCATAGTGTTAATAAAATAAATAAATATATTTCAAACGAACGATATGCATGCCGAACGAGCTGTGGGCCCGTAAACCTCAAGATTGGTGCCCTGAAACAGGGACACAAGGTCGCGGCAGACCACGAAGGAGATGGCGGGACGAACTTGATGTCTTCCTTGAGAATTGGAAAGAATTGCCGCAGAACCGGGACCGTTGGAAGGAATGAAGGGAGGCCTTTGCCCAGCAGTGGGACAGTGCAGGCTAAATAATAATAATATTTCAAACAATTGACTTGGAGAAAAAATGGTTTGTGTCATTTGGCTACGAAACAATAAAAACTAAAATATAAAAATAATATCTTTATTTACTTAACATTTAGTTTAGTCCACTCGCAATCAACACTAAAACTAAATATTCACATACGTCCAAGCGCAAACGAAATGTCCGGTTTTTAAATAGCTCAACCATACCACTGTACCAAACGTACTATCTACGCTGTTTACTCTTTGACGCAAAGTTTAAAGAGCGGGGCGCGCTAACATGCGACACAGCCTCCCCGTGCGAACGCTAGGGTGAGACTGGCCCTTGCGTATGAGTGAGCGCGCGCGCCGGGCGCTAATGTAATAATATGGTATTATTGATTTAACGGCACTTAAGTAATAATTTTGTAAAATTTTGTATTTAAATTTTATAAAGCAATAAATTCTCTATAATAGTGTGAAAGAAATATTTAAATCGGTTCAGTTATTTCAAAGCAGTAAGCAAATTATTGCAAAAATAAAGAGGATATATTCGATTTTTTTCCAAGAAAAGTATGAACAATAATGAAAAAAATACATTTAAAATTTAAAGTCAAATATGTTACGCGTATTAGGTATTTTTTTTTAATCTATTTAGTCCATCCATCTAGTAGTAGTAGTCCTTCAAAACGAGGTCTATTTTGTAATTTAGCCAATCCTTTCGCCTTAATTACTAATGTCTTTTATGGTGTCAACAAACCCATAGTGATCAAATTTTAAGGAAATTCTCATTCTCTTTGAGTCTAAAATTAGTTACAGCAGTGTTAAAGTAATTTAATTTTGAAATCAAATTTGTATAAAAATTCTCCTTTAAGATTCGAACAGCAATAACTTTGTACTTTATCAAGATACTGGTTATTATTATACCATTTTAGAATTTGCATTAAATAGGCAATTATCTATACTTATAATAAATCTGTAGAGAGGTCAATTCTGTACATGAAATATATTTTTCAACAGTATTATAGATTGACATATTATATTTCCCTACTAAATTACGAAAGTTAATCTGTGTCTTACATCTAAATCACTGAACCGTGAGGAAGGACATAGGCTACTTTTTTTTACGAAAAACGACGGAAACGTGGACGAAGTCGCGGGCAACGGCTATCTATGCTAATATATAAGGCTGAAGAGTTTGTTTGCTTGTTTGAACGCGATAATCTCAGGAACTACTGGTTCGAATTGAAAAAAATATTTTTAATTAAATACTCAATTTATAGAGAAAGGCTATAGGCTATATATATCATTACGCTAAGGCCAATAGGAGCGGAGCACCAATGAAGAATGCTTCAAAATCGGGCTTAAATTTAACGTTAGCCCAAAGTAACTATTCCACGCGGACGAAGTCGCGGGCAAAAGCTAGTCTAAAATAATGAGCCACCGCAGTGTAGTACATTTTTTTTCGATATAGTCTGGCGGGTATAATTCCGAATCATTCCCGTCGTATACTTCGGAAGTATTCCGAAATATTCCGAAACTTTGGGAATATTTCAACTGCCAAAAGAAACCAGGAAAATCGACCTTTGAAGTCGGTTAATATACCAAAACCTGCTCCTACCTAAGTATAACAAATACTTTTCTGAAAACCGCATCAAAACGTGTTTGCTTGCAAGGTTTGCCTTTAATTGTTTTTATTGGCTGGGCTATTAAACGCGTTAAGTAGGTAGGTAATGATTAATACCTACCTATGCGACTCGCGAATACTCGCGATGCGTACAGAGCTACATACAAACTAACCAAAAACATAGGTAACCCTTTTTCAAAAAACAAATAAAATATGCTAGGCCTGGTTTTTTATTCAACTACTGACATTTATAAAAATAGCATTCAATTTCGAAATAAGTAGAGTACCTACCTAGAAACAAAAGAATAAAAATCCTGTTAATCGCAGGCTAACATATCTACCTATAAAAATATCAACATATACTTAATCAATCCCATTTATAATAAAACTAGTACTCACGCGGGGCTTCGCTCCCGTGGATTCTATCACGGTAAAAACATAACTCTCCTTTTTTTGCAGTCGCGTAAAAAGTAGCCTATAACCTTCCTCAAGCTTCAAGCTATTTCCATACCAAATTTCATCCAAATCCACCCGGTACTTTCGAAGATTAGCGCGTTCAAGCAAACAAACAAACAAACTTTTCCGCTTTATAATATTAGTATAGATAAACATTTATATTTTACTCTTGTATCGTACGTAGTCTCGCACTGAACAATAATTAACCCACCCACCACACAACAAACAAACACGTTAATTTCGATTGAATTATTCGGGCGAAATATTCGGAAACATTCGATTGCGGGGTACGAATCTTTCTCGCGGGGGGAAAACTTCTCCGGGGAGCATCTCCCCTCTTACCGCACCCCGCACCGCCATCGCAGCGCGGCGGCAGCGGCCGGCGCACAGAGGGCTTTATTTAAATTCATTTTGAATAATTCTGATTTAAAGAAACTTTCCCAGAAGTATTCCGGAATTATTCCGAATTTTTCAGAAGTTTTGCAACTATAGATACAGGGGCCCAAAATTGCGTAATTCCGTAGAAAAAAAATGTTAAAATTTAAGAATAACTATTTTTTGCAATATTGATTTAGAATGTAATAAAAAATCTTGATACTGATCTGATAATACAAATATTCAGGACTGATATAAAAAAAAAACAAAATGAAAAAAATATCACCAATTTTAGAAATGGTACCTAATTTTGTAAGAGTAAGTACGATTTTTATTTAAAATATTAAAAATATCAATAATTTGGTCATCCATGGGCATATGACGATATAAGTGGGGTAAATGATAGATATTATCTGGCCAATCGACAGTTTCAGAGTTATCCATTATTTACGCCACACCAAAATCACGCGCCAAAATAATATTATATTATACATAATATAATATTACCTTTTGGTATTGATTTTATATTGATTCGTGTTCAGTATCAGTGGTATAGTCACCTCCTACTAACTTACTATTTACGTATTATTCGCGTACACATAATAACATTTCGTAATATTGTATAACGCAGTCATACTTTGAATACAGTTGTTTCATCTGAATATTATACGTATACTTACTACAGAAGATACGCGTCGAGCGAGCGCGTAGGTACACGCGCGATCGTATTCGATGTGAGGAGCGGGTAGGACAGTGCGGGTGAATTCTAAAATGTTGCTGGCTTTAGGCGCGCTCTTAAGCCTCCTCTACACGTCTCCAGATGCGTCCGCGGACGCCCGCAGATGGATTACCACGAGCTGTCCACACGTCGGCAGGTCGATCAGTCTAGGTTCATTCTCGACAGACGCAACACGCACGTTTAGAAATGGATATTGAGACCATAGATGCCGCAGCTATTTATTTATTTAGTACTTTTAACTACTACGTGAGTGTGCATCGCAGTAGAGTTATTAAAAAATTAGGAATTTTGAATTAATTTGAATTAGGTATAAGTATTAAAATAGTAGGTATCTACTCTTACAACATTTTTATTTTTGGGGTTCCAAAAACAGTTTTCAGCTTGATATAGCTTAATAAACCTAAAAGTTTCCTCGGTGCTCATATTATTAGCCATTTCAACAAGAATTAAACCGCAAGAAGCACGCGTGCACTCTCAACCGCAACTTTTACAGATGCAGAAATTACCCCCTCTATACGTCTGCGGACGCATATCTGCAGACGTGTAGAGGAGGCTTTAGCAGTGCGCGGTCGTGCATGATGCGATTCTAAACATTGCAGCGGCATGGGAATCAATTAAGCCTGAAACCATACAAAATTGTTTCAAGAAAGCAGGTTTCAGAAATAACGGGGTTGACGCCGTGTTGCAAGAGGAAGAAGAACCCGTGATAGTGCAGGATTTTTCTGGATATTCTTCCATTGATGACAATGTAGCACCGTACGATATTCAAACAATTGAAGATCTTATTGAAGATGTGAATGACACACAAAAAGAGACCCTAAGTGATGATGCCGAAGACGAAGATCAACTCCGATTTTGTCAAACACTCAGGCTTTATCAGTAGTAAACGATTTAAGACGCTATGTAGCTTCTTTGAGTCAAAGTGAAGACGCACTGCAAAAGTTAAATTATATTGAAAATGTCGTAATTGCTAATGCATCAAAATCTTTTTGACAAACCAAAATAATTGATTACTTTAAGTAACGAAATGAGGTAGTATATACACTAAATACACTATTTTATAAAGTCATTTAAAAACATAATTATGTACTTACATAAGATTATACATAATTATGTATGTAATAACTTCCTAACAACTAATTGTATAATTCAACAAATAATATACGAAATTAGATCATACTATGTATATGTATTACGTTTTATTTTTCACTATCCCCCCACCCCTATCCCGTATAATACGCTTTCTCGCTTAAGGCGCGTTTTTAGTTGGGTCCCTGTGAAATCGTCTTAAACGGGTTCTACTGTATATGTAATTATGTATATGATACTGTTAGAATTGCATAACATTCATAATAAGGTAAACGCACCGGTAATGGACAAGGAACTACACTCGCGAGCAACCAAATCGACTCAACCCATACGTGCGCATAAATATATTATGTATTTTTCGAAAAATATATTACTTATTTTAAAAATTATTATAGCATTCGAAAGCTTACTTTAGCTTTAATATGGTACCACTTTTCTTAACATTTATTTAAGACTTAAAATTAGTGTAAAGTAAAATGAAAACTTAGACAAATGTGTGGTGGTCACTTATTTTAAAAATAAAACAAAAACTGTTAAAAAAAACATAAAATAATTTATTATATCAATATTTGGTATTGCCCCCCCCCCCCCCCCTAGCTCTAATCACAGCTTGCAGTCGATTTTCATCGACCTGATCAATTTTTTGACGGTGTCTTGAGGAATTTCATCCCACTCCTCTAATAACGCCGCCTTTAATTCCTTTACGGTCGAAGGGACTGGATTTCTGGCCCTGACCTTTCTTTTGAGCTCGTCCCATAAGTGCTCGATGGGATTCATATCTGGACTGAGTGCAGGCCAGTAAATTATCTGTATATTCACTTCGTCCAGGAACTGCCGAGTGATTTGCGACGTGTGACACCGGGCATTATCATGCATTGAGACGAAGTTCTCGCCGACAAATCCTGCGTAGGGAACAACGTGGTCCTGAAGTATGTCGGTAATATACGGATCAGCTGTCAGCCCTCCTCCTTGGCCTCCCCCGGGCACGAAAACAAGCTCGGTTTTTCCGTCTAAAGAGATACCAGCCCACATCATGCAGGAGCCGCCGCCGTATGCAACCGTTTCAGCGAAACAGCACTGCGCAAATCGCTCGCCCGGACGCCTGTAGACCCGGCCTCTCCTGTCACTACCATGCTGACACATTCTGCACTCGTCAGTGAACAAGACCGACCGCCATTGCTCGACGCTCCAATTGAGATTGGCGTCTTCTTACTGTTCACTCGCTGACAGCCACCCCTCGAACATGTCTCAATTCCTGCACCAAATCAACACCCGTTAGGTGCCGATTCCGCAGCACTGTTGTAATGATGAAACGATTGTCTCTCTCTGAATTGCACCGGCGGCGGCTGGCTCTTGATCTCCGATTAAAGGCACCAGTCTCTTGAAATCTTCTGTATACCCTTGATACAGCAGACTGGCTCAAGTGAAGCTGGGCAGCGACGGGTCCCAGACTGAGTCCTTGTTGCAACATAGCAACAACTTGAGCAGCTTCTTCAGGCCTAGTGACCATAGTTTCTTCAAAACAATGAGTGCAATTTGCGGAGATGTCTACAAGTAAACTTCTGATAAGCGACTGACGAATTAATTTTTTATTTTTTATCTTTTTAGTTAGGGCCACTCGTAGTTCGGCACAGTAAGGCTGGTTACTACTTAACCGGGTGATAACGAGTTAAATCGGTTGCTAGGGTTTTTATAGAGGTGGATCGTAGCACAAGTCGTGTGTACCGTAGAGAGTAAATTGCTTAAATAAAAAAGTACTGAATATTTTTTTATGACAGTGGTGTTGATGTAAAGCTAAAGTCTCAAGCTTTTAATGGACATATGTTTTTTTTATAAATAAAATATGTATTTTCCGAAAAATAAAGATATGTATGCGTGCTTATGGGTTGAGTCCATTTAGTTGCTCGCGAGTGTAGTAATGGACAAAAAATAAAAAATCATCTAGAATAAGGATATAAACCAGATTTTTTACATAAGCAAAACTGTGACATAGGCTATAGATACTGAGCTTTCAAAGTTTAACGTTTTATTTAATTCGGTCTAATAAATAATAAAGTCTTCCTGTGATTGTAAATTTTTATTAGCGGCTCTTCTTAAGGAAATTCTTAGTGCGGTGACTCGATGAGTAACAAGATTCGCCTATATACTGGCGCAAGTAACACAGTCTTGGAGGCTTAAAACAAATCTGTCTATAGACGGTCTATTCATGGTAAATCTTTAGATAGGGGCTTTCTAAAGATGGTTTCAATAAAGAATATGTATTCTTATAGAGTTTTTTTTCTCAAGCTCGATTATTTTTAGAGCATTTATTATTTCTAAAGCACACTTATTTTAAGTACGTTTATAGGTATATTGAATGTTTTAAGATACAATGCTCTACAAATAGTTAATAAAGCCTAAAGGTACCTAACTTGATATAACTTTATAGATAATATGATATATTTTAAGATAAAACATTCTATTTTATCTATTGGTACTCTTATCTTTGCGTATAAACAGACTTTTAAGTCTAGATAAAATACTTAAATAGATATTTTTCAGATTGTCTTAAAAAAGTATAGTGAAAACGTGTTTCTAGTGGTTTTTTTCCTAAAAATGGCTTAATTAAGTGTATTTTACATTAAATATTTGAATTGGATGATTTTATGCAATGGAAACAGTAAAAAAAAGACAACACGTCGAAACTGCGACGGAGCGGCCCCGCGGACGCATAGTAGGTACATGCGCGGTCCGAAGGGGGGGTCACAGGGGACATGACCCCTCCCCCCCACAAAATCGTACACGTCAAATTGAAAAATCTTCTACAAAATAAAAGAAAGCTATTTAAACGGAGCGTAGAGTCAGTTCCCACTTATTCGATCAGTCTTTTTGCCCTGAAACCGGACGTCGGACGTGGGTGTTCACATTATATCCGATCAGTCTGTTTTGCCGGAAGGTCGGTGGTTCGACTCGCCGCCAGTTTACGTTTGTATTTCGTACGCGATGGACGGCGACGATGATGTTCTTATATTGTGGTGGTATTTGAGACGAAAAAGTAGTAGAAAACGAAGACAACATTGGGTGCATCCTATACTTCGAGACCGATTTTCAACACATTTGAAACATTGATGGGTGAATTAAGGAATGATGAGGCGAAGTTCTTTAACTACTTTCGAATGTCTTTTTCCTCTTTCGACGATCTCTTGGGAAGAATTTCAATGGACATAAAATTACAAGACACAAGATTTAGAGAGTGCATTTGTCCACAACAAAGGCTGTCCATATGTTTAAGGTACGTCCTTTTTTCTCTTCAAATATTTATATAGGAAATGCTCATCCAAGGTTGAGAAAAGTTTCATCCATTGTTAAAGAATCAACGGCGGGTAGTACACCCTTGAAAAATAATAAATTTGGGTTTTCTTTTTCTTGTGTCATCCTAAAGTCCAGGAATTTAGACATCTTTTCATCGACGTCTATTGTGCTCTTCGTGCTTATGGGAATCGAAGGTTTACGAAAGTCAGTTTCATTACTAGGACCACTTTGTACATTTCCTTCATCGTAGTTTTGAATTGACTCTTCGGTTGATCTCGGCTCATAAACCTTCTTTAAAAACATCATCTATCATCGTGTACATAACGTCGAGACTTTTTGGCAGCAGATCCAATTTTTTTTTCATCTTTCAATATTCATCGATTTTCGCCATGTGTCTCGAATGTTGTTCCATTTATCCGATACAGATTTTCCTGCAAACAAATAATAATAAGTATTATAAAATTTTGTTGTTTAAGTGTTTTCATCTATTTTATTTGTTTTCAGATATTTTGCTTCTGGGTGTTCGTTCAAGGAACTCCACTACTCATAATTATAGGGTAGGAATATCGACTATTAGTAAAATAATAAAAGAAACCAGCGTCATTATTTGGAAGAGATTATTCACAGGTTTCATGAAGTTGCCTGATACAGAGAGAATGGGAAGCCATTACAAATGAATTTGAAACAAAAGCTAACTTTCCTCATTGTCTTGGAGCTGTACACGGAAAGCACATCAGAATTATAAAACCATGCCATAGTGGTTCTATTTTCTTTAATTATAAAGATTATTTCTCTTTTGTATCACTTGCTGTGGTCGATTCAGAATACCGATTCATCTACATAAGTGTTGGTTCATATGGAAAAGAGTGTGATTCTACCATATTAAAGAACAGTACCTTTTGGTAAAAATTTAATGATGGTTCATTAAATATACCTAATCCCAAGCCTGTACAAGAAACCACACAATCATGAAGAAATGCCGTATGTACTCATTGGTGACGAAGGCTTTAGCTTAACACCGAATCTCTTAAGACCATATCGGGGTACACATTTAGATCATGAAAAAAAAATCTTCAACTATCGCTTGAGCCGAGCTAGAAGATATGTTGAGTGTGCCTTTGGTATCCTAGCCTACATGGGCCGATAGATCTTCAAATAGAAACGGCGATTAACGCCATAAAAGCTTCTACGGTTTTACATAACTTTGTCCGAGATAAAGACGGTATTAATTTACAACAAAACCCAATAAGTGAAGAAACGGGCCCGTTTCCACATCGTTCACATCCGCGACCGTGTAGAGGTGGTCCTACTGCAAATATAATTCGAAGAGCAAGAGAAGAATACCTTGGTAGGAAGCAGCTATATGAAACTACCTACATAGTATTGAATAAAAAATTAACTTACCAAATTTTTTTCTTTCTTTTTCGTCCAGTTTCTCAAACTCAGGATTTAATATTATGCAAATTTCCCGCCACGCTTCTAATCGTCGATTTGTGAATTTGTACTCGTCCATAGTGTTGCCCAAGCGAGAGTCTCGCAAGAGTCTTGCACGGTAGTTGAGATCTCAGAACAATGTAACAGAGTCTGTTACATTGTTCTGAGATCTCAACTACCGTTTAATAAATAGCAATAAGATAATCGCTAATTGCAAGACTCTCGTTTGGGCAACACTACTCGTCCAACGTTTTATCCCACAATATGGGTTTATTTTCGACTAGCGATATTAACGCGCAAGCGTCCACGTCCATTTTGCACGAGCACTGACGCCAAAGAGAATGTAATACACTAGACGACGAATGAGACGAGGCGAGGAAGGGCGGGGCGGAGGGGGTCTCGTCTTCAGTCTAGATGCAACGTTCCGATCCGGGCGTTTTGACTGATCGTCGCAGTGGCAAAACGTCCGTCAAATAACTCCGATCAGTCTTTTTTCCCGGATCAGTCATAATGTGAACAGATCCATACATATTGTACTGCCACTAGCACATCCGTCTATTTAGACTGACCGAGAAAAAAGACTGATCGGATAAGTGGGAACGGGCTCTGATACATTTTATGGTGTGCTTGGTTTCGTCCTCGACAGCCGGTGGAACTTCGTAAAGCTCTTCCGATGTTTGGCTCTAAGGCTGGACGAGGCAGAGGCTGCATTGAAGCAGCTCCTTCCCAATCTAGGACGGCCAAACGCTCTACGCGGAGATTGTACGGTCCTTGCCATAGGATCTGAAGGTGGTAAGACTCGCGCGCTTGCACAATTGGCGCAAGGACTAGGCATGCCTCAATCGCGCCGATAAATCACCTCTTTGAGGAGTGGCTGGAGCCGCCGATTAGCTGACGCCATGGCGTCCTCACCTTCCGCCTGATGCAGGTGCTGACCGAACTCGAGGCTGTTTCGGGAGGTACCTGTATTCGAAACAGCGGGAGGACCCGCCTGGGTGTCGTCTTTGTGAAGATAACCCGCAGGAAGCGGTGGAGTATACGGTAGAAGTGAGCCCCACTTAGGTGGAGCACCGCCGTGTCCTTGTGGAGGCGATCAGCAGCGGCGATCTTTCGTTCCTGGTTCAGACCATGGTGCGGGGCGAGCGGGAATGGGATGCATTTGCTTCCTTCTGCGACGCAGTCATGCTAGCGAAGGAGGAGGCTGAATGCGTGAGGGAGAGACAACTTGCTTCCTCACGCCCCAGCCGCCGCTGGAGACGCCTCGGGCGCTGGCAGCCGATGTCCAGCCACCGTTGGCGTGGGTTTGCGTCTGGCGAGCAGGGGTAGCCCACCGTTCGGTAAGGATAGGTCTGCTGTCACCTAAATTGCCGGCCTCAGACTTCAAAAACCAACCCCCAACTAAAATTATAGTTTTTTCCCGGACACCCTAGAATAAAATTATTTTCGAAGTTGAAAACAAAACGAGGTTTACTTATAGTTTTATTTTTTTTATAACATTATAGAGCTATGATAGAGCTCTATATTTTTTCATATAGTCTCTTTCTTTGTATAAATCAACATTATAAAAACAATGTGATAAAATCATCGTGCTTTTTAGCACCCGTAAGATATGAACGCTTATAGGGAAAATCCCCCCGGACGCTCTCCAAACTAGGACAAATCCGGGGAAAACCGGATAGATGGCAGCCCTTGGTTACCAGGCTCGGAGAGACGGTGCGTCGTGTTGAGCCTTTGCCTGCTGGGAATGTTCTAACGAAACACCACGGCCCCGGACCACAAGGGCAACTGAAGGAACAGGGTCGGTTTTTAGTCAGAAGAAGCCTGACACTCCCTTCCGCTAAAAAGGAACAAAATAGTGTATTGTGCAATAAAGTCAAATTTAGTCGACTTATTTTATTATAAGTGACCCCTCCAAAATTGCAGGCTGCGACCGCGCCTGAGTAGGTATAATGCAACCGAACATGTCAAAACATGCGTTACTCATCTATTACTCGGTCAAATTACGGGCTTTGTACGCAAATCTGCGAATATGCCCATAACAAATTAAATACGAATAGGTAGGGGTACGCATAGCTGCGTACCCCTACCTATTCGTATTTAATTTGTTTTAAGGATCCGTCCACTTTTGTATACCAGCCTTATGTTAACACTTTGCGTCTTTGGCACCGCCACCGCCGCCGGCGTATATCTATACATACCTACCTACTATTATACCTACTATTTTTCACATTGTCTATAAATAAAAAATCTTTTACGATTGCTCTGTTACTGCATAAAATCGTCTTCCGTTCACAACACATCTAATGACCTGGATGACAGTTACTAGATAATCTTAAACCACTCATAAATCTGTTTTGTTTTGTTCAGTCGTTTTTCTAGTAAATTTTATCTTGACGCCATTTTTAGGGTTCCGTAGTCAACAAGGAACCCTTATAGTTTCGCCATGTCCGTCTGTCTGTCCGTCTGTCCGCGGTTTAGCTCAAAAACTATTGGTACTAGAAAGTTTTACTTTGGCATGAGTATACACGTTAATGACGCCGAAAAAGTCGTAAAATAAAATTTTGTAAAACACAATTATTTGGGGTACCTCCCATACATATAAAGTGGGATGATATTTTTTTTTTGTCGTTCTTCCCATAGTGTGGGACATCGTTGGATAGGTCTTTCAAAAATATTAGGGGTTTGGTAAGACTGTTTTTTGATTAAGTAAACCGTTCGTGACTTATCAAGCTTTAAAGTACCAATTTTCGTTAGAGTCAAGTGTCCCCCCCCCCCTATCAACTAAACGGATATAGTTAGAAATTCAAATGTTACGGCAGTAGTACGGTCTATATATAACTAAATTTAAAGGAAAACTATCACATAAGTGGGCTTTACAAGTTTACGAGTAATAGTCGACCAATTGTATTTGACTCGAAAATTTCGAACAACTCTATAGAAATGTCGATAGATGGCGCTAAGCGCCAGTTGTATCGTGCTAGCTTCTTGTGACGATTGAGTAGTGTAGCTCTGTGTCCGTATTTAAATTCAAAACACCGGCTATGACAAGTTTTATACAAATCTCTAAAAAAAAATTGAAACTTTCCGTGCAAAATTGTCGGATCAGGTGAGGATTTGTATAGGAAGTCAAATTAGTTGGGTAGTCATGTTTGGCTTTTAGTTAGAGCATGGTACGAAACGATCAGTCAGCGAATACGACACGCACTTGGCTGTTATAAAAACTACGGAACCCTACACTGCGCGTGGCCCGACACGCACTTGACCGGTTTTATTATTGCTTAATTTTGCTTCAAATGATTTTCGTTACATATTTTAATGCTTATTATTATGTTTTTATAATTAAATTATGTCTAATTAAACATTTAACATGTTTTAAATTACTATATTTTAAATAAAATGAGTATTTGAAACATTATAATGCAATTTCAAAAATTGCCTTATAGAAATAATTTGGTAAAAAAATATTAAATCTTACATTTACAGCGGGCGCTCTTATTTTAAGAGAGTTTTACATAATAATCGACGATAGAATTTCAATCGCATATAGATTTGCTTGTTTATAACTAGCTAAAACATAAGTATATATGAAATAAGAAATTTGTTACGCCATGATGCAATACAATAATGAGTTTAAATAACTCTTGTAAGTTCTTCGCCATTATGTATCGTTGTCTATTACAAATCAAAAGTTACTTAAAGTTGTTAGTCTTGAGTTAATTTTGGTTTAAAAACTCGACGAGTAAAGACTTCTTTATCTATAAACTATCTACTAGTAAAATTTGTGATCTATAAACAGTTTAGTGAGACACTAGAAAAATCTCTATAGACATTTAGAAAATTTACAACTCTTATCTCTATCTATTCATGTTTTCTTAACTCATTCTTATGCGAGCGGATAAGGTTGTGCCCACTTTTACTGAACTGTGTCTATAAGCGTTCTTGAAGATTACTTGGGGGATATTTTACTCTTAAGGTAGACGATAAAATTAAATTCTATTAGATATCTAATAGTCCGTTTTTAGACGCAATTGTGTTACTTGGGGGTATTGCTTACTTTTATTCAGAATGTGTTTTGTTTGTCGGATTAACCATGAAATTAAGACAACAACGCAGTGTTGTTACTCCAAAGAGGTTACTTTTTGTTGATATTTTATTGATGTTTATAACTAGTGCGCTGTAATTCAATAGTTCCATTAATGACAAATGTCGGAACTTAATTTTACTTTTGTGAAAATGTGAAGTGAAGTGAAGATTATACGGCTCAACAATGGGCTGGGCTATCAGCTAACAGTAAAATACTGTTAATAACAAAAAAAATAATCGACTTCAAAACAAAAAAACAACGGTACTGCACTACAGAGCGAAAAAAATACAATTGCACTACCCAAAAAGTGAACAATAATCTTAAAGATTCTTTCATTGAATGTCTTTCCGTTTAAAATATGGGCAGGGACCTACTCACATAGCTGAAATCGGTGCCAAGATAAATGAATGGGTTTGATCACCTCGGGTCCCAAGTAGCAAAATTTGGTCGAGTAATTGTCCTGGAACCACCATTTCATCAGGACTATAACGGAATAGTAAACGATTATAACCACGGAAAAGCGCTCAATTTATAGGCGTATACTACCTAATTAAATATCTATAGTAGACTTGTAACTATTAGCGCTTAATGGAACCAAACACGACAATAACGTAAACAATAAGCTCATACACAAGTGTTGTGAACTTGTGAATACCTATTGCTGACATTTTTTTTTTTAATAAAGGTAAGTTATTGATCCATTTCTTATTATAAATAATATCTAAAATATTAAAAGTGTAGTTAACAATAAGTCAAGATGTTATAATGTGTGTATAAATGTGCATGGCTGGCGCACGTATATTTTTGGTGAAGTATTATCAGATTTCATCAATTTTTTTACGCGCCTCCTGGAATTCGCGTTATCGATAAGTTGATTTTTAAAACAATATTTGGTTCAGTAAGATATACAATTAAAAGTCGCCATTTTCACAGAGTTGGTTTTCACAAATACATTAAGAAACCTTTATAGGCGTACTTTTCTTTAAAATGGTGACCATAAGAACCATTGCTTGGCCATATTGTTTAGAATTAGGATTCCGTTAATGTTTCTGTAACCTGTCTTATTTTAATGTTTTTGTTTAGGGGAAGAGGACGATGTTCTATCCAGCAGTGCAAACAGAGGTCGTCAGTGTAGTCATACATGCCAATGGACCAGCAGTTTCAAAAGAGATATTTAAGGTTAAGTAAATCTTAAATTAATTTAAATTGTTAAAAGTTTTCTGTTTTGTAATTTATTGTTTTAGCTAATTATACAATTACCTACGTTTCAAGCTCGCCACGCCATGTGCCACAGAAATTTTTAAGTAGTAATACTACTACTCTCGGTAGTTGCTTAAATTATATTATAGGTACATATATAAAGCAAGAATACTCTGAGATTTTGTTTTGAAATTTAGATCCTAATGTTTTTGTTGAATTGTTTAGAGTTATTACCACATAGACATTATAATTTTTAAATATAGTTAGTTTTGCATGACAGTCACCTATACGTAGTACGTACCTATATATACATTATTAATTTCCTATTCTTTGTTACGTGATTAATGATGACTGAAGTAAAAATGTTACCTATTTGAAATACCTCTCGTAAGTAATTTATTTTTACTGAAATCCAAAGGATATGGAAAGACTTATTATTCATTAGTCAACTACTATGTTAATAGAAAAACCCCTGTATATGCTTGTTTACTGTACTTGTCGAAGGCCTTCGACCTGATGGATTACAGCAGGCTCTGGGCCAAACTTGGAGAGGTAGGGGCTTCCACTGAACTTATTAACATCTTGTCCTTTTTGTGGTAACCATCAGAAAAAATATGTAAAGTGGGGGAATGTGTTTTCGGATGAGTATGCACTTAAATGCGGTGTCAGACAGGGAGGCCTGTCCTCTCCAGGAGTATTTAACTTGTATGGTAATCAGCTGATTGAGGGGCTCAGTTAACACCCACGTTGGTTGTCATATAGATGACGTCTGCGTTAACAAATCAGTTACGCTGACGATATGGTGTTACTGAGTGCGTCGCTCAGTGGACTGAGAAAACTGCTCGGTATCTGTCAGTCATATGCGGAAGCTCATGGTCTGAAGTACAACGAGAAGAAAAGTATATTTATGGTTATTAGAGGTAGTCTCCGGAACATCTATCCCCAGTCCGTTTAAACGGAGTACCTCTAAAACGTGTCTCTAAATTTAAGTACCTAGGACACATAGTAACTGATGATACGGATAACGAGCGGGAGCGAAGGGCGTTGTCGGTTCGTGCTAATATGTTGATGCATAGATTTGCAAGGTGTACAGTAGACGTAAAAGTGACACTGTTCAGGGCCTGCTGCCACAGCTTTTACACCAGCGATCTATGGGCCAGCTATACGCAACGGGCCTACAACGCTCTTCGCGTACAATATAACAATGCTTTCAGAATTCTGGTGGGGCTCCCACGTTTCTGTAGCACTTCAGCTATGTTTGCTGATGCAAGAGTCAATGATTTTTATGCCATAATACGTAAAAAAGCAGCATCTCTGATGTGTAGGATCCGGGGGAATGCAAACGGAATTCTGAAGATGATATCAGAAAGGCCGGAGTCTGCAGTGTTAGGGAGGCTTATTCGACTTCACGTAACGAGATGACGCAATTTTTTGTTTTTATCTATATCATTGTTATTTATTATATACTTTATTGTACACCTTACAATACACTTAAGGATACAAATAATTAATTAGTGTACAATGGGCGGTCTTATCGCACAGGGCAATCTCTTACAGACAACCTTTGGATGGACAGAAATGAAAGGAGACAGATTTAGGGCTGTCAGTGTACAAAATCATACTAATCAAACATAATAATATAAAATACATACCATATATATTTATAATATATACTAATACATATCAAAATCATAATAGAGAAAGGAGGGGAAAAATTAAATTATAGTGAGAGGTAATGCTCTTTCACCATTTTCTTGAAAGTAGGTAATGTTTGAGCACGCCTCACATCTATGGGCAATGCATTCCATAAACGGGCTGCTTGGATAGTGAAAGATTTATCGAAGAAAGAAGTGGAATGCATACGAATACTTAACTCTAAATTTTCCGATGATCTCAAGGACCTTGAATGTGTGTCACAGAGAAACCGAAAGCGGTCTTTAAGATAAAAAGGAGTGAATGGATTAAATAGCACATTATAAAGCAGAGAAAGCAAATGTACATTCCGGCGAAACCTAATAGGAAGCCATTTGAGCTTAGTACGAAATTCAGAAACATGGTCATATTTGCGCAAGCCAAATATAAACCTAATACAGAGATTTTGAAGTCGCTCTAACTTGTCGAATTGGTCTTGGGTCAAATCAAGATAGCTGGCATCAGCATAGTCCAATATAGGAAGAAGAAGAGATTGTGCAATTGCAATTTTAGTGTTGATGGGAAGAAAATTACGAAGGCGTCTCAGGGAGCCTGCAGAAGCAAACAGTTTACGACTGACTTCCTGCAGTTGCTTCGTCCAAGACAGAGTTTTGTCGATGTATATCCCCAAGTTCTTCACAGCGTGACTGAATGGAATGACAGTGTTATTAAAGGAAACTTGGGGAAGTGTCGACCAATTGATCTTAGAGATAGTCCGGGAACTACCAACAACAATCACTTGGGTTTTGGCAGGATTGATTTTTAGTCCGAACTCAGTGCTCCAATCACTAATTCGAGCAAGGTCTACATTAATGGTCCCAATGGCATCAGATAGGTCTACGAGGGGTGCTTGCGTGTAAATTTGCAAATCATCAGCATACAAGTGGTAGAAGGAAGATAGTCGTTGAGTGATAGCATTAATAAAAAGTACGAAAAGTAAAGGAGATAAAACGCCACCCTGCGGCACACCGGCATTGGTGTCACACCAAGAAGAGAAAGAATCCTCAGTGCAAATACGCTGCCGGCGACCAAACAGGTAACTACGAAACCAGTCAATTACCGAAGGAGATATGTTAAAAGAGCAAATAATGCCAAGCAAAATGTCAAAGTCAACGGTATGAAATGCATTGCTGAAGTCAAGTAATGCGAGTACCGTTAACTTCCCCCTCTCCATGCCTGACCTTATATCATCCGTTATATGAACGAGTGCTGAGGTAGTGCTGTGACCAGGTCGAAAACCAGATTGGAAAGGATTTAAAAGATTATGTTTAGAAAGGAACGCGCTGAGTTGTTGATGGACAAGCTTTTCAAGGACTTTGGACAGAAAAGGGAGAAATGGAGTCAGAGAAGGGAGAAAGGGAGAATGGAGGGGGAAATGGGTCGGTAGTCAGAAAAAGATGCAGGATGCGATTTCTTTGGTAACGGGATAACTTGAGCGTCTTTCCAAGCTTGTGAAAAGATACTACTGGAAATAGAGAAGTTAAGGATATAAAGGATGGCTGGAAGAACGTTGTCAAGGATAGGAATGATCATCTTACGACTGACACAGTCACTACCTACAGCGTCGGACACAATAGTCACAATACTCTTTTTAACATCACAAGCAGTAAATTGACTTATGACAAAAGGAGAATAATCTAGTACCGGAAGATTTGAAAGATAACTTAGAGTAGCAGCTTTAGTGGCCCTATCAAATACAGGCGAAGTAGAAAAATGATTATTAAGTAAATTGAAGTCTAAATCCTTTGGAATTGTTTCATGAGACTTTTTTCCGATACCTAATGATTTGAGAAAATTCCAGACCTTAGCTGGATCACCATTCTGAACCGAACTGTGGATATATTGGCGATTTGCATTTCTACACACCTTGCTGCAGTGATTTCGAATTGACACATATTTTTCCCTGTTGCTGTCATTGGGTTGAATCTTGAACTTAAACTTAGCAGCTGCTTTCTTATTCATTAAAAGTTTAATTTCATCAGTCAACCAAGGTGCTGGAAGGTGCTTTACTCTTACAGCTCGAACAGGCGCATGTCTGTCGTAAAGCTGAATAAGGGAAGAAGTAAGAAATTCAACCTGCTGGTCGACCGATGAAGATTCAACCAGAGGCGCCCAGTCAATGTTGCTGGCATCCTCTCGAAGCTGATCAATATTCATCCCACTAAAATTTTATTTTTTGACATTATTGGAATTTATTTTATTTTATTTGTATGTGAATTTTAGAGAATGACATGAACACTAACATAGTTTATAAGACCTTTGTTACTAACATTATAATTATGGACAATTTTTTAAGTCTGAAATAAATGTATTCTATTCTATTCTATTATTGTGATAAATAACATGTTTAATAATATTATTTAAAACTATTTATGAAGTTTGACACTGACAGCCTTATATCGTGTCTCCTTTAAATTCTGTAAATCTAAAGGTTATCTGTATGTAAGAGATCGGCCTGTGCGATAAAACCGCCCATTGTATGTACACTTTTTTTTTATGTGGTAAAATTATCAAATAAGTCCTCCCACCCCGGGCAGGGTGGGAGGGTCTGTCAGACTATTACTGACTAAAATCCACGGTGTTCCTTCAATAACCCTTTACGTACCGGGGTCACGGTAATGGGATAAGTCCCACGACCCCGGCAGGCTTCGGCCCTCTGCAGAGGGGGCCTCGTCATATTGCTGACGCTCTTTGAGGCGCGCGTGGAACACAACGCGCCGTCGACCCGGGCATGCTCCATTACTAGTTGGACAGCGAGTTGTCGAGTAAAGGGCAACTCGCTGTCCGGGCATGGTCCATCCATGGTCGGACAGCGAGTTGCCCTTTACTCGCTGTCCGCATGCCCGCGCCTACGGTGGCCGGAGATCGTCGGCCTACGTCCGACGCCGTGGGCGTCTACCACTGCGGCTGGGCTGGAGGGAGGACGCCATCCTCTCCCTCACGCGGCCCGCCTCCTCCTTCGGAAGCATGACTGCTTCGCAGAAGGAGGCGACCGCTTCCCACTCCCTCTCGCCCCGCAGCATGGCCTCGACCAATGCCGGGCGCGAGAGGTCTCCGCCTATCGCCGCCGTGAGGACACGTCGGTGCTCTGCCCAGGCGGGGCAGTCTTGCACCGTGTGCTCTACGGTGTCCTCAGGGCGACCCTCGCAGTGGTGACAACCAGGCGTTTCCTCCTTTCCCATCAGACACAGGTACCTCCCGAAACTTCCGTGTCCGGTGAGGACCTGCGTCATGCGGTAGGTCAGGACGCCGTGACGCCGATCTAGCCACTCCTCAAAGAGGGGTCTTACCGCCGCAATTGCGGCGTGCCCAGCCGTCGGTTGCGACAGTCGTTCCCTCCATACTGCCCTGAGATCGCGCCGGAGCTCTTCCCGCCGCGCCTCGACTTCTCGAGGCAGCGGGGATACGCCCCGGCGCTGCGCCTCCACGCGCCATTCATAGACGCGCTGGAGGGCAGTCGCCTCCAGATCCCAGGGCAGCAATCCGGCAAGGAGGTTGGCCGATTCGCCTGCGATCGTGCGGTATCCCCGGATCATAGTTTTACTTTTTGTTTTCATAGAAATATTGTATGATGTAAAATAAAGATAGATAGATAGATATACTCTTTATTGTACACCATAACAGAATTAAATAAGGACTTAAAAAACTACAATGGGTGTTACAATGGGCGGTCTTATCGCTAAAAGCGATCTTTTACAGACAACCGCTGGATGGATTTGACACAGCAGGAGAAAATAAATACGCGGGTAGTCCATGGTGTACTATTCACTTATATACAATAAATAAGTAATAACCTACATACTCAATACACATATACATATATATACATAAAAAGAACAAAGCTGAGTTATATAAAAAAAAAATAGTAACAAATTAGAGAGAGAGATAGAGATCTTTTACCATATTTTTGAAAGAAGGAAGGGTTTGTGCTTGTCTTACTGACACGGGAAGAGTATTCCACAGTCGTACTACTTGAGCTGCGAACGACTTACCAAAGAAATTGGTGGAGTGACTCGGTACCTCTAGCCTCAAGTTTTCCGATGACCTCAGAAATTTGGCATGTGTGTCATGGAGGAACTTAAAACGTTCTATAAGATAAGAGGGGGTCTTAGGATTGAACAGAATACTGTAGAGCAGAGACAAGATGTGTAAGTTCCGGCGAAGACGTATATGTGATCATATTTGCGCAAACCAAATATAAATCTTATGCAAAAATTTTGAAGACGTTCAAGTTTATCAAGTTGTGCCTCTGTGAGATCAAGATAACTGACATCAGCGTAGTCTAGGATGGGGTGTAAAAGAGACTGTGCTAACGCAATTTTAGTGGCAGTTGGCAGAAAGTTACGCAACCGTCTTAGGGAACTGGCAGAAGCAAATAATTTGCGACTCACCTCTTGTAATTGGGGACTCCACGAAAGATATTTGTCCAACCAAACCCCAAGGTTCTTAACTTTCTCGCTTAGTGGAATAGCTGTGCCGTTGAAAATAACCTGAGGTAGCTGAGACCAGTTTACCTTAGATGCCAACCTAGAGCTGCCGACTACAGTGACCTGGGTCTTTAACGGGTTAACCTGCAAACCATGTGCCTCACTCCATTCGCAAACTGAAGCCAAGTCCTGGTTTATCATATTTATTGCAGCATCTAAATCAGTATAAGGCGCTTGTCCGTAAATTTGCAAGTCATCAGCATAAAGGTGGTAGGAGGATTGAAGTTTTTTGGAAATAGAATTTATGAATATTGCGAAGAGTAAAGGAGATAACACGCCACCCTGAGGAACACCGGCTGCAGTACTACACCATGAAGAGCAGGACTCATCTATGCAAATACGTTGCCGGCGGCCATACAGGTAACTACGAAACCAGTCAATCACTGTTGGAGATATTTTAATGGAGCGAAGTATGCTGAGCAGAATATCGAAATCGACGGTATTAAAAGCGTTACTAAAATCAAGCAAGCAGAGAACCGTCATATTTCCTTTATCCATGCCCATCCGTATGTCATCAGTTACATTAACTAACGCGGTAGTAGTACTGTGACCAGGACAAAATCCGGATTGGAAAGGATTCAGCAGACTATTCTTGCAAAGAAAAGCACTAAGCTGATTGTGGACAAGGCGTTCAAGGACCTATTTAAAATAAGTAATTCAAGTACTGGTATGATTGTGGAATTGAAGACTGTTGATTAAGGAAAAATGCCCAACTATTGTGCAAAATTAAGGCAGCGAACCTATTTTAAGAGAGAACTTTAAATAATTTCAATTAAAACATTTGTAAGGAACATTTGCTTTTATTGATATCTTGTTATCGCTCAGTTTAGTTCTACATTTTACATGATCAGTAAGTACTTTAGCAGTACCTATACTTTAAGAATAGGAGTTAATGAGAAAATCAAATCAAAAGAAAATTAAATCAACCGATCGGTCAAATAATAAGGCCAAAACAGTTGTTCTAAAACTTATATTATTCTGCTCGAATTCTCACATGCACTTTAATTTCTCTTTATAATTTAGTTGTTACTGTAAATCCATCTTGATGTGGCATCATTTCTGTCCCAAAATGCTTCCAAATCAGGCTTGCCATCATCTAAGACCTATTTAAAAGAAACATTGGATATACCTATAATTTAAAGTAAAGGACTATACTTGCCGAAAACAAAAGGCGATAAATAAGGATGTTCAAATATAGAGCACAGAATTAGCCAAAACTGATATTTAGAGCTTTTGAATACTGGCAATCCATCAATATATTTATATTTAAAGAAATGTCTTCAGGTGGGATAGGAAACTGCTGACAAATATTTTTAAACATTTGATAAGGCCATTATGCTTTGCTTTATTAGTGTCAAGGAGTGTCCGGACATCCTTAAGCAAGACATCTTTCATCATTTAATTAAAAATTTCTGATAAAGAATTTAACGTCGCATGTCTTATATTGTACGATAAAACACCGTTTTGTTCAGAATTATTCATATAAACATTTTGTCTCAAAGTTTCGCTGGAACTAATGTGTACGGATCCTTCTCCTATAGCTACGACTAGTACTCTCGCGGGGCTTCGCTCCCGTGGATTCTATCACGGTAAAAACATAACTCTCCTTTTTTGCAGTCGCGTAAAAAGTAGCCTATAACCTTCCTCAAGCTTCAAGCTACTTTCATACCAAATTGCATCCAAATCCACCCAGTACTTTCGAAGATTAGCGCGTTCAAGCAAACAAACAAACTTTTCCGCTTTATAATATTGGTATAGATACGTTCTTCGCCTAATACGAAGTAAGAAAACGACACTTGAATTATTTGGTTATGAACTTTTTGTTTGTAAGAACCTCTTCTTTTTAGACGTTTACATTTATTCAGATCCACTTTTGAAAGAAAAGTAAATAGCACGACACATCGGCAACAAATCAAAATGTGCGTACTGAGACTACTCGTATAACAGCATTTGCAAAACTATTATAAACCGATGTATTCTTGTACAGGACACCACGGATATAGTTTAAGATACTAAGTATATTATACCGAACCTTTACAATCGTGTTAAGATTATAATAGTATTGGTTTAAACCACTATAAAGCCGCTCCATTTTACTTATAATTGTACTATTAAGTGAATTTATAAACCCTTATAAAACCAATTAATAAATGCATATCGACGCTTGAAAGGCAATCCTAACTAAGCGACATAAATCCGTAAAATGAGTTATATATACCATTCGAACCGGCAGATTTTTCTGCGTCGTTTGGTCTAGGTCTCATAGTTCTACGACGAGTTTTATTGTCGCTTAGATATTGCATGATTTCGGTAAAATCTACATTTTGTGCTTACTAAACGACCAAAAAATAGTGATTTTTTGAATATCTAGCAGTTATGACGTTCTAACCATTAGGAATATGAACTTAGTCGGTTTTTCATGTATTGACTTTTTCATTTATTTGTATTGACGTATTTTTACTTGTTAAGAATTTTTCCTTTGAAATTACTTAGTAGATTTTACCTACATAAAGCAATTGTAATTTATGTGGTTATATATTTTAACTCGATAATATATTTTGTGACAGTGTCATTTGTATAAGTTAGCCTGAAATAAAGTGGAAGAATATTAGAGCTTAGATATTTTTACTTGTATATCATAATATTTATTATTTATTCTTAGATATTTTTATTTGACAACGCTTAATACTAATGATGTCGGTTAGATAGTCTTACTTGATTAGCTAAATGGCTAACAATGGCGCGTAGATAAATTTACCCGTACGCAAAATTATATTTTCTCGTCGCTAAAGAACCGCACGAGTTTAAAAAACGTCGTGTAGGTATGCGCGACACGCGTCGTGACACGTCTATACAGGTTCTAATTCAGGCACCCGCCGTCGCTTAGGGAGGACGTACTTCACATTTTGGCGCATATTCTATGAAGACATGGTAAGTACTCAATCAAATTATGCAAAGGTAGTACCTATTTCAAAACTGCATTTTGTTTCGGATTATTTTTAAACCCTATTATGTTTTAGATGGAACAAAGTACTCATTTTAAATCAATTTTATTATCTTTGCAGTTAAAAATGAGTTGCTTTTTTATAATTTGTTTGAGTACCTACAAGACAAATAAACAGTAGTTATTTATCTTGTAGTTTCACTTAGTAAAAATACACGGTATAAATCTGACATCATCGAATTGATTCTTTTTGCAGTCTGCGGCTTCGTCAATTAATAGCAACACAAACAGTTTAACAAAACATTAGAGTCAGCTTCTATCAGCACTGACACTTCGAAAGATTTAGCTTTTCCGGTTCTTGCCGATAGTTTATGCACCACAACAGATCACACTGAAACGACTGCATCGATTACTGCTCCACGTATATCGGTTGATCACGCATTTAATATGACATTAACTGCTGAACCAGACATTGAAAAACTGACTTTGAATGATCACCAGGTTGAGGAAAACACCGATCCTCCGTCCGATCATGATGTACCGTCTACATCGGCATGAAAGTAAAGAATCTACCGTATCAAATCCAATTAAAAGTAAAGTTGGTAAAAGAAAATCCAAGAAAGATATTAAATATATTGATTTTATGTGTAGATACAGTGCATGCTATTATTGAAAATAGATTGAAGAATACAACTGTTTACGCACCATCACAATGGTTTACAGTTTTTCCAGATCCAGAGATCCAGTCTCTCCGTGAGGACATGGTTGGGCGCTTGAACTTGTCCTTGAAGGCTGTCTCCGAATGGGGAGATGCCAACTTGGTCAAGTTTAATGCAGCTAAGACCCAGGCGTGTCTCTTCTCTGCAAAAAGGAGTCAATTCAAACCAGCTCCTACTTTCCGAGATGTAACCGTGCCAATAACCGATCGTATCGAGCTTCTGGGGGTAACACTAACTTCTACCCTCAATTTTGGCCCGTATATCGAGGCTAAGGCTCAATTAGCATAAAAAAAGTTGGGAATCCTAGCAAAGGTGAGACGGTACTTCACACCCGAACAGCTGCTCAATCTCTATCAAGCCCAGGTTCGGTCGTGTATGAAGTACTGCTCTCATCTTTGGGATGGATCTGCCAAGTACCAGCTGGATGCGCTTGAGTCTATTGAGAAACGGGCCAAAAGACTCATTGGCAACGATATACTGGTCGAATCAAAGCTCCAGAGCCTTGAACATCGACGACGAGTTGCTAGTCTATCGGTTTTATTAAGGTTACATTTCGGAGAGTGTAAGATGGAATTACACAATCTAATTCCGCCAAGCCCGTCCCATCATCGGACTACAAGACAAACGACGATGCGCCATCGTTACATAGTGGATATTCCACCTATACGCACTAAACGTTTTGGGAATACCTTCATTGTGTGTACGGCTAAGGAGTGGAATTCCCTGACGGATTCTGTGTTTCCCGATAGCTATAACCTAGGGGTCTTTAAGTCAAGAGTGAATAGGTTACTGTTAGGTAAGCGTGCTCCATCTTCGACCACATCATCACTTACCATCAGGTGAGATGGTGGACAAACGCGAGCCTATTATCAAAAAAAAAAAGTTGAAATTCAGTCTAAAACCAAGGTATCTCTTTTACGTTGTTATCGATCGCAGCTTCCCATATCAAAAGCAATTGTGAGATATAATTTTTTTTAGAAACTGAATGATGAAGATGCTAGGTAATTTATAATTGCGACAGCAATAATAATTGTTCAATTAAAAATATATTAATCTCAGACTGAATGTTATGTCATAATTAGTTTCCTGGTCGGCACTACATAGCGTATTTGTTTAATTTTCAATAAAGACTTTTATTCAATAATAATTGATTTCATTTATTTTTGTGCATGATAATAATTACCTATACAGTTCTTGGTTAAATGTCGGTTATGAAGGGAGGTTTGGGGTAATATTAATAACTAAGATACAATTTCCAAAATCACAAAAACCATTAAAGAATGCTTAGGTAAATTTACTTATTTTATTTTAAACTGTCAGATCTTTTTAGATCAATCTTTATGTTTCAAAATTCTAAACTAAGTAAGTTTACCTATTTTTACATGTTACTGCACACACTACAATGATGATTTAGATAATTTTACCTGTTTATCAAATCAGGTAAATTTTATCTAACCGACACAAACCGGTGTTTTTAAAAGTGTCAGGTGTCTTATTTTGACAATTTGGATAGCTATAAAAAAATGATTTCTAGGACTGTTAACATCATTTTAATCGAACAGTTAGGAAAATTTTAATGATTTTTTTTGTAAATATTTGAACTTTAAATCGCTCTCCTGTAAAGTTTACTCAATGTCGCTTAGTTATGATTGCCTTTCAAGCGTCGATATGGTTTCCAGTATATGTATTTAGTTCTGTGCATCACTCTTATTGCCGTATTTTACTTATAACGGTACTGTAATGTTTCTTGTTAGTAGTTATAAGTATAGCTTACCAGTTTTTTTACTCGTGATTGTGTTTACACCCTCATAATACTTTTATAGGTCACCTAAGCTTATATTGCACCCTTAATTTCTATCTATAAGTAATTATAAGTTAATGTATAAGATCAGATATACTATTAAACCCAACTAACTCCATGGTTGCTATTATAAGCACGGCAGCCGATACTAGAACCATTAAAAGATAATTATAAGTGCTGGAGACCTATAACACTTGAACTATAGGATAATTTTGCTAGTTGGGGTATGTCCAAGAATACGGCGTAGGTACTTAGCCTAACAAAACTATTAATTTGCTTGGCATGAGACATCGAGAAATGGTTTCCGGAAGTAGAAATTGATTTCAAATAAAGAGGTCTGGTTGGAATAGTGAAACATCCACAGTGACTTTTCCATTCTTTAAAACCAGGACACTATAGGGACATAAAAAAAATTTGACCGTTTTGCTTACAGGAAATGCTGGGAGTTGGCACATACTCGCGGAGGCCATCGAGAAGCACGAGGAAGCACTTCTGTTTCCCTTGACATCTCCAAGGCTTTTGAAAGGGGCTGGCACGATAGCCTTATAGATAAGCATCATTCTGTTTACCCACTCAACTGTGCGTTTGGATTGAAGACTTCCTGAGAGATCGGTCCATTCGAGTGGTCATTGATGGCTGCTCGTCTGACAAATTGGCAATTAATGCCGGGGTCCCTCAGGGGTCAGTTCTCTCAGCAACTTTATTCTTGCTACACATCAATGATCTGCTTATGCTCGGTACCTTTGGGTATGCAGATGGCAGCATAGTTGCTGAGAGATATGTGTCCAGGGCGTGTGTGAGATTATGTATATAAAATAGATGTATATATACATAGTATATGTCGACCCTCCCAAGCAATAACTCGGTAATCGAAAATTCAAAATTTTACAGGAGAAAAGATTTTATCTTTTCAACGAGTAGAACTATTGAAGTCATTTGTGTATTAAATGAAAGCTATTTTTACGCGGAATATGACTGTGACGTTAAAATGAAATTCCTTTTATTAAAAACCTGGTAATTTATGAAAATAAATAATACTCAAAAAAAATACATAAAATATTACAGTAATAGTATCTATAACTTACGGGGTTATTGCAGTAATTTTATCACATAAAATATTTCGTAACATTATATTATGGACATTTAGGGTGTTAACTTTTTATCGTAGGGCTGATACATAACGTGCTTTTACGGAGTTATTGTATTGTTGTTATATCCATAAATTTCGAGACGGTATTGATAAATAACATAATCATTGAAATATTACGTACATTAATGAACCAATACCAATCTTAAATAACATTGTTATTGTATATTACGGAATACATATATTAAAATGAATTCAACGGAAACTACGTACTCACGTTTACCAAAAACTTCATGAAAATTATTTACACCAATAACCCGGTAAACGCAACTTACCAAAATAAAATATAATTTTTTTGTTTCGTAAAGTTCTAAAACAGGTTATTTGCCGATATATATTTCGGTCTAAATACCCAACAATAAACACGTGTGTCACAATATGTTTGTAAATATCATTAGGAAAAATTTGAAAAAAATGGCTAAGGTATATTCTAGTCCATTAAATGTCGAATTTGACATAACAGCATAAAACCCATAATAGCACATTACAGAGTTATTGCTTGGGAGGGTCGATGTATAAAGAATGTTGTTTTTATGAAATGAAAGAATTTAATATGTATTTACCGATTAATTATCAATTAATCGATATTACCATGAATGTCAGGTATATTATAGAAATAATTTAGCAGTTTGTATAGCAATATCAATTTATTCATTTACCGCACGGTTCGGAAAGGATCGTTTTCTATGGAGAAGAACACACACACAGAAAAACATATTAGCTTTCATCATTACACATTTTAACTTTCATTCACTTCAAAATTAGAAGAATAAGATCATACATCTGAAATATTTAGATACTGAAAGTTAGTTTTTGCAATTATAAATATCTAAATATGTTTTTCTGTGAAGTCTGTAACGTTTCAGTTCCGAAATATTATTATTTATATAGTTGAGATACATAGCCTACATGAAAATATTACAATGGCACTATAACACAGTTTTATTAATATTCATTTAAATATAGTCAAGTATATTACCTTCGTCTCTACAGTCACACACAAGTCTGTAGATTTTTTAGAATTGGGCTTTGGCCTAGGCCGCACTACGGCTAAACCGCTGTGGTTTTTAATCGCGTGAATTTGTGAGTCTATAAAACTAATAGATGCGCCCGCACTTGCGGTTTTTTCCCGCGACTGATTTTAAAACCGTGGAATGTTACAAAATGCTCGCGGGTAAAAACAGCGGCAAACTTTGTAATCCATAGAACTTAGTTGGCACGCACGCACTGCGTTTAACCGCGGGCGGTTTTTAGGTCAGTATTCGGTGGACCGCCGTGAAGAGGAGAGTGGTTGCGTTGGCGCGATTGCAACTATGTCATCAACCGAGTCGGAGTATGTTTCAAACGAACCAGAGTATGAAAGTTTATCTCAGAAAATCATTGTGGAAGTACAAAAAAGACCAGCTTTATACGACACTACTTTGCGTCAATATAGCGATAGAAATACAAAAAATAAACTTTGGGAGGAAGTGTTTCAACACGTAGTAAATACTTGGAGGACACTGTCGGAGGCTGAGAAAAAACAGAAGAGTAAGTTTATTTTATAAGTATTTATTTATTATTAAGTCTCAAACTGCTGTGTCGAACCCTTAGATCTAAAGCAACTTATTAGGTACGAAATTATAGTATTTTGAATTAACAAAGTAAGTCGTGTTTTTTGTTTTTTTTGGTTTTTGGGTCGTGGGATATTTTTAAATACTTTCATATTGCCAACTCAATGCGCCCACAGGAGATGTAAAATAATCAGCATATAAATTTCTTATATCCATAGCGTTATTGCTAGAACGCGCACGAATTGGAGGAATGCGCTGCAGCACTGAAACTTGAGAAGATTCACTAAGCTGTTTACCATCATGTTGTCTTACAAAGTTGTGCAATATGCAACAAGCTTTAATTATGTGGTCGCAAAAATCTAATTTTACGTCTAACGGTCTATGCAAAATACGCCATTTATTTGCCACCAAATGCACATTCGACAGTTCTTCTGGCATAGGATAATCTATAGTTATAAACTCTTTCTTTTATAGATATTTTTTTATTTGAATATGGCCTCATTAAGTGTTCTGAAAGTGGGAAAGCTTCATCGCCTACGAAAACAAACGGAAGTGGGCCAACTTCCTCATAATCAGGCAATGTTGCAGATTGTGGTAAATGCATTTGATTGTTCAAAAATCTTTTGCCAAAATTCGAGTTTCTAAATACGCTTGAGTCACTATTCGATCCATGTGCTCCAACATCTATAGCAGTAAAGCAATAGTCCGCATCAGCAATAGCTAATAATACTAAAGAATATTTTTTTTTGTAATTGAAGGCTTCTGAACCAGTATTTTCTGGCCTTTCTATTCGTATATGTTTTCCATCTATGGAACCAAGGCAATTAGGAAAATGTGTCCTTTCAAAAAAAAGTTTTGCTATATTTATCCAATCTTCTTCCGTTTTTTCAGGCATATATGTAGGTTGCAAACATATCCACAAACACTTGCATGTGTGTTCAATTATTTCACTTAGAGTTGTTGTACCAATCAAATATTCAAAATACAGTGACTTCATACTGTTTCCACTAGCAAGATACCTGAAAAAAAAAAAACATTTTATTAATATTTTATTTTTATTTTTGTTACAGGCAGTACAATACAAAAGAAATGGAAGAATATGCGCGACTGTTTTGCTAAAGAATTAGCTATGCAACGTGGGAAATCTGGTCAAAGTGCCATAAAAAAGAAAAAATATGTTCATTTCGATTCTCTGTTATTTTTATTACCATCTTTAGAAAAGAGGGAAACTAGCGGCAATATTCAATCACAAGATAATCCTAACGTAATTGAAAATCTTCCACCTACGAATCGGACCACATCCTCTAAGAAGGCTTCTAAAAGCCCAAATAACAATAATGATTATGAACAAAAATTATTGGATGTTTTGAATATACATCAAAATACATGTGAATATGACGAGGATATAAACTTTTCACAAATGATTGTACCAATGTTACGCAAACTTAATGATGACCAAAACATTTTGCTAAAATAGAAATTATGAATATTTTGCAGAAAGCCAAATCTTTCTGTCCATTCGAAATACCAATTTATGATTCAGGACCAAGATCACATGTGTCATTTACGCCTACGCCGTCTCCGCAATCATATCATACATATTCACTTTCTCCATCCCCAACCATGCCAATACAATCACCAGTTTCAAGACCAGTGCCGGCTACACCTTCAATAACACAGGGATCAAGATCACATGGATCAAGATCACATGGGTCATTTACGCCAACGCCACCTCCGCAATCATATCATACATATTCACTTTCTCCATCTCCAACCATGCCGATACAATCACCAGTTTCAAGACCAGTGCCGGCTACACCTTCAATAACACAGGGATCAAGATCACATGGGTCATTTACGCCAACGCCACCTCCGCAATCATATCCGATACAGTCACCAGTTTCAAGACCAGTGCCGGCTACACCTTCAATAACACAGGGATCGAGATCACATGGGTCATTTACGCCAACACCACCTCCGTAATCATATTCAATACAGTCACCAGTTTCAACACTGGTGCTCGCTACTTCTTCAGCAAAAAAGAAGCCAAAGATCGTTAAACAAGAGATAATATCGACTGGGCAGCAGACATGTGCACAGTTCGTTAAAGGACCTACAACACAAACTATCTATTTGCCGCTTACTTCTGCTCCATCAACATCACAAGCACCAGTGAATTCCTTTCAAGAACTTCAGCAGCCACAATATGTACAAATTAATGAACAAGAACTTACAGTTGCCAATTATCTGTCGCAGTTTCAAGAAAAATATTTTTTTATGTTTTCCGAATAATAAAAATTACTATAAAGTACATGTCTATTTTTCTTACTTACCTCAAAGTAACAGACAGGCGCTCCTCTGGTGAAATACATTTGCGAAATTTTGTATCCTTGAAGGTGATGTGTGGACGCACAATTCGTAAAATCTTATCGAAGCTGGCGACTGACATCCTTATTTGATCCGTACACAATCCGTAATTGAAAAATTTCTCAGAATGTTCTCTTAAACTTTGATATTTCTTATAAAAGAAACCATTCTCAAATCTACGGCTAGTGAGTGGATGGATCCAATATTTGCGAAATTTACACTGACGTCTTCTCTTTCGATTTCTTAGTATCAGAGCAACAACACATACTGCTGTCTTGAAATCCATCTTCAAACTGTGAAAATCGCGGGCCGTTTGGCGGTTTTTAATCGTAGTGTGTGCGTCTCAAGCGGTTTCGCGGTCGTAGCGATTAATCGCTAGCTGGAAAAAACCGTAGTGCGGCCTCAGCCTTAGAATACAGAAAAAACTAGAAACCGCGTTCAACTGTAATTGCAATTGCAAGTCGCGCTCTGTGTCCAAATACAAGACAAGCGTCCGCCGCTAGCCTCCCTTCCCACCCGCGTAATGTTGCTAGCTCAGACATTATTTGTCCGTTTTAGAGGTAAATTCTTCAGCAGGGAAGCTAAAATTTTAAATCGTTATAATGTTACATAGAAACATAATTTCATACATCCCTCCCCTTCCTCTCTCACTGCTCACACACAACACACACACACTACAAATTTTGTAAATGTGTTTCGTAATCTTAATAGGTACATAGGTATGTTAGTCACATAGTACTTAGGTACTATATTATTGGTAAACACCCCAATAATGGACAGTTTAAGAAAAAATTATGGTAATTCTGAAATCTCACCAATATGGTGATTGTTTCAGCACTAAACTAAAAGGGTAAAGTCCTATCTTTATTCAATATTTCTACAGTGTTACGCGTGAGATACTGCAAAGCTGGTATCAGTTTATTTAACATATAAAAAACATGGTTTTCTCTCCAGTTATGGACAGCAAGAAACCAGTTATGGACATCCAATAATGAACATAACCTAGTCATGGACTTTCAATTATGAACATAACCTAGTCATTGAGAGCCAGTAATAACATGAACCTAGTCGTATACACGTAGTACCCAATTGAAGAATCTATGATCAATGTCAAGCTGTAGATGTTTTTAATTATTTAAACGAAAATTAAATGTAATATAAAAATGATTTATTAATTATTTTTAACAATTTTTCGTACAGTCCCCGTGAAAAAGAGCTGTTGTGTGTGAAAATGAACACAAACGACTAATTCATGCTGGACCTCAACTTTTAGTATATTCTATGCGTGAAAGTCTTAGGACCTCGCAACTTAGCCAGACAGGTAGTACATAATTGTGTCATTTGCAAACGCATGAAAGGGAAGGTATTGACCCCTCTGATGGGCAATTTACCTTCTGAAAGATTAGAGCCTAGTTTTCCTTTCATGCAATGTGGTGTAGACTATGCAGGACCATTGCCGATATTGGACCGCAAAGGCGCTAGCTTATTAACCTTTTGACCGCCACGTCAAAAAAGCAAAAGCGTGCCCTCGGCGCCAAGTTCCGAATTCATCCTTTAATACCTACAAAATAGTAGTGAGGTCGAAATTATATCGATAAAGCTCATGGAAAACTGACAAAATTTTTTAACATAGATTTTAATTTCATAAAAGATTATCATACCATTCTTGTGTTGAGTTTTATTTCAACCCGCTTTATCCTTTATGACATAAATGTAGTAATCTGTGTCACATTTACGGCCTTTATTATTATTTAAATCCGTAAATACAATCAACAATCGATAAAACCAAGTCAGTACCATCACAGCACTATTGTCCATCATGACGTAATTTTTTGTTACTCTATGACGAAAGTGGCGCAGCTGGCACGGATTTCTTGAAATTGCTCGCTTCTGCTCTAGAGGTGCGACACCGATACTTATTAATAATATCGAAATATTTATTCTTATTGTTTTGTACTTTCAACAGTGTCAAGTAATAAAATGTAAGTTTCTTTGAAAGAACAATCAATTCAATGTTTTTTTATTCCACCAAGTCCGTTCCATCATCGGACTACAAGACAAACGGCGATGCGCCATCGTTGTATGGTACCCATACGAAAGAAACGTTTTGGGAATACTTTCATTGTGCGTAGGGCTAAGGAGTGGAATTCCCTGTCGGTGTCTGTGTTTCCTGATAATTACAACCTGGGAGTCTTTAAGTCAAGAGTGAATAGGTTACTTCTAGGCAAGCGTACTTCATCTTCGACCACATCATCGCTTAACATCAGGTGAGATTATGGTCAAACGCAAGCCTATCAATTATAAAAAAGTGGCTCTTAATGAACCGCTATTAGGTCCATAATGCAGTGTATTAGAATTGGTGCTTTTTACTTTACGTTACTGCACTAGTGCTATAACGCCACAGATAACTATTTACTAGTCGGAGGTCGGAGATGTACGTTTTTTTTAACCTCATCAACAAACAACGACTCATCGACTACATATTTTCCATCCAAGTTAATATTGAACAATACAAATCTGTTTTTACCTCGTAAATGATCAACATAGCACACATGCATCATAATCATAATGTAGTATAATGTATCGCCACTAACTGATGACATCAGTGCTGAAGTAATTGCACTGTCTTCTATGATAAACGTGTCATTGTCGACTCCTTGTATTATATTTAATAAGTCTTCACTACTCATATTATAGTCCTCCATTATTAATAATATTTAATAAAAGTAAATGAACTACTCTATTTGAAAAAAAAAATCGCGTTTGACGTCATGGGACTGTCATACATAGACGACTGTGGCGTCCCCGGAACAGACAATACAACAGTGTGATAGAGATGGGTATTTCAGTCATTACAATTAATCGATAAACTACTAACACTCCACGTTTAAAGAGCGTTAGCGTTCAGTATTATAAAATTTTCTTGATTTCTCAATCATAAAAGTTCAGTATCAAATGTTTTATTTATTTATTGGTGCAGAATTCAGAGTAAATTAAAAACCGTCATTTCACTGTAGTTGACGCGGGTTCTGCAATTGCTGCAATGAATCATGATCTGGCTTGCATCAGCGTTTGGGCTAAGTCATTTGGTTTGCAAATTAACCCAACTAAATCCCAGGCCATGATCATTGGCAGCAGATTCGTTCGCAGTGCGGCTGTTGTTGCATCTCTGATGCCTTTACATCTCGACGGTGTTCGCATTGACTATACCGAAACCGCTAAAGATCTGGGTGTAGTTATTGACTCCAATCTCTCGTGGCATGCTCAGGTCAATGAGGTCAGCCGAAAGGTAAATTTCTCCTTTCATTCGCTGAAATGCCTTCAAAGTCTTCTGCCCTTGAAGACTAAAGTTTCTTTGGCACAAATACTTATTCAGCCGATTATAGATTATGCCGATGCCTGCTATTTGGATGCTACCGAGGAGCTATTAAACAATCTTGAGCGCTTGCAAAATCTGTGCATTCGCTTTGTTTTCGGTCTTCGAAAGTATGACCATGTTTCTCACCTTCGCAAGGAACTCAAGTGGCTCCCAATCCGTCTTCGCAGGAACACTAGGATTTTGTGTCTCCTCTTCAACATCTTACACAACCCGTCTTACCCTTCCTACCTGCGTGAGCGCTTTTCTTACGCTCGTTCTAGCGACGTACCGTGTAGATCACACCTTAGATCCCTCCTTAAATCTCATCCTCATAAAACTAGCTACTACTCTTATTCCTTCTCTGTCCATGCTGTAAGATTGTGGAACTCACTTCGGCCTGGCATTCGTGATTTAAAAACTATATCTTTATTCAAATGTCGATTAAAAGAGCATTACCTTTCCTCTTAACTGTGTTAATTATTTATTTATAAATTTATATTATATGTGTATATATTCTTACATTATGTATTTATTTAAGTATATGTTATTTTTATTGCATTATGTAGGTATACTTAATATTTTAGTTTTAGACTTCACATATTAATTTTTATTTCTCTTCTTGTTCTCACACACTATTGTCTACATTTCTTTTTCACTTCTCCTTTCGCAGGTCTGCTGGAAGAAATTTCTTAAGAAATAAGCAGTACCTTTGTACTCAAATATTATAATTATGTTGTCCTATTATATTTTACTGTGTGTACATAAATAATAAAATAAATAAATAAATAACGTAGGTTGCCGTCAATGTCGATATTCTTGTTTTATTGACTGGTATCTACATCACTACGTGTCCTGTTATGGTGACTGTGCTGGGCACTAAGTCTTGCGAACTTTATAACTGGTTTTCTTTTTTGTCATCTTATGTTCCTATACATGAAACCTGACGAAAGCAGTTCACTTCAAATAAATAAAGAAGAGATAAGGTATATATTTAAAAAGAGAAATGAACAAAAAAATGCTGTTTTATGACATTTATTTACGTTTAAAATTCTGTCACGCAGTCGCGACAGTGGCGTGCTGGGCACATTTTGGCTTGTCGTCTATACACGACTGTGGCGGTCAAAAGGTTAAAGCATATATCGATGGTCTAGAAGACAAATGTGCTAATTACAAAATTTTGATAATGTAAGATTTTAATGCCAAAAGTATTCATTGATCATTTCAATACTTTTGGCATTAAAATGTTACATTATTAAAATTTTGTAATTAGCACATTTATCTTCTAGACCATCGATATTTGTTTATACACTTAGCATTGGTAGACAGTTTAAGTACACAGGATTATATTTTAGCATTAAAACGCTTCATTGCACGTCGTGGAAAGCCATATCAAATATTTTCAGACAACGGAAAGAATTTCGTTAGAGCTGAAAAAGAGTTATCAGTTATTTTTAATAACACTAATGGTATTTTAGATTTTCTTAATAATAATCAAATTCGTTTAACGTTTATATCCCCTTATAGTCCTCATTTTGATGGGTTGTGGGAAGCGGGAGTCAAGTCCTGCAAGTATCATTTACGGTGGGTACTGGGTAATGCCAAACTAACACGTGAGAAGTTTGAAACGGTATTAACGCAAATTGAAGCCGTTCTCAACTCACGCCCTTTGTCCCCTCTGTCCTCAGACCCGAACGATTTCCTGATTGGTCGACCACTGACTGCGCCCATCTGCGAGAACCTAATACTGATACCTGAACCGATCGCGCCTGCTAGACTGGGACGCTACGGCCGTGTGGAGCAACTTAGACAACATTTTTGGCAACGAGGGTCGAAAGAGTATGTTTCAGAAGTCCAACAACGAACAAAATGGAAGAAAAATAGTGAGGACATCACACCAAACAGCCTAGTTCTTATCAAAGAAGAGAACGTATACCCACTCAAATGGAAACTGGGTCGAATAACGCAAGTATTCCCCGGAGCTGATGGAATATCTCGTGTAGCTGAAATCCGTACAGCGCACGGCACCATACGGCGATCGTTCTCAAAGATCTGCCAGTTACAGTCAGAATAATCAAGAAGCTACAGCGACGAGTACTTCGTATTGGAAGACAACATCCTGGTACTTCCAAAGGGGCCGGTATTGTTCAATATACCACAACGCCCTCTTGCGGCGAAAGGAGCAAGCATTCTTCGTCACGAATATAGTAAACAAATGCCTCTGCTCCCCGTGGGTGGAAGCACCGTCGCAGCATTCACAGCTATACTCTCAACACGAACGTTTCGTTAGCGTCGCATTATGTGTCTCTGAAAAACCTATTGTAATTTTATAATAAACGTTTATATTTAAAAGGAAACATAAAACGACTTCATTGAAGACATCCTTCCCCTTATCACATAGGGACAATAGGGAACGGTCTAACATTCCTTATCAAAATTACATTTTGCATTACATATATGGCTACTTTAAAAATCAATATTTGTTTTATTCATTATGGAAATAGTTATTGCCCTTTACATTATTTAATTTCAATAAAAATAGGAGATTTCACAGGTCTAAAATAAGTCCGCAGCAAAATAAAACAGTGAAAGCAGGAGTGAGGCCGGCCGGTGGCTTAGCGAGATATTCGAATGATTTGAATTTTAACTTGAAGAGAATACAATTTGCCGTTACAATTATTATAAAGCAAACGGATCAGCGGAATTAACGGGGCCCAATAGGGCCATTGCCTTCCGGGATTGCGAGAATGTTCTATCGAGATACCGCGGCTCCGGAATGCAAGAACAACTGAAGGAACAGGGTGGGTTTTTAGTCGAAAGAAGTTGAAGGAGTAATTTGAGGGTTTTCCCCCGAAAAAAAGGTCTGTCGTTCCTTTTTACCGACTTCAAAAGAGGAGATAGGTACTCTGTTAGGATGATTTTTTTTCTCCCATTTCTACGCCTTTTGTAGACCGATTTTCTAATTTAAAATTACTTTTTTATTCGAAATCCTCCTGAGGAGGTCCCATTGTCGCCAAATCTCTCTCAAAAATCGAATGAACGAATCCCTGAGAATTAGAAATCCTCAATTATTTTAGGCACATTCATTGTTTTTCATGCTCTTTCTAACGCTATTCAGACATTTGTCATCTCATAATGCTGAGCTCTCACAGCATTTTTTTTTTTATTGAGCATTGATTTTGACCACCATCTCATGGTAAGTGATGATGTGGTGGAAGACGGAGCACGCTTACCTAGAAGTAACCTAGGTATTCACTCTTTATTTAAGACCCCTAGGTTGTAGCTATCGGGAAACACATACTCCGCCAGGGAATTCACTCCTTAGCCGTACGCACTATGAAAGTATTCCCAAAACGTTTTGTACGTAAGGGTATCCACCATGTAACGATGGAGCATCGCCGTTGGTAGTCCGATGATAGAACGGGCATGGCGGAATTAGGTTGTGTAATTCCATTGCACACTCCCTGACAGACCGGCTTGATACAGATTGAGCAGCAGTTGCGGTGTGAAGTACCGTCTCACCATTGCTAGGATTCTTGGGTAGGAGCCTTAGCCTCGGTGAATAGACCATGGTCATACTTAACTTAAGAATAACAGTATATTACTCGTATTTAATTACATAAATACATAAACAATGGAAAAATAAAAATCTTTGTTACAAAAAATATACCCGACTTCAAAACAAACAAAAACACAAAATATCTTAAATGCTGTTTCATTGGATGTCTACTTTCGTTTAAATTAACGTCTAGATATAGTTCTCGTCAAATAACTTGACAACAGTCGTTCAATGCGCAGAAGTTGATTTTTAGGTGTCAGCGGTTGCCAGCGGGACGCGGGGTATGACGTAGCGCCGCTTCGAGCGCGCGATTGGTGCGTCAGTAGTTCTCGTTCAATTTGCTCCCGAATACACTTGCGTACACGAAAGTTGTACCCTTTGTTTTTCTATGAATTGTTGTCTTAAATTTAGTTTTTGTTACGTTGATTACAATGCTTTTTTTTTTTTTTAGCGTGGTAAAATTATCAAATAAGTCCTCCCACTCCGGGCAGGGTGGGAGAGACTGTCAGACTTTTACTGACTAAAATCCACGGTGTTCCTTCAATAACCCTTTACATACCGGGGCCACGGTAACGGGATGAGTCCCACGACCCCGGCGGGCTTCGGCCCTCTGCAGAGGGGGCCTCGTCATGTTGCTGACGCTCTTTGAGGCGCGCGTGGAATACGACGCGCCGTCGACCCGGGCATGGTCCATGGTCGGACAGCGAGTTGCCCTTTACTCGCTGTCCGCATGCCCGCGCCTACGGTGGCCGGAGATCGTCGGCCGACGTCCGACGCCGTGGGCGTCTACCACTGCGGCTGGGCTGGAGGGAGGACGCCATCCTCTCCCTCACGCGGCCCGCCTCCTCCTTCGGAAGCATGACTGCTTCGCAGAAGGAGGCGACCGCTTCCCACTCCCTCTCGCCCCGCAGCATGGCCTCGACCAAGGCCGGGCGCGAGAGGTCTCCGCCTATTGTCGCCGTGAGGACACGTCGGTGCTCTGCCCAAGCTGGGCAGTCCTGCACCGTGTGCTCGACTGTGTCCTCAGGGCGACCCTCGCAGTGGTGACACCCAGGCGTCTCTTCCTTACCCATCAGACACAGGTACCTCCCGAAACTTCCGTGTCCGGTGAGGACCTGCGTCATGCGGTAGGTCAGGACGCCGTGACGCCGATCTAGCCACTCCTCAAAGAGGGGTCTTACCGCCGCAATTGCGGCGTGCCCGGCCGTCGGTTGCGACAGTCGTTCCCTCCATACTGCCCTGAGATCGCGCCGGAGTTCTTCCCGCCGCGCCTCGACTTCTCGAGGCAGCGGGGATACGCCCCGGCGCTGCGCCTCCACGCGCCATTCATAGACGCGCTGGAGGGCAGTCGCCTCCAGATCCCAGGGCAGCAATCCGGCAAGGAGGTTGGCCGATTCGCCGGCGATCGTGCGGTATCCCCGGATCATTCGGATAGCCATGACCCTCTGGCATGCGACCAACTTTAGTGGTCGCGTCCGGATGCACAGGGCCCACACTGGGGACCCGTAGAGGGCCATGGACCGCACGACGCCGGCGTACAGCCTTCGGCAGGAGGCGTTTGGCCCGCTGAGATTAGGCAGGAGTCGCCTGAAGGCGGCTGCTGCCCGGTTCAGCTTTGGGGCCAAACTCAGGAAGTGCTCCCTGAAGTTCCACCGGCTGTCGAGGACGAGTCCCAGGTACTTCATCGTCCTCCCGACGCCGATGCGAACCCCCTCCACCGTTATGTGGGACTCGGACCGTGGCGCGTTCCGACCGCCATGGAAGCACATGGCCTCGGTCTTGTGCAGCGCCACGTCGAGTCCCAACTGCCGGATCCTACGAACGACTGTCGCAACCGCTTGCGTCGCCAGGTCGGCCGCCGCCTGGTGCGACTCTCCCTGCGCCAGGACGAGCGTGTCGTCAGCGTAACATACTACGCTGACGCCGTCAGGGAGGTCGCCGCGCAGCACCCAGTCGTATCCGATGTTCCACAGGGGCGGCCCCAAGACCGAACCCTGTGGGACACCGCACGACATCTCTCGCCGGTTCCACTCTCCCCGGTGACCGGGGTAGATGACGGCTCTGTCCGTCAGGTAGTCCTCGACTATGCGACGGAGGTAGGTCGGCACCCGGTGATACCGGAGTGCCTTCCTGATGCAACTCCAGGGCAGGGTGTTGAAGGCGTTGGTGATGTCCAAAGACACCGCCAAGACGACCCTGCCCCGGGATACCGCGTCCCCCGTCGTGAGGGCTCTCACGCGCATGACAGCATCCACCGTCGAGCGCCCCCTGTGATTACAATGCTAGGACCAAATACCGTTTTACGCAGACTATTAAAACGTCAGAAAGAACAGTTAGACACTATAGTTAAGGAAGGTTGAAATTCTGAATTCGTCACTGTCTTTAGAACACCGGGAAAAATAAAGAATAAAAGGGGTAGCAGTTTTATTAACTAATTATGACGATGGTTTTTTTAATACATTTTTTTTTTCACTTTTAAATGTGATTATGTATTACTAGCTTCCTGCCCGCGACTTCGTCCGCAAACCTTAATAAATTATACACGTAAACCTTCCCCTTGAATCATTCTATCTATTAAAAAAAACTGCATCAAAATCTGTCACGTAGTTTTAAAGATCTAAGCATACATAGGGACAGACAGCGGGAAGCGACTTTGTTTTATTCTATGTAGTGATATCCATTTTATTTATAATACCGAATTAACGAATGAATTTCTCTTCTTTCTTTAACATTCTTCTGAAAAGACATGATTAAAAATAAATGATGGCAATAACCATAGAGTAATGGCAAGCAGTAAAAGTGACCACTTTTTTCTTCCACTAAGTGCACGATGTGCGAACTTACCCCCACTACGCCAAAACCTTGCCAACTTACGTGACGAGGACTATACTTACCTAGCTGTCTTGCGAACGTACTATGGTGTGTGCTAGTTGATTATTATTATTATTTTATTATATTATTATTCGCCAGGAAGAGTCCCAACTCAAACTGGCTTTGAGCGAATTGCAGGCGTCCAAGAAGTGCTGTGATCAATTGACTAAGGAAATAGATGACAGTGAAAAGGTGCTCGTTGAAGCCCATGAAAGGAATAGGCAGCTAAAAAATGAAATGGCTCAGTTATACATTCAATACACTGATGCCATTGAAGCCCGGGATAGGCTCCAATTAGTTGTAGACGGATTTAGTCAGTGTAGCTCGGTATATGAACAAGCTCTTAATGATAGGTATTTATTACAAGAAGAGCTACAAGAAGCTCAATGCCAAATATCCCAGCTTGAAACCACAAACCACAGCCTCATTGAATCAAAGTTTATTCAGTGAGCTGGTGCCTATTGCCCCGGCCATGGTTTCCTTAATAAACCCCAGCAACAACATTAATTTAACAGCTGATGATTCAAGTAAATTGGTAAGAATAGTAGGTAGTAAAATAAACTTAAAAAATACATAAAAATTAACAAATACATTATTAAAACCAAAAAGTTAGTTAAAAAACAAAAGTTTTTTATTAAAATGTAAAATTAAATAGGGAAAGGTTAAATTTATTAAAACAATTAGATGCATATTCTTTTAATTTGGAACAAAGTACTAGGAAGTACAAAATTGACACTGGGGACTTGCAGTCTCAACTGAACCGTTTACAGGAAAAACTCAGTTCAATGACTAAGAAGTATAATACCTGTGAAAAACTTATGAGGGAATACGTGTTGGCAATGAATGAACTGGTAAGCTCACAAACTACCAACTGTGAGCATTGTCAACCAACTTCCAAAATAGACATACCTTATCTTTCATTGTCAACATGCACTACTAATAACATCACACAACGGCCTTGTGTTAGTTTACCACTTCCTATTATTAGTTCCCCAACAAATCATACACACACTATTAAGAAGGATATAGTGATATTTAGCGACGAAATTGGAAAGAACTTTGGCCACTTATTGAAGCATGAATATCCGGGATAGTCAATTTTAAACTACTGTATGCCTGGTTGCTCTTTATTTGACATAATGATGAAAATAATTAATTATAACTTTAGCCAAGACTCAAAATTGTTAATATTTATTGGTAATAGGGGTAATGTGAATAAAGGTGAATTATTCCATTTTTATAGGTCTCTGAGCAACCTTAGCTTAGAAAAAATTGTAATGTTTACACTTCCATATAGCAACAGCTTGCCACAGGAAGAAAATGACCTTAGATATAATATTAATAATACATTGCATAATTTGACATATAATACTGATAAATTTCAATTAATTGATATTAACAATTACCTTCATAATAGTTTTTATTTAACAAAAGATAGATACTATCTTTGTCGCTATCATATTATTTTGTTACTAGTACTCTCGCGGGGCTTCGCTCCCGTGGATTCTATCACGGTAAAAACATAACTCTCCTTTTTTGCAGTCGGGTAAAAAGTAGCCTATAACCTTCCTCAAGCTTCAAGCTACTTCCATACCAAATTTCATCCAAATCCACCCAGTACTTTCGAAGATTAGCGCGTTCAAGCAAACAAACAAACAAACAAACTAACAAACTTTTCCGCTTTATAATATTAGTAAGTATAGATTACAGCCAAGAATTTGGCTAAACAAGTTGCTTCTATTGAGCAATGCAATATTGACATTCAGAATAATTCAACCAATTGCTTGGTTTTAAACAATGAACTTATTAATAATTTAAATTAGAAATAATGACAACAGAGGCAAACTCTAGCAATAATGGAGAGATAATTATTATTACATTAAATTCAAATAAAATTAATTAATTAGTAAATGGGGTCAACCTGGTGCACCAAAACATTCAAGGATTATTGAACAAGGATTTAGAAGTGGAATTATTTATTAATTGTAACAAGGTTAATATTCTCTGCATTACCGAACATTGGCTAAAAAGTCACGAAATTATGTTTAATTTTAGTAATCACCAGGTTCGTAGTTCATTCAGCAGAAGTAATGCCATTCGTGGTGGCTCCCTAATTTTAGTACATAATGGCCTTAAATTTAAAGAACGTAAGGATATTGTGAGCCTGTCTGTTGAGCGAACTATTGAAATAGCCTGTATAGAATTGGAGCAGTTCATTGTATTAAGTGTGTACAGACCCCCCTCAGGATTGTATGACTATTTTGAAAAGGTAATGGATGAAGTGTTACACAAGATTAGTAATTCGAATAAGTACATCATCATTTGTGGAGATTTTAATGTCAATTTATTAGAAATTTCTGGTTTAATTACAAAAATTATAAATCTGTTTCGGTCCTACAATCTTGACAATTTATTCTCAGAGCCAACAAGAATCACGCCTACCAGTGCTACATGCCTTGATAATATTTATACAGATGTATCAATTAAACACAAAGAGATCATTAATTTACTAGAATCAGATCATAGTGGGCAATTAATTACTTTCCAATGTAAAAATAATAAAGCGGCTAAAAAGGATATCACTGTTAACCCAAAAGCTGAAAGTCGTTTAAAAACTTTCAAAAGTAAACTCACACATAGTTTACCAGTCTTGACCACCCTACATGATCCTAATCATTTATATAAGGACTTTTTTAACATGTAGTGTAAACAATTTAATTCTACTTTTTTACCTAAAACCATTTCTATTAACAATAGGTACTATGTCTTTCGGTGATTGGGCTACCATTGGTATTCACAGAAGTAGAACTCGTCTTTATGAATTTTACAATGAAAGAGCACATATAAACTAGAGCACGGATACCGGTTTTCGATAATATCGAAAAACCGGAATATCGGACCATAAATCCAATATTGAAAAAAGCTATATTGGATTTCAAATATCGGTTTTTCGATATTTTATATGAATCAAAAAAGCAGACGCAATAGAATCTTTCTTACTTATTCTATTGAATTTAATTAATGTAAATAATACCTATCGATTAGTTATAATCATATGTATGCTACAGTGTCATTTATAAATGATTATTTCCATATAAAAGCGTACAACATACATACATCAACATACGTGCAACAAAATAGATCGTATTTCAAAGACAATACCTTGAATGCCCTCTGCTCCTACTTTTTATATGTTTTATTACTGATGAGCCCAGAATTTGACCGTTCACTCTTACTTTGAAGGCAAACGGGTCATATGTAGAAGGGAACACAGCAGCCTGCAGAGAGTTCCAAACATTGGCCGTGTGCACAATAAATGTAGAGGAGAATCACTTAGTACAACAAGACGGTATATTGAACAAGTGAGAATGGTAACATGCAGTACGTCTGAGATCGTTAGTATAAAGTAGATGGAGGAATCGGGTCGTGGAATTCCTGCGCACACTCTCCGAAGTACAATTTGTGGATGACCGATAGGCAAGCAACGTTTCGCCGATGTGCCAGGCTGTGAAGCTTGTCTGCTAACACTGCATCGCCTATGAGTCTTTTAGCTCTGCGTTATCCAAGTCAAGTGCAGCAAGCTGGTATTTTGCTAAGCCATCCAACAAGTGACTGCAGTACTGCATACAAGAACAGACCTGTGCTTTATACAAATTTAAAAGCTGTACAGGGGTGAAGTATCGCCTCACCTTGTAAAGGATTTCCAGCTTTTTGGCTGCAGTCAAAGCTTTTGACTCAATGATTGAGCCGAAGTTTAAGTTAGACGTCAACTCCATGTCCAAAAGCTCCAGGCGGTCAGTAACTGATAGGTATAGATGCACCTCGGAAAGTAGGAGATAATTGAAATTGGCTTCTTTTAGCAGTAAAGAGATAAACCTGTGTTTTCAAAACATTGGATTTAACCAGATTGTTGGGTTAAATTCATTCGCTCCAACATGGCCTTTCTAAGACAGTCTCTTTCATCCCTGCTAGCTCTAGAACTGGATAAGTATATCTTTAAGTCTGTGCTGTCAACCGCGTACCCAAGAGCTGGAGCAGGTCATTGATATGCAGCAAAAAGAATTGCAAAGAGAACAGACCTCTTAAGAATACCGCATTGACATTGACAGCCATAAGATCCGATGAGCAGCCATCGATGACAGCTCGAATTGACCGCTCACTTCAGAAGTCAGAAATCCAGTTGCAGAAGTCAGCAGGGACGCCAAATGCAGGAAGCTTGCTCAGTAGACTAGCGTGCCAGACCAGACTTTGAGATATTGAGGGACTCTACAAGAGGATTGCCGTGTTTCTTAATGGCCTCGCCCCAGCAGTGCGTAGCATACACAAGAAGATCTTGGGTCGACCGACCAAGGTGGACGCCATACTGGTGGTCACTTAGTAACTAAACTACCTTCCGCTACCGCCTAATTCCGTTCAGCCCCAGGAACATCTGCGAACCCAAGTAGGCCGCTGCAAGCACAATTTAGCAAAATGGGGCATTATATGCCAAACTAACAAACAATGTCCCATTAGCTCGAGTGTCCAAATGACCCAAAAACGTGTACATTAGAAGACCTAATAAACGTCACTGAACAAAACGTTATGACGTGACGGTCTTGTTGATGTTAAATTGCATACTTTATATGTATTAACATATAAAGTACGCAATTTAACATCGATACGAAGAAGAGACTAAGGAGCTCATTGTCTTCAAGGTATGCTAGCAGCTTATTATTGAGGATCCTATCCATCACTTTGCAGATTCTGGAGGATTTTTGGGTACTGGTTGCACATCCTGATTGCTTCTAGGACACTGGCACCACTCAAATTTTAAGAGTGTGATACAGGTAACAACTCCAGAGCACGACTTTTTAAGACTCGAGCAGGTATTCTGTCCGGCCCGCTGGCTTTGTTCATGTCTAATCTGCAAAGAGCTTTATGGACCTCTTAAATGTGAATTTCTAAAACTAACGTTCCATATTTCAGTAATAGCGATCTCGTGAATTGCCGTAGTCTTCGTCTTTAAAGCCATAAGATGACTCTTCCTCCAATTGAATATCTAGTTCTTTGCGTTTATCATAATATTTACTTATACAAGGTGTAACAGATTAAGTGCAATATATTATGTTATTCAATTACTTATTTTAACTTGTGTTGATTAGTATGTTAAAAAATTGATATTTTTTGTGTATCATACTTTTAAATTCGAATGGGGCGTGCAACTGTCAAAGTGGCGCTAGTAGCACACTTACCAATATCAAAGCAGTTTCTCTATGGAACAGTAATGAATTCCTAAATTAGAGACAGTTATTGAGAATTTTTCGATTAAAGAACATGTATTATGTTCTTTAATCGGAAAATTGTACAGAAATCAATTGAATCTATGAAATGAAAATAAAAAATATTACCACAGATAACCACAGATGATACAGATAACTATATAATATCTCACAATCTAACTAACACTGACAGTGACAAAGGTTCTTACGGTGGTGGCGCCATCTGCGATTAGCTTTCACTTGCACGCCCCATTGTGTAAATCTTACATGATTGCAATGAAATATTATTAATAATAAATTACGGTGATTTTATATTTCCATAGCACACTTTGATACAGTCTCTAAATTCTAATATTTTGACCCTTACAACGTTAAAACGAATTTTATCATTTTATTTCCATAATATCGGAAAAATATCGAAATACCGGAATACCGATATTAAAAAATAGAATATCGAAACAAAACCGGTATTGGGAAAAGGTTCCGATATTCCATGCTCTAATATAAACACTGTTGAATTTAATTTATATGTTAAGAAATATTCAAAATTATTTAAAAAGGTTGGTTGTATGGCAAAGACGCGCCATTTGAGTTCTAAGATCAAAAATAGTAATAATATTATTAAAACGACTTGGGATATCATTAACAGTGAAACAGGCAGGTCTAAAAAACGGTGTAGTGACTACAAACTTGTAATTAATGACGAAATAATTAAGTCTGATGCCCAGGTTGCCTCGGCTTTTGAAAAAATTTTTTCAGAGATACCGGTATCAACAACGATATATTTGGATTCCTCACCCACTGCTGCAGAGTCTCTGCTAAAAGAAAATGTTAAAGTTTGTGATTCAGTATTTAATTTTCAACACGTTTCTTGTAAAGATATAATTAAAACTTTTAACACATTGAATGTAAAAAAGACAAAAGATTTGTGGGGCAATTCTGTGGATATCATCAAATCCATTATTAATATTGTAGCTCCTAGTTTAGTATTTATTTTTAATAATTGTATTGATTGTGGCGAGTTTCCTGACCTAATGAAGTATAGCAAAATTATACCATTGTTTAAAGCAGGTAGTACATCAGACCCTACTAATTATAGACCAATTTCAGTACTGCCCACTTTTAGTAAAATATTTGAGAAACTAATTTTAGAACAGTTACAAAGGTTTTTTAATAGACAACAATTATTTCATGCCAAACAGTTTGGTTTCACAAGGGGTCGTTCAACAACTGATGCTGGTGTTGAACTTTTAGAACACATCTACAATGCATGGGAAGACAAATGTGATGCTCTGGGCATCTTTTGCGACTTGTACAAGGCATTTGACTGTGTTCATCATGAAACATTGGTCAGAAAACTACACCACTACGGAATTCGGGACTCCTCTTTGAATCTTCTTACTTCTTATTTAAGTGACAGGATTCAGAGAGTCGAAGTAAATGGAAAAATATCCCCAGGATCGGTTGTGTCTATGGGTGTGCTCCAGGGTTCAATTCTTGGACCATTTTTGTTTCTTATTTATATAAATGACCTGCCTTACCTCATAAAGGATATCAATAAAATTGTATTATTTGCGGACGACACTTCACCTTTATTTAAAATTAAACGTCAGCAACCGGATTATGACGATATTATTAACGCCCTTTCAGAAATAGTACATTGGTTTAATGTGAATAATCTTCTTCTGAATGAAAAAAAAAACGAAATGTATAAAGTTTACGATGCCTCACGTTAGGCAAGTACCAACTACTGGTTTGATAAAGGGTAAAGAGTTGAGAAAAATCCGAAATTTAACTGATCTAGAGACAGCTCGTTTAGTTTACTTTAGCTATTTTCATAGTGTAATGTCGTACGGTATTCTTTTATGGGGAAATGCCGCCGATATTCAGACAGTCTTTGTTTTACAAAAAAGGTCTATTCGTTCAATATATAAATTAAGTCCTAGATGCTCCCTCAAAGATAAGTTTAAAGATATTAATAATAATGACTGTGCCCTGTCAATATATTTATGAAAATATTTTATGTGCTCATAAAAATAAAAATATGTTTAAAAAGTACAGCGATATCCACAATATAAATACTAGGAACAAGCACACATTTATTGTTCCTTCAACTAAGCTCAAGAAAATTTGGGGCTCATTTAGATGTCAATGTTTACGCTTTTACAATAAACTTCCCAGTCATATCCAAGAACTAAGCCTAAATAAATTTAAATCGTTTGTGAAGCAGAAACTTTGCCAGAAAGCTTTTTGTTCTGTCAAAGACTATCTTGCTGACAAAAATGCTTGGGATTGAGCTGCTCCAATTACATGTTGTAATTCTGTTTGTTTTTTGTTTTTTTTTTCTTCTTATTACTCATTCATTTTTTTTTTAATGATTATTTCATATTAACATTTTACATGACAATATTATTTACTTTTTCAAGAATATACTTTTAATTGTTTTTTTTTTTTACTTTATCATTTTTAATTTTGTTTGTACAAAATGACAATATTAGTTTTGTTTTTTTTTTTCAAGTAATATATTTTTTGTAATATCAAAAGCTTTATTGTGAATGTGAGAGCAATGTGGGATAACCAGGGCTGGGCAAAATACATGCTTTGCTTTAATTGAAATACAAATTACAAAATACTGTATCGCAAGTAATTAAAATACGAAATACAAAATATATTTAAGTAGGGTATTTGAAATATAAAATACAGTATTTTAGCTATTTTGAATTGAAATATAAATTACAAAATACAAAATAAGTAATCTTGACCAGGGGCCGAGTCTGCTATTGCATTAGTGCCGGAATGGTGGATCATTCATTTTTAGTGTTCCGTAGCCGAATGGCAAAATACTGAACCCTTATAGTTTCGTCATGTCTGTCCGTCTGTCTGTCTGTCTGTCTGTCCGTCCATCGGTCCGTATATCACAGTCATTTTATTCTGAAACTATTAGGACTATACATGTGAAACTTGGTAGGTACATCTACCTATTATTTATATATTATATTCTATGAACCTATTCCGATTTTAAGAAAAAAAATATATTCAAAATAAAGGGGGGCTCCCCATACATGGGGGCCGTTCAAGTATTACGTAAGCACATTTTTTGCAATTTTTAACCCACCCCTCCCCCTCGTCAGTAAAAGTAAGCAAAGCTCTTACCCCTCCCCCCATGCTTACGTAAATATTGGTACAATTGATTGATTCATGAGCAGCAGTTATAAATCTAGAAATAAGGAATAGGTTTGGAATAGAAGTCTGTAACGCACATAATATTCATTTAAATAAACTTTACCGACACGGAATTCAACAATTTATTATTTGTAGGAATCCCCGAAAATGCATTTCGTTTTGAAGCATAGACAGTGTGTGTTGCTACATGTGTAAAAAATTAAATAATTATTGCTGATGTAATCACTATCTAGATTAGGGTTGCCTGCCACCCGTACTTATAAAGTATTGTACGTTATTTCAGGTAATTGTACTCTATACTTTATGAGAACAATAAAGTACACGAAAATACTTTATTTCGCATGATTTGATGTCTTTGGGATTTTGAAAAGTTTAATCATAATAAACAAAGTGTCTCTGAATTTGATAAAAAATGAATTACTTGTTTACTTTAATTTTTAAATATAGACTGTAAAGATGCTGTGCAATTGTATAGATACTAATTTGATACAAACTGCAAAAAGTAATAAGAAATATGTTTTTAAACATAACTAGCTGCCCACCTTGGCTTCGCCAGGGTGCAATTTTTCTTTCGGTATCATACAGTTTTCTATGCAAACCCCATCCAAGCAATTACGAACACAAAAAAAATAGTCAAATAAATGCAGCTGTTCTGAACGAATGCGCTTACGTACATATACATTCGGCAATTAAATTTTAGTAAGCAACCCGCCCTGGCTCCGCACGGGTTCTTTATTCTTTATAGTTATTTTTTATTTTTTTATAAACAACGTTAATTTAAATATTCTAATTAAGTATTTGTATTAAAGAGAAAATTCCATATATTTTGTGATGATGCCAAAAAAACGATTTCAAGCTCTTACATTGCAAGTACTACGTCAATAGACACCAGCCTATGTTAAAATAATGTACTACGGAAATTAATTAAAATAATAAATTAAAATAATTTGAATATTATATTAACATTGTTTATAAAAAAAATAAAAAATAACCATCAAGAATAGATTCGTTCAACGGTGTGTGTAACGTAATAAATGCGGTATCTAGGTAATTTATTTTGCTAAGTTCTGTTTTAGTTGTAACAGTTATCTGCATATATAATATTTTAATAATATTTTTTTTCTTTGTTTTTATGAGTAGTAAGTACACTAATTTTGCCCTCCCCACTTTAATTAAAGTTTTTAAAGTCCTTCCAAAGATTGTCTATCTATTAATACAGTGTGAAATTGAGATAAAAATCTGTATCGAGTGCTAATCTGTATCACACATCAAAAATATGTATAAATACAAAGAACTCTGTATGTATGGCAACATTATCAGACAAAACGTGCGTTTGTTTAACCGCAGTGCGCGGTACTACATACATTCCTATGCGATACAAAATATTTGCGGTAGACTCACCGCAATTTTGCAGCGAGGGGCCACCGGTGATTCTACCGCACGCGTTTATTCCACCGCAGTGCGCGCACTTCTATGAAACTCCATACTTCACAGATTTTGCGTTTCCAAAACGCAACGCAGTGCGCGCACGGCGTTATACTCTCGCGGTCTCGCCTCACACTCACGATCGTTAAATAATTAAAGGTTAAATGTATTTTAATGTTAAAATGTATTTTGAAGCCTCAAGTATTTGAAATACTAATTACAAAATACATCGGCGTCAGGTATTTGAAATACGAATTACAAATTACATTTCAAAGAAGTAATTGAAATACAAATACCAAATACGTATTTGTATTTCAATTACGTATTTTAATTACAAGTAATTCAAATACTGCCCAACCCTGGGGATAACAACAAATATTATATAATATATAATATAGATTACCGCACTGTTGGATTACCGCACTGTCTGGCAGTTTGAGTGCTTTATACGGCCCACCCAAATGTCCTAACTTTGGTATTGTTCGTCAAATCGTTGAAGCTCCTTAAGATATAAGTTGAGCTACGCGATATTTGACAAATACTTGCACTGTTTGAACGGGCCTGCTCAAATCTGTATGATTCTGTCCTTTAAAGGGCGCCACAGGCATAAACCTACATGGCCCTCATATGATTTGATTACTACACATTGTATGGACTTTAAAAGAGACGTTGACCTCTGAGTTTGTTTCAGTGTTTCTTCTCAGAGTAGTCAGTTAGGAAACACTGGCCTCATCTAATTTACATTTACGAAAAAAAAATGACGTGTAAAAGTGTTATTTATAACCCATTTGCAAAATAAACATCATTATTTCATTATTATATAAAAACTTTTTACCAAAAAATTAAACCGACTCCCAAAAAACACTGCAAAGTGAAAAATAACTTTAATTTCGGTAGTCGGTGTCTTTAGTTTTGTATTTTCGTTTTTGGCACCGACTTCCGAAATTAAAGTTATTTTTCACTTTGCAGTGTTTTTTGGGAGTCGGTTTAATTTTTTGGTAAAAAGTTTTTATTTCACTCTTTTTAGTTGGTCTATTTTTAATTTACCTAGTTACAAGAGCCTAATTATCAACTACTTATAACCTTTTACAAAATATTGCTTTTCCCAATGCTGGGCCGTTAATTGTTGAGGAGTTCTCCTGGTACTTCACCATCAGCTCTACATCACCATATGCATTGTGACGAGCATAAAGTGCGTAACATCCATATTCAAGTAATCGAATCGCAATCCACTCAATACTTATTATTGAGTAGTTTCGGCGGCCATCTGTGGTCTTCATCATCAGTTCCACTTCCTCAAATGGTACTTTTTGAGAGCAACTGCACAAGTTACTATAATAAATACCCAAAACGACATAGGTGTGCCTATAATATTTGAAGAGTTCCCTCGATTTCTCCAGGATCCCATCATCAGATCCTGACGTTTATGAAAATGGGACCAGTATCGAAGTATACCCTTTCAATCAAAAAAAGAATTTTCCAAATCGGTTCAGCCGTCTTCGAGTAATCGATGATCATACATTAAAAAAAAAATATATATATATATACGCGTCGAATTGATAACCTCCTCTTTTTGTCGTCGGTTGAAAAATAGTAAACTGTCGAAAGTCCAAATAATTATCGATATGTTTAATTACATTATAATTATGTTTTCAAGAAGGATGGAAAAAAGAAAATCAGTTTTATTTCAAATAAGACAATCGTGGGTGGCAAAAATATGTCTAATACTATCAGAATATGTTGTCGATTTATTTTAAAGTTAGATTTACTTAAGTTGTTAAGCGCAGCTGTTATGTGTGTGGTTTGAATCTCAATTTAAATAAATTGATTGTCTTAACACTCGCGTGTTTTGGTTGCGATATTTAGTCTAAATCTTAGAGAGACTAGACCTGACTGTGGTTTTTAAAAGGAAAACTTCAAAACTACTATTCGTGAATCATCTTTCATAACTGCTGACCAGTATACAAGGTGGGGTAGATGATACGACTATAAATGAAAATACCGACTATACTAATCCAAAGGAAACCATAGTGAGGATAAAATAAAATGTAGCATCAAAATAATAAAAAAGAATGTTGTTTTCAAATAATCTAAATAATACGGGTAAAATATGAAATTTTAATAGTGAAAGATGCTTTGAATTGGCTTAAAAACCTTCATAGTTTGAGAGTTTTTTGTGCTTAAACGCAGGATATTTGACCCTGCGTTGAAGCACAGTAGGTAGCTAAATAGAGCTTGTGGAAAAATATGAAAATAAAAAAATTCCTGAATACATGTTTTTGTACAGCCTGAGGAGATCATCATTTAGGCTATGGTAAATTTAAGGTCGTATTGTCGTCTCTACTTTGTAGAAGAATGGTGATTTTTTCTTCTTATTTCTCTCCCTCTTCTTATGTATAAAAACAGTATGAGTAATAAGTGAATTTATTTTATTTGAACACCCTAATGTATCATATTCATAAAAATGGAGATATTCTATTAAATGTTGTCGCACAAAGAAAGCAAAAACGACGAAAAAGATACCTATACATTATTTACTTGTATTGTACAAAATAATTTAGATTAAGTTAGCACAATAGAAGTCTTATATCTTTAAGACTAGGAACAGTACGATTTATGTAGGTGGGATGGCGCCAGCAAATTACCTGTATAAAGTGTGAATTTATATGGCTAATTTAAAAGTCAATATATTTTTGATATTTAAATAAATTACTTAATTAAATGTCATATTCCGACAACTTCTGTGATTTATAATATAATATCAATTATTTTTGAAAGAATATAAATTAAATTACAAACAGAAGTCATTGTAATAGGCAATAGCTTAATCTATGTCAATAATACATGCATAAATAACACACACAAGACGCGGTCGCGAAACTCGACACAGGCGGGTCAACAGATGACCGCTTTCCCTGCACGAAGTTTGAACTTTAAGCCGGGCTGATTCTTAGATAAAATCACAATGATAAATAATTTAAATATGCTAAAATATAATAGTAGAAGATTTATCTTGTCAAACTATCATAATAAGGGAAAATAGAGATGTGCAAGCACTCTGACCACATAAGTACTTAGTATTAAAGTAAGTACTAAACAAAGAAGTAGGCTCATGTATGAATAATATGGAGTCAATATTGAATCTATTTACCTGCGTGTTTCCATAAAAGGCTTACATGTGTTTCATATTTAAAATACTAAGTAACTTGCCAGACAATAGTTTAAGCTTGAAAACATTCAAATTAACGATTAAGTACCCGGGGCCAGGCGCTGAGAGAACATTGTTAAACTGGTGAAAATTGAAATTCTTTTTATCGTTCCTTGTCCGAATAGAATAACGAATAAAATTCATAATTGGAGTATGTCAGATCCAACAAAACACCGGAAACTTTGTATGAGTAATCACGTACGCGGACAGTCGAGTCGTGAGGTGCGACATTGTAAACATCCTTATCTATTCCGTTTGAAGTCTGTTTCTTCGGGTTGAGTAATATTTCGCAAAACGCTTCTGCGGGCGACAATGCCACGACAAGCGGTGAAGACAAACACCTAACTCGTTATCTTATGAATAATGCCGATTATGTTGAGTAAACACACGCACACGCGACCCAATGCATTTTTCACGAATCTTTTTCGTATACAGTGTGTGTTAATTCGTGTGGATTATCTTTTGATAATTGAATTATTCTTTTCTTTAGCGTTTTTTTTTTTGTATTGTATCCGCAATAAAAACGTTTTTGGGTTTTCAACTCGTTGTGATGAGAAATACGGACTCTCAAGGTACTGATTTTGTTAGGATACATATAGTTTAAAACTGATTTTACAACGTCGACATATCTGAACCAATTGTGTGTAGTCATCGGAAATCCTCAAATTTTAAATTGTTACTAGGTGTAAAATTATAATATTAATGGTATCTACATCCTACGGAGAAGTCAATTATCCCATTACATAACAGAATCTTTATTATTTTTCTCTCAAAATGGTACAACATAGGTTTACAGTTACCTTAGTGAAAGCTGGAGCCTGTACTGGGCTCGGGACCTGTATGACAGATCTCCAGGCTCACCTTTAATATTGTAAATTTAGTTGCGTTTAGGTACTAGGTATAAATACAAATATAAGAGCTCCAATTACTGAGAGGAGGTAAATTAAAACTAATACAAAATAATAAGTAAGCATGCTTTTTGTGTTTTGAAGAATTTTGTGTTTGTAATTTATGTACCTATTATATATTCTCACGGCCAGCACCCAATCCTGAGCATTGATTGTGAGCACTACAGGTGTCCGAGAGTGTATGTATGTGTGATTAATAATGTGAAATGGCGCGATAATTGAGTATTATTAAAATGAATGAGTATTAGTATTAAGATTCTGATCGAAAATCTTTTCGAAATATTTAAGATATTTTCAGTCTCTGCATAATTTAATTCAAGGAGCCAGTTAGTGACCGTTCTTTTACACTCACCATAATCTCACACTGTACCTGGACAACAATGGGCCTGATAAGACAAGGCTGCAATTGGAGTGCAATCACATCTTTGGTGGTCGAATAAAACTAGGTATAAGAATTTCAAACATTCAAGTCATTTTTCCAAAATAGTTTTAACATAACATCTTAGGTAGATTCTTGACGTCATGAAGATTACGCGTACGGCTTCCCATTACAGTGGTAATGGGAAGATTGTCGGATAGGTCGCTTGGGATGAGTCGCAAATTACTGACTTGAGGTTTGAAAAACAATAGTGCGCAGCTCACTGGGCGTAAAGTGAATGATCATAGATGTAAGAAAAAAAGCTACCGGAATAAAATGGGATTAAGCGTATCTTATCGAATGTAACCGTCTCCATACATTAGATACAAAGGATAAACGGCGCCGCTGAAGCAGGAAGAGGTATCGTGACCTAAAGGATTTGGAGAAGACCTAAACTATCCCTTTACTAGGCAATGAGCAGTGCGATACTATGGGCCGATATGAAACCAATTTAGATGCGTACATGCCATAAAGCAAGGTAAGTTTCACCAGAGCAAACTGCAGGGGGCTGCAGAAGAGATGGGACTCGAGACGAAAAGTGACCGATTTCTCATACTTAACATTTTTTTTATTGATAATAGGCTCGCGTTTGACCACCATCTCACCTGATGGTAAGTGATGATGTGGTCGAAAATGGAGCACGCTTACCTAAAAGTAACCTATTGACTCTTGACTTAAAGACCCCTAGGTTATAGCTATCGGGAAACACTGACTCCGGCAGGGAATTCCACTCCTTAGCCGTACGCACAATAAAGGTATTCCCAAAACGTTTAGTGCGTATAGGTGATGTCCACCATATAACGATGCCGCATCGCCGTTTGTCTTGTAGTCCGATGATGGAACGGGCTTGACGGAATTAGTTTGTGTAATTCCATCGCACACTCCCCGAAATGTAACCGATAGAAAACCGATAGACTAGCAACGCGTCGTCGATGAGCTTTGATTCGACCAGTTTATCGTTGCCAATGAGTCTTTTAGCCCGTTTATAAAGTGATAATTAATCCAAATCGTCTAACACTTTCTGTTCTTAAAATTGCGTAAGTAGCACCAGTGGATAAAACGTAACTAAACTCCATTTACTATTACCTGTATATATTGCGAAATAATCATTGTTATTTTCGTGGACATATGAAGAATGATTTAGATACAACCTGTGTACGACGGCGGCGCACGCCTCACCTAGATGTCCCGCCTATTGTCCACGCGCCGCGCCGTGTCCACCACTGGGTGAGCCGCTCTTACCTCATACTTTCAATACTGACTTACGAGAATTTTACTTCAAGGTCTTCGTTTAGGAGCAAATAGAGGAGGTATAAATATAAAGACAAGCAACAAAAACACACAGTTGGAGTTCAGTATCACGATCGAAAATGTATGCGGTCATCGGTTTTGTTATGTGCTTTTTAGTCGGTATGTGCAGTGAAATTAATTACCGTTCGATAATACCTTTTTATAGAAATCTAACTTTGTGTTTTATTTATAGGGAGTAGTGTAGCATACTACCCGCAAAGAGAAGCACCCTACTACGCCGGACCGAATGACCCTTATTCAGCAGGGGTCAACCAGATTCCGAACTCTATCCAGGAGCCATCACAGCGGCTTTTTTGGGGCAACCAGGGCAGCAACCAAGTTGGTGGAACTGGACTATGGGCAACATTGACCAACAAGTTCCCGTTCTTGGGATCAATGTTTGGTCGTATGGAACTGCCTACGCAGCATAGAGTATTTAATCAGTACGACGTGTCCTCACAGTACGGAGCTCCCGGGACGTACCAGCCTCAGTTTTATCCGGGCCAGCAACAGTTCTATCACCAGGTGCCTCAACAGGGTTCTCAGCAATTTGCTCAGCAGTTCCCTCAACAATTCGGTCAGCAGTTCCCTCAACAATTCGGTCAGCGTTTCGTTCCGTCTGGTCGTGACGTGGGCATAACCGACGATGCAGTGATAGTGACACCTCCCTTCGTTCCTCCCGTGCAGCCCGCTCCATTCCCATCCCCCGTGCCTGCACCTGCACCCACCCAGGACCAAGGATACACATACAAAAGACCTCAGTACAGGTTGGAACTGCCCAAAAAATAGATCACCTATTAAATTAATATTTAGTTACCTTACACATTTTGTTTTTACTATGTTTTGCTTTCTTGATGCAAACATTGAAACTTATACTTGCCAAACATTGTGAATCGTTCGAGAAATTGTAGCAGCACTAAAAGCGTTTTAAGCCGTCAAGTTCGGTACACCATTTAAGCCTGGGTCGGCTGCGTTACAGGATAATCGCTTTTTTATAATATTTTAGTATAGTTAAACCATAATTCATTTGACATGTGTTGAAACTGGCCAGCATAGTTCCATTTACGCTTGGCTTACTTTTTAGACATAATATCAATCCTATGAAAACTGTCAGCGCGAGTCCGAGATTGATGTTTCTGGAAAAAAAAGATAAGATAACTACTTAGCAATGTGGGTAGAATTCACATTGCTAGCAATCTTGTTAACCCCTCCAACTAAGCGAATGCTTGTGTCTGGTGTGGGTTCACGGCAATAGTGTAATGGGTGGGATTCGAACCCACGACCTCTCGATCACGAGTCCGACACCTTATCCAAAAGCCTCAAGCACGAACCTTTATTGGGTTTTTGAAATTATTGGCGCCAATTTATCTGTCTGAACTGTATGTATACTACGTAAGACGAAGAATAATTGCTTTAAGTCATAGAAGGTTTTCCTGCGTGTATCTTGATTAATTTAATCCTTTGAAATCATTTCAAGTAAAACATTGCTCTCTCTCTTTATAAATTACCATAATAAATATTTGTTAAGGCATAAAATAAACACAACCAAGTTTTATTTCGTATTTATTTTCCATCCTGAACCTTTATTTTTTGAATAAATTCATCCTATTTATTGCACATAGAATAATATATATATTCCCATAATAATAACACTAAATAATAAACCATAATTCCCATAATAATAAACTACTAAGTTTAGTAGTGTATATATAAGTATAATATATTAATTTTGTATATAATTTGTAAGTTACTAAAAACTACAAATGTACATAATTTCAAAACTGTATCGTGAAATCTGTAATGTAATCATAAAGTTATAAGCTCGTTATGTTACCTAGTTCTCCATATCAAAAAGATCTAAATATACCATATAAAAAAGAAACTTGTCAGAAATAACCAAACTCATCATTATCCAGTTTGGTAGCAACAACAACTGCATAAGCTCAAAATTCTAGTAAGTATAACTACCTAATAGTAAAACAATTCTCTTTAAGTGATATGTAGTCTAACACAAAACTGACACTAAAATTATATCACGGTGTTGCTTTTTTGCAGTTGCTTTAACTTTACAATATGGCAATTGCACATTTGCTATTATACATTCATCAGGCTTGATTCTGCAAGTCTGATTAATCTATATTATGCATGCAAGTATACATTTTACTTAGTGGTTTTAGCTGATACAGTGGTTGAACTAGATTAGAGCATTATGGTTTAGTGAACAGATGCGGATTGGTGAGAGATGAGGTGCAAGCGGTCACCGACTCCACGACGACCAACATTTTGATGTGGAAGATTCTCGAAGGACCGTAGCGGGAAAATAAATTTTAGCGGTGAATTATTGACCACACACAGTAACGAGCTGACCAGGGTATGAAGAAAGGTTGTGAGGGACTTACTTGGATATTCTGGATGTTGCACGTGGATTGAATCACTTTCTTCTTAGTTGCTGCACTTCACTTTAGTCTTTATTTGTCACACTTGTGTCTGGCCAACACGGATAGTTGATAGTTTTCAGATATATAGATATATTAGCGGTTAATTATCTCAGCAAGACGCGGGGTGATCTTCGCGTGGTAGCTTCACGGCGGGATTTTTTAGGAAGACCGTTCACCGACTTTCACGGCTCTGTTATCAGTTCTTGCTGATGGTTATTATCACTCGATGATCGCTTTTCATTGACGAATTGTATAGACCTATTAATACTAAAAAAACGTAATAGGCTGATAATAATCATTATAACTGAAACTTATCAATATATCACTCAGGTGGTACATACAAAGTTACACGAGAAAAACATTGGCATAATATGATAGGATGCCTTTCGGCGCGATACAAGTGTAAGCAGATATTAGCAGTAATGCATTTTATCAACCAATTATCAATTGTACTTGGTTTCACTTAAGATATAATAAATAAATTATTTAATTGTTTAATAATTAAACATTTTATTAATTATACGTAAATATTACACAAATCTTATTAGTACTTATTACCAATGTACGTTAGCTTGACTACCATATTTAAAAAATTACAGTGTACTAATTATAATTCGTACACTATAATTTTATATGTAAGTACAAGTTCTATATAAAACACATTGACACACATTGGTCAAACATAAATTAATTTCAATTATTTCTTGGTCAGTTTTCAATTATATTTTTCAAACGCGAGCCCATTATCAATTAAAAACAAAAAGCAACCTACATTACAGAGAAAACCCAATTAATTAGCTTCGCCTTAAGCTAAGTATTTATATACTTATAGTGGTAAAGGTTAATCTTTGAGTTTAAGTTACGCTTGGAAATGTCAGTCCGTGGAAGGGTCCATTAATTATGTACCAATATCCGAACTCCAGTACAATACTTGATATCGAAAAGCAAGATAATATAAGTAGTGAAACCTTACTTTCATTTTAAATATTTGACAGTCTTTGATGGCAGTCGGTTAGAGATTTCAGATAGCCAGGCCCTTCATATGTTATGGTTGGAAGCCAAGCCTAACATATTGGCAAGATCTCGGAGCGGAGGCGCAAGCAAAAGGCGCAGAGAAATTAGCGCGTTGATGTCTTTTGAAGCAACCTACAAACAATTACTACCCATTACATTGAAGGATATTTATATCGAAATGGTTTATAAAAAGTTATTTAAAAAAATTAAATCGACTTCTAATACCTACCAACTGAAAAGTATCGTATGAAGTAAGTACCCACGTACTTTCCTGTCAAAGAAAACCCTTCAACTATATTCACACCAGATAAAAATATCGAACTGTTGCTCCGTTTTGACGTGAAAGATGAACAAACAAACAATATTTTGCATCATGTATAATTTTAGTATGGATTTGCTTATATCAAAGACCATACAGCTTCTAGGCGCCTAATGTTCAATCTAACCAATTCTGTCATCTTGCTAATGGGCCCATCCAACTTCCGATCCGTCACTGTTGCAAGCGCCATGGAAGATCGCGGAAGATCATGGCGCTTGCAATGCCATGTATTCTGTTTTAAGTTGCAGTTCTCTTGTTTGGAAGCAATAATCCATTTTTTTTAATCGTTTGGGTACTTAAAATAGATAATTGTAGTTGTTTTGGTTTTATTGATTGATTGGTCATAGTTTTTGGTATATCACTAATTGTATGAAAGACATCAACGCGGGCCATGTCCGTGTGCGTTGCACGTAGTGTTGCCCAAAATCAGTCTTGGTCTTGCAGTCTTGGTCTTGTTCTTGCATTTGCAAGACCAAGACCAAGACTTACCCTGTAAGATTTAAGCAAGAACAAGACTACGCCTGCGAGACTCTTGCGTCTTGAAGTTGTTCAGACGAGAGAGAAAACTTACATTGCAAAAACACAAGGGAAAGGCGAGCGATGCGGGGGGAAACAATGAAACTTAGGCAGGTCTGAAAAGAACTATTTATGTGTTCTCCGAGTTTGGATCGTTGTTCGGAGCCGGATTATTCGATGAGAACGTTAATGCGCTGGCTCTGACGGAGGTGCTGCTTAAAGTTACTACCACCAACAGTGATACTTGTCCGGCAACATCGCACAAGATTAGCACACACACAATATTCGATCCATGGTTTTTAGGGTTCCGTACACGAATGGCAAAAAAACGGAACCCTTATAGTTTCGTCATGTCTGTCTGTCTGTCTGTCCGTCCGTTCGTATGTCACAGCCATTTTATTCCGAAACTATTAAGACTATACACTTGAAACTTGGTAGGAACCGCTATGAACCGCTTTCCGATTTTAAGAAAAAAATAAAATAAAAGAGCTTCTCATACATGGAACTGAAACAGAAAATATTTTTTTTCATGAAACCTATGCGTGTGGTATTTATAGAAAGGTCTAAAAATGAAATTGAGGTTTCTAAAACCACTTTTTCATAAAGTCAATCGTTTAAAAGATATACGCTTCCAAAGTGGTAAAATGTGTGTGTCCCCCCTCTAACTTCTATAATAATGGAGGTAAAAATCCAAAACAAATACATCCTGTAGATATTAATGTAAACTTTCAAAGCAAATTAGTTTGAACGAGATCGGATCAGCAGTTTTTGTAATATAGCATATTTTCTAAAACCACAAATATAACTTTGTAATTCATACAAATACTATGAAAAACAAAGTTATTTGGCGTAGTTACTGCGGAAATGCGCCCATGAAGGGCATGGGCGAGTCTGACTCGCCCTTGGAAAATTTTTAAAAATAAGAAATCAGCGTATAATATTAAGTTGTAGTACTTAAGTTAACTTAACATTTTTCAACTTAATTTAAAATATTAAAGTGATTTCTAGTACCTTATATTCAATGAAGGTCAGGAGATTGCCGACAACTAAGTCGGGTCGGATACTATAACTTGTCAAAGAAAGTTCGCATCTATTCGGAAGTACAAGGTTTTTTATATGTTTTGGCACATGGTTAAAACATGTGTAAGCTTATTAAATTTAAACTTTCATTAAGAAGCCAACGGACTTTCGTGGGACACGGTAGGTAGTTCCGTTGGTCAGAGCATCGGCACGGATCGCCGAGATCATGAGTTCAGAACATGAGGTCTGAACACACAGAGACGATGTGTCAGTTGATATTTCGAATTTGTTATTAAATTTGTTAATTTGGTTGGGCTTTACTATGCTTATGTATTCAAGCTCAAAATGTACCTACTCTGTAACATTGTTCTATGATCTCAACTACCGTTTAATAAATACTATAGGATAATCGTTAATTGCAAGACTCTTGCGAGACTCTTGCGCAAGACCAAACCAAGACCAGGTGTATTGACGCAAGACCAAGACCAAGACTGGCTAAGTCTCGTCTTGGTCTTGCATTTGGGCAACACTAGTTGCACGACTGCACCTACATTTTTTTTTCTTTTAAAAACGTTGCGCCACGCTATGAATTTCTTCCTGTATCGTTTACAAACATAGAAACTCACAAACACAAACACCCAGACCCGGAACAACTACTTGCAGATCATACAAATATTTGTTTAGTGCGGGGATCGAACCCGCGACACGCTGCGCAACAGTCGATCGGTCAGCCATTACGCCAACTGTGTCAAGAATTTATGACAAGTCTAAGATGAACTTCGCGAAAAAAAATGACAGATAATAAATTATGTGAATATTGGCTCACCGGTGAAATGTTATACCATCTTTCTTGAAGCTCGAAGTTTGGCTGTTCACACCAACATATTGGGCCAATATCAATTATTTTTGTGATTTTTTAACTGACTAAGAGCTTATTGGTCACGGTACTGGTCGAAACTAATTCGAAACCATTGATTGGCGGCTTGTATGAGATGTATAAGTCTGATGTGTTGACAGACACCGGTCGCTTGGTATTAGGCGTCTAGGGGTTGCTATATGGTCATTGGCTTATACCCAAAGCATTGAACGTTCTAGTCTAAGATTTTATTTATAACTAATCTTAGCCAATGTGCCTACATACGTACATATCATTATTATGCATTAACATTATTTTTATTTACTCTTATTGTTTTGACTTAAGCTTTGGTTTCCTAGGATAGCGGTGCCGTCAAATAGCGGCCGTAATACAGCGGTGAATGACGTCACTAGAACGTTAAATGTAAACAAAATGGCGCGGTTTCCTAGAGAGCGGTAACTGACACCGTAACGTCAAAAAGCGGTGCCGCCATTTGCATGACGGCCGTCTTGTCGGTGTCAGATGGTTTCGTGAACGTTTCCAAAGATAATGTAATATACTAGATAGCGATGAAGCAGACAACGGCTGTGGAACTTTCCACATGTCTTCACCGTAAAGACGGCCGCCTTTTTGCGTCCGTAATATTACGGCTGCTATATGATGGCACCGCTTTCCTAGGAAAACAAAGCTTTACACTTGTAAAATTGAGCAATACAGACAGCGTTTGATTTTATAATTTGTAAAGGCCTCTGGAGCTAAATACCTTACAACAACCTAATGGGTCGATCTTTAAGGTTAAACTTATAATATGCTTGCCCAGGTTGGACCATCTCATCAACATATTTTTTAAACTAATACATGCAGTATGCACTTGCTGCATACTGCATGCAAGATTTTATTATGCAAGAGAAGTAACACTAGAATTTTTCCTAAAGTATTAATTTAGTATGGATTTCCGCAAAGTGATGCCTGATTCCAGTCTTTATATTTTTAAACTTAAATACAGACTGAATTATTTACTGATAATTTATAGCTATACAGGTAAAAGAAGTTTTGAAATCGTTCCAGTAGTTATTTTATTATCCATTAAGATTCGCGTATTGTATTTTTAACCGACTTCTAAAAAAGGAGGAGGTTCTCAATTCGGATGTTTGTATTTTTTTTTTTTTTTTATGTTTGTCCACGCATAACTCCGTCGCTTGCCAACCGATTTGAAAAATTCTTTTTTGTTGGAAAGGGTATACTTCCCAAATGGTCCCATAAAAATTTTATCGAAATCGGACGAGCCGTTTCTGAAAAATCAAAAAAAGTTGAAAAAAATAATTTACCTTGATGATCTTTTCGTTTACTCTGCATTGCGTTTTTTGTTCGCGCATAACTCCGTCATTTACGAATCGATTTGGAAAATTCACTGACCCACTAAAAAGCGCGAAAATAAAAACTTTTTTGCAAAAAATAAAACCGACTTCCATATCAAAACACTACAAAGCCAAAAATAATTTTAATTTCGGAAGGCGGTGTGAAAAAAAAAGAAAAAATACAAAACCAATAACACCGACTACCGAAATTAAAATTATTTTTGGCTTTGTAGTGTTTTGATATGGAAGTCGGTTTTATTTTTTGCAAAAAAGTTTTTTTATAATTATAATAACTTCGAAATTAAGTGTCCGATTCGAATGAATGGAAACGTATTTTACTGCTAGATAAATACCCTTGATGGTATTTGATATGATATGATATGATCTATGATTGATTTCATTTCAATAAGAATCAATACTACCATAGGTACGAATGGAACCAACTTATGTTTCTACCAGTGCTCTAATTACATTTTAGAACAGAAACGCTGCTATTGTGACTTAACTATCATAGTTAGATGTATTCCCTTGAGGACTTTTTGTAGGTAAAAATAAGTACTTTAATCATGTAGTACATCATTTTTTTGTATCATCAACAGTTTTCTCAACGCTTGCTAAATAATGAATTTTTATAAATAAAATTTTGCTACTTCAGGTTACATTATTGCAATTTTCGTAAGGATCTCTATTATTTTCGAAAATCAATTGTAAACTATGTACGTTTATTTTGATAATGTAGCTTTCTATTGATGTAAATGGACTCGGCTTACATGGACCGACTGCCAATCAGATCTCTTCAACCCAGAAGCTGCGTAACATGATACCCACTGGCAAGACTGGTATCAGATCCCGATGTACAAAAAGATTTAAAATATGAATCAGATGAAATTGCATCAAACATTTATTAGGCTAATGTATTAATTATAATTAATTACAATAAATAGGAAAGAATCTTCCGGCAGTTGCACAGCGGAGTGCGGACGCAGTGCGCAGGCGCAGTACCCCGGCGCGCGTGCAACTGATGGAAAATACGCGCTCAGGATGGATGGATGGGCCGACACCATGGAGTTAGTCTAGTTATCACTGCCGCTGAACTAATGCCTAGGGACACACAAAATTATACAAGTTACATGGGAGGTAATGTTATAATTAAATCTAAAGAATTAGGTACATGAAATTGATTAATCAATGAAATGTAGATTGAAACAGTCCTGAGGGTTCACGTTTTCGAGTAAGTTTGTGAAAATTGTTTTGTGCGAATAAGTTCTCAACTTCAACTTAGCCGAGTATCAGTATTTTTATAGAGCTCTGATCTCCAAAACCAGAAACTGAACCACGATAAGTTTTGGCAAGACTGGTGCCTGAATTTCTGCCTTCTCGACTTGCCGTAGCGATACTCAAAGATGTACAAACAGCCGTGACCATAAATAAGACTTAAATCGATTTGCGAGGCATGGAGTCAACTAAATTCTGTTTAAAACATACCTCAGGGCGGGATTTGGTGCGCCGTACCCAGTGCCGGGCAGTCCCCAGTCGCCGTGACCGCCATCGTAGCCCCCGCGCCTCTCAAAGCCCCCCCAGGAGCTGGAGTGAGCATTCGCGACCGCGGTCGCCGAACCTCCACCAACTGAAAACAAACATGAAGGAAGTTAGATAATCTTTCTTACTAATGTATGATGTATAAAAATTACTGACCGGATCTGAATGAAATCTATGTATATAGCTGAAATCCTAACACACAACACATAGGCAACATCTATTCCGGAATTCCGCAAAGGCCTACTTAAAAGAACAGCTGAGAAATTAAAAAATTTGAAGTATGTAATTTCTTCTTCTTTTCGAAATGGGCTAAACACGACATTACTTCCAAAAGAAGGCTCCCTAGTAATAACCGCGATCGATCCTCATAACAACTTGTTTAAAAAGCTTTGTACCAACGATGAGCTTCAAAAACCTATAATCATAATTTATTTACGTTATTTTTATTACATATTTTAGCCTGTGATCGAAGTCACCTAGTAAGCAAAAAATGCCTGTAACAGGTGATTTCGCTCTTCCATATCAAATTGTTTAATTACAAAACAACAATATTAATTATTTATATTTATACAATTTTAATATAAAACAATATTTCTAATATTTACCCTATAGGTAGATAGATATACTTTTTATTGTACACCATAACAGAATTACCCTATATTAGTATTTAAAGTAGAATAAAACAATAACTGTCCCATAAGTGTCTATCTAAGAGTGGACAAGTTTAAAACGGATACCATGACTTTATAGTAGTATTTATAGTAAAATCTAATTCATAGAAATAGAAATAATATAGAAATTTCATAGAAAGGGGCACAAACTTAAACTAGTTAACGAACCAATCTACATTACCTACTATGAATTAATAAAGATTAAGGTCGCAGTAATAGCTAGTTACTTTCGAACGGTAACTAGGTAGGTACCTACTCCAGTGATGCTTGGCCACCGACAGTGATGTTCTTCGATCACTTTTTGTGCGCAGATACTTGACCGTTGCGTTGTCGGTTATCGGTATCGTCGTCGCTCGGTGAACTCCGAGACCGTTAGACCAACGGTGCCTCAGGCGCAACACTTTTAAGCTCACTCAACACGTCCCCGTTCTACATTCGCTGACAATTATGTTTACCGCATATCTACTCCGTGTAGGTACTGTAGCTGTGCATACCAAGTCGGATAATGCAGTTACTGCATCAACAATGAGCTTTTCAAGCGATTTAACCGCCGGAAATCTACGTTCGGTTGAATCAGTTTCAAAACTTAGTAAAATCTTTTATTCTGCCTTGTTGTAGGTATTTCATAGGTGTACTCCTTCTTATGAATTGCAGTTAGTGACTAGAGATATAGGTCACCTAACATGACCTAACCCAACAAATATCTCTGACTTAGTTACGAATTTCTCTTAAATTACTAAAGGTTTCCTACTTTTAGTAACATAACAGAAAATCCTCATTAAAATAGACATTAGGTACTTATAGGCACACAAATGATATTTAAAAATGGTTCCACATAAAATATTCAGATGGTTTTTATTCTAAGGTTAATTATAATTATTTATCAAAGAAGAAACGAAATAACGAATAAAAGCGCTACTATAAGCATGTTTATGAGAGTTTAACATTTTGTTTATTAATTTTATCACAACTGTTGTTGTTGATACTGATGAAAAAATTACGGAAATGGACGACTATTTAGACTAAGTTGAACTAATTGTTCAAGAAAAACAACAGTGCAATAGATCGATTTCATAGTTTGACATATTTTTCTTTTGACTCTGTCAGCTGGAATTTATGATTGTAAGCAATAGTAACATGATTATTTTAATTTAATTTTATATGAGTCATGGACCTGCACTAAATGAATTTTATTTTGTTATTATTTATTTTTATGAAAGAAAAAAAACAACATAGTTAATTAATTAAAGATATTCGTACCTATTTCGTAATTGGCTGTATAATGCATGACGCATGATAATATTAAAGGTCAGATCTATTTAAGATATTCAAAAAACATTTAGTTATATCTAACAACAAATCCTTACAAATTCGTGACTAAGAAATAAATACACAAAAGAAGCCATGGCTGTTACTTTTAAATAACAGTGATATTATTTACTTATACTTACTTATTGTAAGCAATCAAATAAGTGTATTCTCTAAATAAATACTACCTTGGCATTAAAACAATTCGTGAAAACCTTCACTTCAAGTACATCTAACTTTTCTTAACAATCTACATTTAGTCAACAACAAGTACCTACGTAATTAATCATAAATGACGTAATGCCGGAACTCCACCTAACATCATTATTTGTACCATAAACTATACGGTGGAACTCCATCAAAAACCTTATTGGTTAATTATTTGTGTATTCAGCCTTCATGTTATCATTGAAACTAGTATTACTCTGAAGTTTAAACATAATGTTTTATTTGCGTCTAGCACTTTTTACAGTCCTGTCAAATCGATTTTCAAAAAATAAAGTACTTCGAGCCAGTTAATGGCTTCACGGAGGTCTCTCAAGTAAAAAGTAGCTACTACTTTTAATTTAGGTATACCTACCTATCAGGGGCGTGCATAGGATTATGACAGGGCATGCCGCGGAGTAAAAACACACAAAAACTTCTTCTTTTATAGACTTTTAGCATAGCCACAGCCACGCATCGTAGCATGGTGGCGATGCGTGGCTGTGGCTATGCTAAAAATCTTTAAAAGAAGAAGTTTTTGTGAGTAATCGGTCACACAAACTTCTTCTTTTATAGATTTTTAGCATAGCCACAGCCACGCATCGTAGCATGGTGGCGATGCGTGGCTGTGGCTATGCTAAAAATCTATAAAAGAAGAAGTTTTTGTGTGTTTTTACTCCGCCGCATGCCCTGTCATAATCCTATGCACGCGCCTGCTACCTATACCTTCTAATGTCGAAGAAGCTAAACTTATTTAGGTACCTACTCAATATGTCAAGAAATATCATACGTACCTTTGGTAGCTTTGGTTTGTCGGAGTTACGGGAATGTTCTATCGTGATACCGCGGCCCCGGAACCCAAAGGAGGAGGAGTCAATCAATAATTTTACCCCCGATAAAAAAACCGGCTTTGGTATTTCCCTGCACTGTCATTGTAATACCTACTTTCCAGCTAGAAAAGTGGTAAGCTTGAATCGTCATCTTCCTTAATAAACTGCCTGACCAGTTTCTTCATAATATACCTACATACATTTAAGGAGAAACGATCTGACGAAGCAACGGTTAATTTATAATTTCACTGTCGTCTCAAAACTCAAGAGGATGCCTTCAGGCATCAAAACAAACTTTATTAAAAACAGGCTTATAATATCAATTCACTTTATAACTACTTATGTTTTTCACCATGCAGACTGTAAATAGTCTACATTAAATTTTCCAAGTCTCTTTGAGAATTATTATGCAAGTGAGAGAGGGCCTGTTTTGTGAGAGACATTGTCAGAGACTCGCATTCCTCACACGTTTCAACACTAGGCTACTCTATTGTAGGTTGTTGTATTCATACAAAACCAAGACTTAACCGACACTCATTATGCGCGCGGATACTAGAAGCGACAATGCGCCGTTAACTTTCTGCAGTACAGTCACCACTCAAGGTAAGTAAAAGAGTAATTTAAATAGGTCCAAAAGTAATATTTCAGGAAAATTCGTTCTTAGCCGTTATGTGAAATAGTAAAGGCAGGTAACATTAATGTGTCAATTATTATGCTTGTAAAAGTTGCTGAATTATGAATAGAGTTATTCCATCTTCATGTAATCGGCAAATGTATATAAGTCAAAATACGTTTTCTTTTTTATAATTTCGAAGAATGGTCCACTACACACTACTACTACACTAATAACAACCTACGCATTTTATTTGTATGTTCCTATATATCGAGTGAATTATCTAGAAATTTCACAGCGTAATTATACAAAAGTTTATATTTAAAATATTTTTGTTTATCTAGCGGAGAAATAAGTTCTAATCATAGTGACTAAGACCGAGCACGTTATATTTATTAACACGTTTTTATCAACAGCATTTACCAAAAAGTATCTCAGTGAAACTTGTTCAGTAAAAAACTAACCAAAAAAAGCAAATAATATGCACAGTCATGGTCCAGTTCCTTAACACCTAAAACAGATCTGAATTTTCCATATAACAAGATGCAGCAAATAAGTATTTTATCCACGAAGCGAATTGATAAGTACCGTAAGATAAGGCGTGTAATCAAAAATCGAAATTGGTCAATTATACGCCCACAATATGCTGGTTTTAATTTACAAGACAGATACAGCGAGACCTCCTTTTCGTCGTTCTGTGAGTGTGACCGACTTGTCGCCGAAAGCAGCTCATTTTATTTTATAATTGCTCCCGCGAAGAAGTTTCTGATTCGTAATTCCACAAAAGAAACTTACATACATAACACGACAGCGTGTAATTGGGTCACACTGATGCTTGAATTTTGTTTCATGTTTGTCGTGTCAGGTTCTTGTTGTCTGAATGTCTGATAAACGGACATACTAGCTTGCGGGCTACTATTAGCAAGACTATACTTTCGCATATTTACTATTACAGTAGCGTTATACTTACATGCTTCAGCTTTAGCATCGGCGTTCGAGTTGGAGCCGGACCGCCCGGACGCGTAGGGGTAAGGTTGCAGCGAGCGGCGCAGGCGACGCAGCGGCACGCGCGCAGACTCGTGGCCCTCTGCGTCTATGGTGTAGTAGGCGCGGGGTACATAGTACTGTCCTTCTGGAATGTGCACAATGCACATATATGTCACTCGTGCTCAGACTAGTTAGTTAGTCCTTTGTAAATAAGTATCTGATACGCTTCGCAGAGGTATTATTATTTTTATGAATCAAATTAGGTCTCTACTTATTTTTTTTAAGAAGACGTTGTCTCTGAATACAAAAAAGAAGTATTGCTGACTAGAACTTTCTTATCTTACTTTTTTATCAACACACTCGAAAATCTGTGGCCCGTAATAAAGTTTATTAAGCACTCGTGCGGAAAAGTACTCGGCGGTCAAGGGTTGGTCACCGAGAAACCACAACTGGTTATCACCATAAATATCGAGACTGCACTGTGTTTAAAAACACCTTTTGGTACTCATGGAGATTTACAGTCACACGCCGGGATCGACGGCCGAGTAAACGACGAACGAACGACGTAATGAAGCCAAAGCTCTATAATTCTGTGACGGCTGCATGACACAAAATCTCCTCCTTCTGCGAAGCAGTCATGCTAGCGAAGGAGGAGCCTGAACGCGTGAGGGAGAGACAAGTCTCTTCCTCGCGCCCCATCAGGATGGGGCCGGGGCGTCGGGGATCGAGAGACGATCTCCGGCCACCGTCCGGTAAGGACCAGGCCAGGGTCTGCGGCGCGTCATGTTCGACGCGCACATCAAAGAGCATTCAACAGCATTGATGGGCCCGATAGAGCCATTGCCTGCTGGGGGTTGCGGAAATTTTCTAACATGATATTGATAAGTATCAAGTTGCGTCAAAACCCATCTCAGTCATTAGAAGTTTGACACTCCCTCTCCACCCATAATAGAAATAGTCATTGGATCATTTTCCCGCC